>JAZDUH010000270.1:1830000-3176000 GCA_036419115.1 Scarus forsteni
CAAACAAAAATGACCACATATTAATTCACATTCTGCATCCAAACAAACATAGTAAGACTTGGATGAACACATTTCCTGTATTTACTCCAAACACTGGCTTTGACACTGATTTAAAGACAAAGTTTTTGAGCTCCTTAAGTTTAGTCCTGAATCTTAGTTTTTAAATATTTCAAATCCTTCTAAATTATAACAAATTTCTCTTTTTTAGAATCGTTTCTGGATGTTGATTGGTAAAACTTTCTTATGAACTTAACAGATAATATGAAACATACTGAAATCTACTAACTTGATGAATTTCAGCAACGGGAATTTCAATCAATCAATCAAACTTTATTTGTATAGCACTTTTCATACAGGACTTAGTAATACAAAGTGCTTTGCGTGGGAAAAAAGATAAAATGAAATAACAGGAAGTGAAATAAAAAGCAGATAATTGCATAATTGCATAAAAAGAAAACATAAAACCCTGCAAACCCTCCCCCCCAATCCACATTTACACACACTCCAATTACTCAAACACACAAAGACATAAAAAGGAAATTCTGACAGAAAACTAAATTAGAGCTAAATTAGAGGACTGAGGAAATGCTATCTTGAAATGGAAATGAGGAACCACGGGAGCTAAAACTGAAATAATAGTTAAAAATACTAGAAAAATACTAGAGGGTGAGGTAAGAGAATTAGTAAACACGTGAATAAATAAAAAATATAATAATATGATAAAAAAGTTAGATAAATAATATGGTAAAATGAGAAAGCGTAACATCAGGTGCATAATAAATCTAGAAAAGCACTCGGAGAGCGCAGACCTCTGCCAGCACCACAGTCCTTTCCCATATTGTGATTTTCAACATAAATATTAGTCCTGCCTTTATTTCATCTAAATATTTAGATTCCTTGACCATGAAAACATACAATTAGCAACTGGTTTCATAATGATATCTATTTTAGTTCAGTAGTTATTCATGAAAAACGAATATTTCGTCATGGCGGCCAGACGCTGATCCGGATCAACACCAAAATTGAATCAGTTCTTCCTTTTCCCATGCCGAACATTTCCTGAAAATTTTATCAAAATCCATCCATAACTTTTTGAGTTATTTTGTTCACAGATGGACGGACAGACAAACAAACTCTCCCGAAAACATAACCTCCTTGGCGGAGGTAATCAGCTAAAATAGGATAATAAAAGGAAAAGCGTTTAAGAAAGAATAAAATTCCAAATAGAAACTCTGAGCTGAAATGTAGAAATAAAACAGAATAAAGTACTTGAAATAAGTTGAAATATAATGTACAATAATAATAAATACAATCAGCTAAATCATGATTAAAAAGGTAGGTCTTGAGTTTTCTTTTAATGTAACTAATAATGGACTCAAAGGATCTCTGTATTGACTTCTACTGATTACTCTTATTGTTTGTTTGTTAGCACGATTACACAAAAACTACTGAACAGATTCTGCTGAAATGTTCAGGAGATGTTGGTGATGGTCCAACTTAAGAATGAAAAGATTTTGGTGGTGATCCAGAAAACCTTCATTAGTGATCAATGGTTTTTGCTCAATAACTGTAACATGGCTCTGAGTGCTAGGTGTGTGCATTCTGGGACAGCAAGTAATCTTTTTCTCACCGTGTGTCTGTGTAGAAACTACACTATATTGCCAAAAGTATTCACTCACCCATCCAAATAATCTGAACCAGGTGTTCCAGTCTCTTCCATGTCCACAGGTGTATAAAATCATCACCTAGGCATGCAGACTGCTTTAACAAACATTAGTGAAAGAATGGGTCGCTCTCAGGAGCTCAGTGAATTCCAGCGTGGAACTGTGATAGGATGCCACCTGTGCAAGAAATCCAGTGGTGACATTTCCTCACTCCTAAATATTCCACAGTCAACTGTCAGCTGGATTATAAGAACGTGGAAGTGTTTGGGAACCACAGCAACTCAGCCACCAAGTGGTAGGCCACGTAAACTGATGGAGCGGGGTCAGCGGATGCTGAGGCGCATAGTGAGAAGAGGTCGCCAACTTTCTGCAGAGTCAATCTCTACAGACCTCCAAACTTCATGTGGCCTTCAGATTAGCTCAAGAACAGTGCAGAGAGCTTCATGGATGGGTTTCCATGGCCGAGCAGCTGCATCCAAGCCTCACATCACCAAGTGCAAGAAAAGCGTGGATGCAGTGGTGTAAAGCACGCCGCCACTGGACTCTAGAGCAGTGGAGACGCGTTCCCTGGAGTGACCAATCACGCTTCTCCATCTGACAATCTGATGGACCAGTCTGGGTTTGGAGGTTGCAAGGAGAACCATACTTGTGGGACTGCATTGTGCCAAGTGTAAAGTTTGGTGGAGGGGGGATTATGGTGTGGGGGTGTTTTTCAGGAGCTGGGCTTGGCCCCTTAGTTCCAGTCAAAGGAACTCTGAATGCTTCAGCACACCAAGACATTTTGGACAATTCCATGCTCCAACTTTGTGGGAACAGTTTGGAGCTGGCCCCTTCCTCTTCCAACATGACTGTGCTTCAGAGCACAAAGCAGGTCCATAAAGACATGGAGGACAGAGTCTGGTGTGGATCAACGTGACTGGCCTGCACAGAGTCCTGACCTCAACCCCATAGAACACCTTTGGGATGAATTAGAGCAGAGACTGAGAGCCAGGCCTTCTCATCCAACATCAGTGTGTGACCTCACAAATGCTCTTCTGGAAGAATGGTCAAAAATTCCCATAAACACTCCTAAACCTTGTGGACAGCCTTCCCAGAAGAGTTGAAGCTGTTATAGCTGCAAAGGGTGGACCCACGTCAGATTGAACCCTATGGATTAGGAATGGGATGGCACTTAAGTTCATATGTGAGAGAGAGCCGGGAGAGTTGAATTAATCAGTCAGAAAGTGCTGGAAAAATCCTGAATCTTAGTAAAGTTTAGTAAAATTCAGATGCAGACAATGATCTGTACCAGGTGCTCGGATCTTTATCAGCTGTTTTGGTGATAAACTTTGTTGCTGGACATTTAATCTCTCTTAAATATGAGGACATACTTAAGTGCCTCACCCATCCCTAATAACTGTGAATAACAGAGGGTGGGGTGTGGGTTTGTTTAAAGACCAAACGGCCTCCTGGTGTTTCCTGGACCATCACAGGCTGTAAGTGGGTCAGACCAGACTCTGCAGAGGTGAATCTGAACGTCAGAGAGAGGGAGCTGCACGTTTCCTGTTGTTGTAATTCATCTGTGAGAGTTTGTGTGAAAGCAGAAGTGGTTTTAGTGTGAGAGCCTGCAGCTGCACGCTGTTACAAACCAACCTCGTAACCTCCGCAATCACTCTGCTGACATCAAATGCCCCAGATGACCCAACAACAACATCAACATTCAGTCTTTGTTTGAAGAGCTCCAGTTCATGCTTATAAACGAATACATATAATAATAATAATGATAAAAAAATAATAATATTATTAATGTAGTAATAGTAATATTATATAATGATATAGTTTAATTTACAATTACATCCAAAGGGACTAAAATCACATTTATATCTAGGGGTGTTCCAATCTGATGTTGATATTGTGTATCAGCAAAAAACAAATATCAGATTATATCGTCCTGCATCTAAAATCTCCAATATAGGCACTCTGATACATGCAGTCCATTCTAATTTATTTTTTATTTATTTAATTCAGTTGTAGAATATGCTTATGTTTAAGTTTAACACAGTGGTTATTTTGCAATTTAAAATATTTTTTTTTGTTTTTATTGGATTTATTGACGTTACTTTTCAGGGTCCTCTAATTTTATTTTTTATTCATTTAACACGGTGGTTTTTTTTTTGCAATTTTAAAGTGTATGTTTTTTGTTTTTATTGGATTTATTGACATTACTTTTCGGGGTCTTCTAATTTTAATTTTTATTCATTTAATGCAGTGGTGGTTTTGCAATTTAAAAATATATTTTTTTGTTTTATTGGATTTATCTTGGTTACTTTTCAGGGTCTGCTAATGTGTTTTTTATTTTATTGTATTGTACTATTTTCTTATGTTTAGGGTTAAATGTATTGAACCCATTGGTTAATAACAAATGGGTCCGTTTTTCTCATACCTGCTATTGCTGACTACTGTTCTCTGTTTGAGTAATCTCACCTGATAAAGCCTTTTCTTACAGTCCAAACTACAAATTAAGGAATAAAAGTCTGTTTGATTCCTGCTGATATCGTATCGAATCGATATCGGTATGGACCGATACTCAAGGCTGCAATATCGGTATCATATCAGGGGTGAAAAAGTTGTATTGGGACACCCCTGTTTATATCTACTAAATATAGACTCCGCCAATCTTTATCTGTATAGCAGCATATTTGTTCAAAATAAATGTATTAAAGACTTATGATGTGGCAGCTCATTTTCTATATGGTTGTAAAGTTAGTTACTATGGACGAATAAGCAATATAACCATGTATAGAGAGATAAGCCTGATATTTACATTAATTAATATAACAGCATCTGGCTGAACTGCCAATAAAATGGTTTAACTGGTGTAAAAGTATGGATTTATGTTAAATGATGTTTCTGTTGATGGTTGATGCTCATGGAGAGGAGCAGGTCATCCATGATTGTTTGTCAAGGTCTTCTGCTCTTGTTCAACTCATCACCTAAACGTGCCCAGAGTCTGAACTGAACTGGGGAATCAGGCTTTTAATGCTGCCCCTTGAAAATGTCAGAGCTGGTGTCATTTAAAGCTTTTCGTTCCATTTTACTCACAAGACAGCGAGAAGCCTCTGAGCGACGCCTGTGGTATTTATATTTACATTTTTACTGCTCCCTAAAACTCATTTAGTGAATGCCTTGCCATATTCATCATTCTGATTTTCTATTTATTGCCTTAAACTTTTATAATGAACTTTTATTTATTATTATTTGTGCTGCTGACCTCTTAACCAGGTCACTCCTGTAAATGAGATCCTGATCTCAGTGGGTTTAATCTGGTTAAATAAAATAAAAGGTCAAACTAATGTATGTGTGCTGTCTGCAGGAACTACAGTGGATTTAATTTAGCTGATCTCTCTGATGTTAATATCAGAGTCTGTAATGATAAAGGAATGGGGCTAAAGAAAAGGACAGATATCTGTTAATGTAGTTATTGAGACTATAGATGAACCTCAGTGCTCTTAAAGTAACTCCTGTTTTCTCCTCTGGCCCACAGAGACGGAGACGTCCCTGCACCTGGAAACAAAGGTAAGCATCAGCCATTCTCCCCTCTTCCTCCTCCTCCTCCCCCCTCTCTCTCCTTCCTCACCTGCTCCTCCTCATTTCCATATCATTTCCCTGAGAGAGCACAGAGCTTTCTGCACTGTCATCCTAGGGATGGAAAAATCACCACGTTTCCTGACTCATGTTATTCACACAAAGTCTGACCTGACCTGACACACCAGACGGACAGCTCCATATATCCACCACATAAATATTTCACTAATCTACCTGAGAAAGAGCCTTTCAAAAATATTTTCAGAGGCGGAACCTTCAAAAACAACAGCAGCTTGTGATTGGACGATTGATTGCTTGTCACACACAGACCAATCCATATCAAGCAACGCTGCTACTTATGATGCAGCATACATAGTGGTTTTATGTAACAGCTAACAGTTAACAGCATTTAATGGCTATTAGACATAGTTGCTAACTATTTTTAGCCACTACGGTTAACAGCTAACAACAGTTAGCTGCTACAGCCATTAGCTGTTAGCTTAAACTACCTTAGACCTTGCACGGATGCCGACGGGGACCAGAAAGAGAGCCCATATTACACCGGTTTTAAGGTCTCTGCGTTGGCTGCCTGTTTCTTTTAGGATGGTCTTAGTCCTTCATATTTATCTGATTTGCTTTTACCGTATGAGCCCATGAGAGCCCTCAGGTCTTCAGGAAGTTCTCTGTTAACAGTTCCCAAAGTTAAAACAAAAACTTACAGTGAAGCATCTTTTTACTAATATGACCCCCGCTTATAGAACAGCCTACCTGAAGACCTGAGGGCTGCACCCAATGTTCATGTCTTTAAAAACAAACTCAAAACCGACCTTTTTAGTCAAGCTTTCGCCTAAATTACCTTTTAGTGTTTTTATTTATTCTAATTACAGGCCACTTTTTCTTATTTTATCTTATTTTATCTTATTTTATCTTATTTTATTTTCTAGTTTTCCTATTTTATTCTTCATTTATTATTATTATTATATATATATGGATATTTTAACTTAACTTCAAGTCATTTTTTATTCTTCTTATTTTTTTAAATTCATTTTCTTATTTTATTTCATGATATATTTCATTTTACACTTTAACCTAACCTCCAGTGTTTTCTCATTTTTAAACCTTTATGATGGTGTTTCCTCCGTAGGTACTGGGTACAGCAGTGTGATTTATTATTGTCTTTTATTTATGATGCTTTTTATCAACACTGTGTGTGGATTGCTGTGTGGGTGGGTTCGGGGGCTGGGTGGAGTGGGTTATAAATCCTTAATTTAATTCATTTGTCTGTTTGTAAAGCACTTTGTGCTACATTTTTTTGTATGAAAAGTGCTATATGAATAAATTTGATTGATTGAAGGATTGATAGACTACCGTCTTACATTAAATTCTACCACACACAGATGTGTCATTTAACATTTACACACATGACAAAAATTGTTGATGCCCTTCTGTTAAAGAAAGAAAAAACCCACATGGTCACTGAAGTAATTGACAAAAGTAATAATGAATACAGATTTATTAAAAAACAACTAATGAAATAATATAGTAGTTTTGTTGAACCACAATTCAAAAGCAATGTCAACAGAAAACTTCCATCCACAATAGTAATTATAATTTCACACAGATATACAGAATTCTCATACATCATTATTTTTAATAATAACCATACAATATTATCAGACTACTTAATTCTCTTCATTATGGTATCTTGAAAAAAATCATCATCATGTACATTTTTTAAACTTGTTTTTACTTGAACATTTCTTCATTTCCTCTCTTAAACTGTTCCATATGCTCACCCAATAACAGACACACAGAAGCTTTTAATGTTTGTGCGTCTACTTAAAATTTACCTCAGCCAAGGAGGTTATGTTTTCGGGAGAGTTTGTCTGTCTGTGAACAAAATAACTCAAAAAGTTATGGATGGATTTGATGAAATTTTCAGGAAATGTTCAGCATGGGAAAAGGAAGAAGTGATTCGATTTTGGTGTTGATCCGGATCACCGTCTGGATCTGCCATGACGAAAAAGGCGATTTTCATGAATAACTACTGAACTAGAATAGACATCATTATGAATCTAGTTGCTAATGTTTCCATGGTCAAGGAATTTAAATATTGACATGAAATAAAGGTAGGACTAATATTTATGGTGAAAATCACAATATGACTGACAACTGTGGTGCTGGCAGAGGTCTGCGCTCTCCGAGTACTTTTCTAGTTAAAGTTTTCACGGTTACAAAACAGACTTTTAATGTTTTCTGGTAATTGATTGTTTCTTGCCTTGTGCATTATTATTGGCCTCTGCCAAACAGCTGAGCTTGAAGTTAAAGAGTTAATCTACTTCCACGTGATAAAAACCGTTGACATATTTCAGAGAATCTACACAAACCTCTGCAACATTGAATGCCTGTGACCTCTGATCCCTCGGGTGCTTATGAATGCCATAAATTTTGGATTATTTCTGAGTTGTATTTGCCCTGTTTGATTTTGTGTCTCTATCTGAAGCCGTGTTTTTGCTCAGTGTCACAGTTTCCCGTCGCGCCCTGCAGCCTCTCTGCAGTTCTCGTTCCCACCAGCAGAGGGCGGCACAGACTGAACAAACATGTCTCTGCGGGCGTCTGCTCTCCGCCCTGTTTGTCAGGCCGAGGGGGGCGTTTGAGGACAGGGAGGAAGGAGAGAGAGATGCAGTGACGGCAGCATCTGCTTGTTAGTCTAAGATAAAAGTCCACGGGCCACAGAGGACGGCCTCCATCCATCAGCCGAGCAGGCGCTGGTCCAGATGGCCCGGTCCACGGACGATGGCTGAGCGAGGGGGCCCGTCTGCGGCAAAGTGCCAGGATGTTAATGCACGGCACTTATCAGAGTCGTCCTCACAGGGAGGCTCGGTTCAGCTGCTCAGCCATGATAAATCTGGAGGAGCTGGTGTCCGTGAGGTCGACTTTAAAACACAGAGCAGAAGTTCTTTTTCGGACACGTCAACGTACACCTCTACAAACTCATTTAACAGAGATTTATCTTTACAGACAGAAGGTCAGAAACTTACAGAAGAGTATAACAGCCATGTTAGACAGAGAACAAAATTGTGTTACAACTTTTCCACTTTCTTCTCATCATTTCAATCAATCAATCAAACTTTATTTATATTGCACTTTTCCTACAACATATGTAACTCAAAGTGCTTTCAGAAAAGAAAACAAGAGGAAAGGAGAGGGGAAAAAACAATTCCAAACGAGGCACCTGTCTGATTAAACAGAGATTTATCTTTACAGAGAGTCAGAAACTTACTGAAGAGAATAACAGCCATGTTAGATGGTGAAAAATAATATTAGGAAAGTTGAGAATGAAGTCCAAATTTCAAGCTTAAAGTTGAAATGACGAGAAAAAAATAGAAACGTCAAGAATAAAGTTGAAAGACATTGTATGTCAAGTTTCTTCTCAACTTTTTTCTTGACATTTTAACTTTAATCTTATTACTTTGACTTTTTTCATGACATTGCATTACAAATTTTCCACTTTATTCTCATCATATCAATTAATCAGACTTTATTTATATAGCACTTTTCCTACAACATATGTAACTCAAAGTGCTTGCAGAAAAAAAAACAGGAGGAAAGGAGAGGGGAAAAAACAATTCCAAACTTGGCACCTGTCTGATTAAACAGAGATTTATCTTTACAGACAGGGAGTCAGAAACTTACTGAAGAGTATAACAGCCATGTTAGATGGAGGAAAAATATTAGGAAAGTTGAAACTGAAGTCGAAAATTCAAGTTTAAATTTGAAATGACCATAAAAAAAGTCAAATTGTCTCAAAAAATGTTGTAAGACATTGTATGTCGACTTTCTTCTAAACTTTTTTCTTGACATTTTAACTTTAATCTCATTACTTTGACTTTTATCAGGAAATTGTATTACAATTTTTCCACTTTATTCTCATCATATCAATTAATCAAACTTTATTTATATAGCACTTAACACCAAGATAGCACCAAACAGCCTGGCGTTAAACCCCTCCGTCAGTGTTTTGGTTATTGTTTCTGGCGGACTCTTGTCCTCCAATCATGGCTGTTATGGGCAGAATAAAAACTATTAAAACACTCTGATATTGATGAATTATCTGGATCTGATCATCTGTTTTCACCTCTCAGGGCTGATCTGTTTTGATAGTAAGAAAACGTGAGCTGCGGTCTGCGAGCGTGCTTCCCCGCTGACTTGTATCAAAACCCGGTGAATGAGTGTGAGCTGTTTGAGCTTTTGTGCTGCGGTTCTTCCAGTCAACGCCAAATTAACCAGATATAAATATCCCTACTATCACTGCCGCCCTGCTAACCACTAAAAGCCTTTAAAGGGGGATTCCCGCAGAGTAAAGGTGATTTCATTGATAAACTTTAATCAAACCTCATTAATGTTACAATAAAGAACTTTAAAACACTTTTATATGTCAAACTGCTAAAGTCTATTTTTCTGCTGTGTTTCAGATAATCTGACTGAGAGTGACAGCAGCAGTTCAGGTAAGAACAAACATTTATTTTTATTTAACATGAACAGCTTTTAATAATGTCCATGTCCCCGATGCAATGATGTAAGTGTTTCACATTCCCCTTGATATTAATAGCCTTTGTGGTAGCCGCTTGATTGTGGAAAATATCAGAATCAATATTATTTTTCTTGACATTGATATGACAGTTATAAAACATGATTACTTACTGATTTTACAGCATTTTCCACATGCTGTCATTGAACTCAAATACTTTTACCATCATTTTAAACATTAAAAAACATGTAATTTATTCAAATAAACTTAAAATAATAAAAAAAACCTAAAGTAAAACATTATGAAACACACAAATCTTTCTTAGGAATTTCAGAAACAGTAATTCTGATTAAAACTGGATTAAATGCCCAGCTCTGTTTTGTGGTATGAATCTCTTTAACTTCTCTTTTATTTAAAGTCCAAAGTTTAAACACCTCCATCATTTTTATTTATCAGAAAACACCAGCACGTCCTCCGAGGACGAGGAGGACAAAGACGAGGAGGAGGAGTCTGGTAAGTGTCTCTTATTTACTTTAACTAACTTTTGGAGTCAAGGCTTAGTCAAGACCAAGACCGGGACTGAGACTAGACCAAGACAAGACCAAGACTTTTGGAGTCAAGACCAAGACAAGGCCAAGACAAGACCAAGAGTTTTGGGAGTCAAGACTGAGTACAGACCAAGACTGAGACTGAGACAAGACCAAGACTTTTGTGAGTCAAGGCTGAGTCAAGACCAAGAACGAGGCTGAGACTAGACCGAGACATGACCAAGACTTTGAGAGTTGAGGCTTAGTCAAGACCAAGATCAAGACTGAGACTAGACCGAGACAAGACCAAGACTTCTGGGAGTCAAGACCGAGACAGGATTGAGATGGACACTGAGTCAAGACCAAGACAAGACCAAGAATTTGAAAGTCAAGACCAAGACAAGGCCAAGACAAGACCAAGACTTTTGGGAGTCAAGACTGAGTCCAGACCAAGACCAAGGCTGAGACTAGACCGAGACATGACCAAGACTTTGAGAGTCAAGACTGAGTCCAGACCAAGACCGAGGCAGAGTCGAGACCAAGTCTTCTGGGAGTCAATGCAGAGTCGGGACCAAGACTGAGACTGAGACAAGACCAAGACTTTTGGGAGTCAAGGCTGAGTCAAGACCAAGACAGAGACTGAACTGAGACAAGAACAAGACTTTGGTAGTCAGGGCTGAGTCAAGACCAAGACCCAGACTGAGACTAGCCCGAGACAAGACCAAGACTTTTGGGAGTCAAGACCGAGACAGGATTGAGACGGACACTGAGTCAAGACCACGACAAGACCAAGACTTTTGGGAGTCAAGACTGAGTCCAGACCAAAACCGAGGCAGAGTCGAGACCAAGTCTTCTTGGGGTCAATGCCGAGTCGGGACCAAGACTGAGGCTATGACAAGACCAAGACTTTTGGGAGTCAAGACCGAAACAAAATTGAGACTTTTGGGAATTGAGACTGAGACGAGACCAAGACAAGACCATCAAAGTCAATTTTATAAACCATGACATGGTTTAACAGTTAAGGGGGTGTCCCTTAGTCTCAACACCGGGAAGTCTTCAGTTATCACAGGGGAAAAAACACATGAACTGAAGCTATGTGTTGTTTTATAGTGCTCCTCCTTATTCACATTAATGAAGCTGAAGGACAGCAGATCAGTGCTGGTCTTGATCGGTCTTGTTGGAAAATCCTGAGTCTGCCATTCTGAGACCGAGACAAGACCAAGACCTTCAAAATGTGGTCTAGAGACCATGACCGGTCTTGAGTAACACAACACTAGTAGTTAAGTTAACAGTATGAACCAGTTTAGTGCATTTGGAGGATGAATACATGTTAAAGTGCAGGACGGTGCAGCATTAATTTCCAAAGTGACAGATAATAATGTTTTTCCCCCCTCCTGTCCTGTAATCACAGAGTCCTGCCCTGAACAGAATGGAGGAGAGAAAGGTAATCATCATCATTTAACAGATGTTAAAACATTTATAATCTAAAACTCCAGCTGATGAGTTTCCTTTGTGTTCTCCACAGACGAGGAGGAGGCCGATACAGAGCAGGCTAAAGCTGGTGAGATGCTCTCTGACATGAATCACTATGAAATTAGAGACAGTTTGTTAGTTCTCTGCCAAACAAAAGCACAACAAAAGTCCCGTCTGAGCAGTTTTGAGTTGGCTTTAGTGAACTTTACTCCATAACTGCAGATAAATCTTCAGCTCACCCACAGGCTGTTTCATCCTAATAATAGCCACGTTTCAGAATAAAACCGTAAGACGATAGGCTTACGTGGTATTTCTCAACTTCCTCTTCAGTTTGGCACTTACGTGGATGTTTTTCATTCTTCATAATAATAAGCCAGAAATCTGCACCACATCTTCTCGGGTCGTCCGCAGACTCACACTTCAAACTCTTGGTGATTCAATCGTGTAAAAATGGACTTGTGTTGGTTTTCTCTTCCAGAGTCCATGCCTGGACCTGGAGCAGGAGTTTCTAATGGGAAAGGTGAGCATGTGTCTCATCTTTAAGCACGAAAGATGCTGACAAATGGAATCGCACGCTCATTAAAATAATCATAATGTGTTTGATGCAACCTTTCAGATGAGAGGCACAGATTCTGCTGTGAGAAGTGTAAAGCCATCCAGCAGGTGAGCTCTGACACAGACACATTTCAGTCAATTGAACTATTAGATTTAATTTATATATTTGTCTTTTGTAAACACCCTTTAGTACTTTAGTATATATATATATCTATATTTCTTTTATTATGCCAGTCAAGATTCAAAAGTGGAAGTGCTTTACCAGAGAGCGGAAAAAGTGAAATGTTAGGTTATGAACCAGGATTTAGAGGATAAAGAAGAACACATGGATGACTGAGCTGCACTTTTAGTTTATTTAAGTAAAAGCTTTAGTGTTAGGGGGGTGAAGATGACCTATTTAATGTATTTTTCATTAAATTATTTCAGGGACCAATTCATTTGGCTTCATTTGGCCCCCGGGCCATAGTTTGGACACCCCTGATTAAGAGACTAATGCATTTTAATATGAATTCAATACATGACAAAAATAAGCCACAAAAGTAAAATATTTGTTTATGAATTCAAGAGTCTTTAAAGAGTTAGTTTTATTAAATCATAAAATCATTCATATGTTGATCATTCCATAGAGCAAGGGTGGGCAGCATTAATTACCAAGGGGGCCACATAAAACTGCTCTCCCGGCCTGAGGGCCACATTGTCACAATTTTTCAGAAACTTTGTATTGGGAAAAATAATGTCCAATAAACAAAATATACGGATATAAGGTAGTCATCAAAAACAGTACACCAATTTTCATTTATTAAAACACAAACACGAGTCGTCAAGGACCATCTATGATGACAGAGAATTCAAATTAATCTAGCCAATGTACAAAATTTTTAAAGCACATTTTACCTCATATTTTGCAGTATTGAGTAATACCTGATATGATGTACTAATGCTGTATTAAAGAGATTTAGAGATACTATTATAGCAAAGTAAGTTCTTCAAAAACTTACAAAACCAAACTGGTTTTCTTCATACTTGTTGAATTTTGGAAATGACCGGGCGGGCCGCATTTAGTGAGGCGGAGGGCCACATGTGGCCCCTGGGTCACCAGTTGCCCACCCCTGCCATAGAGTATCTAAAATATTCAATGAATTAATTCTAAAAAATCAAAAGCAAACATCTGAATCTGTTTTACATGAGCGTCAGCTCCATTGAAGTTGGGACGCTGTGTTATAACAAAATCAAAGGATTTGTGAATCGTTTTGGCCTGAATGAACTTTTCCATGCCTGCGATCATGTTCAGAAAATCTGGGACAGGGGCAACAGGAGACTGGGAAAGTTGAGGAGTGCTCATAAACACCTGTCTGTAACATCACACAGGTGAACAGTAGGACGGGGTATTTCCAGCAACCCCACGATACGATACGTATCCCATTACACATAAATTGGGAACATTGACTGCACTTTTAACAGAATTCCCAGCAACTTTTGTTCTTATTACAAGAAGAAAAAGAACAAGCATGAGTTTTACATAATTCTTCAACTTAAGAACTTTATTTTATTTATTTTGTTCAGGTCAGGCTATTCAGGTTTCCAAAGATCGTACACCTAAGTTTTAATTTGGAACATGTGTTTTTAGTATATAGCTTGGCTTCTACTTTGAACTGTGCCATTGTTAATTTTACCCAAAGTGTATTTACAACAACTGTCCAAACATTTAGGCCGTATGGATTCTGTAGAATCTGTATCGATGCACGTATCCCCAAGAAGTGCATGACAATATTTTACCGTATCAATATTTTGAGCACAGGCCTAGTGAACAGGTTGATTAAGGACAGGTGAGTGTTATGATTAAGTATAAAAAAAACTGCGCTGTGTGCTTCAGCACTTTGTGGACGACTGTGTGAGCAAACAATCCAAAAGTTTCTCAGTGTATAGTGGCAAGAAATGCAGGGCTTTTATTATCGACAGTACTGAAGAAAAATCCTGCACACAGGCCAACTTCCAGAATAGAAAATTTATTGAAATGTTTGGTCAAAGACCAAATGTTTGTGACACAGAAAAGGCCAACCTTAAATAGAAGTGGCTGTGTGACTCCAACCAATCGCCCTTTTCACACGTGTGATACAAAAAAATGGAGTCATACAAACAGATCAACACCAAAACACATAAATAAAATACATTAAGTACTATATATTAATATTAATTAATTCCAAAGACTGTTGTGACTGAATACATTTGGTCCTAAAAAGGTAATAGCTAATGATTACAATCAGAAAATTGTAAAAAACAGCAGTCAACAGACTGTCGAGACACTGCATCAAGCAAGAATGAAAAAGAAGTCACCTCCAACTCTTCAACAGTTAGTGTCCTTAGTTCACAAACACTGACTGAGTGTTGTTACAGGACAGGTGAACACACCCCCGTCCAAGCTGTTTTGGAATGTGTTTCAGGCCTAAAAAAACAGTTGATCACTTTGAATGTGAAATATCTTGTCTTTGGATCTTAATCGTTTTCTGTGTTTTACGTTTCCCACATCGTCCCAACTACATTGGAATTGTTTTTTATGTCACTTCCGGGTTTCTTTAATTAACTTCTTTTGTGTTTCTTTGGCAGAGTCACGGTTATGAGCTGGTCACTCCCAGGAAGATCAGTCAGGGGCGGCTGCAGTGAGTATCACAGATGGGACGTCCTGTGTGGACTCGTCTTCGTCTCTAACCACGTCTGTTTTTTCAGGGTGCAGCTGGAGGCGGAGGGGACGTACGAGTGTTCGGTCACCGGGTTGGTGTTCGAAACATCAGAGCGGGTCCTCCTGCGGTACTCGGTCCTGTCCTGGTCCAAGTTTGGGTCCTTCCTGCGGGGCTCCTGGAGATTTGCTGGCCCCATCTTCAACGTGGACACCGTCAACAAAGACGCGTCCGTGCTCAAGTCCATCCAGTTTCCTCACTCCGTCTGCCTCTCCGGTGAGACTTTATTTTATTTAAACATTTTTAGTTTTAAAACTAGAAAGAGAACATTATTATTCAAAGGAGACAAGCAAGGAGATAAAGTTAACACAAATACTGTTGATAAAATTTGCTGGGGGCTCGTCCGGGATTCAGACCCGGGACCTCTCGCTAAAGATGTTACGCACCCGTCTAGGAGGAAATTACGTAACAAATTTGAATGGAAAAAGAGACTCTCTGTCTCCAAATGTAAATACAACCAAAACACTTATCAAAATTTTCACAATTTATTTACAGAATGAAAAACAAGCCAAAGGCAAAAGGTATATACGAGAAACAAACTAAAAAGCCGAGATGTTAACAAAAAGGAAAGAGGGTACAAACAAACAAAAGGCAGCAAAGGCTGGCACTTAAAACAAGAAATTAGCCAAAACTACAAACTAACTATTGCAAAAAAACAACCAAAAACTACCAATTCCAGAGGTTACAAATTCACAAGAATGGTTTGGAGGCCGACAGTGACTTTAGCTGCTGCTGTCAGAAGAGACGGCGACTTCCATCTTCTGGCTGAGGCTTTTTGAAACAGGAGTCGTTCTTCTTGAGCCAATGAGCGGAGACCATTCAGCTTCCTCGGCCAATCACACCGGGCCACCTGAGGGTTGCTTCACCAAAGATCCTCTCTGGAAGGAAAGAGCACTCACTCCACACTCGCAAACACAACAGACCACAGGAGAGCTTCTCCACAACTGTTTCTAAAAACAAAATGTAACAAAATACGGCCAGGGTGGTAACACTCCCTTATAATGAAACAATAAAAAGATAATAAATAATAATAATTAAAATGGTATTAATAATAAAAATGTTATAATACATGGATAAATAAAATCGGCACAAACTGTCAGTATCGTTTATTTCATCAGACACAGTGCTAGTGTTTTAAATGTTTTTGATATATGAGACAAAAATGGTTTCCACGTTTTTTCAAAGGTTGCAGAATTAACCCTTTCATGCATGAATTATTACGTCTCAAAAGATTTTTTTTAATTTAAATTTTTACTTTCAACAAGTTAAAAGTCATGGTAATTTTTATGTTATTTTGTGTGAGTTATGTCCATCACAGTAGTAATTTAGTGGAACTTGATAAGGATCCACTAACACATCTTCAAAAAACATTTATTAAGAGTAAATAAAAAACAATCTGAAGTATATATATGTTTGCAGTAATCAAACTATTTACCTTTGACTTACACCAAAATTTAAAATAAAAAATACGAAATGATGTGAAATCCGAATACAGAAATGATACCAAATTTGTCCTTTGTTGGCTGTTTTGGATTTATGATACAATATCTCAATATGGAAAAAATATGCAAATATGATACTTTTATAAAATTTGAGACACAGGTCTGGGAATTTTCCACCAAGTAGTTGGACACGGTACTGCAGCCTAAAGGGTATATTTATTTATTCCAAATATTTGTTTCCTGTAGTAACCACCATGCATGAACGGGTTAAGAGATACCATTGTGTCCAATGAGTTAAAATACTTCTCTTTGCAATGACTGTGCCTTACTGTAGTATTTTCTGTTGTAAACTGGAGAAGTTAGGTATTCACCATGAGACTTAAGACAGACTTAAAGCATCTGATGTCATGACGAATTCTTCAGTGATGATGGAGATGTTTAACTTCATCGTCCCACAGATCCAGAACATGACATGACGTTCAGCGTCCTGCACATGAAGGACAACCGTCCCCTCATCGAGCCCACGGTGGACCACACGGGGAGTCACGTGAAGTGGACCGTGTCCTCGCTGTCGCCCGTGGGTCCCATCATCCAGACCAGTCAGCCGGTGGAGCACCACGGGGTGGTCCTGGTCTACAAGCAGCTGGGCAACGACAACAACAACTACAGCTTCCACGTCTACCTGGCCACCAACAGCGCCTCGGACATCAAGGTGAGACGGGACGGGATGTGGAGGTCAGACTGCTGCTTTAATTCAGGGTTAACCCAGACTTTAGATTGGATTGGTTTGATATAAGTATAAGATTTTAATTTTTATAACATTACAACGCAGAACCTTAGAAACATCAAAATAAAAAAATAAATAATAATGATAGGAAAAGAAAAGGAAATAAAATATATATTTATATACCTGTACACATACACGTACATATACAGTGGGTACGGAAAGTATTCAGACCCCCTTAAAGCGATATTCGGGGATGGAACAAGTTGGGTCCTATCACAAGGTTTAGGGCAGAAATTACCCCTGCAGCGGTGTTTCTGTGCAGCAGAAGCCCAGGGCACTTGGACCAAACTCCCCCTCCCTGCTCCGGGCCTGCTCGTTTGCCGATTACTCTGCACTCAGACGGGGCCATATTTTACTTGACCAAAAACACAAATAAACGGACTCCCAGTGAAAAAATCTGATATCGGTCTGCATTCACGCTTTATTTAGAGAATTTTCAGCGCGTTACTTTCACACAAAAACACCGCTAAATAAGGGTCTAGCTCTCGTAGCGCCATGAAACGGCCTCCGCTGCAGAGCCTGCAGAGCCTGCAGCGAGGGGGAGGGGGAGTTTGGTGCGGACGCCCTGGGCTTCTGCTGCACAGAAACACCGCTGTAGGGGTAATTTCTGCCCTAAACCTTGTGATAGGACCCAACTTGTTCCATCCCGGAATATCGCTTTAAATTTTTCACATTTTGTTTTACTGCAGCCATTTCCTAAAATCATTGAAATTCATTTTTCCTCATTAATTTACACAAAGCACCCTATATTTACAAAAAACAACAGAATTGTAGAAATTTTTGAAGATTTGTTAAAAAAGAAAAACTGAAATACCACATGGTCGTAAGTATTCGGACCCTTTACTGTGACACTTGTTTTTTTAACTGAGGCATTGTTTTTCTTTTGTAATAAATCTTCAAAAATTTCTAAAAACATGTTTTGTTGTCAATATAGTGTACTTTGTGTACATTAATGAGGAAAAAATGAATTTAATTGATTTTAAGTAATGGCTGCAATATAACAAAATGTGAAAAATTTAAGGGGTCTGAATACTTTCTGTCCCCACTGTATATGTACATGCATATACACACATAAACACAAAACACACATATACATATGCATTGTGTTTATTCAGTCATGACAAAAACAAATAATAAACACAATATTGACATTTCACACAATATTCCAAAACCATGTGTTGAATAAAGACTGAAAGGCACAGGCAGAAGCAAATTGTTTATAAAGGCCTATCTGATATTGTCAACTTTTTTTAGGCTACCAACCTCCAAACAAGCAAAGAAGCAACAACACAGATAATTAATCGCACTTATAAGCTTCAAAAATAGTTTTACCAACCATTTTCTTAACAACAAAAAAAAGTTTGACACGTTTTTTTAGTTTTTGTTGGCATCATTACAGAATTTAACTCCAGTAATGGAGACACATCTCTTTTTCAAACCTTTTTAGCTTTTTGTACAGTAAATTTGTAAACCCCTCTGAGATTATACAGAATGTCCCATTTTTGATTTTTTTTTTCTTTAGCATATTTTGCATCATTTTTTAATAAAAAAGATCAGAAAATTTCATAACATGAGAATTAAGAAAAAGTGACTCCGTGTGAGCATAATAGTTAGCCTTATTGATAATGATAATTGATTATCATTTTTGGGTTGTCAAGATAAAACACATGTCCAATCAGTAAGGGTCCATTTCACCCTTTTTCCCTGCTTTAAAACACCAACAACCTCCCCCCAACTAGAGAGTCACATTCACATTTAAAGGCAAAAAACAAATAAAAATAAGTATTGATTATAAGCAAATACAACTCTCTCTCTCCCAATGAAAAAAAACAGGAGGATGAATGAGAAACAAAATAAAAGAAAACATAAAAAAAATAAAAAGGGATTTTTAGAGGAGGAATCCAAAATGTTTGAAAGCACACAAACAAAGATTGACAATAATAAATTGCATATGTTGTGTCTCGCCGCTTTTTTTACTGGTCGACTTCTGCATCCTGACTGGATAATGGAGAAAAAATGGATTATAATCATCCCATCATTTTTAATGATTAATTGTACAAATTTGTTCTGGTTCTTAAAGCCAAATCTCTTGGTTTAGATAAATATTCATTTCTGCCTGAAGACTGTAAGCATGGCACATAACATAAAGTCTGAATCAGAGATGTCCAACCTGTGGACAGCTGACCAGCTGGGGCCGTGGATCATGTGGCATGAGGCTGAACAAACACATGATTAATTTATTTTATTTCCTGTTTTTGACCAACAGAGTCTGATGTAGAATTTGGTGGTTCGGTTAAAAAAATAACTAAAATGAGTTTTAATGACTCTTTTTCAATGTACTTGTCTTAACTCATGACCTCTAAAAGGGAAAAATCATATTTATTAAAGCACTGATTTTTTTTCTTCACTTGTGATTTTTTGCATTGTTTCCAGCCAAAATTAAAACCAAAGGTAAAACCCCTCCTGTAGGAGCACATAAGACTGAACATCCCCTCAGAGGAGCATCACCTGAACACCTAACCTCCTCTTTCATAATTAAAACTTTTAACCAAATGGTCAAAACTCCAGCAAAAAGCCTGAGAAAGTTCTGCAGGCGTGTGTAAGTGAAAATGAAGGATCAAATAAGAGTGAAAGATTTCACTTCTGGTTTATGTGGCGGCCTGCTCTGGCTCTGATGTGGTGGTGCTTTTAGAGCAAACACAAGATTTCCAGACTTGAGTAAAACTCACTAATTTATCTAAAAGCTGTTGGAATGATGTAATTTGTCATTATTGTCACATGCAGACCGCTCTGGAGGAGCTCAGGACATTTCTCAAAAATTGTTGGTACCTTTTTGTTGAAGAAAAAAAAACCCACACGGTCACTAACATGAAATGGACAAAGGTAATGATAAATAAAAATGTACTGAAAAGTTACTAATGAAAATCAGACATTGCCTTTTAATTGTGGTTCAACAGAATCATTATAAAAACAAAATACTTAAAGATGCTATGAGGAGTTTTTAAGTAATTACAGAAAAGTCTCTCTTTTAGATATATGCCTGATGGAAATACACACTTTAAGATGAGTTTTATAGCATCAACATAGGTTATCTATAAATGCTATTCCTTAGCTTTGTGGTCGGGTTGGACAGGACTGGACTGGCCTGGATACTCAACTTCAGGAACAAAACAATTAAAACTAGAGCAGATTTATATTATTCAGACACGTCTTAGAGCACCGGGCTGTAAGTAGCCATATATAGCCGGCTACAAAACTACGATACTAAGTTTCCCAAAACTTGTTGTCACACATCAAAAACTACCGCTACTTAACTAAAGAGATACATTACCCCGTGGCTTTGCATCCTGTAAGTTGTTGAAAAAAGAAGTTGTAAAGCAATGCAGAGTTCTGAGGAAGGTCCGAGCTGCATTCATTAGCATCACAACAAATGCTCGCTTTCAGTCGCCGCGCGTGCTCATGGATAGCAGAGTTTTTATGTCGCCGGAAATAGATTCTCCTCATAGCACCTTTTAAGTGGCCTTGACTAAAATGATGGGACCCTAAACTTAATGTGTTGTTGCACAACCTTTTGAGTCAATCACTGTAATCAGGTGATTTCTGTAGCTCTCAGTGAGACTCCTGCACCTGTCCACAGAATGTTGGCCCACTCCTCATGAGCAAACAGCTCCAGCTGTCTCAGGTTTGAAGGCTGTCTTCTCCAGACTGCATGCTTCAGCTCCTTCCACAAATGTTTCAACAGGATTTAGATCAGGGATCATAGAAGGCCACTTCAGATAGTCCAGTGTTTTGTTCTGAGCCATTCTTGGGTGTTTTTAGCTGTGTGATTGGCTCATTATCCTGTTGGAGGACCCATGACCTGTGACTGAGACCAAGCTTTCTGACACTGGGCAGCACATTTCACTCCAGAATGTCTTGATAGTCTTCAGATTTCATTGTACCTGCACAGATTCAAGACACCCTGTGTCAGATGCAGGAAAGCAGCCCCAGAACATAACTGAGCCTCCTCCATGTTTCACAGTAGATACAGTGTTCTTTTCTTTGTATGCTTCATTTTTGTGTCTGTGAACATAGAGCTGATGTGACTTAACAAAAAGTTCCAGTTTTGTTTCATCTGTCCAAAGGACATTCTCCCAGAAGCTTTGTGACTTGTCAAAATGCATTTTGGCAAATTTCAGTCTCACTTTATGATTAGCTTTCAACAGTGATGTCCTCCATTCAGTCCACTTTGGCTCAAACGTATTCTCCGTCTCTTCAGTTTGTCATCAGTTTTCCTCCTGCAGCCACGTCCAGGGAGGTTGGCTACAGTCCTGTGGACCTTAAACTTCTGAATAATCTGTGCAGCTGTAGTCACAGGAACATCAAGCTGCTTGGAGATGGTCTTATAGCCTTTACCTTTAACATGCTTGTCCATAATTTCATTTCTAATCTCCTGAGACAGCTCTCTCCTTAGCTTTCTGTGGTCCATGTTCAGTGTGGTACACATCACGATACCAAACAGCACAGTGACCACTTTTCAGCTTTTAAATAGGCGGACTGACTGATTACAAGCTTGAAGACACCTGTGATGATAATTACAGGACGCACCTTAGTTTAACATGTCCCTATGGACAAATCATTTTCAATCTTTTCTCGGGTACCATCATTTTTGTCCGGGTCAGTTTCATTAGTTTGTTTTTTAAAATAATTCTGTTGAACAACAATTAAAAAACAATGTCTGATTTTCATTAGACTATTTTCAGTAAATTTTTATTTATAGTAACTTTCGTCAGTTTCAAGCAATTTCAGTGACCATGTAGGTTTTTCTTTCTTTAACAGAAGGGTACCAACAATTTTTGACACGAGTTTATTTGACCTGCAATGAGCAGCAACAGAAAAACTTTTACCCCTTCAGTTTCCCTTTTAAAGAGAGTGTCCTTTTTTTAATGTACCTGAGGTGTTGTGGCTGCGTCAGGCTCCAATTATGTCAATTTGTTTTTGCTTAAAATGAGAAGAACGAACAATCAAACAGAATTAATAGAGCAGATCTTATTCTGTCACAGCTCTTTGCTTCATCCTTTATGCTCTAAATAAAAGGATTAAAAACTCTTGAAATGAAGAGTGTCCTGCAGAACAGATGTATTTAGTTAAGTAATGATATCCAGTCATGATTCCACTGATGCATGTGTTCTAATATGGCCGCCGCGTGATTGTAAAGGCTAAATGACGATCACAGTCTGTGTGAGAGCCAATCAAACTCTGCTTAAACCCAATCAACTGTGTTTCCAAACTTTCATCATATTCGTCTTTTTTCTGCTTGCACTGATCATCAATCAACTCAACACTTTCCCCCCCACCAGGACATACGCAAGCAGATCCAGGGCTACAAGAACCGCTACCGGCGCATCGAGAAGCCGCCGACGTGTAAGCTGGACGAGGGGACGTATCGTCTGCTGAGCGAGCCGGAGGGAGAGATCAAACCTGAGGTGGACAACGCTTACATATTAGAGCTCTGCTGTCTGCTAGTGTTGGGCACATTACTTTAAAAAAGTAATTAGTTATAGTTACTAGTTACTTTCCCGAAAAAGTAATTGAATTACAGAATTACTCTTTAATAAATGTAATCAGTTACCAGGTAAAGTAACTGATGCGTTACTTTTTTGTAAAAGCTTTTGCTGCTCTCGGGAGTTCTATGTGTTTTTGTTCACTACATTTTAAGATTTACTAACAACAGACGAACACTTTGCTTTAGGACATAAAGCAAAGCATGCAGTGTTCATGAGTATTTATGAGCATCCATGGAACAAGTCATTATAATTCATTATAAATGACATTATAATGTTGATATAAAGCATCATGAAGCATTATGTTTGCTTATAAGTGTAGTTATAAGACATTATGAATGCATCATAATGCATTATAGATGCCGTTATAATGCATTATAAATGTGGGCTTCATAGAAAGTGCTACCAAATATTTTTTTATAACTTCTGAATTGGGTTCATATTGATGGTAGATCATGGACAAGATTCCTCCTGGGTTTGGAACAAGCCCAAAAAAGTGCAACCCACAACTCCCAATATACACATGCAAGTTACAAAAAGAAGATGCCACAAGTCGCTTATAATAAGCAGACCTGGCAACTTTGGCATCGAATTTTCTCGTCTGTCTGTTAGCGGCGCAGAGTAACACGCCACACTTCACTGTTGATAACGGTAACGGCGTTGTAATGTTTGAAAAAGTAATTAACTAGATTTCCCCTTCCTGGGAAAAAACAACAGCGTTAGTAACTCCGTTATTTCTAAAGCTGTTGCTCCCAATGCTCATTATTACACTTTAATTCTTGTTTTTGTGTGCAGGACTTGAAGTTCACCCTCGCCGTGACGAAGATGAAAGGTTACTTTGAAGCTTTCTTCGAGCAGCCGCCACCGTTCAAGTTATCGCTTGTTAAGATCGACACTGACGAGGTTGTTTGGTCCGCCACCATTCGAGAAGGTAACAAACCAGCTGCTTGAAATTATTGAACCCCACTGCTCCACCATTAAGTTACTTTTTACTAAGTTTTTACCAAGACATTCAAACATGGATGCTGACTTATTGTTAATAATTTACGAGCAAACACAGACATAATTTATTTTCTCTTGTTTTATCCACACATAATTAATACTCCAACCCCCATTATATCTAAAACAGATAAAACAATGAAGTGGTAGCTAGTTAGAATATTTATTTCAAGACTCAAATAAAAGATTGAAGTCCAGAATCATGATTCCAGGTAGGGCTGAACCATATGGACAAAGTTTCATATCTCGATATTTACGCCAGATATCTCAATTAGCGATATGACATGACAACTGGTTCTGTGAAAACCAAGCGGTGCATTCAAGGGCAATCGTAAAAGTGAAATTTGTTGTGACTTCCAGAGCTGTACATGCAGGGAGAGCGCGAGGGAAATGAATATCGTTTATATCATCAACTACATCTGTACATGAGCCAGTTTTTTCATGGCATAAGCTTTTGGGGCCAGATTCAACATACCAATAATAATTAGCACAATTATACACAAACAATTATAATGGAATATTTGGTCCAGTTAAAAATATAATTCATCATCTGTCCCATTCTTCAGTCCTGAAGCAGCCACATGGGGTTTCCATTGACAAGTGTGGGTATTTAATCACAAATAAAATCCTTAAAATGATTTTTTTACCCTGCACATTTTTTCACTTTGCAAACACTGAAGATCACAAAAAAGAAAAACAGAAAAGAAGAGAAAGTTTGTGAAAAAAGCCAAGGATTAAATCAAACTTTATTTGAGAATTCTTCCTCTAATTTATAATATTAAAATCAAATCATTGTTTCATTCCCTTAACATTTCAGGGAACAGAGAAAACTACAAACAAACAAATAACAGATATTTTCATGGATTCAAAGGTTTAAAAAGTCAAAAGTTGGTTACCTGATGGCTTAAAATAGACAAATATTTGGGACATAATCAATAAGAAAAGGCATAAATGTTTGCAAATAAAACAGCAATCAAAATAACTGAAAATAAATGAATTTGACAAACACACCAAAAATGTTTTTTTATGCATAACTGTATTATCTCCTTAAATGTAAGTATTTACAAAAGGTAATGAGGGAGAAAATCATAAAAAATAACATAAGCTTTTCACTTTTAGAACTTAAAGTCCCACACAAATATCACTTCTTTTGATTTGTCTGCAGTTTTACTGTTTCCTAATACACTGACTTAAACAATGATATGTTTTTAACACATTAAATATTTCTCAATTGACTGAACTCTGTCAAATAGTTGAGCTGGAAGTTAAAGGGTTAAAATCTTAATTAAGAAAGTTTAATCCAATTGTTGCTTTTTCGATGTTAATATCTCGAATGTTCATATCTCGATATCGGTACAATAACGATAAATCCTTCAGCTCTAATTCCAGGACCAAAAAGCCAGAAGAAACTTTATTTTTATTTTACGTAAGCCCACCTCTGACATGGACATGGCCAATCACAGAGCAGCATTTTGGATTCTGATTTAACTGTATTTTCTGCCTCTCAGGTGACTGTGTGGACGACACGGAGAAGAAACCGAGGAAAAGAACAAACAGTGAGCATTTGTCTTGTTTTAACTTCTTTTTGATTCGTTTGCCGTCACACGCTCTAAAGTCAAATGTGTCCGTCGTGCAGGCAGACGGGGGAGCAGCAGCCCGTCAGAAGAAGAAGAAGCAGGCGTTAAAAGGCCTCGATGGATGGACCAATCAGGTGACTCTCTCTTTACCTGCAGCTCTTTCCAGGCGTAGCTTTGCCTGGTACCTCCTAAAACAAGTTAGTTTTAGTACCTACTCCGCTCTGAGTCGATACTAAAAGATGACGTCACCGACTGCCGGCTACTGATTTGTCAGACAATGTCGTCATTGATGAGTCATGAGCGCGACGACCTAGCATGCTAGCGGTAGCTACTGTTAGCTTACCCTCATCCGTCTTTTCTTTGCAGCTGGATTGCTCTCGTCCTCGGCTTCATTCTGTTGTATAGCTTCCAAAACTCTCCTGTGCTTCTCAAGGGGTATTTCTTCTTACCACCTGCAGCCTTCTTCTGCTTTCCTTTTTTACTCGCTTTGTGACAAAAAGACACAGATTGTTGTGTCGCACTCAAAATGACGTCACTGCAGTGGCGCTCTAGCCTTGCAGAGCAGACAGACCTGCCTGATTCTGAAATCCTGCAGGTCCATCTTGCCAGCCTCCGTTGTCCAACGAATTCTTAACGGCCCAATCAGGGAAGAGGGGCGGGAGCTGCAGAATGCGGACGTGATGATTAGCCTATTGTCCTCATGAATACTCAGTGAAACTTGGTGAAATCTTCCCTCCTCAGAAGTTTACTTGTATGGATTGTCTTTGACGAGGTTCATGTCACATGTAAGTGTTAAATGAATCATCTGTGTGGGATAATTTAGTGTAAGATGATAGTATAAGGCCGTCAGCTGTTAGCAGCTAAGTTAGCGGCTAACGGCTAACGGTCATTAACTATTGTTAGCAGTAAGCGGCTAAGTTAGCTGCTACATTAGCTGCTATGTATGCTACATTATAGGAGGTAACCCTGCTTGATGTGGATTGGTCTGTGATGAATGTGACGAGCCAAACGATTGTCCAATCACAAGCTTGTGTTTTTTTTTTAACGTTCTGCCCCTGAAAACAAATTTAAAGGGCTCCTACCCAGATGGACTAGTGAAATATTTCTGTGGCAGATATATGGAGCTGTCCATCTGGCTTGTCGACACTGCACCCTGTTGGGCAGGCGACTGGGGCTAATGGAAAAGCAGCACAAGGCGTGTAGAGTAGAGCCGGGTAGAGTCGAGTAGACTAGAGCAGGGCTAATGGAAAAGGGCCATATGTCTCACACGATTGTCTGTTTGTCTCCAGACGGGACGAAGGCTCCAGCGAGCCGGGGTCAGGACTTGAACGAGAAACAGCTCCTGCAGGTGGCCAAGCGGCTCGGGAAGGAGTGGAAGCAGGTGGCCATCTTTCTGGACCTGAGCTCCGGGGATCTGGACGATATCCAGGCTGCGGAGAAAGACGTGACGATGCAGAAGTGGAAGATGCTGGTGAACTGGCAGAGGAGGAGGCGGCCTGGGGAGGCCACGGCGTTTCACCTGTGGAAGAGTGTGGAGGATCTGGACGACCTGCCCAACGAGGTCGTCCAGACTCTGCAAGGTAGGAACCAGTGACTGTGAGAAAAAGCACAGCAGAGAGGAGGCATGATCACCAGAGATCAGCTTTATTGTTTACAGGTGAAGGCAATGGTTGATTGATTGCATTAATTTATTTGACAGGGACGATGCAGTTTAACACAGTCCCATCACTGAGCATGAATCTGATGTGCTGCACAAAGAGTTTATAGCAAATGCTAATTTCCAACTCTTGTCCCTAGTTTGGCCTTTAGATAAACAAGTCGGAAAATGTACAATAATGGCTGATTGATAAATAAAAGTGTCAGTCATGCAAAAAAAAAAAAAAAAAACAAAACAGGAAAGATTTTAATCCATGCCAATGAGGAGGAGTTTTCATGTGGGTCCAAATTTATAATCTGTCCTGGTAGTTTAATCTTATTTATTTCTTATGTTATCATGTAGTGCTGGGATGATACGCTTATCCACCGATTTTATTTTGTACGATTTTTTATTTTTTAAATTGCGATTCGACTTTTGTTATCTTTAGTTAGCTTTTTTAACACCAGTGAAAAAGATGGACAATGATGATGCCTACAGACTATATCAAGAAAAATACACATCACATGTGAGTCTGTTTTTAGGATTTATTCAGCAATATGTTTTAACCAGCTGTTTATACTCTCTCTACAAAAGACTGGACTGCATTTAAAAGCAGTGATAATCAGCACAGAAAACATCTGAAACCCCTCTAACAAAATAACAATAGTAAGAGAGATGGACGAAGAAGAACGATTTGGTAACTTTTTTCTGGTCCGGCTTATTAACACATGCTGAAATTCAGCATTTAAATTAGGAAAAACATCGATATTTGGGCCAAAAAATGGATTTAAATTGTCAAACAAAAAATCCCAATTCCCATGTGAATTGATTTTTCTCCCACCACTATTATCATGTTAGTCTTAGCTCCTGTGTTTCCTCATTTTTAATTCAAGACGGTGTTTCTTAGTCTTCTAGTTCTATTTTCTCCTCTTATTGTGTGTGTGTGTGTGTGTGTGTGTGTGGGGATTGTGAGGGTGGGTGGGACTTTGTGTTTTCATTGTTTTTAATTTTTTACATATTTTTTGTTTTATTTCATTTCTTTTCTTTTTATTGAATGCACTTTTGCTACATGACTTTACATGAAAAGTGCCATACAAAAAAGTTTGTTGATTGAAATAGGTCAACAAAGCAAAGTCTGTGTTAACGAGGGGAAGATAATGTGACAGTATTGGATAATGCAGTTAAAAACACATCACCACAAGCACAAGGAACTGTTTAGAGCTGCTTAATGCTGCGTTCACACCGCAAGCGATCCAGCTACCAAAATCGCGTCGCCCACTGGCGTATCGTCGCGTGTTTATAAATACCTCATTTTGGTCACCGTTGCAGTCGGCCGTCGCCTGGTGACATCACGTCCGCTCGAGTTTCACCGCAATCATATCATATATCATATAATAGGATGTACAAGCGGACATTATTCCAGCTGTATCCTTTTCACTCACTTATCAACCACAAAACACTGCAGCTGATGATGCAGCAGCATCATCTGTGAGTTTACCGCGGTCCGTCTAGGCGGAACTAATGTCCTCACAGCCTAATGTTTCCACAGGGACATAAATTGTTCCTCTGTAGTCCGGATGAAAAACTGTCTGTCGCGGGTACCGCCAAACATGCACACATCGCTAATTGGCTGTTGCCGCACAGCCACACAGGACATCGCCTGAAAAGATCACTTTTTTTAACTTTGACATCGCGCGACGAGTGAAGTGATCGTCTTGTACGCAGCCAACGCATCGCGGGAGGATTAGCCCCGCCCCATCGCGGCTGCACATTGACTTTGCATGGAGAGTGAGCGCCGTGGTAGTACAAGTAGCGTGTGGTGTGTAAGCACCTTAAGAGTTGACTTGATGACTGAAGGCAGAGGCAGGCTAACCCTACCCATTAACTCCCTGTGTTTGAGCCAAGCTAAGAAAATGAAAATGAAAAAAAAGTTTACATTTCAGAAATGAAAGAAAATGTTGGCGTATCCCTTTAAAAAGAAGTCCTAAAGTTTGATCCAACATGCTGTTAAACAGCGGTAAGTTAACGTTGGCCTCCTTCTTGCAGTCAGTGAACATCAGCAGAGCAGCGGCGTCTCGTTAGCAGCCTGATGGTGGTGAACTCCTCTCTCTGAGACTCTGAAACTCATCTTTGTAAGACCTTTTGTGGACTCACTGGTGACTGTAGCGCCTACGCTTTGTGTTTTGTAAAGGCAAAGATGGGGCAGTTTGAGCCTGAGAAGATGGAGGCCTTCTTAGATCTGTGTTGGCAAGAGTTTAATAAATTAGAGGCCCATCCTACCCCTCCAGCTTTAGACTTATCAGCCCGTGTTAAATCTGTAAAGACCAGATGAGTTTTTTTTACTTTTAAACACAAACGTACAACAGCAAAAGTACGACATATTCACGTGCTCATCTTTTTTGACAACTTATCCTTTTGACATGTTCCTTATTTTTGGAACAAATGCTGCAAACAAGACAAAACAAACAACCCAAAGAGTCCGACCAGGAGTCACAGTGTAAATGACTCTAATTATATTACATTAAGTAAGCACTCCTCCTCACTATTGTTACAGCAGAGGTATTAAAGGTGCCCATGTCTTTCTAAATTTTGGATTCTGAAGCCCTAAGGCATGTGTGATTTTTTTTCCTTTTCATATAACTCTCAAACCTTCTGGATCCAGATGTTATATGACGGTGGTTCCAAATTGAACCATCTGATTGTAATTCACTTTATAGCCACTACTTAAAGGATTTGGAGTGAATATGTTTCTGCTTCTTAACATAAAGAGTTTTTTTAAGCAGTCCAGCTGTATGGAGGTTAACTTCATCAACAATGTTTCTGTTAAAGCTGGATCATGACCTAATGATAAGTCTCTGCCCTCTTAGCCGTGTGTCCCGGTGCGCTGTCACATCTGCCGTGACTTCCGGCACTACATCATGAATGTGGGTAAATGTTCAGAAGTGTCAGTGAGTCATGTCGGTGGTTACACTTGCAGTAATGCAGATAGTGATTTCTGTGGTCTGTAGGTTGAAGCCGGTTTCATTCTTACAAGGGTGTGATGGTAATATAAGCCTTGATTACAACACGCCAATATTAAGCAAGTGTATTATGTTTAAATCCCATTTTTGCTTTCTCGGTCAAGTCTGGTTCACAGTCCAGGTTGCAGGTTCGGCTGATGGGAGTGTCATCAGTTCAGGACGTACTGGATTAAAGTAATAAGCATAGGGATAAAAATTACCACGAAGGGAAAGTTCAAATAGCATATTTGTCGTTTTTTAAGCTGTTTTGTTCAGTCTGCGTAGAAATCAGAATCAGAATCAGAAATACTTTATTAATCCCCAAGGCGAAGTTTGGTTGTTGCAGTTGTATAACAGTTGGAAATATCAGATGAAGACATTAGAATAGAGAGGAACATCAGTTTAGCTTAACTAAAATACAGTAGAATTAAAATAAAATAACATAGAAAAATACAACTAAAATGAATATAATGAAAAGAAAAATTAATTAATGTTAGACTGTACAACCAGCACTGCTCCCAGTCACCATAAGCTGTGAAATCACAATGTGCAATCACTGTGCAGTTATCTACAAATCACTGTGCAGTTATCTACAAATCACTGTGCAGTTATCTACAATGTACAATGACTATGTGCAATTAATGTGCAATCCTCAATCCTCTAACAATGTGCAATTACAGTGTGGAAGTACACCCATGTACAATCACTTATCCCACGTGCAATTACTCAGTAAATGTGTAAATAATCTTTATAGGATTTGCTTTTAGTTTTGTTTCCAAGCCCTTTGTATATTTTTATATTTTATATTTTTTATATTTATGTCTTATATAGGTAGAGTAATGTACATGCTGCTATTTTTTATACTTAAGTCTATTTTTATTCTATTAATGCTGTCCATTTTGCTGTTGTAACACTTTAAATTTCCCTGCGTGGGACGAATAAAGGTTTATTCTATTCTTCTATTCTATTTTAAGGAAACAGGTTGCAACATGCAGAGCCTTTAAGCAATATCAACTTCCTTATTAAGGAAAATAAGTAACAATTAAGTGGAAATGAGACTGAATGAGATGGAGGTATACACAGTATTAACTAGGGCTGAACATGTAATTGCAAATTAGATTAAATCACAATCTGGCTTGTTGCAATTTTCAAATCACAGACAGTGCAATATTTTTAACCCAAAATCTGTTGAACATTTTGGTATTGTGATGTAGTTTCTTGCAATTTCATGCCTATTTTAACCTTTTTTAACCCAGCTTTTACAACTTTATGCCTATCTTGTTTCCATTCTTCTTTTTATTTAGGCCACTGTCAGACCATGTTTGGAATTTTTACATGGTTTTTGAAAGTTAATCCCAGTTTTGCTGCTATAATCAATTTTCCTTCGTCACTTTTGAATTTTTTAGCCTTTTTTTTTGCAATTTCATACCTATTTTGCACCTATTCATTTTTTTTCTGCTTTCGTACCATTTTTTTAACCAAGTTTTTACAATTTCATACCGATTTTGCTTCTGTTCTTCACTTCTCCACTTTTTCTCAAATCTTTCATCCTTAGATTAATTTAATGTCATATTGGTTTTACTATAAAAAGATCTACTGCTTATGTTTGTTTAAGAATACATAATATGAGGAACATCAAAATAATTGCAGAGTAAATTGCAATATTGAGGAAAAATATCGCAATTAGATTATTTTCTCAAATTGTTCGATATTTACACTAAAGATGTGAATTAAATGATTTAGCTCCAATTAAAACACACATCCTGGTCGGATGCTTATTTTCTCCATGTCTGTTTCTTTTAGATATGATGGACAATCAAGCAGCTAAGTGAAAAACTGGACCTTCATCAGCTGGTGTGTTTCTGTTAGTCCAGCTTCTTGAAGAGAGGAACGTCTCAGGAAACCAAGACCATCTTCAGGGTAACATCAGGACCATCAGCTCCTCGTTTTTTACTGTTACATTTCATCAGCTGGAGCCACAGTCTCTATTTGAAACTTTTGTGCAGTCTAAGCCATTCCTGTGAGGCCGACAGGACAGGCCAGGAGTGTTCAAACTATGGCCTGGGGGCCAAATGCCGGCCCGTGCACATTTCAATCAGGCCTTAGCAAACTCCTAAAGGTACCATTTAATACAGCCCGCATTAAAACACGAGGCTTTTGATTCACTGATGAATAAAACTGTGGATCAAACAGCATCATTCAAGCATGTTCCAAATATTTTTAACCACCTTTAAGCATCAACACCCCTCCGATGAAGTCTGCCAGCTTTGAGCAGTTTGATCTTGTTTTGTGTCTGAATGTGGAAAAGAGCTGTCAGCACTCTCTGCATCTCCACGCAATAGGAAAGGGCGAACACGGACGCTAAAATCTGATTGGCCATCCCCAAATCCTGACATTTGATACTTTTTTGCATTTTTTACACCATGCTTTACCCATGAGACGTGACCCAAGCCTGTGCATTTGTCGTGATGCTAATGAATGCAGCTCTGTGCTTCTCAGAACTCTGCATTGCTTACAACTTTTTTTTCAACAACTTACAGGATGCACCATAATGTATCTCTTTCTAGCTACGTGGGTAGTTTTTGTTTACATGGAAAACTTAGTGATTGTAGTTGTAGCCGCTATATAGGCTACTAGAGGTTCTTCAGGGCTGAATAATATAAATTTGCTCTAGTTTTAATTGTCTTGTTCCTGAAGTTGAGTATCAGGCCAGTCCAGCCCTGCACCATCATGGGTTAAGGAATAGCATTTATAGCAGTGGTGATTGCTCTAAGACTGCAAGGAAGCTCAGCTTCCCTAAAATGCCAAAAAGTGTTGAGGTAGTCCTGCTGTTTTTTCATTGACTAAATAATGCTTTAGAATACCTTCATCTTTTGTTCAGAATCAGCTACTTATCACAGGTAACTGGAGGCACCTGCAGTCCCGTTTGTCCTCAGCTCTTCAACACAGTTTCACACTGAGCTCAGAGCTCATGGAGAAGAAATGTAAAATAATCATTGGATAAATGCTGACTTTGTCCGCCCATCGGACGCCTCTGGGGTCTATGAGGTAGTGGGCTGGCCTGACGCTGAGCTTCTGCATGATGATTGGATGATCTGTCTGAGGCTGAATCCTTTTTGATTGACAGTGAAATGAGCCAATCAGCGATCTTGAAGGCTCACCCTTCACCGGGTATCTCCTAAGTTTTACATTCAGTTGTTCTGGACTGATCCGAGGCTTTATCGATCACCAGTGATTTTATCTTTCTTAAAAAACAAGTTAGTGTTTGAGCATGAAAAATGTCTTTGGCTCTGATCTCTTCTTTTTGCATTTTGAAGCTTCACAAAGATCATCCTTAAAGGTGCTATGAGGAGAATCTCTCTCTCACTCACACTCACAGCCTGTCAAACAGTAGTCTCGTAGCTGCTCCAGCTGCTAGCAAGCTGCACGCCATGGCAGATAGTATGAATGTTGTAGATGCAGATTTGCAGCTTTGATAGTCTTCCTCAAGAACTCTGCAGTTAAACAGCAGGGCAGATCAACTCCTAAGATTGATTTAGTGCAAAAGGTGGGGAAAAGTATCAGGTCTTTTCAGCATTCCTGGGATGACAAGGTGAGCTGGCTCACTGGAAGTGCTGTCACAAATAAAATGTGTTGTCTGGTCAAAAGTGGGTTTTTGGGGAATGAAATCCCTGGAAAAGACACCTAGTTGGTACAACAGGGTCACAGATCATTTACATAATAAATAAATTTATGATGTAGGCCAGAAGAAAAATGAGCTTCCCCTCCCTGACTGACCAGCAGCCGCCACTGATTTATAGATAACCTATTTTGATGCTATCAAACTCATCTTAAAGTGTGTATTTCCATCAGACAGATATCTAAAAGTGAGACTGTTTTGTAATTACTTAGAATCTCCTCATAGCATCTTTAGGATCCAACCGGGAAAAATGCAAGTTATTAAAATTTTTCACTTGGTCTTGAGATTTTGATCGGGAGAGTTTGTTAGGGAACACCATGTTCATAGGAGGACTTTGAGGCAGATCCAGACTTGTGGGGTATTTTACAAAACCTTGCGTGGCACTACATCGCCTGAAGAGTTCAAATTTTTCAATTTTGTCAATGCATCGACAGAAATGCTACTATAGATGTTACCCTAATGAGAGGGTTTGAAGAACTGTGGATGCTTCGATACCCAACATCTCAGCAAACAAAGAAACCGCAGTGATCCAGTATGTGAGTACCACATCAGGCGAGACCATGATGCATAGAGGCCTGTCAAGCACACAACAGTCAACATGAAATACCACATAATTACAGTTTACAAAAACAAATGCACCGAGTAAGGACTGGAAGCTCAGGTGGAAGTGGGAGACTTCTCCCATGGTGGTAGAGACTGACCAAGTCCAGATCTCGTGGGACCTCCAGATACAGACTTACAAACCCAAAAGGAAGGACGTGGAGTTAGATGTAGCGGTCTGAAGAAACCACAGGAGAAGCTGCAATACCAGGGGCTTAAAACGAGCAGGAGAAAGTGTGGAGAGTGAAGACCTCGGTGGTTCCTGTGCAGCTCTGGCAGATCTTTGTCCTGAAGGACGCAGTCCAAGGAACAGCCTGGAAGAATCTGGAAGACGACACGAGCTTAGAAGAGGGCACAAGAGCTGCCAAAAGGGGTGAGTAAGGTGTAAATATATATTATACACTGCCTGGCAAAAAAAATACAAGGTCACACACTCTAATATTTATTTGTTGTTGTTCCGATAAGCTTCTCCAATGTCTCAGATCTGTCCCAGATCACAGCACTGCCTCCACAGGCTTGGACAGTAGGCACTAGGCATGATGGGTGCATCACTTCACCTGCCTCTCTTCTTACCCTGATGCTCCCATCACTCTGGAACAGGGTCAATCTGGACTCATCAGACCACATGACCTTCTTCCAGTCCTCCACAGTCCAATCTTTATGCTCCCTAGCAAACTGAAGCCTTTTTTCTGCTTAGCCTTACTGATTAGTGGTTTTCTTAAGGCTACACAGCTGTTCAGTCCCAATCCCTTGAGTTCCCTTCACATTGTGTGTGTGGAAATGCTCTTACTTTCACTATTAAACACACCCCTGAGTTCTACTGTTGTTTTTCTTTGATTTGATTTGGCCAAACGTTTAAGTGATTCACCGATCACCATCATTCAGGATTTTATTCTGACCACATTTCTTCCTTGAAGACGATGGTTCCCCACTATCCTTCCAGTTTTTAATAATGTGTTGGACAGTTCTTAACCCAGTTTTAGTAGTTTCTTCAATCTCCTTAGATGTTTTCTCTGCTTGATGCCAATGATTTGACCCTTCTTAAACAGACTAACATCTTTTCCACGACCACAGGATGTGTCTTTGACATGGTTGTTGAAGAAATGAGAAGCTGCTCATGTCATCAGCTGGGGTTGAATAAATATAAATAATAATAATTATTATAATTATAATAATATATATATGTACATAGACATTAATATGTTGTGTTGATTTTAGACTTTTAACAGACTTTGAAGAAGTCATAACAGAAGCCTGTTGATTAAAGATTACATATTTTAATCATGCCATTTAAAAACTCTAACATTAGGTCACGTTAGGCATCAAACAAAAAGATTTACAGCTTAAGGTCAAGAGGTCAGTTTAACCAATGGCTGCTCTCGATCAGAACACTCAGGACGTTCATGTGTTCGATTAATCACTGCTTATTTATCCAGGCCGCTGCCCCAGACCAAACTCAAATGTGTTTATGAAAAAGTGGTGATACACCCTCTTTGAGTAATTGTTGTTGCATATTTTACACTAAACTGCCCTTAGATAGGAGTTTGAGTGGTCATCTGTCTCTCTGTGTGGCCCTGTGATTGGTTGGCGACTGGTTCAGAGTGTACCCCGCCTCTCGCCCAGTATCAGCTGGGATAGGCTCCGCCCCCAGTGTAGATAAAAGATAGATGGAAGTCCCATGGTCTCGACTTCAGCACAAACACACACAATGCTTTCATATAAATACTTTATTGATAATAAATAACATCACATTCCACCAAATAAATAAATAAATAGACGTAATAAATATCAATCTCATAAATAAATACATTCCTCCAAATATTCGAGTGCACATAGATTTAGGCGGGCCAACATGGCCTCCACTGCTAACATTAGCATCACTTGGATGAAGTAGTGAGAACTTTTTGCTCTGGATGTTCGTAGTGAACGACTTGGCGGTTTGTTTAGTTGTGATGAATTAAAGTAGGAGAGATATTGTTTTGTTGTTTTGGTGAGATGATGATGATGATGATGATGATGATGCAGGTTGTTTACTTCCTGTGGTCTCCTGAAGCGATGTAGCCCAGGGCTCGGTTGATGGTGATGGTGCGGGTGTGGAGGCCCCTCATCATCTTACACATCTCCTGCCTGTTCTCGAAGGAGCTGTTTTTCCACGGCAGGGTCACCACCGCCTGAGAGACGACGCACAGGGAAAAAAAAACAAAATATGAGTATGCTGTTACCTGGGCAGATGTGTGTTAGCATTATTTTTCGCCTTATTTTTGATTTGAACATTTGAAAGCACACAGTTTCTTTTTCCACAAGTCCTTTTTTAAAATAAGTTCTTTTCTCTCTTGTCTTACACTCCATTTTCAACAATTATAAACCTTTCTTATACCAACAAGTCGCACATAAAAGTCATAATAAACCAGTAAATGTTTAATAAACAAAAAGCACCACAAAACCATTTATGTAAAAAAAACCCGCAAACAAATAAATGAACAGAACAAATGAACAAACTAAAGAGTTCAGTTAGTTAAGCAAGAACAGTGATAATAATATTACAAAAGAAAGGAAGAGAAAAAAATAAATGAGTAGTCATGCTCTTGTATGCACTCTAACAGCCTTTGTGACAGAATAAATACTTTCTGATTCATGATGCATCAAATATCATTTCAGTTTCTGCTGCAGCTGTAGTGATGAGTATTTCTGCATCAGCATTTAAATTTGACAACACCAGCTGATGCAATAACTTTATTTATATCGCACTTCTTAAAACAGAAGTTTCCAAAGAGCTTTGACAAACGTTCAGGAACAGCAAATGATAAAGCACAGGAAACAAAAAGTAAAAGATTAGTTTAAGGCACTTTTACAGAAAGACAAAAAAGGCAAAAAAAGACACGAGCGAGGAAAGTTAAGAGGAGAGAAACTGCAGCTGCAGGTGTCACAAAAAACCGGCAACATAAAATGAGACTAAAAATATAAAAGCTAAAAAACAGAAACCGTAAGGAAACAAAGGGTGATTGAAAGCAAAAAACAGGTTCGATATCAGCAAAAAAAACCTACCAGATTATATCGGCCTGCATCTAAAATTTCTGATTTAAGCATTTCAATATGAGTAGTGCATTCTAATTAATTAATTAATTTATTTATTTCAGTTGTAGAATATGCTTATGTTTAAGTTACACAGTTTATTTTATTTTTTTTAAATATATCTTTTTGTTTTTATTGGATTTATTGAGGTTACTCATCAGGGTCTTCTAATTTATTTTTATTTATTTTATTTAATAATACATTCTTATGTTTAAGGTTAGAATTTATTCAACCAATTGGTTAAAAACAAATGATTTAGTTTATTTCTTACCTACTATTGCTGACTACTGTTCTCTGTTTGACCAGTCTTACTTGATAAAGACTTTTCAGTAACACTTTCTATGAAGATCTAGTTTATAATGCATTAGAAGCACATGCATAAGAGGTTATAATGCATGTATAATGCTTCATTATAATGGTGTATAACCATGTATAAGAACTTGTACCAAGGCTTATAAAGTATTACAAGTGTGGACGTAATGTATTATAATCAAGCCTTTATAATGTTTTATAAAGGCTTTATAATGTAGGCTTTAGAAGGCTATAGGCTTTTTAATGTTTTATACCTGCACAGAGTATGCAGGTATAAAACATTATAAAGGCTTGATTATAATACATTATGTCCACACTTGTAATACTTTATAAACCTTGGTACAAGTTCTTATACATGGTTATACACCATTATAATGAAGCATTATACATGCATTATAACGTCTTATGCATGTGCTTCTAATGCATTATAAACTAGACCTTTAAGTAAAGTGTTACCGACTTTTCTTACAGTCTATACTACAAAGTAAGTAATAAAAGTCGGTATGATTCCTGCAATATCGGTATCATATCATATCATATTGGAGGTGAAAAAGTTTTTACGGGACACGCCTAATTACATGACAAATAATAAATAAAAAAACAATAATCTTGAAAAACTGCCACCATCTTAAATTGGAGTGTCTAATGTTATTTTTCAAAAGAGTTGCCCTAAGAGAGTATATGTGCCAAATTTCATGCTTGCAACCTTATGTGAACTAGGGATGGAAATCTCTGTCCCCAAGACGATACGATATGCATCTCGATATGTAGGCTACGGTACGATACACTAACCATTCACATGAAGCATCTACCAATTCAGGATGATACGATTTATCTTCCTACCAGGATGCAATCACGATGCAATAACGATGCAAATCTGTGTGAATTCAACTCAACTTTATTGTTCCTTCAAGACCACTTCAGACCACTTACAGTAGGCTACTTAAGCAGTCAGGAGGTGTGTTTGTCAACATAAAAAAGTAGGCCTATTTCACAAACAGGGACATAGGCCTAACAGTAGTGGAGCTCAGCCTTCAAAGCTGTCATTAACAATTTAGACTAAGCATATAAACAGCACTTTGAAAAAAACAGCACTTTCAGCACACTGAAAATAATAATTTTAAATTAAAAAAAATATATATATAATAACATGAAGTCGGATTTTACCGATGCAAAGCTTTTACAAGGCGATGCATTCTGGTTTCAGCCCAGTTTCTAATCCGATGCACACCACTCCAACCGATGCAATTTACCATAGACCCTAGCATCGAAGCACTGATTGCGAATCGGATAAAATGCCCATCCCTAATGTCAACGTGTTTTTCACTCATCTGCTGCACTAAAAATCATAATAAGAATATTAAGAGCAATGATAAAATAGAATAACAGACATGAGCAAGAGATAAAACAACTAAAAAGCCTAAAAGGTTAACAAGATCATAGATTAAATCACAAATGAACTAAAAGTAAGTAACTGCATTAATATGTTAACTTAACAGAAGATGAAAATAAAAAAAGGATGGACGTAAAAGTAGCAGGAGGTAAAAAGTAAAGGTGAAATAAGATCGAGATAAAAGATGGAAGATGAAACACGTAAAGCCTCAATCTGGCAACACTTCCCGTCCCTACCTGAGAGTCCACATAACTTTAGTTTTAAGTAAGTTTGATGAGCTGTAGCTGGAGGAGTAAATAATTACAGATTAATTTAAAGGAGGGATGAAAACGTACCTGTGAGGAGTCGCTTTCTTCATCGGGCATCACGGAGCAGCTCTGCACAACAAAAAGATTTCAGATTATTTCTCCCTCTCTGTTTCTGCCTTCACATCCTGATTTTATGTTTTTCTCTTCTTAAGTGAATCACCAACACTCACCCTCCGCAGGCTCTGGAGTTTCTCCAGGATGGAGTTCAGGAGTTCGGTCACCTGTCCCGGGTTGATGAGGGGCGTGGCCAGGTAAGACGTGATGACGGCAGAGTAGTGGGACAAGTCCTTCATGATGTTACCGAGGCATTCACCCTGTGAGCACGAAGAGGACAGTTAACCAACCACAGGAGATAAAGCCTGACATGTTAAATTATTAAATATATATATATATATATTTTTTGCTCAAAGTATGTTATTGACATATTTAAATCAAACATAATAAGAGCTTACAGATAGAAAACAATATTTCCCCCCTTTCTGCTCAACAGAGCCCCATCCCTACAACAATATTACTGTCCCATCAAACAATTAAATAATGATCTTAAAGAGTTACTCTTGTACGTACAAATATAAAAATAATTTTAGATAGTAGTCAAAAAATAAATAAATAAATGAAAATAAAATAAAAAGGATAGCAGTCAGTTAAGTAAATAATATGGGAGTATTCAGAAAATGATCAAATAAAAATAAAAATAGAACTTAAATACATGGGCTATAAATTGTATATCATTTTTATAAATCTCAAATGTTAGTGTCATCTATTTTTTCTATATATGTCAAAAAAGGTTGCCATATAGTATAAAACTTTTGAGCACACCCTCTTGTGGAGTAATGAACTTTCCCTAACACTAAATGATGTAAGAGGTCTTTAATCAACATTTTAAAGGTTGGTGGAAACTTCTTCCACTGGAGGAGTATAAGTCGTCTGGCTAAAGGGACATGAAGGCTTTTACATCCTTTGGTTGTTGACTAAGAAGTGTGTATCTTGTGGAATTACTCCAAATATTGCAGTGACAGCAGAGGGTTCTATGGGTATAATAAAATATATCTTTATAATGATATGATAAAAAAATGATTGACTCATACCTCGCTGAAGGTGGAGTTTCTCTGCATCATGCAGCCTGGGCTCTGTGGAAAAACAAATTCATGAGTAGTTAATAAAGTTTGACGGTGTTAGGAGATCCTGTAAAGATATAACAGATATTATTTAGTCATTAATGTCATGAAAATACACTTATGTATCACAAAGTCTGGTTATTTTCTTAGTTTAGCTTCAGTGAAGAGTTTAAATAAAGAGAAAGAAGAAGAGGAATGAAACTCAAATACAGCAGAAGAGCCTTTAATGGAACTTTAGGAGCACTTAATAGTTTATTATTTATATATATTATATAATATTTACCAAAAAGGCCCTTGGAGTCTGGAGTCATTAACCCTTTAACTACCAGCTCAACTGTTTGGCAGGGTTGTCAATAAATTCAGGGATATTTAACGTGTTAAAAAACAGAACAAATCAAATCATTGATAAGATTCTGTAAACTTTTCAGGCAACAGAGAAAACTAAAAGAGCCAAACACCAGATATTTCATTGGTGTGGGATTTAAAGGTTAAAACAGTTAATGTCTGATAACGTGGTGACAAAAAAAATGCACAAATATTTGGAACAAAATCCACCAGAAAAGGGAAAATATTTGTATTTTTTTTAATAAATTAATCATCATATCAGGCAGCGGTTCAGTATTTTTAAAATAATAATGGTAATTCTAATAGCTTTTTAGACCTTTAAATCCCACAGACAGAGAATATAAGATTATTTTGGTTTGTTTGTTTCCTTAAAAAGAACAATGTCTTTCTTTTTTAAACAAATGAGATATTCCTGTATTCATTGATCTTTGTCAAGCAGCTGAGCTGGTAGTTAAAGGGTTAAGCTGACATGTTCATTATTTCAATATGCTATCAACAAAACTCTTGATATACATAATTAAATAGTTTTAATATGTTCAATATGAAAGCCCTTGATAGATATATTTTTATAGATATATATTTAAGTTGTTTTAACATCTTATTCAAAACATAAATTTCGTATCTTTGTTAACTTAATACACCAAATAAAAAAGCCCTTGATAAAAACATTTAGATCTTTTAAATTGTTAAGAACAGAAGTGATTTTAATATATTTACCAAAAAAAGGAAAGATAAGATAGTTGTAGAAACATCATATTAAATCGTCTTAATTTACAAAGTTTGGAGGCTTTAAGTAGGAATATTTAAGTTATTTTAATCTGATACTTATATAAATAATGATGATATGTTTTGTACAACAGTCCTTAGAAACATATTTAGAAAATATTTGGTACTGATTATCCGAGTAAATAAACTTAAGACATTTAAAGATGTTAAGTTTGAAGTCCTTTAAAGACGTATTAAAGTCATTTTAATGTGTAAAACACAATTCCTGTGAAAACATATTCATGTAGTTTTATTATGTGAGTATGGAAGCCTTAATGAAACAGATGAATAATTATAATGTGTAATGAAGGCTGAAAGTGGAAAAACATTAGGACTTCATATGCATCATGTACGGAGGAGGACATTTTAATTTAATTTAATTTAAATGCTCAGTTACAGGAGCCCAGAAAAGACATCTGCATGATGTTTTTATGCTAAATATGAAGATTTAACATGTTTACATTTTAGTTATTTCATGTTTAAAGTAGAAAAGCTTAAGACCACATATTAAACTAAGTTTAAGATGTCTAACACAGATGGCTTTGTAACAAAGTTATTTAACGATCAATATCTTTATTTATTTGTGTCTGTATCTAATAATTACAGAGGTCACTGTCCCAACAAAACAAATCTATATTTTAACATTTAAATACAAAATAATTCTGACTTTTTTCAAACCCTGTGCTGTGCCCTTAGAGATACTTTGGAGTAAATTATTTAAGATCTTCAGAATATAAAGCAAACATATTTGTAAATTAATAGATCTACAGAGAGTCTATTTCTGTCTGAATATTTTGTTTTTTAGGGCTCCAGCAGTCATCAGTTTGTGAATGTTGAGCAAGACTTAAAAAGCTGTTTGTCACTTTCAGTTTAACACATAAACACCAGACACTGACATCAAGAAAACAAAAAGAAGGAATTAAAATTAAAATAGAAAACAACAACAATAAAAGTGTTATTTTTTTCATTTCAGTTTGTCTTAATTTGCATGTCAACATATTTGAAGTGTTTATTGATATTTATTTAATTTAGAAGAGCACACTTCTTAACTGTATCTGGCTTCTGTAATATTCTTTAATTTTACATAATTTTATCATTTATTCTGAGCTTTTCCCTGTCTGTTTGTTTTTGCATATTCAAAAATGTGAAATTCTTATCAATATAAAAAGAGTTAGCACAATATCTGATATTTATTATGATTAACTTTCCCACAGTCCAGTCACATCTACAACACGGCTACAAACCAGCAAACTCAGTTTAGCAGACAATGACACTTTTCTGATCGATAACAGATCAACACAGGGAATAATTAATGATTAAATATATATTTAAATGAACAAGAGTTACCTGAGCCAGGTTAGGTGTGCAGGCCAGCGCGGTGTCGGATCCACTGCTCACCAAGATTTCATCAGAGGGGATCCCGAAGCACAGAACAGGCTGCAGCACAGATATGATTAGGATTATTTTTATGATTATTGTCGTTTTAAAAGAGTAAACAAATATTAAGAGAGAATAAATATAAACATATATGTCCACGGGGGTGACGTCGGGGACGTGCAGCAGGCTCGTGCACACTCACGTTGGTGAGCAGGTCCGACATGTCGGTCAGGAAGCTCCTGAAGCCCGACGAGCAGTCCGTGCACTTCTCTGCGCTCAGCGCGCGCACCGGTAGGCCCCATGTGCCGCGCGCGCTCAGTGTGAGCAGCAGCAGCGCGCAGCTGGAGAGATCTGCGCAAAAGAGACAGAGAGAGGCTTCAGACAGGTGTGCACAGACCGAGGGGCAGCTTCATCTGTCTGTGTCGGACTTACAGATGGTCAGGCTCGTCATCTTAGTTTTTCTGATCAGGTCGGTGTCTCGCGCAGCTCCGTGGGTTAGTGATCTGTCCTGTGGATCAGTAATCAGTCTTGTGTCTCTGCCCTCCTCTCAGATGTATATATACATGCCTGTGAGTGGGGATTCCCTCCTCCGGCCCGCAGGAGCCACACTAACACGAAAACCAAAAACGTCATGATGTAATTTCCTCGATGATTCTGCTCTCTGAGGCGCAGCGAAAACGGGAATCGAAATACTTCTCTACCTCTGCGGAGAGAGCTGAAGGTGAGACAGAGTGATCAAACAGCTGATTTGACTCAGTGACCTTCGTTTCTGCCCACAGCCTCTGAGTAAAGGGCATCACCGGGCACCTGAGCTCAGTCAGACTGAAGGGAGTCACAGCAAAAACCAAAGTCAATCAGCCCGTCGACATTAACCCAGTCATGCCCAAACTTTTTATGAGTTATATGGCATATACTTTTATCAGTGGAGTCCCTCTGAATCATGTTATGTATTTCTTTTTTAATTTTGTTCTTTGTTTTAAAGAAAATAGCATTTCTATGACTGGCAACAATTAATAATAATAATAATAATTTTATTTATATACCACTTATATAGTTCACAAAGTGCTTTGACAAGCATTCAGCACAAAATAATAAAACACAAACAAACAATGAGCAAAATGAAGTAAAAACAAAAAGCACAGCTTCAATCAAGACTAACAGAAAGACACAAAGACAGAGGGGCGATGGATAATACTGTGTTAATACTCCAGATTTCTTACTGAAGGTCCTTTTCAGACTTTATATGAACCCAGACAATACAAGAACCATGCAGCATAAAAAAACCAAACATAAAAACATAAAATCAGCAAGAATAGGAAACGCAATAAAAAAGGGATGAAAGCAGAAATCAGGTCAGAAAATATAAAAAGATGAAATGAACAATGATGATAAAATTACAAAATCATAAAAATAAGTGTCGATGATAAAATACAGTAATAAACATGAGCAAGAGATAAGACAATTCAAAAGGTCTAAAAATGATCTATAACGGAATGTAAAAAGGTGAATCATTAATGAGATAAAACCATAATTAAAAGCACGTAATACTATTAATAAATTATCAAAAATGATAAAATGTTGCCTTAAATTAATGTTTTCCTTAAATTAGTGACAGGCTATGTGCCCACACACTAAAAACTCCAACTGCTGGGTTAAAAAGGGACCAACTAATGTCTGGGTTATATCAACCCAGACATTTGATTCATAAAAAAAATCACAGCATCCCCAACCCCAACTGGTGAGATACACATGAATCCCTCTGTAAAAAGTGAGGGGGATGATTTTTTGTTTCTGTGAAAGTGCGGGTGTCTCAACACCCTCAACCCCCCGTGGGTGTGACGCCCATGTTCAGTCGAGTGTGTGAAAGTAAGAAAACAAACGGCTGAGAGGGGAGGAGGTCTCTTCTTCTTCCGGCCGACTAAACCAGAACATGGGTTATACTTTGAAAAATAACCCAGAAATGGTATAATAACCAAAACAACTGAAGAATTGGGTTACATGTTAGCCATGTAACCCAGAAAATAAGTTATTCTCTGAAAAAACAACCCATAATTTCAACCCAACCCAAATAACCCAGAATATGGGTTGAAGAAATAACCCAGGAGTTTTTAGGGTGCACTGGCAACTTTTGTTGTAACTCACAGAAATAAGCCCATGAACAGATAAATATTTATCCCAGGTAACATTTTTTGGTGTAGGGTTACTCTAGAGACTAAAATGATTAATTAACTATAAACATGTTTTCAGGGAAAGTATTAAATATTTATGAAAATGACCTCTTCCCAGGACAATTTGCATCCTCCACGTCTTCCACTGGAAGAAGCAGAAGCAGATGATGTCATGTGACAGGAACTACTTGAAAACTATGGTTGTGTCTGAAATGTCATACTAACGTACTACATACTACAAACTCGTGTATATACTGTATACTACATACTATAAGTACGATTAGGATGCCAACCGTTCACACTGTAGTATACTACTCAGTTTCCCATGATGCATTTCAAACCTTCGACAACAAAAATCAGAAGCACACCAGGCTATCAAATATCTCTGTGGATTCGCCACATTTGAAAGTTCAGAGAGAATTTTAGGCGAGAAAGTCACCACGTAGAATACCAAAATGTGGTCATTTGAGCTATAAAACACAGGGATACTAATTTCATTTCGACATTTCAGACATTCCTCAATGCGCTCCATTATGATATCGAAGAAACTTCCGGTCGGCTCCAAAACAAGAGCCCATTTACAAAAGTGTTAAAGAACTAAAAGGAGATAATAAAAGATGCTTTTATTTTGAAAACGGGAAGTTTGCTAGTGGCTGATTTTTAGCTGAATGCCGGTCGGTCTTGCATGGCGCAATGCATTATGGGGCGTTTGAGTGTGACTAGTATGCCCACCTGGCATACTTACATTTTTTCTGATATAGTTTACATCCGGGTATTTCGCGTACACTCAATCTTTTTATACTATCGAATGTGAACGCACTACATACTCATTTTGACGTCACACTTAGTATGAGTAAGACGTTAGCCATTTCGGACACAGCCTATATTTTATAAACTGAAATCTTAGTTGTCTACTAACACATAAGTGCAAAAAGCTGCATTACTACCGCTGACATTCTCCAATTCTGTTTCTATCAAGTTAAACAGATCAGTGTTCAGACGAGGATAAATCAACTGAGCAGTAAAACAAAAGTTTTAATAGGAAGGTAAAAGTAAAGTATTAATACACTTTTACTCTTTTTAAGGACTAATGATTAATGAGTGTTTTATTACTCAGTACATTTATATGCATCACTTTTTTATACTGGTCACACAGATTGAAGAAGGGTTGACATTGTTAATACATACTACACTGTATTCATAAAAAATGTCTATAAAATAAAATCTATTTAATGAAAAAAATACACATATACTGTCATAGTGTCATTTTTCTGTAACAATACTAGATTTATAAACTTTAATGCTCTGATATGAACAGCACAGAAACTAAACCGGGGTCATTAACATCTGATCGTGGGCGTCTGTCTGTTTGATTATCAAAACTACAGACCAGTTTCTCCTTGATTGCACAAATCATTTGCAGAATTTCTGCCATTGTAGACAGTTGGTGTTTTTCTAAACTTTCAGTATTGTCCATTTTTAAATGTTTAATTCTCTTTAACTAAAAGCTAAGTGATAGACAGTTTTACCTGGGTGCACTTTTCCACATGGTGCCAAAGTTTTTTTCATCAGTTTACATACGACAGTTCAGAGAGGAGGTTTTGATTGTCCTGACATTTGTTTGTTAGTTCATGAACGGGATAGTTAAACATATCCAGAAAGGATTTTAATGAAATCCTCAGAGAAAGAGGAAGGAGTGGTTTCAGGAACATTTTAAAGGATTTGTTTACATAATGAGAAAAACAGTTTTCTACATTTTTGGTGATAACTCTTTATGACATTTTCAGGGATTATTGATCATGGAGTAAGTGAGGTATAACAACATTTTGGTGCTGATCTGATTTAGTTCTAGTCACACAGATTGGTAAGAGGTTACATTGTTAATACATACTACACTGTATTCATAAAAATGTCTATAAAATAAGATGATTAATAAAAACAATAAATGATCCAATAATGGATGTCATTTTTCTGTAACAATACTAGATTTATTAAACATTCATCTATATGATTTATTCTTATTATAGATTAAATGCATCAATAAAATAAAGGAGGTCACTAAGTTTATCACTGTGGTTCTTAATGTACTCAATCATTTCACAGACTTTTAGACTTTCTATCCTATAATCAAAACTACAAAAACATTGTTTATAAAATATCAGTATAAATCTCCACTTGTTGCCTTGCCTTAGTTTGAAGAGTCTGTAAAATGTTGATTTCAGTTTTAAGAGTGTTGATAAATAAGTGTTTTTGTTCTGATTGTTAAAAATTATTTAATTTTCATTAATTTATTTCATCACTAATGTTAAAAAAGTCTTTTTTTTGTGATCAATTGTTTTTATTTAACAAATTAAAACCAAAAAACAAACAAAATGTAATCCATTAATTCAACAATACACAACTGAACATCGTGATTGACATACAAATGATAATAAAAGGAAAAAGAAAGAACATAGGGCACCACCCTCCCACCCCTACCCTCCCAAATACACACACAACTTATTAGTCAATTGACATCTCTGAGAAGAATACCCACACCCACACACCTGCACCACAGACATTCATCCAGACTCAATCTTAAGAAAGAAGGATTTAAAGATAATATCAAAAATAGGAGTTTAGCTAGGGAGGAGACCTCCTGATAAAATTTTTAAGTGAATCAGCTGCTGCACACCAGTTATTTATGGAATCCTCACCCACACCATTAATTCTAGCAGTTGATAGTTCCAAGTAAATTACATCTAGGAAAGTAAGTGCCCAGTGTCTAATAATGGATGTTTGTTACTTGTTTTCGTAGCTTCATTATTAAACATTCATCTATATGATTTATTCTTATTATAGATTAAATGCATCAATAAAATAAAGGAGGTCACTAAGTTTATCACTGTGGTTCTTAATGTACTCAATCATTTCACAGACTTTTAGACTTTCTATCCTATAATCAAAACTACAAAAACATTGTTTATAAGATCAGTATAAATCTCCACTAGTTGCCTTGCCTTAGTTTGAAGTGTCTGTAAAATGTTAATTTCAGTTTAAAGAGTGTTGATAAATAAGTGTTGCATCTGATTTTTGTTCTGATTGTTGGAAATTATTTAATTTTCATTAATTTATTTCATCACTAATGTTAAAAAAGTCTGAATTAAATTTTTAAAAATCTGTGCAAAGACCTCAAGTAAGAAAAACGTAAAGAAAATTATTTTAAAAAATCCACCTTTGGAGGATTTGAATTGTTTAACTTTAAGTCTATCAACTTGAACTCGAAGATACATTGTTTAATTTGCACCTCCTTCAAACTTGATGACATCTATTGTTTTATTTGATAAAGAATTGAAAGTGGTAACACTTGAATAATAACAGACATTTTGGTCCCTGGACAAAGATATCAGGTTGTTTTATGTCCCAGTCGAGCTCTGCACAGTTTGACAAAACCAAACCTCTGCAGAGCAAACTGATGAAAAAATATGACAGCAAATATTTGAACAGAGCACTGATTTTTTAGGACAAGTCTTAATCTTGTACTCGGTAACATAACGACACTAAATGCATTTCTTTAAATTCTGTAATTTAGATCAGTTTGACAGAAGGTGAGTTTGTTAATTAGGGCCCTCGTCCCATTTTCTGAAATAAGTTTCAGTTGTCTGACAGCTTAAGTTAATAGTTACATAATTAACGTTTAAATGCCCACCTCTATTCAGGGAATAATATTTATGACAAAGCAGATTTTGAATCTTCATGTTGATGATTACGGAGCCCCTGAAGGGACATTAGCAAAAATAAAAAAGAAGTTTATCGTGCAAACGCAAATCTTTCCAAGTGTCATATAGTTTAAAAAGTTATGAATTAAAGTATTTCACAGGATATTATGATTGAAAATAAAGACAATGCCATCAAATGTTTGAGGTCTACTGACAGAATTATCATAAAATATATTTGTATTATGTGTTTAGTTAATTATTATCTGGTGAAAAAGGGGCAGACTCTATAGGATTTTCTCTATTCTGCTTCTTTTCATTGTTTGAGATTTTTCTTTGTTAGCACTGTATGTTTTATATACTATCAGAATGAAACAAAGACCTAAACCTAATGTTGATCTCCTCTACTTTATAATATAGCATGTGAGTAAAGACTAAAATGAATCAAAGAAACTTTATTAAATTATTTTTATGAGATGTTTGGGGGCTCTGGACCATTGCCTGATGGTCTAAGCCACTGCAGAGATTTCTAGCATTTGCACCATTTGAAGACCTAAAAATGTTTATTATTATATAATAATTTATCAACAATTAGTCCTCATTAATCTCCCATCTTTGGACCATGGTAATGTTCCAAACATTTGCCTTTTTTTAATCAATTAATCAATCAAACTTTATTTATATTGCACTTTTCATACAAAAATGTAGCACAAAGTGCTTTACAAATAGACTGACGAATTAAAATAAAGGATTTATGACTCAAACCCACTGCACCCCGCCCTTGAACCCACCAACACCGCAATCCATACACCGTGTTGATAACAAGCATCATAAATAAAAGACAGTAATAAAGCATACCCAGTACGTACTGAGGAAACACCATTTAATGTACATTACATTACATTAGTTCTACTTCATAATCTGTTTTTTTTATTGACCCAAACATATAAATAAGCTGTTTAAACCCTAATATCCTCTCATAAACATTAACCCTATAAAGCCAATTGTATCATATTTGATACATACTTTTATAATACCTCTTTCTACTCAATATGATCAACAATGACAAAAAAGAAACATCTGAATACAATCAGATAATTGATAAAAATGTCCTCAAATGGATTATCAGTTGCCAAAAGCACCTAATGTATCAAATGAGATATGAAAAATGTATATGTTTGATTTTATGGACATTTTGATTTTTAAGGATTTTAGCAGAAAGTGAAACAAACATTTCAACTCCAAAAAATTAGAATTTTCGGTGTATAATCTATGGTCTTGGGCCTAAAGGGGTTAAAATTGGCTTTTAAAAATAAATATTGATGTCATTTCATTGTTAGATTCCTGCATGTAACTTCTCTGCAATTGAAAACAAGAAACGTTTTGTTAGTGGAGAGAAAGATCTTTACACTGATAAATAATAATAATCATAATAATAATGGATTTTATTTATAATGCACTTTACATTTGTGGGCAAATCTCAAAGCGCACATAGGAAAACAATAAAAACAGTAAAGGCAGTCAACAATAACATCAGCCAGGAAAAGCAATATGAAATAAAAAGGTTTTCAGTCCTTTTTAAAAGAGTCCACCGTCTCATATATGAAAATGATTTTCCAGAATCGGCCCACCTTTCCCTTCACAGCCCCTAATCAGAAAGACCTTCACAGCAGGGGTACTGCGATGAGTCCCGGGGGGTCAGCCCGAGTCTTTCTCGTGAATTTAGTGCAGCTAAATGAATAAGAATGAAAAGTCTGTGTGCACTAAAAGGACGAGTAAAGCCCCCCCCGACTCATCCATAATATTACACTCATATGCAGATTATTACTCGATGCAGCTCTGGTGTTGCACGCCACCTCTGCACAGTACTTCCTGCAGCCTGAGGCTCAGTTAGAGGCTGATGTCATAAGGGGCACGGGTTCAGGTTTTCGTTTCGGGGCATAGAGGAAAAGGTTAGACGAGGAAGGAAACCATCACAGAGCTCTGAAACTGAAACCATGTTGAATACTTTCACGTCTACGTGATGCTTATATGAGGCATGGCTGTTAAAAAACAACATGCTGTATTCCAGGCTTCGCTGATCAGACTGTGCACGTGCATGCTGCCATGTGATTGACTGACTGAGTGTGTATTTGAGGTTTTGATAGTCCCACAGTCATGACCTAATCCTCCAGGCTGCAGTCTGACCTTTGTTTGGCAGGCTGGGTTTGAGGGGAAGCGTCTTCTCTGAAACTGTGGCGGTCTGAGTGCTCGAGGAGTTTCCTGGCCTTTCTGCTGCAACACTGAAACTCACCGACTCCCCTCAAAACAAAGACATAAAGACAGGAAAGGGGGCTTTCCTCAGAGAGACGCCTCATCATATCCAGGAAGGAAAGTAACTGTGTTCACCTCCATGTCAGGTAGAATCATTCAGTGCCTTTACGCATGTACCACGGGCAGAGCCAGCTGTCATTGTGAAAGCTGTCGAGTCACGTCAGGAAAAGTGTGGTCTTCAGCTGGTTCACGTCCTAGAGCTCTGTGGAGGAGGATTATCAATCAATCAATCAATCAATCAATCTATCTATCTATCTATCTATCTATCTATCTATCTATCTATCTATCTATCTATCTATCTATCTATCTATCTATCTATCTATCTATCTATCATACAAACAATCTATCTATCTATTTATCTATCTATCTATCTATCTATCTATCTATCTATCTATCTATCTATCTATCTATCTATCTATAAAGCGCCAATTCATAACATAAATAAAAACAGAAAACAATGATATTTGAAACTCTCTCCACAAATTGATCAACTTTATTGTTTTTTAGAAAATACTTATTTATTTACACATTCCAGAAAAGCTGGGACATGTTTATCTCTGTTTGATCACCTCAGTGTTTGTGGACTGAGGACACTGTTGAAGCTTTGCAGGTGATATTTTTTCACATTCTTGCTTGATTTACATAAGACAGCATATGTCTAAACCTTTCCTTACATTTCAACATTAATGGTGCCTTCACAGATGTGCAGGTTACCCATGCCATGGGCACCCCGACAGTCTGGATGGTCCTTTTCCTCTTTAGCCTGGAGGACACCACGTCCATGATGTCCAAAAACAGTCTGAAATGTGGACTCAGACCACAGCAGACTTTTCCACTTTGCCTCAGTCCATCTCAGACGAGCTCGGCCCAGAGAAGCCGGCGGTGTTTCTGGGTGTTGTTGATGTTTGTCCTTGTCTTTACGTCGTAGAGTTTGACCTTGTAGATGTAGAGATGAACGATGGTTTTCTGAGCCCACGTGCTGATGTCCTGTAAAGCAAATCTAAACATCTATTACCATTATGATTATATGTTTTATGATCTTCTTATGTGTTAGTGTGAAAAGCCTTCATGCTGAAATCAGAAACTGGATACAAGAATATCTCCTCTCTGTCAGCAGAGGACTGAAGCGTCACGTCAGCCGAAGAGCTCACAGTTTCTGAAAGAGAAAGATGATGTTTGTGTGACTCTGAACTGCAGTGTTATTGGTTAATGCTTGTGTGATAAACTGAACCTTGACTGTTTAAATTTGAGAAGCTGAGACGCACAATTCAGTGTGTGAGGAATTTGCCTTCTGTTGTAAACTGCACGGACTCCTTCGAAGTAAATGACCAAAAGACTCTTTTCTCCTGTCGTTCTTTCCACATCAATCAATCAATCTTTATTTGTACAGCGCCAGTTCATAACAAGTGTTATCTCAAGACACTTTACAATAGAGCAGAAAACTCTTCATTTTATGGATACACATATATGCATAGATACACATATATATACAAATATATCCATCCAACACCAACATGAATCCATATAGCCAATCATGAATCCCTCCATCATGGCTCAAGAAAAAACCTTCTGTTAAGCAGCAGGAAATCTTGAATGTGGATCCCAGTCTCATGATGAACAGCAAATCCACACCATGCTTGTGAAAGCAGAAGGCTGCAGAATCTGAAGCAGAGGCTGGTCGGCTGTCTGCAGATTTAATTATTAATAATTCCAGTGCCTACACTGTAACTAACTTTTGTAAACTTTACAGCATTTTACTGTAATATCAGCAGGTATCTTATGTAAACAGCTATGCAGTAAATTACTATAAATGGCAAAATATTGTGGAAAAAATCTTTTTTTTTTTTTTTTTTTTTTACATCATTTACAGTAAAATCTATAGTTATTTACGGTAAATTGTCCATACAATAAAAACTGAAAATGGCAATGATCTGGAGAAATACACTTTTCCCAGGAAAACTGAACTTTAGCACGTAACTTCTTAAACTTTCTAGGTAATTTTTCACAAATTTAAGTGAAACCATTGTTTGAGTAAAAGTAATAATCCTTTCTGTGGTGCAGAAGTATTGGTTGTATGTCAAATAAAAAACACATGATATAGGTACTCTCCCTTCAGGTTAAACCTAGAAAAACACTCATGCTAATGCTGATGGTTTGGTCAAGTTTCAATTAAAAATGAGTTATAGATGTTGTTCCCTAAGATCTTAAAAAACACCACATGATAACATGAATTTCTCGCCAGTTTAAACAGGATTTTTTGGGACCTAAACAAGAAGAAAATTCTGGTGCTGAAGGTTTGCGAAATCATACTCAAAAACCCATGTTAAAGCATTTTAGTGTTGTAGTCTAAAATTGAAAAAAAGTCATATGTTAGCCTTAGTGTTTTCTGAAATCCTGAGCTGAGAGAAAAAGGCTGATAAGTCCATTTTTAAGTCAAATATGACCAAAACGTCAGCACTAGCATGTTTTTTAACCTGTTGTACAACCAAAAAGTCATGTTTGAGCATATTTTTTATGTGAGTGAAAAATAAAGAAAAAAGTCATATGTTAGCCTTAGTGTTTTTTCAAGTCTTGAGCTGAGAGAAAAAGGCTTATAAGTCCATGTTTAAGCCAGATATAACCAAACCGTTGGCACTAGCATGTTTTTCACCCAATTTTAAACCGAAAAAGCCATGTTTGAGCATATTTTTTTCCTAGCCAAAAATGGAAAAAAAAGTCATATGTTAGCCTTAGTGTTTTTTCAAATCCTGAGCCGAGAGAAAACAACTTATAAGTCCATTTTTAAGTCAAATATGACAAAACTGTTTACACTAGCATGTTTTTCAACCTGTTTAAACCAAAAAGTCATGTTTGAGTGTATTTATTATGTGAGTGAAAACTTGAAAAAAAGTCATATGTTAGCCTTAGTGTTTTTTCAAGTCTTGAGCTGAGAGAAAACAGCCGATAAGTTAATTTTTAAGCCAAATATGACCAAACCGTTGGCACTAACATGTTTGTCACCCTATTTTAAACCCCAGAAGTCATGTTTGGGCACACTTTTATTCCAAGCCAAAAATGGAAAAAAAGTCATATGTTAGCCTTAGTGTTTTTTCAAATCCTGAGCTGAGAGAAAACAGCTTAAGTCCATTTTTAAGTCAAATATGAAAAAACTGTCTACACTAGCATGTTTTTCAGCCTGTTTTAAACCCCAAAAGTCATGTTTGAGCACATATTTTTTTCAACTCAAAAAAAAAAAACCAGAAGTCATTTGTTAGCCTTAGTGTTTTTTCAAATCCTGAGATGAGGGAAAAAGTCTTATAAGTCTATTTTTATGTAAAAAATTACAAAACAGTTTGCACTAGCATGTTTTTCAGCCTGTTTTAGACCCAAAAAGTCATGTTTGAGCACATATTTTTTTCGAGTCCAAAATGGAAAAAAAGTCATACATTGGCCTTAGTGTTTTTCTAAATCCTGAGATGAGAGAAAAAGGCCTATAAGTCCATGTTACAGTCAAAAATCACAAAACTGTCTGCACTAGCATGCACTACCAATATTTTTTCATGTCTAAAATGGAAAAAAAGTCATACATTAGCCTTAGTGTTTTTTCAAATCCTGAGATGAGAGAAAAAGGATTATAAATCCATTTTTAAGTAATATATGACAAAACCGTCTACACTAGCACGTTTTTCAGCCTGTTTTAAACCCCAAAAGTCATGTTTGAGCACATATTTTTTATGAGTCCAAAACGGAAAAAAAGTCATAAATTAGCCTTAGTGTTTTTCTAAATCCTCAGATGAGAGAAAAAGGCCTATAAGTCCATTTTCAAGTCAAAAATCACAAAACCGTCTGCACTAGCATGTTTTTTAGGCCTGTTTTAAACCCAAAAAGTCATGATTGAGCACATCTTTTTCTGAGTCAAAAATGAAAAAAAAGTCATACATTAGCCTTAGTGTTTTTCTAAATCCTGAGATGAGAGAAAACGGCTTCTAAGTCAATTTTTAAGTCAAATATGAAAAAACTGTCTGCACTAGCATGTTTTTCAGCCTGTTTAACATCCAAAAAGTCATGTTTGAGCACATATTTTTTCTGAGTCCAAAACTGAAAAAAGTCATACATTAGCCTTAGTGTTTTTTCAAATCCTTAGTTGAGAGAAAAAAAATTAAAAAAAAAATAAGTCTATTTTTTGGTAAAAACTGACCAAACCGTCTGGACTAGCATGTTTTTGGACCTGTTTTAAACCCAAAAAGTCATGTTTGAGCACATATTTTTTCTGAGTCCAAAATGGAAAAAAAAAGTCATACATTAGCCTTCGTGTTTTTTTCAAATCCTGAGATGAGAGAAAAAGGTCTATAAGTCAATTTTTATGTCAAATATGACCAAACCGTCTGCACTAGCATGTTTTTCAGCCTGTTTTAGACCCAAAAAGTCATGTTTGAGCACATATTTTTTCTGAGTCCAAAACTGAAAAAAGTCATACATTAGCCTTAGTGTTTTTTCAAATCCTTAGTTGAGAGAAAAAAAATTAAAAAAAAATAAGTCTATTTTTAGGTAAAAACTGACCAAACCGTCTGGACTAGCATGTTTTTGGACCTGTTTTAAACCCAAAAAGTCATGTTTGAGCACATATTTTTTCTGAGTCCAAAATGGAAAAAAAGTCTTACATTAGCCTTAGTGTTTTTCTAAATTCTGAGATGAGAGAAAACAACTTATAAGTCCATTTTTAAGTCAAATATGACAAAACTGTTTACACTAGCATGTTTTTCAACCTGTTTAAACCAAAAAGTCATGTTTGAGTGTATTTATTATCCGAGTGAAAACTTGAAAAAAAGTCATATGTTAGCCTTAGTGTTTTTTCAAGTCTTGAGCTGAGAGAAAACAGCCTATAAGTTAATTTTTAAGCCAAATATGACCAAACCATTGGCACTAGCATGTTTGTCACCCTATTTTAAACCCCAGAAGTCATGTTTGGGCACACTTTTATTCCAAGCCAAAAATGGAAAAAAAGTCATATGTTAGCCTTAGTGTTTTTTCAAATCCTGAGCTGAGAGAAAACAGCTTAAGTCCATTTTTAAGTCAAATATGAAAAAACTGTCTACACTAGCATGTTTTTCAGCCTGTTTTAAACCCCAAAAGTCATGTTTGAGCACATATTTTTTATGAGTCCAAAACGGAAAAAAAGTCATACATTAGCCTTGGTGTTTTTCTAAATCCTCAGATGAGAGAAAAAGGCCTATAAGTCCATTTTCAAGTCAAAAATCACAAAACCGTCTGCATTAGCATGTTTTTTAGGCCTGTTTTAAACCCAAAAAGTCATGATTGAGCACATCTTTTTCTGAGTCCAAAATGGAAAAAAAGTCATACATTAGCCTTAGTGTTTTTCTAAATCCTGAGATGAGAGAAAAAGGCCTATAAGTCCATGTTACAGTCAAAAATCACAAAACCGTCTGCACTAGCATGCACTACCAATATTTTTTCAAGTCTAAAATGGAAAAAAAGTCATACATTAGCCTTAGTGTTTTTTCAAATCCTGAGATGAGAGAAAAAGGATTATAAATCCATTTTTAAGTAATATATGACAAAACCGTCTACACTAGCACGTTTTTCAGCCTGTTTTAAACCCCAAAAGTCATGTTTGAGCACATATTTTTTATGAGTCCAAAACGGAAAAAAAGTCATAAATTAGCCTTAGTGTTTTTCTAAATCCTCAGATGAGAGAAAAAGGCCTATAAGTCCATTTTCAAGTCAAAAATCACAAAACCGTCTGCACTAGCATGTTTTTTAGGCCTGTTTTAAACCCAAAAAGTCATGATTGAGCACATCTTTTTCTGAGTCAAAAATGAAAAAAAAGTCATACATTAGCCTTAGTGTTTTTCTAAATCCTGAGATGAGAGAAAACGGCTTCTAAGTCAATTTTTAAGTCAAATACGAAAAAACTGTCTGTACTAGCATGTTTTTCAGCCTGTTTAACATCCAAAAAGTCACGTTTGAGCACATATTTTTTCTGAGTCCAAAACTGAAAAAAGTCATACATTAGCCTTAGTGTTTTTTCAAATCCTTAGTTGAGAGAAAAAAAATAAAAAAAAATAGGTCTATTTTTTGGTATAAACTGACCAAACCGTCTGGACTAGAATGTTTCTCAGCCTGTTTTAAATCCAAAAAGTCATGTTTGAGCACATATTTTTTCCGAATCCAAAATGGAAAAAAAGTCTTACATTAGCCTTAGTGTATTTCTAAATTCTGAGATGAGAGAAAACAACTTATAAGTCCATTTTTAAGTCAAATATGACAAAACTGTTTACACTAGCATGTTTTTCAACCTGTTTAAACCAAAAAGTCATGTTTGAGTGTATTTATTATCCGAGTGAAAACTTGAAAAAAGTCATATGTTAGCCTTAGAGTTTTTTCAAGTCTTGAGCTGAGAGAAAACAGCCTATAAGTTAATTTTTAAGCCAAATATGACCAAACCGTTGGCACTAGCATGTTTGTCACCCTATTTTAAACCCCAGAAGTCATGTTTGGGCACACTTTTATTCCAAGCCAAAAATGGAAAAAAAGTCATATGTTAGCCTTAGTGTTTTTTCAAATCCTGAGCTGAGAGAAAACAGCTTAAGTCCATTTTTAAGTCAAATATGAAAAAACTGTCTACACTAGCATGTTTTTCAGCCTATTTTAAACCCCAAAAGTCATGTTTGAGCACATATTTTTTTCAACTCAAAAAAAAAAAAAAAGAAGTCATATGTTAGCCTTAGTGTTTTTTCAAATCCTGAGATGAGGGAAAAAGTCTTATAAGTCTATTTTTATGTAAAAAATTACAAAACAGTTTGCACTAGCATGTTTTTCAGCCTGTTTTAAACCCCAAAAGTCATGTTTGAGCACATATTTTTTTCAAATCAAAAAAAAAAAAAAGAAGTCATACATTAGCCTTAGTGTTTTATAAAATCCTGAGATGAGGGAAAAAGTCTATAAGTCTATTTTTATGTAAAAAATTACAAAACAGTTTGCACTAGCATGTTTTTCAGCCTGTTTTAAACCCCAAAAGTCATGTTTGAGCACATATTTTTTATGAGTCCAAAACGGAAAAAAAGTCATACATTAGCCTTAGTGTTTTTTTAAATCCTCAGATGAGAGAAAAAGGCCTATAAGTCCATTTTCAAGTCAAAAATCACAAAACCGTCTGCATTAGCATGTTTTTTAGGCCTGTTTTAAACCCAAAAAGTCATGATTGAGCACATCTTTTTCTGAGTCAAAAATGAAAAAAAAGTCATACATTAGCCTTAGTGTTTTTCTAAATCCTGAGATGAGAGAAAACGGCTTCTAAGTCAATTTTTAAGTCAAATATGAAAAAACTGTCTGCACTAGCATGTTTTTCAGCCTGTTTAACATCCAAAAAGTAATGTTTGAGCACATATTTTTTCTGAGTCCAAAACTGAAAAAAGTCATACATTAGCCTTAGTGTTTTTTCAAATCCTTAGTTGAGAGAAAAAAAAGTTAAAAAAAATAACTTAGCCTTGGTGTTTTTTCAAATCCTGAGATGAGAGAAAAAGGTTTATAAGTCCATGTTACAGTCAAATATGACCAAACTGTCTGCACTAGCATGCTTTTCAGCCTGTTTTAAACCCAAAAAGTTGTGTTTGAGCACATATTTTTTCCAATGTCCAAAATGGAAAAAAAGTCATACATTAGCCTTAGTGTTTTTTTCAAATCCTGAGATGAGAGAAAATGGCTTCTAAGTCAATGTTTATGTCAAATATGATCAAACCGTCTGCACTAGCATGTTTTTCAGCCTGTTTAACATCCAAAAAGTCATGTTTGAGCACATATTTTTCCTGAGTCCAAAACTGAATAAAGTCATACATTAGCCTTAGTGTTTTTTTCAAATGCTTAGATGAGAGAAAAAGTCATATAAGTCTATTTTTAGGTAAAACTGACCAAGTCATCTGCACTAGCATGTTTTTGGACCTGTTTTAAACCCAAAAAGTCATGTTTTAGCACATATTTTTTCAGAGTCTGAAATGGAAAAAAAGTCATACATTAGCCTTAGTGTTTTTCTAAATCCTGAGATGAGAGAAAACGGCTTCTAAGTCAATTTTTAAGTCAAATATGAAAAAACTGTCTGCACTAGAATGTTTCTCAGCCTGTTTTAAATCCAAAAAGTCATGTTTGAGCAAATATTTCTTCCGAATCCAAAATGGAAAAAAAGTCATACATTAGCCTTAGTGTTTTTCTAAATCCTGAGATGAGAGAAAAAGGTGTATAAGTCCATGTTACAGTCAAATATGACCAAACCGTCTGCACTAGCATGTTTTTCAGCCTGTTTAACATCCAAAAAGTCATGTTTGAGCACATATTTTATTCAAGTCCAAAATGGAAAAAAAGTCATACATTAGCCTTAGTGTTGTTTTCAAATCCTGAGATGAGGGAAAAAGTCATATAAATCTATTTTTAAGTCAAATATGAAAAAACTGTCTGCACTAGCATGTTTTTCAGCCTGTTTAGCATTCAAAAAGTCATGTTTGAGCACAAATATTTTTTCAAGTCTGAAATGGAAAAGAAGTCATACATTAGCCTTAGTGTGTTTTCTAAATCCTGAGCTGAGAGGACAAGGCGACTATGTCAATTTTTTCGTCAAATATTACCAAACCGTCTGGACTAGCACGTTTTTGGACATGTTTTAAACCCAAAAAGTCATGTTTGAGCACATATTTTTTTCAAGTCCAAAGTGGAAAAAAAGTCATACATTAGCCTTAGTGTTTTTCAAATCCTGAGATGAGAGAAAAAGGCCTATAAGTCTATTTTTAGGTAAAAACTGACCAAACCATCTGGACTAGCATGTTTTTGGACCTGTTTTAAACCCAAAAAGTCATGTTGGAGCACATATTTTTTCCGAGTCCAAAATGGAAAAAAAGTCATACATTAGCCTTAGTGTTTTTCTAAATCCTGAGATGAGAGAAAAAGGTCTATAAGTCCATGATACAGTCAAATGTGACAAAACCGTCTGCACTAGCATGTTTTCAGCCTATTTAACGTCCAAAAAGTCATGTTTGAGCACATATTTTTTCCAAGTCCAAAATGGAAAAAAAGTCATACATTAGCCTTAGTGTTTTTCTAAATCCTGAGATGAGAGAAAAAGGTCTATAAGTCCATGTTACAGTCAAATATGACCAAACCGTCTGCACTAGCATGTTTTTCAGCCTGTTTAACATCCAAAAAGTCATGTTTGAGCAGAAATATTTTTTCAAGTCTGAAATGGAAAAAAAGTCATACATTAGCCTTAGTGTTTTTTCAAATCCTGAGATGAGAGAAAAAGGCCTATAAGTCCATTTTCAAGTCAAAAATCACAAAACGGTCTGCACTAGCATGTTATTCAGCCTGTTTTAAACCCAAAAAGTCATGTTTGAGCACATATTTTTTATGAGTCAAAAATGGAAAAAAAGTCATACATTAGCCTTAGTGTTTTTTTCAAATCCTGAGATGAGAGAAAACGGCTTCTAAGTCAATTTTTAAGTCAAATATGACCAAAACCTTCTGCACTAGCATGTTTTTCAGCCTGTTTAACATCCAAAAAGTCATGTTTGAGCACATGTTTTTTCCGAGTCAAAAATGGAAAAAAAAGTCATACATTAGCCTTAGTGTTTTTCTAAATCCTGAGATGAGAGAAAAAGGTCTATAAGTCCATGTTACAGTCAAATATGAAAAAACTGTCTGCACTAGCATGTTTTTCAGCCTGTTTTAAATCCAAAAAGTCATGTTTGAGCACATATTTTTTATGAGTCAAAAATGGAAAAAAAGTCATACATTAGCCTTAGTGTTTTTTTCAAATCCTGAGATGAGAGAAAAAGGCCTATAAGTCCATTTTCAAGTCAAAAATCACAAAACCGTCTGCACTAGCATGTTTTTTAGGCCTGTTTTAAACCCAAAAAGTCATGATTGAGCACATCTTTTTCTGAGTCAAAAATGAAAAAAAAGTCATACATAAGCCTTAGTGTTTTTCTAAATCCTGAGATGAGAGAAAACGGCTTCTAAGTCAATTTTTAAGTCAAATATGAAAAAACTGTCTGCACTAGCATGTTTTTCAGCCTGTTTAACATCCAAAAAGTCATGTTTGAGCACATATTTTTCCTGAGTCCAAAACTGAATAAAGTCATACATTAGCCTTAGTGTTTTTTTCAAATCCTTAGTTGAGAGAAAAAGTCATATAAGTCTATTTTTAGGTAAAACTGACCAAGCCATCTGGACTAGCATGTTTTTGGACCTGTTTTAAACCCAAAAAGTCATGTTTTAGCACATATTTTTTCTGAGTCTGAAATGGAAAAAAAGTCATACATTAGCCTTAGTGTTTTTCTAAATCCTGAGATGAGAGAAAACGGCTTCTAAGTCAATTTTTAAGTCAAATATGAAAAAACTGTCTGCACTAGAATGTTTCTCAGCCTGTTTTAAATCCAAAAACTCATGTTTTAGCACATATTTTTTATGAGTCAAAAATGGAAAAAAAGTCATATATTAGCCTTAGTGTTTTTTTCAAATCCTGAGATGAGAGAAAACGGCTTCTAAGTCAATTTTTAAGTCAAATATGACCAAAACCTTCTGCACTAGCATGTTTTTCAGCCTGTTTAACATCCAAAAAGTCATGTTTGAGCACATATGTTATTCAAGTCCAAAATGGAAAAAAAGTCATACATTCGCCTTAGTGTTGTTTTCAAATCCTGAGATGAGGGAAAAAGTCAAATAAGTCTATTTTTAAGTCAAATATGAAAAAACTGTCTGCACTAGCATGTTTTTCAGCCTGTTTAGCATTCAAAAAGTCATGTTTGAGCACAAATATTTTTTCAAGTCTGAAATGGAAAAGAAGTCATACATTAGCCTTAGTGTGTTTTCTAAATCCTGAGCTGAGAGGAAAAGGCTATTATGTCAATTTTTTCGTCAAATATTACCAAACCGTCTGGACTAGCATGTTTTTGGACCTGTTTTAAACCCAAAAAGTCATGTTTGAGCACATATTTTTTTCAAGTCCAAAATGGAAAAAAAGTCATACATTAGCCTTAGTGTTTTTTCAAATCCTGAGATGAGAGAAAAAGGCCTATAAGTCCATGTTACAGTCAAATATGACCAAACCGTCTGCACTAGCATGATTTTCAGCCTGTTTAACATCCAAAAAGTCATGTTTGAGCACAAATATTTTTTGAAGTCTGAAATGGAAAAGAAGTCATAAATTAGCCTTAGTGTTTTTTCAAATCCTTAGATGAGAGAAAAAGTCATATATGTCTATTTTTAGGTAAAAACTGACCAAACCATCTGGACTAGCATGTTTTTGGACCTGTTTTAAACCCAAAAAGTCATGTTTGAGCACATATTTTTTCCGAGTCCAAAATGGAAAAAAAGTCATACATTAGCCTTAGTGTTTTTTTCAAATCCTGAGATGAGAGAAAAAGGTCGATAAGTCCATGTTACAGTCAAATATGACCAAACCGTCTGCACTAGCACGTTTTTCAGCCTGTTTAACATCCAAAAAGTCATGTTTGAGCACAAATATTTTTTCAAGTCTGAAATGGAAAAAAAGTCATACATTAGCCTTAGTGTTTTTCTAAATCCTGAGATGAGAGAAAAAGGTCTATAAGTCCATGTTACAGTCAAATATGACCAAACCGTCTGCACTAACATGTTTTTCAGCCTGTTTAACATCCAAAAAGTCATGTTTGAGCACAAATATTTTTTCAAGTCTGAAATGGAAAAAAAGTCATACATTAGCCTTAGTGTTTTTTCAAATCCTGAGATGAGAGAAAAAGACCTATAAGTCCATTTTCAAGTCAAAAATCACAAAACGGTCTGCACTAGCATGTTATTCAGCCTGTTTTAAACCCAAAAAGTCATGTTTGAGCACATATTTTTTATGAGTCAAAAATGGAAAAAAAGTCATATATTAGCCTTAGTGTTTTTTTCAAATCCTGAGATGAGAGAAAACGGCTTCTAAGTCAATTTTTAAGTCAAATATGACCAAAACCTTCTGCACTAGCATGTTTTTCAGCCTGTTTAACATCCAAAAAGTCATGTTTGAGCACATGTTTCTTCCGAGTCAAAAATGGAAAAAAAGTCATACATTAGCCTTAGTGTTTTTCTAAATCCTGAGATGAGAGAAAAAGGTCTATAAGTCCATGTTACAGTCAAATATGACCAAACCGTCTGCACTAACATGTTTTTCAGCCTGTTTAACATCCAAAAAGTCATGTTTGAGCAGAAATATTTTTTCAAGTCTGAAATGGAAAAAAAGTCATACATTAGCCTTAGTGTTTTTTCAAATCCTGAGATGAGAGAAAAAGACGTATAAGTCCATTTTCAAGTCAAAAATCACAAAACGGTCTGCACTAGCATGTTTTTCAGCCTGTTTTAAACCCAAAAAGTCATGTTTGAGCACATATTTTTTCTGAGTCAAAAATGGAAAAAAAGTCATACATTAGCCTTAGTGTTTTTTTCAAATCCTGAGATGAGAGAAAACGGCTTCTAAGTCAATTTTTAAGTCAAATATGACCAAAACCTTCTGCACTAGCATGTTTTTCAGCCTGTTTAACATCCAAAAAGTCATGTTTGAGCACATGTTTCTTCCGAGTCAAAAATGGAAAAAAAGTCATACATTAGCCTTAGTGTTTTTCTAAATCCTGAGATGAGAGAAAAAGGTCTATAAGTCCATGTTACAGTCAAATATGACCAAACCGTCTGCACTAACATGTTTTTCAGCCTGTTTAACATCCAAAAAGTCATGTTTGAGCAGAAATATTTTTTCAAGTCTGAAATGGAAAAAAAGTCATACATTAGCCTTAGTGTTTTTTCAAATCCTGAGATGAGAGAAAAAGACCTATAAGTCCATTTTCAAGTCAAAAATCACAAAACGGTCTGCACTAGCATGTTATTCAGCCTGTTTTAAACCAAAAAAAGTCATGTTTGAGCACATATTTTTTATGAGTCAAAAATGGAAAAAAAGTCATACATTAGCCTTAGTGTTTTTTTCAAATCCTGAGATGAGAGAAAACGGCTTCTAAGTCAATTTTTATGTCAAATATGACCAAAACCTTCTGCACTAGCATGTTTTTCAGCCTGTTTAACATCCAAAAAGTCATGTTTGAGCACATGTTTTTTCCGAGTCAAAAATGGAAAAAAAAAGTAATACATTAGCCTTAGTGTTTTTCTAAATCCTGAGATGAGGGAAAAAGTCATATAAATCTATTTTTAAGTAAAAAATGACAAAACAGTTTGCACTAGCATGTTTTTCAGCTTGTTTTAAACCCAAAAAGTCGTGTTTGAGCACATATTTTTTCAAGTCCAAAGTGGAAAAAAAGTCATATGTTAGCCTTAGTGTTTTTCTAAATCCTGAGATGAGAGAAAAAGGTCTATAAGTCCATCTTACAGTCAAATATGACCAAACCGTCTGCACTAGCATGTTTTTCAGCCTGTTTAACATCCAAAAAGTCATGTTTGAGCACAAATATTTTTTCAAGTCTGAAATGGAAAAAAAGTCATACATTAGCCTTAATGTTTTTTCTAAATCCTGAGCTGAGAGGACAAGGCTATTATGTCAATTTTTTCGTCAAATATGACCGAACCGCCTGGACTAGCATGTTTTTGGACCTGTTTTAAATCCAAAAAGTCATGTTTGAGCACATTTTTTTCTGAGTCTGAAATGGAAAAAAAGTCATACATTAGCCTTCGTGTTTGTTTCAAATCATGAGTTAAGAGAAAACGGCTTATATGTTAATTTTGCAATCAAATATGAAAAAAACGTGTGGACTAGCATGTTTTTCAGCCTGTTTAACATCCAAAAAGTCATGTTTGAGCAGAAATATTTTTTCTGAGTCCAAAATGAAAAAAAGTAATACATTAGCCTTAGTGTTTTTCTAAATCCTGAGATGAGAGAAAAAGGTCTATAAGTCCATGTTACAGTCAAATATGAAAAAACTGTCTGCACTAGCATGTTTTTCAGCCTGTTTTAAATCCAAAAAGTCATGTTTGAGCACATATCTTTTTCAAGTCCAAAATGGAAAAAAAAGTCATACATAAGCCTTAGTGTTTTTTTCAAATCCTGAGATGAGGGAAAAAGTCATATAAATCTATTTTTAAGTAAAAAATGACAAAACAGTTTGCACTAGCATGTTTTTCAGCTTGTTTTAAACCCAAAAAGTCATGTTTGAGCACATATTTTTTTCAAGTCCAAAATGGAAAAAAAGTCATACATTAGCCTTAGTGTTTTTCTAAATCCTGAGCTGAGAGAAAAATGCTTAATAGTCAATTATTAAGTTTAATATGACCAAACCGTCTGCACTAGCATGTTTTTCAGCCTGTTTTAAACCCAAAAAGTCATGTTTGAGCACATGTTTTTTCCGAGTCAAAAATGGAGAAAAAAGTCATATGTTAGCCTGAGTGTTTTTCTAAATCCTGAGCTGGGAGAAAAAGGATTATAAATCCATTTTTAAGTAATATATGAGACAACCGTCTAAACTAGCATGTTTTTCAGCCTATTATAAACCCAAAAAGTCATGTTTGAGCGAATTTTTTTCTGACTCCTAAATGGAAAAAAAGTCATACATTAGCCTAAGTTTTTTTCTAAATCCTGAGATGAGAGAAAAAGGCCTATAAGTCCATGTTACAGTCAAATATGACCAAACCGTCTGCACTAGCACGTTTTTCAGCCTGTTTAAAATCCAAAAAGTCATGTTTGAGCACATATTTTTTCAATTTTGAAATGGAAAAACAGTCATACATTAGCCTTAGTGTTTTTCAAATCCTGAGATGAGAGATAAAGACGTATAAGTCCATTTTCAAGTCAAAATGACCAAACTGTCTGCACTAGCACGTTTTTCAGCCTGTTTAAAATCCAGAAAGTCATGTTTGAGCACATATTTTTTCCAAGTCCAAAATGGAAAAAAAGTCATACATTAGCCTTCGTGTTTTTTTAAATCCTGAGATGAGAGAACACGGCTTCTAAGTCAATTTTTATGTCAAAATGACCAAACTGTCTGCACTAGCACGTTTTTCAGCCTGTTTAACATCCAAAAAGTCATGTTTGAGCACATATTTTTTCCAAGTCCAAAATGGAAAAAAAGTCATACATAATCCTTACGCCTAGTTCACACAGGACGCACCGCGCGCGGAACGGAGGCGCCACGCACGCAGCGCCACGCTCATGGCGCTTGGCTGTTCACACATGAAGCGTTTTCTGCTGAGCTCTGACGCCGGTCACAGACATTGACTCAGCTCAGCAGTGATTGGACGTGTCCGTCTGTGCTCAGTTTTCCAAACTGTCCGAGCGCTGGAAACATGTGAGTGTCGCTTTTTGGTGACCTGTGGAGAGCCCTTGCCCCTCCCACCTCCCTTCCCTCTCCTTTGTCTCAATTACATCAAGTGAATCTCTGTTCTCTCTCTGATCAACCTCCGTGTGAGTGTGTGACTGCTCATTGGAAAAAAATAGACCGACAAGAAACACCGTCAATCCTTTTTTTAAACTATTGACCGGATTTTCCTGTTCCTGACTTCCTGTCTGGTCCGATCTGCTCTGTCCAAACTTTACAATTGGCACCTCTGCGCTCATGAAAAATAGAGAGAAGCGGAGCGGAGGCGCTCCGCGCGCGTGCTGTGTGAACAGTTAAATAGGTTAACACGGGCGCCGATCCAAAATTGCTGTGCGCGGCGCTTCCGTTCCGCACGCGACGCGTCCTGTGTGAACCCTGCGTTAGTGTTTTTCTAAATCCTGAGATGAGAGAAAAAGGCCTATAAGTCCATGTTACAGTCAAATATGACCAAACCGTCTGCACTAGCATGTTTTTCAACGTGTTTAACATCCAAAAAGTCATGTTTGAGCACAAATATTTTTTCAAGTCTGAAATGGAAAAAAAGTCATACATTAGCCTTAGTGTTTTTCAAATCCTGAGATGAGAGAAAAAGACCTATAAGTCCATTTTCAAGTCAAAAATCACAAAACGGTCTGCACTAGCATGTTTTTCAGCCTGTTTTGAACCCAAAAAGTCGTGTTTCAGCACATATTTTTTCCAAGTCCAAAATGGAAAAAAAGTCATACATTAGCCTTAGTGTTTTTTTCAAATCCTGAGATGAGAAAAAAAACGGCTTCTAAAACAATTTTTATGTCAAATATGACCAAACCGTCTGCACTACCATGTTTTTCAGCCTGTTTAACATCCAAAAAGTCATGTTTGAGCACATATTTTTTCTGAGTCTAAAATGGAAAAAAAGTCATACATTAGCCTTAGTGTTTTTTCAAATCATTAGATGAGAGAAAAAGTCATATAAGTCTGTTTTTAGGTAAAAAATGACAGAACAGTTTGCACTAGTGTGTTTTACAGCCTGTTTTAAACCCAAAAAGTCATGTTTGAGCAAAAATATTTTTCCGAGTCCAAAATGGAAAAAAAGTCATATATTAGCCTTAGTGTTTTTTTAAATTCTTAGATGAGAGAAAAAGGCTATTATGTCAATTTTTTCGTCAAATATGACCGAACCGTCTGGACTAGCATGTTTTTGGACCTGTTTTAAACCCAAAAAGTCATGTTTGAGCACATTTTTTTCTGAGTCTGAAATGGAAAAAAAGTGGTACATTAGCCTTAGTGTTTTTCTAAATCCTGAGATGAGGGAAAAAGACGTATAAGTCCATTTTCAAGTAAAAAATCACAAAACCGTCTGCACTAGCATGTTTTTCAGCCTGTTTTAAACCCAAAAAGTTGTGTCTGAGCACATATTTTTTCCGATTCCAAAATGGAAAAAAAGTCATATGTTAGCCTGAGTGTTTTTCTAAATCCTGAGCTCAGAGAAAAAGGATTATAAATCCATTTTTAAGTAATAAATGACAAAACCGTCTCAACTATCATCTTTTTCAGCCTATTATAAACCCAAAAAGTCATGTTTGAGCACATATTTTGTTTTGAGTCTGAAATGGAAAAAAAGTCATACATTAGCCTTCGTGTTTGTTTCAAATCATGAGTTAAGAGAAAACGGCTTATATGTTAATTTTGCAATCAAATATGAAAAAAATGTGTGGACTAGCATGTTTTTCAGCCTGTTTAACCCAAAAAGTCATGTTTGTGCACAAATATTTTTTCAAGTCTGAAATGGAAAAAAAGTCATACATTAGCCTTAGTGTTTTTTCTAAATCCTGAGCTGAGAGGACAAGGCTATTATGTCCATTTTCAAGTCAAAAATCACAATACCGTCTGCACCAGCATGTTATTCAGCCTGTTTTAAACCAAAAAAAGTCATGTTTGAGCACAAATATTTTTCTGAGTCCAAAATGGAAAAAAGTCATACATTAGCCTTAGTGTTTTTTCAAATCCTGAGATGAGGGAAAAAGTCATATAAGTCTATTTTTAAGTGAAAAATGACAAAACAGTTTGCACTAGCATGTTTTTCAGCCTGTTTTAAATCCAAAAAGTCATGTTTGAGCACATATTTTTTCCGAGTCCAAAATGGAAAAAAAGTCATACATTAGCCTTAGTGCTTTTCTAAGTCCTGAGATGAGAGAAAAATGCCCAGAAGTCCATGTTACAGTCAAATATGACCGAACTGTCTGGGCTAGCATGTTTTTGGACCTGTTTTAAACCCAAAAAGTCATGTTTGAGCACAAGTATTTTTTCCAAGTCCAAAATGGAAAAAAAGTCATACATTAGCCTTAGTGTTTTTTTCAAATCCTGAGATGAGAGAAAACGGCTTCTGAGTCAATTTTTATGTCAAATATGACCAAACCGTCTGCACTAGCATGTTTTTCAGCCTGTTTAACATCCAAAAAGTCATGTTTGAGCACATATTTTTTCTGAGTCCAAAATGGAAAAAAAGTCATTCATTAGCCTTAGTGTTTTTTCAAATCCTTAGATGAGAGAAAAAGTCATATAAGTCTATTTTTAGGTAAAAACTGACCAAACCGTCTGGACTAGCATGTTTTTGGACCTGTTTTAAACCCAAAAAGTCATGTTTGTGCACATATTTTTTCCGAGTCCAAAGTGGAAAAAAAGTCATACATTAGCCTTAGTGTTTTTCTAAATCCTGAGCTGAGAGAAAAAGGATTATAAATCAATTTTTTAGTAATATATGACAAAACCGTCTACACTAGCATGTTTTTCAGCCTATTATAAACCCAAAAAGTCATGTTTGAGCACAAATATTTTTCTGAGTCCAAAATGGAAAAAGCCTTAGTGTTTTTTTTCAAATCCTAAAATGAGGGAAAACGTAATATAAGTCTATTTTTAGGTAAAAAATGACAAAACAGTTTGCACTAGCATGTTTTTCAGCCTGTTTTAAATCCAAAAAGTCATGTTTGAGCACATATTTTTTCAAGTCTGAAATGGAAAAAAAGTCATACAAAGCCTTAGTGTTTTTTTCAAATCCTGAGATGAGAGAAAACGGCTTCTAAGTCAATTTTTATGTCAAATATGACCAAACCGTCTGCACTAGCATGTTTTTCAGCCCGTTTAACATCCAAAAAGTCATGTTTGAGCACATATTTTTTTCAAGTCCAAAATGGAAAAAAAGTCATACATTAGCCTTTTTGTTTTTTTCAAATCCTGAGATGAGGGAAAAAGTCATATAAGTCTATTTTTAAGTAAAAAATGACAAAACAGTCTGCACTAGCATGTTTTTCAGCCTGTTTAACATCCAAAAAGTCATGTTTGAGCACATATTTTTTCAAGTCTGAAATGGAAAAAAAGTCATACATTAGCCTTAGTGTTTTTTCAAATCCTGAGATGACAGAAAAAGGCCTGTAAGTCCATTTACAAGTCAAAAATGACCAAACCGTCTGCACTAGCATGTTTTCCAGCCTGTTTTAAAACCAAAAAGTCGTGTTTGAGCACATATTTTTTCCAAGTCCAAAATGGAAAAAAGTCATACATTAGCCGTAGTGTATTTTTCAAATCCTGAGATGAGAGAAAACGGCTTCTAAGTCAATTTTTATGTCAAATATGACCAAACCGTCTGCACTAGCATGTTTTTCAGCCTGTTTTAAACCCAAAAAGTCATGTTTGTGCACATATTTTTTCCGAGTCCAAAATGGAAAAAAAGTCATACATTAGCCTTAGTGTTTTTCTAAATCCTCAGACGAGAGAAAAAGGTCTATAAGTCCATGTTACAGTCAAATATGACCAAACCGTCTGCTCTACCATGTTTTTGGACCTTTTTAACATCCAAAAAGTCATGTTTGAGCACAAACATTTTTTCAAGTCTGAAATAAAAAAAAAAGTCATATGTTAGCCTTAGTGTTTTTTCAAGTCATGAGCTGAGAGTAAAAGGCTTACAAGTCCATCTTTAAGCGAGATATAACCAAACCGTTTGCACTACCATGTTTTTCACCCTATTTTAAACCCAAAAAGTCATGTTTGAGCACACTTTTTTCCAAGCCAAGTATGGAAAAAAAAGTCATATGTTAGCCTTAGTGTTTTTTCAAAACCTGAGCCGAGAGAAAACAGCTCATTAGTCCATTTTCAGTCAAATATGACAAAACTGTTTACACTAGCATGTTTTTTTCAACCTGTTTAAACCAAAAAGTCATGTTTAAGCATATTTTTTATCCGAGTGAAAACTTGAAAAAAAGTCATATGTTAGCCTTAGTGTTTTCTCAAATCCCGAGCTGAGAGAAAAAGGCTTACAAGTCAATTTTTAAGTCAAATATGACAAAACTGTCTACACTAGCACTTTTTAAACCTGTTTAAGAACCAAAAAGTCATGTTTGAGCATATTTTTTATCAGAGTGAAAAATAAAAAAGAAAGTCATATGTTAGCCTTAGTGTTTTTTCAAATCCTGAGCCGAGAGAAAACAGCTTATAGGTAAATTTTTAAGCCAAATATGACCAAACCGTTGTCACTAGCATGTTTTTCACCCCATTTTAAACCCCACAAGTCATGTTTGGGCAAACTTTTTTTCCGAGCAGAAAATGGTAAAAAAGTTATATGTTAGCCAAAGTGTTTTTTCTAAATCCTGAGCTGAGAGAAAAAGGCTTATAAGTCAATTTTTAGGCCAAATATTACAAAAATGTCTACACTAGCATGTTTTTCACCCCATTTTAAACCCCAAAAGTCATGTTTGAGCACATATTTTATCCAAGCAAATAATTGAAAAAAGTCATATGTTAGCCTTAGTGTTTTTTCAAATCCTGAGCTGAGAGAAAAAGGATTATAAATCTATTTTTAAGCCAAATATGACAGAACTGTCTACACTAGCATGTTTTTGACCTGTTTTACAACCAAAAAATCATGGCTGAGCGTATTTTTTTCCTTAGTCAAAAATGGAAAAAAGTCATATATTAGCCTCAGAGTTTTTTTTCAATTATTGAGATGAGCCAAGAGAAACAGCTTATAAGTCCATTTTAAGCCAAATATGACAAAACGGTCTACACTAGCATGTTTTTTGACCTGTTTTACAACCAAAAATCATGTTTGAGCATATTTTTTATCCAAGTCAAAATTTGATAAAAAGTAATATGTTAGCCTTAGTGTTTTTTCAAGTTTTGAGCTGAGAATAAAAACAGCTTATAAGTTCAGTTTTAAGCCAAATATGACTAAACCGTTGGCACTAGCATGTTTTTCACCCTATTTTAAACCCCAGAAGTCATGTTTGGGCACATTGTTTTTCCCAAGTCAGAAATCGAAAAAAAAATTCATATGTTAGCCTTAGTGTTTTTACAAAATCCTGAACCGAGAGAAAACAGCTCATTAGTCCATTTCTAAGCCAAATATGACCAAATCGTCAGCACTAGCATGTTTTTCACCCTGTTTTAAACCCCAAAAGTCATGTTTGGGCACACTTTTTTTCCTAGCCAAAAACTGAAAAAAAGTCATATATTAGCCTTAGTGTTTTTTCAAATCCTGAGCTGAGAGAAAACAGCTAATAAGTCAATTTTTAAGCCAAATATGACCAAATCGTCAGCACTAGCATGTTTTTCACCCTATTTTAAACCCCAAAAGTCATGTTTGGGCACACTTTCTTTCCCGAGCCAAAAATGGAAAAAAAAAGTCATATGTTAGTGTTTTTTCAAATCCTGAGCTGAGAGAAAACAGCTCATAAGTCCATTTCTAAGGCAAATATGACAAAACTGTTTACACTAGCATGTTTTTCAACCTGTTTAACAACCAAAAAGTCATGTTTGAGCATATTTTTCATCTAAGTCAAAAATGGAAAAACAGTCATATATTAGCCCTAGTGTTTTTTTCAAGTATTGAGCTTAGCCGAGAGAAATCAGCTTATAAGTCCATTTTTAAGCCAAACATGACCAAATCTTCGGCATTAGCATGTTTTTCACCCTATTTTAAACCCAAAAAGTCATGTTTGGGCACACTTTTTTTCCCGAGCCAAAAATGGAAAAAAAAGTCCTATGTGGGGTGCTGGTTTGGCGTAGTGGTTAGCACCCCATGTACATGCTTCTGCCGGCCCAGGTTCGAATCCCGCCTGTGACCAGTTTGCAGAGTGTCTTCCCCTACTCTCTCTCCCCCTTTCACAAGCCTATCCACTGTCTCTCTCCTATCAATTAAGGCACAAAATGCCCAAAAAATATACTTAAAAAAAAAAAAAAAAGTCATATGTTAGCCTTAGTGTTTTTTCAAGTAATGAGCTGAGAGAAAACAGCTTATAAGTTCATTTTAAGTCAAATATGACAAAACTGTTCACACTAGCATGTTTTTCAACCTGTTTAACAACCCAAAAGTCATGTTTGAGCATATTTTTTATCCAAGTCAAAAATGGAAAAACAGTCATATACTAGCCTTGGTGTGTTTTTCAAGTATTGAGCTTAGCCGAGAGAAATCAGCTTATAAGTCCATTTTTAAGCCAAATATGACAAAACTGTCTGCACTAGCATGTTTCTTGACCTGTTTTACAACCAAAAAATCATGTTTGAGCATATTTTTTATCCGAGTCAAAAATGGAAAAAAAGTCATATATTAGCCCTAGTGTTTTTTTCAAGTATTGAGCTTAGCCGAGAGAAATCAGCTTATAAGTCCATTTTTAAGCCAAACATGACCAAATCTTCGGCATTAGCATGTTTTTCACCCTATTTTAAACCCAAAAAGTCATGTTTGGGCACACTCTTTTTCCCGAGCCAAAAATGGAAAAAAAAGTCATATGTGGGGTGCTGGTTTGGCGTAGTGGTTAGCACCCCATGTACTTGCTTCTGCCGGTCCAGGTTCGAATCCCGCCTGTGACCAGGTTGCAGAGTGTCTTCCCCTACTCTCTCTCCCCCTTTCACAAGCCTATCCACTGTCTCTCTCCTATCAATTAAGGCACAAAATGCCCAAAAAATATACTTAAAAAAAAAGTCATATGTTAGCCTTAGTGTTTTTTCAAGTAATGAGCTGAGAGAAAACAGCTTATAAGTTCATTTTTAAACCAAATATAACAAAAGCGTTGGCACTTGCATATTTTTCACCCCATTTTAAACCCCAAAAGTCATGTTTTTGGCAAACTTTTTTCCGAGCCAAAAATGGAAAAAAAAGTCATAGTGTTTTTTCAAATCCTGAGCTGAGAGAAAACAGCTTATATGCCCATTTTTAAGTCAAATATGACAAAACTGTGTGCACTAGCATATTTTTGACCTGTTTTACAACCAAAAAGTCATGTTTGAGTATATTTTTTATCCAAGTCAAAAATTGAAAAAAAGTCATATGTTAGCCTTAGAGTTTTTTCAAATCCTGAGCTGAGAGAAACTTATAAGTTAATTTCTAAGCCAAATATGACCAAACCATTGGCACTAGCATGTTTTTCACCCTATTTTGAACTCCAAAAGTCATGTTTGAGCACACTTTTTTCCCAAGCCAAAAATTGAAAAAAAGTCATATGTTAGCCTTAGTGTTTTTTCAAATCCTGAGCTGAGGAAAAAAAAAGCTTACAAGTCAATTTTTAAGTCAAATATGACAAAACTGTCTACACGAGCATGTTTTTCAACGTGTTTAACAACCAAAAAATCACGTTTGAGCATATTTTTTATCCGAGTCAAAAATTGAAAAAAAGTCATATGTTACCCTTAGTGTTTTTTCAAATCCTGAGCTGAGATAAAACAGCTTATAAATCAATTTTTGAGCCAAATATGACAAAACTGTCTACACTAGCATGTTTTTCAGTATATTTTAAACCCAAAAAGTCATGTTTGGGCACACTTTTTATCCATGCCAAAAATTGAAAAAAAGTCATATGTTAGCCTTAGAGTTTTTTCAAATCCTGAGCTGAGAGAAACTTATAAGTTAATTTCTAAGCCAAATATGACCAAACCATTGGCACTAGCATGTTTTTCACCCTATTTTGAACTCCAAAAGTCATGTTTGAGCACACTTTTTTCCCAAGCCAAAAATTGAAAAAAAGTCATATGTTAGCCTTAGTGTTTTTTCAAATCCTGAGCTGAGGAAAAAAAAAGCTTACAAGTCAATTTTTAAGTCAAATATGACAAAACTGTCTACACGAGCATGTTTTTCAACGTGTTTAACAACCAAAAAATCACGTTTGAGCATATTTTTTATCCGAGTCAAAAATTGAAAAAAAGTCATATGTTACCCTTAGTGTTTTTTCAAATCCTGAGCTGAGATAAAACAGCTTATAAATCAATTTTTGAGCCAAATATGACAAAACTGTCTACACTAGCATGTTTTTCAGTATATTTTAAACCCAAAAAGTCATGTTTGGGCACACTTTTTATCCATGCCAAAAATGGAAAAAAAGTCATATGTTAGTCATATGTCTTCATACAAATAAAGATTGATTGATAAAACATTGCACAACCAAGGCTTACCTGGTTTGTAATGTGTAACTGCCCATCTGGTAATATGTGTTTAGAATGTAGTTTGACGATTGAAATAAATGTCTATTTATTAATACATGGCAATAACAAATACATTTATTCGGAACTAAATATAATTTACAGAACTAGCATAATATTTCATTAATGTCTACAGTAAAAGAAGGTCACACACTAAAAGAACATAGATATATAGTGAGAATTTGAAACTCAATTCATAGATAACAATTATGGTTATGGATGATGCTTCGAAATGGGCTTAAAGCGTGGCAAACTAATAATTTCACCAGAGGGCAGTAATACGCGGTAGTGTAGCTTCAGAAGCAGAACAAGGAGAAGAAGCAGGACAGAAGAAGGAAGTGCTTCCGGGTGAAGGCAAAGCAAGCTTTACGAAAGGAATTACGGCCGTATTTTATATCCCAAATTGTGTAAAAATAAACCCGTAATAGATATCAGATAAAGGCTCGTTTTCTGTTTTTGGATTTTCGATTACCAAACGAAAAACGGGAAATGAGTCGTTTCCCATTTTTCGTTTCCCTTCATCCAAACGGAAATCGGAAAATCGAATGGTTTCCTGTTTTCCGTTTACCCATATCAACACGAAAAACGAATGGCCGCAAAGTACACGGACCATTTCTAAATCATTTTTTAATATTAAAAATTGCTATTTGTAATCTCGTAATTGTTCCTCTTCTCCTTTTGATGTCATAATAAAGAGTGGGGCTTCTCTGCTGAACTCTCGGTCATTCTTCTGGACTTTAGTTTCTTGAGTTTAGTTGAAATTCATTTGAAGGATGTGCAGGCTTCTTCCAACTGACTTTCGGGGGTTGTCCCTGCAGAAGCTGTTGAGTAATCCTGCAGAGAGACAAACAATGGTCCATGAGGCAAGACTGAAACAGAAAGAGTTGAGTCACGCCTGTAGTGAAATTGGATATTCTCGCTGTAGTGATTACATCTGTCAAAAAGAGGAAGAGGATGTGACCCACAGTCATTTTAAAGAAGAGCACGATGAGCAGATGTATATGAAACAAAGTTTATTCTTTATTTTACATATCTGTACATAAACATTTCTTCCCTCAAATAAAGTTTCTGATTACAATAGGATGAAAACAATATTAACACACTTATTCATTTAAAATGACTCGTGTCAGAGAATCAACATTCACAAAATGTTGAAGAGCAATTAGAGTGAACGTATTACCAAAAACTACGACTCCACTACAAGGCAGGCATGTTTCCTTTTACACTCTTAGCACCTTCAAATAAAACATTTCTCAGTTGAAAACTACCGTTTGTGCAGAATAAAAACAGGTCGACTTTGAAATACTTTAAAATTACCGTCCAACTTAAAATGGTCTGAAGTTAGTTTCCATCTTTTCTCTTTTTATACAATGTTGTTTCTTTTTTCTCATGACTGACTTTCTACTAAATTTTTCACTATTATTTTATTTTTTCCCACATTTTTTTTTTTTTTTTTTGCATCTGACAGTTATAATTTAGTGGCGAATGTAGAAAGTTAAAAAGAAACAATCGCAAAGCAAGGCCGATCACTGCACAGGAAGCTGGGGACAGAATCCATGACGACACACAATCAAGTTTCCTCTTCTCCCAGGAAGTGCTCCTTCACCTCCGTCCGTCCTTGGCGCTGGGAGAAAAACCACAGAAGCAAATGAAAGAGGGGCGGCCTCCTCCTGTGCTGCTGCTGCCGCCATGGGAGTCTGGGGGGGGGGGCAAGTACTCGGGACAAGCGGGCAGGTTTGGGATGGAGACGGGGCGGAGGTGGGATGAGGCAGAGGGGGAACGTCTGTTGGAGAGGGAGGATCAGCGTGGCAGAGAGGCGGGTGGAGCAGGCCGAGCGTCTTATTTTGAAAGGGTCCTCTCTGCCATGTGTTTCTGCTGGCTCTCAGCATGCCTGCAGAGGAGAGAAGATTAATCAATCAATCAATCAATCAATCAATCAATCAATCAATCAATCAATCAATCATCAGTCTTCATTTGTCTAGCACCAATTCATACCAAGTGTTATCTCAAAACACTTTACAATAGAGCATAAAACTCTTCCTTATATGGACACACATGCATAGATATTACGAGTGGAACAAAATTTCATGCCACGAAATTTCGCGAAATAAAAAATGACGAAATAAAATTCAAAGACGCACGAAATAAAAGCATGAAATAAAAAACGCAAAGGGGCGCGCGCACCACTGAGACTGGTGATTTTTTTAGCCTCCTCGCCTACCGTAGCAAAACACTCGCTTCAATATGGAGGAAGACGAGGTCGAGGAACTAGCTGATGCACCTTCGTCAAATAAATCGGTTGTGTGTACCTATTTTGGCTTCCCATGTAAAAGACGAGAGAACGGTGAGAAGATTGCGGACAAAACAACAACCGTTTGCAAAATATGCCACTACAGTTCGCCGTATACTGCAGCGAGTACAACTACCAACTACTTTGAACTGGAGACAGGCAGCAACTCTATGTTTGCGTAAGTCTGCATAAAAAACAATATTTGATTTTTACATCTACTGTTGAGTTGACAGAATTTGATCATACTTGAAGATCAGAAGTATATGCACTGTTATAGGCTAAATATTATAGTTCACAGTTCAGACATTTATAGGTCTAAACTGCAGCTCTGAGGACTGCTATTTGTTTTCCTTTTCATTCAGGAATGTACTTATCCTGATTGTTACAACAACAAAGAACTTTTTATTGAGATTTTATGTTTGTATTTGCACTGTAGTCTAAATAAGAGGAAAAAAACTACAATTTTGTTTTTTTTAAAAGAGCATTTATTTTGTACTGATGCATCAATATTTTTTGTATGTCTGCATTAGGAAGAAAATAAAGAAAATTAGATTTTTGCACAACTTCCTACTGTTGGGGATTCTCTATAATCTTTATTTTGTGTTGTGAGCCCACTAATAGATACATATATATTAGGGTTGCAACAATACATGTATCTGTATTGAACCGTTCGATGTAGTGGCCTCGGTTTGGTACACCCTATGAACCTAACAATACGCAATTTTTGCACTTATTTATTTGATCAACTTCTGACGAGGTGCTTTGCCCTGAAAGTTCAGTGAGTCTGCGTTCGACTACTCTGGGCTGCATTGTCTAGCACAGATCCTCTGAGCTGCGAGCGCAGCACCTCCCCTTTCATTCGGCCAAGCTGCTGAGACAGAAGAAGCTACATATGCTAGGGCGCTGTAACATGGCGAGTGCTTTACCTTCAGCTGAAACTGAAGACCCTCCACTATCATTCAGATCTGGCGTTTGGGACTACTTTGGCTTCAGTGTTAAGTTTGACCCTGATGGTAAGCGTGTCGTGGACAAACACACAACAGTATGTCGGAAGTGCAACACGATGCTAAACTATGTCGGGGGGAATACAACAAACGCTGACATGATCCCAGTGTTAAAACAAGTGGAACCAGACAGAAACAACAAGCAGCACACATGCTACAGACTTTTGTAGGTTGCTTTTGTAGGTTCTCTGGTTTCTGGCTATGAACATAATTAGTAATGTTAAGTTATGAGGTCTTAAAGTGTTAAAGGCAGCAGTAGGCGGTCAGGATGAGGAGAAATAAAGGGCAGAGTAGATGCTCCAGGTGAGTGGGCATTGTCTATTATCTGATATGTGTTCATGTCAAAGTAAATTTTCAAAAGTAAAATGAGCCTCAGCTTTGTAACGTACAGATTTCCTTCAGATATTAACACCCATAAGCTAACAGAACATGATTCAAGGTTATTGGTGAATAACTTCCTCTGTCAGTGTTTTCTTACCTGGTCAGGTCCTCTATGTCGACCAGCATGGCATCCTGCTCCATGTGTAGCTCATCCCGAATCAGCAACAACTGTACAAGCTCCTCGTTCAGACCTGAGGGAATAGATTACAGAGGAAATAAGAGACATGCACAAACTCGCCCTGAACAGAGCAGAAAACAAACACAGCTCTACTTTTATCACCACAGTGACCACAGAAACATGATTCACATCAGTTTTTTAAATGTTATTCAGATTTCAAAGTTGCCTTTGACTTTGTTGAACATCTTGCCATGAATAAATCGTCATGTGGAGATAATTACATGGCATATATGTGGTGTTCCACAAGGTTCTGCTCTGGTTTCATGACACTTTTAAATGTTAAATGATACATCTGTGTGGTTTTATTTAATGTGAAATGATAGTCTCAAGATAGTTAAGCTATCGGTTAGCTTTGGCTAACAACAGTTAGCCACTAACAACAGTTAGCTGCTACGGCTAATGGCCATTTACTGTTGTTTGCCCTTGTCAGCCATTAGCCGGAGCAGGTAATGGCTAACCGTTAGCCGCTACGTCTTGCCACTACGCATGCTACGTCATAGCAGCGCTGCTTGATATGGATTGGTCCGTGATGAGTGTTTTGAGCCAAACGATCATCCAATGACAAGCTGCTGTTGTTTTTCAATATTCTGCCCCTGAAAGCATTCTTGCAGGGCTCCTCCCAGATGGATTAGGGAAATATTTTCAATATGGAGCTGTCCACCTGGCATGTCAGGTTAGGTCTCTGCAATCGCACTTCAAAAACCTGAACTGTTTCTTTAAGCATATAAACAAATGAAATGAATTCCCAAAGCAAGCTGTTCACAACTATCAGCTGGAGTTGTTTGCAGTTTCCATCTCTACAGAAGACTGTGTGTGAATATTAGATTTTTTTATGATGTTTGGTGTATTCTTGTTTATTGTTTTGCCGTTTTATACCACAAGACATCTGATCACTCTTGGTGTTACATCACCTACTAAAACTGTAAGTGTGTCCACGCTGTGCGGTCCAAACCTCCTGAAACTGATCTGTGGTTGTGCTTTTGTTCTCATATTTTGACCATTGTTTTCTCAGCTTTGGAAGACAATAAATCACTTCTAACATCATTTTTTTAGGGGAAACTCTGTTTATGAGTAAAAATAATCCCCTGGTTTTGGATTTGTGGGGATTTTTGGAGACAGCAGAGATTATTCATCCTTGGAGCAGCAGGATCCCTGATGTACAGAGTGACAGTAAACGTGGAGGGGAAGCAGCTGACTAACATGCAGACTGTTAAGGTACTTTCACATTCACTGCGAGGGCTTCGGGGCAGTGTGCACGAGCCTGTTTTTCCCCCATTCTTGCTCATTTCTGCTAATGAAAGCAGAGGTCAGAGACTGTGCTGAGTGTGTTTGAGTGCAGCCTGCTTGGTCGACTCACTCTCTATCTGGGAGTGGAGGTCGTTGACGATGACCTGCAGCTGTCCCAGCGTCATGTCTCTCAGGTCCGTGGGCTTCAGGCTTCTTTTCATTAGACACTCGCTGATGTGAGGCATGTGTGGAAGCTGCAGGAGAAACACAGAGACGGGGGAAAACTATTAGACATCACATCTCAGGCTGGATGATGGATAAAGACCAGGTACAGACAGATACTCCAGATTCATGACTGACGCTCTCTTGGATATTCCCAAAGATTTTAGCATCAAAACATTTCCCCAAAAAATGTTGGATACAAAGTGTAAGGACTCCTGACTAGACTCTGACTTTAGTATAGATGATCATCACCCATCAGCCCCTTTACTCCATTTGCCAATGTAGATGTAATGCATGGGCCTTGCTCTCAACCTATGGGAAATTAAAGGATAAGTTTGGTTTCTACAGCTTTCACATTGTTTATAGAATGAAGTAGAACAATATACTCACCCAGAAGGCTTTCCTGATCCAAACAGTGCTTCAGGAGATATTTAGATCCAAAATTGAGTGCCGGACATCCGTATAATGGTAGCACACGGGGCATGTATAGCACCGCTCCTAAAACTGCATTAATTGTCCAAAAACTCATTAGTTTCACCAATATTTCATCATGGTCCGCTCACGCTACTCCTCCATTACAGTCTGTGTCGCTCCAGACATGTTTTTGTGACTGTGCTGACCTCTGAACTGAAGACTGCTCTCTGGCCAGCTGTTCTTCTCTTTGCCTCCGCGTCCTCCTTTCGATGAGCTCCTCATCTGTAAACTCTGGCTCAAAACTGTAAGGACACCCATCATATTCAAAGTTCTCCTCCACAACATCTTCATCCGATAGATATTCATCCATTTTGCACAAAACTGGAAGAAGAAAGTCGTTGAGTAGCCGGCGGTCTTGTACCCCTGAAACAATGAGCCGTACTGCGCAGGCGTGAAGGCAAATCTTCTTCTTCTTCAGTTCAGAGGTCAGCACAGTCACAAAACATGTGTGGAGCGACACAGACTGTCCTGGAGGAGTAGCCTGAGCGGACCATGATGAAATATTGGTGAAACTAATGAGTTTTTGGACAATTAATGCAGTTTTAGGAGCGGCGCTATACATGCCCCGTGTGCTACCATTATACGGATGTCCGCCGCTCGATTTTGGATCTAAATATCTCCTGAAGCACTGTTTGGATCAGGAAAGCCTTCTGGGTGAGTATATTGTTCTACTTCATTCTATAAACAATGTGAAAGCTGTAGAAACCAAACTTATCCTTTAACGTGGCTAAATTAAGCTGACATATATGTCAATAAGGAAGTCTGACACTACACGTACATGATGAAAAACATCTGCTCCCAAAAGGGCCTCAAGTTGTTCAACAAAAGGCTGTAATAGGGATGTAACAGTATGACAATTTCATATCATGGTTATTGTGACCAAAATTATCACGGTATTGTTGCAGTGTACTCAAAATGTTCAAAAAGTACTTTAACACAGTCTTGAAATCATTTAACCCCTTTAATATTATAATTTTAACAGATCTTCTGTTTTTGTCAGTAATGTGTCAAGAAATGTCCTATAAGTAAATTTGTTAAAAGTTTTTTCATTAGAAATAAAAGTAAACAATTCTGGCAAGTATTTGTCATTATTTTGTAATAAATGCTTAAACAGTGTGTAATTACAAGAAAAGAAAAAATGAATTTATACATTAAACAGGTTTCTCTTCATAAACAATTGTAAATGAACATGTTCAAAGTTTTCAGACAGACAAAAATAAACTTAACCTGTTTTACAAACACTCACACATTTTAGTTTGCCTGCAGCATTAGTGTCCATGTTACAGCTCGTTATATTAGACCATGTCCAGGTCTTTTTATTTATTTATTTTTTGTTTTACTAACAATAGTCCCTGAAGCAGTTAGCCCCCTTCATGACTCTCCTCTGGTCTCCCCTTTCCATGGCAGATCTCCTCCACATCTCCTTCTTTAATATTTCCACATTATGATTGATTAAATCATAAAACACGAACTATGACGGAAAAAGACGATCTATTAGGACAAAATACGGCAAATAAACAGTGAAAGAACGACAGGAACACACTCCAGATTGATACTAATGCTGTTATTTACAACCTTTATACATTATTTAGACAGAAAATCCTGATAAACCTCCTATAATTCACTCAGGCATGGCTCTCTGAATCCTCTCTCTCTCTCTCTCTCTCTCTCTGCTCGTTTACTCGAGGAGTTACAGCAGTTTTAATCACGCACATTTTTGTCTTTCTCCACAGCTTGGTGTTTTAGACAGGGTGACTGTGGTCAATCAGTTTCCCCTCGACATCCTTTAAAATCCAAACTTCGACCAGACTTAAGACTTTGTCCGTTTCGAGTAGCAAAACCTGTAAGAGTCGGTATAATGGTATTTTTAATAGGACATGGTAATGATTTTACCGCGGTTTACCATTTTACCGGTTACCGTTACATCCCTAGGCAGTAAGTATATTTATTTATGAACATAACACTGACAATTTCAAACTCATCAGAAAATGTCTGAGAACAAATCTTCACCATCTGCATGATCATAAAAACACTTCTTTAGTTTTTCTACATTTTGAAGGCAGTGCAGACAAAGCTTTCAGAGAATATCAGCAGCCATGGGCACGACTGTAAATGTGAGAAATCTGTTCAAATTGATCATAACTTGTTTTTTTGTCCACTCATAATGAAACCCAAAGGGGTGTTACTCTTATCTGCAGTGTTTTTTGTTCTCAGTGGAGATGCAGTAAAGTTTGGGGATTTCAAGAAATACTTTGGTCATTTATAAGATTAAAAAAATGAATTCATTAACAAAAGGAAATCTGATATCTCACCACACAGACCAGCAATGAAACTTTTCTCAAGTCTTTCAACAATGAGCACCTCAAACTGGAACAACCACTAATGTGATAATTAACAGTTACAGCCAAATAGGAGTGAAGCTGCTCTGATTTCACTGTGGTCACTGAGACAGTGAATTTCCCACAGGGACGGAAATGGATATGATTTCCTTAATACCTCATCGATCTCTTTGGGCAGGTCTACAGGTTTTTAGGGTCAGAGAAATGATATTCAGAGCTGTTCAGCACAGAGAAATGTTTCAGCATGATGCTGCTGTTCCATCAAACTTGGATCCTTGTGGAAGGAATTGATAAGAAAACTGTTTAGAAACTATTGAGATTGATTCCTTTAGATACTTGTTATCGTTTCTCAGCTTGAACCAGTTTTCGATTCCCATCCCTTGATGCTCATGCACATCAAAAACTTCTGAAAACATTCAACAGATTGAGCAAGTGGTTGGAAATGACAAATCAACATGAGAGTGAAAGCAGAGATGAAGAGATGGTTTGGCAAAGATGATGTTCAAATTTGATACGGACTTTTAAAATTTCCATTTGTAGCTGTACTAAGTCAACCAAAGTCAAGATTCTCCAACGTATCTATAGGCCTCCAGCCTTAAAAACAAAATGGATTCTATGGCCCCATCCACACGAAGCCAAACCGAGGTCTAAATGTATACGTTTTTTGCTGAATCTGCATATCATCCACACGAAGACGGCGTTTTGGGGCTCTGTAAACGATCATTTTTGAAACCAGGTTCCAGAGTGGAAAGATTTTGAACTGCCGTATACGCAGCTCTGTGATTACTGGCTCTCCACCACTTTTCAGATACGCTTACGTTATAGTTTCATATCTTCTCCGTCATATCTTTACAGCGCCCCTAGAGGTCTGGCATGTGTTTTACAGTACCTTCATGTGTATCAAGTGCATTCATGTAGACGCACACATTTTCTGAGATGCCTTCATCTTTATGACGATCGTTTTTTGAAACTGTTAAGCGTTTTGTCTTCGTGTGGATGGGGCCTAAGATTTTTCCTACCTGTTGTAAAGGTTAATGGTTAATGAAGGCTGGTAATTTCCTTCATTGTTTTTAGACATGTGTAAAGCTGCAAAACTACTGGACAGACATTGTAAAAGAACTGCATGTAATTTTTAGAGTCTCAATAGATCTGGATCCTTCTCCTTGGTTTCCCTGATCGCCATAATGTGAATTCAAATCACAAAAGACGATTTAATCAACTGACTTTTGCTGCCAAAAAGAACTTTTTTTTCTGGATTAAAGACTCTGCCCCCTCAAAAAAGTCCCAGCATTACCTGATAATGGACAGAATCCCAAATGAATATATTACTTGCTTGTTTCATTCTTCATTGGGAAGTTTCTATCAGCTTGCTTAAAACACATTGGCTCTCAGCTCTCATCTTCCATTTTACTCCACTCATAAGAACTAAATACTTCTATACTTTTGTCTAACTTTTATTTTTATTCTTTTCTGCTGTAAAGAACAAAAATAAATTGCACTCTATATGCAAAAGTGGGCTTGGCACCCCTGAATGTAAGACGTGACAGGCACTGGTTCTTATTTGTTTATAAAGCCTTACTTGGTAAAATGCCATCATATATAACATCTCTGTTGAATCAATCTCATAATCAATATCAAACAAGATCCAGTGACCTGCTGATGGTTAAAGTTCCACAAGTAAACACTTTATTTGGAAGAACTGCTTTCAGCTTCTCTGCTGCTTTCACCTGGAACATCTTACAACAAACATTAAAACTGCAAGCGCTTGTTTCTTTTGGTCAGTTTAGAACATTGATGATGAATTACGCTGCTTTTGAATGTAACTGTTTTTAACTGCGTTGTTTTATTGTTGTTCTCTGTACTCTCGACATCATTGAAAATGAGGGAACACCCTCAATGATTTTTCGAGATTAAATAAAGGTTGAATGAATGAATGAATGTTTCTGATCAATAAACCCAGATTACAGCATCAACCTCTCATGCTGTGAAAAAGAGTGATGTTCTCATTTCTGAACTCTCTCTTTGTCTTTCCTGTTGGGTAACTTGGTGTTATTCAGCTTGTCAAACACTTGATTCATTATTTCTCTTTTCGCTGGAACTTCCTGAATTTTCTCGTCTTCGCTGTCATGCCCAAAACCCACAGAGCTACGGCAGTGAAAGAATGTACTGTACGTACGAGGAGGGATTTAAGATGTGTGAAAGCACACATGATTTCCCTCACAGTGAAATGAAAAGCATGCAGAGGTTTTCTGGAAGTTCTGAAGTTGCACTTGCACCAAAGACGAAGTGTGGCGTGTACTTTCTGCAGCAGCGTTAGCAGGTAACTCTCTCTGTCTGTCATTTTGTTAGACTCCATCCTGCCAAACCACATTCTTCCTCTTCCCCTCTCCCTCCCATGACGTCTCCAGGCTCACGCAGCAGGTGAGAAAATGTGCCGCCGGATCTCTGCATGTGCCAAACTCTCAAGGATTTGGCTCTCTCTCAGCCTTCACGCCTCTCTTTCACTTTCACATTCGGCTGGCTGCAGCTCCACTGGAGGCCGCTGCACGTCAGTTTCAGTTTCAGCGAGGTGGTGACGCAGAGAGAGACGTGATGACATAGGCTCGAGCGCTGGTGTGAGTCTGCTGACCGCCGTGTGAGTTTCTGTGGCAGGTTAATCACTCTCTTCTCTCCAATATTAGAGTCTGGTTTCTCAAAAGTGAAGCTCAAGCTATGAGTCAAAATCAGGCAGAAACTCAGGGCTGAAGAATTACCTCGCTCTCTCTCTGACTCTTAAGCTTTCACTCAAGCTGCTGTTTGTCCGGATTCTTAGAAACACACACACACATAAACACACACAAACACACACTTCTCTGTAACAGCATCACTTAATTCCTGCAGGTCTAAAATTAATCTATATATCTGTAAATCTATCATCTATCTACTGTCATAACGCACCAGCTGTTTCAATCCGATCAGTTTATTCCATTTTCTTTCATTTTGTTGCTTTAGTTAGTGTGACCCTCTTTTCCTCTGACTCTTGTGGTCTCTGTTGACCTGATGGTTGATTTTATTCTGCCTTTGTTTTGCCTGTTAAAGCACTTTGCAAACGACTTTTGCGTCTGAGAACGAATCTTCCGTCTTGAGAGGGGTCCACCTGCAGACCTCCACTCTCAGCCGGCCAACGGCTGCTCCAGTGTGAATCGGAAGCCACCTCCAACGTGAGACGGACGTGACGTAAATATAAATAAATATAGGCCCCTTTACTTCACACCGGTGCGTTTGCGCCACCTCCAGTATTTATTTTAGTGAGTGACGGGCGGCAGATGGGAAACAGTTTTAACCACGGCAGTAGGACAGAGAAGCGGTTGGCGCCCACGTCAGCGTGCACAGATTTTGTCATAGAAATCATATACGTGTAAATATTACATATACGTATTATATACTTATGATATTTGTATATAACGTCGATAGACTTTGCCCTGCCGCACAGAAACTTTTTAGCGGCAGTCGCCTGGCAGCAGCCAATCACATCTGAGTAGGGAGAGAATCTGGAAACAGCAGACTTCACAGGTCAAAACTAACATTAAATGAGCTCTACCAAACGGCTCTACCTTCATGTAAAGATAGTCGGGAGAAAAACTTTGCATGAGACAGCATTTCACTTCAGAATGTTTGAGGAGGGAGTGTTATGAAGGACTTTTGGGCTCTGCTGTGACGTTCACCGAATCACCTCTCCGTCACTTCCGCCTCGGACTCTATGCTCGTATCAGGGCAGCAGCAGACAATTTAAAAATGCTTTATATGTAATTAATAATAATTGGACTCATCTGGCAGGGAGGCTGTTTTTGGGGATGTTGCCGCACGGCGGTGTGAAGGGGTCTTAACTAATAAAACCTTGCATTGATGCTGCCTTTGTCCCCGTGTTACGGTTAAAACAGCAGAGACTGTAAACACAGAGGCTGTGATAGGACTGTCAAGCAAATAAAGCAACTGTGTCTCTAGGAAATGAAAACGCTCGAGATCATTACACCAAACAGAGAACAAACGCATTTTTAACTTTGTGATTTTTAACGTAACACGACTGACGAATCAAGTTACCACGGTAACCGAAACGCTGACACCATTTCCTTCTCACAGTGGAGGTGATCATGACGTCACTTCCTTCTGACGATGGAGGTGTAGAGTCTGCAAGCTAGTCGACTGTCTTGTCTGTCTTGAGAAAGTCTTTTGCCTTAACTAATTATTTTAATTTTTGTTAACTTACATTCAGAAATTTGATAAACTTTACACTAAAAACCTACAATAAGGACAGGAAAGATAACTCCTTTAAGTTCATAACACAACAAATACATTTTTCACATGGAAATCTTTATACCACTGATTTTAAGTTTTCATTTTTAAAGTGCTGATGATTTTTGGTCAAGAGCAGAAAGCCTCTACTCAACTAAAACTGACAAAAAGAAAAAAACTTTGTCGTAAAATAAATGATCATTTTGAGATATTATGGCAAAACTGACAAAACATCAGTTGTAAATGTCTGCAATACTACAGTTTGGTTAATTGTTTTTGCTAGTTTTTATTATTATTATTATTATTATTATTTTTATTATTGTTTTTATCCATCCATCTGTTAGTGAGATATCTTCCTGACTCAACAGATTTTGATGAAATTTTCTGTGAATGTTGGCACAACGAGGAAGTGAGTCGATTTTAGTAGGTATCCAAGGAATACTTTAAAGCAGCCATTCTCAACCTTGGGGTCCCGACCCCAATTGGGGTGGCGAGATGATTTCTGGGGGTCGCCAAATCATTTAGGAAAAATATAAATGCGCAAAATTAATGTGGCGTCCGACCGGACGTTAAAGGGCAACAAGTGATTGGTCTCAAACAGGCATTTTATTACTCAAAATCAATTACTGATTTGTATATCCGACATACGTTTTATCGATCGGGTGTTGTTTCAGCACCGCGGACAGCGAATTTTTCATTACTTTCCAGGGGGAGGGGGGTCGCAGACAGTACTGAACGTTAAATTGGGGGTCGCGTCTTTGAAAGGACTGCTTTAAAGGACTGTGATCATCTGGAGATGAGCCTTTTTCGACTTTATATTCAATGTTAGCTTTGAAAAATGTCCTGTCCCCACAGGTTAGTTAATAAAGAAAGTATTATGGTTTAATATCAAAGTCTAACATCAGATAATCAGGTTATCATGTAGAGGAGGTTATGTTTTTGCTGCTGTTTGTTTGTTAAATTGTGAACAAGAAAACTCAAAATGTTATGAACAGATATTAATTAAATTTTCTGGAAATCTTGGTTCAAGGAGGAAGTGGATAGATTTTGGTGCTGATCCAAAACCGGATACGCATCTATGATTTTTTTTATTGCAAGATTAAACATATTGTGTCAGGAAAATCTTGAAGCAAAATATATAGAAATGTATAAATCAACAAACTTATCAATACTCCAGTTCTTGCATGTTTGCTGTTTCTTCTGAGAATGCACATCTACGCAATCATTAAGTTTTATATTCTCTTTTGTTTTTTTACTTCTATACCAAAGAAAAAAAATTATATGGCATCTGGGCTTCACTCTGTCCTCTTAAAGGGCTTGTTCCCCAGCTTACCACAACAGACCTACCAGTGTGACATCATACCAGTATTATGGCAGCAGTTTAAGCCCATTGGCTCAGGTTGGTGAGCCCAGGGTCCACCTGAAAGTGGCAGAAAGTCTCAGAAAAAGAGAGAATAGACCTTGTGATACTTCCCAATCATCAAAATTAAACATATGAACCAGAGTTAAGGCGGAATAAGAGCTGTTTAAGATGGACAACTGGGTGTGATGTCACTACTCTGAGGGTTAAGCTGCATTTATTTTTGATTATTCATTATTTATTTATGCATTTGAACAACAGTCTACAGACCTTTTATGATTTAGCCTTAATGCGCACACTCCAATGTAAATCATAAAGACTGATAATCTGATATTAAATCATATTAGCCTTTTGTTGAATGGTTCAGTCTTTTGTTTAACAGAATAATCTTGTGACCAGAGCAGCTTCATCGATGTTGTTGTGCTCACGGCGGTGGCCACGTCTTAATATTCATCCTGTGCTGGGATGTGACAGTGATGCCTCCTGACTGCAGAGCACTTCTACACTCTAAACACTGAACTCAATGCTTTCCGGCATATGAATTATAGATGGCCCCGGCCGAGCTGCCCTTCTCGCTCTGAATAAGTAAAGCCGGCTCTGTGTGGAGGCAGTGAGGCGGATAAAAAAGGATGAAATAATGATGAGTGGGGTCTTCAGCACCTTCCTCCCTCTAAATAAGGCCAGAGGAAGAGACCAGACGAAGAGGAGGAGGAGGAGGAGGAGGAAGCTTCCTGTGACACAAACATGACCCCAGTAACTCATGGAGTGCTCATATGTTAAATAAACTTGACCGTCACAGCTCACCTCCCACATTTACTCCAAAACGAATAATCACTGATGCTTCATCTATTAATAAACGTTCATTTTTAACACTATATGCTAATGTTATGATTTATTTCCTTTATGGTAAGTTAAATCAGTAAAACTTTCCCTCTGCCCTGATGTCATGCCACGTTCTTTTACGTGACTCTCTATTTGTTCATCATGAACCTAAATGTCAAAAATGACCTGAGTTACTTCACAAACAACAGCGTGTTCGCTTTCACTTCCACTTTCAGCACCTGCAGCAGCTTCATAAAGGTGTTGGAAACAACAAGGTGTGCCAGGTGATCTTTAGTTTTATAAACAAAGATGATGATTTAACGACCTACACGTCATAAACATTAGTGTAAAATAATCCTCGTGGGAAAAGGAAACTGGAAAATAATATACTCACAATCCACAACCCAGATTTTGGAAAGTGTTCAACCCTAAAATAAACCTTGCTTTATGTTTTGGGAGTTAAGGATTTTATTTTGGAAATAAAATGAATCTTTGTGCCAGAAAAAAAAACACTTAATATTTTTATTTTAAATGTTTTAAATGGACTGAAGGAACAAAGTTAACCCTTTCATGCATGACTGATTAAATCACAAAAGAATACTTTTTAAAATGTTTGTTTTTACTTTTAAACAAGTTAAAAAATATATTCATTATTTTGAGGGAGTTATGCATCTGTCCACTATAATGGACACTATGCATCGGTTGCATAAATAGTAATTTAGTAAAACTAAATAAAAAACCACAAACAACAAACTATTTGACAAAAAATATTGCTGTTTAATCAAACTATTCACTTTTGATTTACCCCAAAATTTAAAATAAAAAATACAAAATAATTTGAAATCTGAATAAAGACAAAATATCCAATTTGTCCTTTGTTGACTATTTTGAATTCATGATGGTGAAAATGTGTAAATATTACATTTTTATGAAACGTAAGACGAGTTTTTCTTTAATTTACAGCCTGTTAGTTGAACATGGTAATGCAGTCTAAAGGATATAACATTATTCCAAGAATCTGTCTACTGTAGTGAACACCATGCATGAAAGGGTTAAGCTGCTTAAAACTCTTTTTAGTTTTTTAAGGCAGTTTGTTTCTCTGTCAAGAAAAACAAACAAAGTGGCAAAAAAAGAGCAAAAACCTCAACTGAATGCATTTCTGACATTCGTTTTGTGGTGTATTTATTCATTTTACATAATTGACTACACTACAAATAAAAGACATTTAATGTTTTAACTTGGGAGCTTCATTGTGTCTTTGCAAATATTCTCTCATTTTGTATTTGATGCCTGCACAATGTGCCAGAAAAAGTTGGGATAGAGACAACAAAAGACTGGGAAAGCTGAGAAAAACCTAAAAATGAGCTGTTTGGAAAATCCACAGGTGAACTAGCCTTGCAGAGCAGATCCAGACCAAGTAGCGCATGCACCATGACCAAAGCACGTTTCGTCAGGATTATGACAATCATGCACAATCGCCATGAGAAACAGGAATGTGTGACTGGGGCTTTACTCAGTTATGCTTGACAAAATCTGCTCTCCTCATAATTTTTACTTAGTAGAGATTGTCTTTGACAGGGTTCATGTCCCATAAAAGTGTTAAATGAAACATCTGTGTGGTATAATTTAATGTGAAATAAAAGTCTTCAGGTAGTTAAGCTATTGGCTACCAGCCGTTAGCCGCTACGGCTAATGGCTAACAAGGGCAAGCAACAGTTAACAGTTCTTAGCCGTAGCGGCTAACAATAGCTAGCCACTAACAACAGTTAGCCACTATGGCTAACGGCCGTTAACTGTTGTTTGCCCTTGTAAGCTGTTAGCCGTAGCGCCTAACAGTTAGCCGCTACATATGCTACGTCATAGCAGCGCTTCTTGATGTGTGATGAGTCAAATGATCGTCCAATCACAAGCTGCTGTTGATTTTGAAGGTTCTGCCCCGAAAACATTTTCGCAGGGCTCCTCCCCTGCGAAAATGTTTCCAACTTGAATCTGTCCATCTGCCATGCCAGGTTACAGGTGAACATGTTTACCAGGAACAGGTGAGTGTCAGGACTGGGTATGAAAGGCTAAGTTATTCACAGGTGAGGAGGAGCACTAAATGAGCAAATAGTCCAACAGTTTAAGAACAACATGCTCCTATCTCACCTTTTTTTGAATATGTTGCAGGAATCAGATTTAAAATGATAAATACATGCAAAAGAGAATAAAAGTTTATCAGATCAAACCTTAAATTTCATGTTTTTGTTGTGTATTTAGTTGAGCATAGGTTGCAAAGAATTAGCAAATGAGTTTTATTTCCATCTTATCCAATGTCCCAACTTTTTTGGAATTAAAGTTTTAGTTTTGTTTAGGCTCAAACGTGATCACTTCAAAATCCTGAAATCAAGACTTGAGTTAACAAACGTGTCTTTATCTTTTCTGGGTGTAAATTTGTTTTTGCCAAAGCAGTGGGCTCTGTGCTTGATTATGTATTTTTTATTTATATGCTCATAAAAACAATGAAAAGAGCATAAATGTCATGGGGGCAGAGCTCATGTCCTTCTTCATGAGACCTCAGGGCATCTCTGAGGCTTAAAGAACTCACCAGATCAGCCACCGGGGACTTCTTGCGATTCTGTTTCTCCACCTCCACCTGCATCTTGGCCATGGGCTTGGCCATCGCCAGGGCTAGCTTGGCCTCCGCCTGCAGCTTCTTCTGTCGACTCAGGAAGTCCATGTCCTCCAGAGACTCCGAGTCGTCCTCCGTGGTGTCCCTGTCCGAGTAAGAAGAGCTCTGCTTGGACTGTGGGGGAGAGGAGGATAAGCAGGAGTGAGCAGAAGAGAAACCAGACATATGCATTCTGTCTCATTTCACAAGAGACAGAATGTATTGAAGCACATACTGGATGTATAAATCAAACAGTAATTGAAACATTCTTCTATGTCTCAACAGCATCTTCCTGAGCTAGTATTCTCCCTTACATTTTTGGGTTGCAACCACTTTCTAGTCAAAGCTTTCTTCCCTGCAATAAGGAAAATTCTCATTAAATATTTATCAGCTGTAGTTTGGATAAATCCCTCTTTAGTACCTAAAAATAAAGTCTTAAAATCACATGAAATGTGGATTTGAAATAGGGCTGAACAATATGAGAAGATCATGTAATTGCATTTTTTCCCCAATATTGCGATTTACTCTGCAATTGTTTTAATGTTCCTCATCTTATGTGTTCTTAAACAAACATAAGCAGTAGATCTTTTTATAGCAAAACCAATATGACATTAAATCAATCTAAGGATAAAGATTGGAGAAAAAGTGGAGAAGTGAAGAACAGAAGCAGAATAGGTATGAAACTGTAAAAACTGGGTAAAAATGGTATGAAAGCGGAAAAAGGTTAATACATAGGTGCAAAATAGGTATGAAATTGCAAAAAAAAAGGGAAAAATGGGCAAAAAATCCAAAAGTGTCTTAGGAAAATTGGTTATGGCAGCAAAATTGGGAATTGTATTTAAAATTATTTTTCAAAAACCATGTAAAAATTCCAAAAATGGTTCTGACAGTGGCCAAAAAAAAGATGAATTGGGGCAAAATAGGCATAAAGTTGTAAAAACGGGGTTAAAAAAAAATGTAAAAATGTTCCAAAAGTGGGAAAAAAAGTGTATGAATAGAGGTAAAAAAATAGGCATGAAATTGCAAAAAACTACATCACAATGCCAAAATGTTCAACACATTTTAGGCTAAAAACATTAAAGCTTCTGCGATTTGAAAATTGCAATAATTAGATTGAGATTTAAATGGTAAATGGTAAATGGACTTGAGCTTATATAGCGCTTTTCTAGTCTTTGACTACTTAAAGCTGCTTTACACCGCAGGTCACACCTACCCATTCACACCCATTCGCTCTCACATTCACTCTCTGATGGTTCAGAGTTTCTATCTTAGTTATCCATCAGTGTTTCTAACACATTCACACCCTTTCATACCAATTTACACACCACTGACGCAGCAGTGGGAGCAACTTGGGGTTAAGTGTCTTGCCCAAGGACACATCGCCATGTGTCGCCCGGAGCTGGGCTTGAACCTGCAACCTCCCGATCACTGACCAAGCGCACTATCCAACTGCACCACCGACGCCCCTTTAATCTAATTTGCAATTAATTGTCCAGCCCTAATTTGAAATATTGTTTCTAAACACATGAATATTTTGCCAGTATGATCTGATTTTAGGGCATTCCCAAAATAAATGAAAATGTTTTGCAACATCAAATCCACACAACCTCCAACAGTTTGTACCAGCATCTTATTTCTCTTCTGAGCTGGGCTGATAAAATATCTCATTATACTATGCCTGACATTTTCATGTGTGGATTTTACGCAGCGACATGGAGGGGAGCGGGATGAACATGTAAAGAGGTGATAATTCTCCCTCCCTGTGAAACATGTCTCAGGCTGACGGGAGGTTAATATGGCTGCTCAGCCGTGGCCGAGGCGAGGCTTTTCCAATTCACCCTCTGGATTTCTGCATATGGAAAAGGTTAACAGGCTGGAAACACGAGCGAGGGCTGCAGCTGCAGCTAAACTTCAGTTTTGCTTTAAAATCAGGGCCAAATCTTTGTATTTTATTTATTGTTAGAGCTTCTGGTTCATTCTGGAAGTGAAATCCAGCTTAGTGTGATAGGGGAGACCAGGGCTAGCATAACAGGGAGCAGTTATATCAGAAATTTCCTCCAATAGGAAGCAGGCTGGAGTGTTGACATAATAAAGAGTAGATGCCGCATCGACCGATACGACCTTTTGGCGCTGGCGAGCCGTTGGGCCGCCGTCTTGGTCCGGTCTGCCGCTCCATTCAGTGTAAGGTATTCACCTGGCACAAAGAACTGTCAGTGCATTTAATCCATCATAACTCCATAAATACTAAACTGATTTTCACATGTTTTTTTTTCTGCATGTCATACATGTAGGTATGATAGGACGCTATAAGTAAGTTGATTCATAAGTTGATTCTTATGGTTTGTATTTAAACGATCAGTTGTTGCATTTGAATACTCTACTACTCCTTCTGCATGGAACATGCTGCAAAAAGACTGGACATTAACTGAGCTTATTTCTTTAAATGCATTTAATTCCAGACTAAGAGCACTTGAGACAGCCTCCTCAAACTGTAACTGTTTTTGTAAAATGAATTGTTGATTTTTTTGCTGTAATTTTGCTGATGCTGAAAAAGAGGTTCTTCATCTGAATGGGACCTTCCTGGTTAAATAAAGGTTAAATAAAATTAAAAAAGTATCACTGAAGTCATTGATGACCTCTTGCCAAACAGTTGAGCTGGTAGTTAAAGGGTTAATAAAACTATGAGAAGAGTCTGTCAGATTAATATGAGAGTTTGTGAAATGTGTTCCAGTCACTTTGATGACTCCAAAATATTTGTGCAGAATATTAGAATTTTAATACTTGGCAGCATCCAGAGGCAAGCTTTGGTGACATGTGCAGCACATTTCAGTCATTTTTGATTATTCATGAAGCCATAAGAGACTTTACTGGCTTGCCACTGCCACCCAGAAACTTGTCTTGGACTTGGCCTCAAAGACCTGAAACTTGGACTTGGAACAAGGGACCCAGGTCCATCTCCTGCAGGCTCAAGGTCATGCAGACGAACTGATAGGCCATTAACATCCTTAAATCACATGATCTGTTTTGTTTCTTATCAATCAGGCATCACTATCTTTTAAAGACCTACACCATTTTTCCTTCACATCATAATCTCTCTGGCTCTTCTCCTTCACTCTGATGAAGTTTATGAAATAAAATAAAAGTCTGTGGAGTTCAGTTCGTACCATGGGGGACAGCGGTGTGTCCAAACTGGTCTCCGTCTTGCTGTCGTCCGCATCGCTGTCCTTGTCGCTGCCGCTGTCATTGACGAAACAGATCTGCAGGTTCATCCCGCTCTGCAGCCTGCAGGGAGAGACAGAGAGATGGATTCAAACCCGGGCAGACGCATCAATATTAGCATAAACGCAGAGAAGAGTCACGCCAGTTCAGCGCTGCCTCTCTCTGCTATAATTGACTCGGACTGGAGCCAACGCAGGCAGCAAAGTCAACGCTGCTGTTCATGCTAACGACCTGTGGAGGGTTCAGCAAAGAGATGAGCTTCAGAGAAAAACCAGAGAGCTAAAGAGACGACCAGAGTAAAGACGAACGAGGAGGACGTCCTGATAAATGGAGGTTGCTCAAAGGAGAGCTTGTGTTTTTAATTTTCTCCCCTCTCCTCCTCAATATGGATCGATCCAGGAGGCCTCAGGTACGTCTGATCCAATCTGAGTGTGTGGATACACCCCTGCTGCAGATCGATAACCTGCTTATTCAATGCAGTAATTACAAAGCATGCTGATTGGATCCACAACATAGATCCAATCAGTCCTGATTAAAAAGGACCTGAGGGTTCCACACTTTCATTATTTATTTCCAAACCAGGCTGCATCTGAAATCTAACAGTGTGAGCTGAACACAGGAGCAGCCGTTCGATCCTTCTACACCACCAATATGAATAAATCAGCACCAGCAGTGGGAAAAATGTCCCGCAGACACGTGGAGCCAAAGTGTGTGATATTTTTGTTTAAAGAGCGACACCACCTACGATTGTGCAGAGACAGGAGCTTTTTTCTATTTTTAATAACAAATGTATGATAACTCAGGGCCCCAGACTAACTTTTTGCATTGGTTGCAACGGTACACCTAAAAATTTTTAAGGTGCACAAGCACAAAAATTAGGTGCACCCAAATTTTTCAAAGTGTCACCTTTAACACCATAAGGTCACTATTTTATCACTCTCCATAACTTTTATATAAATTTGGCTTGTCACGATAACAAATTTTGCTGGACGATAATTGTCCAAAACTGTATTGCCGATAGATGATATTATTGTCAATATTATTTTGAAATGTCATTTTTTCATTAATGTGGTTATAATATATGTCATAATAAAGCCGAAGCTCATAATAAAAAACTAAAATATTCCCACAATGGGGCTGTGGCATCAGGCCGAAGAACCGTAGCTTTTGTGCCATCATTTATATTTGTGTTTGTTTCCTCGTCACTTCTCACGATGCTCGCTTGCAGCTCTGTGTGTGTACACACAAGCCCTGCCTCCCTCCCAAAGATTGCATGAGTGACAGATGCTCACTCCGCTATAAATCCGCTATAAAATTTCCTGAACCTTCTCGATCCACATATTGTATAATGGGGAATCCGATCCGAACCATTTCATTGTAATACATTTTAGTGCAGGCGTTGTTCGTTATCGTAGTAGTAAATACTTTTTTGCTTTTCCCTCAATGCCTATAGGTGTAAGTGTAGCCACTTTCGGTTCGATCACAAGGTTCTGATGAAATATATTACTATATATTTCTATATTTATATTAAGGATGAAGACGGTAGATGGTATAAAAGTATGAAGTGTCTGTTTTCTGTCCGTTTTTGACATATAAATAACATTTGTGTCTATAAACAAAAAACTCTACGTCCAGTAGCTTGGTCACAACATGAATAACAACATTATAAATCTGAATAGATAAATAAAAAATCCGGTAACACTTCCTATGAAGCCCACATTTATAATACATTATAACTGCTTCCATAATGCATTGTAAAGCATTCATAATGCCTCTTAACTACACTTATAAGCAAACATAATGCTTCATGATGCTTTATATCAACTGTCATAAAACATTATAATGTCATTTATGATGAATTATAATGACTTGTTCCATGAATGCTCATGAACACTTATGAACACTATATCCATAATGCATTATGAGGGCATTCATAATGCTTCATAACTACAGTCATAATGCTTTATGATGCACTATATCAACAGTCATAAAACATTATGATATCATTTATAATGAACTATAATGACTGGCTCTATCATTTATCATAAGGAATATAAAGTGTTATGACTGTTGATATAGTGCATCATAAAGCATTATGAGTGTAGTTATGAGACATTATGAATGCATTATACTGCATTATAAATGTGGGCTTCATAGAAAGTGTTCCCAAAAGTCCTTCATGGTTAAGGCCCGCTCTTTTGGTCTTAAACCAGGAAGTGGATGTTTACAGGCTGAAAAAACAGACATATAGTTTATTATAATTATATACAATATTTACAGGCTGAATAAAATATGTGTTATTCATCCTGTAAACATTATACAAAATGTTTATGGAATAAACTACCACAGAGGAAGAGAAGAAGGAGAGGAGTGTTAGGTATATATTACCATTTACAAAATATTCTCAATTTGTCCAAAATATGTGAGTATGAGTCCCAACATGGTCCCAGATTGTCTCCAGCATTATCTGACATCCTTGATGACATCTCTGGAGTCCGAAAAATCTCATAACTACCCTCCACGTAAATTCCCTCCATGTATTAGAATAGGTTAGGTGTGTTTGAGAGCATATTTCATCCCATTCCTCTCTTGACTTACTGTATCTATGTTCATCTTAGATTCCCATATGTTTTTTTAAATATTATGTAATAATTAGAGTCATGTTTGAGAAAGCCTGGTGCAGGTGACCTATGACTTTCCTGCTCCATAGTTTCACTTTCTACTGTGTGATTGTTAGTTTATCGGATTAATCCACAATTTAAGATTCACTGAAGTGAAATATTTACATTTTATGTATGGATAATTGTTTGTAGTTATTGTAAAGAGGTGATCCCCTTTGACTCTTAAAGCCCCCCAGAGCTGTGGTAAAGAAAAGCTGCATCCTGTCTCTGTTACAGTAAAGATCGTCCACCACACGTCCAAATTTGAGCTTACAGTAAGTCGGCCATGTTTCCTCAGATCACTCTCCTCGCAGCACTTTACTGTAAGCACCAGCATTAACCATCAGAACAGTCATCAGGGTTACAGCAATATTGAGAAAGCTTCATCGTACACAGACAAAGAAACCTTCAGAGTTAACAGCTTCCAGTAAGGTTCAGTGTAGGATGTGGTACGGTGTGTGTGTGAGTCTGTGTCTGTGTGTGTGCCCTATGGGCCCCTTTAAGGAACTGAGAGCTGCAGGGGGTTGACTGTCACCGTCGTTCACGCAGCACAGCTTCCCATCACTCTCTCCTCCCTGCCTGTCCTCTCTTTACTGGTATCCATGACTCGGCTTCACTTTACTTTCAGTTTTGGACCAGCTTTTGTTTGTTGACCCACGTGTGCACTTTTTTCACCTCCATGGAGAATCCCTGCTTCAGTGGATCATGAGGTTTTACCACATTAAATGAGAGGAAGTAGAAAAAAAGATGTCAGATGTTTTTACATAATCTTTTTGGGAGTTTCATAATTGTATTAATTTATTTAATCGTCATTATTGTGCTTCATAATGGACTAACTTAAAGATTCAAATATAACAAAAGCAGAATACAGTGGTTTCAAATGTCAAACCGATCATTTTAATCATTTACTTGCAAATAATCACTCTTTTTAAATCTGATACTTGCAAAATGTTCTAAAAAGCGGGGACAGGGGCATGTTTCCACTGTGTTACATCACTTTTAATGTTAACAACAGAAAGTGTTTGTGAATTAGGGACATAACTGTTGAAGCTTTGCAGGTGGAATTCTTCCACAAACTTGCTTGATTTTCAACTTAAGTTGCTCAACAGTCTGGTGTCACGTGGCACGGCTGTTCAGCAGAGACAGGTGTGGACTGCAGCAGGTCGGTTTAGTACCTGTTCAGTGGAGACAGGCGTGGAACCCCCATACTATATTTATAATATCTCAATAACTCATATGTAAAATACCAAACATGTATACAACCACTGTAAATACCACTTACTATGTTTTTTAAATTTTACTTTTATTTTATCTTTTATTTTATGATTTATTTGTAAGCATCTTTCTTATATTTCTCTTGTATCCTGCTGCTGATTATTCATGTGGCATTAATAAAGGAATATTTCATCTTATCTTATCTTGGTTTGTCTTTTTCAGAATCAGAATCGGGTTTTATTGCCAAGTATGCAACACATACAAGGAATATGACTCAGGCAGTTGTTTTCTCTTGTACAAGGAGGTAGACACAAACAAGACACAATAAAATAAAATAAATGTAAAAAAGAGAGGCTGGGATAAAAAGTGCATCAGGAATATTTACAGCATACTGGGATATTTACAATTGAAGGGAGGAAAGTGCAACTGTGCAGTCCATAGTGCAGCTATTAATAGTTTAAAAAGGTGCCAGTATTAATAACAGTTTTTATTATTTAGTATGGATTTTTATTATTATTATTATAATTATTTATATTATTATTATTACTATCATTATTATTATTATTATATTTTAATATATTTTATATTTATTATTTAAATTTTATTGGAGTTTTTTTGGAAAGTTTCTCAACTTTCCAAATCTTTGTTTCTATGGTCTCAATATTTTTTGAACTTTTTGCAGGCATCAAATTCAAAACGAGAGAATATTTGCTAAAAAATAAAGTTGATCAGTTTGAATGTCTTTGAATGTCCCTACTTGAATGAATGAATGAATATTTATTTTGAAAATGTTAAAGAAAATAATTATTAGGGATGGGAAGATACACTTAAACTCACGATACGCTGCACCTCGATATGCCTGGGTCACGATACGATATCAAAAAAGTAAAAAAGAAAAAATATTACTGTGTAATTACAGCTTATTTATTTTTGTTTGAGTTGCACACAGGAAAACACAAGGCCTAACAGGCCAAACACAAACAATAACACTCTCTCTAACCCTAGAGAGGTTAGAGAGAGTGTATGCTAATGAGCGGTAGGCTCGTTTTCACCATCTTCGTCTTTTTTAATGAGAAAGCCAAAATACTGCCAGACAGATGACTTGTATCCAGGCGGAGCGTCCTCAATTTCAACCTCATTCGACTCCTTCATTCGGCTTTTTGGAGGCAAGGTAGTTGGTGCTAATGTTTGTGTCGTCACTTCTGGTCACATGCGCTGTTACCAGATGTGGCGTCTTTATTTCGCGATCCATTTTTTTTCAAAGTCGATGCATTTCGTCACTTACTGTATCGCGATATATTGCCAAACAATATTTCATCCCATCCCTAATAATTATTGAACATTTTTTTGGACAAACGAAAAATCAGTACAATGAAAATTCAGCAGTTTTAGCTAACAATCCAAAAACAAATTTAAACAAACTGTGAAATTCACAGTTTAACTTCCTTTACATTGGAATTGGAGTTTATAAGATGGACAGGTGCAGAGAAAAGTGATTTTCATTTCCGTACATACATCTCTTAACCTCACTAAAAACTACATTTTCCTTTAATCATACTGAAGTCGCTGAGGAATCCCTGAACTTTCACTCTTCTTCTCTTCCCTCCTCCTCAGTAGAAGTTTCAGTCTGAGCGGATAAACTGAACATCCAAATATAGAACAAAAAAAAAAAACAACATTTACTGAAACTACTAACTTCCCTTGTATTGTTTCATGCTGCCTACAGCTTCTGCTAACTCTGGACGTGACTTCCTTGCTCCTCCACCAAAGCCCTCGATGTCATGTCCACTAACTCTGACTCATCTGATCAGGAAAGGGCCTCACGTTGGTCCCCTTCACATTCTGGGGCCTCAAACTGAAATCTTACCGTGAGGACAGGCTGGGTTTGCCGCTCTTGCTGCAGCTGGTGTAGATGCCCGGTCCATCGTCGAAGAAACTGCCCAGGGCCAACTTCTGCCTGATAGACTCCCTCTCATTCTTCTGGGCCTGAAACAAGAAACGAGACATGTTTTAGTACTTTTCTTTTTCTTTTAGACAGCCTGGTATGCAGTTTCAAGTGGATTGGGCTCATTTTGTTAACAAAAATTTGGACTTAAATGTTTGTTTGACTACCTTCAGTCATGACAGTAAGAGATAATAACAAACCAAGCCGTCTTTAATGGTAAAATCTTAAAGATGCAGTGTGCAGAAATCGGCATTTTAGCGACATCTAGTGTTCAGATGAGGGAATGAGCCCGTCTGTTTCTAAAACATCACATCACTAAGAGCCGGTGAAGACCAAAAAGGATCATGAACAGGGCATCATTAACAGTTACCAGGTGAGGGTTTGTCATTCATATTTTTAACTATTATTTCTATAGATTATAGGTCAGTTAAGATGATGATTATAGGTTTTGTAAACTTCTGTAGATTCATGTTAAAAAATCATGTTGCGCTCTTTTTGTCCCTTAAACCCACCCGTAGACAACATGGAGGATCGTTATGTCAGCCCCCACAGAGGGGAGACCCACGGTACACAGATATAACAAAGCTTTTTCTAAATAAAAAGAAAACCAAAGTTTATGAGGATGATTGTTCACTAGAGCTGGGCGATTTCCACCCCCAAAAATCTCTGATTTAAAAAAAAAAAACTTGATTCATGGTTCGATTCGATGCCCCCACCCCATTTAAAATGAAATAACTACTCACTGTACATAAATATCCAAAATAAACATTATTTATACTTAAAATACACTTTTAAAGTGCCTCCAGGTCAAAAAATCAACACAGAAATGGACACAAAGTGCCTGTACACTGTAGTTTTATACACTTGTTTGAATTAACTATGAAGATATCAAAATGCCTGAGGTAACACTAGTTGTAAAAAAATAAAAATCTTAATAGAATGTAAAAGTGTACAAAGTAATGAGAAAAGTTCCTCAAAGTGCAAATGTGAAATTAACAGGTTGATTTAAAAAAAAAAAAATCATTAAAATCAAGTTTCAGGAAAAACAAATCCATTTGACTTGCCAACTCGATTTTTAAATCTTAACGATTTTTTGCCCAGGCCTGTTGAACACCTATCTCTAGGACTTTACATACAAATAGAAACATTATATCCTATATTCACCGTTTCTGTTTGGTGAAATGTATGATAACTAATGACAACAGCACAGGATGAACTTAATTAGGAGTGGGCTGCTAAACATCCAAAATAAGAGATTTTTTGTTGGTTTGATTAGTTATGTTTGTTATCACAGTAGTAGAAAGTGAAAAACAAAAGCTTCCTCTTGCTGATAACTTGGAGTTATCTCTGCAGAGTCCAAGAGAACCAACGTAACGAACAGCCCAAGAGAAAAGAGAACATGCACATTTATATTTGACATTTCCAGACTAAAAGACACTAAAGATTATTGGCCTCTTGATCAGCTCCACAAGAAGGGTAGCATGAGAGAGTTGTGAGGTAAAGCAAGAATGGCTTTTATGCAGCTAAATGAAAGATTATTGACATTTCCAAATGGTTTAAAAATGCTCAGTTTGCCACCTTACATATTCGATTATCCATGAGAGCATGGGGGAACAAGTTCGTTCTCACACTGTAAATATATAAGACTTTAAAATGTTCAGCTCTGCAGCACATCAGGGCACCAGGAGCAGAAAACAACCCACGATCCAACATCACGGTCTTCACCTCAACAACAGGACAATCACCTTGAAAAATGGAAGCACTTTGGGCTCCACATCACCACAGCAAACAATATACAAGACCAGGCTGTGAGTGGATTACATGCAAAGCAGCTGTCATACTCCTTATCCACGACAAAAAAGGAAAAAGGCAGAATAACACTAGCCTTGCAGAGCAGACCGACCTGCCTGATTCTGAAATCATGCATCTCTGTCTTGCCAGCCTCCATTGTCCAACGGTTTCAGTCGGCTAAATGCTTAATGGCCCAATCAGGGAAGAGAGGCGGGAGCAGTGGGAGCTGCGGGCGTGACAACAACAGGAAGTGACATAACCGGAAGTGAAGTCACTTCCTGTTGTACAAACAATGGTGGCTAATGTCAGTTAGCCCGTTGTTACTCAGTTATATTGGCGAAATCTGCTCTCCTCATAAGTTTACTTTGTAGGGATTGTCTTCGACAAGGTTCATGTCCCATATAAGTGCTAAACGATACATCTGTGTGGCATAATTTAATGTGAAACGATAGTCTTAATGTAGTTAAGCTTTCGGCTAATGGCCGTTAGCCCTAGCGGCTAACAAGTTAGTGGCAAACAACAGTTGGCCGGCTAACGGCCATTAACTGTTGTTTGCCCTCGTAAGCCATTAAGATGCAGCAGCTAATGGTTAGCCGTTGGCTGCTATGTTTAGCTGCTACATATGCTACGTCATAGCAGCGCTGCTTGATATGGATTGGTGTGTGATGAGTGTGATGAGCCAAACGATTGTCCAATCACAAGCTGCTGTTTTCGCAGGTTCTGCCCCTGAAAACATTTTCACAGGGCTCCTCTCCAGATGGATTAGTGAAATATTTTCAATATGGAACTGTTCATCTGGCATGTCAGGTAAGATTAACTCTGCTTATTGTGAATGCTTGAAAACCATCTGACTTTGATTTTTGGGAAAAAAGTGAAAGCCCTCATCAGAAAATATAAATAGTCCATCCCTAATTTCATCATTTTATCTGATAATATGGAAGGGCATTTATAAGACAAATAAAGACAAATATAAGAGCAATGATTTTGAGAAAAAACAAATAATGTAGAAAGTACTATAAGCAAAAATCAGTAATTTAATGAGTTTGTTTTACTAAGGTGATGTAAAGACTTTCATTGACCAAAAACTCCCATTGTATAGACCTAAGATGGCTGCCATAATTAGCCCTGCATTGCACCTGAAAAACAAAAAGTTAAATATAATCCCACCCTGCAGCATCACCCTCTTCCCTCTGTGTGACTCTGTGAGCACAAATAGCTGCTCTGTTAGCTCTGACAGCCTAATCACAGGTGCAGGGATATTTATAGCAGCAGCTCAGACTTAATTTGTAGTCAGAGGTTTAGTGTCACACTAACATGCTGCGATGCAAAGTGTGGAGTCAGCCCGAGCTCAAAAATGTGTAAAAATATCAGAGGGATCAGGAGGAGACTGCAGTACCAGAGATCACAGGCAGGTGGTGCTGCTGCTCCACAAAACAACAAGCAGGCTGGAAACAAGAGCAGATCCTCTAAAGCAGGACTAAGTTTGAGTTTAGAAACTCCATCATGACAGAGTCGAAGCCTTACGCAGCACCAGAGGCCTCCTCCCAACCTCCAATCCCTCACTGAGCACGCTTCAGCTTTGGCAGCACTTCACACGCTCACACGCCGGGTCTGTGCTGATGGAGGGTAAACACGTCCAACTGAGGTGCAAACAGCTAATGAGCCACTGATGCTGCCTCTCCTCAGACGAAGCTTCAATACACAAGGACAAAGATTTACATCCATGCAGGAGGACTCTGCTGACTCTATTTCAGGTCCACATGGAGCCTGAGCACAGGTTTACTCCCCGTCTCCCAAACAGAAATCAGACTTTAGTAAATATTTTACCTGCGAGCACTCCAATAGGTTTCTTCTCTACGCCTCACATCTCTGTTTCAGAGCTCAAGAAAGTTCTTTTCTTCCTGATCTCTGTTTCTAAATGTAACAAAAATGTTTTAAAATCATGTTTTGCTTTTGTGTTTCTGCAGAAGTTTGTGCAAAACCTTCTCATTGCATCCAGTGTTGAAAGTATTAGAACTTAAAATTTTAATACAGTATTCTGCAGCATTTGCATTGAGTCAAAATTGCAAAGTCATGATTAATGAGGGATTTAATTTATTTTAGTTCTATGCTTTCCCTGGGCAGGTTTAAACCGCAGGTTTATCCCAGGCTCATCATGAGACTGGAATCCACATTCAAGATTTCCTGCTGCTTAACAGAACTTCGCTGCTTTTATTGCTGTGGACATGAGACCCTTTTCTGTTGTGGATCAGGTTTCAGGACATGGTACGGACACTTGATACACTTATAGCTCGTTCTTTGTAATATTTACTCTGCTGCTAAGAATGCACCACATAAGATGGGTGAGTTCTCCATTAGATACATTTAATTTTTTAATTATTCTTATTTTCACATGGTGATGTTTTTGTTTTATGATTCTAAGTATGCACTGAAGAATGTGCCTGGGTTAGCTGCAAGAGTTACATTTAATTCAATTAAATGAAAATGTACTCTGAGTTGAAACAGATGTTGGTTAGTTTAATAAACCACAAGTAAAAAAGGCATTGAGATTTAACAGATTTTGTATTGAAAAAGTATCAAACCATGACAGAAACATATTGAACCAAACTGTGAATTCTGTGTATCCATAAAATGAAGAGCTTTATGCTCTATTGTAAAGAGTCTTGAGATAACACTTGTTATGAAGTGGTGTTATACAAATAAAGATTGATTGGTTGGTGGCCCTTTTCTGATAAAATTCTCCTGCACATCTGCCACCACTCTCCTGTTCTTCTTCTGAATGTCTTCCTCATCTTCAGCCCATCATCTCCCTGCTCCTCTCGTCCTTCCTCTCCTCACAGCTCCTCCTCTCTCCCACTCATATCTCAGCTCTTCTCTCCGTCCCTCTGTCTGTCTGTCTCTCCTGACAATAGTGTGCAGGCGTTGGCGTCTTCACCAAGGACAAATTAGCATAATCCCGCTGCACACAGGAGCAGCACGGTGCACACGCGGCCTGTTCGGGTCGGACCTGCCGCTGTTTCCATGAGTGCTGAACACACCGGGGAGTTTAGTTCAGAGGAGCTGCAGTGTGGTAGAGAGCAGGAGAACGTTCACACATCAATCATCTGACACTCTGTCAGTCAAAGTGCTGCACAGCAGCTGCTCCGAGGAGGACAAACCCTGAAGCTGCAGCTTCACTCCGCGCTGACGACTGCTCGCTGCTCTCATGAGGCAGAGCCGAGGCCCGGGTGGAGCAGTCCAGCTTTTCTATTCTGGTCCACCAAAAATATTATTCAGTTTATATTTTGAATTTCTAACTCGTTCTGTTTTTTCTGTCACTGTGCAACTCCTTTAGATTTGTTGTCACAGTTGAGCTTTGGCTAATTACGGCTAACAGATAAAATTTTTCAACAGTTTGAACATGAAGTCATTCCTGTTCTGATAATACTCATGGCTATTTAACTACAAAAAGCTGTCTTTAAAACCAAAACAAATTTTAATCTTTACTTTTTTTTGGATTTACTGACATAAAAGAAGATAAGGTCCACTAAAAGTAACTTTAAAGAAGTTGAATATTTTATAAGTCTGAGAAAATAAAGTCAGATTCCTAAGATTGAAGTCAAAAGTACAGAGAAAAACAATCATAAACAAGGATAAAAGTTAGCATTTAGACTTATTTTATCTGTCTTTTTGGCCACATTCTTACTTCATTTCTGTTAAGATTTGTACCTTCATCTTGGATTTTTAAAATATTCCCAGGATTGTATTATTTTTCTAGAATTTCTGACTTTGCTTCCAGAATTTTGAACCCACTGTTAGAATTCTGACTTTTATTCTAAAAATTCAGAAGTTTTTAAAGCTCAGAATTCTCATATTTATTTATTTCCCTTAAAATGCTGACTTTTTCAGAGACAAAGAAAATATTAATCTCTAAAAAATGTTTTTGTTGCCTAACCTTCTCTGTATTATAACACTCCAGTACTATAAAAACACCAGTTGGTGATCACTCTTAAAGCATCATCATTACACTGATGCTAATTATTCTGATTAATGTTTTGCTTGTTTGAACAATGACTTTTAGTGTAAATATTTTCATTAAAAAAGAAATGATAACACATCCAACATCAAAACTTTTGAATCATTTTACAGAGACTAAAATTAAAAAATCACACTTGTGGTCCTATGGGCAAAAAATGCCAGCTCCCTTAAATCAGCTGTAGATTATTAACTATAATATATTTGATGTTTTACCCATTTAAAAACAACATTTTAAATACAGTTTACATCTGCCTTAAAGCTATATCAAATATTAATTATATTATTGGAGTGCTCTGGTGTTGTGCACTGAGTATGCTACAAAAAAAATCAGGCTTTCTATACTCTCTGTCTCACTCAAAAAGAATCCAGTTTTCTTTAAATTAAGAGAAAATAATTGTAAGTTAAGGGGGTTGAGTGTCTTTAAAAAAAGCAATGTTAGAACAAATGTTAAATACAGATGTGTTTCATTTTTGGTAGTTATGGAGTAGACTAGATGATGTGTTGAAGGTAAAATAATAAGGGATTATAATTTAAAATGAAGTGTGTAATCATTAAGATGAACAATTCAGAGTAAAACTTGTTATGTTTTGACTCTCCTTGTATGATGGATATTCTGGGTAATTTTATGGATTGTACAGGATCGGCAAAAATAAGCCTCGGCTTCAGCCTGTTCCTTTTTTGATTACAAAGTTTGTTAATTGTGTTTTTGTTTTATTTTATTATGGGAAAATGTTTAGCTTTGTTTGTGTTTATATGTTATTTTTTGTAGGTTTAAGTTCTGTACCGTATATTGTAACCAAAATAAAATATTCATTCATTCATTTATTATAAACCTAATAAAAGAGGTGTGCAGCTGTGCCCCATCCTGAGTGAAAGTTTGTGTTTGTATCTCTTGGTTGTGCATCCACCACTCTAATGCATCTCTAAAACAGCAGAAACACATTAAGCACAGACTTTTGACTTTAGCCCTGCAGGTATGAGGAGGTCATTTTCTGCATCCTCTAGCCAGGAACAGACCAGCACCGCCTGACCACCAGTGGCGGCTGCTGGTCAGTCAAGGAGGGGAAGCTCATCTTTTTCTGGCCTACATCATAAATGTATTTATTTAAAAGTAAATTCTACCCTCTGTTCCTTTTCAAGAAAATGATCTGTGACCCTGTCGTACCAACTAGGTGTCTTTTCCAGGGATTTTACCAGTGTTCTCTCAATGGCCAGCAGAGCTAGACTGCTTAAACGGCCTTGGCCCATTGTGTTGTGGGTGTAAGACTTGATCCGCTTTAAACAGGAGAAGCTCCTCTCAGAACAACTGAATGTTAAACTTAGAAGATGCTCCGGTGGAGGGTTATACTTCAAGATCGCTGATTGGCTCATTTCACTGTCAATCAAAAAGGGATTCGGCCTCAGACAGATCATCCAATCATCATGCAGAAGCTGAGCGTCTAGACCAGCCCACTGCCTCATAGACCCCCAGAGACGCTGAGCGTCCGGTGGGCGGGACAAAGCCCAGCATTTATCCACAGTTTCCACAGTGGAACAACCCACTCTACGCTTCCCCATCGAAGTCAGAAGACGCTCAGCGTCCGACTGTGTTAAAGCGCTGAGACGCTGCGGGGATGAATGAGAAGGAAGTCGCTCCAGTTACCTGTGATAAGTAGCTGATTCTGAACAAAAGATGAAGGTATTCTAGCGCATATTTAGTCAATGAAATGTACACACAGCAGGACATATCAACACTTTTTTTGAGGGACATTTTAGGGGAAGCTGAGCTTCCCTTGCAATCTTAGGGGCCGTTTACATGACGCCGAAAACAGTCAATTCCGCTAACATTTCGTTGCCTTCTGGCCTTTGGCCTTCTGTTTAGATGAGACCACGTTGCGTTTCCACCTAAAACGCAAACTTTTGAAAACGCTCCCCAGAGCGGAAAGATTTGAATCCGCTCCTCCATCCAGCCTCGTGTAAACACAGAGCAGAGTGTTTCAGGGGGAAACGCTGACATCACAGCATGCGCAGTACTCTTTCACACGGAGGCTGCGCGCACATACCAGGAACAACAGCAGCTTCCTCCGTCCGCCGAGTAACGTGTGAGTGTCTTACCGTGCTCGGTTTGTTATCCAGAAAAAACTATCCAGACAGATTTGTTGTCCGAACTGATTTGTTGTCCAAAAAAGAAACTCCTGCTTCTCTGTGCGTCTATTCATCATTGTTGTTTGTGAAAGGTTTTCTTCTTCGTTTGTGTGTTGTAGCAGTGCTGCCTCTCTGCAGACCTACACCGCCATCTACTGAACCGGCATGCACACTACAGCGGATGAACTCGTCTCCGAGCGTTGTCATCTAAACGCAGAAGAATTCGAAAACGCAAAGGAAGAATCTTTGCGTCTTCAAGTCAAGAGTTTCCATGTAAACGGCCCCTTAGAGCAATCGCCACTACTGACCACCCCTCATTTTCAGACCAACACATCCTCAGGTGCGAACAGCAGCACGTGATCATTGGCTATTGAAACAGCTGAGTAAAAATAACACCTGTACTTCACACTATAGGGCCGTAATGTTAAACACACTTAATTATCAGTGACGTCAACTCAATACAAACGAGGGATTAACACTCTGGACCAAACTTCCTGCCTCTGCATGACCTGTTGTGCAGCACCTGTGTGTTGTGTGTTTGTGGGTGTGTGAGTGTGTGTGGGCTGTGTGTGTGGCAGAAATGGAGGGTCAGTAAAGCCTTTATAAAGGTGTGGGGCAGGGCAATGAGAGGCGGAGGTGAGAAACGAGCTGTAAAAACAGCACCACTTCCTCTCCTACACGTGTGTGCAGCCTCTTTACATTGAGCTGAAGCGATCCACTGTTCAACTGATGATCCGGATAATTACTGTAAAGGCTGTTTTTAGAGTCTCGTTTGTAAGAGGGTGTTTCTCTTTTTCTAACTGCAGCTTTTAGTTTTCAAACTTTGTTAAAAAACTGCTCCATAACTGAGGAAACCAGAGGCCATGTTTGCACAACCCTTTGTGAGCTCTTCCACTCAGGCTTCGATAAAATCCAGGTTCCACTCTGTTATATTTACCTTAAAGGTGTTATGAGGAGAATCTATTTCCGGGCGACATAAATGCTAATGAATGCAGCTCAGACCTTCCTCAGAACTCTGCATTGCTTTACGACTTACAGGATGCAAAGCAACGAGGTAATGTGTCTCTTTCTAGTTACAGGGCTGAACAATTAATTGCAAATTAGATTAAAGCTCAATATGGCTTGTTGCAATTTTCAAATCACAGAAGGTTCAATATTTTTAGCCCAAAATGTGTTGAACATTTTGGCATTGTGATGTAGTTTTTTGCAATTTCATGCCTATTTTTTTTTTACCTCTATTCATACACTTTATTCCCACTTTTGGACCATTTTTACCTTTTTTTAAACTCCGTTTTTACAACTTTATGCCTATTTTGCCCCCATTGGTCTTTTTTTGGCCACTGTGAGAAACATTTTTGGAATTTATACATGGCTTTTGAAATTTAATTTCAAATTTAATTCCCAATTTTGCTGCCATAATCAATTTTCCTAAGACACTTTTGGATTTTTTGCCAATTTTTCCCCCTTTTTTTTTTTTTGCAATTTCTTACCTATTTTGCACCTATGTATTAACTTTTTTCCGCTTTCATACCATTTTTACCCAGATTTTACAGTTTCATACCTATTTTGCTTCTGTTCTTCACTTCTCCACTTTTTCTCAAATCTTTTATCCTTCGATTAATTTTAGGTCATATTGGTTTTACTATAAAAAGATCTACTGCTTATGTTTGTTTAAGAATACATAAGATGAGGAACATTACAACAATCGCAGAGTAAATCACAATTGCAATATTGGGGAAAAATATCGCAATTAGATTATTTTCTCTAACCGTTTAGCCCTATCTTGTTACGTAGCGGTAGTTTTGATGTGTGACAACAAGCAGTTTTTGGAAAACTTAGTATCGTAGTTTTCTAGCCGGCTATATATGGCTACTTACAGCCCGGTGCTCTAAGACGTGTCTGAATAATACAAATTTGCTCTAGTTTTAATTGTCTTGTTCCTGAAGTTGAGTATCCAGTCCTGTCCAACCCGACCACAAAGCTAAGGAATAGAATTTATAGATAACCTATTTAGATGCTATAAAACTCATCTTAAAGTGTGTATTTCCATCAGGCATATATCTAAAAGGGAGACTTTTTTGGAATTACTTAGAAACTCCTCATAGCATCTTTAAATGGGACAGAGCAAACTAAAGCAGAGATGGACAGCTCTATCCACTCCTAATATCCTGGCCTTGAGTGCCACAGTCACCGCTGTCCAAATTAGATTTAGAGGCAACACAGTTGTGCTAATTTGTGTTTTTCCTCAAATTCACAGAGCAATTTCCCCTACTGAGGAGCTCTCATTGACAAAGACATTTTCTCTTTGCTCCACTCTGCAGCCATTCACCGGCCTTGGCTTTGGACGAGGCTAGGACCCTCAAATCTCCCCTGAAAATCTATATTAGAGGAGGGAGAGGAATTGAATTATCTGTGCTGACAAAGCGTGCCCTCCCTCTAAGTGCAGGTTTGTGTTGTTGAGTAATTGTTTGGTAGTTAGGGTGAAGGATGTGCTTAAAAATAGGTGTGCCTCTGCACGCTCGGGTCCTGGCTCTGCCTCCTTTTGGCCTCATTTATGTGAGGAAAACAGCTCAATGTGGAACCTTTTCATCATTAGATCACAATTTTATTTTATTCTGTTCCCGCCTGATCTAGACTAATTTGCATTATTTTGCACAATGGAGGCTTTTCACCGGCCCATTCCTCTCTCCCCGGCTGCAGACAAGAACCTACTGTTAATACATGGGCACACGTATGCACAGAATTCTCACGGCTACAGCCTTTTTTTTAATATGAGAATCCTGACGTGTGTGTGTTAGAGCAGGGATGGCCTCACTCTGATATACACCCGACAGCCCGACAGCGAGCTGCTGCTGAGCTCACAGCTCCACAAACAAACACAAGGTCAACAAGTCATCTGTGAGCATGTTTTGGCTTCGCTCTGTGGCACCATGGATCGCACAGATGTTCAGACTGACTGATGCAGTGCAGCAGGATATATAGACAAAGAAGAATCAATTTAAAGAGAGTCTGAGGTGGTTTTCACACCTGCAGCTCAGCTACTTTGTTCCAATTTAGCTGAAAAAAACCTGCAAATGATCATATTTCCTTCGTCAGTGACTAGAAAAATACTCTCCAGAAAGGCTTCAAGTTAATGACAAAATGTGATTTTTTTTTAGGAGGGCAGAAGAAATGTAGCCTTGCAGAGCAGACAGACCTGCCTGATTCTGAAATCCTGCAGGTTCGTCTTGCCTGAATTCTTAACGGCCCAATCAGGGAAGAGAGGGGGGAGCTGCAGAATGCGGACGTGATAACAACCGGAAGTTGAGAACAGGAAGTTGAGAACGGACATGCCAATTAGCCTATTGTCCTCATGGCTACTCAGTGAAACTTGGTGAAATCTTCCCTCCTCAGAAGTTTACTTGTAGGGATTGTCTTTGACGAGGTTCATGTCACATATAAGTGTTAAATGAATCATCTGTGTGGTACAATTTAGTGTAAGAAGATAGTATAAGGCCGTTAGCCGTTAACGGTCATTAACTGGTGTTAGCTGTTAGCGGCTAAGTTAGCCGCTACGTAGGGGTGGGCGATATGGCAAAAATATCATATCACGATTTTTTAAAAATAAAATCACGATCACAATTTTATCACGATTCTGTTTTACGTTGATTTTTCTAGACTAACTTGAATGTTTGACCATCTTTTCCCTATGTTTAACATATAAAACATGTAAAAACCTTTAAAGAAAAAAAAGACAATTAAAGCCAAAGAAACTTTCTGAACAGGTTTTAATTTAAATAGTGCTGTTTTTATAAAAATGTGCAATAAATGTAAACATAAAAGGTAATGAACAACAATATTAACATTATCTCTTAAAGTGCAACAATTAAAAACAAATGTTATGTAACTGCAATGTCTATAATCTGAGTGAATAATACAGCTGCTTTAGAACAGATTTTTGTTCAGACATCTTCAAGCTTTTATCTCCTTTTCTCTTTCCACCATGGCTTCATGCTACATAACCAAACAGGAGATCCCATCATGCACTGAGACAGTATATGGTTTCAAACATCAGCCACTGGTGCATGAAAAGCTAAGCTAACCAGTCACTTGCTGTAGCTTTATATCCCTGCTCATTAAAGGGGTTAATATGAAATTTAAACCTCCTCCAAACTCTGAGCAGGAGTCTGAGAATAGGGATGGGGTAGAAACCAGAATTTCCAGTTGAGAATTTTTAACAGCTCCATCAGTATCATGAGTCTTTTTGCTATCCATGCTACATTATAGGAGGCAACCCTGCTTGATGTGGATTGGTCTGTGATGAATGTGATGAGCCAAACGATTGTCCAATCACAAGCTTGTGTTTTTTTTTAACGTTCTGCCCCTGAAAACAAATTTAAAGGGCTCCTACCCAGATGGACTAGTGAAATATTTCCTCTTTCTATTTCTGTGGCAGATATATGGAGCTGTCCATCAGGCTTGTCAGAATAGAAGAAATGGGCAGAAGTTAAAAGTTGACAAAGCAATAAAGGTCATTAAACATCTGCAGAATTACTCAGTAAGGGCACAGAAAGCGGCTCCAGGATTTTGACCAGTATCTTTGCTACCACAAACGATGACCCACCAATAATCAGTGGAACGGGCTGATCAGCTGCTCATGTTTGTTTCATGCTCACATCCTAAAGCTGAATAAATCAAAGAAAAAAGGCAGGGCGGGTTTTATGTCATGAAGCACTGGGAAGAAAGCTAGCAGGCTAAGCTATCTATGAAACAAAGTATTCTTTAATGGAGGGAGTCAAATGTCTTATGAGCGATTACACAGATGAGAAAAAAGACGTTAAACTCCCACTATGGAGGACACCAAAAGACTCAAACGAGTTTTACTTACTCCCGGTATCAACTATATACACATATAAATCCAATAAACGAGGTGGTAACAAGCAGTATAAAAAACTGAACTAATGTACAATAATAAAATAAGGATATTTACAACACTGACATAATCTGAGGCTAAAAAGAATTCTCAATAAAAATAAGGATCACCAGATAGCATGGTGACTTATTAAACCGTAACACCTGCAGAAGTGTCCACAGCTTTAAACAGGAATAATCCTCCTGATTAACTAAACATTGTGGACTAAAGATGAATCAGTCCGTATCGTTGAGTCCTGTGGTGATCGGCTTTGGCTCAATTGGTGCAAACAAATCGCTTTAAGGGTCGACTGGAAGTGAGCAGAGACCACCTCTTTCAGGAGAGTGTGGCGTGGATATTCTGATGGGTTCATAAGAACAGCATGAACAGTGAGACAGTATATGGTTTCAAACATCAGCCCATAGTTACATGAAAAGCTAAGCTAACCAGTCACTTGCTGTAGCTTTATATCCCTGTACATTAAAGGGGTTAATATGAAATTTAACCTCCTCAAACTCTGAGCAGGAGTCTGAGAATAGGGATGGGAATTGAAAACCAATTCCAGTTGAGAATTTTAACAGCTCCATCAGTATCATGAGTCTTTTTGCTAATCAATTCCCTTATCAGTTCCTTCCACTGACAGAGTTCAGAAGCGTCAGAATTGTGGCTTAATTTTTGTACAAAAGGTGCCTACTGCACAACCCTAAGTGAGTAGAAACACTTTGCAGAAGCAGTTATCTATGCTGTGACATGTGTTTGACATTGTTGACACTGAAAATCTACAGGCCAACATTTGCCCACACGGAAAATCAGCAGGAATCAATGAGAGAATCACTTAATGAAGAATTGGATCAATTAGCAGGATTGTTAAAAGCACTTATATCAACAAAATCATAACAATTCCCATCCCTATCTGAGAGTAAATGATGGTTATCCCTGCAGGCCCAGGAGGTGAACACAGTTTTGTATTCTGCAATAACTTCAGAATAATTCAGTGAAATAATCCAGATATATTCTTATTCCTGTTTAAGCACTCCAGCACTTTCTGTTTTCTCTGTTTGCTGTTTTACTCTTATCACTTTTTTCTTTTTCTTTTTTCTATCTATCTATCTATCTATCTATCTATCTATCTATCTATCTATCTATCTATCTATCTATCTATCTATCTATCTATCTATCTATCTATCTATCTATCTATCTATCTATCTATCTAAATAGTTCACTATTTTCTACAAAGTGGTTAAAAGTTGGATCAGAAAATCCAACTTTTGTGTCGGTGCCTTTAAATTTGAAGTCTACAGCTGATTAGCATAACTCAGTGAAAAGTCAATTCAACTGGACAACAAGGTGCAACCTTTAAGGCTGAATAAGGCGGAAATATATTGTAGCATTAGCACCAGCCTACTGCATAATCTGATTGGCCCATAATAGATGTGATTGACAGATCCATCGTCCAATCCCCAATGCTGTTGAAGGTTCTGCTTTTTCCCCAAACATTGTCTTTGGGCTAGTGAACAGATCATCTTATCTTAGGTTAAGTATTATGTGACATTATTTAGAAAACTTTTAAACTCTTTTGGTAGATCGAGGAAGGCTGGAGGGCACAATTACAGCCGTAAGTGTTTCTTTAACCCTTAAATGCATAATAAAATGCATAAAAAGGGACAAAATACCTAAATAACTATTAAAAAAACTCTGTTCTAATGCAAAAAGTACAGTGTTTAGTCCATTTTATCAAGTATAACTACTTAATAAACACAGGAATCATGATACAATGCCTCCTTATGACAGCTTTTTTTAGCTGCCACATTTTGACCATATGTCTTTAGATGAAGAGTTGAACTAATGTGGCACTCATGGCGGTCAGAGTTGCCCATCCTTGTGCCAGGATAACTGGATTTATGACTATGGGACAGACTTTAAAGTGGTGTCAGCCTGTTTTAGACCCTCCAGAGCAACTCTTTCTCCTTTCTTAGCAGTGCAGCTGTATCGTTTTGTTTGCCGTGTGCAGCTATGATACAGCTCAAACACTGACGCTGAAGTTTGGGTGTTCCCATGCACATATTTGGGGTGAAGCTTTGACATAATGGTGTCGGTGTGACCGGGCTTTTATCCTCAGATCTGCTTCATTCTTCAGCAGAAAAACAGACTCCTCTGCTGAATCTTTTCCCACAATTCCTCAGTCCGGCCTCCTCGGAGATGAAGCTCAAATGTCACTTGGAGCCCTATTGTCCCGTCTGAGCTCCCTCCCTTTGTCATTCTCACCCCCTTCTCTCTTGATCCCAGCGTGACCCTCCCCCACTTATTCACAAAAACGCGCAGACATTCATGCGGAGGCTTCGGCCTCTTGCTGAGTTCTTCTCTTGAGCTCTGAGTGACAGGAGCAGCCTCACGCTGACCTGAGGCTGAACCACACCAGGGCGCCGGGGTCAGGTCGCTTATCTGGGAAGGAATGCAGCGACACCGAGACAGACGGACGGACGGACAGTCTGACACACACAGCTTCAGTCTTATGTTTACTGTAACAGATAGATAGATAGATAGATAGACTTCACACTTCTGTCCTTCTGTCATAAATCCAGTTATCCTGGCACAGAGATGTGCAACTCTGACCACAATGAGGGCCACATTAGTTCAGTTCTTCATCTTAAGACTTGTGGTCATATTGTGGGAGCTAAAAAAGCTGTCATAAGGAGGTACTGTAACATGATTCCTACGTTTATTAAGGAGGCTAGTTACACTTAACTAAAAATGGACTAAACACAGAATCAAAGTCAGATTTGGGTACTTTTTTCAATAGCACAGAGTTTTTTATAGTTATTTATTAACAGACTCAAGGTCCATAAACAAAACCATTTCTCAACAAAAACAAGGCAAAGCTATACTAGCTGATTATGTTTTTAGCACTTATCACTTAATGTTCCAACTCAAATGTCACCGATTAACCAGCAGCCTCACGTTCATCAGATTCAGTTAATAGTTGGCTACAAGGTGGCTGCCAATCACATGGCTCTAGTGGTGTTAAATCACCTTCAGGAGGCTTACAGTGCAGGCAGAGTTTTTGTTTCCAAAGTGTATGAGCTAAAGAAAACAGTCTGCATGTTCCAGTTGAGATAATGACGATAAATGGAGACTCTCGACTTCTTTTCTTTGGCCTTATTATGATTAATTTATTGTCATATCCAAAAGGACATAAACTCAATTAAGAGCAGTTCTTAAACAAAGCGTCTGCTGAAATACTGTTTCTTTAAATGTAACTCTTCAAACAAATACATTTAACATGTCTTGACAGGTAAACACAAGCACACACTAAGGTGTGTATTAACATAAAAAAGTGCAGATTAAAAACTCCATCTTTTAGTCACATTTGAAATTGTTTTAAAAAAGACTTCTAACAGCAACCTTTCAGGAGGTGTTGCATTCAATGTCTGTAATAATGTTGGAATTTTTGTACGATCTTGTCAGTGTTTGTAAAAGTTTTTCCTGTTTTTCTCGACGGACCTAACTTAAGTTCATTTCGGGCCACTCGAGGGTTGCTTTTGGGCCGCATGTGGCCCTAAGGCTGCTAATCAAATAGGGCTATTCTAATACTTGTTATATAAATCTTACAGGTGCTATGAGGAGAATCTATTACCAGAGACATTAGGACTCTGCTACCCATCAGCATGTGTGGCGACTATCGTAATGCTGCTTTCCAGTAACCTCTGAACTGGGAGTGACATCATCTCCGACTTATCGGTGTTCCAGTTGAAGTCTGAAAAACACATGCCGATCTACCAGGCTATTGTTAGCTGTTGTTAGCTCGGGAGTGGTGAGGTTTCACCGAGATCCCAGTAGGAAATTCAGACTTCGGGGGACGTTCCAGTTGCAGTTTCCTACTCGGAACTCGGAAATTCCTACTTCTGACTACAACTGGAACGCACCACAAGACGTGACCCAAGCCAAAGCGTGTGTTTGATGTGATGCTAATGAATGCAGCTCAGACCTTCCTCAGAACTCTGCATTGCTTTACAACTTCTTTTTTCAACAACTTACAGGATGCAAAGCCACGAGGTAATGTATCTCTTTCTAGTTACGTAGTGGTAGTTTTTGATGTGTAACAACAAGCAATTTTGGAAAACTTAGTAGCGTAGTTTTGTAGACGGCTATATAGCTCTACTTACAGCCTGGTGCTGAATAATATAAATTTGCTCTAGTTTTAATTGTCTTGTTCCCGAAGTTGAGTATCCAGGCCAGTCCAGCCCTGTCCAACCCAACTGCGAAGCTAAGGAATAGCATTTATAGATAACCTATTTTAATGCTATAAAACTCATCTTAAAGTGTGTATTTCCATCAGGCAAGAGAATGAGGCCCCAAAAGTCTACTGAAGATCCAATCAGTGAACTCTGAGAACTTAAGAACGTGGACCTGCAGATGAATTTCCTAAAACAGAAGATTCAAAGACTCCACATTCATCTAAAAAACAGTCCCACACGTGTGTCCCGTGGTCTTTTACCTCTCTGTAGTCGTCACTGAGGTACAGGTTGGACGTCTGCCCGATGACATCATCAACTCCACCACATCCATCCATATTATCCAACGCCTCCCTCATTCTTCCCTCCCTTTAAATTCCTGTCCTCTTTGCTCTACTCCCCGGTCAGCAGGACGGTCCAAAGCGATTCCCGAGGTTCAGTCCAGTCAGTCCACATCATATTCCCACCCCCCCGCCTCCACCTGACATCAAATCTGCTGCTGCACTCCTCATCTTCCCTCACATGCTGTCCCACTGCTCGCTCTGACTCTCCTGCAGGAACATAAAGCACAATGGTCAGAGGTAAGGCCCCCATAGACCCTCCCATACCTTCCACCCTCGGGCCAGGGCGGTCCCTTGCAGCCAAAGGGAGAAACTCATGCTGGTGTTTTTTTCCGGTTCACACCCTGACGCGAGGACGGCAGCTGCTGTTTGGAAGGAGACACCTCGGCCATGTGTGTGTGTTTATAGCTGCCCGTGTGTGTTTAGTCTCTGGACACCAGCTCGAGTGTATTTATTCAAACTTCTCCTGATTCTGCTCCTTTAAGCCTCTTAGCGCTCTTATCAAGAGTGCATGAAAACCAGGCTATCTCCAAATGTGGATTAGCCCACATATTTGCAGCATATGAGCGGGACAGTGCGAGCGTGTTTATGTAACAGAGGAGGCCGTGTGCTCCCTTCCTGCTAAGGTAAAAATAGTGCCCTGTCCAGACTCCAAAGGCAGCAGCCCCCGTGGCCCCGGCCAGCTAAATAAACCCTGACAGAGCACAATGGACCATTAGTCTGGCACACAAACACACAGCCAGCCAGTCAGGCCGTCACACAGGCAGAGATTGGCCGTGCCTTGTATCGGTGACTTACATTTTCACTCCCAGCTCCCCACGCTGCGTAATGATCTCATCTTAGAGAGACGTTATCGACCCGTGACTCATATATTTGTCATACCCGCCCAGACGGAAAGTGATGGCCACAGCAGAGTCATGCTGCAGAGGAAACTAAAGCCATGTTTGAGCTGAAATATAGATTTAATTATACAGAAAACCAGGAGCACACATGGATATAGAGAGGTGATTAAATGGATGCAGAACAGTGAAGGATTACTGTTTTCAAAACTCTGTTCAGGTGATTTATTTATGATTAGCTGCTTAACTGCCGAGGAAATATCAGCACACTTCATTTCATGCTTCATGGTGACATCTTGAATGCCTTTTTACTCAACAGCCAGGTAGGATAAAAACTGAATCTAGTGATTTGTTTAGTATATTTAAAGGTGCGATGAGGAGAATCTATTTCTGCCGACATAAAGACTCTGCTACCCATGAGCACGCGTGGTGACTGTCGTAAAGAGATCCACCAAACCCTAACCTCTGACCTGCAGCATCATGGAGCTTTTATAAGTTTATTTTTATTTCTTTCTTCCTGTGAAACATCAAACCTCCACCTGCAGCCTGACTCACAGGATGAATCACAGCCAGCAGTCACAGATCCAACGGGAGAGGCAGGATATCAGATAAGAAATAAAACAGGCGGCCAAGGACAAAGAGGAATTTGAGTGATATGAGCGCAGAAAGACGAAGGCTGAAGGATGCAGATGAACATTTGTCACGTTCATCTGTTACTCTGCTGAGAGAGGAGCAGGACGGCGGGATAAATGGAGATGAAGACGGTTGGGGGATGATGCGTTTGCACGATAAGATCACAGAGCATTTGGGCACGCACACATGAACACAGGGGTTAAATGAAAAAGTAGGAAGTGGGCTTGATTCAGTGCTGATCCCTGAGGATTATGGGTAGAGCACAGAGAATTGTCTGGCTGGCTCCTGAATCCACCCACACGGGACGGGACAATACGGCGCACACACGGGCCAATAGAGCGGCGTTAGAGTGGCGAGGGCGGCCTGCAGGGTGGGGCTCCTCTTCATTACCAAGGCTGACTTCACGGTGAAGGTGAAGTCAGAGCTGATTCAGACGAGCAGAGAACGCTTACCTGCCCTACCCAGAGGCGTAGAATAGGGACAGATCCCTATCAATATTAAGCCATTAATTTTTGGTTATTTAATTATCATGCATGTGTTTTTGTGTGTTTGAAAGGTAGCAACCATTAAAGACTAACAATAGGAGTTTGTGGGAAAAAATACAATAAAAACTTGTTTTACAAATTTGATTTCATACTAGTCCTGACACAATAACAAATTTTGCTGGATGATAATTGTCCAAAAAATTATGGTCGATGAACAATATTATAGTCAATATTATTTTGAAACATCATTTTTTCATTGATCTTATTACAATATATGTCATAATGAAGTGAGCGCACCATATCAAAAGCAATAAACTTGAATTTCTTAAAAGTATTTCACTGTAATTGAAAGGTCAAGAGCTTTTTATGAAAATAAATTAAACAATAACAAAAAATGAGAAAAAAAATGTAATAAAAATCATGATATAAATCAAAAGCAATAAAAAATAGACCCTGTCTCTGTAAAGAAAAAAAACAAAACTCCAATAAAAACACACAACAATAAAAACAAATAAAATGGAGTTTATACAGTTCAGGAATTGTTTGTGACATGTACTTTATCCCAGTCAATTCGTTCTGTCTGTCAAAAGTTTATAAAATCGCTGGCTTTTCAACCAAATTGGAGGGTTGCATTTCTTTTGCAATGTAGTGAACGACACTGTCTGTGAACATGCGCCATTTTGCTCTGTTTTATTTATATTTAATTTGCCGATCAAACGTCTCAGTAAGCGCTGACTGTCAGGACGAAGGCTCTGCTGCACCTCCCCTTCTTCATCTCCGCTACTTTCAAACAAATACGACATACCAGCTCGTCGGTGTTCATGAGCTCACACCTTGTTCATTCTGTTTAAAACCAAAATATTCCCACACTGGGGCTGTGGCATTCACTTTCGTTTCATTATTCATATTGGTGTTTGTTTCCTTGTTATTCCTCAGGATGCTTACTTCAGCTCTCTGTGTGTACGTGCGAGCGGCCTCGCCTCCCACCCAAAGATTGAATGAATAACAGATGCTCATTCTGCTATAAATCTGCTAAATCCGCTATAAAACCAACGCACCCCGGTGTGCGTTATCGACCCGTGACCCGTGTTATGATTAGTTAACTATTCACTAACATCTACTAATAGCTTATAAATGATCATTATTCTAAAGTGCTACCAAAATAAAATACATGAACTTCAGGTGTGTGCCATGGAGCACCTTTATGTCCCAAACCCACGCCTTTGGGCCTACCTACGCACAAGAAGCCACAAATAGAGATCTGCCATCACGTAAGCGCTGCAGCAGTCACAGGGTGGGAACTTGTGATCTGCATTTCTGAGACTTTCTCGCAGGTTAAATTCTGTGACGCTGGACTGTAAGGGTCAGCTGACGGAGCGAAAGAGGCAGAGACAGAGAGGTTTGAGAGAATGGAGTATTGTTCCAAGTGAACAGAGGGTGACTGTGGGAGAGAGGGATCCTGGCACCTCCTGTAAGCCTGGGATCCAAGGCCAACGGCGCTGTGTGCGTGCATGTGAGCGAGCGTGCATGTGCTCGATACAAATAAACTCCCAATGCATCCACGCTCGTCCTGTTTTCCCATTCTGAGGATCTGAATCTGCAAACTGACACTTTTATCCTGCGTCTCTCTGACTCACATGAAAGAAATGCAACAGACTCTGATCTTATTTTGGAAAGCCAGAGAAGAAGAATGGGGGCTGCTGCCATAGCAACGTGGTGAGAATTTCTCCATGGCAGTGCTCCGTGTACCAAACAAATTGGGCTGTAAAAAGGGAGCACAGGGCGGCCCATCAGGAGGCTGGGGGGGGGGGCTCAGTTTGGTGGACTGTGTCAGACTCTGATGGAGTAAACATGGACAGAAGAAGATTCCTGCAGCTTTAAAGTTTTATAAGACAACTAAGCACAGGCTGAGAGCTGAAATATACACTGCCCGGCCAAAATAATAAGTTGCTGCCTTGATTTAACTAAGCAAACAGGTTTGAGCCTCCTATTGGATAATTACTGCATGGGCTGATGACATGAGCAGCTTCTCATTTCTTCAACAACCATGTCAAAGACACATCCTGTGGTCGTGGAAAAGATGTTAGTCTGTTTAAGAAGGGTCAAATCATTGGCATCAAGCAGAGAAAACATCTAAGGAGATTGAAGAAACTACTAAAACTGGGTTAAGAACTGTCCAACACATTATTAAAAACTGGAAGGATAGTGGGGAACCATCGTCTTCAAGGAAGAAATGTGGTCAGAATAAAATCCTGAATGATGGTGATCGGTGAATCACTTAAACGTTTGGCCAAATCAAATCAAAGAAAAACAACAGTAGAACTCAGGGGTGTGTTTAATAGTGAAAGTAAGAGCATTTCCACACACAATGTGAAGGGAACTCAAGGGATTGGGACTGAACAGCTATGTAGCCTTAAGAAAACCACTAATCAGTAAGGCTAAGCAGAAAAAAGGCTTCAGTTTGCTGGGGAGCATAAAGATTGGACTGTGGAGGACTGGAAGAAGGTCATGTGGTCTGATGAGTCCAGATTGACCCTGTTCCAGAGTGATGGGAGCATCAGGGGAAGAAGAGAGGCAGGTGAAGTGATGCACCCATCATGCCTAGTGCCTACTGTCCAAGCCTGTGGGGGCAGTGCTGTGATGTGGGACAAATCTGTGACATTGGAGAAGCTTAAAGAAACAATGAGACAGAGAATGAGACTGTAAACAAAGCTAAAGGAGGGACAATGAAATATTAGAGTGTGTGACCTTGTTTAAGGTGGTGACTTTTTTTTTAATGTTTTTGGCCGTGCAGTGTATCACACCTTTGATTCCCAAATTTGTATCTTTGTGCCAAACATGAGTCAAGCTAGTGATGGGCAATAACAGACATTTCCAAATCAATTCGATGGTGGTACTGTTGGCTGTTATTTGTTCAATACGGATACCAATCATCTCCAAAAATGCAGACATAATGTTTATGAATTTGACCATCAACAGGGGTCAACATCAGGCCCACAGCTTCAAGTCAGGCCCGTAGAATATTATCAGGCTCAGGAAATACAAGGGAGCAAAATCTGTCATGCTTTTAAGGACTTTTTTTTGCCATTATACCCAAAAAACTATCAATCAAACTCTGTTATCTCAAGACACTTTACAATAGAGTATAAAATTCCTCATTTTATGGATACACATGCATAGATACATATATACATATATGAAAATACACACACACACACATATATATATATACATACATACATACATACATACATATATATATACATATATATATATATATACATACACATATATATACATATATATATATATATATATATATAAAATTATCATTTTATATATATATATATATACATATATATATATATATATATATACATACACATATATATACATATATATATATATATATATATATATATATATATATATATATATATATACATGTATATACAAATAGCCTACATGCACCCAACATGACTCCATACAGCCAATCATGAATCCCTCCATCATGGCTCAAGAAAAAACCTTCTGTTAAGCAGCAGGAAATTTTAAATGTGGATCCCTACGAACACAAACCCAAAAAACAAAAGGGATTGAACAACTTTAGTCAAGTTTGACTTCATGTTTCATATGACAGCCATTACTTAACCAGAAGAAAAAGCATTTTGAGTCGAATCCAGTGATGGAAGACTTGACAGCTCCAGAAAGAAACCAATGTTTTTTTAAATGCCACGTATCCCATTGCAGCAGTTTGGGTGATAAGGACTGATCTCACATGTAAGGGCTACTAAAAAACATTTGAGGAAAAAGACCCCACATATGTTTAAGCCAAAACATGGACCATCAGATTTTAACCCTTTAAAGCCCAAGACCATAGATTATAGCTAGAAAATTCACATTTTTTGGAGCTGAAATGTTTGTTTCACTTTCTGTTAAAATCCATAAAAATCAAAATGTCCATAAAATTCAACATATCGATTTTTCATATCTCATTTGATACATTAGGTGTTTTTGGCAACTGATAATCCATTTGAGGACATTTTTATCATTTATCTGATTGTATTCAGATGTTTTTTTTGTAATTTGTTGATCATATTGAGTAGATAGAGGTATTATAAAGGTATGTATCAAATATGATACAATTGGCTTTACAGGGTTAAAGTAAGTAAAGTTTTAGCTTTGGACCAAAGAAAATAAATTAGGAGATAATGCACTCTTTAAACATCTTAACCGACATATAATTATTATTGTTTTAATTTTATTTTGCCATTATTTGATCAGGAAGTCTCATTGAGATTAAATATTTCCTTTACAAGAGAGTCCTGGCCAAGGCAGCAGCCAATACAGTCTAATGCAACATTAAAAAAACAACAACAAAACATCTAACAGCACAACTTACATTTTAAAAAGACTTTTAAATGTTCAGTGACATTTCAAGAAAAACTGCTGCTCTTTCTGTCACCACGCTCTTTATGAGACCTTTAAATTTTCTTCAATGAATCTGTCTTTAGCTGTTTTTGGAGTCTATGGTGCAGTGTAAGAGCTCAGGGAGCTGTAAAGAGCAATATGTTTTTTTTTTCTTATTTGTTTTGAAGAGATGGATAGATAATTATTCCATGAATAAAAACACACATGATGCAATTACATAAAACTTTTAAGCTTTCGCTGTGTTGACCTACAAAGATTTTTTAAACAAACATAATTCTAAGTTATACCAGCCCTTTCTCTTCAAAAGCTAACAGTTTATCCTTCTTTGTTTATATCTAATGATCCATGAGTCGTCCATGTTTCTGTTGTTTGGTCACATTAAGGCTCTGGCATCAGTTTCAGATTGATTCATAACTGTCTCAAACACATTACATGAGCCTTAATCTGCATGTTAACATGTTATATCAAATATCTAGTTCCTGGCACACCGGTCTGATTTATTATGTCAGTAAGTCCACACATTCAGTGCACGGTCCAGCTGTATCGATCAGCTGTGTCACTCCGCTGTGATCCATCAGTCATATCTACTGTACTGTTACTCCTCATTAATAATTCATCAGACCACATCTCATCTCCTGTTACACTGACACAGGAGCTCCACCCCAGCTAACACCACTCGAGCATCAAAAGCAGCCTCACCTTGTGGAAACACAGACCAAACATAAATACTCATACATCCCGGCACATAAACAGAGCGCGTGTGACAAGATTTAACATTCAATCAGACTTCCGGGACCTTGGCCGGCTGACAGCACCCCTGCAGCCGGGATGATAAATCTCTCCATCATCCTTCGGCCTGCTGCACCGCAGATTTATAGATTTACATGAGAGTCTGAAAACAGGGCGACATATTGAGACCTCAGCCTGTGAATACAGGGAGGAGGAGTGAAGCTTATTTAAAATCTAAACTACAAACAGAGCAGCGTCAGGATGAAGGATGGGACTTTACGCATGCTTCCTTCATCCTTTTCTGTGTCTTGTGAGGTCTGTTATCAAATTGGACACAGCTCAGATCGATACATGGGCCGGGCTGACTATGGGTCAAATGGCCCTTTGATTGGCCTCCTGCTTAATTGGTAAATTGTTTGTGACATTAAGAGCGAGATTGGGTCAAATGTTAAAGGAGCGGCAAACAAAGGGCAGCTGTTGTTCGCTAACAATCCAGACCAGAGGCAGCAAGATCTTGGAGTTGCCCATCCATCTCTTTATTTGTAAGTCCGTTAGGGCTGAACAATTAATTGCAAATTAGATTAAATCTCAATATGGCTTGTTGCAATTTTCAAATCGCAGAAGGTTCAATATTTTTAGCCCACAATGTGTTGAACATTTTGGCATTGTGATGTGGTTTTTTGCAATTTCATGCCTATTTTTTACCTCTATTCATACACTTTTTTCCAACTTTTGGGCCATTTGTACCTTTTTTTAACCCTGTTTTTACAACTTTATGCCTATTTTGCCCCCATTCATCTTTTTTTGGCCACTTTCAGAACCATTTTTGGAATTTTTACATGGCTTTTGAAATTTAATTTCTAATTTATTTCCCAATTTTACTGCCATAATCAATTTTCCTTAGCCACTTTTGGATTTTTTTTTTTGCAATTTCATACCTATTCTACACCTATTTATTAACCTTTTTCAGCTTTCATACTATTTTTGCCCAGTTTTTACAATTTCATACCTATTTTGCTTCTGTTCTTCACTTCTCCACTTTTTCTCAAATCTTTTATCCTTAGATTAATTTGATGTCATATTGGTTTTACTATAAAAAGATCTACTGCTTATGTTTGTTTAAGAATACATAAGATGAGGAACATTAAAACAATTGCAGAGTAAATCGCAATATTGGGGAAAAAAAATCACAATTAGATTATTTTCTTAAATCGTTCAGCCCTAATGTCCATCCTTATGAAAGCAATGTCCAAAGAGAGCTTTAAGAAATCAGTCAACATCTGCACTAATGTCTTTTCTGCTTCACGGATGAAGAGATTAGATTTTGAAGTCTTTGGTGAATGCTCAAAACACCTGACAGGATTTGGAAACCAGTGCTTAAAACTTTATATAATGAAGCCTCTTGATCACCTCTATTTGTAATATCTGAAGATGGATTTTCTGAAAATTATGGCCAAGTCAAACAAAGTCCTGGAGCCTCATGTTCATCCAGCAATCCTTAAACGATGGAAACTAATATTTCAGACTTTGCACACATGTCCACTGGGACTCAAGGATGACCTGATTGGATATTTAAGGTGGTTTATGACATTCTTTCAAGCACAGTATCTCAAGATTGCTTGACATATTAAAACTGAAACTTGTCAAGTCAATTTATGGAGCCTTGTGTTCATCAAAACTTTTGACTGAAGTATCTTAAAACATAGTTTAAACTTTGCACACATGTTTGGTCTGTCGTAAAGATCAGCTGACTACATTTTGGGGATAATAAGTAAAAAGTTAAGATCCCAGAGACTTTATTTTGTAATTATCTCCACTATGGAGGCTTTGTTTTGCCAGCATTTGGCTGTTTGTTTATTCTTCCGTGGGTTGGATAACTCAAGAAGCTCTCAAAAGAGTTTGATGGACTTTTCAGGTGTTGTTAAACATGCACAAGAAAGAAACAATTGAATTTTGGTCATGGTTCAGCTCTGGATCCAGGATTGATTTGGCTGATTTGTTAACACTTTAAATAACTGGGCTAACAATGTAATAAATGCACTCAGAGCATTTCTAGTTCTAAAAAACAATATCCCAAGAACTTCTATAAACTTTTCACATCTTTTAATCGTGGATTTATGATAAACTCATATGATAATCACTTTCTTATGAGCACAAAATTCAAATTAAATCTTTAAGGAATTATTCTAACGTGTGCACAGATCTCCTCTCTGACTCCAGGGTGAGCTGATCAGATTTATGACACCATAGATCACAGGTGAAGGTCAATGGGCATCATTTTGACTCCTGTTTGCAAATGCAGTATTTCAAGCTTTCTCATCTGGCTCGTCTGTACTCAGCCTTTGTTCTTGTTCTTAGTTTTCTTGCCACTTTAGTCTGTGTGTGTGTCTGTTAGTGCATGAGGTAAGCCTTATATCCATGCGTGTGGTTAGTTTATGTAAAATAGGGGTGGGTAGGTGGGTTTGAGGGAATGTTTTTAATTTTTACTGTGTTAAGCACTAGGAGTTAAATTCATTGTATGAAAAGCGCTTTATAAATAAAGTTTGATTGATTGATTTGAAAAAGGCTTTAAAGGAGTTTTTCAAACTCTAAACAAATGTTCATCATGATGAAATGATGCACTGATAAGATTTTTGACTTTTAAAGTCAAAGTCTCTTAGGCCCCATCCACAGGAAGACAAACCGAGGTCTAAACACATAAGTTTTTTGCTGAATCTGGGTATCATCCATATGAAGACGGCGTTTTGGGGGTCTGTAAACGATCATTTTTGAAACCAGGTTCCAGAGTGGAAAGATTTTGAAATGCTGTATACACAACTCCGTGATTACTGGCTCTCCGCAAGTTTTCAGATACACTTACGTCATAGTTTCATATCTTCATTGGCACGCATGCGCCACACACGGCAACGACAACAACAATGGCGGCGTACGTGAAGCATAAGTGCTGATGAAGCTAGTGACCCTACTATCCCTGTTGCAGCAAAATCTCCTTCTTCTCAATCACCACCAAGTTGAACAAACAATTATCGAGGACACATTACAGCACTTTATGATCACTTTATCACAATCTCTGTTTACAACTTTTGCCACAAGTGCGCATGCCCACTGTTTTTTTATCTGTTTCCGCTTGTTTCTATCATGTCGTTACAGCGCCCCTAGAGGTCTGGCATGTGTTTTACAGCGTTTTCATGCTTATCGAGTGCATTCATGTAGACGCACACATTTTCTGAGACACCTTCGTCTTTATGACGATCGTTTGGAAAATGTTCAGCGTTTAGTCTTCGTGTGGATGGGGCCTAAGTCTAATCTTCTTTACTTGATTACATAAAGCTAACAAATTAAATTTCTGCAGCTCTTATGCCTTTTTATTCCATCTCTGTTCTCTCGCTCATAAGCTGTGGTTGTTGTTCCCGTCCCTTTTCTTTATCTTTAAATACTAAAAGCACAGACAGCGAGGCAGGGACCACACCTTGAATAAAAAGAGTGAAACGAGGCTGCTGGTAACCCAAACAAAGATGGCTCCAGGACATGAATGGCCCCTCGAGAAGAAGTGACAACACCCAGCCTTTCATTTCCACTCAGCCTGTTTACCCCTCGTGCATTAACTCTTTCATTAATCCCATCTTTCCCCTCCTTCTTGCCCCTGATGCACTTCGCCTTTTCCATCTTCGGCGTGAGTGTGTTGATGCTGTTCGTGTGCGAGGGGCGCTGTCTGCCTGCCGGTTGCCAGGTTACCGGTCTAATTGAGGGGCCTCTTGGGATTCGCTGTTATCAGGAGCTGAACCCTGTGTTCTGCTCGCCCCTCGCTCTCTCTCTCTTATCCTCTACATCTTTCTTTAATACAACATTCATGCATTCAGCCCATTTCTGACATTCAGCTCTTTCCAGCATCTGTTCCTGGATTTCAAGCCTCTCTTCCACCAACACTATCATCCATCTCCTGCGTCTTCTCGTAGAGCGATATCTCATTCCTCTCTGTCCAACCATCCCTGCAGTCGTTTTCGTCAATACTTCTCCTCCTCTGTTTCATCCCTGCTTTTCATCCTGCGTCTCCACCAGCCCTTCAGCATCACTTTATCCTCCAGTTATCTACCGCTCTCCTCCGTCTATCTCCAGCGAGTTTTTATCTGCCGCCAAACATGGCAGAAAATCTTTATCCTGTTACACAACCGGGCCTTACCCGCACCAATCCCTGGTACTGGCATGCAAAATACTAATTAGTAAAACTCAGGGAGAGATCAACACAAATGTTTCTGATGGATGATCTGAAGCTTTCTTACTGAGTACAACCATAACCAGAGGACTCTGGGATGCTGATAAAAGCGTGATGATCATGTAAAGGACGAGGATGTGCCAGGAGCTGAGTGCAGAAGTAAAGACGGTTACACCACATGACAACATAGTACGACACATATGACAGGATTAGGGCTGAACAATTTGAGAAAATAATCGAATTGGGATATTTTTCCTCAATATTGCAATTGCAATTTACTCTGCGATTGTTTTAATGTTCCTCATCTTATGTATTCTTAAACAAACATAAGCAGTAGATCTTTTAATAGTATAACCAATATGACATTAAATTAATCTAAGGATAACAGATTTGAGAATTGAAGAATAGAGGCAAAATAAGCATGAAGTTGTAAAAACTGGGTTAAAAAGGTTAAAATAGGCATGAAATTGCAAGAAACTACATCACAATGCCAAAATGTTCAACACATTTTGGGTTAAAAATTTTGCACTGTCAGCGATTTGAAAATTGCAACAAGCCATATCGTGATTTAATCTAATTTGCAGTTAATTGTTCAGCCCTAGATAGGCTACAGAGTGAAACTGAACTATACACTATACAAACTAGAAAACACTCGGAGAGCGCAGACCTCCACCAGCGCCACAGTCCTCACCCATATTGTGATTTTCACCATAAATATTAGTCCTACCTTTACTTCATCTAAATATTTAGATTCCTTGACAATGAAAACATACAAATGTGCACCAATGCCAAAAATGGCCCTTTCTCGCAATGTTAAAGAATCCTTGAAAAAATTCCTGGATCCAGACGGTGATCTGGATCACTCCCAAAATCTAATCATTTGTTCCTTGTCCCAATCTGGACATTTCCTGAAAACTTCATTAAAATCCGTCCATAACTTTTTGAGTTACGTTGCCAACAGTGAAACAAACAAACAGACGCCGGCGATAACATAACCTACTTGGCGGAGGTAATAACACTTCGCAACATATACGCAAGACAATTCAATACAAAGCAACCACATTTACAAGGTGCTCAACCCAAACCTCAGAGTTATTCATCAACACAGGTCAAAAGTCCCAGTCAAATGCTCCATATACACTCTAACTATGCTGTTTACCAGTGGAAACCACCGTAACTGAGCTTACATGCTGCCAACATGCCCTTCAACCCAGATGTAAACAATGAACCCTGAAATAATAAAATAGCATCGGCATGTTTCAGTGATTTTTACCATAAATTTTAGTCCAATCTTTATTTCTTCTAAATATTTAGATTGCTTAAAAACATACAAATGTGCACACAGCCAAAAATGAAAACTTGAGACGAGTGTTTGGGAGTTCACCAACTAATAGACATTTTGCTGCAGTATAAAGGGTATCAAATTAATTCCAAACATAGAATAGAATAGAATAGAATAGAATAAAATAGAATAGAATAGATCTTTATTGTTACTATCAACACTTGTTAGGCAACAGGGTTTGTACAGTGAAACACTGTCTGGCATCCTCTATGGCAGCGTCTAAGGGCAGTATAAAAGAATTGGATAAATAAGATAATATACAAAATTTATAAAAAATATAAAATAAAACAAAACAAAAGAGCGGAGTGAGGTTTTATGTACAGGTACTAGATTCTGAAAATTGTCCAGAGTATGTGCCCACTGTAACAGTGGCTGTGCAAGTAAAAGTCCAGCGCATACACACATAAAGTGACTGTGCAGAGACAAACATACGTGAAATGGCTGTGCCAAAATGAGCAAATACACATATGAGTAAATGAGCATATGCACATATGGGTAAAGTAACATCTGTCTACTGAAGTGGACACCATGCATGAAAGGGTTAAGAGAAACCAAAGAACTAAAAGACAACACCAGAGACAGCAGTGCATCATGAAGACCACGTTTATCTCACTTTTCAAGCACATTCCTGATATGTTCTGCTCTGTTGAACCACGTCTTGGACAGACTGCACACCAGAGTTTCCAGCCTGATGCAGGTAAAACACCACAGAGCACCCAAAAGGCCCACCCATCTCAAGCACCCTCATGTTCCCTTCTCATCACTTCCTCTGCAGCTTTCTTCTGCTACTCCTACACTTGCTCTTCTCCTTCAAAGCGGCTCCGTCTCCCCCCTCCAGCCTCCCCTGGCACATTCAGCTCGTCTCCTCAGCCTTTCATCTGCCTCCTGCCTGTTCCCACACTCCTGCGTCTCCACTGCATTGCAGACTTTTTCCTCCCTTTTACAGCTGTGATGTTCTCGGCTTGCTTTAATCAGTCCTGCTTCATTCCCAGTTAGACAAAGTGGGGCACTGCTTGTCACATGTCACAACACACACTCATAAACACACAACAGGCAAGTGCACAGCCCCCCCGAGCACCCATTCACATTTAAATTCTCTTATCAGTGTTTTCTGCAGCACAAACTGAATTACATGCATCCACCACATGAAGGTTACACTTGCACAAACCCAGTCGTGACTCTGTGCATGCACACCTCATGCCTCCTTGACATGGATTGATGAGGCTGAATGAAGAGGAGCTGGAGTGGAGGTAGGACATTATTCCCTCGAGTCAAGTGCTCTCTTAGCAACCAGCAAAGCCACCAGACTCAAAACACAACCAGGAGAGAATGAGGAATACTCCCACTCAAGTCCCACACATGTGGAAAGAACATCTAGATCCATCATGGCATCTAAATAATCATGGAAACTTCACCAAGAGGCTGAAACAGCAAATCACCGATAAGAGACGTGGAATTAAAACTACCTGGTAAGCACAGTTTTCCTGGTGGACCATCCTTCACAGCATCCTAAAACAGAGCAGGCTGAGTGAGGGGAACAGCAGCGGGACGGGGGAGAAGATTCCCAGCCCTGCGGTGGTATTCCAGCGGAGAGGAAGAGGAGGAGGAGGAGGAGGAAGGGGAGGCAGAGGAGGGATCCCACCACCCAAAATTTGACCTAAACTACAAACTAACAAATTCTCCTGCTTGTCAGCCCGTTTCCTATCTCTGTTTCCTGCTTGTTTGTCAGAACAGAAGGGCAGGGTCTGATCGCCGCTTCCCTAAAAGCAGAAAAAAAGGGAGAGAGAGGGGAGGGAGAGTATGGAGGTGGAGAGAGAGAGAGAGAGAGAGAGAGAGAGAGAGGGAGGGAGGGGTGCAGTGAAAAAGCTTTTTTCCTGTCTGGTACGGGCTGGAAAAGGGGAGGAGCTGTTGGGCTGAGTGTGTGGAGAGTTGGCGAGCTGCAGAAGAGGCGACGGGGGAAGGGAGGGTGAGGTGAGTGGGGGTCAGGGTCAGGGTGTCATTCTGCTGGTATGAAGCGAGCCAGACGGGAGGGAGGAAGAGAAGGGCACGAGCGACTTTCTCCTTCAACCTTTATTTCAATCCTGTCTGCAGCATGGATGGTAAATGAGCAGAGGTGCTGCAGTGCTTTAAAACAGCACAGGAGCGTGCCCCTTATTTATCACTTTTAGATATATGCCTGATGGAAATACACACTTTAAGATGAGTTTTATAGCATCAAAATAGGTTATCTAGAAATGCTATTCCTTAGCTAAGTGGTCGGGTTGGACAGCCGGCTACAAAACTACGCTACTAAGTTTTCCAAAAATTGCCTGTTGTCACACATCAAAAACTACCACTACGTAACTAGAAAGAGATACATTACCTCGTGGCTTTGCATCCTGTAAGTTGCTGAAAAAAGAAGTTGTAAAGCAATGCAGAGTTCTGAGGAAGGTCCGAGCTGCATTCATTAGCATCACAACAAACACACGCTTTGGCTTGGGTCTTGTGGTGCGTTCCAGTTGTAGTCAGAAGTAGGAATTTCCGGGTTCCGAGTAGGAAACTGCAACTGGAACGTCCCCCGAAGTCTGAATTTCCTACTGGGAACTCGGTGAAACCTCGCCACCCCCGAGTTGACAATGGAAGATGGATGCCCCCAGTGTGAACAGTTATTTAGCTCCTGTAATAATCCATTTATTTGCACTTCTGACTGGAGTGTGACGCTCTAGATCAGCTGTATACATAGTATTGTTAGACTTATATTTACAAAAATGCTGCCATAGTGATAATCACATTCTTCATGTGATATTTGTGAACAACAACACAGGGCGTGCTAACAACAGCTAACAATAGCCTGGTAGATCGGCATGTTTTTTTCCGACTTCAACTGGAACGCTGATAAGTCGGAGATGATGTCACGCAGCATTACGACAGTCGCCGCACGTGCTCATGGGTAGCAGAGTCTTTATGTCGCCGGTAATAGATTAACATTAATAAATTACACCAAAAATAACCATCACAGGCTGGCTCTTTGAGTTTCCCAAATTTGGAGTCCTACTTCCAGTTTTTGTCTTTTTTTGGTTTGCAGAAGTCGTGATTCAAACTTCAGTTTCACAACATTTCTTCAGTCATGAATCGAGTCATGATTGATGTCACTGCCTCGTATATTCACTTCCTCTCATTCTCTTCCTGCCTCTTTGTGGGATTATGACCTTGTAGAGGCAGATGGTCACTCTATAATCCAAATGCAGGCCAACCTACTCACATAATCTCCTCCTCCTCCGATCTCTCTATCCTGACCTCAACACACCGCTGACACACACCCACATCTTTGTTTTTTAGTTTTTGATCTCACACACAGCACAAAGCCCAAATCCTGATATTTTGTAAAATGTAAATAAAAACAGAACATAGTAATTTCAAACCCTTTTTGACCTATATTCATCTGAATACATAATAAATACAAGACATGTAATCTTCAGATTGAATTGTTGAATCATTGTTGGTGTAATTCTTTCACAGTCTTTCATAACGTTTGACTTCAGTTGCTCAACAGTCTGAGGTTTATGTCATGCGTCATAATGCTCCACACATCTTCAAATAGCAGATAGATTGTAGAATATATTACTCCTAAACCCGTATGTAAAATTCAGCATTACTGGAGCCTTCACAGATGTGCAGGTTACCCATGCCACAGGCACTAACACCCCCCCATACCATCACAGATGCTGCATTTTGACATTTGCTCTGACGCCACGTCCATGATGTCCAAAAACAGTCTGAAATGTGGACTCAGACCACAGCAGACTTTTCCACTTTGCACCACTCCTCACCTTTGCCAGTTTTTTGTTGCTCCTGTTCCAGATTTTTTGGAACATGTTGCAGACATCAAATTTAACGTTAGTGAATATTTGCAAAAAAAACCCCCAAAACAAACAATGAAGTTAATCAGTTTGAGCATTAGATATCCAGTTTTGTGGTGCAAAGTGAATATGGGTCCAAAAGGATTTGAAATTGCTCTGTTGTCTGCATTTTGTTATAAACACTGTCACAACTTCGTGATCTCCCTGGCACAAATCCCTTCCACAAAGTTGTCCGCCGCAAAAATCACGTTCAAATAAGATTTTTCTAGTAGTACTGTCACATGTTTTGATGGTACAATACAAGTAAGGCTACTTAAAAACACACTGTCAGACAATTTTAACTGTTAAATGAAGATTAATTTGATTAAACCCCCACTTCTTTCACAATGGTTTGGTCCAAACTGTTGTGCTGTGTTCACACAGAGGCAGGCGGACACAGTGGTGGTGATCAGACTAAGTAAGTGTATTTAAACACAGAATGGTTAATAATTTGTTTGTCACTCCACTTGTTCAACAAGCACAACATGAAAAGCAAAACTCCTGTGTTCAAGTCTGCGGCATGTTTTAAATTAATACAGCATAGCTAACAGGGTGTTTATTTTCAAGCTAAAATGAAACATCCTCTCATATATGACATGAACATCACACTGTATTAGAATTAGAGGTGTCAAATATCGCATTCATTTAGATTAATTAATTACAGACATAATTAGCGTACTATGTTTTTTAATCTCATTAATCTAATTTTTAATCCGAGTTCACTCTTTTGGTATTTTCAGAGGGTAACACCTTAAAACACCAGGGCAGCTGGTGATTGGACGACCTGTCTGCTCGTCACAGTCTTCACAGACCAATCACATCGAGCCACAGTATGACGTAGCAGCCAGACCCAGTTGTTAGCCGTTAGCTCAAACTACAAGTACTTCCGTTCTTATCTTCTTATCTTACATTAAATGATTCCACACAGATGTGTCATCTGCCACATGTGACGTGAATCTCATCAAAGACAAAACCCTGTAAACTTTTGAGGAGGGCAGATTTGATATTGTAGGGTAACCATGACTACAGTTTGGCGTCGTTATCGTTTTCGTTTCCGCGTCTTTCTCGGTTTCCCAGCAATGATCTCCGGTCAGGAGAAGAGCAAAATCAGCTTGCAGTGATGTTCTGTTCTCCTCTTTGAAGGAGAAATCGAGTCCATTTCTGATTTAACTGCAAATCTTTCTGCATCCACGTAGATCACTTTTACACGCCGCTGTTGTTTTCAAACATGCAGTCACTTCCTGTTGTCATAGCTCCGCCTCTGTCCCTGATTGGCCCGTTAAAGCTGGACAGTTTTTATGCATTGGGCTTCTTCTGCTTCAGTTTTTGGGGGTGGAGAACAACCTTTAGATCTTCCACAATAATCTAATGAATTTCAAGTTGAGGCTTTTTTTCAGCAAAGTTTTAAGTTGGATTAAAAAATAGTTTAATTAGATTTGTTAAGTACAGGTCATAATTAATTGATTGTTCATTATTTTAATCTGCTGACAGCACTAATTAGAATTCTCTTCAAACATTTATGTACTTAACTTCTATTCCAGATTCATTTATTTGAAAAGAAAGTAGTTAGAACTTGGACTCAGATCTTCACTTGAACACATCCAGTGTCTATTTACGTTCCAACTGTTAAACAGCAAAAACATAGCATTTATTTTAATGTCCACCAAAGAATTACTCCCTTAAATTTAACTGTTTATTGTCTCCACCAATATTGAAGAGGAGTTTTTGCCACTGCCTTCAGTGGATCTGGGTTTGTGATGCTTGAATCTATGATAATGGGGGTAACAGATGCTGCAATTAGCAGAATGATGCCACAACAGCCCTAATTTACATTTTCACAGCCTAAAGTCTCCATACAAGATCAACTGAAGTGTCAGTCCTCAGCAGGAGATCATTTTAATCAAAGAAAAAAAGTTTTCATGCTTACAGGAAAAGTTAATTAAATAAGATAAACTGTTATAACACCATGTGAAGGTATAACATAACAATGCAGGCAGTGTTGGATTAGTGTGAAATTTAATCGTAAATCTATTTTTACAGGTTATAATCCTCGTCTTTTTTGTCAGGGCGAGCTCTCACCCCTCCTGTAATCCTGATCTCTATCCCGTATTGATCTCTGCTGGGTGGGGCTGCTTTCCCCAATAAGACCACTCCTGGGTTTAATGACATGGAAGCCGATCGATGTTCTCCCGCTCTGATCTCTGAGCCCGAACATGCACATCATCGGCTCGTGTTCGGCCTTCGGTGTGCCGCCCAGCTGCAGGATGAGCTCTGGCACACTGCCCGCTCTGTTTTACTAACCGTGGGTAAAATTATCCGTGCATGACATTGACCTGCGATGAAGCTGTTTCTCTCAGCGTGTTGTTAAAGCTGGTGCTGAGTTTACAGGCGAGCTGCGAGCAGGTGGAAAGCTATGGAGCTGGGAGAGGAGCAGTGGGTGCAAAGAGAGGCTGAGTCTATTATTTCATGGTGTTGCTCTTACGTATCGTCGTTTTTCTGCTGTACTCGCCCATATAAATGCTTCTAAATTGACAAAAGATGATGGCACAAAAATAAAATCCTAGATTTTTTTCCGTAACACTCGATTTATGATTTAAATCAATTTATTTCCCTCTCAAAAAAACCCACCCAAAAACTTCCAAGTGACACAGAAATCGTATAAATGAAGTTTTGCCTTTATTTTTCATAATATTTATTAAGATTCAGGGTATAGGTTTGAAGATATATATATATACATGGGTTGACAAGTGTATATACCATGTACTATACTAATAACTTTAGATATATCGAATATCTAGATATATAGCTGATGAATTTACAGCATTATTATTATTATTATTATTATTATTATTATTGGAGGTAAACTGACTGGATTCTTTTCATTATTCAGCAACAGAGAAGGGCTGGAAATTAAAAAGTTTTACTTCATTCTACTCCTCTTTGAAAAGTAAGAGAAGTTAAACTGTGAATTTTACAGTTTGTTTATATTTGTTTTTGGATTGTTTTCGAAAACTGCAGAATTTTCATCGTACTGAATTGTAAAAAAATATCTAAATATATTTTCTTTTACATTTTCAAAATAGATAAACATTTATTCATTTTATTACCACCGCCAAGGAGGTCATGTTTTCGGGAGAGTTTGTCCGTCTGTGAACAAAATAACTCAAAAAGTGATGGATGGATTTTGATCAAATTTTCAGGAAATGTTCAGCATGGGAAAAGGAAGAACTGATTCAATTTTGGTGTTGATCCGGATCACCGTCATGACGCCATGATGAAAAATGTGATTTTCGTGAATAACTACTGAACTAAAATAGATATCATTATGAATCCAGTTGCTAATGGTATGTTTTCATGGTCAAGGAATCTAAATATTTAGATGAAATAAAGGTACGACTAATATTTATGGTGAAAATCACAATATGGGAGAGGACTGTGGTGCTGGCGGAGGTCTACGCTCTCCGAGTGCTTTTCTAGTTAAAATATATTCCAGACCTAACCAGAATTACTCTCTTTTATAGTTAAAGGAGACATATCATGCTGATGCATGATTTAATACTTACATATAATATAATAAATTTGAAAACAAGACCTTACACCCCCTTAATTTTCAAAAAATTAGATGTTGTATTTTTTCTGATATCCTAGAACGAGATTTGATGCCTCTGAAAATAGGTCATTGCGAGATGTCCTTTTATTGGAGTAATCTGATAAAACACTTCCTCCTCTGTGATGTCCGTTAGCCCCAAACCGTCACCGAGGAACACATCCAGCAGCAGGGGTATAAAACTCCCTCGCTCACTCTCCCACATTACCAGCTCTGGCCTGTAGGGGGACTCAATATGCGGTCGCTGCTTTGAGCCTGCCGGAAAATACAGTAGAAGAAGAAGGACAGGCTGGCTCTACCCCCGATAGAACTGACCAATCAGAGCACAAAGGGCTGTGACATTTCGAGGTAACTTTAGGTCATCCTTGAGACCAAGCATTTCAACAAAGGCTTGATAATGGCCTAAAATGAGGATTTTGAGAATGCTATTGTGGGGCAATGAAGGAACTAAATGACTTGTACTGAGGGCAGAAATGCTTTACAGGCATCCTAGTCTGGCATAGTGAAAAGGAGAAACAAGCATGATATGTCCCCTTTAAAGTGCATGTCATAAAGTGTTGATCATCTACAATGGAATTAGTGATGAAAATAAAGAAGACGCACTGATTGAGAAGGTGTGTCCAAACTTTTGGCCTGCACTGTAGCTGCAGGATGCTTGCTGACCATAACAGGTTTTTAGTTTTTAAATCACTACCTGCAGATCCTGATGAACTAATAAAGCCGTGCATCTTTACGACGACATTTCTCCAAAGCACCACAGCTTGTGTGTTTCACCATCCCCTGCCCGTCAGCAGATCCATAGACTCAAATGTTGGACATGATCAGAGCTGGAGCTGATATCATGTCGTATTGATTGAATGATGTCACGTCCCAGCAGCAGCATTAAGATCTTTACAGCCTCAGACACACTGAAGCCCGACGCGACCGTCTTTGAATACAAATGCAGGCTGATGTGAGCGCCACGGCGAGGGCAGACGAGCGCAGCGGGGGAGAAAAAACTTTGATGTCCAACATCTGTGAGCCGAGCTTTGATACACAAATCCACAGCAGCCCCCCGTTTCTGCTCCTCTATCACCATGGAGGCAGTCACTCCGAAAAAAACATCCCCCGCTGACCTTCACACCGTTGTCAAGGTTACAATCTGAGTCAGAGCACAGGTGGGGATGGAGACAGCACCTCTTTAATTCACGCCGCAGAGGAAAACAATGTCTGACACTACCCATGATGCTCAGCGGGAAGCCTGCAGTTCTCATATTTTCAGCAAACCCTAAAAAACATCATATTTGTTCAGCTGTGCTCACAGAAGTGTCCTCGACCACGACGAAGCTGAACAAAGATGATCAACAACAGGCTGCAGTTTAGCCTCCCACACACGGCCCACCACTTTATCTCAGAGCTCTGAATCCAAGACACGAGCAGATTTATGCAGTGATAAAATATAAAATACTGCCCTGTGATGATTCTGATGCAAAAACCAACTGCCGAGTGTAATTTATGAGGTGTGTGTGCCACTCTGCAGAGATCACCGAGCACTCGGGACTGAGTTTGACACATTCATGAAGACTGGTGGTGTGTTTGAGAGCTCACCAGCAAACTATTCAACCAACTGACTGGAAGGTTATCAGCCCAATTAAAAGAGGATCAGATTTCAGCAATGTTTGCACACTCTCCAACAAAAAGGTAAAAAAAGTGAACTGTTTTTCGAAATTCTCCCCTGACCATATTCCTATAAAACCTCTCTAATTTTTAGTTTTACAGCCACTCCAGCATCATTTCCGAGAGATATGCACAATAAAATTTGATTTTTTTTTTTTAGGCGAGGATTACATTTTCAAATGATTCTGACTTCTATCTTCATTTACTCTGTACTACATGTTAAAAACGAATCAGATTGAAATCAGATCATTAACACCAGAGTAAACAAACTCATCGAAATGAGACTGAGGGCATTTACACATTAGGTCCACTTGTTTCGAACCGTACGGCGTGGTTCGCCTGGCTTGCATTCACAGTTGCAACATCGAACCGTGCCCGGACCACTTGTGTATTTACTCAGTTTGAAACAGCAGGGGGCGATATGAATGTAACTGGTTACCAAACCTGCTACAGAGGAGAATGAAGAAGAGACTACCATGGTAACCATTTCCTACACCAAACAACCAATGTTTATGTTTCTCTCTCTTCTGCATTTTCCTTCAAGTGTGTTTTTTTATCATGTTTGAGATGGCATCAGCGACCTTCTGGACCCCCGTAAATCATCATAATCCTTAACCAGAATAAACAAATCCACAAATTGAGTGAGCAAAAGATTCAACTGCGGGATTAACAGGAAGTAATGCATCAACTTCAACTTCAACTTTATTTCATTTATATGGCACTTTTCATGCGTTTAGCAACACAAAGTGCCTCACAGAGGATAAGAACAAAAGCAAAACAAAAACAAAATAAAAGGCAAATACCATAAAAACCTCAAACCTCCCACCCCCACAAAATATATACACTCGTACACATACATACCTACACACACACACATACACACACCCACACACATACACAGGCTTTTGCTGAGGAGACATGGCTGGGCACCAAGATCTGAGGTGAGGAAAAAGCCGCCTTTGGGGGCCGTGCAGACCGGGAGGAGCCATGGTCCATGGCTGAAGGGGGCGCCACCACAGGGACCACCCCAGCCCAGGGAGACAGGAGGCTCCACACCAAGGTGTAGAGCTCTGTAGCCACCAGGGCCGGAGCTATCCTCGGGACAGCGCCCCAATCAGTGGACCAGAATCAGCTCTCGGTGTGACAGGCCCCCAGGAGGAAACACCGGGAAACCGAGGGGCTAAAATAGTAAAATGTGATAAAAGGTATAGAAGCTAAAACTGAGGGAATAAAACAGTATCCTTAAGATAGATTAAATAGATAATGTGAAATAAATTAGATCTAAAACATCAAAATAAAACGATAACATAATATAAAAGGATAGACCAAGCTAAATAAGTAAATAAAATAATAATAATGATACTAATATAAAATAAAGTAATGATAAAAAGTGTAAAAATATGGGTAAGCATAAAAGGATTAGGAGGAGTTAAATTAGTCAGATAAAAGCCTGATTAAAAAGATGGGTCTTGAGCCTCTTTTTAAAAATATCAACATTCTCTGCGCCCCTGAGACTCTCCGGGAGGCTGTTCCACAATCGGGGACCATAATAACTGAATGCCGCATCCCCGTGAGTTTTAGTTCTAACTTGTGGTATTGTTAAAAGGCCAGCACCAGAGGACCTCAGGGTCCGCAAGGGTTGATAAGGTAAAAGTATTTCGGATAGATAAGATGGCCCAACACCGTTAAGACACTTAAAAACTAATAAAAGAACCTTAAAATCGATCCTGAAACGCACGGGGAGCCAATGCAGCGATTTTAAAACAGGCGTAATGTGCTCCCGCCCGCATCAAAAATAGATCGGTTCGGACCACTTTGTTTCACACCAGTGAAACCGTACTAAATGTAGGGAGATGGAGCGGATCCAGACCACCCCTTCATGGCGGTCTCGGACCGGCTGATTTGGTGTGCACCAAAGTGCAGTGGTTGCATTCACATTGACACTAATGTACCAAACCCTGGGCCAAAACTTCTTTGGTGCACACTAAATATAGTTGGTGTGAAAATACCCTGAATCACTGCACATGCGGAAGAACATAGTAATCTGCTGCATTGTTAAGTCATGCAAAGTCACAAACTTCCTGCAGGAAAAATAAAAAAAGACCCAACATAGTTTCTTTGTTTTTATGTTAAACTCACATAGTCGTCAACAGACTTTCTACACAATAGTAACAAAGCTACGTCCACCATTATAGAAAAACATTTTTTTAGAAAAACTGTGGAACTAATGATGATATTGTTTTGTTTCCTAGGCAGATGTCTGAACCTTAAAGGGATTAACAATTACCTGAAATAACTGGACCTGACAATAGAAGTGTACCATATGTTAGTCTGAGCTTATTCTTCTTAAAGGTACAGCACCATCAGCAGATCTATGGATCTGCTTACGGGCAACTTGAAAAATCCAGATTTTTCCAGATTTTTGTAAAGCCTGTATGTTTTATGTGTTATCATGTACTTGTGTGCTGATGCCTGCTGCTGAAAAACACATTTCCCACGGGACTATAAGGATAAAGTTGAAGTTGAAGTTGGATCACCCCAAATCCACTCAGTTGGCCCATTTCTTAGCTGTCCTGAAAACGCTATCAAATTCTGTTCTTTGTTTTTTTAGTCAAACAAGTGTTGGCAAACCTAAGCCTCCTTGGTGGAGGTAAAAGAGTGATATGAACTCTCTAGAGCTGTGAATTTATGGGAATGAGGCTGCAGAGGTAAATGTTAGATATGGGAAATTGTGATTCTTGGTTGAGCTTCAGTGCTGCCTCTCCCTCTCTTTCCGTCCTCTTTCCCATCCATCCTCTCCCTGCCCTTTCTGTGTGGTCACATTTGCTTTCTTTCCTCCGTCGTCCTCCTCCATCCCCTCTCTTTCTCCCTCTCAGCAGGCAGAGACGAGCACAGATGCTTTTAGCCGGCTGACATTTTGTGCCAGTGTAAAAAACGCTGCATAGCAAAGCAGGTCGGCTCAGTGTGAGGGCCGCGATCTGGCGGTAATGAGCTCGCTCTGACAGGGAGGAACTGATGTGGAAGGCCGGGACTCTGTGTGTGTGTGTGTGTGTGTGTGTTGGGTCTTATGATCCACCAGCAGAAGTTGCTCTAATGAGGCCTGTGTGCGGTTACTGGTGGAAAATCTGAGCCTGCTGTGACCACCGGGCTGTATTAATGTGTGTTCCACTCTTTGAAAATGCATCAACAAATGTGTGCACCAAATGAGTAAATGACTGACGGACCGGTGATTACATTTGTGGAGCGACGGAGTCCATTAAGACGCAGGAGTGAGCACTGAGAGAGGCGTTGCACCGTTTTTCTGATTCTTGTTGTCTTAATGACACACCAAGATGTCAGAATAATAAAGTCAGATCAAGAAAGCACAGAGAGGAATCTAACAGGCTGATCAAATAATTAATTTGATGATGGATGAAACAACAAGTCATGGAAAATATCACATAATGTATGAGCTGGGACTCAAACAGGGGTCTTAGGACTACTTTAGTGGATCTCAAAAGTGTGCATGGAACTATAAGTGCAGAAAAAGTCCATGATGTCAGCCCTGTTATTGTCTACAAACCTGTCCAGAGTTTGATTAACAGAGCAGCCTTTGGATCAATGTTGATGGTGCCATGTTGCACGTCATCTCAACCAACCTTAAGCTCAAACTACTCACACGGGAGGAAACACCACCAAAACTGCAATTACTTCATGTAGATGTTATCTGGTAAGGTGTAAGAGTCTGGCAATATTCCTCTCAAATCTTGATTTGTGTTTCCAAGGTCTGTCTAGAAGCAGAAATCTTAGCAGCTAAGTCAGTGCACAGAGGGTTGTCTCAATCTTTTTCATGATTTTCAAAATACAACAATGACTGTTCTATTTTTTTAAGTGCTGTTGTGGCTTGGGCTGGTTGTACGATCTACCATCAATCAGAACGTCCAGGGTTAGGGCCCAGATAATTCACATGTTGATGTGTCCTTGGGCAAGATGCTAAAACCCAAACTGGCCATGGAAAAGCAACTTGAGGCCATTTGACCAATCAAGTCGGTCATGTTTCTACTTCAAAAACCAGAAATCCTCCATTGAATGAAAACAGGCGCAATACATACGAGAAAAAGCATTAACATATATGTGTTACATTTATATAAAAACCACAGCTGTTTTTTAAACAGGCTGTAAAGATGTTTATTTAAGCTGTAAAAACTGTCATAACACCTCCAGAGTTTCTGCAGCCAGCCTCTAGAGCAGTGTTTGGTGATGTATGTGCAAGGGGTCCTTGCAATTACAGCAATGACGATGACAAAACATACATAAGCCAAACATAAGCAGTAGATCTTTTTATAGTAAAACCAATATCACATTAAATTAATTTAAGGATAAAAGATTTGAGAAAAAGTGAAGAAGTGAAGAACAGAAGCAAAATAGGTATGAAATTGTAAAAACTGGCTAAAAATGGTATGCAAGCGAAAAAGGTTAATAAATAGGTGCAAATTAGGTATGAAATTGCAAAAAAATTGGGAAAAATGGGGGGGGGGATCCAAAAGTGGCTTAGGAAAATTGATCATGGCAGCAAAATAAGGAATTAAATTTGAAATTAAATTTCAAAAACCACATAAAAATTCCAAAAATGGTTCTGACAGTGGCCAAAAAAAGATGGATGGTGGCAAAATAGGCATAAAGTTGTAAAAATGGGGTTAAAAAAAAGTAAAAATGGTCCAAAAGTGGGAAAAAATTGTATGAATAGAGGTAAAAAATAGGCATGAAATTGTAAAAAACTACATCACAATGCCAAAATGTTCAACACATTTTGGTCTAAAACAGTCTGTGATTTGAAAATTGCAACAAGCCATATTGCGATTTAATCTAATTTGCAATTAAATGTTCAGCCCTCGTGTAAACGCGGCCTAAGAAAAGCAGTCTGAGTGAGTTTAGCCAGTGGTATCTTAAAGGTATTCAGCAGGCTGTTAGCAGTGGTGGCTACCTTTGGATCAGCTGTTTATCAATGGAATGCTAGCATGTTAGCAGTCTTGACTTCATGTCCTGCCAGAATAAATGCTGTGATTCATTTGTTGCTGTAGTGAATGCAATGTTCTCCTGTAATACTGCCCTTTGAAAACAAGATGAAAATATTTTCTGAGGTGGAATAATAAGTCCCGGTGATAATCATGGAGCAATAACAGGTGAATTATTATCATAATCTGCAGGTCTGCTGCTGTAATGGGACGATTATTCATGTGTTCTGGTTATGTGAGGACATAAAAGCTCTCAGCTCTCTAAAGCAACAGATGAAGCTCTGCATGAGCTGGCACTGCGTCCCTGCTTCTCACTGTTTCTCTCTCCACCACAAAAACACACAATCACTGCTGAGGTAACACAAAGTCAGACTCAAGCAGACAAAAATACTCTCTGCTCTGCTCTGATTTTCTAACCTTTAGCTCGATGTAAACACCCCGAATCCACACATGCACCATGTAATCAGGAGCAGAGAGGAGCAGCGCTTCAGCTCCACCCACAGGCCCACATGTCCACGCTCGCTCCATCGCACACTCCCAGACTGTGTGTGCGTGACTCAGGCCTTTCATTCTCCCACAGACAGACAGAGGAGGTGACTGATGGGAGGCTAAAGACGTAAACCTCCGTCTCTGCTCCTCTCTTTCTAAACTGTGTCCTCACCTCCTCACTTTGGAAAGCCGGCCCGTGCACGATTGTGTGTCTGTGTGGCACTGCGAGGTCTGGGCGAGGTGTTATAACATTAGAGGCCCCCGTCTCCTCGCGCTGCATAAATCCCCCATTTCCTCCTCAGCACGCTCCGCCACTCAGCGGCCCGAGCCCTCTTTATAGTTTTCATAGGGGGAAAGGAAAGGAGGGGCGAGGAGGCGAGTAGGCGAGGAGACATGGACTCCTGCTGCAGTTTGGCTGCGTGAGAACAGAAGACTATAATGCCTCATGACAGAGAGAGGAAGAGGACAATTAGGACAGGAGAGAGGGCAAGGAGGCAAGGACAGGAAAAAGATGAAGGAGAGGAGGAAGGAGACAACTGAGGAAGAGGAAGAAGGAGACAAGTGAAGGGGAAGAAGAGAACAATTAGGACAGGAGAGAGGAGAAGGAGTCAAGGACAGGAAACAGCTGAAGGAGAGGAGGAAGAAGATGATTGAAGGAGAGGAGGAAGGAGACAACAGAAGGACAGGAGGAAGGAGATGATTGAAGGAGAGGAAGAAGGAGACAAGTGAAGGGAAGGAAGAAGGAGACAAGTGAAGGGGAGGAAGGGGACAATTAGGACAGGAGAGAGGAGACAGAGGCAAGGACAGGAAACAGCTGAAGGAGTCAAGGAAAGGAAACAGCTGAAGGAGAGGAGGAAGAAGACGACTGAAGGGGAGGAAGAAGGAGACGAGTGAAGGGGAGGAAGAACAAGATGACTAAAGGGGAAGAAAAAGGAGACGACTGAAGGAGAGGAAGAGGACAATTAGGACAGGAGAGAGGGGAAGGAGTCAAGGACAGGAAAAAGCTGAAGGAGAGGAAGAAGGAGACAAGTGATGGGGAGGAAGTAGGAGATGACTAAAGGGGAGGAAGAAGGAGATGACTGAAGGAGAGGAAGAAGAAGACAAGTGAAGGGAAGACTGAAGGGCAGGAAGAAGGAGGTGACTGAAGGGGAGGAAGAAGAAGATGACTGAAGGGGAGGAAGAGGGAGACGACTGAAGGAGAGGAAGAAGGAGACAAGTGAAGGGAAGACTGAAGGGCAGGAAGAAGGAGGTGACTGAAGGGGAGGAAGAAGAAGATGACTGAAGGGGAGGAAGAGGGAGACGACTGAAGGAGAGGAAGAAGGAGACAAGTGAAGGGAAGACTGAAGGGCAGGAAGAAGGAGGTGACTGAAGGGGGGGAAGAAGGAGATGACTAGAGGGGAGGAAGAAGGAGAAGACTGAAGATGAGGAAGCAGGAAACAACTGAAGGGAAGGAAGAGGAGAAGACAGAAGGGGAGGAAGAAGGAGATGACTAGAGGGGAGGGAGAAGGACACGAGTGAAGGAGAGGAAGAGGACAATTAGCCGAGGACAGAAGAAAGGAGACAGAGGCAAGGACAGGAAACAGATGAAGGAGAGGAAGAAGGAGACAACTAAGGGGGAGGAAGAAGGAGATGACTGAAGGGGAGAAAGAAGGAGATGACAGGAGGGAAGGAAAGAAGAGAAGACTGACGGGGAGGAAGAAGGAGATGATTGAAGGAGAGGATGAAGGAGATGACTGAAGGAGAGGAATAAGGAGACTACTGAAGGAAACAACTGAGGGAGAGGAAGAGGGAGAAGAGTGAAGGAGAAGGGCATTGGAGAGGGGGTGCAGATAAAAAGAAGTACAATACATGAAGAAAACGAGAAAGACAACTGCTTGTTAATGAAAATGTCCAACAGCCAATCACACGACTGCAACTCAGTGCATTTAGGCCTGCAGAGAAGTTCAAAATGACCTGCTGATCCAAACTGAGAATCAGATTTAGGTGATTTACATGACTTGAATATGGAACTTCAGACTGCTACCAACGCTAATCTGGGATTTTTGAGCACAACCATCTCTAGCATGGTCCAGCAAAGAGAAAATATCCAACAAGTAGAAGTTTTCTTGGTGAAAATGCCTTGTTGATACTTGAGGTCAGAGGAGCATTTTGTAACAGGAACTCATCCACCGTCTGCAGAAGACCATTAACATCATATTTTACCATCGTGCATTTCTCTTTAAGACAAAACCTCATAAACATCACTGCAGAGAAATAAACACCATAGTTCTCTCCTTTAGAAGCAGCATGTGTGATCTCAGTCTGAACAGCAGCATATGTTTCAATAAAAACGCCACTGAAGATGAAATCCTCCCCTGGGCCATCATGACAGACATATATTTAAGTTTGTTTACAGACGTGTGCAGCAGAGGAGATTTAATCAGAGCGCTGCTCAAACCGCACTTTGACTCCAGATAAGAGGGAGACACTCCTCCCTTAAACCTAATAACCCTCGCTGTTATGGTGATGTGTATAATTGACCTGCTTACTGCTGCTGACTAAACACTTCAACAATGACCACAAAGCAGTCGCTAAATCTGCAGAAGAGTCCTGATCTCACATGAGGCTCCGTCAGACAAAACAAGTTAGAGCGGACCACCTGAATCCTTCAGCTGATCCACTTCTCAAACACAACTGGCTAGCTAAGCGTGCTAAACTGCCAACAAAGAGTGAGCTAAAGGCTGCTCAGGGCTGCAGGTCTGATTTTAGCCATTTAAGGTGATTTGGCTCTTCTGTTTCCTTCTGCTCTTATTGGACTGGCAGCAGACCAAAGACTTCACAGACTATACAGAAAGCACATGGTAACAAGAGAGAGTATGGAGGGAAGGTCTTCCTCATTTGTGACTGCATTTTAACCCTTTCATGCATGATTATTGAATCCAAATTTATACTTTTCAAAATGTTTGTTTTTACTTTCAAAGAAGTTAAAAATCATGGTATTTTTTTCAGCTTTATATTTTGATGGAGTTATCCATCTGTCCACTTCAGTGGATGTCATGCATCAATGGTGTAAATAGAAATTTAGTAGAACTATGAAAAGAAACTCAAACAGATCAACTAGAGCTGGTTCCAGAGTAGGGCTGAACGATTAGAGAAAATAATCGAATTGCGATATTTTCCCTCAATATTGCAATTGTGATTTACTCTGCGATTGTCTTAAGTTCCTCATCTTATGTATTCTTAAACACACATAAGCAGTAGATCATTTTATAGTATAACCAATATGACATTAAATCAATGTAAGGATAAAAGATTTGAGAAAAATTGGAGAAGTGAAGAACAGAAGCAAAATAGGTATGAAATTTGGGTCCGAATCCCGGACAAGCCCCCACTTTTGTTGCGACCGGAGAGGTGTTACAAACAAGGCACGCAATAATCAAAGTTTACCAAAACTATATTTTATTAAACTAAATTATCAACAATGGAGTATGAGTGTTGAAATCAGTGGTGTATGTAAATGTATGGCTGCTGTGCATCGAGTAGAGTGCATGTTGTATGTGTATAAAGGAAAAGAAATGGGGACAAGCGGCTGCTGCGGTGGAAAGAGAACTGGCATTGGGGCGAGTGACACAAATAACCTCTTCACCAAGCCAGGTGCACCGCGTTGCCAATCAGCCTCTCACATGTGCCTCTCCAGCCTCTGAAAGAACAGACACAGAAAACCAGAACACAGGGCAAGACCCAAAGGCCCGCCAAGGGCATAACGATATGTAGAGATTTTAATGGAACTGTCCTGTAGGATTTTGTTTTGCTTATGCTTATTTATTTATAACTATTTTACAGTTCTATTTTTACTTACCTTTTTGTACTAAAAAAGGAGAAACTCTCCAATCTTAATGTACTTTTTGGATAATGACAATAATCTAATCGATTATTTTCTATCTCTTGATGCAAAAAAGCAATATTGCATTGCATTGCTGCTTTGCTTTACAACTTCTTTTTCAACAACTTACAGGATGCAAAGCCACGAGGTAATGTATCTCTTTCTAGTTACGTAGCGGTAGTTTTTGATGTGTGACGACAAGCAATTTTTGGAAAACTTAGTATCTTAGTTTTGTAGCTGGCTGTATATGTCTACTTACAGCCTGGTGCTCTAAGATGTGTCAGAATAATATACATTTGCTCTAGTTTTAATTGTCTTGTTCCTGAAGTTGAGTATCCAGGCCAGTCCAGCCCTGTCCGACCCGACCGTGAAGCTAAGGAATAGCATTTATAGATAACCTATTTTGATGCTATAAAACTCATCTTAAAGTGTGTATTTCCATCAGGCATATATCTAAAAGGGAGACTTTTTTGTAATTACTTAGAAACTCCTCATAGCATCTTGAAATGGACAAATCTTTGACAAATCACTTGCTCTGGAGATTTGAACCAATGACACTTCAATACAAAAAGTCCTCTGGTCTCTGTAGAACAAAACTGCAAGGTAGCGTTTCTGCTAATGCTAATGATGATTTAAATGATCCGTTAAACATGATGGTGTCAGGGGAACTAGACCGTGACTTGATTTAAATTTAGGGTGGAGCAGCTCTTCATTTGATGGGAGTCTCTAAGATGAGTTCACATCAGGTCCATTCATCAGATCATTAGGATAAGATCCAAACACCACTGACCGAGGAGAAGAGTTCTTCCCTAAAGTGAACGTCTGTTGGGTCACCTCCTCTGCAGCTCATATGGCTCCAACATTCAAAGCAGGTGTTTGTTAGCACAGAGCTTTGCTTATTTAAAACAGGAGAGTAACCCACATGCACCAAACAGCCACAGATTCTCCAGGATCCTCGGGCATCAACGTGCTCCTTGTTAAAGTTTCACTCTGAAGAAACTGAGGCTGTGTTTTTAAAAACAAAGATTTGTCTTTACATTCCTCCGTCCTCATTCTTTAAAGTCCCTGAAAATGATTATTCTGGAAACTCCTGCCAAGAAGGAGGTTGTAAAAACTCATTGTTGAGCTGTTGCAGACTGCTGACATGATCACACCGACACTTTCTGTGGCTTCTTCACCACGGTGCTGCTTTATAAAAACACTCGACACAGATCAGGTGTTATTGTTTCACAGGTGACCTTGTCGACTGGTGACCAATGGCTGCTTGCATCTGTGGTTACAACTAGGGCTGAACAATTAATTGCAAATTAGATTAAATCGCAAAATGGCTTGTTGCAATTTTCAAATCGCATATATTTTTAACCCAAAATGTGTTGAACATTTTGGCATTGTTATGTAGTTTCTTGCAATTTCATGCCTACTTTAACCTTTTTTAACCCAGTTTTTACAACTTTATGCCTATTTTGCTCCCATTCATCTTTTTTTTGGCCACTGTCAGACAATGTTTGGAATTTTTACATGGTTTTTGAAATTTAATCCCAATTTTGCTGCTATGATCAATTTTCCTTTGTCACTTTTGAATTTTTTTTGCCTTTTTTTTGCAATTTCATACCTGTTTTACCTCTGTTCTTCACTTCTCCACTTTTTCTCAAATCTTTTATCCTTAAATTAATTTAATGTCATATTGGTTTTACTGTAAAAAGATCTACTGCTCATGTTTGTTTAAGAATACATAAGATGAAGAACATTAAAACAATTGCAGAGTAAATCGCAATACTGGGGAAAAATATCACAATTAGATTATTTTCTCAAATCGTTCAGCCCTAGTTACAAAAGCTGTTGAAACAAACATAAATACTCACAAAACTTTTTGAGAAAATAATTTAATCAAGATTATCAGGTGACTCAAATTGAAATGTTAACAAGATATATTTATCAAATAATAATGCTTCTTCTTTGTTATGCATTATCTATTATCTTCTCCTAAACTGTAAAACTGATCTGTTTGTATGTCTTTCATGTTTCTTCTGCCCCTGTTGTTGCCTTGTCCTGTTCTTAAATCTCTTCTTTGGCTTCCCATCCATTACAGGATTGATCTTAAAATGTTAATGTTTGTTTTTAAAGCTCTTAATGGTCTCGCCCCAGTGTACTTCACTGAGCTTTTAACTGTTTGGGAGCCTGGTGGAGCGCTGAGGTCGTCAAACCAACTTTTGCTGGAAGTGTCCAGGTAGAAATACAGACACTGGGGTGATCGAGCCTTTTCCATCACTGCTCCTAAGCTTTGGAATAAGCTCCCTAACCTAGGCCTTTTCAAATCTAGACTAAAAACATATTTATTTAGGTTGGCTTTTAATACCCAGTAGTGCGGTGACACTCTTACTTTTACTGTTTTACTTTATTTTATTGTATTTTATTGCTTTAATTGTCACTGCTTTTACTGCTGTTATTGCTTTTATATGTTTTTAATTGTTTTATTTATTGCTTTTTACTTACTACCTATTGTAAAGCACTTAGGTTCACCGACAGGGTTGTTGTAAAGGGCTGTATAAATAACTTTGTCTTTTTTGTCTTGTCTTGCAATCAATAAAAAAAATAAAATAAAAAAAAATACACAATACAACACACTCACCCAAGTTAACATGGCAACAAGTTAAACCACAACACCAGTCAGACAACTGTTGGGATGGGAACTGATGAGGTTTTATGATACCAGTTCTATTAATGATTTAATGATCAAGTGCTGGACATTTTCTGTGAGGGTAACAGTTGTCCAGCATTGCTCTGCAGCAGCAACAATGTCAAACACATGACACTCCTGATGTTCAATGCCATGCTGCACAGATTGATGCCTCTGCACAATCTTTTTGTTGAAAATGAAGACTCATTTTTGATCACCTCTCTCTTTTCTGCAGTGTTTTGTGTGACGTAACGCACTACTACGGAAAATATGGTAACAAAAACGTAGTTGCTTTTTTTAATGCAGCACGTTACTCTTCCAGGCAAACTGACAATGAATCTGCCTTCTCAGCTGCTCGCATTAGACACAAGCAGTGTTGCCAAGTCTGCTCGTTATAAGCTTCTAAGGGCCGCAAATCTCGTGAGTCACGGCCGCGGGTCCTGGTTTTTTGGGCTTGTTTCTAAACGTGAAGTTTCTTCTTGGGGCTCTTCTGTCTGTGTGAATCCCTCCAATTATCTTCCAGCTCCAAACAATAAAGCAAAACACATCTGTAGTCGGCAGTTTGTCCACTTCCTCGTTTCCTGATTATCGTGCACGCCTCCAAACACACTCGCGCACATGGAGCATGCACCAGAGCCAAAGTTGCCAGGTCTGCTTATTAAAAGCGACGTTCTTTTTTGAATAGATGCTTGGCACTGTGATATTGAAATGTAATGTAGATAAAAATGAACACACTTTATGTAGATTTCTCTTTTTTATAAAGTAATATATCATATTAGGAAAGGAAATAGCTGGAGGTTGCTTATTTTTCGGCTTGTTTTTATTGACCTGGTTGTTTATTTCAGAAAAAAAATGTGGAAATACTGAACAGGAGCTCTGATTCCACAGGGTATGTGACATGATTTTGTAAAATAAAGAGCACAAAGAAGTAAAAGTAACAAGTTACGTGAAAAGTTACTTTTTCATAGAGGGTAACTAAGTAAAGTAACGAGTTACTTTTTTCAGAAGTACCGAGCAAACACTACTTTTTAAAAGTAACTTCCCTAACACTGCTCCTCTGTCATGCATTTCTGACTTTTTTCATCATCTTTACTGACTGCCTCTTAAGACTCTGACATCCTTGATTTCCAAGGCAGAGAAAAGAGGAAGGAACTGATAAGAGGCTACGGCATTAAGATAAATGACAACCATGCTATCAGTCTCAACTGGATTGTTGTTTGGTTCCCATCCCTAGGCTCGTGGTTTGAATATAATTCAAATAAAACTGCTTCTGTAGAGAAAATCCAGAACAAAGTTGCATATCATGGACATTTCTATAAGATATTAAACAGCATTTACATTGTTTTGTAGCATCTTCCTGTGCACAAAGATGCTTTTAAAAACTTCTCCTGAGTGGACGGGCGGAGGGAAACCTGTTTCCACATGTGGACACAGCCTGAGACTCTTGGACAGATGTGAAGTTGGCTCTCCTCTCCAAACATCAGACCTACTTCCACATTTAAAACAATACAGTGTCTGCTACAAAGCAGCCCAGAAGACAACATGTGACAGCAGAGGAATGCTGAGCCCCGGGCTATAATCACATTTAGAGGCTCTTTATCTCGCTTTGAATCCAAACTATCTTTTGTCTCATTTTTCCACAAGTAGCAGCACGTTTAAGACTTTAACCACAGAAACTTCTGAATGTTTGACGGTGCTCTGCTTTACCTGAGTGAGGTGCCCGACGTGCTGTGAGGAATCCAAGGTTAAGCTGAGATGAAAAATACTCCACTTACGAGAAAAAAGAAAAAGAAAAACACCTACAGACGCTGGCAGCCTGTCAGGAAACCATGTGAGGGAGCAGATATCCTTTGTTTGAAGTGTGAGAACATGTGGACGGACATCGGACGGAGAAATGTAAAAGCTGAAGTGAAGAGGAGAGAGAGAGAGAGGCCGGGCGAGTTTCAGCTGGTGCACATGAGGAGCTGTGGCTAAGTTGAGGGGGTTGAACCAGACGCTGCAGCTTCTACACCTGGAGGAAGCCACGCCCCTTTTGTCTCTGAGGCCCGTGCCATGTTGGCCCTTTGAAAACTTCTAAGTCAGTCTTTATACTTTATCCAGCTTCCATGACTAAAGGACATCCACTCCATCTTTATTCACCCACCTGATCTAAATTTAAACTTCCATTCAGACCAGACCAAGCTCCGTGTTTGTTTGAGCCTATTTATATCCAAAAAAAGAGAAGAACTGAAGTAAGAGGCTACGGCATTAAGACAAATGACAACCATCCTCTCCAGTCTGAGGGCAGGCTGAAGGTAGTGGTTAGGTTGTTAGTGGAGGGTGGCGGGCACAGTTCAACTGCTGAACTCACACATAATCACAGAGCACAGAGCAGAGGGAAAGAAACCCAGAAACCACTTGCTGCTTTTTGCTCTTTTCTTGAAAACCTTGTCCTTTCATTTTCTGCAGCCCTGGAGTGTTTTTCTGCAGCAGAGCAGAGCAGCAACACTCTTAAGCTCTTGACCCATTTATTGTTTATGTGGTGTGTAAAGCAGAGATCTCACACTAAGGAGATGTTTGGAAACAGAGGATTGTGGAATTTCTGCATTTGTCCTGCAAGCAGTAAGAGAGAAAACGTCCAGAAGAAGTCAATCATTTAAGAGGGCATGTTTTTATATCTCTGCAGCAGAAACAGTCTGAATGAGCCTCACAGAAGGGCAGCTCTGCATTAAGACAGCTGCAGACTGCAGAGGCACGACACAGCTGAAAATTATATGTTTACATCTGAGCATGTTGGCGTCATGAGCGTTTTTGTTCACAATTGTTGCTGGAGACACTTCTATAGGGCACCAAAAGACCTAAAAGTGTATGTAATCACCTGTTGTGTTAGAAGTAAATGACAAACACGGTGGTTATTCTGAAAGTTAAAGTAAAAAATAAATGCCAGTAACCGAATTACATCATTATCTGCTGCTAGAGGTGTAAAAAGCAATCTTATAATCGATGCTTTGACACAGAAACAGTCAATAATCATTGAATCTTGCAGAGGCTGCAGCGTCAGTTGTATGTTTTCGTGTTCTTTTATTAAGACAAAAAGGTATGGTTTACCTTGAGTAACTCTGCCGTTGTTCTTCAGGTTTCATCCTGACAGCTGTGACGTGTGTTTTTATCAGCTGTTTCCGGTTGTAGCCGGATAAAAAGACACGTCACAGCTGTCAGGATGACAGCTTCTGAAGAAGACGGCAGAGTCTTTGTCTTAATAAAAGAACACGAAAACACTTATGTTCTAAGAAGACAAGATGAATCTAATTAGTTACTTAAGCGTCAGTTGTGTTTCTGTTTGCTTGGAAATCAAAAACTTTTTTTTAAACAATGTATTTATTAGATTTTACATATAAAATTTTACAAAAACAACACTAACACAAATAACAATAGAACAAAACAAAGAACAGTACACAGACTTAATAGTGTTTTTTTTTTTCTCCTTCCCTTCCTTCTCTTCCTTCCCTTAAAAAAAACACACACACACAAAATCACAAATGAGTCACTATTTTTTCAAAAACTCTTCTAAGGGTCTCCATATGTCCTCAAATTCCTCAGCTCTTCCTCTCGTAATATACGTGAGTCTTTCAAGTGCAACGCAAGATGCCATTTCCAATATCCATAACTTTATTGGAGGAACGTCCACTTTTGTCCAAAATAGTGCAATTGTTCTCCTGGCCTGCAGGAGACCAAAGTCTATGAGCGTGGCCTTCTTTTTATTAACAACAAAGTCCTTGGGATATATACCTAAAATACACAGTGTCGCACAATGAGGAATCTGAATTCCAACTGTTGTAGAAATTATCTGAACAATAGATTTCCAATAATTTTTGATTTTTCAACAATCCCATAAGCAGTGATATAAGGTACCCTTATCATTAGAGCACTTACTACACGTGTCCGGAATGTCAGGGGTCCATTGATGAAGTTTATCAGGAGTCACATAAGTCCTCATCAGACATTTATATTGTAATAGCCTCATTCTAGTGTTTATTGTTTGTTTTTGTGCTTTAAGGCATGCATGTTCCCAATCTATCATTTCAATATTTTCTTGAATAACTAGTTTCCATGCCTCCAATCTATTTTTACTAGATTCTGTATCATGTGAAACTAGACATTTATAAAACATGGAGATCTGCTTACATCCACGCAAACCTGACTGGACAATATCTTCCAAACAGGACAAAGGGGGTTCGTACATTATGTTTTTGAATTGTGTTGACATAAAGTGTTTTAACTGCAGATATTTGAAAAAATGCTTATTGGGAATAGAACATTTTTGACATAATTGATTGAATGTAAGCATTTCCCCATTTGGAAATCAAAAACTTAATCCAGTTGAGAATCAGTTATCAATTATCAATTCCTTACTTTTTTTTGTATGCCTTGCAATTCAAATACATCACAACATCTGCAGAAATGCTCACAAAGATTTTACACGCATACCAGGAACAACAACAGCTTCATCGTCTACAGAGCAACATGTGTGCGGTTTGTTATCCAGACAAAACTATCTACACAGGTTTGTTGTCCAGAAAAGGAACTCCCGCGTCTTCACGCGTCCACTCACCATTGTCGTTTCTGAAAGTTTTTCTTCTTCTTCATATGTGCGTTGTAACAGCGCTGTTTCTCTGCAAACCTACATCACCATCTACTGGACAGGCATGCACACAACAGTGTTTTAATTCGTTTCTCGCATCTCCGTCTGAACTTTTTCATCCTTCTGAGCTCAGAAGCAGGTGAAAGCCAACCTGAGGTTCACTCTGGTTTTAGATCGAGCTTTGTTCACTTTGCTTCTGCCTGATTGTTCCTTCTCTTCTTCGCTGTAGCATCTGCCATCTTTGCCAACTGCACAGAGTTCTGTTAGTGCATTTTATAACACTCAAAGTCACTTGCACACTAGGTGCACACAGGCTGAAGAGGAGGGTGAGGTAAAAAAGACACCATCACACATCAATAGAGACTCATAGGAGACGGTTGAGCTGGATTTTTCCTAATAAAGTTGATATTTTACTTTTTAAGGAAACTCCTGCAGACCCTACCTTTAATTTTCACAGATGCTTGGATTGCCACTCGTGAAACATTTATCTACTCCAGCATGAGTGTTCGTCTTAAGCCTGACTCAGCCTTCAGTAGGTCAACTTTTATCCAAACAGAAAGTCAGCAGGAGTTGATAAGGGAATCATTAATCACATTGGCATCAATAAAATCATATAAATTCCCGACCTTATTCCAGGAAAAGAGAGGATTTGTCCCACTTTATGGATGCTACCCTCACATTTAGCTGTGCTGCTCATGCAGGATTGCACGATTCTTACTAACTGTACAACGCAGCAAGGTGACTCATCAGGCTCTCCAGCAATAAAAAAACACCAATCTGGTTATTAACCCTTTCATGCATGAATTATTAAATCTCAAACACATATTTAGTTAAATACCCGTTTTTACTTTTAACAAGTTTAAAATCATGGTATTTTTATTTTTTGTGGGAGTTATTCATTAGTCTATTTCAGTAGTAATTTAGTCGCACTTATTGAGGATCCACAAACATGCCTTTGACAAACATTTATTAGGAATAAATGAAAGTAAAAACAAAATCTGAAGTATATATATTGTTGCTGTAATCAAACTATTGACCTGTGACACACACCAGAATTTAAAATAAAAAAAATATGATTTGGATACAGGTATGATAACCAGTTTACCTTCGTTGGCTGTTTTTAGGCCTGTCACGATTATCAATAAATCAATTAACTGCACGATAAATAAAAACGCCCTCGGTAAGTTTGCCGGCCTCAATACATTGACATGTGCGTGCATGTTTACGCACATAACGTTTTTATTGTTGTGTGTGTTTTTATTGGAGTTTTGTTTTTTTTCTTTACAGAGACAGGGTCTGTCTTTTATTGTTTCTGATTGGTATAATTATTTTTATTTACATGCAATTTTTCCTAAAAGACAGTCCATTTCATTTTCATTGTTTTTTTCCTTTTTTTGTTTGTTAAATTTATTATATTGTTTATTTAATTTATTTTATTTAAAAAGATCTCGACCTTCCAATTACAGTTAAATACTCTTAAGAAATTAAAGTTTACTGCTTTTGATATGGTGTACTCACTTTATTATGACATATATTATAATTACGTTAATGAAAAAAAGGTGTTTCAAAATAATTTTGAGAATAATATCGTTTTCTGCAATTATTTGTAGGACAATTATTGTCCAGCAAAATTGGTTATCGTGGCAGGCCTGGCTGTTTTGGATTTATGATGCAATATCTAAACATGCAAAGATAATATTTTTATAAAATTTGAGACATAGGTTTTGGAATTTTCCACCTGGTAGTTGGACATGGTGCTGATTTAAAGTATATACAGTTTATTCCAAATATCTGTGAAGTGGACACCATGCATGAAAGGGTTAAAGAAGAGAAATTATGGACGGACTTTAAACTGTTTTTGAAGAGAACAGGTGGGTTTAATGTTGGATAAATGCCTCTTTTTTGTGATGAAGTATGAACTTTTGGATTTCACAGATGTCACAGTTCCTCATCAGAGAGTCAGAGCTGTGAGTCTCCTGCTGTTCGACCTTCAGGAGGAGCGTGTACCTGGATTCAGACGGAGCTGCAGGTCTCTGCAGGTGCCTGAGAAGCATGTTTGTCTTCAGGCTGTTTTTAAATCATATGAGTAAGTCTGGCTGAGATTGAGGAAGAAGCAGCCTGGAGGCATGGACTTAATACTTTTCCAATATGAACCAACCCACAGGTGGATCTCGGAGGCTGGCCCCGCCCCCTCCTGAGCCTTTTTGGACGAGAGAGCAGAATAATATTATTGTTTACCTTTCAGGGGTGCGGTGCTAACTGGAGGCTTAGGGGTAGAGTTTCCCGTGTGTGCTTGAGGTCCCTGTGGGCCCCTCGCTGCCACGCGACTCCAGAGTTCATTAGAAACAAATTACCAATGGGTCAGCGTGGCCCCCGTCCTAACCCCCCCCCGCTGCACCCACTCACACAGCCACAGGCTGCAGGCAGATGCTGAGATTACAGCGGCTGGAAAACCACAACCCAACTGAAAACACCTGCAAATTATGAGGGAGGAAATACCTTTATGGTGGAGCAGGCGGAGAAAATAATCTGTGTTGATGCAAGAAGCAAAACCTACGGAAAAGGATTATAGGGCCAGTGATGAAACAGAATACGGGTCCAATTATTTTTTTAATTAATATTTCTCTGAAAATTAAAAGCCAGAATTCTGACTTTAATATCAGATTTCTGACTTTTTTTTCTCTTAGCTTCTGTATTTTCATATCCTACCTTAGTAAATTTTATCACACATTTGGTGTGACTATCTCATTTGACCATTTGTCATTTTAAAATGTTTTATCTTATTTTTCCCTAAAGTATTTTTTGTCCAATTATAGCATGATTTGTGAAATCATTTTGTCATTTAAGTTTTAGCTCCTGTATTTCCTTATTTTGAATCCAAGATATCATTTCCTCAGTCCTCTGATTCTGTTTTCTGTTAGAAAGTCGTCTTAATGTTTTTGTGTGTGCTAATAATAATAATAATAATAATAATTATTATTATTATTCATTTATTTATTTTCTTTAACAATAAATGGACAGACAAAATCAATCACTGGGAAATATAGTTCCTTTTTTAAATATATTTTTTTTACATTTTATTGATAATTAGTGAATTGTTGCATCATGGTTGTATTTTTATTATGGACCACCGTAAAGAGTTTTTATTGTATGGTAAGATATCCTTTGTTTCCCATCCCTAACCTTTATGTGACGTGGCACAGAGACTATGGCGGCAGGTTAAAGAAATAAGAAATGTGAGTCGTCGCTGTTGGCGTTAGCATCAAGCTAATGCACCAGCTAGCATGACGTTTGGACTTTTCAGCACTTCATACAACATTCTGGTTCGGTCCAGATGCAGCTGTTGCACAGTTTCATGGCTTTAGGATCCACGTGGGAACATTTGACGGAAAAATAAAATCCTGAAGCTCAGAGCTCGACACTCGCAGGAGAGAGAGGGACCAGGCTGAGGTCGGGGTGCTAACGTCTGTCTGTCCCGCCTCGTCTCTGTCTGGCTGATGTCTGCACTCCAACAACAAACGGTGAAGCGTGAACATGTCCGTCCCCGTGGACCCCGACAGACGGACCCCTCCATACCCCGCTCACCAGTGGGCCCTCGCCTGAGTGGATGTCTAAATATTTAACAACATCTTAAAAGCACCGGCGCAGCCCCGCTCTCACACAAACATCCTCAGAAATAACCATCAGCTGCTCCCTGACTCTGCAGGGTCTCCGTCTGCTCCTGCTCTCGTTAGCAGAGGGTCAGTGCCAACTTTTACCACACAAAGAAGCTCAGCGAAACGACAATAAGACTCAGAAAGGTCACTTTACACCTCAGAGGGTCTGCAGTAACACGGTTTTAAAAGCCGGATGGTCCAGGCATGACCTTGTTTATCCGCTCTCCTCTGATACATCTCCTCTGCTCTGCCGGGATTACACGGCTAATACCGATTTCTTATCTGCTCCGGACCATCAGGATCCGAGGGCTGGCTTTTCCACGAGTCTTCGTGTGAAAAGAGATACGGTTATAGTGGCTGAGGAGCTTTGTCACAATCAGGACTGAGGCTTGTGCTCAGCACAACAGGCCTGGATGATAGTTCCTCTAAGAGAGAGAGATTTAACCAGGGAGAGTGAAACTGCTGTGAGGACTGATGTTTGCATGAACACTTAACTCAAGATACAGATGTTACTTCATCAGGCCTTTTAATTAGACTGCTGCTGGACCCACCACACTGGCCCATTTACAGGGGTAGTTTTCCTCAATCTGATTGAATCAATCGGATTAAGTCAATCTGATTCAAGATTCAAGATTCAAATTTATTAGTGTCAACAGAGGGCAAATTGGGTTGCAGCAGGATGCACAAAAAACACACAAGACATGAAATTACAGTATAAAAAATATATATATAACATTCACACAGACAATACCACTGAGCTATCTGCCAGCATACGCCATTCATAGTTAAAATAATGCCAAAATAGTATTAAAAAATATCAAAATGCAGGGTCTGGGCACGCAGTGACCATTAAAGTGCACAAATTTATAGCAAGACACACAGTGTCCAGTAAGTACAGTGTCTCGAAGAGTGGCTAGGTGCCAGTGAGATCAACCACACAACATCACTAAGGTAGCAGACACAAACTAAGATCATAACTAAGATCTGTAAACATGAACTTTGAGTAAAGAGATCCACGTTCAGTCCGTGTTTGCATGGCCCCAGCTGAATCTGATTGTGTTGTTTTTTTGACATGTGCAGAAGGTCACTCTGCCACTACCTGCAAGAGAAGAAGAGGTGCACTTCCTGCTTCCTGTTTACCTCTAGCAAGATGGAGCCACGTTGGGTTTTGTTGGGGTTTCTATTAAAAAGTTTGTCTCCTCCACCGTCCAGTTCTTCTGTTTGTTCGCCATGTTTGTTTGGGCACGCTCTGTGTACGTCACTATGTGCCTCTTACGTACTACAGAGCAACTACAGACCGAACAATCCTCTCTATCAACCCAATCCGCGCCACTCAGCCGTTTACATGAAGCATGGAGCAGATTATCAATCGGCTTAGACTACCTCTTACAATCCGATCTGAAATACAATCAGATCCGGGTGAATCTGATTGGCTAAGGTGTTTACATGAGACATTTCTAATCTGATTGACCTTTCTATCTGATTGTTAATAGGACTTTTTGACCCATGTAAACGGGGCCAATGAGCAAGAATCAATTAAACCTTTAACTCCCAGTTTAACAGTTTGGCAAAAGTCAATAAATTCAGAATATTTGATATATTAACCCTTGTATGACCCTTGGACATTTTTGTCCATTTCCAAAATCCAAAACCCCCTCACAGACAATCCCCCTCCTCACCAGAGTTGATTTTTGGTGAAGGCATGTCATTGTGGGTAAAATTTCCAAAGCCCAACTTTCAGCATGAAAATCCACTATCTGACTACGTAATGCATTTTTAACCTATCCATGACCCTTTGTGGACAAAAATGTCCTTTTCTAGAAAGTGGTTAAAAAAAGGTCACAGGGGCATCATTTTTGGCAAGCGGGGGTTATTTGGGGTTAAATTTGAGGATGCCAAGTTTCAGCAAGAAAATCCATCATTTGACTGTGTAGTGCACTTTTCTCCCATTCATGACCCTTCGTGGACACTATTTTTAGACACCATCTACAAAATGGACATTTTTGTCCACCTGAAGGGTCATGGATGTGAGAAAAGTGTATTACACCGTCAAATGATGGATTTTCTTGCTGAAACTTGGCATCCTCAAATTTAACCCCAAACTACCCCCGCTTGCCAAAAATCACGCCCCTGTAACCTTTTACTGGACACTTTCCAGAAATGGACAAAAATGTCCACTTGAAGGGTCATGCGTGTAACTTTTTTGAAGGGTCACTCAAGGGTTAAAAAAGAACAAGTCATTGTTTCTGTGCATTTTTTTTAGGATACAGGAAAAACTGCAAACAAACCAAAAGAACTGACATTCTGTTTGTGTGGGATTTAAAGGTTCAAAATGCTAAAAACTGTTAATATTACCATAATTATTGTTTTAAATACTGAACCACTGATATGGTTTATCTATATATTTGTAAAATCTGTTATTAATCAAAAACTTTTTGTGTCTTTTTCAAACACAGGTTCATTTATTTTAAGTTATTTTGATTGATACTCTATTTACAAACATTCTGCCTTTTCTGATTGATTTTGTCTCAAATATTTGTACATTTTTATGCCATCACATTATCAAATAATAATAATAATAATAATATAATAATGAGTTTTATCTAAAAGCACCTTTCAAGACACTCAAGGACGCTGAACAAGACTTAAAAAAAACAACCACAGTAAAATCAACAATAAAAAATAGAATTAATAATAATGATAAAATCAACAATAAAAAAGCACAACAGATAAGGACCAGTATGGGAGAGGAGGTAAGCTATTGTCAAGTGGGGTATGCAGTCCTGAACAGGTGGGTTTTGAGTCTGGACTTGAAAAGAGACAGGGAGGTCAGGTTTTGGAGGTCTGGAGGAACCAGCCCTATTCAAATAGAGGCCTTATTTCTTATTTTGTGGCATGCTGATTTTCAGTCAGAAGTGTAAACAAAGGCAAAGCCACATCTCTGCATCTTTTGATATGTCCATGTACTTTTAGTTTTTCAATCACTAGTCAGTCAGTATAAGCAACATAACGCCGCAGAGCGAAATAGCAACTTTCCTTTTTCCAGCTGCGCCTGCAAAGCCCTTATCTGACCAATCAGAGGGCAGGTTTGCACGTACGCCACCATCAGTCAAAATGATTGACATGGCAGCCATCCTGAGCTTTGTGTCTACATCACAGCAGCTGTTTTATTCAACCAGAGTCATCAAATGACAAAGATAACGAGTTTAAGGATAATGTAGTGATGAAGATAGAGATGAAGCTGCAGTGTGATGGAGGTGAGCGTGTACTGGAGCATCTGCTGCTGTGAAATAAAGCAGCTGTGGGACAGTTTCAGCTCCTCAGATGATTAGTGAAATGTTCTGCTCTCTTGGATTTGTGGAGTTTCTGTTTAATCAAACCAGCCTAAAGCCAGAGCCCCTGGATGAAAAGCCCATTTTGACTTCTTCTGTAAGATTCTTCCTGAGGATGTACCAAACAGAAAAACATGTCAAATTCAATGTAGATTGAAATACTTACTCACTTATTTATCGTTTATTTGATGTGGACATCAGGATTGCATTGGACAAACCAGATGCACTGCTTCAGTGTTTTAGCTGATGTGCTAATTCACTGATGTGCTCCACAGGAGGCTTTTGAAAATGATAAAATAATTAAAGTCATGAAAGAGAAAAAATATAAAGTACAATAAGTAGGGCTGTAATCAACCAAAGAAATTGTTGGTCGACCAAAACACAGCAAGTGTCACCAAAAATCAACCAATCGCTGGGGGGGGGGCTCAGCGGACCGCGGCTCAGTAAAACTTATATCAGCACCTGCTTCTGTTTTAGCCCAGTTTTTCTGCTTTGTGTCCCTTTTTAAAATGCGCCACAAAATGACGTGCTGCTGCTGGATTAAACTTATATCAGCACCTCCATTTGAAGAGACGTCCACATCTGTTATCTTTATCTATTAACTCAGAAATTTCCTCTTTTTTACTCCCTCGTATTTTGCCGTATGTGCATGCATAATTGTCTGGCGCGTTGGCACTGAATATCCGGGTTCCAATGTTTTTCTTGGCCTTTCATGACACCAATGGGCCTCATAACCTCAGAAATACACCTGTGATGTCGTTTTTGCATTTGGATATTTATATGAGGCATGCAATCCAGCGCAAACTGGGTGAGGGATGCCGCCGCTGCAGTGGGCAGAGCGCATGCAGCAGCGGCATGCAGCTATAAAACGAATAAAGGATTATTAGACCAGAATATTGAAAATGTCTTAATATAATATTGATATTGAAATGAATGATAAATACATTAAAAGACAGGCTGTTACCTGTGAAACGGTTCACTTGATATATTTCTCCTGATAAAATGAACCATATGCTGCAGGGGAAAATATAAATTGATACATTTGGTCGACCAATCAGAATTTTGGTTGACTGAGCACACATCGACCAATAAGTCGACCAGTCGACTTGGACTTTACAGCCCACAACAATAAAAGAGTAGACGCATAAGCTATAAAGGAAAGGCAGCATGGTCAAACATTTAAAATGATTCATGACAGCACTGTTGTTTTGATTTTAGCTTCCATTGTTTGACTAATGTTGGACTCTAGTTTTAGATCAATGGGAACAGATTTCCAAAAGTTTTGGCTCCTTTACAGAAAGAGCAGACTGACAGAATGAAGTCTTGAATCTTGAGACAAGACAATCTCAGCTGGTGGAGGCTCGTGTGGTCTAGTGATCAGTTCAGAAAATAAATATGACCCGTGATTACTTCAACATTTAAAAAACAATTTCAGAGTACTAAAATTCATCATAATCTGCAGTTTATTTGCATTTAAGTGTGAAGACCTTTACTAACATCATTTATGCTCTTTGACTCACATGCCATACAGCTACCTACTGTAAATGGCAAAATATTGTGGAAAAAAAAACAAAATTTTGTAAATTTCCAGTAAAATCTACAGTTATTTACAGTAAAATATCCATACAGTAAATATTGAAAATGGCAATGATCTGGAGAAAAACACTTTCCCAGGAAAACGGACCAGTAGCAGGTAACTTTTTTTTAAACTTTTTAGGTAATGTTTCACACATTTAAGTGAAACCACTGTTTGAGTAACTGTATTTTATCAGACAAATAAATGGCATATTTCTTTATTTAGTAATTTTATCTACAACATAATATCTTTCTAATAACTACTCCTTAAATGAATTGAGGATATCTTAAATGCATTTAAATATGGAAAGTTCACAGTTATTTCAAATGCATTTAAAAGTTGTAGAATAATGATCCTGCAAATTGAAAAACAGCGAAGATCCTTTTTTGATAATACAGTAATAATGCTGTAAACTGAAAGACTGTAATGATACCTTGAATAAGATACAGAAGTTAACCCTTAAGTTAAAAGAACATCTTTGAGATTTAATAATTCATGTAAGAAAGGGTTAAATAGTTACTGAAAATACAAAAACATTCCTGTTAATTTAAACAGAGTAATGCTATTGTTAAGGACGTTTACAGTAACTTAGTGGCATCTTGTTGCCACAACAACTTTTTACAGTGTAGTCAGGCAGAGAAATAAGAACTTGGGTCAGAAGGTCAGTTCGGGTCTACCTCGTGGAATATATCGACTTATTGTTGCTTGAATAGAAAAAAATCCTGTCAAGTTAATTTACATATTCACAAGTATAGCATCGTCTGTTTTAAACAGCATTAACACCACGTGACTTCACTTTATCTTCATCTTTTTATATCTATTATTCCTCCTGCTCACAGGTCAATTATCTCACAGCCCACGGCCTCAGGACTGAGGCGGACTAAAGGGTGACCTTCTCTGTTAAAAACAAGCAGCAGGTAATAAACGATGACACACACACACAGACACACACACACACACGTGACCTCAAACTGCCGGGTCCTGCAGATACCATCTTTCCTTCCTTCCTTCCCCCCTCTCTGCATTCCTGACATGCCTCAGGGAGACAGTGGGGGCCTCCAGGACAGACAAACAAAGACACACAACACAGCACACTCACAATGGCTCTGGCTGCAGCCATTGTCCGTGTGAGACAAGAAATAAAAAAGGTCTTAGTGCCCGTAAACCAAAGGAGACCACCAATCCCCCTCCTTCTCTTCTCTGAAACTCTGCTCCTCCCTCTTTGGAGCTTCGCCCCGCTGGAACCACAGACATGAAACCATAAAACTCCGGCTCCAGTCAAACCCAGTGATGTCATGGGATGGTAAATGAATCATAAAAAAGCCTCCAGAGCTGCTGGAGCTGCTGGTGTGGAAGTGAAAAGCCTGCAGAAACACACGGCGCAAAGTCGGTGCAACACTGACCTCTTCTGGTCAAAACGGGACATAGCAACAACAAAGGACGAGTAGACTTATAAAAACTGGTTTAAAAGCTTCATGAGAGCAGGATCACACCTATTCTTAAAGAATTCATATCAAATACCAGTGGATAATCAAAAATAAAAGTCTTTACACATCTAAATGTGACACTCCTGCCTCCTGCTCTGCATGCAGTGTTGGATTTACAGAGATTTTCCAGACTTCTAGAGATGGTTAATAACCAGGCCACATAGCTTAGCGCTACATTACACTAATCCCTCTCTCTTTCCACTTTAACCTCCGGCTGGGCCAAACAGACCAGAACTCAAATCTTAAAGCTCTTTCCCTGAATGCCATATACCATTTACATGTGAATATTTCTTTTTGTCGTCAAAAAACAGAGTCGGACAGAAACTTTGACAGGATTTAACAAAAATCAAACATGAGCAAAACCTGTTTGATGTTATAGTCACAAAATAAAAAGTCCTAGATGCCACTTTTCATTTTTACTTTTTCAAAGTGCATAAAAATCCACCTTGGAAAGTGGGGTCACCTGCAGAGAAGAAACGCTCATCACTAAATGGACGGACCCTCTTTTCCAAGGTTTGTTGACACATTTTTGCTTTTTCTTTTCTTGGTAAAAATCTGACAGGAGGTTTCTATGCTTTAAAAAAACAACCACGAAGTGAAGTCAGAGACATTTTTAACATCTTTTAAAGTTTGTTTTGGAGAGCACACTAAGTCGTGACAAACTCACTGCCCGTGTTTTTGCTCAGTTTGGACCATGCGTGGGAGTTTATGTTTAGTTCTTGATGGGTAAAAATGAAAAGTAAATATCTTGAATGTCAGTGGAGGGGAATGTGAAACTGTTTTTACACTTTAGGAGGATTTAAGAGGAAGAGGGATTGGTTTAGGATCCTCTGGTTACTTTTACAAATGTTTTAGGACAGCACTCGGCATTGTTGACGATCAAAACAATGGATAAATTGATGCTTTAAAACAATGAAATACCCACTGTTGGGGTTTTATAAGGTCATAGCTGCATAGAGGAGGTACATTTACTATTAAGGGGTGTGTATAAGTATCATGATGCATGTTAAGATACATATTCATCTGTGATTTGTCAGTCTTTTATCACTAATAAGTCTATTTCTCTGAAAATACATTACAGTGTTACTATTTTACTAGTTTCTAATCAGTCTTATTTACAGTATGGTCACTCCAGCATGGAGATACTTGACCGTCAGCATGGAGATACTTGACGACCCATATTACAGAAATAAAAACATCTTCTCAGAGTGCACAAACTTCTGCTGATGCATGTCAACATTCTTAGCTGCGTTATTATAGAAATGTGGAAAACTGCCCCATCTTGCATCTTGTTAACAAATCTTTAAACATGTCCTGAATTTCAATGAGCATAAAGATCACCACTTTAATCTAATCACTTCTTCCTTGTGTCATGACCAAAAGTCCCACAGAAATTCATTGAAATCCACCGAGAACTATCTTTCTCACAGAAAGACGGACAGATTAACAACCAAAGTACAAATACGGGCTAAATTATAGATACTGTTATCAAGTATCATCCCTGAACTCCGCAACAGCACATATGTATGCTGACATATTGGTGAATGTTATCTTCTAACTCCCCTTATCTAACAGCATAAACAAGTGCATGATAATTATCTAATGGGACCAAAATGAAAATAGAGTATCTTTTGATGGCCTTACATGTTTGTCTCGTCCACATTTGGATGGTAAAACACATGTTTTTAGCTAACTGTCTGTCAAAGCTAAATAGATATTACAGCTCAAACAACAGAGAGCAAACATACATAACAGCTTTAAATGTTGGTCGAACTCTCATTTGCATGTGTTAAAGGTTATTTTACCAAATAAGTGACTACATCAATAGAGAACTTGTGAATGCCTCTGTGATTTTCCATGCATGGTCAGCATCCTTTTTCAACCTAAGATCTCCAACAACGCTCAAAGATAAAGGTAGATATACTATATATCTCTCTCTCTCTATATATATATATCTATATATCTATATCTATATCTATATCTATATCTATATATATATATATATATATATATATATATGTGTGTGTGTGTGTAAAATTTACAATAGTGATCCATCAGTGTGATGAAAGGAAGGAAAACAAATACAGAATCAGTGGATCTGTTGAAAAGAAGCTTGATTCACCAGGTTATAAATGCCATTGATAAGAGAGATAGTTAGATAAAAAGCCATCACAACAAGTCTGACAGATCTACGACTAAAGTCTACAAGATCAACCAGTAAGAGACCTAAAGATGACCCAACTGAAGCCTGTTGACAACAGCAGTCCAAAATATAAACATACTTAGTCGTAAACCTTGTGCCAACTATACTAAATAAAAAAAAAAGACTTAGCACAATGTAAAATATGTCAACATGTCTAGAAATCCTGGTAATGTTGCCCAGCCCTTCCCTCGTCTCATGCTTTAACCTGTTCAGCCCAAAAGTACCCGATTTGGGGAATGCTTCATGCTCTCCAAAAAAAACTTAAGAAAAAGGGGACTATTCATGTAGAAATATAGTCATGATGCACATCAAATTAAACAGGAAATGTTCAGTAATGGCCCTTTTCCATTAGCCCTACTCTACTCTACTCGACTCTACCCGGCTCTACTCTACTCGCCTTGTGCTGCTTTTCCATTAGCCCCAGTCGCCTGCCCAACAAGGTGCAGTGTCGCTGTAAACAGTGAGAGGCACTGCGGTGACGTCATTTTGAGCACGACACAACAGTCTGACTTTTTGTCACAAAGCGAGTAAAAAAGGAAAGCAGAAGAAGGCTGCAGGTGGTAAGAAGAAATACCCCTTGAGAAGCACAGGAGAGTTTTGGAAGCTGTACAACAGAATGAAGCCGAGGACGAGAGCAATCCAGCTGCAAAGAAAAGACGTATGAGGGTAAGCTAATGGTAGCTACCGCTAGCATGCTATCATGACTCATCGATGACGACATTGTCTGACCAATCAGTAGCCGGCAGTTGGTGACGTCATCTTTTAGTATGGACTCTGCTCGCTTGGAACCAGAGCGGAGTAGGTACTAAAACTAGCTTGTTTTAGGAGGTACCAGGCTAGTGGAAACACGCTGCAAATCGAGTAGGGCAGAGTAGAGTAGGGCCAAGGCGTGCTAGTGGAAAAGGGCCATTACACAACCATATAAGCCATTTACACACACACCAAACACAACGTCAACACCAAGCAAATGAACTATCAGATATCCAAATCTGTTTCACTTTGATTCAAACTTAGGTTGCTTTGTTTGGATGTCTTGAATGGGCAAATGTAGGGAGTAATTTAATATGTGTTTATTTAAAAAAGGATAATAATATTGTTCTTCCAAAACAGTCAAAAACTGCCACGGATAAGCAGAAGAAGATAAAAACTGTTGTAATTGGGTGTAATGAACACCAAAAATGACATTAAAGTGAATCTAAAGTTTGGTATATCAGAAATGTCAAATGGGACTAATGGAGCCAAACTGTGCCAAGATTGAGCCTGACCACTCTGTAGTAAAACCTCTCTAACTTTGCTCTGCATCACTTTATCAGACTCAAACTTGGCAGAAGTAATGTTCACATATTTTCACATTCATTCATAGAGTTCTAAAGCTGCAGCTGCATCACTCCAAAGAGAAATTCATCATAAAACTTGTTCTTCTTTTAGGCGAGGATGAAATGTTCAGATTATTCTGACTTCTATCTTCATTTACTCTGTCCCAGTAACACATATACTGATAATTCCACATCATTACGACACCAAAATTATTCAAACAGACCTTGTGGTTGCAGAGATTCACTCTTTTCCGTGTGAGTATGTCATTTTTCAGCTTATTAAAGGGGCCGAGCAGGTTTTGCCAACTTAGCTAAATAAAAAAAACAGACTAAACACGGTGTTAAAAATGTCAATATGTCTGAAATCCTGGTAATGTTGCCCAGCCCTTCCCTAGCCTCATGCTGTAAGAGTCCTTGCACATGGATAACAGCTGGATTGTAGATTCCACAGAAGCAGGAGGAAACCACGATAATGAACTTTCACACACATAAGAATTAAATCCTGCGTCACTCACCGAGGTGTAGTTGGTCTTCCCGATGTTGTGGTTCTGGTTGTGGTTGAGGTTCTGGTTCTCTTGCTCTCTGCACTGCAGCCCTGCCAGGTGTCTCTCCAGGGCTGCCCAGTCCATGGTGGGCAGCGGCTCCTCCTCCACAGATTCCTCCTCCTTATATCCCCCCATACGTCCACCTGTACCTCCACCACCTCCACCGCCGCCGCCTCCCCCAGAGCTGCGGCTGCCCCTGCCCTGGCTGGAGCCGCGGTGCCTGGATTTGGGAGTCCCCGTGCCCTCCTTGGGTGTCCCCGGGGAGTCCGGCTGGTTGCTCCTGGGTAAAATCAGGTTACCGTTCTGTTTCAGTTCATCGGGCACGGCCGCCACTGAGGTCGCAGTGCGTCCTTCTCGGGTGGGGAGAGGCGGGACGGACTTCACATCCTGGAATTCTTCAGCGAGGCTCCGACTGTTCACCGTCTTCCCGTAGCCGTCGCCCAGGCCTTCCTCTGCGGCGACGCCCCCGCTGCCGCCACCGCCGCTGCCGTCCTCTTGACCAGCGGGCTGCGGGGAGGTGTAGTCCTCCCCGTACTCGCTCTCCCACTCCTCTATCACCTTCTTCTTGTACTCTTGGTAGTCCTCGTCCTCCTCGTAGTCCTCTAAGGTGACCAGGTCCAGAGACGGGGAGGATTTGTAGTCCTCCAGGTTGGCCAGGTCGACTGAAGGGGAGCACGGCGTGACCTTGTTGGAGTTGGACTCTGAGCTGGAGCGACTGGACACATCACTCCCCAGGTCCATGCCATCCTCCCGGTAATCCTGGGGAGATAAAGAAGGAGAGGAGAGGGTTAAAGTGAGACAGTACGGGTGCCCTCTTCATCCATTTAGCTGTTTGTCGGGCTGTTTTCACAACATCTCATCTCATGTATGATCACCTGCGATAATCATCCTTTGGTCTTAAGACCATCAAAGACGACAGATCTACTTTATTCCTACTCTAATAGACGGAGGAGTGGACAGAGTCAGAGGCTGTTTTTAAATCCGCCTACTGCATACTAATATCAAACACCAGCAGTCTGTACTATGACTGCCAGACTGCCATGACTTTGCATAAGCTGGACCTGCTTCTGCTGATTTTTCATCCCATTTTTGTGTCCTGGTGGGTGGTAACCAAAAAAACAAGGAGCATAACTACCTATTATACTGAGCTACACAACAACACATCTGATTATTCTAAATATTGTGAGCAGGGATGCGCATCGACTTTGGTTCATCAGTGTCAGAAGCCAATGTCCAAACTAAACCCTCGCTGAAACTAGTTAAGGTCTAACCAAGGTTGCACATTAGGTTGTATATACTTGCTGCTCAGTTTTGATTCTTTTCTGTGGTTGTTCCAGTTATAAATTAAAATAAAATTATTTAAATATGGCTGCCATTAGACTTCAGTTTGACTGACCTGCATGCACAGAAATAAAGACATGATGTCACACGTAACACACCGTGATGTAAATATGGATGCTGCACATGTCAGCGAGTGCAACAGTTTTAACATTGTTGTGCAATCGCAGCAACAAATGTTCATCAAGTTTGAGGAGAAGCAGAGTGAGAAGAGGTGGGACTGTTCATCCAGACTTGTTTGGCTCAGTATTTACAATGGATTTTGCCTCGTCCTGCCTCAGATTTGACACTTCTGTTTCAATTCGATTTCGTAAACAGTCGATGAAGAAACAATGAGAGAAGCACCAGATTTGTATCTGATTTAGGATCACATGTGGTCTGGGTCTGATTCATGCTGCTCAGACTGTCATACAAACATCAGATTTGCTAACAAATGGGCATAAAAGTCCGATTTGGGCCAATTCTGCCTGCAGTGTGAATGTAGCCTTAGTTCAGTTGCACTATGGAGACAAAAAGCTTTTTTTTACTAGTACAGTGAAACATTCAAACTAAGCAGAATCTTGTCCAAAATGTCACATCTTCATTCGCTTCACATGGATTACATGTAAGACTAAAAGTGCCAACGTACACAAACCTCCACCGAGGCTTTTCCAACACGACAGGCAAGTTATTGTCAAAAACATAGTAATCTGCACTTTTTGAATTCTTAAAAAAAGTCCAGGATCCACATCATCACCTCCATCTGATCACCTCTCCTTTGTGCCAACACCAACATTCCCTAAACATGTCATGTGACCCACTGGTGTGGTTTCAGGTTTTCAGGGTTGAATTATGAAACCGGAGAAACATGATAGACCTTTCTGAGCTGCATTCTGCAACAGCTGGTGACTGCAGAGAGTTCAAATATTTTTAAATATTAGAGTGTATTTTCCAAAACTATCCAAATCTGATTGTATCTCAAGCAGATTCAAACACACAGCCCCGTGCTGCACTCCCACTTTGTACCTCTGGTACTGTTTATGAAGCTGGAACAGAGTGGGGATTGCTTTCACATCGCCTTAGGACTTGTCTAGAAAGAGAGCAGAGCAGATCTAACGTGCAGTTTTTTTGAATAGCATCAACAAAAACCCAAGACCAATGCAAACACCTGACATGGAGAACTTTAGGGCAGGTAGAAGAGCTTTGAGAGCGAAAAGAGAGACTAAAATGGGGAAGCAGCAGCAGGAAGGAGAAGAGGAAAATAAAAAGAGAATTTGGGGAAGTGTGTGGACTCAGATTAGTCACTCCTGTGTTGTGGTTTGAGACCGGCCACCACAAAGCTTTTCCTGTCCCAGAGGAACTTTTGGACGTGTTTCCAGGCCTCTCTCTCTGCTACAGCCTCACTTACAGACTTCACATTCCTCTGCCTCTCTAAATGAACGTGTGTGGGATTGTGCAACACACACACACACACAGCCAAGGCGGAGTCCGTGTGGCTGGATGTGTCAGAATGAGATCCCACCACCCACTGCTGCATCTGCACAGCACCACGGGGACAAAAGACGGTGTTATGACTGTGCAAACTAGGGCTGAGCGATTTGAGAAAGAATCTAATTGCGATTTTTTTCCCCAATATTGTGATTTACTCTGCAATTGTTTTATTGCTCCTCATCTTATGTATTCTTAAACAAACATAAGCAGTGGATCTTTTTATAGTTAAACCAATGCGACATTAAATTAATCTAAGGATAAAAAATTAGAGAAAAAGTGAAGAAGTGAAGAACAGAAACAAAATAGGCATGAAATTGTAAAAAAAGGGGATAAATTGGCAAAAAAAAAAAATCCAAAAGTGGCTTAGGAAAATTGATACTAGCAGCAAAATTGGGAATTAAATTTGAAATTAATTTTCAAAAACCATGTAGAAATTTCCAAAAAGTTGGTCTGACAGTGGCCAAAAAAAGATGAATGGGGGCAAAATAGGCATAAAGTTGTAAAGACGGGGTTAAAAAAAGGTAAAAATGGTCCAAAAGTGGGAAAAAGGTGTATGAATAGAGGTAAAAAATAGGCATGAAATTGCAAAAACTACATCACAATGCCAAAATGTTCAACACATTTTGGGCTAAAAATATTGAACCTTCTGCGATTTGAAAATTGCAACAAGCCATATTGTGATTTAATCTAATTTGCAATTAATTGTTCAGCCCTAGTGCAAACACATACAGCATAGCGTGAAGGGGGCGGATCCAGAGCTGCTGTTCTCCAACCTCGACAGGAACTCGAGCAGCTCCACCCTGACCTGAGCCCAGGGAAGGTCCTCATAACAAAGATTTTATAAAAAAAGAGCTCCAAGCAGAGAAAAGCAAACACAGCCTCCTTTATGGAGGTAATAAAAGTCTTTCCCACTGAAGCTGCTATCAGGCGCTACACTTGATGCTCCTAATGACCTTTTTTAGCCCCTTGAAGCTCAAGGCCTGAAGCTAACTGCCTCCTCTTCATCCAGCTTGTCTTCGTCTCCTCTCTCCACAGGAGCACATTATCACAGCGCCTCACAACACTTTTAAAAGTTAATGAAAAGCAAGCAGCGGCAAAATTTCTCTGCGGGCAAAGAGAAATTAACGACACATTCCTACGTGATCCACATTACGAGCTGCTCCGGAGAAAGAAATTAATTATGAAGATTGCTGATTACTGGTTAAGGCCAGGAGGACTTGGATTCTTTTTCTTCTCATGTGGGAGAAAATGCAGTAAATCCAGTTTAGCTTAATCAGAATCAGAACAGTAACAGGCCCTCGGACGGCCAGACCACACCTGTGCAGGAAACCGTGAGCATCACAGGAGAAAATATCCATGATGGAGTATGACTCAGCAGCTCGGGAGGCAGCTGATGCTCTTCGCAGACATAAGCCACTTAATGCTGCGGGAACGGCATTTCTTTATTTCTTTATTAAATCCTGACGAGGGGGGCGGGACGGTGGGGTCACACACCGCACATGACCCCGACAACATGAATGAGGGTCAGCGGTTGGATGAAGAAATCTGAAGAGGTGTTGGAGAAACGTTCAAGTGTTTTCATGCCACATTCTGAACCAGGGGCGGCCTAAATGATTTAGAGGCCCCACCCAAAGAGCACAAATGCCCCCCTCAAGTCCCATATTAGGAGATTACAAGACTTCACAGGGATTTGTAAGTAAAGAAACGTTTCAACTTTGGTCATTTTTAACCAGCGTTTGTAAAAGTGGGTGAATCTGTCAGGGAGCTCCTTCATTTTGTCAGAAATGTGCAGCTTTTAAAAGCATTTTGGAAAATTAAGATGCAATATTTGCATTTAAAACTAGAAAAGCACTCAGAGAGCACAGACCTCCACCAGCACCACAGTCCTCACCCATATTGTGATTTTCACCATAAATATTAGTCCTACCTTTATTTCATCTAAATATTTAGATTCCTTGGCCATGAAAACAGCAATTGGATTCATAATGATATCTATTTTAGTTCAGTAGTTATTCACAAAAATCACATTTTTCGTCATGGCGGCCAGACGCTGATCCGGATCAACAGCAAAATTGAATCAGTTCTTCCTTTTTCCATGCTGAACATTTCCTGAAAATTTCATCAAAATCCATCCATAACTTTCTGAGTTATTTTGTTCACAGACAGACAAACTCTCCCGAAAACATAACCTGAATAAATTATATTCATATTGTGTATATATTGTAAATGCAAGCTTATCATTATATAACATTTGTTCATGGCCTCACTTTAACTGATTTTATTAATGTTTTCCTTTATTAAAGGTGTTATGAGGAGAATCTATTTCCGGCGACATAAAGACTCTGCTACCCGTGAGCACGCGCTGCGACTGTTGTAAAGATGTGACCCAAGCTAAAGCGTGTGTTTGTTGTGATGCTAATGAATGCAGCTCGGACCTTCCTCAGAACTCTGCATTGCGTTACAACTTCTTTTTTCAACAATTTACAGGATGCAAAGCCACGAGGTAATGTATCTCTTTCTAGTTACGTAGCGGTAGTTTTTGATGTGTGACATCAAGCAGTTCTTGGAAAACTTAGTATTGTAGTTTTGTAGCCGGCTATATACGGCTACTTACAGCCCAGTGCTCTAAGACATGTCTGAATAATATAAATTTGCTCTCGTTTTAATTGTCTTGTTCCTGAAGTTGAGTATCCAGGCCAGTCCAGCCCTGTTGTTGATGCTATAAAACTCATCTTAAAGTGTGTATTTCCATCAGGCATATATCTTAAAGGGAGACTTTTTTGTAATTACTTAGAAACTCCTCACAGTATCTTTAAGGAAAATTTCTGCAGTATGTATATCTGATATTTCTCCTGCTGTCCTATCAATAAGATCAACTGAAACAAGCAAATTTCCCCTTGGAGATTAATTAAGTATTTCTGACTCTTAATCTTATTTCCAAACTCATTATTGCTGATACTTGATTGCTGAATTGTCACTTTCAATGTGAGAGTCTATTACCTGAGGGAGCAAACTGAAAACAGGAAACACAAAATTGAACTCTTGATTTTAAATGCATCTGTGCATTGATGGTAAAGTGAAGCATGATGGTATATTTGTGTGACATCAGGGTTATTTATGGCTGATATGAAAGGTTGATTTATAGGCTGTAATTAGCAAAAATGCCAATATGGCAGGATACTGATATTCAACTATTTCTGCCAATATTAATACCAATACCAATACTGATAAAGCCGCACATCCCTTAAAGAGGGCACCATCTTAGTTGCATTATCAGCTTTGCAAAGGTCTAGAAAGGCAAAGAAAATGAGAAGAAGCAGGAACATATTAAATATTATAAAATGTTGGGGATGGCTGTAAGTTACTTTTTCAACTCATCTTTCAAAATGCTGCAAAATAAGCTGTGCAATATGGACGCTGTTGTTAACAAAAACAGAGGGAGTATTGTCTAAACATGAGATAACAGAGTTATATAAAAAACAAATAACTCTTAAATGCAAAATAATTGAGACAATTCTCCCAGGTTGGTCTAAACTGTAATAATTAGTTTGAAATATTTGGGATAGGCTGTTGGACTAAGAAGAGCTAGCCTGCTGCTTTATAGGCAGTTTTACGTATAGCCGTAGACCTCGAGCAACCAAACTACAAAAACCTGAACTATCACTTTAAATAAACACAGAGACATTTGATTGGACACTTCCTGTCCTTAAAAAAGCCTTAACTTAATAACCACAGACACTTGGCTGCACCACATAGAGAGTTTATAGAATATTAGAGCATGAGATGCTCATGAAGAACTACATTTAAACATCTAAGAAATGTTCTGTAACCTAGACGTCAGGTAGTGCAAACAAAAATCAGAAATTGTAAGTGTATTTTTAAATTCTAAGAAGAAAAATGCAGCAACAGTCTCCCTCTGTGTTTGTTTGTGTGCATCACAGCTGCTGTCAGAAGGTGAATAAATAAACGTGAATACAGGAAAAGATGGCGATCCAAATCAAACAGTTGCTCATAAAAGATAAGTATAATCTGGAACGTTTGTTAAAATATCGCAATAAATGTCAAAGAATGAACAAATACTGCAACTGGAGGGGAAGAGGAGTAACAGGAAGACAGCCTGTAGCAGTATAATTTATCTATTTTATTTATATTCATCAATAGTTATATCTAGATCTATTTTTTCTTGTTATATGTACATTTTTATCTGCAATAATTAACTGCTACTGATTCTTAACTTCCCTGAGGGAGTTTTTCCCAAAGGAAATAATAAAGTACTATCTAATCTGATCTAATCTAACTTCATTTTACCCCCATATAATTTAGCCAGACTACCGACACTGCCCAAATCAGGTGGGCAACTAGTGGCCCAAGGACCTGATATGTCCCCTTAATGCAGTAATGCTTCCCACCAGCTACTTTCAAATATCAAAATGATTAATTTCTGAAGCAAAACATGATGTAATTTGCAATAAATACAAAAAAATGAAATATTTTTAGTAACTTACAGCTTCAATTGGCTGCTACTGTTTCTGTAAACATGGTTAAATGTAAAAATAGAGCAGAGATGTTGGTATATATATTTTAACAAACATTAAAACTGCTTCTTGTTTTGACAAACTAGCTGCAAGTTTAACAAGCTGCATGTTTCAGTGGACAACAAAATGGACAATTATGAGCGTTAACTGCTGATCTCATTGATTTTAGTTGTTTTTGCTTTTAATATTTTATTATGTATGGCCATCTCTCTTATTTACTCAACCATTCATTCTCTCCTGTTTCCTTCTACCCCTTTTTATTAATGACTGTTTTTGCATCAGCCTGATTTTGCTTGCATATCTACTGCTGTCATAACTTGCCATCTTAATAAATGTTGGTTTCTTCTTCAATGTGTTTCCAGTGGATTTAAATGAATAAGATATAAATAATGAATGAATGAGCTGGAATTGGCTTGAATCCTGAGTTTAGCTCATTAAAGAGGCTTGTATTGGGGCATAATAACCTATCATTTAAGTATTAGACTTGCTTTTATTAAAATATAAATTGTTTTTTTGCACCAAGGTTGCCCATCCCAAGTTTAAATCGACCAAGTATGCTGATGATTGATGAGAGAAACAAACATGCCAGATATTGCCAAATGAAAAGACACACTAAAAATGCTTCTAAATGATTGAAATAATTTATAGATTTATGATTTTTAAAGCTCATAATGACTCTGCTTAAGGCCCTTTGGAGCCCAAACACTCCGTCCTGCCTCTATCTGCTGGTTAAACCGCCTGTGACTCCATAATAACCGCGTTTTCACCAGTAAAGATCATTTTCTGACATTTTTAACCGAGGAGCTCCTCTATGGGTTAACTGTGAGGGGGGATTTCAGGGCACACTCCAGCAGCCTCCTCATGGCCTGTAACTGCGCGTAAAACCGGCGTTTTACTCCCAAATCAGCCCAGTCACGATTATGAAGGCAAAAGTGTGAAGCACAGACCCAGGCTACATGCAGCAGAGGACGAGCCTTACCGACGTGCTCATCTAAGGCGCTGGATCACTGCGCGGTCACCAGTCCCCGCGGTGTGCGAACCAGCCTGTCATCTCGGCTTCGTCACCCTTCAACTTAGAGCTATTAAAAACCCCACGGAATCATGAAGCTGGTGCCTCCGGAGTGCAGGAGCAGCAGACAGAGTATCCACGCAGCCGGCGATCGCGTTTCAAATCTCGGTCACCGATCCTCGCTTCTTCTGGTCCTCCAAATCCTGACTGTGCAGCCTCTGGTGTGCCAGATCCCCTCGAGTCAATACATAACAGTCACATGAGCCTCCCTGATTAAAATAATGCAATCATTTTAAGTGCCTGTGTATGAAAGAGAGAGAGAGAGAGGGGGAGAGAGAGAGGAAGGCGCTGCAAGGAGGAAGGCAGGCTGGAGCGCTAAAGCTGATCCGCTGTGGGATTAACCGAAGCGCAGGCAGACCGTACAGGCAGGATTTGGCCACACACACAAAAATACATGCAAATTGACAGCTGCACCGGTCCCCACCCCTCACCCACACGGGGAGGGGGCGTTTTATTTATGTCAAAGGGAGAGCACCCCCCCCTTACAACTCTTTATTTTGGTGTTTCGGGGACGCACAGGCGCATACACGTATACGCCCAGTCTCCGCGTGCCCGGCGCGCACTCCAAGTGGCATGTCCGTGCGCGTGACACTCACACACAACACATCTGAAGTAGAAGTCAAAGAGAGACGTCATTAAAGGTATAAACATCGGGATGACACGCTTCCTCCATCTCCTCATTGGCTGCTCTTATGATGTAATGTTCCCAAAAAGTCCCACGAGGAGTCAAATATCCCCAAGGCAACAGCACTGACAGTGACAGAAACGCCCCAAATCACACCATTACAGCCTCTCTCATACAGCTGTGACCCCCGACTCCAGCCACCATTACAATTAAAGTCACCAAGCAGCCCCCCCACACCCTGGAGACGAGCTAAAAGTAGCCTTAAAGGAGCCCATACTCACTGTCATCATGTTTGCAGCCTCCCTGTCGCCTCTCAAGACATTGTCGAGCGTAAATCCCAGCTGTTAGACAACAGTGATGCTAAATTGGATCACTCTGCTCTGCTTCTAAGGGCGGATGGCGCTGCTGCTGCTGCTGCTGGCGAGGCTGGCTGCGCAGAGAGCCGGTGCATGATTCAGACCAGTCATCGCCCTGAGCATCCTCAAATGAGCCAAAGAAGGAGTCCTGGTAGGAGAAATGGACGTCTTTAAATCCCAGCAGGTCACTCTCCTCCAAAGCGCGCACACAGACACACGCGCAGAGGGAGTCCGAGGTGCCCAGAGCCCGCTGTCAGCTGGAGAGGCTCGGAGTGAAGCGCGTCCTCGGGATGCTGTGGACTGTGGGCTGAGTCCACACAACCACACCGGCCTCCGCGTCACAGAAATCCTGGAAACAAGACTTCAAACTGAGCGCAAAACAAGCACGCTGCCTCTCCTGCCTCTCCTGCCTCTCCTGCCCGGCTGGCACGGGTCCACTGTTTACAGCAGGATGTGCTCTCTGTCGCAGCCTGCAGATCTGAGCAGGAAAGTGACGAAGACAGAATCAACTAAAGCCCAACCTTCTGCACCCACTGACCTTGCAAATGGCCGAGAGAGAGAGAGAGAGGGGGAGAGAGAGAAGGAGAGAGGAGGATGTGGAGATGAAGAGGAATCCATCCAGGTGAATTATTGAAGATATTTCTGATGTTCTGAATTTAGAATATTTCCAGACTTGTTTAAACCCTCAGGGAGCTTATGAGGACTCTGTCTGGAGATCTACAATAGGCTTCACACATCTGAGGCTGTCACTTTGTGTTAAGCTCTACATCTGTAAAATCTAATAAAGAAATGCTGCTGCAAAGTTTGATGTTTGGTTTGGGTTAAGATTGGGGAGGCGTTCAAAGCTGTGCAGCCCCAAAGGGAGCAGAAGAAAGGTTGTTCTAAACTCAATAAAACCCAAGAACAAACCAGACAAAATGTCATCAACTGATCACTTAAATAAAAGATTTAAAGAAGAGTGTTTGTGGTTAATGCTAGCCAAGGGGCAACAGAGCCTCCTCAGAGACATCCATAAATACAGCCTGAGGAATTCTCACTTCAAACATCTTTAAAAACTTTAATCTAAGAGAAGTCAGAACATTTTAAACTCTCAGCAAAGAGATGTGTCACCCTATTCTGTCCCTGTTCAAGTGTTAACTAAATATTTTTAAAGTTGTCCACTGAATCACCACCTAAATCTTCTCACTTTGTTCTTGTGCCGTGACCAACATTCCCTGAAAATTTAATCAAACCCTGCTGAGAACTTTTTGAGTTAACTTTCTCACCAGTTGAACAAATGCCATAAAAACATCACCTCCTCTGTGCAGACAAATGTCCAATCTTAGGCTACATTTACATGGAAACTCCTGACTTACAGACGCAAAGATTTGTCCTTTGCATTTTAGAATTCTTCTGCGTTCAGACGACGACGCTCGGAGACAAGTTAATCCGCTGTAGTGTGCATGCCGGTTCAGTAGATGGCGGTGTAGGCCTGCAGAGAGGCAGCGCTGCTACAACACACGAACGAAGAAGAAAAACCTCACAAACAATAATGGTGAATAAACCCACAAAGACGCAGGAGTTTCTTTTCTGGACAACAAATCAGTTCGGACAACAAATCTGTCTGGATGGTTCTGTCTGGTTAACAAACCGAGCACGGTAAGAGGCTCGCACGTGACTCGGCGGACGGCGGAAGCTGTTGTTGTTCCTGGTATGCGCGCGCAGCCTTCATCGGAACGAGTACTTCACATGCGGTGACGTCAGCGTTTCACCCTGAAACGCTCTGATACGGGTTTACACGAAGCTGCATGGAGAGCGGATTCAAATCTTTCCACTCTGGAGCCTGTTTTCAAAAGTTTCTGTTTTCAGCGAGTTTCCATGTAGACGCAAGGCCAAAACGCAATGAAAACTTATCGGATTTGACCGTTTTCTGCGCCATGTAAACGCGGCCTTACACCTTTCAGAAAATGTTTGCACAAACAGTCCATTTGTATAATTTCCCACAGTGATGTCATGAAAGGAAGGAGCATGCAAAAGCCTGTCTGTGCAATCACAGTAAACATTGGAGCACAGCATGAAGGCTGTAGCTTCATCCACTTGTTGGGAGAGGTGTGGTCAGACACAGTCCAAGAGGATTTAAAGCCACAGACACCAAAACAGCCTGTTCTGTAAAGGGCTGAAACAGAAAGGTTTATAATCTAACTACGACATCTGAGAAGATTTCAAGGAAAGAAACAAATTGAATGAAGACAGGTCATCAAATTTGTTTCTTTCCTTGAAATCTTCTGAAAACAAATTCATTAGAGGTTAGCCTCTTGAGATGCAGCATCTGCTTTTCAGGAGGGTCCTCATGTCTGAATGGTTGTGGTGATCATTTTATAGAAGTATAATCCTCAGACAATTGCTCAAGTCCCTCCGATCCGAGTCCCAAACAAGTCTCAAGTTTTTTCTGTTGTGGGCGAGTCGAGTCGAAGCGAGTCACAGGTTATGGCGGGTCCATTCCCTCACCATTGTTCCCCAGTCCACCCAAAAAGCACTCAGATTTTTATCCAGAAGAGAGAAACCTTATCTTCCCACACATACAGCACACGTACACTCTCTTTACTAATGTTAGCTTTGCTAGCTTCATATTGACCACAGGTCGGCTAACAATCCTGCCATATTGACCTATGGCAGGAACGTCAGCTACCTGGCTAACGTTTGCAGGTTTCACTTGGCCTCGTGTGTCCTCAGGTGGTGGATAAAGTTAGATGTTGTGCCCTCTTTTTCCTTTATCGAAGCGTTGCAGGTCGTGCACTTGGCGTGTCTTCGTTTTCCATCTGATTGAAATTCTTTGTATGCAAAGAAAATAACTTTGGGAACAGAAGACGTAGTGGTTGCCAGTTTAAAACCCGCGCACCCTGCCCACTGATCATCACTGAAGCAGAAGCAGGTGTGTGGTAGGAACGTATGTGTGTAGTACTGTGTCGTGTGTGGGACAATAATAGGTGACTAAAGTGAACCTAAAAGGAAAGAGCGGCGTATATCTCCGGTCTGGCTCTTCATATAAAGCCTGAGTGCAATTTTCTAAATCATGCTGTCAGAATTCAGGTCGAGTCTGGAGACATTTTCTCCCGAGTCTGAGTCGAGTTGCAAGTCGTCTCATTAGCAGCTCAAGTCACCTCGAGTCCAATCGTCTGATAATCAATGATAGTCTTACTGAAAACAAGAATTTATAGTAATGACAAACTCACTACTTTCCCTTATCCCTACCATATTTGTCTCCATTAAGTATAAATGTATCAGTTATTGTGTTGAGATTTGGGGGAATACCTACACAACTAATATGAAGCCATTATTTATTTTACAGAAAAGAGCAGTAAGAATTATAAACAAAGCGGAGGCAAGAGAACATACTAACAAACTTTTTATTAAGTAAGGATTAATACATTTTTATATTTTTTTATATTAATTTAATTAAATAATTTCATGATACGGAATAAATAAAACAAATGTATTAAAGGTAGACCTCTTGCAGGGCTCTCGAGTGCAACCATTTTGGGCGCACATGCACCCAAGATTTGTGAGAGTGCACCTAACATTTTTTCTTGGGCGCACTGGTGCACCACGAAAAAATGTTAGGCGTACTCTTACGTTTTTATATATATTAGTTTGGGAGTAGTTTACCTCTTTTCATTTTTAAATATTTTATCTAATTTGAGATGTTTTAGTTCTAACTTAAATTTCAGTTCAGTGAAGCACTTTAAGGGAAATGCTTTATTTGGTTTTAGTTTGAATTTCTCAGTTTCATTCAGTGAAGCACTTTAAACGCAGTGTTTTTCTTTTAATATATAATTTTGCTTCAAATAAAGACAAGGATTTCTTTAAATCTTATTGTTTAAAATCATTTACATTACATAAAAGTTACAGAGAGTGATAAAATGGTGACCTTATGGAGTTAAAGGTGACACTGAAAAATTTGGGTGCACCTAATTTTTGTGCTGGTGCGTCTTAAAAAAATTTTTAGGTGCACCGTTGCAACCAAAACAAAAAGTTAGTCTGGAGCCCTGTCTTGAGATGTGACATCCCATTTTCAGAAGGACCTCATGCCCATGTGGAGATAAAAGTAGTGACTATAAATGCCTCAACCATGGATAGAGAGACCATGCTAATGTCTACATTAACAGCTACAGTGATTATGAGCTGGAATGGGTCTAATGTGACACACATGAGCGCTGTCACACACACAGAAGGCAGCTGCAGAGTCACAGCTTAGGAGGGGTTAACACCAACATGGCATGAAATCTTCATGCTACATTCTGTTTCTACAGCTGCTTATTTACATAATCCAAAATGGAGTTGGAGATGATGTTGGTAGTAAAGCAGCTCCTCCACTGAGCAGTTCAGGAGCCTGATAACAAAGACCTGGACCTGTGAGTCGCAGTAATGCTCCTTCACTTATGAGTCTGAGAAGTTTCACGGCTCGGAGCGACCGCAGCTGAACCCTCTCGACGAGCCGGGAGCTGTCTTTGCACATTGTGCGTTGATTGTATAGTGCAAACACAAAAGAGTACATCCATGTAATAACAGAGCAGCACTTCAAAGACCCCCTGGCCGGGCCTCTCCTCACTCTGCAGCAGGGACGGGACCACTTTGGATCTCCCCGTGGAGGAGACAGCAGGAGTTCAGCCTCTTCCTGCCACGCCATTCCTCACCACGGCTTTCAACTCCCTTATCAGCGCTCCCACTCCTCCCCTCCGCTCCCCAATTCCCGAAACATAATCAGTCACAGTGGCGAGAGCAGGGAGTCGAAGAGTTAACCAAACGCCTTTAAGGTGTTCCTCTGCAGGGTCAGTAACAGTTCGTGCACATTAACAAACCATCACTTCATCAACAGGAGGCCCTCATTGTTCAGACTGCTGGTGCAGATAGTGTCTGCTTGTTTCCTTCTCTGCTTCTTTGAAGTGTCCGCTTCCCTTTAGCGTCAGAGCATCCAGAAACTCTTCTGACACGGCATCCTTCCCCTCAGTGAGCTGTTTCCCAAACAATAAGGCAGCGAGCAGCTCCGAGTCAGAAACTGCAGATGAAGATGTTCATGATTCGACAAGTCAAAGCTCTGCTTTAAGCCTGGAAGGACCGAGGAGTTTTCTAAGGATGTGGTCAGAAAAAGTTCACTATTACGTGTCTATACAACAGGGCTTGTTTTTTAGGGCTGTTCAATTAGGAAGTCCATTGGGCCACATTTTCAGACCTAGGACATGAGCTGGGCCGGGCATTTTTGGCAAACAGTGAGCAAATTTAACCACAAAAAAGAAACAAAAAAATAACAAACATATTGGATGTTTATTAATTTATTGCCACATCCAAAAGAGCATATAAAAAAGTGCAGATTAAAAACAACATCTTTTGAAAGTGCATTAAAACTAACTTGCTTAAAAGCAACTATCAGAACGTGTTGCATTCAATGTCTGTAATAATGTTGGGATTTTTGTAAGACATTTTTTTTTTTTAATCTAAGTCCCAATCACCTTGATTTTGGCCCACTGGAGGGTTGCTTTTGGGCTGCATGTGGCCCTCGGGCCGCTGATTGAATAGAGCTGCTATACAACAATCAGACTGTTAATGGCTCACAGGCAGTAGGTGCTGGAAACACTCTGGTTTGTGGGGATTAAAGGGCCAAATCAGATCCAGTGTCCTGTTTCTAGTATTGGGATCAAGCATGGTGCTCATCAGCGCTTGGCAGTGTTGTGAATGCATGTGTAATGCATTTCAAAAGTAATGTGATTACTCGGGTTGTGCTCAAGACCACACTATCCGAGACCAAGACTTGACCGAGACCAGAATACACAGAGACCAAGACTTTTGGGAGTCGAGACTAAGACCAGGACAAGACCAAGACCATCAAAATCTATTTTCAAAACCATGACAAGATTGAACAGTTAAGGGGGGTGTCAGAACACTGGGAAGGCTGCAGCCATCACAGGGGAAATAACACATGAACCGAAGCTTTTTGTTGTTTTATAGTGTTCCTCTTTATTAACATTAATGATGTTGAAGAAAAGCAGGTCAGTGCTGGTCTTGGTCAGTCTTGACAGAAAATCCTGAGTCCGGCAAGTCCGAGATCGAGACAAAACCAAGACCTTCAAAATGTGGTCTCAAGACCAAGACCGGTCTTGAGTAACACAATACTGATTACTGTACTTCATCGAAATGAAGAGGTGTTTTTTTTGTTTGTCTAAATACAAATTTGCCAACTATCTGTGAAATCATCAGAGGAGAAAAGTCCTCCTCTAGGCCTAAAGTTACAGTATCTCGAACACAATTTAACAGAATTTGACCTTCTGTCTGTTTTTGCTCTGATGGTTTCTTGTATTGTGCCATGAGCATCAATGTGTCTATTGAATTCTCCTGTTTTTAGCCTTAAGCTGAACTCAGTCAGATAGCCACCATAAATAAATAAATAAATAAATAAAATATATCCCAAACTTAAGTAGCTGTTTTTACTTTATGTTTAAAACATATTATGTTCAAATAAATAAATTTAAATAAAAAAATATCCCAAACTTTGGTTGCTGTTTTTACTTTATGTCTAAAACATTTTTTTTTTTTTGATCAAATAAATAAATAAATAAAAACGATATCCCAAACTTTGGTTGCTGTTTTTACTTTGTCATGTTTAATACATATTTGTGTTATGTTCAAATAAATAAATAAATAAATAAGTAAAAAAAGATATCCCAAACTGCTTCAGAGACTTTTCTGTAAAGAGCACACATCATTTTTTTTTTTTTTTTGGTTTTGTTAAAACTTTGTCGGTAACAATAACAGGTCAAAGTAATTGGGCTTTTTGTTCATCTGTTTTCTTGTTAAAGGAGACATATCATGCTTGTTTCTCCTTTTCACTATGCCAGACTAGGATGCCTGTAAAGCATTTCTGCCCTCAGTACAAGTCATTTAGTTCCTTCATTGCCCCACAATAGCGTTCTCAAAATCCTCATTTTAGGCCATTATCAAGCTCTTGTTGAAACACTCGGATCTCAGGATGACCTACAGTAACCTCGAAACGTCACAGCCCTTTGTGCTCTGATTGGTCAGTTCTATCGGGGGTAGAGCCAGCCTGTCCTTCTTCTTCTACTGTATTTTCCAGCAGGCTCAAAGCAGCGACCGCGTATTGAGTCCCCCTACAGGCCAGAGCTTGTAATGAGTGAGTGTGAGCTAGGGATCTATATACTGCTGCTGGAAGGATGTGTTCCTCGGTGACGGTTTTGTGGCTAAAGGACATCACAGAGGAGGAAGTGTTTTATCAGATTACTCCAATAAAAAGAAAGGTACCTCGTGTCGTCACGACGATTTAAATCTCGCGGTCATCTCGCAATGACCTATTTTCAGAGGCATCAAATCTCGTTCTAGGATATCAGAAAAAAGACAATATCTCACTTTTTGAAACTTAAGGGGGTGTAAGGTCTTGTTTTCAAATTTGTTATATTATATGTAAGTATTAAATCGTGCATCAGCATGATATGTCTCCTTTAATGTAACTCCTTAAGGACGCTCTCATGGGTTTTCTTCAAACTTGGCACATATGAACTTCAGTTTTGGAGATTAAAGGTCAAAGATTAACTGGCTGTTAATGTAATACTTTAAGTGTCCATCACATTCACAGTGATCGAACCTCAGACCTTCTGGCTGACTCTACCACTGCTCCACCATCGCCTCAGTCCTCTGTTTTGTTTTTCTTTGCTCCTCCAAAGCTCCGATGGATGGGATGTCTGTCAAACTGCCATTTAAAGGGATTAACCAATCACCGAGGGCACACACGTGGAAAAACAGGCAGGTTCAGACGTACAGTATCTGAAGAATCTTTGCTCCATCCGCAGCAGCTATCTGAAGGCCTATTACTGACAGCCTGATAAGGCTGGAGAAAAGAAGGCCCCTCAGATAATACCAAGAAGTCGGCCAACGTCTTCCTCCGCTTACATCCGTCACGCAGCCATTTAAAAAACAGGCAGCTCCTGACAGCCAGTGAGAAATTGAAACTGTCTCCGCCTTGTCAGGAGCTCACAAACTCTAACGGAGAGACACCAAAAGTGACCTTGGAGGATTCTCCCTCTCCCTCCTCTCTGGGACCGACGGGATAAGCTCACCTTGAAAAAAGGCTCGGGCCGAAACCAGAGAAGAGAAAATGAAGCGTTGGAAACATGACTGCGGTACAAGGACGGGCACGCTGATGGGACATGTCCTGCTTGGTTATGAAAGACACGAGGCCACAAGAGGCTGCAGAAAATAGACTCAACAACAAGGCCCTCACCGCGCCGCGTCTTTTTCAGATAAAGAAGACGCAGTCCGGGCTGTCATGGAGGAAATCTTCATACTTCAACACAATCTCCTTGAAAGCTCTCTCCTCTCAAAAGACTTTCTCTAATCACAGTTATTTTTTATCTGATGTCATAAAAATAGTTGAAATATACCGGTACTGAAGCGCCCTCTTGTCCAATCTGTTCTGTGAAATGAACACACTCTAGAAAAACTGTCTTTTCATCCTCAGCATGCTGAATTTTAAACATCTCTCTGGGGTATTCTGCGGTTTCAGCTCTTCTACTAGTCGGTAAAATATCAATAAACTACACAGAAGAAAAATCTAAATCCACATTGGGCAGTAGTCCACAGATCTCCACCTGAAAGGGGCGACATGGGTGAAGTCTGAAAAAATGTAACATTATACTGTGATGTCAATTTGAGTGTTCTTTGAATATATGATTGTATTTGCTTGATAACTATTACAAAACCATTTTAAGCAATTTATCTTCCTGCTCATTCACCAAATACTTATGGCCCTTTCCCACTAGCACACCTTGGCCCTACTCTTCTCGGTCCTACTCAGTTTGCAGCGTGTTTCCACTAGCCTGGTACCTCCTAAAACAAGCTAGTTTGCTACTTATTGGTCAGACAGTGCTGTCATCAATGAGTCTTGAGGGCGACTACCTAGCATGCTAGTGGTAGCTACCATTAGCTTACCCTCATATGTCTTTTCTTTGCAGCTGGATTGCTCTCGTCCTCGGCTTCATTCTGTTGTATAGCTTCCAAAACTCTCCTGTGCTTCTCAAGGGGTATTTCTTCTTACCACCTGCAGCCTTCTTCTGCTTTCCTTTTTTACTCGGTTTGTGACAAAAAGCCACAGATTGTTGTGTCGCACTCAAAATGACGTCACTGCAGTGCCGCTCAGCCAGCGACACTGCACCCCGTTGGGCAGGCGACTGGAGCTAATGGAAAAGGGCACTAAGGGTCAGACTGCTGCACCAGGTCGGATTTTTACAAACAAAAAATGTACAAGTATTAATCAAATAAACAAATTTGTGTGTATAGGTGAAAATAAACATAATGCAGGTGACAGAGATGAGGTAGCGAATAAGAAAGAAAAGGAGCTATGAGGAGAATCTATTTTCGGCGACATAAGGACTCGGCTACCCATGAGAACGCACAGCGACTGTCGTAAAGCCCAAGCCAAAGCGTGTGTTTGTTGTGATGCTAATGAATGCAGCTCAGACCTTCCTCAGAACTCTGCATTGCTTTACAACTTCTTTTTTCAACAACTTACAGGATGCAAGGCGACGAGGTAATGTATCTCTTTCTAGTTACGTAGCGGTAGTTTTTGATGTGTGACAACAAGCAATTTTTTGAAAACTTAGTATTGTAGTTTTGTAGATGGCTATATATGTCTACTTACAGCCCGGTGCTCTAAGACGTGTCTGAATAATATAAATTTGCTCTAGTTTTAATTGTCTTGTTCCTGAAGTTGAGTATCCAGGCCAGTCCAGCCCTGTCCGACCGTGAGGCTAAGGAATAGCATTTATAGCTAACCTATTTTGATGCTATAAACTCATCTTAAAGTGTGTATTTCCATCAGACATATATCTAAAAGTGAGACTTTTTTGTAATTACTTAGAAACTCCTCCTAGCATCTTAAATTGTGAAGCTCTAACACTTCTGATGCCTTTATCCTCCAGTCTTTCACTGTCACAGGATCATGCTTTGACCCTTTGTAGTGAACCTGAATGCAAACATAATAAACTCTGTTTTGTTTTTGAACCCTTACGCCTGCAAATCCTGGTTAAAAGCTGGATACTATGTTTGATAAAATCATGTTGTCACCTTTGACATTGTGAATCTTATTTTTAATGTTTGGAATTAAGATGAAACTGTCAGCCAGATGAAAAGACCTGCTTTGCATCTTTTCTGCAGGTAGGAAGCTCAAACGGTGCTATTAGCTTAAAACATTTAAGGCTGTGGGTCTGCCAAGAAAACAAATGATGCTCTTAGGTGATGTCTTTCTTAACAAAGCCTGTTTGAGTTCATATGTGCAACACAGAAATTCAGCCGTTGTGCTTTAGCTTTAAGTCACAGGTCTAATGTACACGGTTCCAGGTGGATTTGATGTTAGAAGATTTGCAGGTAGCAGGTCAAGGTGGGTGGAGGCTGGGAAACCAGGACTTGTCTAAAGTCCGACCGGTTTGTGGGAGTGCTCTAGCGGGCTTGCCCTGGCATGCTTGGAGGACATTAGCTTTAGCGTGGCGTGCTCTCTCATGCACAAGAACAAGCACAGGTTAGCGTCACTGCTTTTGCCAGGAGATTGCAAAGAAAGGTTCATGATGATGGACACTGTTACAAGATAATGAACAAACTATATCATGGTATTTCTGTTTTTTTTTGTGAGGATGAAGGATCAAAATAAAACCAATGGGGATGTAACGGTGTGAAAATTTCATCACGATTATTGTGACCAAAGTTATCACGGTTATCATTATTATCACAGTATTGTTACAGTGTGCTCAAAATGTTAAAAAGGACTTTAAAACAGTATTGAAATCATTTAACCTCATTACTATGATCATTTTAACACTTCTTTTTTTTGTCAATAACTGTGTCAGGAAATGTCCTATAAGCTAATTTGTTTAAACTTTTCATGAGAAATAAAAGTAAACAATTCTGGCAAGAATTTGTCATTATTATGTTATAAATAATGGAGGGATTCATGATTGGCTATATGGATTCATGTCGGTGTTGGATGTATATATTTGTATGTATTTGGGTATTTGGATAGACAGCAAACTCTCATTTAATGTACATATCACAAACCTAGTAAAAACTTCAAATGAAGATTGGCTTTTATTTTAGAAATAAATCCTGTTTCACTTTTAATGCCAAGACAAAACTTGTGGAGGCTACATTTTTGTCTGATTGATTATGGTGATATTCTGCATGCGTCTGCTTCCACACTGCGGACCCTTAATTCAGTGCATCATGCATCTCTTCGCTTCATAACCAACGCAAAATCTCTCACCCATCACTGTATTCTTTATCATTTGGTTGGTTGGACTTCACTAGCAATTCACAGACAACAACACTGGCTGATTTTTATTTATACAGCAATTCTGGGAAAACTTCCATCTTACCTCTGTTCCTTTCTGTATAGCAGCTAAGATCCTCTAACTTGCTGCTCTTTGAGTTTTTACAGACCTGGGGAAAACTGCTTTTTCTTTAAATGCACCTTGGTCGTGGAATAATCCTCAAAAAGAGCTAAAACTGGATTCAGTGATATCTCTTAATGAATTTAAGAGCATCATTAAGAATGTGGTGACAGAGGCTTGTGGTTGTTTTTCTTGAAAGCCAAATGTGTATTTGCTTATTTATTTTAAACCTGTTGATTGTGTTGTGTCATTTTCTATGTACCGTGACTGTACGGCTGCTATTTTGGCCAGGTCTCTCTTGTAAAAGAGATGTTTTAATCTCAATGGGACTACCTGATTAAATAAAGGTTAAATAAAAAATAAAATGTATATGTACAGAATATGTGTATCTTTATATGTATATATGTATCCATGCATATATGTGTATCCATAAAATGAAGAGTGTTATGCTCTATTGTAAAGTGTCTTGAGATAACACTTGTTATGAATTGGCGCAAAGGTTGATTGATTGAATTACTGTTTTTATGTACTTAGACACCATTGGTCAATGGAATTTCGAGATTAAATAAAGAAATGAATGTGTGTAATTACAAGAAAAGAAAAAACAGATTTGTACTTTTAACATGTTTCTCTTCATAAACAATTGTAAATAAACAGTGAAAGAATGGCAAGACCTCACTCCAGAATGGCACTAATGCTGTTGCAACATTGAAACATTATTTACTCAGAAAATCCTGATAAACCTCCTATAATTCACTCAGGTATGGCTCTCTGAATCCTCTCTCTCTCTCTCTGCTCGTTTACTCGAGGAGCTACAGCTTTTAGTCATGCACATTTTTAGCTTTGCCCTCGACGTCCTTTAAAATCCAAACTTCGACCAGACTTTAGACTTTGTCTGTTTCAAGTGGCAAAAAACCGTAAGAGTCTGAGCGAGGCTCCAGCTGCTGGACTTTCAGAGGCTGAACAATGCAAACTGTGAGAGACGGCTGCTTCACTGAGGAGCAGACACACATAGTTACGCCATTTCGGTGCAAAGAGCAGCATCACCGTGAGTTACTGACACAGTGTGGTGATCAAACACGGTATAACGGTAATTTTTATAGGACACGGTAATGATTACCAACTATTACATTCCTAAAAACCATACATGGAGGAAGAAAACTTCTGTTTTTTAAACATGTGTCTATGTGTGGATGTGGCCTCCATGGCTGAAACATACAGTATCCTCGTGGTCCTTGAGCTGAAGCAGAAGGAGGAACAGCACCTTGAGAGTGCTCTTCAGAGGCTCTTAGTGCCATTACCTCACCAACAACGAGCCAGAAGTGTTGGAAGAGGAAATACATCACAGCACAAAGCATATGGCAAAGTGTGACCCTTAATAAATCCACATGGTCATACTCTATTTAAAACATCTCCAACCTTCTGTTGACATGCACGCTTTTCCCACATCGGCTGCAACACACACACAAAGTCCACACAAAGCCGCCGCGCTGCAGGACGCAGACTGTGCCGTGATGAATAGAGACGTCAGATAGCCACAATAGAGGTGGGCTCTTTAACTGGCCCTCTGACCTGTGGCTCTGAACAGAATGGGTGGTCAGACGATTGAGGCAGGTCATCAATCTCCTTCCGATCCCTAAACACAACGATGATTTACTCCGTTTGAATGGCTGAGTGAAGGAGAGCTGAACAAAAGCCGGTGTGTGTGTTTGTGTCTGGGTGTTCCTTATTCCCAAGGCAACTATGTGCATGCACGCGTACAAGCATCATATCTATGCACATGCATCATAATGCACATCTGTATCATGTTCCCTAATTATGTTTACACACTCAGACCAGCTCTGTATTGGATTGCTAATACCTGGCTGTAACTTATTGATCCTTTCTTCCACACTGTATCTCCAGCCAACAATTTCACTTGCTAACGAAGTGTGAAATGAATTGTGAGGGAAACATCTTCTCCAATGTATATACAAGCACTCTCAGATAGCAGATTCATTCATATGAGGATCACGTTGGAGTCTAGTCTGCAGTAAAGTGACAGCATGGCTGTAGCTTTGTGCTAAGTAAAGACGGTCCTGGAATTACCACATTTATTTAACTAGTCTGTTAGAAAAGATCATCGGGTGGTGGAAACTGTCCACACAGTGACAAAAAGTCTCACTGCTGCAAATCCAAACTTGCAATCAAAGAGGAGGCCAGACTTTTTACACGTGGTCATAACCATAAAGACGGCACCGGCAGGAAACAAACAGCCATAAATGTGATGAATTGGGAGTCAACAGCACAACGGAGGGGGAGGAGGAAGAACATTACATTGATGAGGACGTTGGAAGAGCTGAAAGTGTTGCTAATGATGGTGCTAACAACCACTACAGAAATCAGATTGATTACAGCCATGCAGGCTCTGATTAAAATAATAGATTCTTAAACAACAGTTTCACGCAAAGGAGACGATTACGATGACAAGAGTGATTCATCAAAAACAATGAGGATGTGGGGACATCTGGCTCAGAGGCTGCATAAAACACGGATATACCATCTGTGACGTCACCCGCTGGCAGTGATGGGGAAGTCACTTTAAAAAGAAGTGTTTGCTCGTTACTTCTTAAAACAGTAACTTGTTACTTTACTTAGTTACCCTCTTTAAAAAGTAACTTTTCACGTTACTTGTTACTTTTACGTTACTTTTACGTTACTTTTACATTGCTCGACTTTGGACAGAACCCCATATCTGTTCCTAAATGTGAAGGCCTACACAAAGTTCTGCTACAGAGAACATAACAGTTATTTCTTTTGTGCTCTTTATTTTACAAAATCATGTCACATACCCTGTGGAATCAGAGCTCCTGTCCAGTGTTTCCACATTATTCTTCTGAAATAAGCAACCAGGTCGATAAAAACAAGCCCAAAATAAGCAACCTCCAGCTATTTCCTTTCCTAATGTGATATATTACTTTTGAAAAAGAGAAACCTACAAAAAGTGTGTTAATTTTCATCTACATTACATTTCAATATCACAGTGCCAAGCATCTATTCAAAAAAAGAATGTCGCTTATAATAAGTAGACCTGGCAACTTTGGCTCTGGAGCATGCTCCATGTGCGACTTCAGACTCCCATTGGCATCTGAAGTGGGATAAAAAAGAGTTGGATGAGGCCATGTGGGACCTCTAGGGTTCCTGCAGAGAGCCTCAGGAGGACACTCGAGGAACTACAGCTTCTGACAATTCTGCATAGCCACATTTTTTTTTGTTTTTAATTTGTCTGTAAATGTTTAACCAGACATACATTGTTTAAAGCTCAATATGAACAGTACAAAAGAAATCACAAGAAATTTGAAAGTACTGGCCTTGCGGAGCAGATGGGCCTGTCTGATTCTGAGATTCGTCATATCCGTCTTTACAACCTTCATTGTCCAACAACTACACTCGGCTAAATGCTTAACAGCCCAATCAGGGAGGAGAGGTGTACGTGAGGACAACAGGTAGTGACTGTGTATTTTAAAACAATGGCGGCCTCCATATATCCAGATTGTCTTTCGCGAGGTTCATGTCACATATGATATATCTGTATGATATAATTTAATGTAACAGGAGAGTCTAAGGATGTTTAAGCTAGTGGCTAACAACAGTTAGCCGTTAGCCCCTACACATAGCTACTGCGGATGCTCCATCATACGAAGTAGAGTTGCTTGATAGTTAAATACAGGTGGTGGCTTTTTTTTTTTGGCTGGGCAGTGCAATAAGGCAATAATGTAATTAGACGGTGATAGTGATAAGAACAAAAAGGCGAACAGGAAAAGTAATAAAACACAAATGAGACAGGAGTGGGGACTTCGGCCATGGCTAAGTATTGGTCTGGTATGATTAGTGCTATGCAACGTCACACAGTCTTATCCAAACTCGTGTTTCCTGATGTAGTTATGAGCATTTTTACTTGGACCCTCTGACGGGCACTCGATGAACTCCAGCTCTTTGCTCTCCTGCGGCAGCTTCGCTCGTCCACACCACAGGCCGAATGCCAAAACCCCCCCCAAAAAAACCAAACTTCTACTGCTGGAGAGGAGAAAACTTAAAGAAAAATAAGCACTCTAGTCAAAGATCTTCTGGCTGTGGGGAGGCCAGAGTCAGAGCCAAACTCCTCGGGGAGACTGGAACCAGAAGAGTCAGAAAAAGTCAGCCAAGTCGTTAATGAAGTTATGGCCCGGGCTGCTGCCGCGGAGAGAGATCTAAATCATCTACTACAGTGGAGGGCTGGGACCTTTACTCTAGACCCATTTGGTCCCTGGAACAGAAATGCTAATTAGAGGAATAGAAGGAAAGGTTTGTAATCTGTTCAATTAGCCCGGCCTGAAAAGACGTCCTGTGGGGCCGAGGAGATTGAAGCGGGGACAGTTTGCTGTTACTGTTGTGGCTGCAGATGCTGCCTCTGTGCTCAGCTGTGTGCAGCAGTCCGACATCGAAAAGACTGAAGAGAAAGTCTAGATAAATGATCTTCTCTTCGCTCCGCTCTGGAAATGACCAGGAGCTGTTAGCTTCTCAGGTCATCTGTCTGTTTGTCCATCCAGAATTTGACTGTTCATGTGAAATCCGAAAAAATACCTCAATGAATGAATTCAAACTTCAATTAAATGTTGCTGCAGACTGAGGGATGAATGCATTTAACTAAAGATGTTATGTACGGTGGCCGAGAAGGGTCAAACGCGCGGCAAAGAGTCAAACACAAACACAAATGAAACACGTTGCAAGAAGAATACGGTGCAAATGAATAAAACACAGTGCAGGAATAAAAGCAAAAGCATCCTCCCCAACGAGCTGCATTCAGGATAGCAATGCAAATAAACGAACGTAACGAAATGTACAAAAACAAAAACGCAACGCAAAGTGTAAATGAGGTACAAAAAGACAAATGCAAAGAATGAACAAAAGCAAATGCATCCTCACAAAACGCTCTGTGATTAGGGAAACCACGCCAAGCACAAAACGGAGAATAATCTGGAAGCAACAGCAAAACCAAAACAGCTGCATGACAACTCGCTTCATCGGAAGTTTGCCAAACCTGAAGGGGGCGCTGTCAGCCTCAGAGACACAAGGAGGTGAGGAGACAGCTGACTGGATTTCTGTTCAAAACAGCGGGCGGATACAGTCTATGGAGGAAAGTTACGCCGATGTTGTTCCAAAAGTTGATTTTCACCAGAAACTGACTTAATATAACACAGAAGAGCGACATTCACAAAATTTGAGTCCAACCAGTACTTTTTACCCCTTAAAAAATGAGTAAAGGGACATTACAATGTAAAGATCAGCTTTATTTGCCTGTAATCACATTGTAATGTCCCTATACTCGTGTTTGGTGGGGATGCTTTTGCTTTTATTCCTGCACCGCGTTTTATTCATTTGCACCGCATTCTTCTTGCAACACATTTAATTTGTGTTTGCATTTGACTTGCGCGTTTGACCCCTCTCGGCCACCGTAGTTATGATCTAAAGCAGTGTTAATTCTGACAACACATTTTAATAAAGTTTTCATAAATATCTTTTATTTTAGTCAAAACTTAGTCATCTAAATTCTTTAAATTTAGTTTAGATGAAATTCCACAACATTTTAGTCAACGTAAATTTGAAGTGTTGAAGGTATGAAACTGAAACATTTAATAACACTTTATTGAATTTAATTAAAGCTTCAATTAAATGTTGCTTCTGGCTGAAGGATGAATGCATTGAATTAACCATTTAACTACTAGCTCAACTGTTTGGCAGAGGTCATCAATAAATTCAAGAATATTTAATGTTTTCAATCAGATCATAAATTCTCTCAACTCAACTCAACTTTTTTTCTAAAGCACTTTAAAACCAACCACAGCTGAGACAAAGTGCTGTAAACAAATAATCAAGACATAAAACAATTTAAAACAATGGACAAAATAAAAAGGTGTAAGCACTAAAAGAGTAGTTTTATTGTTTTAAAACTATTTAAAAACAATAAAACAAGTAACTAAAAATAAACCATAAAACACTAAAACAGAAGCAGAGTCTCATGTTGGGTTAAAAGCCAAGGAATAAAAATTAGTTTTAAGGCGAGTTTTAAATAAATATGATTCTGTCAACATTTCAGGGAACAGAGAAAACTCCAAACTAACCAACACCAGTTTACTGCCCACACCAAATTGGATCCTACCTTTTTAGTCTGAATGATCTCATATTGTTTTTATTTATTGTAATCACAGCTCATTTTCTAAAAATTATTTTATTTTTCATCTTTTCTATCATTCCTTATTTTATTGTCTAGTTTTTCTTTTTTTTTAACTTTATTTCAATTTATTATTTGTTATTTTTTTGTGAATTCATTGTTGTTGTTGTTATTATTATTATTATTATCACCATTATTATTATTATTATCATTATCATTTTCATTATCATTATTATTATTATTATTATTATTATTATTATTATTATTATTATTATTATTGTATGATGTATTTAATTTTACACTTGACCAAGCCCCCAGTGTTTCCTCATTTTTAAACCTTTATTTTTAAACCTTAAAGCTTTATTATTGTTTTTTTTTATGATGCTTTTTATAAACAATATGTATGGATTGCAGTGTGGGTGTGTTCAGGGGCTGAGCGGAGAGGGTTTGGGTCATACTTCCTTTATTTCAATCATCTGTCTGTTTGTAGGGCACTTTGTGCTGCATATTTTTGTATGAAAAGTGCTATAAATAAAGCTTGATTGGTTGATTGAAAACATCTGAAGACTGTGCTGAGTAGACTTTTTAAATGTTGCTCCAAAACATCAGTAAAAAAAATTGCTACCAATAACTAGTGCTGTCAGACGATTAAATAAATTAATCTAATTAATTACCGGATTTATAATTAATTAATCTAATTAATCGCATTGTCATGTCATATCTGCTTAAAGTACCCACATAAAGAATTTGAATTCTAGGATATTATAAAATTGTAGTGCAGGACTAATCAAATGAATACACTAAGAAGTGAAGATTTGTAAATCCACATTTTTATTGGTGACTAAATAAAACCAAAGTCAGGACAACTTGTCCAGAAAATTCTAAGCTCAATCAGGCAACTCAAATTACACTTTAAGTGTGTTTCATAAATCAAATTCAAAAGAAGAAAAAGGTCGAGGACATCCAGCAAAACAATTAGGCCTGATGCATTATTAAAGAATGTAGTACAAATATAGATAAATAAATTCAAAAATAAAATCAGACTAAGTCTTAAATATGCCATTCCTGTTGTCACCTGGGCTTTGTTTGGTTTGACTAGAGACGCATGTGTGAAGTGACATGTGCCACTGCCATGTACGGGTCCTCCAGCTGGACAATAACAAAATGTTTGTGTGCTAAGATTAATCTGTGATTAATCTTTATAACACATTAATTTGCGGTGTAATTAATTAATCTAATTAATGTACCAAAGTGACAGCCCTACCAATAACGTTGCCAAAGTAAAGGTAACCCACGGCTGTGCTTTAACTTTGCAGAAGTTTTCAACCTCATGTTTAGGAGGTGGATTTAAATGTTATCTGATGAATCATGGACATGAGCCATAGCGTAACACTTCTTTACAAACTGGATAAATCTTAGGTCAGGTTATTTTCTCCTACCCTCACTTCTCTATCAGCCTCCCTCCTCTCTCTTTCTGCAACGCGGCAGAAAAAAACAGCGTGGTAAAGGAGTCAGATATGGAGACAGGAGCCGGTGTGAGTGTTTCAGGTCTGCCTGGTGTCGTCCCATTTGTTTTGGTGCCCTGTCAGCACTAAAGCCAGGCAGAGATATGCACCCGGCCCAGCCCGGCCGGTGCTCTACCCCGCTTCGTGCGGCGCACAGATGTCCACACAATTTACTGCCCACACCAAATTGGATCACTTCTCTGGTGTTTTGTGCCGGGCTCGCACCTGCTGTTTCCCACCTCCTCCCATAAAAGCCTAAGCGTCTCTAGATTGGGGGGCAAAGGAGGAGGCAGTGAAAGATGATTTAGGAGGCTAATTAAAAGATGAAGGATGGGTGAGGGAGAAAATGAGAGGCTGCACTTTCAAACCGCTCTTTACCGACTAATACACAAAGTTTTTTTAACACGAGTTCCATTAAGCTATCTCAGGAGCACTGCTAAATAAATTCAGAGGCCTAAGGATGAAGCAAAGAGTGAGCTCTGTCCAGCCCTGTGGATACTTAAGAGGCAGAAATGCAAAACATGGGGGAACAAGATAAGCACTTTTATTTAGACATGTTATCATTTGATCGGATAGTAACTTAAAGGTGCTATGAGGAGAATCTATTACCGGCGAAATTAAGACTCTGCTACCCATGAGCACACACAGCGACTGTCGTAATGCTGCGTTCCAGTAACCTCGGAACTGGGAGTGACATCATCTCCGACTTATCGGCGTTCCAGTTGAAGTCAGAAAAAAACATGCCGATCTACCAGGCTATTGTTAGCTGTTGTTAGCACGCCCTGTATTGTTGTATGTACACCCCAGTCAGAAGTGCAAATAAATGGATTATTACAGGAGCTAAATAACTGTTCACACTGGGGGCATCCATCTTCCATTGTCAATTCGGGGTTGGCGAGGTTTCACCGAGTTCCCAGTAGGAAATTCAGACTTCAGGGAACGTTCCAGTTGCAGTTTCCTACTTGGAACTCGGAAATTCCTACTTTTGACTACAACTGGAACGCACTAAAAGGCGTGACCCAAGCCAAAGCGTGTGTCTGTTGTGATGCTAATGAATGTAGCTCAGACTTTCCTCAGAACTCTGCATTGCTTTACAACTTCTTTTTTCAACAACTTACAGGATGCAAAGCCACGAGGTAATGTATCTCTTTCTAGTTACGTAGCGGTAGTTTTTGATGTGTGACAACAAGAAATTTTTGGAAAACTTAGTATTGTAGTTTTGTAGCCGGCTATATATGGCTACTTACAGCCGAATAATATAAATTTGCTCTGGTTTTAATTGTCTTGTTCCTGAAGTTGAGTATCCAGGCCAGTCCAGCCCTGTCCGACCCGACCGTGAAGCTAAGGAATAGCATTTATAGCTAACCTATTTAGATGCTATAAAACTCATCTTAAAGTGTGTATTTCCATCAGGCATATATCTAAAAGAGAGACTTTTTTGTAATTACTTAGAAACTCCACATAGTCTCTTTAAGAATGTGAAAGTACACTCTTGAACTGGGAATTTTGCAATAGTGTTTGTAAGAATTTGAAGTAGGCCATGTATCCTTTAATTTGTATGTTGTGTTTCCGTCTATTTTTTACCATGACAAAGTTTGTTTGTCAGGTTTGAGGGTTAAAATCTGGCCATGTCCAGAAAAGTGAAACATCACAAATAGTCTTACTGTAGCATCAAGCGGAGCCAATGTTGTTTTTATGCAGTTTTAACCCAAAGTGGGGTCATTATGATGCTTTCAGTGGCACTGTATATTTTTCACTTAGTGCTCGTACCAAATAAACATCTCAGGTACAGAGCTAACAGAAGATCTTGTGACAATGATATACACTAGATCAGGGGTGGGCAACTTTGATTACAAAGAGGGACACATCCATTTTTTTTCAAGTGTTTGAGGGTCACACTGTTACATATTGTCGGGAGCTCCAATAAGGAAAAAAAAATGAATAAATTATAGCAAAATATAGCAAATATAAAGCTCCAAAAATAGAATTGTACTGAGATTTATATATTTAAACTCAAACACAATTAAAATGTAGGATTTAATGAACATGACAGGAAAGACAATTTAAGCTTCTTTTAAGGCAATGAAACAATGAATGTTTACCAGTTTTTACAAAAAAAATGTATTACCTTTAACACTGTTTCCAAATATAGTTTGTAATAATACTTTATATGTATATTGTATATCTTGCAGCAAACAAAACATGCTCTTGCAGTCTGAAGGTAGTAGAAATATTTTACCCATGATGAATCATAGTTAGCAGTGCTGTGTTTTCTTCATATTTCCAATTTTTTGAGGTTTTTTTTTTTTTTTTGGCGGGCTGCTTTGTGTGTAGTGAAGGGCCGCATGTGGCCCCTGGCTGCCAGTTGCCCAACCCTCCACTACAGCCATGGACCTTGAGGTGCTGTCTAAATTTGAGATACACTATACTGCCAAAATTATTTGCTCACCTGCCTTGACTCACATATGAACTTAAGTGCCATCCCATTCCTAATCCATAGGGTTCAATCTGACGTGGGTCCACCCTTTGCAGCTATAACAGCTTCATCTCTTCTGGGAAGGCTGTCCACAAGGTTTAGGAGTGTTTATGGGAATTTTTGACCATTCTTCCAGAAGAGCATTTGTGAGCTCACACACTGATGTTGGACCAGAAGGCCTGGCTCTCAGTCTCTGCTCTAATTCATCCCAAAGGTGTTCTATCATGTTGAGGTCAGGACTCTGTGCAGGCCAGTCACGTTCAGCCACACCAGACTCTGTCCTCCATGTCTTTATGGAGCTGCTTTGTGCTCTGGTGCACAGTCATGTTGGAAGAGGAAGGGGCCAGCTCCAAACTGTTCCCACAAAGTTGGAGCATGGAATTGTCCAAAATGTCTTGGTGTGCTGAAGCATTCAGAGTTCCTTTGACTGGACCTAAGGGGCCAAGCCCAGCTCCTGAAAAACACCCCCACACCATAATCCCCCCTCCACCAAACTTTACACTTGACACAATGTAGTCCCACAAGTATGGTTCTCCTGGTAACCTCCAAACCCAGACTGGTCCATCAGATTGTCAGATGGAGAAGCGTGATTGGTCACTCCAGAGAACGCGTCTCCACTGCTCTAGAGTCCAGTGCTTTACACCACTGCATCCACGCTTTGCATTGCACTTGGTGATGTGAGGCTTGGATGCAGCTGCTCGGCCATGGAAACCCATCCATGAAGCTCTCTGCACTGTTCTTGAGCTAATCTGAAGACCACATGAAGTTTGGAGGTCTGTAGAGATTGACTCTGCAGAAAGTTAGTGACCTCTTCTCACTATGCGCCTCAGCATCCGCTGACCCCGCTCCGTCAGTTTACGTGGCCTACCACTCGGTGGCTGAGTTGCTGTGGTTCCCAAACACTTCCACGTTCTTATAATCCAGCTGACAGGTGACTGTGGAATATTTAGGAGTGAGGAAATGTCACCACTGGATTTGTTGCTCAGGGTGGCATCCTATCACAGTTCCACGCTGGAATTCACTGAGCTCCTGAGAGTGACCCATTCTTTCACTAATGTTTGTTAAAGCAGTCTTCATGACTAGGTGATGATTTTATACACCTGTGGACATGGAAGAGACTGGAACACCTGATTCTGATTTTTTGGATTGGTGAGCAAATACTTTTGGCAATATAGTGTTTCGTCAGATGGATCTTAAATGAGGTATTTTTAAGTCACAAATGATGTCACACTAATGCCAAATCACTAAAATCCGCCTGTTTGGGTCTCAGTTTGAGCAGCACATCTGCTAATGAATGACTCCAGAGTTCCTACATTTCTGTCCAGAGTGGAATAGTTTGAATATTTCAGTTTGGTGCTAAAAGGCAAACTGGATGTCTCTCTATGCTCATTAGGAGAACATGCATTAGCATCCATCTTACAAGAACACTTTTCACTTTTCAAGATTTCAGTAGGAGTATTCCCACTCCTTGAGTTGGAGTAAAATCAGGCTGAGGAGTGTTCAGCGTGCATTAAGCATCTGCAAACGCCCTCATGACCTCCCCCTCCCACAGCTTGACCTCGGAGGCCGCCCTGCAGCCTGCCAGGTCACCATAATGTTGTCGAGGTTAAGCTCAACGTGACATTTGATCGGCTGTGATGTGACGGCATGACAGCTCCATTTCATGGCAGAGCTGCTGTGTATAGATCATTACAGTAATAGGAGAAAAAGACGTGTGTGTGGTTGTGTGTGTGACCCTCGGGGTGCCTGGCAGGTGGTAGCACACTGTCTGGATCAATTATTGATCCATCCTTGACTACAAGGTGTGAGATGCTCCTGCATCACGCTCCGACACAGCTCATAAGTCATCTCTGCAGAGATGGCAGGAGGGGTAAACGCACAGTTACTGCAACATCCTGACTTTGGATCGAGGCATAAATCTTTACAACTTACTCAAATCTTAAGGACATCACGTACACAACCTTATAAGACCATCCTAAAATAAACTTTATTTTACAAAGACTGCAGGATTTCCACAGTTCTGGAACTTTTCCATCGGATAATCTGGCCTAAGTTTTAGTACTAGGCACCTCCTCTTACTACAGAGACATACTTTGAATGCACCTCCTAAACAAAGGGTTTGTTAAGGAGGTAAGTTTGGTTGTATCTCTTACTTGACAATCATTGTACCTTTAAGGAGGGCAAGCTCAGACTGATGTAAGGCCAGTGTTGTGTGTAACGCGTTACTTTGTAAGGCGTTACAGTAACATAGCTACTTTTTCGGGTAAAAAGTAAAGTAGCGCACTACTACTGAAAATTTGGTAATGAAGCGTAGTTCCTTTTTTAATGTGGCGCAACGTTACTTTTCCCACAGACAGATCTGACACTGAAGCTGCCTTCTCAGCTGCTCGCACAGACATGAGCAGCGTTGCCAAGTCTGCTCGTTAGAAGCTTCTAAGGGCTGCAAATCTTGTGAGTCATGGCAGTGGGTCGCGGCTTTTTGGTCATGTTGCTGAACGTGAAGTTTCTTCTTGTGGCTCTTCTGTCTGTGTGAATCCCCCTGATTATCTTCCAGCTCCTAACATAAAGCTAAACACGACTGCAGTGGGCAGTTTGTCCACTTCCTTGTTTCCTGGTTGTCGTGCACGACCCCAAACACACTCACACACATGGAGCATGAGCAAGAGCCAAAGTTGCCAGGTCTGCTAAATAAACTTATATATTTCTTTATAACGTATATATTTATTTATAAATAAACTTTATATTTCCGAAAGATTAATGCACTTAAAAACACTCATATGTAGTGTACTCTTAAACTGTGGTATTACTTTTTGATTTGAGTTGTTGTAGGCAGAGAAAATACCCTTTGTATCTGGTACATTACTTTCCTGTTAGCGTCTATTTCTTCATCACAGACTCTAACAGACTGTGTCTTACTGAGGGAGGGGAGAGAACTTTCTACTGTATCTAATGTCCTTAGTGGCCATATGGAGCTCATACAACCCCACTTCAAAAAAACTGAACTGTCCCTTTAAAGGTACAGCTCTGCCGGGAGCCTTTTAGCTGTTTCACAGACTGTTGTTAACTATGTGATATCAGTTTAACATAAAAAAACAACGGAACTAATAATAATAGCAGTAATAATAATACATTTAATGTGTATTGCACTTTACATTTTCGCAATGTCAAGGTGCGAAATGATTTAAGAACAACAACAAAAAAAATGTAACAAACAAAAATCAGTATAAAAGGTTCTAAAAGAAAGAGGACTTATAAAATAAGTTTTGAAAAAAGATTTTTTTTAAAGATGGGTTTTAAGATTTCTTTTACAAGCACCATCCCTTTCAGTCAATGCCCAGTTCTATGATGTGAGGTAAATTGTCATGAAAAATAAAACATGGGAAATAATATAGAAAACAATATTCCTTTTAACCTGTTTCATCATCTGCAACAGTGAAGCAAACACTCTGAATTTTCCTTTAACTTTTCAGCCACGAGGACAGCATTGTCTTTTTTGAATATCAAGTATTTTTGTTTGGCAATATCAGTACTGTCTCTATCCTTCCAGCTAATTGCCTTTCTAATTGTTTTCATGGTGCCTAAAAGCATGCAAATCAAAAATAATTAGCTGCCTCCTAATGGTTTGCGGGCTCATTTACAGTCCGCTGTGCTCTGCACCGGTACACACTTATTCCCCTCTCTAACTAACACTCTGCTGCCTCCCAAACAGAAGAATATGATTCCCAAAAATACTTCATTCTGAATCTACTGCATCTTACTCCTGGAGTAAACACTAAACAATTGTGCCCTTAAGAAAGGATTAGTGCTCAGTAAAGGCATAACCTAATTAAGCTCTCTGATTGGCCCCCACGACTCAGCAAGGTGATGGGCGGCACCAGGGTTAGTTAGCATGCACCGTGCAGGGAGATGCTGATGGTGGTGATCATTATGGGTTATTAGATATTCAGGAGGCAACCTCAAAAGCACCTGACACATGACGTATCACTTTCCTATGATCTGGTCTATGTGCAGTTCTCATGTTGAAGACTTTTCCGTGCATGTGCATGCAGACGGTCTTATTAGAAAGGTGTACTGCCTCGAAGGCTGTCTAACTTTGCTTCATCATTTCACACTTTTATCAGAGCAGATAGGAGACACATTTATAGATTAGCTTAATGATGCAGTTACTGAGGAGACAGTGAAGGAAATGAGATCAGATTACTACAGTTTAAACTATAATAGCTTCTTTTTTCAAGTGGATTACATAACACAGCAGTGATGATTAGAGCTAATCCGTGACCACCGTGCATGGAGGATGGAGGCATCAGTGAAGTTTCTGTGGAGTGATGGTTCGATTTTTGTAATTGGACGTCATTTGGGAGTAAAACCAGTCGGAGTGTATTGGGGCAGGCACGAGTCTGTATCAGGAATCATTCTGGAGAATCATTTGCCTGAAATGATAGACCTAAATACACCTCAGTGCAGCCTGACAGCAATCTGACATCCTACAGCTCAGACTGTATGTCCAGGTTGTCTTCATGTGCACGTGCACACTTTAAAGAGCCTTAAACAGCCACTAAAAGGCTCAGCTATCCCTGCATGCTTCAGAATGTACAGATAGGCCTACAGAAATGACTGGAAGTCTTAGAGCCTGTTTACAAGACAATGAAAACAACAGAAAACTGAGAGTTTTCATTGTATTTGCATCTTCTGTTTACACAAGAACTGTGCCTGGAGTGCCTAAACCTGCAAACTTTTGAAACCAGGGTCCAGAGTGAAAAGTTTGATTTGGTATCCATCTCCCTGTAAACAAGAATCAGTGTTTTCAGGGACAATGATGACATGCGGAGCAGCACTCTTTCAGACTAAGGTTGCGCACTATTTAGTTTAGTTTAGTTGATTTCAGTCATATATACACTTCAACGCAGCGAAAGTAAAAAACACAGTACACAATTTTGACTAAAAAAGGCTCAGGCAGAAGCAAAGCTAATAATGCCTGCCTACTTTGCATCTTAAGCTACTCAACTCATGGTGTCCAGTGGGAAGAGAGAAACCAAAAAAAGAAAGAGAAAAACAAGCATATAATATAGCTGTAGCACCATTTAAGGTAATGAATTACTAATTATGTAATAATGCCTGATAATGGTATAAAATTTTCACTCCACTCCATGAAAAATGTTATATAACCTGAAATGTAAGAACTTAACCAAAAATTCTATAAAAATATCCTGACTGATATGTAGTACCCTATGACATTATTGGGATTTTTTAAAGTATATTATGAGGTTAACCTGTAAAAGGTATTGTAATACCTGATGACATTATTGGGATTTTTTGCTAAACTTTTTGTCAGACTGTAAAACAGCTGACTGTCTTTTATAGGTTAACCTCATAATGTACTAAAAACAAAATCCCAATAATGTTATAAGGTATTACAATATCAGTCACGACATTTGATCACATTATTGGTTATTACATTAACAGGTTTAATTATATTTTTGATTGAGTTAATTTTATTACATTATCAGGTGTTACACGCACGAACCCAGGAAAAAACAACAGCAGCAGCTTTGGCCGTCGATCGATTAACATGTGCTGCTTACTGTGCTACGTTTGTTATCCAGATGAAAATATACAGACACATTTTTTGTCCAGACACAAAAGTGTCTTCATGGTCCACTCTTCTTCTTCTTGAACTATGAAGGGATGCAAGTGTAAAATCACTTTCCAAAGCTACTTTGGGTTATATCCTGTTTATATATAAACTAACTCTTCTGGGTAGCATAACACTAAAGATAATTTTAACTAGTAGAAAAGGAGCTTGCTGGCTTCAAAAAAATCATGCAAACAACTCTCTTTTTGACTTGAAAGGATGCAAATTAAAATCACTTTCCAAAGCTACTGTTTAGTTAAAAAGTGTTTATATACTATATAAACTCTTGGGGTAGCATAACACTAAAGTATAATTTAACTAAAGAAAAAAGGCTGAGGAGCTAAAAAAAAAAAAATCATGCAAACAACTCACAGGAACAGAACAGTTAAACTTCGTAAAGGAAAGAGCAGGAGAGCTTCTGGTGAGCGTCAAACCACAGCACTCATGGGAGAGAAAACCTAAAAGTAGTTTAAGAAAACTTAAAACCCAAGAAGTTGAAAATACAAAAGTAACCTTAGTTGAAATTTAAGATAGATCATGCTTTTACTTTTTCCATTAGTGTTTTCTCCATCCCCCCATAGGCGCCCTTTGCTGCATCCAGTGAAGTGAAATTGGAAATTGAGCGCCTGAAAGTCCAGACATCCCGAGCTCGCTTTTGCATGGTGAAGCTGAATTTTGGCTGAACAAAGCAGTACCAGTCCAGGTTTATTTGCCCCAATTTTTTCAGTACCGTTGTTTTTTCTTTTTCATGTTTTTTTTTTCCCATCTATTATTTAAATTCTGGGGCTGGACTTATTAAAGTTTGTGCTCTCAGGTCTTGGCATTGTTCATGGAAGTACGTCACTGGTGTTGCATAATAAAATAGTTCCAAACAGGAGCTTTGGGGGGATCTTACTGTATCGTCTAGTTGAGCCAACACCCTAAATACGGGGTATTTAAAAGGCTTTTGTTGGTATTATTGACTTCTACGTATCGTGTAGTATCTGTTCTCATCTATCGCCCCTCAGGGAGGATCTGGACAGTTTCTTTATTGTCCGTTATATTAAGTAGCACAATGGGCCTAAAGCTTAAAAAAGTGAACTTCCTTTTAATGTTGCCAAGGCCAAAGCAGAGGTCCAGCAGATGTGCCCTGTTCTTTTTAAGAATTACTCCAACAAAGAGCGATGTGCAGCTTTTATAAAATAAAAAAGACATTACTTTGAGCTGTAGAGGAACTGCTTTGTGAAAGTTTGGATATTCCTCCTCACAGAAGTTCTAATGTACGAAAGGCACTCCAGCCAAAGCCTTCGAGGGAGACGTAATGGCAGGCAGCCACTCCTGCAGAGAGCTGTGCCCCGTCACAGGAGCAGCCAGAAGCTCCTGGAGCTGAAGAGGGAGGACGTCACCTCGGCCACTTTGGCACAGAAAATACCTGAAGGAGGAGGTGGAGGGGGGGGTCTCACCTCCATCATGATGAGCACCCCCCTCCTTCTGTGTCTCTTTTTTCCTTCTCATCGCCTCCATTCTTCTCTCTTTGTATTCTGCTCTCACCATCCTTCTCCATCTCTCTCCTCCAGGCTTTCTGAGCCATCTCTGCTGCTTTGTGCTACATCAGAGGCTGAGAGGGTAAATAGGCATGAGGGCATCAAGCCCACAGCGTTTGGGGGAGGGTGGGGGGGCACCATCAGCAGAATATGGAGAAAACCACCCTGACAAAAGGAATCAGACAGCAAATGGACCTTGCAGTAGAGAGTGTTGAATCATTCAAAAGCCAAACAACAGTGGTGGGACATCAATATAGCTGCTGTTAGGGGAGTGGAGAGGCTGCTTTTCAGGCTTTATTTATGCAGATTTGGCAGGGTTGGAAAAATATCTGCAAGTCATGGACGCATTTTTCACTTCACATATTTTTGGGTTTGTCAGACGGTGTTTACTCTGTAACTAAAGCTGATTGTGATAGCCAATTAAGATTAAATACAGTTTTAATTGCAGGGTTAAATGTTAACCCTTTCATTCATGAATTAATAAATCATGAAGGAATACTTTCCAAAAAGTTATTTTGTACTTTCAAACAAGTTTAAAAAATAATTTTTATTTGTTATTCACAATTCTATTTTAAGGGAGTTATGCATCCGACCACTACAGTGGGCACCGTGCATCAACTGTATAAATCATAATTTTGTGGAATTTAATTAAGATCTACAAGTGCATATTCGCAAACATTTATTAAGAGTAAAAACAGGAAAAAGCTAAATCTGAAGTATATGTGTTTTGGTGTTTAATCATACTGTTGACATGTGAATTACACAAAAATTTAAAATAAAAAATACAAAATTATGTGAAATCTAAATACAGGCATCCTTCAGGCATTCTGGATTTATGATGCAATATCTTGACATGGTAAAAATGGACATGATACTGCAACCCAAAAGGTATAAACATTTTCCAATTATCTGTCGACTGTAGTGGACAGCAGGCATGAAAGGGTTAATATTGTGGTGTTTTTTAAAAGTTCAAACTAACACTATTGACCAAATCTGCCTACTCACCTGAGCTGGGGGTCAAATTAATGCAAACAAAATACTTGTCAGTACTAAATATTAGGGTAATGAGAAAGTTTAAAGTGCTTTTAGTTGTGAAATCCAGTTTTTAACCCCGTTTGATATTTGAAATATGTAGAGATGAATGATTAAAATTACTTTCCAAAAGCTACTTTGGCACAATCATAGAAAAAGGGTTGTCTTGTTTACACTGAAATAAACTCTTCTGTGGGGCATAACTCAAAAATACTTTTAACTAGAAGAAAAAGAGCTCGCCACTGGCTAAAAAAAATCATGCAAACAACTCACAAGAAGAGTGAAAATTCATAAAAGAAAGAGCAGGAGAGCTTCTGGTGTGCATCAAACCACAGCATCCATGGGAGAGAAAACTTCAAAGTAGATCAGGAAAACTTAAAACCCAAAAAGTCGGAATTAATGATCCGGTTCAGGCACTCAATATGGTTTAAATAAATATATACAAGGTCTAAAAATGTCAAAACTGAACCATCAACCTGTATCAGCATGCAAGGTCCACACCACAAAGTACTGGACCTGGATCATTAATGTCCACTTTTCAACTTTTAAGTTTTTCTCACCAGACTTTGTTTATTAAATAATAATTTGAATCGTCCACTAAGTCATCTGCAAATTTCTAAGGGAAATTAGTCATTCAAAGGGGTAGTAGTGTCCTTTTGCCATCTCTGTACTGGCTAATAAACATGTAGGTAGGTGCATTGTCTCTTATCCAGAGGTTGGTATGAACTGATCAAGTAGCAACTTCCAGGGCTAAAAAAAATGAAGCCAGTGCCGAAGTGCCATAAACTGCAATCCCTTGAGTGTCCAATTGAGGCTGGCAAGTAAGGTTTGTCATCTTTTGGGATAACAAATCTAGTTTTCCCCTTGAATTCATATATTTCTCAAGATCTCCAGAAAACATCCAAATAAACCTGTTATCACAGGGCCTCCTAAATTATGTCCCCTTTAGATAAATCCTTATTTTCGATGCAGTGTCATCGTGAGGACAGGATTTTGGAGAATTATTTAAGTAGTAATGTCTCACAAAAGACAGGGCTCCAGAGTGCAACCATTTTGGGCACACATGCACCCAAAATTTGTGAGAGTGCACCTAACATTGTTTCTTGGGTGTGTTGGTGCGCCAAGAAACAATGTAGGCGCACTTTTCCAAATTTAAGTTGACAAAAGTATCTGCAGTAGTGGAAAAATCAGCAGAAAGAGGACAAGACACAGCCCCTGCTTCCTCTCTTTTCTCCTCTCTTTTCCAATCAGCTGTTAGTATGCAAATTAACCCAGATGGAGCCTGACTGTGGTGCCAGGTTTCATTTTGCTTCACTTTTAATATATAATTTTGCTTAGAATAAAGTTACATATATATTTACATCTTTTTCTTGTTTAGAAATCATTTACATATATAAAAGTTATGGAGAGTGATAAACTGGTGACCTCATGGCGTTAAAGGGACTACGGGGAGTTTCTAAGTAATTACAAACAAGTCTCACTTTTAGATATATGCCTTTAAGATGAGTTTTATAGCATCAAAATAGGTTATCTATAAATGCTATTCCTTAGCTTCAGCTTCCTTTAGCTTCGGGTCGGACAGGGCTGGACTGGCCTGGATACTCAACTTCGGGAACAAGACAATTAAAACTAGAGCAAATTTATATTATTCAGACACGTCTTAGAGCACCGGGCTGTAAGTAGCCATATATAGTCGGCTACAAAACTGCAATACTAAGTTTTCCAAAAATTGCTTGTTGTCACACATCAAAAACTACCACTATGTAACTAGAAAGAGATACATTACCTCGTGGCTTTGCATCCTGTAAGTTGTTGAAAAAAGAAGTTGTAAAGCAATGCAGAGTTCTGAGGAAGGTCCGAGCTGCATTCATTAGCATCACAACAAACACACACTTTGGCTTGGGTCACGGTTTTTGGTGCATTCCAGTTGTAGTCAAGTTCCAAGTTCCGAGTAGGAAACTGCAACTGGAACGTCCCCTGAAGTCGGAATTTCCAACTGCTAACTCGGTGAAACCTCTCCACCCCCGAGTTGACAATGGAAGATGGATGCCCCCAGTGTGAACAGTTATTTAGCTCCTGTAATAATCCATTTATTTGCACTTCTGACTGGGGTGTGTCGCTCTAGATCAGCTGTATACATAGTATTGTTAGACTTATATTTACAAAAATGCTGCCATAGTGATAATCACATTCTTCATGTGATATTTGTGAACAACAACACAGGGCGTGCTAACAGCTAACAATAGCCTGGTAGATCGGCATGTTTTTTTCTGACTTCAACTGGAACGAGGTTACTGGAACGCAGCATTACGACAGTTGCCGTGCGTGTTCATGGGTAGCAGAGTCTTTATGTCGCCGGTAATAGATTCTTCTCATAGCACCTTTAAGGGTGACACTTTGAAAAAAATTTGGTGCACCTTGCAACCAATGCAAAAAGTTAGTCTGGAGCCCTGTAGAGAGGAGGAACTGGTACCCAAAACAAGACAGATCCAAACAGCGATCTAGCATCAGATGAATATGACTTGAGTTATTAAGACTGTTTATTTTGGTCCTTAATCTAATACTAATTCATGCATCAAAGCTGACAGCTCTAATATTTTGATTGTTTTTGTTTCCCAGGCAGAAAAGACAGATCAGTGAGAGTTTATGGGAGCAGTTTCTCTACCATGTCAAATAACCAGAGGGAGAATATTCAAACTGAGCGTTCATTTACATAAAACATTGCTTCTTCATCAGTAAATAAACTGAATTAAGCTCACATTCCTGTTATGTAGGACGGTGTGATGAAGTAGGAGGTAAAAAGAGCTGTGTAAGTTTATGTAAACATGCTGCAATTTTAATGGACACTAACGTCCTTAGCTGCCCCCCCCGTGAGAGGCAGAGGAGGTGGTGGCGGGGGGGAGGATGTGGGAGGCTTTCAAACCACTTTGCTCCTTTCAGTCTGTCGATTCCGCCCCGCTCTCCCCGTCCTACCTCTGTCCTCATCTTCCCATCTTCACCTAAGGTCTACTCATGCATGTTATCACTGAGCTGGCAGCAGTGGGAGGCTACACAGGAATTCATATGCCCCCCAAATGCTCCCCTGGTGGAGACCGACCCGCCGCCGCCACCGTCGCTCCATCTCCATTTATACTGCCACTGCTCCACTGCTGGCCTCCCCACTCACAACTGTAACCATTGCACCATTATCTCTTTCCCAGCATCCTCTCTGTTCTCCTGTGGAAACCAAAACGCTGTGACTAAATCCAGAATCCTGAAATTCTTGAAATTAAATGAATCAAATGAAATAAAACAGAAAAAAAACAACTGAATGAAATGAAAAAAAAGAAATCATGAGCCGGGTTCAAGGTTTTGGGTTTTCATTAGCAGACGTTTTAGATAACTGTTGAAATTATACAATGTTTTCACTGTATAAATGTTTATTTGTTCATTTTGGATGAGTATGACATGGATATGCTGAGTCTTGTTTTAAATAAAATGACATTTTGGTCAAAAATTTTGATTGTATGGTACTTTCCATGATTGCTTGCATATTGCTTTTTAAACTTTTTTAAAAATTGTTTTTATTTATCTATTATTTAGACAATTTAAAGTAATAAAAGTATTCAAAACATTTGAATTTTTTCATTTCTAGGTAATATTCCATGCAATAGAGGGTTAACAATTGGACTCATAATGATATCTATTTTAGTTCAGTAGTTATTCAGGAAAATCTCATTTTTCATCATGGCGGTTTTGTTTTGAAGTTTTTGAAGATCCAACATCCGATCCGATTGAACACTCCAGATTCCACAGTATCTTGGTTATATTTTGGAGTTTGTTGCAAGTCTATGCCTTTATTAGTTCCCTTGCTATGAAGAAAATTCCAAGTCATTTCACTATTAAGTAGAAATAACGCTGAAAATAGGCCTGGAGCCTCGTTCCTGCACGTTATTGCCTTTCAGTTTGAAAAGAAAAATGCTCCCCTTTAACAAACCTGCACTGTTTCTGTTTCACTCCTACCTGTTGGCAAGATGTGCAACAACATTTTACTCTTAACAAATTATGACGTATCCAAAAAAATCTTCACCTAAGTGCTCTCTTTTACCAACATATATTTACTCCAGATCACTTGGGACTTAAATTAAATAAAATATAAAATGAGAGGGTTCGATATACGATGTCTCTTGTCATTTATCAACTTAAGAGCCCATCAGAGCTAAAAAGCAAAGACAGTTAGCAGATAATTGAGATAATTGAGAAGACTGGTTGGCAGGGGAAAAGAGCAAATGTAGAGCCAAGCATTTTAAAGATATTGCTTTCTCCATTTTTGGTAATAACCTTATTTAGGCTTGCACAGTCAATCACATCCTTCAGCTATAATTGTTTAGTGAAAGTGTATCAAAGAGGGAAATATAAGGGTTTTGTTCAGCAAATATATGAAAGCAGAATGCAGGCACATGTAAAAGAACAGAAAAAAGAGTAAACTAACATAAAAGTGAGCAGCAGGAGGACAGAAGAGCCAGTTTCGGAGCATCCTCCAGCCTCCCGGCTCAGCGTGACTAAGGTGAGGCCATCTCTGGAGGATCGAGGCCTGAATTCTAATCACAACAATAAGGTCAGCCGAGTAATCCCTGTCGGCCAAAATGTCACTGTTCCCCCCCGCTCTGACACGACTCCCCACGCTCAGCATCAACAACAACCAGCGATCGATCACACACTAATTAGGGACGGACCGGGCTACGCTGGGCGAGAAACAAGGGGCAGACAAACGTGGACGCGTGAGAACAAATATTACACACAGACTTTGTTTTCTTATGTTTGGAGAATGTTGGTGAACCGAACAGAGGTGAAGACAAACACTGTAAAATAACAAAAAACTCCACATCTATGTTTCAGAAGTCTTTGATTATAGATTTTATTAGTCAGCATTTACACGAAGACCATGAAGGCAGAGTGAACTGCTGACTCAGCTAAACATGCCTGATTGAAAATGCAGCGACTGTAAATTAAACCTAAAAGTATTTGTGTTTTTATATTTATGTGACATTTCACAGACTCCCTCACTATGTCTGTACTCTGCAGACAAACACGTCCATGCTCTGTAACTGTTTTTATTTATCTGGTTTGCACGACTAAAAGCTTGAGTTTCATAGTGAGTTTGGGAGGGAGGTAAACAATCGGGGCTTACTATTAGCTTTAGTAACACTTCCTATAAAGCCCCTCCTTAAATATGATTGTAAAATATTCTAACTAGAAAAGCACTCAGAGAGCGCAGACCTCCGCCAGCGCCACAGTCCTCACCCATATTGTGATTTTCACCATAATTATTAGTCCTACGTTTATTTCATTTAAATATTTAGATTCCTTGACCATGAAAACATACCATTAGCAACTGGATTCATAATGATATCTATTTTAGTTCAGTAGTTATTCACAGAAATCACATTTTTCGTCATGGTGGATCCAGACGCTGATCTGGATCAACACCAAAATCGAATCAGTTCTTCCTTTTCCCATGCTGAACATTTCCTGAAAATTTCATCACAATCCATCCATAACTTTTTGATTTATTTTGTTCAAAGACAGAAAGACAAACAAACTCTCCTGAAAACATAACCTCCTTAGCAGAGGTAATAAACTTTTCAGTGCTTGTATTGATGAATAACTATGGTTATAAGCACTTGTGATCTTTCCTGGTAGTTTGTATTACAAATATCAAACATTATCATCTCAATAACAGATTTTATGAGTTAAAAATATCCTAGTATGTTGGTATTACTTACACCTGTAAGACATTAAACACATTCATAATGCTGCATAACAAAAATCTAAGGTAAGTTTGCTAACACTTTCTATGAAGCCCACATTCATAATGCATTATAACTGCATCCATAATGCATCTTAATGCATTCATAATGCCTCATAACTCCACTTATAAGCAAACATAATGCTTCATGATGCTTTATATCAATGGTCATAAAACATTATAATGTCATTTATAATGAATTATAATGACCTGTTCCATGGATGCTCATGAAAACTCATGAACACCACATCCATGATGCTTTATGAGGTATGAAGCCCCGATAATCACTGTGCATTATGAGGGCATTCATAATGCTTCATAACTACATTCATAATGCTTCATGATGCACTATATCAACAGTCATAAAACATTATGATATCACTTACATATAATAATCACATAATGTTTTATGACTGTTGATATAGTGCATCAATTGATTTATTTAAAGGTGCTATGAGGAGAATCTATTACCGGCAACGTAAAAGACTCTGCTACCCATGAGCACACACGGCGACTGTCGTAATGCTGCGTTCCAGTAACCTCGGAACTTGGAGTGACATCATCTCTGACTTATCGGTGTTCCAGTTGAAGTCGGATAAAAACATGCCGATCTACCAGGCTATTGTTAGCTGTTGTTAGCACGCACTGCGTTGTTGTTCACAAATATCACATGAAGAATGTGATTATCACTATGGCAGCATTTTTGTAAATATAAGTCTAACAATACTATGTATACAGCTGATCTAGAGCGACACACCCCAGTCAGAAGTGCAAATAAATGGATTATTACAGGAGCTAAATAACTGTTCACACTGGGGGCATCCATCTTCCATTGTCAACTCGGGGGTGGTGAGGTTTCACCGAGTTCCCAGTAGGAAATTCCGACTTTGGGGGACGTTCCAGTTGCAGTTTCCTACTCGGAACTCAGAAATTCCTACTTCTGACTACAACTGGAACGCACCAAAAGACGTGACCAAAGCCAAAGTGTGTGTTTGTTGTGATGCTAATGAATGCAGCTCAGACCTTCCTCAGAACTCTGCATTGCTTTACAACTCCTTTTTTCAACAACTTACAGGATGCAAAGCGATGAGGTAATGTATCTCTTTCTAGTTACGTAGCGGTAGTTTTTGATGTGTGACAACAAGCAATTTTTGGAAAACTTAGTGTTGTAGTTTTGTAGCCTGCTATATATGGCTACTTACAGCCTGGTGCTCTAAGACGTGTCTGAATAATATAAAGTTGCTCTAGTTTTAATTGTCTTGTTCCTGAAGTTGAGTATCCAGGCCAGTCCAGCCCTGTCCGACCCGACCGTGAAGCTAAGGAATAGCATTTATAGATAACCTATTTTGATGCTATAAAACTCATCTTAAAGTGTGTATTTCCATCAGGCATATATCTAAAAGTGAGACTTTTTTGTAATTACTTAGAACCTCCTCATAGTCCCTTTAAAGAGATGGGCATTAACTTGGATGGAGGGATTTGACTCCATCCAGAGTAAAATAAACTCTTTTCTTGCAGAAATTTTGCAAACATCGACGTTTTCATGCTCCTCAATGTTCTATAGCGTTACAATGATGACTTATGATGATTATCAGAGAGCATGATGATTAAGAAGCACTCCTAATTATGATTAAACAGCATAATTAAATATCTTAAAAAGTGCTCTTACATGTTTATAATGCATTATAGAAAGAAACTTCATAGAGAGGGTTAACCTAGATTTAGAATGTTGGAGTTTTGAAGTGATCTTATAAAAGAGTCTGACAAAAAATACATTTAGTATGATTGAAATTAAGTTTACTTTAAATTTAAACACAGAATAAGACCTTAAAACCACACTTTTCAACTGCATATGTTTATAAACGTCTGGCCTTTCTATATTTAAACCTTCTAAATGATGTTTGTCTCTGGTTGCAGTGAGCTTTTGTCTGACATTCGGTCTGCATAAAGATGAGCATAAGAAGAAAAGGAAGAAGCTGAGCCCTCGCTGCAGAAACAGAGTCATAAACAGTTCAGTAAACAGAAGACCAGCTTTAATCTGCCTCTGAGCTAACATCTTGACGTGAGTGACAGCTCCGCTTTGGCTACAAACACTGATATTTTCACGAGTGTGTGTTTGTGCCCTTTTTAAAATTTTTGCACCGTCATGTGTTTGGCAAAATTAGCAGTGCTTGGAAAGAGGAGCACCAAAAGAAGCTTTGACAGGAAGATTCAGCGTGAAACTGAAAAAGAGGAGCCTGGAGAAAACACGGAAAGGAGTTTGAGAAGCTCTTAAAGGAGAAGTGTGGAGGTGCAGCAGCTCGTGTGGATGGTAGGGTGTGAGGCCACAGGCACAAATGTATGAGCAAAGAAGCTGCTTCTTCAAAAGCATGAGCATAATGAGTGTTAATTTGCATTGAGTCTGTATTCACGTCAGCATTATGGTATCCTATATGAAGCTCTGATTGATGAGGCTCGCTCTGGTGACATTATTAAACTGATCCAACTCATTAACATTTTAACTGCTGGGTGCTCTGGTCAGATGGGCACAGAGAGATGAAGGTATGTAACAGGTCTAAGGAGGGATGCACGCTCTATTTAAGTCTTTTGAAGCCTTTTTTGAGAAGGAACCAGGGGAAAGTTTGCAGAATAACGTGAGAGAGGAGCCACAAGTCAGTTTTAAACACAACTTACCTAAACGGCTCCTCTTGGCAAAGTAAATGTGTTCTGCACAATATGGCAGCCAGACCATAATTCTGCTGTTGCAATGCTGGACACGACAAGTTAAAAAAACAAAACAAACAAACAAACAAACAAACAAACAAAAAACAACTAACCTATTAGAATAACAATGGACTATATAGGACCTAAGGATATGGCCACAAGGCTACCTGATTATCCAAAGATGATTTGAAGATTCTAAAAGATGGTCTAAAACATACCTTTATGCTTGTTAGCTCCATGCTAATATATAATGGAAGTTAACATATATGGGCTAACGATTTAGCATTGATTTGTGATGAATTTAACGTGTGAAGACATCCATCTTCTACACCTCTTACCCCTTTTGGGGCCACAGTGGAAGAAGCCTGTCAAAGGTGACATTGGACAGGAGGCAGGGTACACCCTGAACCGGTCCACAGCCAATCACAGGGCCACATAGAGAGACAGACAACGGTTTAATACTCAAATTCATAGAACATGCAAACTCCAAACAGAAAGGCCTCGAATGACCCGTGGATCGAACTACCAACCTTCTTGCTGTGAGGCACATAGAATAGAATAGAATAGAATAGAATAGAATAGAATAGAATAGAATACAATATTGTAAATCCTTATTGTCCACTGAAGTGGAGAATTTTATTCTGATCACCGGCACATGGGACAGGCAGCACTAAAGTACAAACATTCATACATATCATACATAAAAAAGTATATATTAGACAGAATAAAACCAGAGATATAATAAAAGAACAGAAAAGGAATAAAAGTAACGGTAGCATCACTCGCTGCCCCAGCGTACCACCCTCTCATTAAAACATAATTTTAAAAAGTTGAAAAAGTTGCTTCAAGTTAAAAATGAAAAGTTACATTTTGAGCACATTAGACAAATAAGCATTATTTTATTTTCAACAAGTTTACACTGCTCAAAGATGTCCCTGATTATGTGAATGTTTGCTTGCTAAAATCCACTTGAAGATTAGATTTTTGTCTTGCCCACAATGCTTCTTTTACATGCAACTTCCAGAGCTGTGCTCTAATGTTTATCTTGGATGCAATGGCATGCATTGTTATTTGAAATGTTCTGATAACAACAGAGTGCCAGGCTGGATTTTCATGTTTTAGGAGGATTTGTGGACACGAACACTTCTGCATCATAGCCATCTAAAAATCAAAACTGACATTCTTTCAACCTTTAAATGTCAGTTTCATGGTTGGTCTTTTGTTTGTCCCTGTTAGGTGGGTTAACTGGCTTTCTCTAAGTGGAGACAGATTTGAGAACATGTAAAGCTTTTCACACTTCTGATCAGAGAACAAAAGCTTCATGGTGCAGCTACAAGAGTTAAAATCAGGCGAGTGAACTCTCTGTGGTAATTAGATCATTTTGAAAATAATCCTGATATAAGATTGTCTTTGACACTGATGTTCTAACATGGAAAACTCACATCATTGCTCAACTTTATGTCGGCAAACAGCTCTTAAATGTCACAACCTGAGTCTGTGATTAGCAGTGTTGGGCATGTTGCTTTAAAAAAAATAATTTGTTATATTTACTAGTTACTTTCCCAAAAAGTAACTGAATTACTAATGGAATTACCCCTTCATGAATGTAATTAGTTATCAGGGAGAGTATTTGATGTGTTACTTTTCTGAAAAATCTTTTTCCTCTTGAACTGTGTGTCTCCGTCTCTGTGTCCTTCCTTGTTGTTACCTGCTGCAGCAGCTCTGACATCATCAGCCGAGTTCTCTGTGTTTTTGGTCTTTAGATTTTAGATTTACTAACAACAAACTTCCATCCTGAAAACACCAGTTTTAACGCCACAGATCGCTTCGGACTCACCAATGCTACAGCTAGCTGTGTTACCAGATTTTGTGATTGAAATAAGCATTTGTAAAGAGAGAAACCTACATGAAGCGTGTTTTAATTTTTATCCATGTTACATTTCGATTTCAAAGTCATATCTCTTCTTTTTTGTCTCTTAATTTACTTATTATCATCCTTTTGTTTGGAGGTGGAACATCCTTCTCTTTATACAGAAGAATTTGGTTTATATTGATAGTAGATCATGCACCAGATTCCTCCTGAGTTTGGGGGCTTAACAAGCCCAAATGAGCAACTGCACTATTAGTACAAGCCCAAAAAGTGCAGCTTACATCTCCCAATATAAACATGCAAGTTAGAAAAAGAAGAAGCTGAAAGTTGCTTATAATAAGCGGACCTGGCAACCCTGCCATCGAGTTTTCTCGTCTGTCTGTCTGTCTGTTAGCGGTGCAGCTCCTACCTGTACATTGGTGCAAAGTAATGCGCCACATTTCACTGTCTGTAACGGTAACGGCGTTGTAACACATGAGAAAGTAATTAATTAGATTACCCGTTACTGGGAAAACATAACGACGTTAGCAATGCCGTTATTTCTAATGACATTACTCCCAACACTGGTGATTAGAAAAAAACACAATCAGAGATTTAAAGATGAACAAAAAATGAAGCCATAACTTAACATGGGACGACCACCCGAGCCTCCCTTAATGAGTGCATAACTATCCTGAGGTTGTGTTTTTATGTCGCCCTTATGCAGTTTTTTATACCATGACCACCGTCATTTCACCTTCTTTGACCATTATCTTTCACCAGTAAACTTCACTGTTGGATGTTTAGGCTAAAATGTGCGACACAAACCAAAGCGTAGGACAGAAAAAACCTTCATCTTTAATTGTCTCCAGTGTCAGTGTTTGTGTGGCGTCTTCTTTGCCTGCAGCTCTAAGCTGAACAAATTAGTTTCATCAAGCTGAGTTGCTCTGATGTAATGAATATGCTTCCCCAGCAGTGTCTCCAACCCTGCTACATGACACTAAAGCCAAATTAATGTCTGTTTAATCTCTTAAAAATCATTTCCCATCCCTAGTTGTCAGTTTTTATTAGTTTTGGATTCACATTTTTCTCTTACAGGAGGTGTTAACTCAAATTCCGGATAGAGATGTAACGTGTTAGAATTTGATGGTTTCATCGATGTCGACCCAAAGCGGCTTTATCTTTTACTTTTATTCTTCCGTCTCGCCTCCTTTCAGTCAATTACCCTGCACGGCAGTTTTATGATAAAGCTTCCACCACAGTGCTGACTAAGATACACATTATCTATGCATCCACTGAGGATCACAAACAACAGCTTATTGCTCATAAAATGCAGCCAGGCTCTGAACCCCCTACACACATACAGACTCACAGCACCTACCTACGCAGGGCCTGTTTTTCATTCAATTATCAGCATGTCTGTGCAATCTAAAACAGCTTAGAGAGCGACGCAGCGCTGTAAAAACGGGCTGTGAAATCTGGCCTCCATAACCGTGAGAAAGAAACAAAAAGAGGGGAGAGTGATGGCGATGCATAGAACAGTGAGCACAATTATGCCACCTCCGTCTGCCTCCGCCCGATCCCCCACAAATGGATAGGTAGATTAGTTTTGCACTTGACTGGTTCTGTCTGGCAGCTTCGGTGGGTCCCTGTGTCACATGCTGACAGCGAGGCCGCCGCTTTCACAGGTCTGGCTGCAGTGAGAAAATCTCCCTGGGTCTGCTGCGGGGGTCTCTGACTGTCAAAGCGAGCCTGCCTCGTGAAGCTGTGGTTAGGAGAACGCTTGAATAGACGAGGGGGCACAAAGGCAGCGAGGAGACAAAAGGGACAAATGAAAGGTTAGACTTAAGATGGAGGCAGTGATGGATGAAAGAAGGATGTGAGGACAGATGGTCGATTAGAGGACGTATGGAAGGGGAGGGCTGAGTCACGGGTGGGTCAAGATTTATATAACATGTAACATACAGTATATTCTTAACGCAGCCCTTTAATGCAGCAGGGCAACTGCACGGTGCACCTATTACTACAGATAAACTCACATACAGTACAGGCCAAAAGTTTGGACACACCTTTATGTTCTTAACAAAAAAGTGTGAAATAAATGAAAACACGTCTTATATTCTAGTTTCTTCAGAGTATCCACCCTTTGCTCTGATTACTGCTTTGCACACTCTTCATTCTCTTTATGAGCTTCAACAGGTAGTCACCTGAAATGGCTTTCACCAGTGTTGGGCACATTACTTTAAAAAAGTAATCAGTTACAGTTACTAGTTACTTTCCCAAAAAAGTAACTGAATTACTAACAGAATTACTCCTTCATAAATGTTATTAGTTACCAGGTAAAGTAATTAATGTGTTACTTTTTTGAAAAATCTTTTTCTGCTTGAACTGTGTGTCTCCGTCTCTGTGTCCTTCCTTGTTGTTTCCTGCTGCAGCAGCTCTGACATCATCAGTTCTCCAACAAAGCGTGTGGTGGAATTTGCCTGATAGACCAGAATGGGAGCAAAGTGCTCCGCGGTTTGTTTCAAGGGCGCCGCGCAGCGCTGCGTTGCTGAAGTGCTGTGCTTCAGGTCTATTCTCTGCGTGGCCGCGTCCAAACCTCGTAAATTCACCGTCGTTAAGAAAGCACCAGACAGGAAGACAATGTGTGGAGTATTTGGAAGTTTCAAAATAAAACAGAATACACGGACTCTCGAATGTAAATTTCCTCAATTGTTTGTCATTATGTAAAAACCGGAGGCATGAGCACAGGTCAGCAGTCGGTCAGAGGGTTCCAGAGGCAACACGACACCATAGACAAAGAAAAGTGAATTATAGAGGTACAGAAATACATAACACTGTATACATGACACCAAACATCTTTTCTACAAGGATACAGGTGGATAGAAGTTGAATAAATAATGAAGCTGTGTGGTTGGGACTAGCACAGGGACCTTAGAGAAGCGAAGTGAGGTGTTGTTTATTTCCTTCCTCAGTCTATAACACGTTTTATGAATGTGTGACATCACTAGTCTCATGAGAGCCTGTGGCTCTCCGGGGATAGGCCCTCCCCCTACGGGGCTGCACGCCGCGGCGCTGCTCGGTGCGCCGCTTTCAGTGGGCTTTGTCTGTCAGGGCAAGACCGCGGCGCGGCGCTTCCGTGTGCCGTGGAATTTGGGGGAGAGGCAAGTCGGATAACAGCTGCTTGACACGGGTGCAAAGTAACGTGCCACATTTCCCTGTTAGTAATGGTAAAGGCGTTGTAATGCATGAAAGGTAATTCATTAGATTACTCATTACTGAAAAAAATTAGTAACGCTAGTTAGTAACGCCGTTATACTCTAACGCCATTATTACCAACACTGGTTTTCTCTTCTCAGGTGTGCCTTTCCAGGGTTAATTAATGGAATTTCTTGCCTTATTAATGGGGTTGGACCATCATTTGTGTTGTTCAGGAGTCAGGCTGATGCACAGCCCACAGACCTATTAGACAACTGATAAGGTGCGTTCACACCGCAAGCGACCCAGCTACCAAAGTCGCGTCGCCCACTGAGGTAGCGTTGCGCATCCACAAATAGCCTACCTGTTTGGTCGCCTGGCGTCGGCCATCCCTCGGTGACGTCACGTCCGCTCGAGTTTTACCGCGATCGTATCATATATACCATAATAGGGTGTATAAGCGGACATTATTCCAGCTGTGTCCTTTTCACTCACTTATCAAACCCAAAACTCTGCGGCTGATGATGCAGCAGCATCATCTGTGAGTTTACTGCGGTCCATCTGCAAATGTCCTCACTGAGATTAGTTCCGCCTACGCGGAAGTCATCCGCCCCGTAGTCCGGATGAATAACAGCACCGTCACACGTACACACACCGCTGATTGGCTGATGCTGCACAGCCACGCACGACATCGCCTGAATAGATCAACTTTTTTTTAACTTTGACATCGCGCGATGAGTGAAGTGGTCGTCTTGTCGCCAGCTGTTGCATCACGGGAGGGTTAGCTCCGCCCCATCGCGGCTGTACATTGACTTTGCATGGAGAGTGATCGCCGAGGTAGTACAGGTAGCGTCCGGTGTGAACGCACCTTTAGAATTAATTTTATGGCAAGAACCAATCAGCTAAGTTAAGAGAAACAAGTGGCCATCATTACTTCAGTGAGAATCTACAATGTAATTAGTGATGAAAATAAAGAAAACACATTGAATGAGGAGGTGTGTCCAAACTTTTGGCCTGTACTGTATAATGCAATCAACTAAACATGTTTGTTTGCTTTGGTCTTTCAATAATGATAAGTAATAATAATAATAAAGGTCAGCACAGTCACAAAACATGGGTGGAGCAACACCGGACTGTAATGTAGGAGTGGTGCGAGCGGACCATGATGAAATATTGGTGAAACTAATGAGTTTTTGGACGATTAATGCTGTTTTAGGAGCGTTGCTATACATGCCCCATCTGCTACCATTATACGGATGTCCGCTGCTCGATTTTGGATCTTAATATCTCCTGAAGCACTGTTTGGATCAGGAAAGCCTTCTGGGTGAGTATATTGTTCTACTTCATTCTATAAACAATGTGAAAGCTGTAGAAACCAAACTTATCCCTTAAAAGGCATCATTGCTCTCAGTTTGTTTCATAATCAGTTCAAAACTTGTCATTAGGGCACTGACATCGTTTTCTCTGTCAGTAACTTGACATGTCAAAATCAGACTTTAATCGTCTCCTTAAATGTTTCAGTCGTCTTGATGAACCTGAAACTAAAGGTTCTGAAGTCTGTTATGGAGCATAAACACCAGCGAGGTCGAGAGTTCGTTCACCTCCCTCCTCACGCTGCGTCTGCCAGATGTCTGAAGGTGAAAATCGCCTTTTTTCAGAGTGCTGATGTGAGTCGTGACAGCCCACAATGCCAGAGCCTTCAATGGAGCTGCAGCCATTGTTAGTGTTACATATTGTGCTTTTTCTGCTTTGACAGACTGGAATGTCTGCAGTGGACTGTGTCTGTCCTTTTTCTCCATTCTTACAAGATAGTCGAGGAAAGGGTGTTCATTAAGAGCCCCTACATCCCAATAAGAAATGGAAAACCAGCTGTGATCCTGAACCTGCACGAGCCGGGGCGGGAGGCTTTATGATCCTGGGCAGTCTTTTGAACTATATGCCCTAAAAACAGTTTTATTCCAGCATTTGCATAAATAACTACCAAGTGTGGGGATCACCAGGGACCCATAGATATTATCATTATACTTAAGTCTGTATTTAAAATTATTTGGATTCTCAATATTTCAGAATATGTTAAGTACTGACATTATAAACATTGTGATTTACTGCAATTTATGAAACGAAGACAAAAAAAACATGTATTCACAGGACTCCAGTATTATTCAGCTCTGAGCTTCACTGCTCTGTTGAGCTTCGGTGCTACTGTGTCGATGATATAAGACTGGACATATCTGTGCTCTAATGTCTTCAGCATTAAGCAAAAACCTTCGATTTCCAAAAAACTTTGCAGTCTGCCTCAAGGAGGATGTGATTTTAAGGTCCAACATCCTGGTGTGTTTGACCATCATGTCTTGGATTTCTGTTATTTAAAAATTTGATTTAAGTTGAATAAAACTCTGTAAAATGCAGTGTTGGGAGTAATGCATTACAAGAGTAATGTGATTACTGTAATGCATTCCTTTTAACTGTAATATAGCAATGCAAGGCATTAAAATAAAAGTTTTTGTATTTTACTTGGTACAAATGTCAGTAATGCAAATTACAATGAATTTTTAATATAACCCGGAGGTGTTTGAAGAGGACAAAAGTCCTATACTAGGTCTAAAATTACAGCATGGTGGCTTCTTGTATTGTGTCATGAGCATCAATGTGTCTATTATACTCTCCTGTTTTTAGCCTTAAGCTGAACTCAGTCAGATAGACACCACATCACCTTCACTGGATGTTAATGGGCTTTTTTAATGAGCTACATTTAGAATGACAAATCCATATTTCTGTCATTTTGACCAGAGTAACTTAAAGTAATGTGATAATAGTGTAATGCCTTATATTTCAAATACAGTAATACTATAATGTAACTAATTACTTTGAAATGACAGAAACAAGTAATAAATAATGCATTATATTTTTGAAGTAACTTGCCCAGCACTGGCAAAATGTCATATCTTTAGCTCTTTTCCCTCCTCTTTGGAAATGCCCTGGTCTGAAGGAGTTTGGCTACAGGAAGTTGAAATAATGAGCTCTGCTCTGACTGGCTACCCAAACCGTATCTGATAGGAGGAGGGGTTACAGGTCGTGAAGCAGACTTTTAAAACAGTCGTGGCATCTGCCTGTGATGAGCAGGGACCACATTTGATTTGATTTGATTGACGTTTATTTGGAACATGAGGTTTGAGTAAAATCACTGTCAAAGACAGATCTAATCGCATATTAGAAAAGGAGTGGGATGAAGTAAAAACTTATTAACTCCCACCCCTTTACCAAACAATTATTTACGAACAATGCAGATGTCATGCACTTACTGTACATATACTCAAAGACAACTATGTCCATGCACCTTTATTTCATGCTTGGACATTGCAACAGAAAACTTCCATCCACAATAGTAATTATAATTTCACACAGATATACAGAATTCTCATACCATCATTATTTTTTAATAATAAACATATAATATTATCAGATTACTTGATTCTCTTCATTATGGTATCTTGAAAAATCATCATTTTGTACATTTTTTTAAACTTGTCTTTACTTGAAAAACACTTGCTCACCGCAATAACAGATACGCAGAAGCTTTTAATGTTTGTGCGTCTACTTAATATTCTAAAGTTGTCTTCACCCCTCAGATTGTAGCCTCCTTCACGGCTACAGAACAGAGTTTCAATGTTTTCTGGTAATTGATTGTTTCTTGCCTTGTGCATTATTTCTGCCGTCTGGTAAGAAACAATATCGAGGAATTTTAGTAATCTTGACTTTAGAAATAGCTGATTGGTATGTTCCCTATAGCCGACCTTATGTATGGTTCTTATTGCTTTCTTATTGTTTTCTTCCACATGTAGGTGGAGGCTGTATAGCTATGACATCATAAACCCCAGGAAGTGAAAACAGAGCATTTTTAGGGTCATTTCCTTTTAAGAAGGATAGTTCATCATCACAGATCATCCCTTGATTATTAAAGTAATATCTCAAGAATGCATAAAGAGGTTTTCCTTATACTTTGAATACATCTCCACACCTGCTCCAAGATATCTGGATCGATTTTGTAGGTCATAGGATAAAAATAGGGATCATTTCATGCTCCTTCCTGCCGTTGAATGATATATCCCGGGATACTTTTAGGCATTTTCTCAAAACATAAATATGGAGTTTAAAGTTAAAACTTTCCTTCAGCTTCTCTGCACAAAGACCAGCCTTCTTCCTAGCATAGCAGTATCCATATCACACGGGTCAATCGTCCAGCCTAACATCATAAATCAACTCAAATATTAATGTGAGAATTGATGTGAGGCTGCATGGGAGACAAATATACTGCAGAGTAACTGTAGCTCTGACTTGGAGAACAAAAGGAGCTGAGAGCAGCAGAGAGGAAGTGGATGAGAATAGATGAGCTCGACAGAAGAGAGAGAATCACAATGAAGCACACCACCCAAAAAAGAGATTCAATTTATAAGCATATAAGTCGTCCCCCCTCTCTCTCCCTCCCTGTCCTGGTGCAGACAGGTGAGGCTGCAGCCACATAAACCAAGTGTGTCTTATTTTAGTGCCTTGTCTCTGTGCTAAGAATAGTCAGCCATGCGTCTGAGCATCTGTAAACAACATTTCTGCCTCCCTGTGTGCTCCATACATTACATCCATGGATACCAAAGCCCTATCTTGCAATCTATTTTGGCCTGAGGTGCAGACAGACCTCTCATTTCACTCCTCAGGCTTGTATGTACAGTATCTCCCCTCTCTCTCCTGCTGCCTCCCCCCCTCGGGGACAACAGGCTGCCGGGTTGTCAGGCTGCAGAGCTCCTCTGAGACAGGAGGGATGACAACGGACATCCCCTCAGGGATGGAGCAGGGGAGGGGGAGACAAGAGGGAGAGCAGGAGTGAGAGGAGTTATAGTGTGTGATGTGATTTTACCCCACAAGGTAATTCAGTATGTGAGTGTGGACAGAGAGGGGAAGTCCTAAACCATCCTTCAAGGCCCCCAATTCCCTTTTTACTCAGAGTGATATATCCCCCGCCTGTCCCGGCTGATATGGAGCACACAGAAGCCATATCGTTCACTTTAATGCTATCTCTACTACAATTCCCTGATGAGAAAAGGGACAATGAAACTTTATAGTGTGAAGAGAAAAGAGTTGCTGTCTGCCGGGCTGTCATCGGCCATATTCTACCCGAGCCCGGAGCCTCAGTTAAACGCACAGAGGCAGCAGGGAAGGGACACACAGCAGGACGTTTCAGAGCGGCTCGAGTCAGAATATAAATGAAACAAAGATATCAGAGCATTCGTGAACTTCAGCAGGGATGACAACACTACAGTTCTACTGCAGTGTGTCCTAAAAACACAACATAAAGCCTGTCTGCACCACTTCATCCCGTTAAGAATGACCGTAGGCCTGTCACGATAACAAATTTTGCTGGGCGATAATTGTCCCAAAAATAATTGCCGATAAACGATATTATTGTCAATACTTTGAAACATCATTTTTTCATTAATGTCAATATAATATATGTCATAATAAAGTGAGTCGAAAGCAATAAACTTTCATTTCGAGAGTATATACCGTAGGAAGGTTGAGAGCTTTTAAATAAAATAAACAAACAATATAATAAATTTAACAAACAAAAAAAGAGACAAAAAACAATGAAAATGAAATGGACTCTACTTTCAAACAAATGCAACATATCCTCTCGTCGTTGTTCATGAGCTCACACCTTGTTCATTCTGTATAAATCAAAATATTCCCTCACTGGGGCTGTGGCAGCCAGTTTAAGAACCGTAGCTTTCATGCCACCATTAATATTAGTGTCTGTTTCCTTGTTACTCCTCACAACGCTCACTTGCAGCTCTCTGTGTTTCACGCGAGCGGCCCCGCCTCACCATCAAAGATTGAATAAATAACAGATGGATCACTAACCCTAACATTAGGGTGCCTAATCACATTATTAACTGCCCAATCTAGCAAAACCCGACTGTCCATCCTGTCATCAAGAGCGAGAAACAACACTGTAAGAAAATGAAGGACGGGCGAAGAGAAAAATCCAAGAATTGCATCATGGAAGCACTTTAGGGTCCACAAAGCTGATGGCAAAAATAAAACCTGCTCTGTGTTGATTATGTGCAAAGCACCTGTCCCACTCCTCATCCACAACAGATTTGCAGATGAAGAGTAAGGAACACTGCTGCTAATATATGATTCTAGAGGAAAAGTTTGACCAAAAAAATGATTTAAAAAGCATGATAAAGGGTACGACACATCTCGTTATACTTCCTTTTGCATATGTGAATTACATGCTCAACAGCAAGTTGAGTGTAAGTTCTGTTTATGCTTTCTTTTAGTCATAATTTGCTTGTTAAAGAAACAGTTTTAGTCTGCAACACTCCTAAAAACCAATGTTATTCAGTCCTAGTCCCAGACAGGAACTTCGGTTCACGGCTGCAAAAGTTAAACCAATCAAAAAGCTCTAAAAACAAGACTTAGTTTGCAAATGCTTTTAAATAAACCCTTCAAAACTGTCCGAATCCAAGTCAGCGAATGAGAGCAATGATTCAAACAAGTGTGAGAATGTTGCGTAAGATTTCATCCTGAATGATCAAATTATTGTAACACAGAAACTCATTCACAAATCTGAGCGGCTGAGGAGGAAGTGGAGCAGGGACTCCTTCCAGGAAGCGTTTCACAGTAAACAGTGTGTGTCAGTTTATCTGAATTATCCGTGTGTGTGTGTGTGTGTGTGTGTGTGTGTGTGTGTGTGTGTGTGTGTGTGTGTGATTTGCCTCCAGCCTCGATGCTCTCCGTCCTCTCTCACAGGCCCATCTGTGTAACCATAGTGATCGAGTCGTCCCCATCTCTGTGTGTTAATCTGCTGCTTCCTGTGTGTGTCGGTCTTTTCCATAAACAGCAGCACAGAAGTTGGTATTTCTTTGACTGGACGAGTGATGAAGCGTCTTCAGAGTGGAGCTAACAGAATATCTTTGCCTTTCTAAGATCTCTGTGTTGTTGGGAGAGTACGGGGTCGAGCGTCTGCATCATCGTGAGGGCAGCTGTTAAACTAAAACACACTCAGATTCAGCTCGAGTTTTTCTGACAGTCGAGGCTGTTCTGCGTATTTTTGGATGCTTTTGAATCAAGACATTAAAAACACTTTTATACATCTTGGATCATTTTAACGAATGCCTCAGTGCTGCTAATATCATTCTATTGATCTCCTCTAAATCTCTTCTGATCATTCACATATCAGCACATTTACATGCAGCACGACAGCCATCTGCTGTCATTTGAAAACATTAATTTATTTCTGTACCAGATTTTTACTTTGAAAAGCAGAAAATAATTAAAGATCTGACATCTCTACTTGAGCAGCAAATCCCTAAACTCCTCTGAAGGGCTGATTTAATCCAAATTAATTTAACAAACATTTTAAAACAGATAACTCTCTGCTTAAAAGACGAACCAAACAATGTAGATGCTCTGAAGTGCAAACAAAACAACAAAATAAATCTTTTATTTCATATTTCTTTATATTTTGTTCATCTCAGTTCTTGTCAAGTTTCTTTTCTTTCTTTTCCTTTTGTCAACTTGTTAATTTTTTGTACTTTTAAAATGTTATGTTGGTATTATATCATTTTTATCCTTAAATTCTTTTTTTCCCCAAAATTTATCCTTATTTATTTATTTTTTAAAAATATCTTTAGATTATACACTTTTGTTTTCTTTTTTGCCTTAGTGAACTCTAATTTGCATTGTTGTTTTTCATCTTTTTTGTATATGTGTTTAAATATTTGTTGGCATGGTTTCTTGTATGTTTAGTTAGTTGTGTGTTTATCTGTTGTTGTATTTTGTGATTTGATTTTTGTATAATGTGTTCTTCTAGATTGTGCTGTTGTAGTCATATGCAATCATTTTTTTATTGCTTTTGTAATTTAATTCACTATTCTTTTTTTCTATTTGTTGGTTTGTTTTGTAACTAGCTGCTGTGTCTTTCTGTTTTTTTGTTCATATAGTTTTCTTCTTTGTTATTGTGATATCTCTTCATTCTGTTGTCAGGGAGTATTTCTTGATTTGTTATTCTCTTTGAAAATTTGTTGCAGTTTCTATTTCGGTATCATTTGTCACATTTGTCTGAATGCTTTTTCTTTATCTTGCTGTGTGTCTTCATTGGTTGTCATGTTTTTTAGCTGTTATTTTTCATTTCGCTGTAATTTGACAGACCATTTTCTAACCTGTTTGGACCCTAATGAAGCCCCCCGTAACACTGATACACTATATTTGCAAAAGTATTCGCTCACCTGCCTTGACTCTCATATGAACTTAAGTGCCATCCCATTCCTAACCCATAGGGTCCAATCTGACGTGGGTCCACCCTTTGCAGATATAACAGCTTCAACTCTTCTGTGAAGGCTGTCCACAAGGTTTAGGAGTGTTTATGAGAATTTTTGACCATTCTTCCAGAAGAGCATTTGTGAGCTCACACACTGATGTTGAACGAGAAGGCCTGGCTCTCAGTCTCTGCTCTAATTCATCCCAAAGGTGTTCTATCAGGTTGAGGTCAGGACTCTGTGCAGGCCAGTCAAGTTGATCCACACCAGACTCTGTCCATGTCTTTATGGACCTGCTTTGTGCTCTGGTGCACAGTCATGTTGGAAGAGGAAGGGGCCAGCTCCAAACTGTTCCCACAAAGTTGGAGCATGGAATTGTCCAAAATGTCTTGGTGTGCTGAAGCATTCAGAGTTCCTTTGACTGGAACTAAGGGGCCAAGCCCAGCTCCTGAAAAACACCCCCACACCATAATCCCCCCTCCACCAAACTTTACACTTGGCACAATGCAGTCCCACAAGTATGGTTCTTCTGGCAACCTCCAAACCCAGACTGGTCCATCAGATTGTCAGATGGAGAAGCGTGATTGGTGACTCCAGAGAACGCCTCTCCACTGCTCTAGAGTCCAGTGGCGGCGTGTTTTACACCACTGCTGCATCCACGTTTTGCATTGCACTTGGTGATGTGAGGCTTGGATGCAGCTGCTCGGCCATGGAAACCCATCCATGAAGCTCTCTGCACTGTTCTTGAGCTAATCTGAAGACCACATGAAGTTTGGAGGTCTGTAGAGATTGACTCTGCAGAAAGTTGGCGACCTCTTCTCACTATGCGCCTCAGCATCCGCTGACCCCGCTCCGTCAGTTTACGTGGCCTACCACTTGGTGGCTGAGTTGCTGTGGTTCCCAAACACTTCCAGTTCTTATAATCCAGCTGACAGTTGACTGTGGAATATTTAGGAGTGAGGAAATGCCACCGCTGGATTTGTTGCTCAGGTGGCATACTTTTGGCAGTAAAGTCTATGAAGCGTTAATGTCTATAAAGCGTTAATGTTTATGTTAAATCTCAGCCTTCACATCAGAGCTCCAGCAGCAGTCAAGTGTTTTCAGACTGTCTCTCCTCTGCAGTGTTCGGTCTAAACAGCTGAAGTGTCTCCGGGTGTCAGACTTTCAGGAGAAGGTTAAAACTGAGTGAAAAGTGAACGATGCAGTCGGTTAGAATCAGACCTCAAAGTTTGAGCAGAGAGGCTGACGGGGTGTTTCATGAGCAGGTCCACCTCCTTCCTGTGGGTGTTTTCACCTCCAAAGATAAGAGGCAGTTTTCTTCTCACTAACCCACCTCCGGTCTTTTAACTATGACTCAGAGAGGATCCCGCCGAGCTTCTTCAGAGCCCCTTAACTATGAAGAATCTATGGACGTGCTTTAACAAGGAGGACAGTGAGCCTCCCGCCGACCACCTCTTCACTTCTTCTTCACTCTTTTGCAGCTCCTCTCGTCTGCACTTTACTTTTTTGCCTTCGTGCACATTTCCCAGAAGCCGCTCTCCCCCCCCTGAGAGGGCTGTAACTGGGGGATGATGGGCAGATCTGGCAGCCTCTGGGCACCACGGGCTTGGATTTTTCTTTTTCGTGTGTTACCAAACTGTCAGGTTAGACACCCTCTGCCTCCCTTTCTCTCATTTACATGCTTCTGTTTGTTATGTGGAGCAGCGGTGACGGCCCAGGCTGGAGGTGTTTTGCCCTCAGGTTGTCTGAACGAGCAGGAACGCTGTGTCCTTCTGTCTGAGCAGAAGAGCGGGCAGGTCGGCATTTTAACGACCACACTGATAACAAAATCTGAACAAATCTTACTCCGTCTTCAATCCAATCAGCAAACAACCTCATGATTCTTCGACACATCTTCAAAGTTAGTTTTGTCCAACTGTTCTTGTTTTGTGTTTGAATAAATAAAGAAGTCAGTGTCCTCCTTTTCTGCAGAATTGCTCCCTAAATCAGGCCGTCTACGATCTGATTGGCTGCTCCAAATGTTTCCATAAATGCCTGATGAGAAACTGTGATGTTGGCTGTTTTCACATTAGATTGCTGATCACAAACTAGTAGAGATGATCTCAGATTGCCCGGCCATTATCATATTTATTTTATAATTATTTTTTGTGAAGAAGTTTGGACTCCCCTGTTTTAAAGCCTGTAGGTCAACGGTTAATGTCATTCTACCCTGTGTTCACTGCCTGCTTGTGAAAGAGATATCTTCAAGAATCTTTAAAGGATTTTCTCCAAACCTTGCACAGGCATCGACAGATATGCATGGATAAAGGGAGTACATCTGAGAGGCAAAGTCTTGTTGCAAGTATTAAAAAAAATTGCAGCAGGGACGGGAAACTTTGGCTGTTAAAAGGGACATATTAAAATCATCCTTCTCCTCAGAAGTCCACATTTTTCTGCACTTTAAAGGCACTAAAAGGGATAAAAATGTGTTGTATAGTTGTTGTAAGAAGAAACTTAAATGATATTTGCATACATCTAAACCAGGGGTGTCCAAACTATGGTCTGGGGGCCAAATACGGCCCGCTGCCCGTTTTGAACTCACCCCATGAAACAGTTGAATAAATAAAACCCATTTTCATTACAGCAGCAAGTACATTCACAATGTCCGCCATGTCTACTTTATCACAAGGTCTCATTTACAAGATATATTGCAACATTCATCCTTAAGCACCAACATTCTTGCAGTTTACTCTTGTTTTGAGTCTGACAGTGAAGATAAGCCGTCAGTGTCTTCCTTCTCTGCTGCTCAGAAGGTCTTTCTTGCCCTGACGTTCTGGGTTACAAAGGCGCCTTGACAGCTGCTAACTCACCACTAAATTCTTAACTTTAATGTAAAGACATGAAAAGTAAGGTGCAGCGAGTGGCTCCATGTATGTATCTTTATGCAGTAGAAAGTTGAGGTAAGGCATATTGATAATTGGTTGGATAGATGGATATTTACACTTATATTCTGTTTTAGTCTTACACTGACTTGCAGATCAAATGAATACAAAGAAAACATTGATGATATGAGTGGTGTTTATTAAAATGTGGCTTCTGGGGAATAATCACTATCCATAGTTTTAACACATAAACTTGATAATGAAGTCTCAAAAATCAAGATTTTAACCGTAAGGTATCAAAAATACCAACATATTAACATTTTCATAGTTTTTATCTGGAAAAATGCCTATTAGTCACTGGATTATATAAAATATTATGCTGTCAGCCCTACAAAATACAATACTAAAAATATACCATGATGTGATCCTAAATCTGGTCTAAACTATGATGCAGTTTTGATGCAATTAAGAAAGCATTTATACAGAAGTGAGACTGTATTTTCATTTAAATTTGGATTTTTTAAACACGTGTATTTAAGATTTAAGTTTTTTTCCATAAACAATCTTTTTTAATTATACATTTTAAACTTACTGTTCGGGCTAATAAAAGTTTTATGAGGGCCCCCAGGCCACCAGTTGATCACCCACATCTACTTAACTCTTAACCTCTGTTATATTTCCAACTGTGGCTACTGTTTATCTCACCAAGGCATCAAACTACCAGGCAGTAGGCTTGGCCCAAAGCATTGCCAAACTGTCAGATAAGACACATCCTGTCCTCATTTACATGCATGTTTATCCAGTGCAGGTAATGTGCAGAATTTTACATGCTTGTGCAGAAACTGCAAGGACAGCTCCACCTTTGTCTGATTCGCACTCAAACTGGGAATGAAAAGGTCCGAACCTGTTTATCTGCTGGAAAGTTTCTGACAGGCTGCAGAAGCAGCAGCTCTGTCTGAGGCTAATCATAACTCTGCTGCTCCTCCAGTCAGAATCTAATAAGAGATTCAAAGTGTGAAGTGGCCTGGGAGACCGGGAAAGAACAAGGAGAGGGATAAATCAATACAATAAAAACAAGAGCCAAAGAAGAGGAGATAAAAAGAAAGAAAACAGAGAATATGGAGCGTTTATCATCCACACGCTGACACGCAGAGCTGAACAGAGTCACAGGAGGCCCAGCAGGGAGCACGGAGACGCTCTGGAGGAGCTGTTTGACAAATCAGTCATCTTCAGGACCCGTGTGAGAGGTGACCAGCAAACTGCCTGACATATCAATCATCCCGGCCCTGTGGGACGCCAGCTACACGGGGAGACACAGGTGGCTGAGCGGGGTCACCACACACCAGGAGGTCAAAGAAAAGCACCCGACTCTGGCGTCCAACACGAGATGTGGACTGAACATCTCTGACGGGAGAGGAGGCGGCATGGACATCCATCTCAATAAGGAGATGTGCAATAGGGCCGGAAAATATACCGAGGTTTAAAGGTACAGAGGGATGTTATTCAGACAGTTTACTTTAACATGATATTGACACTTTCAGTCCATACGGATATTTATTTTTAATAAAGAATCTCAACCCTTTCAAGCACAACTGATTTTAAGACAATGTTTTTTTCTAGACAACCTCAACTGTCCGAATATTTGTGCAACAATGATATTGAACTGAAATTTTTAAGTTCTAAGACTGTAGAGACCAAACAGTCTGCATTTATTCCTCCAGATGTACTTTTGCCGATGTTCTTACTACCTAGTAACCAAATCACAGAACAGAGTAGGAACCAGACTACAAGCATTATAAATCATTTTTAAAGCACTGATGCAACTTTATGCCCATGTCAAACAAACAAACAACAAGGCCTGCATAATACCATCAGACCAACATCAGTGTCGGCAGGTGTTTACCTAAAAAGTTGATCATCAGAATCAGCAGATATGCATTCTTTTGCTGATACTTACAGCAAATATTTGACCATAAATTAGCCAGAAATATCCCAAATATTTGTTGTAAACTTGGCAAAATGTACAACTGCAGCATCATTATTCACCTCATCATCACTGTGTCTACTTTTGTCTATTAAAATAATAATTTATCAAAGAACAAAATGTTTTGTTTTACCCATTACTTCTGTTTTATCACAAGTTGATTGTAACTATAAAAGAGTTTGGGAATATTTGCATGTTGGATATCAGCATTGTGCATCCCCATGATAAACACAGGGACTCTGGAACATCTTTTTCATATTCAAAGTCTTTTGTAAACAAGCATAGGCTTTTATTTTGAAAACAAAACAGGATATCCTGTGTTTTTACATGGCAGCTTAACAAAACTCAGGAGCCTGATTGAACCACTACATCAGTCACAGATTTAAGAGACAATAATTAACATCATGGACATGTAAAAATATTTCAGAGTGATTTTTGCATGGACATAGGCTGTTTGTGAAATTATGGGCTTGTTTTTTAGGGTAAGGAGGGGATGTAGCTCTAAAAAAATGCATTTTAAACACAATTTAAATTCTGTTGTGACTGCATTACTTTAGAGGAAATACATGAAAAACATTTGTCATGATTTCCCCACATTACCACTTAAATATTTTTTTTTAGTTCACTTGTGTATTTTGCTTATATAATTATGATCACAGAGAGTGTCTATATAATCTCCCTATACACCAGCCCTATTCCACTAGTGGCCCATGGACCACATGCAGCCCAAAAACAACCCTCGAGTGGCCCGAAATCAACGTGATTGGGGCTTAGGTCCGGCGAGAAAAATAGAAAAAACTTTTACAAACAGTGACCAGATGCTCCAACATTATTACAGACATTGAATGCAACATGTTCTGAAAAGTTGTTGTTAAGCAAGTTACTTCAAATGGTGTTTTTAATCTGCATTTTTATGTACATACGCACCTTAATATGTGCTTGTATTTAGCTAACGTGTTGAAATCGTCTGTGCAAAGTGTACAATTTAAAGAAACAATATTTCAGCAGAAGTTTACTTTAGTACTGCTCTTTATTGAGTTATGTAATTTTGGATGTGGCAAAACATTAATAAACATGCAGTGCGTGTTACCTATTTATGTTTCTATTTATGTTTCTTTTATGTGGTAAACTTTGCTCACCGCCGGCCCAGTTCACGTCCTAAGTCTGAAAATCTGGCCCGACTACATTTCTAATTGAATAGCCCTGCTATAAACCATTTTGAGGATATTTTGCCAAAGCAGAGACAGAAATATGGTAGTAGACTTTATCTAACTATAACATTAATAAAGTTATTGTGATATTTTTTGATCTTGATAACTGTGAGGTGAAAATCTGATGTAGTGACAGCCCCAGCTACAATCATATCGAAGACTAAAATTCTCTTCCTGTATGGACTTAGGTCAGCACAGCACTTGGACTACTATCTTAAACTAATTACAATACCTGTTTGTCCTTCTCCCAGTTGTCTTGTCTTGTCCTGTCTGTCACTGTTTCCCCTTCTTTCACACTGTGGTGTGGCACGGCCCTCCCCTTCAGCTCTCATCAGGGGTTAAATAAAGTTTTATATGATGGAGTAGCCTATAGGGAGGGCTGGTGATGGTCACTATAACAGTGAATCACATTCACATATCTCTCACTGCTAGAAAAAAATGCATTGGTCTTTCCAACGCTGCCACCAGATACAGTGCTGTAAAGATAATGCAGACAAGGGAAAAAAAAAAAAAAAGAAGATTAAGTTTTTGTTGCATGCTTTCATTTTTCAACAAGAAAAGAAAAATCGATTCGCACAGTTCTGCATCACAACCTGGAAATGATGAAGATATTATTTTTGGTCCGTGTCTCCCAGCCCTACAGTGCTCTAAAGACTGTTGTACAAGCAAACAAATATAAGCCGGCCGTATATAAAAAGCAACAGGCAGGCGGCCATATGCTTCTGGGCTCTTGTAAGACAGCGCACCCGAGGGAAATTAAACAATATCAGTAATCTCTCTTCCTGTTCCTGATCATGCTCCCATGACGCCATGTAAGAGTTTTAATATGGTCGTGCATTTATGAGAGACAGAGGAGGGAAGACATGAAGGACGGATCCATACAGACTCCATGAATTCAGATGAATATGTATCGCACCAGCAGGTGGACCGGCTGCAGTGTTGGGGGGGGTGCAGGCTATGATTTGACGATATTCAAATGAATCCAGATTTGCATCCCCCGACACATCGAGGCCTGAGCACGAGTGCGTCCGTCCCGAGCCGCCGAGCCGAGCATCTGTTTGAGAAGCCGAGGAGATAAAAAACAATCGCAAACGCTCCGAGTGTTTTTCCATCTGATTCTTTTCATGGGTCACAAACTTGAACTATTGGAACAGTTGGGAGTTGAGGGATTTTACGCCACAGTAGCGAGTTTATAGCCTGAGGGTTCCTGGAGAGGTACTTACCAAGAAATAAAACAGATGAATAACCGGCTGAGAGCGCGGGGGAGGGAGGATCTGATTCTCTGATTTTCAGGCTCACCTGTTGGAATTATCTTGTTCATACAAGCGAACAGCTCTCGTTAATTTATCTGCCTCTTTCCCCCCTTTTTAAAGTGGAGATTGGAGGGAGGGATAGAACGAGGATTACAGCTCAATAACAAGCTGGCATTATGGCTCAGCGTCCCTCAACCACACATGGATTAGCTAAGCGCGGGAGAGCCCCACGTTAGCTTCACAGGCTAATAAGATGGCCATCATAGAGTGAGGCATTTAGGAGCCATGAATACCAATGAAGTGAGTACAGGATGCACCAGGCTAAGAGGTAAATGAGAGCGATGCATCACAGGGACAGAGCTGAATCCATCTGCTGGATGACTGGAGATCAGCTGGAGCTCAACATGTTAGTTTCCTCGCAGCAAGACGTGTCGCTGTGCAGTCTGAGCGGGGAAAGTTATCCTGTTCCTTCACTAGAAAACCACTGAGTGGGTAAATTTTTTTGACATCAATACAAATCCTTGTTAAATATGCTTGCTATTTCCTCAAACATGTAAGAAGCAAGAGGAAGGGAAACATTTTGAAGAGTTTTATCCTCTTTTGAGATCACACTTGTTATGAATTGGTGCTATACAAATAAAGATTGATTGATTTAGAAGAGTAAAGGTTCTTAAATGGCTAAAACTATACGGCTCGCCTGTAAGATTCTTTACAGCATTTCTCTCTTCCTTGATGAAGCTCCTGTGTTTGGATCTTTTTCTTTATGCAACATATGACCAGTGTTGGGCAAGTTCATTTAAAGATGTAATGCATTTTTTATTATTTGTTACTTTCATTTCAAAGTAATTAGTTACATCATAATATTACTGTATTTGAAATGTAAGGCATTACACTATTATCACAGTACTTCTAAGTTACAAAATATCAGAAGTATGGATTTGTCATTCTAAATGTAGCTCATTAAAAAGCTCATCACACATCCAGTGAAGGTGATGTAGTGTCTATCTGACTGAGTTCAGCTTAAGGCTAAAAACAGGAGAATATAACAGACACACTGATGCTCATGGCACAATACAAGAAACCATCAGAGCAAAAACAGACAGAAGGTCAAACTCTGGTAAACTGTGTTAGAGATACTGTAACTTTAGGACGAGAGGAGGACTTTTCTCCTCTTCAAACACCTCTTCCTGTCGGATTAAATTAAAAATGCATTGTAACTTGCATTACTGACATTTGTACCAAGTAAAATATTACCCTTTTTATTGCTATACTGTTTAAGAGTAAAAAGAGCCCACTGCTTCTTAAACACAAACAGAAACAGAACAAGCTTTTTGATGGCTGAATCTCCTCACAGTGCTCTTTACGAACAGCAGCTTAGCTTCACATCAGTAGTTAAGATGTTTATTTATATTTCTCATAAATTAATCTCATTTATTTTATTGGTGTATTTATCTAAAATGTGTTTATTGTTTTAAACGTTATGTATGTATGCTTATGCATTTGCTTTCGTTTTTCATTTGCTTCTTCCATCCTGCCTTGTGCAAGAGTTTGTCTTTTATGTTATCAGTTGTTTAAAATAATTAAAAACATAATTGAAACAGACATGAATCTGTAACAAACTGAACATCAAACTTAGCATTCTTCGTTTTCTTTAAAATCAAACTCACATCTGTTTCAGACCTTTGAGGACCTCCACTGGTGGAGACTGTCTTTTGAAAAGCAATCAATGCAATTCATGTTTTCTTTCCTGTCATGTTTAAAAATGCTGATCCAGGCACTTCTGTCTTAAAAAAGGAGAAGGAGGAAGACACCAAGACAAAAGCCTCAGTGTGAGTTTGCAACAGCCCCCCTCAAAAATCTAAATTAATCTGATAAAGATGGCCAACAGTGACAGGCTGTATTAGATTTAAGAAATAAGAGCTTTTAAGACTTTCTGAGGCCTTTAACTTATTAAAAAATCTAATTTAATATCTATGAAGACTTTTGCATCACTGCCAGAGCCCTGATTCTGAGAGCTCAACTCAGGATGATAAAATATGTCAGCACACGTGCACACACACATGCACAGATCAGCCAGACTTCAGACGTGTTATGGGCGGGATGTGTAATGAGTTTTGTTTGTGCACAGGAACCATCGAAACTGAGTTGCACAGAGTGTTTGCTGAGTTTGCTCGTACCGATAACAACAAATCAAAAATTACAACAACATGAACTGTTACAAACTGGAAACCATCCTCCCCAGAGTTCAAGACCCCAAACAAAAGAACAGAAGCTGCATGCCCGTCTGCCTGAAGAGGGGCGAGCAGTCTGATGAGGTTAGAGGAGAAACCAGGTCAAGATGCAGCTCAATGCTGTAGCGACCATCAGGTTGAGAAACAACGTGAGGTTTGTGGGGTAACTGATGGCGTTAGCCAAGTATGATGGAAACATGGCTGCAGAATCATGATAAAAAATACTAACCTGACATGTCAGATGGACAGCTCCATCTTGGAAATATTTCACTAATCCATCTGGGAGGAGCCCTGCGAGAAAGTTACCAGGGGCAGAACCTTTAAAAACAACAGCAGCTTGTGACTGGACAATCTTTTGGCTCAAAACACTCATCGTGGACCAATCCTTATCAAGCAGTGCTGCTATGACCTGGCATATGTAGTGGCTAAACCTAGCGGCTATGGTTAGCCATTAGCTGCTATGGCTAATGGCTGACAAGGGCAAAAAACAGTAAATGGCAGTTAGCCGTTGCAGCTAACTGTTGTTAGCGGCTAACTGTTGTTAGCGGCTACGGCTAATGGCCAACTGTTGTTTGCCCTTATTAGACGTTAGCCGTAGTGGCTAACAGCCGCTAGCTGCTAGCTTAACAACCTTGAGACTATGGTTTCACATGAACCTCGTCAAAGACAATCTCTACGAAGTAAACTTATGAGGAGAGCAGATTTCGCCAAGTATAACTGAGTAACCACAGGCTAACTGACATTAGCCTCCATTATTTGTACAACAGGAAGTGACTTCACTTCCTGTTAAGTCGCTTCCTGTTGTCGTCACGCCCGCTGCTCCTGCCTCTCTTCCCTGATTGGGCCGTTAAGCATTTAGCCGAGTGAAACCGTTGGACAATGGAGGCTGGCAAGACGGAGATGCAGGATTTCCATCTGCTCTGCAAGGCTAAAAAAATACTGCAGTTCAGTCCCTTTTTTCTTCTGTTGGTTTAATCTTGTTTGCAAAAGACACATTTTTACTACAGTGCATTGAAACTGAATTTGTGATTTATAAACCAGTCAGTCCAGTCACATCCCTCTGTGCAGATATATCCATATATGCATTAAAGAATCTGAGCAATAAGCTGAAGTACAGTGTGCTCGTGCTGCAGGCTCTTGGCGTGGATACCAGCATCCGTGAAGAAGAGCCAACTAAACAGACAGAATAAAAACACAAAGATTTACAGTCCTTCTTCTTCCCTGAAAACCCCTGAACGTGATAACCAGATTTTGGAACACAGGGGCAACAATCCGAGAAGACAACGCCGACATTTCTCACCTCCTGAAGCTGCTGCGGGGATCTTACACTGAGGGTCTGAGTGTAGGCGGCCCCACAGGAGCAGCACTACATCACATACCATGAAGATCGCGTTGAACATAATGTGTGATTATTTTGGAAGACACTGAAAGGCAGACCTGAGTTTTTTTTACAAGTGCAGAAACAGCAGACTGTAGAAACTAAAATAACAACTCAAAGCTTTAAAATACTAACTCAGTTTAATCAGAGAGAGGGGCTGAACATGTTAACCTCTTACATTAGTATCATTTTCTGTTCAAGCACAAAGGAGATAATCATATTCATGTCCATGATATTAATCCTAAGTTAGCTTTTATGCATTCCTGATCTCACTTCTCTGTTGAAGAATAACCTTCTGCCTCATTCATCAGAGTCAAACTGAAAGAGACTTTGAAAGACAAATAAAAAATAATTTGTCAAGGTAACACAAGGTGAAATTGTGATAATTTTTTCATATATTTCTGAGTGTTGGAGTAATTTAATGATGGGAAGCATGTGCATAATTCTTCTTGTAGGGAAAAATTAACAAGATAAACACTCTTTTTTAACTCATATTTGAGTTGGACGTGAATATCTGCTTTTAGGATACATCCATGTAGCCATTATCTATACCACTTCTCCTTTTCTTGGGGCTGCAGGGGGGTGGAGCCTGTCCAAGGTAACACTGGGCTAGAGATGGGGTACACCAATCACAGCCAATCACAGGGCCTCACAGAGAGACGGACAATCATTCATGCTCACGGCTCTGAGTCACCAATCCACCTAACAAGCATGATTTGGTCTGTGGAAGGAAGCCAGGGTGCCCGGAGAGAACCCACACATGCACAGGAGAGGATGCGAACCACACAGAAAGGCCCCGACCGACACGTAGGCCGGTCACAATAATCAATAAATCAGTTATCTGCACGATAAATAATAACGTCCTCAGTAAGTTTGCCGGCCTCAATAAGTTGATTTGTGCATGCATGTTTGTTTTCCTCCTCTCTTTCAACCAAACAGGCTGGATGAGAAGATGGCTCATTCTGTGCAACTTTCTCAACACCTGGGTGCGTTGGTTCCATAGCAGATATAGGGGATTTATCGCAAAGTGAGCATCTGTCATTCATTAAATCTTTGGGGGGGGGGGGGGGGGGGGCGCTCTCGCATACATACACAGAGCTGAAGTGAGCGTCCAGAGGAGTAACAAGGAAATGAAAACTAATATGAATGATGGCTCAAAAGTGATGGTTCCTAAGCTGAATGCCACAGCCCCAGTGTGGGAATATTTTGGCTTTAAACAGAATCAAACAAGGTGTGAGCTCATGAACACCGACAAGCCGATATGTCAAATTTGTTTAAAAGAAGGGGAGGTGCAGAGGAGCCTCCGTCCTGACAGTCAGCGCTTACCGCGGCGTTTGGTCTGAAAAGTAAATTTAGCCTTCTGGTTAAAATAAGTGGGGTAAATAACCTTTAAATATGATCTCAGTCCTCTTTTAAATTCTTCAATGATCAACTTTGTACAGAAAAGTCTGTTTGGTATCATGTATCAGATTCAGGATGTTTGAAAAATGGTTAAAATTTGGTCTTTTTTAGCCTAAAATCAGCGTCTAAGTCTGCGGCTCGTGCTTATTAGGTGAACTGTGGGTGATGATGCTCCACACAGAAGGTTAGATCTCATCAGCTGGAGGTAGAAGTGCTGCTGATGTGAGGCTGAAGAGAAATGTAAGTGAGCGACAAGGAGGAGAGAGAGAGGAGGACGATGATGAGTGAGGTTCAGCTGTGCTAATAGTTCTGCCCTCTCCTCACCGTGCCAGGCCTCCATGATTTATGGGCTATTTGGAGATAGCCGGACTTCTGAATGTACACAATCCCTCACGTGAAGCCGAAAGAGAGAGAGAAGGGAGAGGAGGAGATGGTTTGGGCGTGGATCATTCCTCAGGCTGTCCAGGAGAGGAGAAAAGAGGAGAGTGACCAGGAGGAGAGAGGCGAGAGGACAGTGATAAAGGGCTGAAGAAGAGAAAAAACTCAAAGGGAGGAAGACGGGGCGAGCAAAGGAGGGATTGGTGAGGAGAGAGGAAGGCGAGGAAGAAGATAAGAAGAGGCCAGAGCTTTGAAGTGAGCCGAGGAGCATTGGTATTCAACACTGCAGGAGGAATCTTCCCTTCATGTCCATCCATCTATTCCACCTTTTTAACATCCCACCTCCTCTGCTATCTCACAGCTATCGATCTGCACTGATAGATCTGTAGATGTAGAAGGTATTCGGCTTATGCGTGCGATTAAATCTCTGGTTTGAATGAGTCCAAATGTGAAAAAGAGGAGATTAAATCAAGAGCTGAAATACCTGTCTGCAAACCTGTTGCTGCAGGGCTTTGGGTTTCTTATTTGTTGCAGAATTTGTATGTTTTTAATCCTGTTTTTCTCCAGTAAAATGTTCAGAAAACAAATCCAGGAGAACTGATTAAGGAGTTTTGGTGCTTTTCATTTGTGGTATGTGCCCCACTCGGCTTGACCTGCACAGTTTGGATGTTGTTCGCTCTGTTATCATCATAGCGTAGACTGTCCATTGCTCTGTCCCAACACTCACACTTGTGCCCTAATAGTGTGCCTCAGTGTGTTGACTGTTCAGAGCAGCAATACTTTGTCCTTTCAGTTTGCAATGGAGAGACAATCTTAACAAAACGATGCCAAACTAATGCAATAACAGCTCTACGAACTGTTGCAGGGGGAAAGGCCACAGCTTTGTTTGTGTGGTTAGAATGAACTGGATTGTTTTTTTTGTGTTCAGCAGTTTTTGAGCTGCAGAAATAGTTGCTCTTATAGAAGTACTAGCCCAGTCATCATGATGCGCCTTTCACAATCATTTCCACCTGCCTGAAAACAAAAATATAAAGAAGAATATGAAGAAGAATCAGCTCGACTGGATGCAGCATACAATAAACAAGAGTTTGGAGGTCAGACTATCAAATACAGCACACTCTGTTCATTACTGCAAACTGTTTGCTCTATTGTTGTTGGTTTTAAAAAGGGTCTTGGCCTCTGCCAGCTCTACCCTACACCAGCAATACCCCCTTGCTTTCAGCCCCCAACCACCCAGGCATCAACTTCCTCAAAATATCCAGCAGGAAACCAAGACACAGTGTTGTAGTTTGACTGCCAAACAGCTGCTATTTTGTTGTATTCTGCAACCAGCAGCTGACAACTGTTAAAAAGGTTCATTACTGCTACTTACTGGGTGAAAGCTTGGATCACAGTAGCTATTTCTACAACAGAAAAGTTATATCAAACACATAGAACACTTTCAGTCTCATAATTACTTCAGGCAAAGATGTGTGCATTGATTTTTGTTTCTGATCATGAAAACAAAAGTAAACACCAGTTGAGCTAATGGCTACTGCTGCTAAATGAAGATCCATTAAAGGGCTAAAGGAAGTCTAATGTGGTTTCTTTAAACATCCATGTGAGGACTCCAAAAACATACATTTAGAGAGTTTGATTGGGTTACTGTTCTATCAACATGTCAGATATAATGTAATATTTCCAAGCACTCTGTGGGTGTTGGCACTTTAATCGTAGTAGTACATTTTAATATGTCAGGAAAAGATCACATGGCAAAGTAATCATACTAAAAGTGGACAAATACTACTTTATAAAATATAAAAACACTGAATGTTTTCATTAGCATACCTGTAAAGACAACAGGTATGCAACAGTCAACAATTATCTTTGCTGTATTAAGTCTTTTCCAAAAAAAAAAACTCCTTTTTGTTTTGTGAATAACAGTATATGAGATAGACTGGGCCGAGGCATACTGCTAATTTTTCCTGAAGTATACAACATCTGAGTATTTTTGATGTTCAGCAAATTCCACAAATGTCCGTTTTGCACATTTAACATTTTGGCAATATCATTACTCACTGCTAGTTTAGTATGCAGTACAGAAAACAGCCACACCGTCCATTTTGATCATCCTGTTATTTGGTGAAGAGGTCACGAAAGAAAACCAGAGATAGTTTAAAGTTTTGTTTCAGTCACAGTAAAACTGCCAGCTCAACTGTTCAGCAGAGGTCATCAATAAATTTAAGGATATTTAATGTTTAAAAAAACAAATCAATCATTGTTTGATTCCATTAACATTTCAGGAAACAGAGAAAATTACAAACAAACCTAAAACATATTTTCCTGGTGTGGGATTTACAGGTTTAAAGAGCTAATGGTTGATAATGTACTGACATAAAAATGCCCAATTTTTGGGACAATAATAGAAAAAGCAGAAATGTTGTTGATAAAATAGTAATCAAAATAGCTTAAAAATAGATGATACTGAGTCTGACAAACACACAGTAAATGATGTTGATGAATAAAACTTTATAAATATGAATCATCATTTCAGTTAGGGGTTAAGGTAAGTATTTAAAATAATATTGATAGTTATAATAAAAAAATAATTTTTAGTTTTTTGAACCTTTTAATCCCACATGAAGAAACTATCAGTTCTTTTTGTTTGCTTGCAGGTTTTTCTATATCCTAAAAATGACAGGAACAATGATGTGTTTCTTTTAACACATTAAATATTGTAGCTTTCCTCCGTATAGATGCCACGAGACGGTATCCAACTTTCCATGTACTTTATTATCGGCTCAACCAAGACTACTGTAGCCGTAACCAACTCAGCAACCAATGTACAACGTCTATTTTTGCGGCCACACTCCTCAACACTCCGAGTATATATTGATCTCTTTTTTCTCATGTCCACAATTGTTACTCCTTCTCAGACTGGTGCCTTTACTGACATCACGTAAAACTCAGTAATTTTACCAAACGTCTATTACTTAACAAAACATTTCTAAACATGAAATCCAGTCCATTACAATATTCCTGAATTTATTGAACTCTGCCAAACAGTTGAGTTGGGAATTAAAGGGTTAAAGTATCAGCTGCAAGTCTGACGTGTTTGCCTCGACCCTTTACTGCATGACACACGGTTTATAATCGAGTCACGGTCCTTACAGGGTGGTTTTCCAGACTGAATCTTCTTCGTCTTCTTTTTGTCTCCACTGATGTGTCACTTTCTCCAAAACACCTGGATGCATCGAGCCTTTCTTCAGCCCTCAATTACATGAACGATTTGAGCTGCCGTGGTTTTTGTCACTGTCGTCTTTCACCCTCCATTTACCTTTTCCTGGCTCACCTGAACACACCTTTAGCTATTGTCACAACACTTCAACACTGCTCACTTTTGTCCTCTTTGTCCTCGTCCCTCTAAAACATCGAGTGTTGAGCGCAGTGGGTTTCATGTGGCTGTTAAATTGCGCTGATTACCTTAAATAGCAATACTCATCAAGGATGCAGGTGTTAAAGGCATCACTGTTATATTTCATGCACTTGAAGGCATCATCCAATTGTCCTTAATTCCAGTTAAACAATCAGAATCCTGGCCCTCTCCTTCTGCTGCACCGTCCTGCCAGCTGCTCACAGTCACACCATCAAATAGGCTGCATGAAGAGGCTTATTGACTGTTCTCCAGCCAAGAGATTCACACACACACACACACACACACTAAACACCACCGACAGCAAAGCTTCAGGACAAACAGAGACAACTGACCACCACAATGAGCAGAAATAGCCCGGCCATCACATTTTGGGATCTAAATGAAGCAGGATTTCCTCTTTATGGGCTCCTGGCTGACTTCTGACAGCTGCCACTTCCTGGCTTTTCCCGCCGCTCTGCCTCGCTGCCAATCGGCCCTTAAACAGCCAAACAGTAATGGCACATAATGAGAGAGCAGCTAACCTGGGTCTGACACCGGGACACCTGTCATTAATGTCTGAGCGACGACAGAAAGCATGAAGAAGATGGGATTAGGAGGCTCATGAATCTAAAACTCCTGCTCATGCAGCGGGTATTACTGCACATACTGCACATATAAGTACATTACATACAGAGGATCAGGCGGATTTACTGCTCTATTTTTAGGTTTAACATCATGTAGTATTGTTTGTGTGGGAGGAGTTCCCTTTATTTTCCCACACTTTGAGCCACAGGGCTGGAAAACACATCAGTAAATCAACACTGCTGTGCCCAAACCTCTAATTTCCAATATTTATCCACTTTTTTAACTTTCATTCAGGCCCTCACAATGAGGAAAAGAATATCTTTAAACAAAAACCAGCAGATATAAAGCTTCAAAAAAGAATTACACGAACATTAATACATTTTAACTCATACCTATTTAAAAAATAATGATTTAATCAGCATAACATTATAACAATCAGCTTGGTTTCTTAAGCCTACTTATAATTCAAGGGTAAAAGCTTCTGAAAGTACTTGTTAATTAAGTTTTATTTGTATGCAAGGGTAAAAAAAAAAGTTTTCAAAGTAACTTTTTAAATAATGGGGAAAAAAAGGCTCCACAATAAACTTTTCCTTGGCTGTAGATTTAATTCATACTTATAAGTTCTTTCACACAAATTTTTCAACCCCTAAAATTCCCAACACAAATTCTGCAGGGTCAGTCTCTGAAATACTTGATTCCCCAAAAAAACAAACACAAAATGTCCTTCAAAGGTAATCTTGAGTGCAATGTCTCTGGCTTGAAAAACAGAAAAGGGTTCAGTCCATATGTGCTCCAAACTTAAAAGTCCAAAAACAGTCTGCTTAAAAACTCAAAGTTGAAAAAGTCCAAAAAAATGAAAAAGAGCAATGCATTGGAAAAGTGGTCAAAAAAAGAAGAAAAATGACTCTAAAAGGAGACGACTCATCGATCCAGGAAACCTCCTCTGACTCCCAAACTGTGGCTCCAATTCTCCCAGTTGCCAGTTTCTAAGTACTAGATATATGTCTGATGGAAATACACACTTTAAGATGAGTTTTATAGCTACAAAATAGGTTATCTATAAATGCTATTCCTTAGCTTCATGGTTGGGTCGGACAGGGCTGGACTGGCCTGGATACTCAACTTCAGGAACAAGACAATTAAAACTAGAGCAAATTTATATTATTCAGACACGACTTAGAGCACCGGGCTGTAAGTAGAGATATATAGCCGGCTACAAAACTACGATAACACGTTTTCCAAAAATTGCTTGTTGTCACACATCAAAAACTACCACTACGTAACTAGAAAGAGATACATTACCTCGTCGCTTTGCATCCTGTAAGTTGTTGAAAAAAGAAGTTGTAAAGCAATGCAGAGTTCTGAGGAAGGTCCGAGCTGCAATCATTAGCATCACAACAAACACACGCTTTGGCTTGGGTCACGTTTTTACGACAGTCGCTGTGCATGCTCATGGGTAGCAGAGTCTTTATGTCGCCGGCAATAGATTCTCCTCATAGCACCTTTAAGATTGTGAGTGGTGTGGTTAAAAGAAAATGTTTTTATCAGTAGCCTAAGTTTTGGTCAATTACGACATTTCAGGAAACCCCAGTGTTGAAAAACATTGGATTGAGGTTAGCATGTGTCTCATACGTTCTTCAGACCCAGAGGCTAACCTGTAGCATGCTAACAGCAAACAGACTTCCTCCCTAACGCTGAGACTCTGATGCAGCACAGAGTGAAAACGTGTCGTGTCTGAATCTTCCCTGGATCATCACTGATGTTTATCTGCAGCACATTCACACCCGAGCCAACTCGTCACTGGACCTCTGGCCTCTGAGATAAAACTCAGCCTCCTCTCGCTCCTCGTAAACACTTACGACTCGATGCTAATGACCCGCCCAAACAAATCAAACAGATGACTGCAGGTCGTCCCTCTGCGCTGAGCTGCTGCTGTTTAAGGTGTTTTCTGCAGAGCTCTGGACCTTTAGCTTCAGTTTTTGTCTGATCCAAATTATAAATAAACATTTGCTTTGAGTCGGGCATTTAAACTTCTGGATGTTAGAAGATATTAAAATCAATTTGTTGTTATTCTTTTCAGAGTTTTGCGGGAAAATGTCAGTTTGATCTTTCTTATTGAATCTCTGGGACTCACTGCTTACTCCACAGGGACTGAAAACGCAAACTTTCCCCAAATCAGGGGGGAATTTACAGAACGTAGACATCACACTGCTGACAAACTGCATTAAATGTGAATGCTTGTTTGGATTTGAGACTGTTTTCAGCTCTTTATGAGCAAATGTGTTGGTTTTATTGATGATTTTTTGTAATCGGGGCTGTGATACCCTGCAAGAGTATAAATAAAGAGCTGAAGACTGTGGAAACTGCTTTAACCCTTTAACTACCAGCTAACTGTTTGGCAGAGACCATCAATAAATTCATGGATATTCAATGTTTTAAAAAACTGAACAAATCAGATCATTAATATGATTCTGTCAACATTTCAGGGAACAGAGAAAACTACTAACAAACCAAACATCAGCTATGTCTTGGTGTGGGATATAACAGCGTTTAGCTTTTCAAACCTTTAAATTCCACATGGAGAGAATATCAGTTCTTTTGGTTTGTTTGCAGTTTTTCTGTATCCTTAAACGACAGAAACAATCGCTTGTTTTTTTTAAATATTAATTATTCCTGAATTTATTGACCTTTGCCAAACTGTCAAGTTGGAAAGTAAAGGGTTAAAACAAAAGTAGCTCTGTTCCCCATCACCTTCTGCACGTGTCAGCGATAGAGCTGCACTGATGCTGCAGTTTGTGCACCAGACTGGCAAAGAGTGACGTCTGGTAATTGATATCAGGGGGATGAAACTGAAATGCTTTAACTCACTGAAAAACACAGTTTTTAGACAGGCTTTATCATTTTTGAAGATGTTTAGATTCTCATCTGATTTATGACTGACTGCTAAGCCATGCATTACCAGTCGATAAACAGACATGTCATCATCTTCTGACTTACTCTGCATTTACACCTGTCCACAGGTAACCATGCTGCAGAACATATATTTTGCTGTGCATTTGGAAACTATGCAAATTGAATTTATTCCTTAAGTACATTGAATAGTAATGGGAAAAGAAAAAAAAAGTAAAAATCTGATTAAAAAAAACCCACTGGTCAGGATTAGGGATGTATATCGTTATGATTTTATCGATACCGATACAGATACTGATACTCCTTATTGGTATTGATACTGTTATCGATACTACAACACATGAAGCGAAGCCTGCGAGCTAGTTCAGGCAGACACCTCGAGCTGCGCTGCTATGCACATGTCACACGTCACACTCCTCTCATCCATCCTCCTATCACACTCTCCACCTCTCAATTTGGCGGTGTATTGAAACTGGGAGTTTACCCATCTCTCCCTCTGCTCGGCAAACGTCTATGCTGCCAGACACTGACTTGCTGCGTGTTCTTCACCCCCACCTCCACCCCAGCATCCACCTGCAGGCTCCAGGGGTGTTGCTATGTTTTGCTTATCACTCCTCCTTGCCTTCATGTAAACCTTTCTGCAAGGAGTGATGGGACTGGAGCCTGGACGCCAAACCTGTAACATGTATTTGCAACAATAAAACAATTTAACGTGAGTTGATTGACTGAAATAATTTTGTGTTAAATATAAAGACTTAACAAGATATTATAAGATTCAACCTTTTTTTTATTACCACAAGGTAATAATAAAGCTTCAGCAGAATAGAAGTAATGCATTACAAATGCTTCTTAGAGGCAAAAAGAAAGCTAAGGAGATGGCAAAACCCCTTCATGCTGCACAACAGACTGCATCTACAGACAGTCCCATATATCAAACAGAACACAGCGAACAGTGTTTGTGCTGCCTCCAGGATTAACGTAATATATCAGTGGTGCTAAAATCGATGCTGTAATGATCACTACAAACTAGACAAAAACCTAACTATGACTTGACAGCAGAAACAAAACGGGGTGATGCCGCCACAGTGCTGCAGTCTTTAGTGTTAGCCGTGCTGCTAACTTTACTCGTGTTGCTATAGCAATCAAACAGCCCGCACTCCTTTAGCTTTATGCTATGCACACGCTCCGAGTGTTTGGTGATGTTGCTAGTATTTCCCCCCTTGGACTCAACTTCTCTCAAACAAAGATTGCATCGGCCGAGTTTTCACTAACTTTGCTAAAGTGAGCCCAAACCTTCGAGCGCTTAGCCCTCACCGACATGCTTGAGCCGGCTCAACATGTTGGCTCATCACCTGTCGACGGCGGTAGAGTCATAACTACATAACGGTTAAAGAGACGTTCAAGTACTGATAACAGTACCATTTTTCCAGATTCTTAACGGTATTCAGGTACCAACCCAATTAGGGACTGGTACATTAAAGTACCGATCCACGGTATACATCCCACTGGCCAGGATCGACCGTCTACACTGCACAACACCTTTGACCTCCAACACAGTCCTGCAGGTCTGATTTTGGGTCAAAATCAAATTGAAACTGAAAGTGAATGCCTGACTCAGGTGCTTCGTTAATCCATTAGTCTGGTCTTCCTCTCTTTTCTCTGCTCTTCTACCTTTTATTTTTTAAATTTTTGACTTCCTATCTTCCATTTCTTGCTCTTTTATTTACATTTCTCCCCTTCTCTTTGTCTGGTTCCTTCCTCCTCCTCTTTTTGCCAATACTTTCATGCCTCTCTGTTTTCTGCACCTCCCTCTCCCCCTTGTTTCTCTTCTTCTATTCTCCTTTGTCACCCTCTCCCCTCTCCTCCTCTCTCTCCTGCTTATGTTTCATGCTCTGTAGATTGATGGAGCTGAAGGCCGCTGTTGTGTGGGTGTAAAGCCAGCAGCCCTCTGTCAGCCTGTCAGAGTATCCAGACATGCCAGCAGCTCTGTGTGCGTTTCACCTTCTCCCTCCCTCTCTGTGTACATTACCGAGTATATATTTGTGTGCAAGCACGGTGTGTCGCTGTGTGAGTGTGTCTGATACGGGGACGGCCTGGTCCACAGCCAGCAGCTCAGCCGGGGCCAGCTCTCCTCTCCGTGTGACACCTGCAGGCCGGGGGCGAGAACAGGACACACTCGGGATGGAGCCTGATGGATGCTGGCGACGACCCAGAGGTGTGTGTTTGTTTGTGTGCAGCGTGAGTGTAAAGACAAATCACACATGCACGGCCTCACAACGGGAATTTATGAATGTTTAAACAGACATCTGTGTGAGTGCAGGTGGAAAAGTGAGGAGCCTCCTGAAGATCAGCTGATGAAGAGAAGCTTATCCTCAAGATTCAACTTTTTTGTTAAATAAGGAGAGGCGTGAATCAGTCCAGCTCTTCACGTTTGACCTTAAATCACATGTTTTGAGCCATGTTATGATGATTTCTAAAGTTATGTCTTAAAGCACGTGGCACAGAGCTGTTTGGGAAGTCTCTGTTAACAGAGAATAAATGCAAAGTTGTTGACAACATGGTCCAGAGCAGCACTAATCTACCGTAAAATACCAAATAATGGCCGGGGCGTTTATTTGTTTCAACCACAGAGCAGACCAGGCGACTATTTGGGACAGGCGTTTAATTCCTTTCCAACAAAAATCTTGCTTAGCAAAAAAAGAAAAAATATGGTAAATGTAATATGTAATCAAATTATTTATTTACACCAGTATGAATATCACCCTGACAGCAAGATTACAGAACTGTAGTTATACTCTTGTCTTCTTCTTTCAACTCAGCTCTCTCTAAACACTCTTAAAACTGGTAAGGAACTATCTCACCAGTAGTAAGTAGTTAAGGTCTTACTTCTGTTTTTTGGCTGCACCGGGGCCATGGAGATAAGCAGCAATGTGTCAACCATACGGTTACAATGCCAGTCACAGGCTTAACATGCAACAGTGTAGCTCAGCTGTTATGTCTTCAGCTGAGAACTGAAGGGTGGTTAGTTCAAATCCTTGAATGCTGATATCTGACTTTGTTTGGCTTGGTTGCTGTGGCACTGCTGCTGGTAACACAGCTAAAGGGGTTGGTGCCCCTCACCTCTGGGGACTTGGGGCATCACGTTTGCTCTTCTGGTGCCCTTAAACTTCATCCTAAATAGACAGTGTAAAAGAAGTAAATGTTAATGTGGTGCAGACGAGTTGTCACGGTGAAGGTCCAACCTGCCTCCAAACCTGATCTGCCCCCAAACAGTCTTTAAAACTCCAGAGTGGATGCTCCTCAGAGCTTTAGTTATTCCAGGACTGCAGCCTCACAGATAGGTGATGGACTAAATCTGAAACCTTTTCTGTCTTCATCAGTCCGTCCATCTTCACACTCACTGGTCCTGTTATCTGAAGCTCAGCCTGCATTCCTCACACATATCTCCTCATCCCATCAAACCTTTCCTAACCTCATTCGCTCCATGCAGAGAGCTGCCATCTTTACATTCCTGCTTTAAACTCTCTCGTTATCTCCTAATATCCAATATTTTCCTCCTCTCCCTCTCCTTCATCTCTCATTTTTCCCTCCCTCTGCTCCTCTTGTCTCAGAGCTCGGCCCATTGTTTCCACCTCCAAGCTAATCTGCTAGCAGCAGACATTGCTGCACAGACGTGCAGGAATGCGAGCTTGAATATGCACATGAACACACACTTGTCCATGCACGGAGCACAGAGTGCAGCAGCAGCAGACATAAGGGCTTAAACAGCAGTTAATCCTCCAGCACTGTGTTTCTGTCTTCCACAGGGCACTGGGCCCGGTGCCATTCATCCAGATCAGAGTGTGTTCAGCTCCTATACACTCCTGATGCATATACACGCACAAACACACACTTCATCCCTGTTAGAAACATCACAGCAGAGAGAATCAGAGGCTGAGGAGGTTAGAGGAGAGGGGAAAGTGTGGCGGAGATAACAGGTGAGAAAAGGCAGCAGCAGGAAGTCTGTGACATAAACCTGATATTTAACGTCTCCACACTGTTGTAATGCAAAGTCCACACTAAACCACAGACCACGGTGTCAAACTGATCCAGTAACGGGCCACTGTGGCTGCAGGTTATCATTCCAACCAAGCAAGAACACACCTGAGCCAACAAATCAACTGTGTAAAGACGATCCAGCTGATTGAATAATTTGCGTCATGTGGACTGTTAAAGCTATGGTCTACGATTTGGAAGCTTTGTACATATTAATAACACCGTTTATAAGGCTGTTATGGTCCTATGGTCCTATCTACACAGTATAAAGACCAAAAAGAACGAAAAAAATCCATTCAGTATATCCGCTGAAAAGCTGCATACTAGCTGACCAATCAAACCTAAGAACCTGCGACTATTAATTGGTCCGTGAGTTGGTCTGTGAGTCCATCCAATCCTCGTCTCCCTCGCTACGCAGCGTCATGCCCATGGTCCCGCCTCCTCCCCTCTACCTCCGGTGAGCAGCTAGCAGCGTTAGCTACTGAACTATCATGGAGCCGGAAAAGCCTAGCGCCGAGACCGAAGCCGCCCACCTCTCCCGCGGGGCCCAACGGAGCTCTGCCCGCGGGTTGAGGCCTGTTAGCGGGCTAACGGCTAATGGCTAACGAATAGCCTCAGTCGGCCGTCAGACCTTCAGCATCGGCCGTTTCGCCCCTGGTTGATCAGGTAATGGCTTTGTTTACTACAGTGGGAGATGTCTGCTGAATTACTCTGGTTAGTTTGTGCCTGTACGGGCTAATAACTTGTAGGGGAGCGGGTTAGCCTGTTAGCCGCTAATCGTTTGCACTGTAAGCTGAGCTGGGGAGGACAGGCTGAGAAAGATAAATCCTCCCCCACACTCGGCTCCGCTCTGGCGGCGCCAGACCCGCATTGCCGCCGGTCCAATTGAAATGGCTACTGCTGTATGTTAGAAGGGGGATGTCTGTCGTGTTTGATACTTTCAGTTGAGCTGAGCTGTTTTTGATTGAGTTTGCTGCTGATATATTGTGCTAGTCGCTCGTAGCTCTGTCCGAGGGGGCTTTATGAGGCGACACGAGCTGGGGGCGGGATCTTGGAACACGGAGGGGAGAGGTGAGGGAAGGGGGGGCAGGCTGCGGTTTCAAATCGTAGACCCTAGCTTTAAGGTTCAGTCTGATCATGTTTCTATCTGAATACATCCTCATGCATTTTCAAGTCCAACAATAACAGGGCTAAATCAGCATCATCGAACATCCCTTCTCGTCTTTCAGCTCATGCCAGTGGGTCAATGCCGGGCCAATGATTATCTCTGTCCAGGCGTTTAGCTTTTTACTCTCCAGCTTTTTTTTTTCATCTCCGCCAATAAAATTTTTCTTTTCTTCTAGTTTTTTGCTGGTCCCGCTATGATAACAACTCTACATTTAGCTTTCTTCTTTTTGTTTAACGGTGGGTGGCATCCAGTATCGAAGGGGCTTTACTGCCACCTACTGTGCAGGAGTGTGAGCTAGAGGTCCCTGTTTCCATGACTGCATATTTATTTTAAAGTCAATTCTGAGCATTAAAGCTGGGGTTGGCGATTTGGTTTAGATACACTTTTTTACTGGTTAAAATGCCCGATGGTATTCAGCTCATAATGTGTTCTTAAAACAGAGCGAAAAATATCCGCTATCTACAGCAGGAGTAAAACAGGGAAAACACCAACCAATAATCATGCCGGGACACCTGTTTTTAAACCAATCAAATCCCGTCGCCATTCTGCCCGCCTACTGCACGTGCATTTTCCCGGCGTGCACAGACTCGGTGCGTGTAGCCAAGCTCATACGTATCAGAGTCCGCCAGAGAATGCTTACCTTTCAAGTTTTGTCTTTGAAAATAAAGGAAGCCCGCTGTGAGCCGTCCCACAACCCCAACCAAGCTCCAGTATCCCTCACATTTTAAGACAGGTGTACAAGAAATCTAAAATAAACTCTTTGTTTTTCTAAGTTTGTTACATAGAGCCATTGAAGATGATACAGACACTCAGACCATGACAGAGGTGTCATTACATCTGTTGTAAGGGGATATACCATTGAAATATGACTATACAAATATTATGTTAGGGTGGAAAAACGTTTGTCTATCTGAACTTCTTAACTTCTAACTATCTTTGTGTTAAATCCACAGTCCACTGGTGAGGTTGAGATGATGTTTATCTTACATCAGGTCTGTTAGCTTTGACAGATTTGACAGTCTCTGGGTTAAGAAGCCGGGTGCCCACACTGATCAGGATTCTCCCAGCAGCTTCAGAGCAGCTCTGACTCCTGCAGAAACAGGAGTGTGAAGGAAAAAAACTGGAGAGAAGAAAAGTGAGAGAGTAAATATGTGTCTTCTGAGCCTCGTCCAGGCAGACGGATTGGCTCCCGATCAGAAACACGGCACATGAAAAGAGAAAATTTGGACCATTTCTACTATTTGCCACAGAGGAGGCCTGCACAAATGAAACTATCATCCATGTGCACCTCCCACCAGCTCCTTCCAGGAATCCTCCCTCCCTCCGTCGTCTGTCTCCATCTCTCTGCTCCACCTCTCGCTCTCTCCATCACATCTTCTTCTCTCCATATGTTAGTCTGTTTTTGTCTCCTCCTCACTCACAGGCAGAATGAGTCTGTTCTTTCGTCCTCATTAGAGGGTGGACACTGATTGATGCAGGGAGGAGCTGAGACGTGCGTGTGCACATGCAAACACACACCGGCGTGACCAGGTTTGTGTGTCCATGATACTTCAGTGAAATATGCCTGCATCACTTCATGAGAGAGACGGCTGCTCTGCCAGGGCCTGATGGAGGAACAGTTGGTAATGATCAATTGGCAAACACATATGTGAGCGTGTGTGTGTGTGTGTGTGTGTGTGTGTGTGTGTGTGTGTACTTAAGTAAACAGCAGAGCCTGTGGAGGCAGAGCAGCTCTGTTTGGAGGATTTAAGCGGTACCATCTCAACACAAAATACAAAAACAATTCTGAGAGCAGTGCTGAACAAACTACACAACTTCTTAACTCAAAGCTCAAATTTAAACACGTCCTCGAAGATTCACTCTGCAAAACTGTCTCATGCTGCAGATGTCCCCTCAGCACATTTCAATTTTTGGATTCCTATCAGTATCAGCCCTGCTTAGATGAGGCTGTTTTGGTGTCTGCAGCTTTGAATCATCACAAACCGGTTCGATGAGGCCCCTTTCTAAAGAACCATATCATGCTTTATCAAGTTTTCCATTTCTTCTCTGCAAGATAGAGAACTTCTATGCACACATACAGTATCAATAATTTTGAAATCTAATGAAAAAAAAAGCAAAATCTGCCATTAAGAGATTGAAAATGTAAAGGCGCTATGAGGAGAATCTATTTCCGGTGACATAAAGACTCTGCTACCCATGAGCACACGCGGCAGCTGTCGTTAAGACGTGACCCAAGCCAAAGCGTGTGTTTGTTGTGATGCTAATGAATGCAGCTCGGACCTTCCTCAGAACTCTGCATTGATTTACAACTTCTTTTTTCAACAACTTACAGGATGCAAAGCCACGAGGTAATGTATCTCTTTCTAGTTACGTAGCGGTAGTTTTTGATGTGTGTCAACAAGCAATTTCTGGAAAACTTTTAGTTTTGTAGCCGGCTATATGTGGCTACTTACAGCCCGGTGCTCTAAGACGTGTCTGAACAATATAAATTTGCTCTAGTTTTAATTGTCTTGTTCCTGAAGTTGAGTATCCAGGCCAGTCCAGCCCTGTCCGACCCGACCGTGAAGCTAAGGAATAGCATTTATAGATAACCTATTTTGATTTGCACAATATACAGAAATGTGCAGAAATCAGTAGAATAATTGTTTAATCCTTTACAGCGATCATATCTTCATACATGTATAAAGTCTGAATCAATCTTCTTCTTGTTTATATCTGGACTTTATTCTTTCTATCTTATTTTATTGTATTTTGTATTTTTACTGCTATTATTTAGTCTCATTTTTGCTACTATCTATTATTACTACTATGCCTCTTACATGGTATTCGTTGTGGACAGCAGAGTAGGAATTTCATCCAGCAGGGACACATGTTTCTCAATGTGCTAATGATAATAAACACTTTGAATCTTGAATCACACACGTGTGCGTTTCTACGCAGCATCAGCATCAGGAGTCAGTGGGTGAGGAGGTAATTACAAAGTGATAATTGGATGTCATCATTATTAGTCCCCGTGATAAGGGAGAAAGTAACGAGGAGGAGTGAGGATGGCAAACCAAAGACCTCCGAACAGGAAAGTTCATGAGGACATAATGAGGCGAGGGTGAAGAGGGACGCTGCTAATTATCTTAGAGATAAGCTAATCAGGATCGAGATCAAACCCTTTACATATAATCCTGTTTGGATTTGGAAAAGATTTGATGGAGCAACAACAGGAATTCAATTAAAGTAAAATTAACATAAAAACACATCTTATCCACACACACATAGAGTAGGACACACTCCCTGCCAATCTAGATTTTTCCTTTCATTGGTTGGAAAATAAATAAGTATTAATTTTAATACTAACAGCATCAAACCATCAATCTTTATCTGTATAGTATCAGTTCAAGTGTGATCTGAAGACACTTTACAGGTTGAAGCCGAACTCTTCATGTAGAGATACACATACAAATACATATTAAAAAACATATTGAATATACAGATGCACATACATCCACAGATGGATCCATCCAGGCAGAGACAAAGGGGCAAAAAATACAAATTTATGATCCAGACTAACCCATGGATGCCCTGATCATAAATCTGTCCACCTCAGGTTTGACTCTGCTGAATAAAGATTCAGTCAATCTTCATTTGAATAGCACCATATCTGTTGAATATAAATTTAATAAATGTAATCCCCCTAAAATGAGGCATCTCTGCACCTAACGTTAATGTCTTTAAAAACAAACTCAAAACCTTATTCGTCGAGCTTTTACCTGAATTACCTTTTAGTTTTTTTATTTATTCTAATTACAGACAACTTTTATTATTTTATCTTCTTTTATTTTAATTTTTAATTTTTCATTTTTTTTTCTATTCTCTATTTTTTTATTTTGATTTTAATTTATTATTTTTTTTTGTATTTTTTAAAAAGTTCTTTTTCTAATTTTATTTTATGATATATTTAATTTTACACTTTAACCTAACCTCCAGTGTTTTCTCATTTTTAAACCTTTAAGATGGCGTTTCCTCAGTACCTACTGTGTACAGCAGTGTGCTTTATTATTGTCTTTTATTTATGATGCTTTTCATTAACACTGTGTGCTACATTATTGGTATGAAAAGTGCTATATAAATAAAGTTTGATTGATTAAGAAATTATTGGTAAAATATCAGCAAAATAGCAACATTGAAGATTCTTAAAAGAAGAACTTTTGGCATGTTGAATTCTTTTTTATATTTATTTATTTTTCATGATTTTTCTCATATCATTATTTACTAAAATATTACAACCGCTTAAAAGCCCGTAAAAATCCTTTAAAAGTAGGTAAAAATGTTAAAACCGTTACATAGCAATTTAAAGGCTTTCAGAAGCACTAAAAATGTTTTAAAATTTGGTAGGTGTAATAATTAAAGATGATCTGTCTGTTTGTAAAGCACTTTGTGCAACATTTCTTGTATGAAAAGTGCTATATAAATAAAGTTTGATTGATTGATTGATCTTATTTTCAAGAGAGGCCTCGTGCATGTTCATAGAGAGATTAGTCTAATATTAACATTAATATCTATAATAAATTTAATCTGGAGAGGAATGATGTTAATCTAAATAACAGTATCTAGCTCAACTGCCATTAAAATTGGTTTTAAAAGTATGAATTTATGTTTACAGTTTTCATTTATGTTGACGGTTGATGCATTAATAGCTAAAACGCACAAGACCTTTAAACTGTAGTAAGATAGGGTATTAATAATTAAAGTCAGAAACTGATGTTCAGATCTGTGCAGCTTCTCCAGCCTTTAGTCTGAAGGCAGCAGAGTTAAATAATCTGTTTTTGTCTGATTAAATCATGAACATATCAGCGTTATTACCCTCCATTCAACCCAGGATATTTTCTAAATCCAAATTTATTTCATCCTTTCAGTCGGCACTACTGAATAAACAGGAAAGAGAGAGCCATGCTATCCTGCATATGACCCTGAATCCTAGAAATAACTTTAAATCAATTTTTCATGTGTTTGCACATTTGAGAGGAAACCCCTCCAAAGAAAGCGCTGAACTCTGTGGCAGCCAGACGGAGGCAGGCAGATGAAACGCCGGAGTAAACACAAGAAAGTGTTTTTCTGTTTTTAAGAAGCCAGCAGGTAAAAGAGAGTATCTGTGAAGGAGAGTCATCCAGAGGCCGGAGTCCAACATCAATCTCAGGGACGAGGAGGACGGTAGGACATGAAAAGAGGAGAGGAGGGGGAGGCGACAGGGAGCTGTTTGATGAGTTCACACCAGCAGGTCCTGGGTGGCCTGGAGTCAGGGATTAAGAAGGCTGAAAGGTCATTATTGACGGACACTTTGGCTTTAGAGATGCAGGATTCTGCCTCTGCATGTCCATGATGCAGCAGTCTTTGCTGAAGATCTTTAGCCGGAGTTTTAAATTGATTTGTTTTCTCACCTTAGAGAAGACCTTTGGTTTCTTCTTCAGCCAAACAGGACGATCTATAACCTGAACTAAACCCTGAAACAGGACTTTAAAACCATTTGCTGTGGATATTCAGACAGAAAATCTCCCCCAGACTCTGTGATCCTGTCGCTCTGCCTCTGCGTTATCAGGAAGGCAGCCGTGTTTTATCAGAGCCTGAAGTCAAACTATTCGTCCTTCCTCCTCATCCACATTCCTCTGCTCTCTGTTTCCCCATCAACAGGAACAAATGCCTCCTTATCTCTTCTGCTTTAGATAAGGCTGTCATGTGACCCCCCCACTGCCCTTTGGTCCACATCTCAGGCTGTGTATTTTTAAAAATGAAGGTGCTTCTTGTCCTTCTGTCCAAACAGAAACATTATTCTAGGTCACCAAAACAAAAGGTTTGGAAAACGTCGGCCAAGGTGAAGATCTTCAACAGGTGAGCAGGGCCTGAAACATCACAATCTGTCACTCCTCACTATGATCCTGGATTAAAACATCTGATACAGACCCTGCCAACTTTCTGGACAAGCACTGGTGTTATTGGTCAATTTAGTCATACAGAATTAACTAGAAAGCACTCGGAGAGCGCAGACCTCCGCCATATTGTCATTTTGACCATAAATATTAACTCCTACCTTTATTCATCTAAATATTTAGATTCCTTGACCATGAAAACATACCTTAGCAACTGGATTCATAATGATATCTATTTTAGTTCAGTAGTTATTCACAGAAATCACATTTTTCATCATGGCGGCCAGACGCTGATCTGGATCAACACCAAAATCAAATCAGTTCTTCCTTTTCCCATGCTGAACATTTCCTGAAAATTTCATCCAAATCCAACCATTACTTTTTGAGTTATTTTGTTCACAGACGGACGGACAAACTCTCCCGAAAACATAACCTCCTTGGCGGAGGTAATTATTCAGAATAAAATAATTCTGTATTAAAGTTTTCTCCTTCGTGTTTACATGGAATAATCATTCCAAATACAGGTTGGGACTGGTTCTGATTGGAAGCTTTAAAAAGGTCCACAATTTAAAGGTGCAGTGTGTAGAATTTGGCATTTTAGCGACATCTAGCGTTCAAATTCTAGAATGACCCTAACCGTAGCCAAGATGTCACGTCGCTGAGCAACAGTATCCTGTGAAGACCAAAAAGGATCCTGAACACGTCATCGTTCACTAAAGTGACAAGGTTTGTAACCATTATTTTTATAGATTATAGGTCAGTTGTTAGCTGCCGATTGTAGGTTTTGTAAACTTTTAGTAACACAAACAAACATTAGCGCATTAATGCTAATCAGATCAAGCCTGATGTGAAATAAGGTAAAGAAGAGAGAGAGAGTACAATGTGGCGAAAAGCTGGGCCGGACGAATGAGAGTTTTGTAATATGATTAATGGAGTATTTATTTACCACCGCTTATGGGCGTTATTTACAAACGTAAAAACGTTTAAAGCCGTTTGCTTTGTTAGCAGCCGACACCGTTGCTGAAACTGGGTTTCTTTCCCATAAACAATGCAATTTAAATGTAAAAAAAACACTGTTACAGAACGTAATAAAACTGCATATTGCACCCTTACCTGTCCAGCAGAAAACAAGCAACTTTAGCGTCAGTCTTCAGACATAACTTTGTAAACAAAGCTCTCCACCTTGTAAAAGCAACACCAATGTTTATCCTTGTTTTCTGACATTTTCTGTCACGATTCCGCTTCATTTCATCGTGCTTCCTTTTTTTCGAAATAAGTTGATCTGACTCTTGACTCTCGAGTGATTTTGAATAAATGTGGTCTTCCATTTCCAAACCTTTAACTGTAAAATACACACAGTTCAAATCCCTAGAGCAAAGTAACAACTGTCTACATCCACCGCCGCCCTCTCTCCTCTTCTTCACCTGCATTCCAGGTAGATCGTTCTTTTTGTCCCTAAAATCCACCCGTAGACAACACGGCGGATCGTTACGTCGGCCTACATGAAAGCGGCCCGCGGTATTGTAAATTTTTAAAGCTTTTTCTAACTGAATAAAAATAAAAGAACCGTTTAATGGGGATGGTTGTACTCCTATGTTGATGGACTTTACATACAAATTGAAACATTATATCCTATATTCACTGTTTATGTTTGGCGAAATGCTGCCAAATTCTACACACTGCACCTTTAATGCTTAATGCAATACTTCCAAATCTTCTCAGGCTCTAATTAAATAAATCGTCTCGGCTGGTGTGGAGTCCCACGCTTGCTTCGGGCAGCTATCCTGTTCCCGTCCTGTGCCTCATCGCTATAGGACAAGGGAACGAGCATGTGCAGAACGAGTTTAAACAAATTAATTTAAAGCAGAGTGAATGTATACGTGATCGAATTGATTAAAGTCAGAATTAACTAGCTACTTACTTCGGTATTAAGTTTTATTCAGAATGATCATTTTCATTCGGAATTAGGTGTTTACATGGTCATGTTTCATCTTTTTAAGGAGTATTTAAGCTTTATACTGAGTTAAAGGGGAATTAAAGCTCTCATGTAAACGTGATAATAGTCTCATAATGCTGACTGGTGACCCATGGCTGCTTGCATTGTTGTGGTTATAACAGCTGTTGAAACCAGCAGGAGATTCCGTAAATCTTTTTTTTATTATTAGGAATCGATCAGAATAATCAGATATGTCTCAAACTGAAGTATCAAAAAAATTAATATTTGCTAAACACCAGTTAACACAGCCCGAGTTAGGCTGTAACACCAGTGTGACGTGGTAGGAATAAAAATAAAACAGTTTTTTATTCAGAAGTACAATGAAATGTGCGTATCTTGGACACAGATATTAGGTAATAAACAGTGCGTTAATGCTTTTTTAACTTCCATGCTGATGGGGAAGTTGTTAACACGGAGAACAGCCTGGACGTAGCCTCACAGCCTCTAACAACATGAACAACACCATCATTTGTACTAAAAAGCCGTTTCTCTGCACATCCCTCCGGCTCAGTGGATAATTAAAAAGTCTGTTGTCAAACTGTAGATTTTTTCCCATAATGCATCTGAATGCAGTGTTTGCCAATGTATATGCAAAAAAGAACATCAGCGTGCAGCACCGGTGCTCAGTTGAAGGTGAAAAAAGAGACTGACTGCAATCAATCACTGCAACAGATCAATACTGAACAGCTCCACCCAGCCAGCTCTGCAGAAACTGACGGTGTGTGCACGTGTGTGTGTGTGCACGTTAAAGTCTGCAGCTTTAAGAAGAGGAAAGTGGGACTACAGTGAGATGTGGCATCCATATCTAACGCTCTGCTGCTCCATGTGACGCTCATGTGATCATGAAGACACAAACAGCCATGACCCTGCTGATGATGATGAAGATGATGAAGACTCTGGAGCATGTAAGGAACACCACAGCCACTCTCACTCTTTCACGCTCTGTGCCCCGTCTGAGCTCTACGCTTCTTTAGATTAAACCTCCAGCCCTCTCTCACGCTCTCTGAATAAAGCTCTCTGTCTGAGCTTCAAACTCCACAGCCGATTTCAGAGACGCAGATCGACGTTCACCAGAGAGACACTTCCCTCGTCTGGTCCAAGAAGACCAAACACAAGAGGAAATAATCATAACGTCATGATAGAGAGACTTTTAAGCTACAGAGGCTCCAAAGAGCAGAAACACAATCACAAATGTTATGAAAAATTAAAGGAAAACACAAGAAAAGTTTAAAACAACACAAAACAGAACTCAACAAAAAGATCACAAAGCAAATCAAAAAATGAGAGAAAAACGTCGAACAAAAAACAAACAAAATAAAACAAAACAAATTAAAATAAACTTTTCATTCACTATAAATGACATGCATGTATTAATATGTGTGTGTGTGTGTGTGTGTGCATGTATACTTCTGATACATATGTATATTGTTGCTGTGATGCGTTGATGAACTTTATTTTTCCAACTCCTGTTCCTGCTGTGTTTTGATTTGTTGTTTTATTACTCATATTCTGTTGTCTGTCATTTTCAAAGTGTTTTATTTAATTTTTTTTTTTTGAGTTTTTTTATATGCCATATGGTATTTGCCTTTGTTTTTATGATGATATATATATACAGTCATGGAAAAAATTATTAGACCACCCTTGTTTTCTTCAATTTCTTGTTCATTCTAATATCTGGTACCACTAAACGTATAATACAATGAACACAACAAAAAATGCAGCTGGTCACATAATACTTTATGTCCTATTTGACATTCTTAAGCTTAATTGATTCCCAGGGTATATAAGAGGCCATTTCATGTCACAAGCAGCACTGCACATGCAAAGGCCTAGAGTGGTTTCCTGCTTACATTCAAGCCGTAGCACAACTCAGAAGTTGTCAGCTCTCACATAATGCCTAAAACAAAAGAATTATGTGAAGCCACAAAGGCAGCCATCTTGGCACTGCTGGAAATTGGCATGAGTGAGAGACAGGTAGCGAAAAAACTGAAGATCTCCAAGACAGCCGTTCATTACAACAAAAAACAAGCTGAACATGGCACTACCAAATTGCTACCTGGCCGTGGCAGGAAACGCTTTTCTACCCCACGAGATGACTGCACTCATCCGTTCCTGTGTCAGGAATCGTCCTCAGACCTCCAGGGACCTTAAAAATGAGTGGGCACTGTCGAGAAATGTGACTTGTTCAGCAAGGACAGTTCGAAACCGACTTGTTGAAGCTGGTTTGAAGTCACACAGAGCACGCAAGAAGCCCTTCATCAATGAAAGGCAGAGGAAGGCCGGTTACTGTTTGCTCGAGACCACAAGGATTGGACTGTTGATGATTGGGCTAAGGTTCTCTTCAGTGATGAATCCAATTTTGAATTGATGCCCACTCCAGCCAACTTACTGGTTAGGAGGAAGCCTGGAGAAGCTTACAACCCAGACTGTCTTGCCCCTACAGTAAAACATGGGGTGGATCAGTCATGATCTGGGGTTGTTTCAGTCTGAGTGGAACAGGGCAAATGCAATTGTGTGAAGGCCGAATGAACCAGGTCATGTACAGGACTACCCTTGAAAACAGTCTTCTTCCATCAGCTGGAAAACTCTTTCCTGCCTCAATGACTGGATTTTCCAACAAGACAATGCCCCTTGCCACACGGCAAGGTCAGTTAAAGCCTGGATGGAGAACCACAACATTCGCACCATGCCTTGGCCTGCTCAATCACCAGATCTTAATCCAATTGAAAACCTGTGGAAAATCATCAAACTCAAAATGGAGAACCACAAGCCCAAAAACAAAGAAAATTTGTTTGAATTTGTCCAACAGGAATGGGCTGCTGTGACAGCAGAACAATGTCAGAAGCTGGTGGAGAGCATGCCAAGACGCATGGCTGCAGTCATCAAAAACAATGGTTATGCAATCAAGTATTAACTCTTGTGTGTATCATGTGTTTAAAGCAAACAGAAAAGAAAACATGGAATGCTTAAAAGTAGTGTTTTTGGCGGTACAATGCCATAGCTATTGATGTAAGAATTTAAGTAATTTTGGTTATTATCAAGAAAACCATGGAAAATGAATAGTTCTTAGTTCTTAAATTAAACTCTCATGAGCTATTTTTGTTGTTATCATTATAATTGTCCAAACAAATGTACCTTTAGTTGAGCCAGGCATTAAAATTAACAAGAAATTGAAGAAAACAAGGGTGGTCTAATAATTTTTTCCATGACTGTATATATATATTTTTTTATTTTGCATTGTGTGTTTTAAAATGTTTTTAAACTCCAAAAATACTGAGCATACTTTGCTTTTGTATTGTTAGGTTCTTGCTATATTCCTTTATTTATTTATTTTTTCCATTGTGATGCATTTTATCAAATTAGTTGCTATTTTTTTATTTTTTTACTTCTTTTTATTGGGGATTTTCTTTCCAAATAAAAACAGAAAGAGAGAAAACCCAATACATTAATAAAACATAAATAATGTACATGTAAGTTAACACAAATAATCACAAATGCAATTGAGATCATAATAATAAAAATATTGAAATAAATACTGTAAATAAGAAATTAAAAACTAACAATACCATAACACAAACTGGAGGATACCATGTGTTCTGGGCCCTGCCCAGTTATTTTTTATAGGGATTACCTTTGTTATAATAATCTATAAATGCCATATTGAGTCAAACTTATTTACCTTTCCTTTCAGGGTACATTTTTTCATTACATCATTCGTTAAAGCTGATAAACTGGAGGATTTTTTTGTTTCCAGTTCAGCAGAATTATTCTTCTTGCCAACAGTGTCACAAATCATTTAACATTCTTTTTGTTGTTTGATAAAGAGAGCTCCAGAGCAGCTGACCCAACCCCAAACACTGCAAGAACTGGGTCTGGTTTGGCGATATTTGGGTAAGCCCAGAACAAATGTGCCAGTGAGGCTGGAGCTAAACCACAACGATCAGAGAGAGGATTCAAATTAGCTGCTAATTTCTACAGTTTATTGTTGGGTTTTCCTATTTTTGTTGCACTTTCTTGGTCATTTTGTAATTTAATTTTCTATTTTCTATTTTCTCGGCCTAATTTTGCTATATGTGTATGTCCCAACTGTTCTTTGATTTTATTGAACCTTTTTCGGTTGTTCATTTCTCCTTGTGTTTAAACTCGTGTGCTTTGTTATCTTATGTTGACTGCTGTCAAAGCACTTTGTAAACTAATGTTTTTAAAGGTGCTATACAAATAAAGTTTATTATTATTACTGTTTTATTAGTTGTGTTTTTTCTTTGCTGTTGTGTTCTTGATTTTGTTGTTCTAAACTGTTGTCATAAATGTTGTGTTTGTAGTATCTTAGTTATTTGAATTTGCTGCTTTCTGACTCTGATATTTTCTGATTTTAGGGTTTTTATATCCTGATGCTCGCTTCACTCCTGCATCACTGTGAAGTGTGCTCTGGCCTTGGCCACTGCACTGGAGTTTAAGACGTGTTTTTATATATCAGAGCTCAATGAGCTGATTAAAGTCTGTTTAATATGTCTGTGCTGTTTCATAGTGGCCTCCACCCTCTGGAATATCTAAGCTTTGGTTTGTAACTGAAAAGTTTGAGCATCTGTGGCATCTCCCTTTGGATGACCTTATAATGCTCAAAAATGCAACATTAAAATGGCCATGAGAAGAATAAAACCTCCTTAATGACTCAGAGCAGAAGAGCTCTTAAAAGATGAAGGTGAAATCAGAAGATCCACAATGTGACCAAAGAATAAACCCGCAGAAGTTCAGGAGGTTTATGGCTGAGTAAAATAGCAAAGCTCTCAAGATTAAAAATATCAGACCCTCAGCTCAACCTCATCGTCTCTCATAAAGACGTGAAGAGATTCTCTGAGAAGAAAGACGCGTTTGGTTTGTGTCGGAGAAATCAAGAGCTCACAGGTGAACCACAAAGATCCACCAGGTTCACTCTGCAGCCTGTGAGCAAAGGCTGAGGTGTATGGACTAAAACGGTGTCCTACTGATCGATCTCTGGATGTTCTTCCACTGCGGTCAGACAGCAGCGAGCGTATGAGCAGATATGAGACATGGTGTAAACAGCAAAACAGGAGGAAAACACCTGCAGGTGCCGCTACGGCTAACGGCCATTAACTGCTGTTTGCCCTTGTAAGCCGTTAGCCATAGTGGCGAACAGTTAACAGTTAGCCGCTACGTTTAGCCACTACATCATAGCAGGGCTGTTTGATATGGATTGGTCTGTGATGAGTGTGATGAGCCAAATGATCGTCCAATCACAAGCTGCTGTTGTTTTTGAAGGTTCTGCCTCTGAAAACATTTTCTCAGGGCTCCTCCCAGATGGATTAGTGAAATATTTCCAATATGGAGCTGCACATGTGGCATGTCAGGTTATGTATAGTCTAGGTGGACTGCAAAAACAGAATTACCCTTTGGCATAAATAAAGTTGTAAAAACTAAACTAAAATAAAACTAAAGTACTGATTATGTGGCTGCAGCATCGATGGATGTTTGTATAAATCCACTTTAATCTACCTGAAGGCACCGACTGGTATAAATGATGAAGCTTCCTCTTTTTCATGTAAAGAAGATTCAGTTTCCAGACCATAAAACTCCATCGCTGTACTGTAGTTCTGTCATGTCCACGTGTCTCAGCAGTTTAACTCTCAGTCCAAAAACAGCCTGGATAAAGCTGGGCTGATTTACACTTCCCTCCTGACAGGGCATCACTAACAGGCTGAGAAACGGCCCACGTTCATGTTCAGGTTCCAGGACTTGCAGATCAGTGAAGCTCACGTGAACGTTCTCCTACCTGTGCTCATAAACCTCTCCAAAAACTCTCTAAATTACACCGAGGACGTGTTTGCACTGAGCTGCAGGCCAGACGCTTTTTCTTGGCTTGTGAGAGGCTGACATTTCCAAGACAAACTGCCAGAACGCCAATATTCAGATTTCTACTTTCACTTATCTGAGGGCGGCCCCCCAGAGGAATGAGTCGATGCTAATATTAGCGGTGAAGATAGACGACGGCTCCATCGCTAAAGTTTCCCCTCCTTTCTAAAGGGTTTTCTTGGCCGGCCATTCTTTCCGTGAAGGAGACACCTGATATCGATCCAGCCCTGACACATCACCGATGACTCGCTGAAGGGGAGGAATGGTGTGTGTGTGTGTGTGTGTGTGTGTGTGTGTGTGTGTGTGTGTGTGTTAGCAGGGAGAGGAGGGCTGAAAAACATGTGGACCTCAAAGTGATCCCTGAGGAGTGTGCGGGGACACTCTGCTCTTCTTCTTCATGCTTTCTATTTTCACTTTGCCTTTGTGTCTGATCACCTCCTCTTCCTCTTCCTCTTCCTCTTCCTCACCCCTCTCTCTGTCTCGGGCTGTGGCAGCTCTGCTTCTCGTTCAACAGCCTGGGTGCATGAATATGGGGCCGGGTGGTTGGTTTGCCCCGTGACCAGCTGATGACCGGTCTAGGGGTGCACCCACCTCACCAACAGTGAAAGCTTAAATAGGCTCCAGCCCTCACCCAGCAGAAAACACAAAACACCTTAACCCAGATGATGGATGGTCATAACCAATAAAACACCTTAAAGTAACTTACAGAAAAATGAATTGATCTCGGGGTGCTTGTTTGGTGGAGTGGTTAGCAACCAGGCATGTGCTTCATGTACACTTCATATTAGGCCGGGTTTCATGCTCATACTCTTTTCAGACATATATGCCAGAGCCTGGAGCGGCTTCATTATTAGAAACCCATTTATTTCCGCATTCTTTCCATCTATGGTAAGGGAGCTTCAGGACAGAACCTTCAAAATCGCTGCTCATTTAGCAGCCCCGGTTTGTCAGAACTCTGAGTAGCTGTAGACAACAGCAGCTGCCTATCAGACTCCTCACACCAATTCCACATCAAGCAATGCTGCTATGATGCTAACATACATCATCTTATGGTTAATGAAGGCTTAACGGCCACAAGCCACATAAGTTCAATTGAGTTATGTCTCGTTTGTTATTAAAGCCAACTTCCGTTTGACCTTACCTTATTTTAAAGGTGGGTTTGTGCATGCTCATATACTCACTCAGACAAACATCGTGCAGCTCGGAGTCCTTCAAGAAGTTATTTAGATCCAACTGATGTACTTCGCGCAGCCCTTAGCGGGGCACGGGCAAAGGGAGCTTCAGCCGGGACATAATCTCTGCAAAATGCGCCATTTCGGCTATATTTTTTCATCCATCGCCATCAGTGTTATCATAAAGTCAGCTCGCTCTACCGCGTTTTCAGGTGGGTCAGCTGACCTGGTAACAAACTTTGATGACGCGTCATAACCCCGTAGCTACGACACAAAGGTACAGCTGAGTTACTTTTTAATGGCCCGGCACTGCTGAGCAACATGGCAGAATATTTATCTGATGTCAAGAGTCAGACTACGACGACCGGTTTGAGTCTGAGTACACGGACGAGGAGCTCCATGAAAGAAGAATGTGGAGGGAGAGAGACGAACAGCTGGCTCGGGAACAACAAACAGGAGCACGTCCACGACTCAATGCTAACTGGTGGTGCGCTTGTGGACAGTGTTCGTCTATAGCAACAGAAGAGGACTGTGTTTGCTGCTCAGAGTGGGACTTGAAACTGGCTGACAAGGGTATGGATCTATCCAGGAATATATGTCTGACTACACTGGAGGATTTCTCTGCAATGACAAGCCGGGCTGTGGTAGAGACGAGCGATTTTGCAGAGATTATGTCCCGCGCTGAAGCTCCCTTGCCGTGGCCCCCGCTAAGTGCGGCTACATCAGTTGGATCTAAATAACTTCTGAAGGACTCCGAGCTGCACGATGTTTGTCTGAGTGAGTATATGAGCATGCACAAACCTAAAAATAAGGTCCAGGTGTCAAAAAAACGGAGTTTCCCTTTAACTGTTGTTTGCCTTTGATAGCCATTAGCTATAGCAGCTAACGGCCATTAGCCATTAGCTTAACTACCTTAAGACTATTGTTTTTTACATTAAATTATACCACACAGATGCATCATTTAACACTCATATGTGACATGAACCTCGTCATGGCAGTCCCTATGAAGTAAACTTCTGATGAGAGCATATTTTGCCAAGTATCACTAAATGGCAGTGATGACCACAGGCTAACCTGCATTAGCTGCCATTATTTTCAAACACTTCCTGTCAAGTCACTTGTTTTCAGGAGGGTCCTCATGTCTGAATGGTTGTGGTGATAATTTTATGGAAGTATAATCAATGATATTCATACTGAAAATAAGAATTTATGGTAGTGACGAACTCATGGAACCCAGACCACAAGTGCATCCCTACCATATTTGTCTCTGTTAAGTATAAATGTGTTAAAGGCCTCTTGAGATGTGACATCCCATTTTCAGAGGGACCTCATGTCCATGTGGTGATAAAAATAGTTACTACAGATGTATCAACCATGAATAGAGAGATATAGTCAGGGGATTCGAGTTATAGACTTAGACTCAAGTCACAACCAAAGCTGTCTTCAAACTTGATTTGGACTCACAGATCCTTCTTTTATCAGCCCTCACACCTTCAACCTTGAAACCTTGGTATTACCTTCAACCCCCACCTCAATTTTGACAAACACAAAAACTCAGTTCTCCAACCAAGTTTCTATCAGTTCAGAAAGCTTTCAAATATCAGGTCATTTCATTTTCAACTCTGGCCTCCCTCAAAACAACCTGGACTAACTGATTCAACACGCCGCGGCGAGTCTGATAAGCAGGTCCAGCAGCAGATGACACATCACAGCAGCTTTAAAAACAGCTCACTGGCTCCCAGTGTGTTTCAGAATTGATTTTAAAATCCTAATTATAACTTTGAATGCTTGTGGAGGATTAGTCCTTGTTTACACTGCTGACCTCCTGACCTCCTACCTGCCCCGTGTAGCCTGAGGTCAGTAATGATCACTCGCGGTCGAACCTGCTAACTCAGGATGACCAAGCTTCTCTGTCCAGGCCCCTAAATTATGGACTGACCTGCCTGAGGAGATCAGGGAAGCTAACACACTAACTTCCTGTAAATCACCCCTGAACTCATTATTTTAGACTCTTTCTAAATCTGACTGCCTTGTTTTACTGTGTAGTTTTCTACCTCTTGTGTTTAATTACAATATTCTAACTACTGCTTGTTGGTCTAATTGCTCGCTAAGTACTTAAAAATACTAATATTATTATTAAATAATAATGCAGAAGCACACAGCATGCAATGTCCAAGATGAAGGCTGCATCTAACCCAGACTTCCTTATTGAAACTATGAGAGACTTGACTTGGACCTGCATTTCTGGCAGATAATTGCCTAAACAGCTGATTATTAATACCACAGACGTTGTCCACACTGGCCTGTTGAGGACTGCTGAGCTTTAATTGTCCATCATAACCTCTTCTTTTGTCTTCCTCTCATCCACAGGTTCACTAACTGACTTATGCAGATCCTCATTCCTCCGTCATGTCACATGGAGCTGCCACGGGGAGCTCCTAAGTATTGTCTGGGTGAGGCAAATCAGCTGTAAAATCTATTCTGAGAGCCTCTTCGTCTATAAAAATATATTAATTACTTGGAGTCTTCATATTTATAATCAGACTGCGAGTGTTACGACCAAGCTGCTTCACGATATCTGACATTTCTGTCCTTTTGATGAAGTCTGAGAGTTTTCTTATAGCTGAGGGCAGTTTTAAGGCCAGTGGACTCGGACACATTAGATGAGTCATTACACCAGGGACAGTCGAGAGCAGAGGGAGTGAAAGGGCAACAGGAGGGCGAGCTGGAAACAAAAATACTCTACTTTTATAAGCTATTGCTAAAATTAACAGAGAACTCTTCCCTGATTATGCCCCGCTGATCAGCTTTGCCTATATGAAAAGAGTTTAATGGCGAGAGACAAAATGATGTGTTTTTGGTAATGCGGCGTAATGCTCATTTCTTTATGCGCTCAGTATCTGGAATTGAAAAGCTTTCAGCACGACGAGGAGAGCATACTAAAGAGGAATTAGAGCGAATGAATGGAGCAAAGAAAATGAAAATGGGAAAAAAAAAAGATGTGATGAAAAGTAGAAAAAAAGTTAGGTGATATTATTTGAGCAGAGAAACAAAGGGGAGAAAATAACTGCGGCAGACTCTTTATTCTCATTCGTTTCTACAATGAAAGGTGGCGTTCCAGAGCGAATCACCACAGCCTGTGCATACTAATAAATTAATACTCCAGTCATTACTGCTGCCATCAGCACAATGGTAAACATTCCCCTAATTGCATATCACAGATAACTCTACAGCTTTACGTTGTCAGAGTGTGTCTCATGTTTGTGTATTTATTCATATTTGTGTGGCTGTGCGGTGGGGGTGTATGGAGTTAATTGGCTACCACAGATATCAGAGCGGCGGCACGTCCGATTGCTTTGCTCTCTGCTGGGTTCAAACACTTGAAATGGAATTTAGGGAAATAAAAATAAATGAGCATGGTGACTGCGAGTAAAACATCATTTGGCTGATTGTAACGTTGAAAAAACAAGTTCATTAATTGATGTTTTTGTCCATAGAACATTATTTTCTACTATATAAATTTAGGCAAGTCAATTAATCAGCCTTTTCATACAAATGTGAACTGACTTGACAAAACATTAAATTTAAATATATATTACCCTTGGGCCATCTTGTACTTTCCTGTATGTTAATTGGCTTTTTGCACATTTCACCATTTGCAGACTTTATCAACTAAATAATAAATCACTCTATAAATTAACAGCTCCACCAAGGTTTACCTCATAATGTGTTTTTATTTACATCTGAGCCATGCCGTGGACTAACCTGATAGCAAACATAGCCATGCTAAGAGCTGAATGGGGACAGGCAGTTTTATGCTGAAAATAATTTTAAATAATGAAAATGATATATGTTGATTTAAAAAACTTGACAAAAGCTGCTATATAAGCATTGAAATAGAAATATTTCCAAAAAAAGAGAGCTATAAATGGCAGTAATTGTTTCTGTGAAACTCTCTTTATACATTATTTAAAATAAAAAACGATACATGCAATTTGCATTAAAAATGAAACTGAAAATGAATTGAATTATGCACTTAGCTTAAAGATTAAATTTTGTATTAGTACTAGAGTTTAAATGTATCTAATTATTGATAAACAGTGTTGGGGAAGTTAGTTTAAAAAAGAAGTGTTTATTTGTTCTTAAAAAAGTAACTTGTTACTTTACTTAGTAACCTTCTATGGAAAGTAACTTTTCACGTTACTTGTTACTTTTACATTGCTCGACTTTGGACAGAACTCCATATCTGTTCCTAAATGAGAAGGCCTACAAAAAGTTCTACTACAGAGAACATAACAGTTATTTCTTTTGTGCTCTTTTTTTTAACAACATCATGTCACTGTGGAATGAGAGCTCCTGTCCAGTGTTTCATAAAAACATGCCCAAAATAAGCAACCTCCAGCTATTTCCTTTCCTAATGTGATATATTACATTTTTAAAAGAGAAATCTACATAAAGTGTGTTAATTTTTGTCTATGTTACATTTCAATATCACAGTGCCAAGTATCTATTAAAAAAAAGAACCTTGCTTATAATAAGCAGACCTGGCAACTTTGGCTCCATGTGCATGAGTGTGTTTGGGGGCGTGCACGATAACCAGGAAACGAGGAAGTGGACAAACTGCCTACTGCAGTCGTGTTTAGCTTTATTTTTAGGAGAGCCCCAAGAAGAAACTTCACATTTAGAAACAAGCCCAAAAAATGTGGCCGTGACTCACGAGATTTGCGGCACTTAGAAACTTATAACCAGCAGACTTGGCAACTCTGCTCATGTCTAATGCAGGCAACTTCAGTGTCAGATCTGTCTGTGGGAAAAGTAACGTTGTGCTGCATTAAAAAAGGAACTACAGTTCGTTACTAAAATTTTCAGTAGTAGTGCGTTACTTAACTTTTTACCCTAAAAAGTAGTTACGTTCCTTTGTAACACGTTACACACAACACTGTTGATAAACTTTTGTAGGTATAGGCCTATAGGCTGTTTATGTTTCCCTTCTAGCACCTTTTAAATTGCTAACATTTGGCCTTCTTGCAATAGAAATAACTTCAACGTGGTCGTCTTATTTCCACAAAGCAGTCCAGTCCTTGATTGGCTTGGTACGTTACACGTTACACATTACAGTACACATGATGATTCAGCTATCAAATAAGGAGAAAAGTCCCTAATTGTGCTTGAAACTTGAACTTGATGTTAATGACTAAATGTTTTGAGCCTATAGACTTGTACTTGTATGTGTTATTCATTTATTTGACTTTTTCCTATTTGTTTCTGTTGATGTTATAATCAAAGTGTTGTTGGTGTCGGCGAATGGAAATCAACTGTTTGTGATGTCAGACCATCTTTTCCTTTTTGAATTGTTTATGTAGGGGCAGAAAACCAAAATAGAAGTTTTCTTCTAGATGCTTCTTTCCAAAGGTGGAGGTGTTTATTTGAAAATCTAGTTATGTAAGAATACTGTGTCCATTTTCATGTAAGGGACAGATAAACTACACCAAACTAAATAGCTGATCTGTGCTACTTTTGCGGCTAAGACTGTCGACACAGAAGACTCCTGGAAGTCCATTTCTTCATTTATACTCTTTATACTCTTCATTTATAACAGCACTCCGCTCCAGAATGCTGCAGGTTTGGGGGCACCGATGGCACTTCATTACTCAGCATTCCTGACGACTTGTCTGCACCACCTACTTTATTTGTGGGTTTTTACATGCAATGAAGTTTAATGGTGCAGTGGTACAAATCTTACATCCCAAGACTCCAAAGGTAAGGGACGCCAACCCCTTCAGCTGCATCACTAGCTGCTGTAACACCAGCAGTGCCCCAGGAAGTCAGATTGTGTTTCTCAAGCTACCAAACCAACTTCCAAGCATGACTCGATCAGGCTTACTGCCCAAACCAGACCAGAGCACTCAGTGGACATGAAATCCTGCCTGTGGCTCCTTTTCTGCTTGTGATTCCCATCTCCTCCATGCCCCAGTTTCTGCCTTTATTCCCTGTCCTGTCTCTAATGAAGCCAAAAAGCCCACAAGTGAATGCTGAGGAGGAGGAAAGAGCGGCTAAGGCGCTAATATCAGTGAGAAAAACAAAACCGGTTTGATTATGGAGAACGCTTGCAGCATAAATAGAGTATTCCCGTAGGTATCCTCAGTTAGGCCTCCTCATCCGGGATGCAGCCCACTTGAACATGCATATTCAACTTTTCAACCCACTGAGTGCTTCATCATCAGGGCCGAGCCGACTTCCAGGTGACGCCACGCGGCATATGCACCGCGAAAACAACTGTGAATGTGAATAAACGAGAAACAAACCTAATGTCTGTTCCCCCTCAGCAAACACTTTGCTCAGCCACGCAGCCTTGTTTTCATTCATGAATATTACATGGCCTGTGATTGGCTGCCGGATCGTTACATTGATGAGTGAGAGCGGGCCCATCTGCCGGCGGTGAGAGGGCTATCACGACTCACTAAAGCAGTCGGCAGCCCACACTTAGGAGCGGCTTTGCTCCTGAACAATGTGCCTTAGTGTCAGCGAGAGACGAGAAGCTCCCTGAGATACGTAAATACAGAGAGTCACATCCCTGATATAGTTTTGACTCCTCGGAGGGGAGCGGGCCATGCACTGCAGCTGCCTCGTGGGACAGAGCTCGTGACAGGCTGCCTGCGACCGCCTCCTGGCCCCTTTCCTGGAACTCGCTGCTTTACACAGGTGTTGGGCTCAGGTGGGCGAGAGAGGAGGAAACTTGGCAGGCATAAACAAGGGTGAAAAAGTGAGGGAAGGTTTGTAAGTAGGAGGAATGAAGTGGAGCAAAATGATCTCAATAGCCAGGTTTACATTAAGACTTTTTTTAATCTGATTAAAATCATTCTGATTGAAGATCTCAGGTGAACTGTTTACATTTTGGGGACACGTGATACTCGCAGATTGATGTAAACATCACATGATTTATCAAAGATGGCAGTAATTAGGTGTTTTAATGAATTTGTTGGACGTTTTGGTATATCCGAGCTTTGCTGAGTTTTCATGGACCTTTTTAAAGGTGCTATGAGGAGAATCTACAGGGTGGGCCAGAAAGATTTACCCATTGTTTTTTCTGCACTACCCAAAAATGCTTGCAGACAAACATAACAAACATTGAAGACAGTTTCTATACTTTATTCTCTGTCACCAAAAAGATTTACATCTCAATATGGCCACCCGTTGCCTTTATCATAGCCTGGAGACGACCTGGCACTGCCTGGCACTGTCTCTGCATCAAGTTTTGACCATGACTTCATCAGAACTGTCTTCAAAGCGGTGACACTGCTGTGAGATACTCTTGAGACCTCCCTCTCCAGGATAGACCAGATCGCAAAGTCCATTGGATTGATGTCCAGACTTGAAGGAGGCCGCATGTTCTTGTCCCAGAAGCCAGGAAAGTGCTGCTTGCACCAGGCCTGTGTGGCATTGGATGTGTGAGCTGGTGCACCATCTTGTGTGAAGACATACTGGTTTCCAAACGCATTGGTACACCAAGGCAACACTTTTTCTTCAAGCATTTGAAGGTACACCTAGCTGTTCACTTTCACACACTCCTGAATGAAGCCCAAAGGAGACTTTGAGCCATCAGATGCAACAGCAGCCCACACCATGACTCCAGCTGGCTTCTGACGATGAAAATGAGTACCCTTCGATGCCATACTCGACAATCATTAGGAGTAAACAAATGAACTCAGGTACATCAAAAGCTATGCCTTTTAAGAGAAACTATCCAAAATTTTAAAGGAGACATATCATGCTGATGCATGATTTAATACTTACATATAATATAATAAATTTGAAAACAAGACCTTACACCCCCTTAATTTTCAAAAAATGAGATATTGTTTTTTTTTCTGATATCCTAGAACGAGATTTGATGCCTCTGAAAATAGGTCATTGCGAGATGTCCGCGAGATTTCAAACATTGTGACGACACGAGGTACCTTTCTTTTTATTGGAGTAATCTGATAAAACACTTCCTCCTCTGTGATGTCCGTTAGCCCCAAACCGTCACCGAGGAACACATTCGTCCAGCAGCAGTATATAGCTCCCTAGCTCACATTCACTCATTACCAGCTCTGGCCTGTAGGGGGACTCAATACGCGGTCGCTGCTTTGAGCCTGCCGGAAAATACAGTAGAAGAAGAAGGACAGGCTGGCTCTACCCCCGATAGAACTGACCAATCAGAGCACAAAGGGCTCTGACGTTGCAAGGTAACTTTAGGTCATCCTCAGATCCGAGCGTTTCAATGAGGGCTTGATAATGGCCCAAAATGAGGATTTTGAGAACGCTATTGTGGAGCAATGAAGGAACTAAATGACTTGTACTGAGGGCAGAAATGCTTTACAGGCATCCTAGTCTGGCATAGTGAAAAGGAGAAACAAGCATGATATGTCCCCTTTAAGTTTCTAGGACAAAAGCTAAGCAAACAAAATAAAGATATACGATGGGTAAATCTTTCTGGCCCACCCGGTATTTCCAGCGACATAAAGACTCTGCTACCCATGAGCTCGCCCAACAACTGTCATAAAGACGTGACCCAAGCCAAAGCGTGTGTTTGTTGTGATGCTAATGAATGCAGCTCGGACCTTCATCAGAACTCTGCATTGCTTTACAACTTCTTATTTCAACAACTTACAGGATGCAAAGCCACAAGGTAATGTATCTCTTTCTAGTTACGTAGAGGTAGTTTTTGATGTGTGACAACAAGCAATTTTTGGAAAACTTAGTATCGTAGTTTTGTAGCCGGCTAAATATGGCTACTTACAGCCCGGTGCTCTAAGACGTGTCTGAATAATATAAATTTGCTCTAGTTTTAATTGGAATAGCATTTATAGATAACCTATTTTGATGCTATAAAACTCATCTTAAAGTGTGTATTTCCATCAGGCATATATCTAAAAGGGAGACTTTTTTGCAATTACTTAGAAACTCTTCATAGCATCTTTAAATAGTTCAGTATTTGTATTCCTACAGTCTAAACGTGCGATAATGTTTAGTTCTTTGAAAGTTTGTATTAAAAACAAACTCTCCGATGCAGACCAGTGCTGTGTGCTCTGTTTGGAAGCCGCCATGTTTCCAAGTGAGTAAACATCACTGCTCGTTACGTCAAGACTGAGCATGTGCAGACAGAACCCAGCCTGACAACGTTCGGATTCACCATTTAAATGATAGGATTTTACTTTTAATTGATCTGGGAAAATGAATATACTACCCCTGTGCAACTGAATGAAATTTCATTTGGATTTGGCCTGTTTATTCTGATTGATTCTAATCAGAATATTAAGCTCCATGTAAACCTGGCTGTTTAGTTAGCAAAGGGAGTGGAAACACATGCAACACTTTTTATCTGCTTACATAAGTCACCTTACAACGAAGGGTTAAAAAAAGCCTTACTTTCTCCTGCTTCTGCCTCTTCCGCTGCTCCTGTTTCCGCACTCTAAAACAAGCCTATATGCATCTCCAGGGATCACGTATGAATGAGGGAAGTGCAGAGGTACTCAGCGTGTGTCCTGCTTTTACATCCTTCACATACGGAAACACAACACACTCATTCACTATTTAAGCAACACCACGAGGAGGAGAAACCAGCAGACCGAGCTTTCTGCCATCTTGTCAGCTCCGGCCCCTCCCTGCAGGTCATTTACATCCACGCTCGCTTGTCTAACGCTCAGTCAATGTGTTTCTAATTGAGCCTGAAATGGAAATGGCGATGGCAAGCGATGCTGTTTGTTGACACAGCATCAATACTGGAAACCCCCTGTGGTTAAAGACATATCACTGGGTGGGAAACACAATAACCGGATCCCCCCCCAGGATAATTCATCCCTGGGGCAGATTCAGAAGTATTAATTTAAGAGTAATCAAACCAACTTGTGAAAATGATCAGTGCTTATGAGAGTTTACAGAAAAAAAGTCTGGAGGCATCCAATAGTTCAGCAGGGAAGAACATGATCACTGATTCTGGGCCTCATTCAACCCCTTTAAGGAAAGAGTTTTGTGATTTAAGGCATGTTAAAAGTCAACCAACAGAGCTCAGAACTTAACAGATGCCTAGGCCTGTCACGATGATCAATAAATTAATTAACCTTTATCTTAGGCTCCAGCTGGCCTTATTCCCACTCATTTCTGTCCCTGCACTCCCATACGTACATTCTCTACTGGTTTCCAAAGTGGACCTCTATTTGACCATATCAGCCAATTTAAAAAGAAGAAAAGGCAGAATACATGCATTCATACAGTAAGTTTCCACAGCCTATGCCTCGACCTGTCCCACAGAGCAGCTCCACGCTGGTTCGCTGGAAAAACGCATCAAGCCTTTTATTGGTGGGAGACACTCAGAGTTCCCAGGTTGCTTCAAAATACGGCAGAAAGAGTGGAAATAATATCGAAGCCTGCAGCAAGTCAACATCAGGCAGAGTCACCGTTATTTATTCAGTCAGTCCATCAAGTTCCAGTGTTTTAAAATCTTTATTACAAACGTTTGTCGCAGGCAGATTAAATCCTGCTCCAGAAGAGCCCAGTTAAGATGCTCTGATGTGAGAGTGTATCCTCCTGATTTCCACAGAGCCCACAGGCAGGGCCACCTAATCTACAAAGCCTCCACACTCATCCGCACGGATCAATGGATAACTGGGCAAATATTAACGCACATCTCCCTGCAGCCCGCCCGCCCGCCCGCCTGTCAAACTATCAGTGCGCCTGTCTGTGCGGGGAGACCTAATCTGCTCAGGAACTATGTCCATGTCCAGTCAACCTCCACAGGCTTATGAAAGTGGATTTCTACAAGAGCTGTAAATATTTCACTAGGACACAAACCAGGGGTTAATAAAGTTTGACTTTATGATCACTGTGATTTCAGTTGATGGGAAATTACAGCAGAATGAAGTACAGCAAATCTAAATTAATCTATAAATTATCTATGATATCAAACTGTGCCTCTTTTCTTTACAACTTTGGCTTTTCACTGGGATTCAAATCTTTAATTAAGTCATTTAAAGTTTTTACTTTATATAGCTTCTTACAATTATTCACACATGAGCCTTAAAACACTTAACATTAGCATCCATAAATCTGCTTCAGGACTGCGTTTATTATTGTGTCAGACATAGTTTACGCAGCCTACACAGGTCTACATGACGCCATGAAAACAGTCACGGTCACAGAGCATATCAGAAAATAAACAATAAAAATTAAATGAACAAACAAGCAAGACCTCAACACTCTTTTGTCTTCTGTTATGCCTTATTTAGCAAGATTTAACACATCAAAAATGCCATATCAAGAAACAAAAACTCTCTTAGGTCACCAGATTTTGTACAGCACAGAAGAATATATTTGGAATAACGTGTAATCAATGACCTATGGCTTCTGGATATCCATGAAATTACATGTAATTATAGCTAAAAATTCACTTTCTGCAGACAATTTAGCTTCGGTTACGCAAGAACACTCTCAAACCATTTTCCTTCAAAATTTAGCGAGAGTTCATCCTTTATGGAGTTAAAAAATCAACAATCCACCTCCTTAGAAATGTATTTCATTGTATTTAATATGCAACATAAAGGTAAATCTTATTCTGTTATGAAAAGATAGAAGTACCTGAAGTAATTTTGAGGTAATTTTTTTTTTTTGCCAAGGGTTAGCTGCCATTTACCTTTGATTAATAAGTTGGTATCTGTTAGCGTCAAAGACTTTTTGTAGTTACTTAAAGGTGCTATGAGGAGAATCTATTACCAGTGACATTAGTACTCTGCTACCCATGAGCACGCACGGCCACTGTCGTAATGCTGCATTCAAGTAACCTCTGAACTGGGAGTGACATCATCTCCGACTTATCAGCATTCCAGTTGAAGTTGGAAAAAACATGCCGATCTACCAGGCTATTGTTAGCTGTTGTTAGCACGCCCTGCGTTGTTGTTCACAAATATCACATGAAGAATGTGATTATCACTATGGCAGCATTTTTGTAAATATAAGTCTAACAATACTATGTATACAGCTGATCTAGAGCGACACACCCCAGTCAGAAGTGCAAATAAATGGATTATTACAGGAGCTAAATAACTGTTCACACTGGGGGCATCCATCTTCCATTGTCAACTCGGGGGTGGTGAGGTTTCACTGAGTTCCCAGAAGGAAATTCCGACTTCCGAATTCCAGTTGCAGTTTCCTACTCAGAACTCGGAAATTCCCACTTCTGACTACACCTAGAAACCAAAAGACGTGACCCAAGTCAAAGCGTGTGTTTGTTGTGATGCTAATGAATGCAGCTCGGACCTTCCTCAGAACTCTGCATTGCTTTACAACTTCTTTTTTCAACAACTTACAGGATGCAAAGCAACGAGGTAATGTATCTCTTTCTAGTTACGTAGCGGTAGTTTTTGATGAGTGACAACAAGCAATTTTTGGAAAGCTTATTATCGTAGTTTTGTAGCCAGCTATATATCTCTACTTACAGCCCGGTGCTCTAAGACATGTCTGAATAATATAACTCTGCTCTAGTTTTGTCTTGTCAGTCCCTTTAAAAAATGAACTTTTGGGTGATTTTGAAGACTTTTTGGGACACTTATCGTGGCAACAAGACTTCAGGAAGTTGCTTGTCAGTCTGAAAACATAAATAATTTAAGTTTAAGGTCTTGATACAAGGCCAGTGCTAACTTTTTTTATTCAAAGTTCTTTCTGATAGAACATGGGGACTCTCATTTTGTAGAAAATGGACAGCCATATGATTATCAGTGAAATATTAAAAAAATATTTTTACATTGTTATGGGCGAATAACTTTAAAAAGTAATACATCTAAGTCCTGATAGAAAGGAATTAAACCACTCACATTTAAAGGTTAAAACAAACATACCAGTCTAACCATGAGGTCCTAAAGTCAAACACTAAATTATCAAATGAGAATGAACTCAAGTTTTTATGCTGCCTCTCTGCTAACATGCAATTAAAGATGCAATTTATCACTATTAACCTGTGAAATATAATCATCATTTGTGATTTTTTAAAAAGAAAGAAGTCCTCGGATAGCCTTAGTTTAGTGGGATTTTAGGATTTATGAAGGCATCTAACCCCTTTTTTTAATTGTTTAGAAGAAAACAGTGATTGCTGATATTCAAAAAAACCCTGCCGACTGCAGAACAACCCTCCCAAAAAATCCAAAAGTCAAAACAAACCTAATATTGAACACCTTACAGCCTGGTTCTCAAAGTCTGGGAATAACCCATTAACATTTTCTGCAGTCTTATTGTCGTCCAGAAGGAATCAAAAAAACATTTCATCTAAATGTAAGAAGCATGCATCTCCTGGTGGGGCCGACAAAAACGCTGATTTAGTCTCAAAAGATCACAGTATTGATTGCAGCTTTATGGCTCAGGCTCACATGTGAGAGCATAATTTCATGTTCTCTTGCAGTCATGAATCATGCAGAGGAGTTAGCACACTGCACTCACATATCTGTCCAGATTAAAAATATGTATGGCAACACAGATGGTCCAAATATTGTATATCCATCTCAGCTTTCCAGCTCCATTGCTTTGGTAATTGAAGCATCGCTCGAGGAGGGAGTGTTGTCGAGAAAACAGAGCTTCAGTGGGATGTATAATGTGGAATTTGGAGGATATAAGGTTTCTTTGTTAGCGTGCGGGGGCGTGTTTGTGTGCGGTGTGTTTTATAGGCTGTAGGGGGGACTGCGAATATGAGGAGAGAAAGACAAATGGGTTTACTCTGCACTGATAGTTTAGTGCCACCTCTCCTCTCATCCCTCCATCTTTCCCGCTCTTCTTGCATCGTTAGAGCTGCTGTCTGGGTCGGGAGGCCCTGTGGTGTGATATTGAACATGTTGTAAAAGACTCACGCCCTGCGCATTAGAGCTGCTGCTGATAGCACACACACAGAAGCAGACGGCGGCATAAACGCCAGTGCATGTGCTGAAAGTCGTGAATTACCGCGGGGCTGTCTGGGTCGGCGGTGCGGAGAGGGGATGAGGCAGTGAAACGTGGAGGGAGAGGAAAAATAAGTTTGTTGTATCCTGGTTTAATTTTCCTCTGGGACATGAGGGGGCGGGGCCAAGAGCAGCGGATCAATAGTGAAGTTTGTCTCTGTCAGCGCAGAGTTTGGATTGGAATAAAAGTGAAGAGAACAGAAAACAAAGTGTTCACAGCGCATACAGAATGAAACTCTAACAACCTGCAGGCAGATTCATCCCTCTAAAGGTGAACGACTGAGAGAGAGGAGGAAGAATGCAGGGGCGAGACAAAGGACTGGAGTGTGACAATGGTGCTACGATTTATGAAACTCTGATGAGCAGGAACATGAGAACCAGAGACCTTGACCTTTAAAGTCCTAAATATGATCAGGTCATTCATGAGTTAGACTTCATTTCAAAAACTTCATGAAAATATCACAATCACAAGCAGTGTTGTTTTTTATCTAAGTTTTATTTTAATCATCCACAGCTTTATTATGGTGGAAACAGTAGTAGCTACATTAGAAATGAATTTAAATCTGGCTGTATGGATTTATTTTAGGCAGAAACACTTTTTACCATAACTTTAAATTTGTGTTTGGGTGGGATAAAATAATTTTAATAACTTCTGAATTGGGTTTATATTGATGGTTTGTGGGCACAACAATTCCAAATGAGCAACTGCACTATTGGAAAAAGCCCAAAAAAGTGCAACCCACAACTCCCAATATACACATGCAAGTTAGAAAAAGAAGAAGCTGATAGTCGCTTATAATAAGCAGACCTGGCAACTCTGGCATGGCGTTCTCTCGTGTATCTGTCAACAGCACAGCTCCTGCTCGACGTCTGGCTGAGCGAGGCAGGTCAGATAACAGCTGATAGACATCAGTGTAAAGTAACGCGCCACATTTCACTGTCAGTAACGGTAACGGCATTGTAACGCATGACAAAGTAACACCGTTATTACCCCCGCCAAGGAGGTTATGTTTTCGGGAGAGTTTGTCCGTCCGTCTGTGAACAAAATAACTCAAAAAGTAATGGATGAATTTTGATGAAATTATCAGGAAATGTTCAGCATGGGAAAAGGAAGAACTGATTTGATTTTAGTGTTGATCTGGATCAGCGTCTGGCCGCCAGGACGAAAAATGTGATTTTTGTAAATAACTACTGAACTAAAAAAGATATCATCATGAATCAAATTTCTAATGGTATGTTTTCATGGTCAAGGAATCTAAATATTTTGAGGAAATAAAGGTAGGATTAATATTTATGGTCAAAATCACAATATGGGTGAGGACTGTGGTGCTGGCGGAGGTCTGCGCTCTCCGAGTGCTTTTCCAGTTTCTAATGCTGTTACTCCCAACACTGCTTGTGACATTAAAGAAGTTTGAAGAAGATCTTTTAAAACATGCTCTAGATACTGTGTTGAGAGGCAAAGGGTCAACATGTTGTTCCATAAGCTTAACCATTTAATTATGACCTTGGCCTTCGAATCTGAACCTATTGTCCTCGAGCCGAAGTGAACATTTGGCAGGTTGAGTTTGAAAAACAAAGGGAGTGTTCTGGAGACATAATGGTCTTCATCAATGATCAACAGGTGAACCTTGAGGCCTTGAAGGTGTTCATTTCCTTTGAGTGTTTGAGGTAGGAGGCTCGAGGCCTCGCTGTCACGAAGACGGAGGCGTAAAATTCCTGGACTTCTAAACAAACTTTTTCAAACTTTCAAATCAAAGCGAACAGACTTCAGCTCTCTTGAGACTTAAAAACATAAAACTGTGATCCTCACACTAATTATAATTAGAGGCTTTTTCCTGCCATACATATGCACAATAATCTCTCATTTCATCCAAACTCAGTCTCATTTTGGCATTTAAAGACACACACACATTAGCTGAAGCATCTTCCAGACTCTTTTTCCAGTAAGACGTGCATGATGACACACTGTGCCACGGAGTGCAAACCGCTCGTGAGCAGAGGAGTGAAAAATGGGTCACAAATTACAACAGATATTTTTTTCTTTTGCAGGCAATCACTCGTGCTAGCATCATGGGAGTGTGCAAAGGGTTACTGAGTGCACTTGTTGCTGATTAGTTTTGGCCGTGTTGGTTTTTTGGCCTCAGAAATAAGCAGGGAAAGCAGCTGCCATTCATACGAGGGGCGGGTGAGTTGGATTTAACAAGACAATCTGGGAAAAGGACGAAAACGGCAATCAAGAGACGACATTCACGGATGTCCTAGATTCATGTGATTAAATGTGATTGTATGGAAACAAACAATTGTGCGTTTATAGATAATGTGACAGGGTTGTGCCAACTATATACTGCAACAGATTTTTGTAAACGTAACAGTATTTTACCTTAAAATCTTCAGTTTTCTACTGTAAAATGTCGACACAGTAAATGACTGTTAAAATGGATCAAAAGAAAAAAATTACTTTGCACGGCAAATCTGACCCAAGGGAGATTACTCTGAGTGTGTTTCACACTTTTGGGTTAAACAACTGTTTGATTAAATGAATTTTACAGGTAAAAATGCATGCATCTATTTTTTTCCAAAGTGATATATGAATAATAAATGAGCAGTAAAATTGTAAAAGATATAGTAATTCAAACTAAAACACAGCAAGTTTATGGTAATTTAACATACATTTGAAAAATTGTAAAATAAAATATAGTGCTGTTTTTGAAAATACAGTAAATCTTCCTTAAATTAAAAATAGACTATGAGTACTGCTAAGACATTTGCAGTTACTTACTGGCATCTTGTTGCCAGTTAGTTTCTGTAAAGTTTACAACAACCTTTTTACAGTGTTCCAGAGATGGACACTCGACTTAAAGACTCGTACTCGAGTTGCACTCGAGTCGCATTTTTGGAGACTCCACTCGGACTCGACCCTGAAAGACTCGAGAATTGACTCGACTCGAGATCAATTACTCGTGGGCAATCTTTATTTTATGGAGGGTTTTTTTCCAGTGTGCCGGTTTGTTCCCCTCCCTCGCCTCGCTTTGCGTCCCTCCCCCTTCGTGGCTGTTTCCAGACCTCGTAAATTCACTGTCGTTTAGAAAGCACCAGACAGGAAGTCAATGTGTGGAGTATCCGGAAGTTTCAAAATAAAACACAATGCACAGACTCTTGCACGTTATTTTCCTCAATTGTTTGTCATTATGTAAAAACCGGAGGCACGAGCATCAGGTCAGCAGTCGGTCAGAGGGTCCCAGAGACAACACAACACCATAGACAAAGAAAAGTGAATCGTAGAGGAACAGAAATATAAAATATTGTATATATGGCACCATATATCTTTTCTACAAGGATGTAGGGGGATAGAAGTTGAATAAATCACGAAGCTGTGTGGTTGAGACCAGCAAAGGGACCTTAGAGAAGCAAAGTAATGTGTTGTTTATTTTTTTCTCAGTCTATAACATGCTTTATGAGCGTGTGACATCCCTTTTCTCATGAGAGCCTGTGGCTCTCTGGGGATCAGCCCTCCCCCCACAGGGCTGCACGCTGCGGCGCTGCTCGGTGTGCCGCTTTCAGCTGATTTGTCTGTCAGAGCAAGACTACGGCACTCTGCCGGAGAAACTCCACCTCCAGCTTCACTACCCTTTATTTTACCTACTGCTACACAAACTTCCAACAGCACGGCTACTACTACTTACAACTTTATTTATTTTATTCATTTTATTGTATTGTATTGTTAAATGCCATATATTTTCTTTTTGGCTGCTCATGGCAGGTTTGTTTTGCACCTGACCATGGCATGCATGTGCACTGCAGAAACGTTTTCAGAAAGAAAAAAAAGTCTGAGTAAAAATTTGGATATACTGTATATTTGCTGAAGGCTACATGATATTTATATATATGTGTGCGTGTGTGTATGTGTTTGTGTGTGTGTGAAGACTCGTGACTCGACTCGGACTCTAGATCAGACTCGTGTGCATCTCTGCAGTGTACTATAAAGCCACTAAAATCATACAGGTGTTTTTATTGGTAAATCTTTGTAACGTCCAAAAGCCAAGATCAAACTGACATGATGTGCTGCTTCAGTGTAGCTCTCTTTAGCTAGCTTAGAGTGGGTTCAGCCCATCAGTGTGAGCTTTTCTTGTAATTCAGTAAACAGTCTGACACTCGCGTCGTACAGCACTGACCTCCGATCTTCATATTTTCTTCTCAGACTGATACAGCGTCGAGCAGTGACTTGAAATTTGCCTTTAAGTTCAAGGATTTTAACCTCCTAATTCAGCCTGCTGCTAAAAAGACGGCTCGCCGGGTTGAAAGACAAACCATCGGCTCAAAGATCGAGCTCCTTGGAAAGTTCTCAAGCGAAAAACAAACACAAGGTTTTTCTCCTTTATGTGAGCATCCTCCTGTTGTGTCTTTATCAGAGCCGTGTGAAGTCAAGCAGCTTAGGCTCTGCCAAGAAAAGGAGCAAGAAAGGAGGAACTGTCTCCGCTGCCACATCATTCACACACAGCTCCTCTTTCTCCACTGTGTGTGCGTGTGCATGTGTGTGTGTGTGTGTGTGTGTGTGCAGCCTCCCACCACACAGCCCCGGGACTCCGATCTGAACCCTAGCCCGAGTGCAGCTCATTATTGCACCGGCGCAGAGGTGGGAGAAGAATCAGATGATACAAAATTAAATTTACATAAAGTAACCTTGAGGTGAAATGAAGCAGCTGACGGTATTAGACGGTGAATTAAAATGACACCCTCCATATTCTTTTATTCTGCTCTCTCTCTCCGTCGCACTTAATCCGGAGAAGTCAAGGATTTAACGTGGAGGGAGATTGATTATCAGCCGCTCCCTGACACTGAGGGAAGACATTTACCTCCTTCTCCCTCTCCTCCCCTTACAGTTCTTCTCTCTAAGTATGATCCACAGGAAATCCATAAACCCAGCATCAACATTATAACGCCATTAAACCAACGCTGTCACTGCTACTGTATTAGTTTGGGCTGCAGCCATGTTCTGATTGGCAGAGAGCAACATTGATTTATCTCTTACTGCGAGGGGGCAGCATGAGTGTTCATCACACCTGCTTGATGTCCTGCCAAGGAGAAGTTAGAGAGAAGACAGCTGTGGATGTGAGCGTGAGCTCAGAGTTTTGAGGATAGATGAATATTTTCTTTAAGCAAAAATCAAGGGCGTCCAAACTTTTCGATCCAGGGCCATATACAGAGAAATACAAGGATAAACTGGCCACATTTTTCTTTAACTTCAGTGCATCTAAGTTCATGATTCTTGAGTAGTTCTGGAGATTTCCAGAGACCTTGTTGGCCGTTCACTCCCTGCAAACCTTCATGTGCTGCAGGCTGTAAAGAAAAAAGTATGATTTGTGAGACTTGCTGCAAAAATCTGGTTAAATTTGTTCTCAAAGAAGTCAAATCTTTATGCTAAGACGTGAGCTTTATCTGATTGAAAGTGGAGTCGGTTGTTATTTAACTGCAAATGAATTTTTAATTGGGTTTTTTGACATTTGCTGCAAGGTTAAAGATGCTATGGGGAGTTTCTAAGTCATTACAAAAAAGTCTCCCTTTTAGATATATGCCTGATGGAAATACACACTTTAAGATGAGTTTTATAGCATCAAAATAGGTTAGCTATAAATGCTATTCCTTAGCTTCGCAGTCGGATCGGACAGGGCTGGACTGGCCTGGATACTCAACTTCAGGAACAAGACAATTAAAACTAGAGCAACTTTATATTATTCAGACACGTCTTAGAGCACCGGGCTGTAAGTAGAGATATATAGCCGGCTACAAAACTACAATACTAAGTTTTCCAAAAACTGCATGTTGTCACACATCAAAAACTACCGCTACGTAACTAGAAAGAGATACATTACCTCGTGGCTTTGCATCCTGTAAGTTGTTGAAAAAAGAAGTTGTAAATCAATGCAGAGTTCTGAGGAAGGTCCGAGCTGCATTCATTAGCACCACAACAAACACACACTTTGGCTTGGGTCATGTCTTCACGACAGTCACCGCGCGTGCTCATGGGTAGCAGAGTCTTTATGTTGCCGGAAATAGATTCTTCTCATAGCACCTTTAACCTATCCAGCCCCCAAAAAATGGCTTCGGGAATGCTTCATGCTCTCCAACAAAAACGTAAGAAAAAGTGAACTATTCATGTAGAAATATAGTCATGCTGCACATCAAATTAAACAGGAAATTTTTAGCTCCACAACCATATAAGCCGCTTTTACACACACCAAACACAACGTCAACACCAAGCAAATGAATTATCAAATATCCAAATCTGTTTCACTTTGATTCAAACTTGAGTTGCTTTGTATGGATTTCTTTGCATGGGCAAATGTAGAGTTCTGTTGATTTTTTCCAAAAATAAACAAAAAAAGTATATTTGTTTATTTCTTTACTTTAATATATTATTTCAAAAACAGTCTAACAGTCAAAAACTGCCACAGATAAGCAGAAGAAGATAAAAACTGTTGTAATTGGGTGTAATGAACACCAAAAGTGACCTAAAAGTGAAATCTAAAGTTTGGTATATCAGAAATGTCAAATGGGACTAATGGAGCCAAACTGTGCCAAGATTGGGCCTGACCACTCTGTAGTAAAACCTCTCTAACTTTGCTCTGCATCACTTTATCAGACTCAAACTTGGCAGAAGTAATGTTCACATATTTTCACATTCATTCATAGAGTTCTAAAGCTGCAGCTGCATCATTCCAAAGAGATATTCACTATAAAAACTTGTTTATTTAGGCAAGAATGAAATGTTCAAATGATTCTGACTTCTATCTTCATTTACTCTGTCCCAGTAACACATTTACTGATAATTCACATCTGGACAAACCTCTCAATTGTTGCTTTTATTATGACACTGAAATTGTTCAAGTAGATCTTGTGGTTGCAGAGATACAATCTTTTCTTTATGAGTGTGTAATTTTGAGCAGAAGGGTTAAGGTGGAAAATCTGGAATAAATGCCACGTATGACCAAATAACACACCTCACACTTTCATGCAGCTGCTTGTGGTCCAAAGTCAGGGATCTCTTAACTACTAGGGAACAGGCAAGTCCAAGGTTGGGATCATTTGGTTACCAGCTTGGGTCGGAGATTGCAAACTGGATCTGTTTGGACCTTTTCTGCTTTTTCAAAGTGCCTAATACTAATATCAAGTTCTGTAAGTGCTGTGACATGGCATAATTTTGCCCTAATGCATCGCTGCTGCACAAACATTCAGTAATCAGAATCAGAATCTCTTTATTGTCCCATGGAGGGAAATTAGTTTTGCAGCAGGACACACAAAAGACAAGGTAACAACAACAGCATTGAAAAACATAAAGTTAAAAAACATAAAAATACACAAAAACACTAAAAGTTTAGTTCAGAGCTCATACCAAAATGGAAAACTACTACCAAGTAATGCAATGTGCAGATGTGCAAATGAGCAATAAAAGTGCAAGAATAAGAGCAACCTAAGGGTTAACTGCCATGAAGTAAATAGCACTGGAGATAAAGGAGACCTGAAATCATAGGAGCCCTAAAACGACGGCCTGAGGGCAAAAGCTCAAACTCGTTCCCAGGTGGATGATTGGGACAATCCAGAATGGCATTAGCCTTTCTCAAGACTTGTCTGTTATAAACAGACATTACCAATTGCACATCAAACCAAACTAGGGAGCTACAACCTAACAAATCCATCATCTTCTTTAAAAAACACTCCTCATAACTCTGATGCAGGCTGCATGAGCCTCATCATCTGCTCCATGTGGCCTTGATAAAGTGATCACAAGTTCTTTATTGAGTGCCTTTGCTTAAAGGATAAATCGTGTTGATATCTATTACTTAATGAGTAAACATACTGAAGCTGAATTGATGTTTAGAAGGCTAACATTGAAAAATGACTGAGTGTGGTGTTAAATTTGTCACCAAATGATCAAATGTTGCTTGTAAACAAACACAATTCAGTTTTGTAACCTGAAAGAACACAGCTAATCAGGAGTGAATCTTTTTTCCATTAATTAGGATTAAGATCAAGATTTGATGATTCCAGATGAGAATGGCGACACCAGAGGTCTTATTTCACCCTCAGTAGGTCTGCATGAACTCAATTTAGCCAAATCTTTCTTAAAAATCAGCATCAAAAGTTCATATAAACACCTTCTGTTTCAAACAGACTGAGACCAGGAACATCAGAAGGGAAGAAAGTTCAAGTAATCTTTCTGTTTTTGGTCTATTTTTGTGAAGCAGAAGCAGAAAAACAAGGGTTAGAAAAACAGGACAGATCTCTGTTGCTGGGAAACTGTTTGGATCAGACTGGCCCTGTTGACAAGCGCTCCCGCGTCCTGCCTTCAGTCCAGGCTGGATCACAGTTTGTCCCGGTCAGAGCCCCCCTCAGCCGAGGTGAATCAGAGAGCAGCTGTCCTTTTGATTCATTTATTCTGACACACAGAAAAAAGATGTAAGTGTCTTAATATCAGCTATCAGCTTCATGAGGTCCTGCACCTGATCACCGATGCAGCCAAACCCTGATGGGCCGGGCGTAAACACTTCACCGCAGGTCTGAAATAAAAATAAACCTGATAAATAAGACAGGACAGACGGCAGGGTGTGAGCCAAAGCGGGAGCTTAATGGACACTTTGGAAAATGAATGCAGCAAACAAGACGTAGCAGAAGAAACTTTTACTGCACCCAGGGAACTTTTCATTTTGATACATCAAATTTTATTTTCCTCACAGACTGACAAGGTCACATGATACTGTATTATAAGAATTCACAATAAAACTAAATTGATTTTAATCCTGTATTGAGCGTTTCATTTTTTTCCAATATGAACAACATTGTCTGATATCTGCAGAAATATAAAGACAGTTAATGAGAATTTTCAAGGCTGCACATGATGCAAAACTATCCTCCTCCACCTTTCAGAAAATGTGTGCACAGATGGTGCATTTGATTTTTTTAATCTGATGTTCATCAGCAGATTTGTCCAGCCAAAGGCAGGTGAAAGGAGCATTTCTGGGCATGTCTGTGCAGCCACAGTCAACATTAGAGCACAGTCATTGAAAGGGTCACAGTCAGACTATTCTGAGCAGGGATAGCTTACTAAATATAATGATTATATTAATAATGACATTAATGACTGATTGGTCATGCTTCCAGGTCTGCTTGCCTTAATTGTTTTTATGAGTATTACGTCATAGGCAGCCCAACCAGAAGGTTTAATGTTAACAACAGGAAGCTGTCTGTTAACATGTTATGAATCGTGGATTTCAGTATTCTTTAAATTATGTTTACAGCTCATAAGAAAATCTTATCAACCAACATACAGGAAAGATTAAAACAAAAAAAAGAGTCGCCATAACTAAAAGAGAACGGCGATTAGAGCTGCAAAAATAAAATATAATCCTTTATATTGTTCCACGAAATTCAATTTATGCCGTTTCCTTTAGCTAAGTTAGCTGTTTTGTTTCTTGTTTCATGTTTTGTCTGTTTTATTTTGAAAATCCACCTGTCTCTCCAAAGGTTTTACTTCCTGTCTGGTGCTGTAACACCTGATGCCTGATTGTTCCTCTCCAGCTGTGTCTCATCATCCCCAATCACCTCATGGATTTAACCCTCTTTGTCTCATTCCAGTGTTTATAATATTGTTTAGCTGTGAATGTGTTTGCCGGTCTTGTTGTACTGAATTTTATTACTGAAAAAAACTTTTATCATTTGTTGAATCTGTTTCAGTGCCTTTGTGTCCTCACTTTTCCATGCCCTGGTCGTTACACACAATACTATCCAAACATTTCCAAAATTAAACTGAATTAACCTCATACACTTGAAGTACATGATGTAATCTGCTCATCAAATGTGAATTTTGTTTTTTTCATTTACACTATTCAAACAACATAAAACTAAATTAAACAAATACAAACCAAAAATGAGCTTCTGCAAAACCTGACAGGGCCTACGATCATGAAAACAGTTCAAATGTTTAGTACTTTTATTTTCAGACAGTGCCACAACTTGCATGTGAAGTGAGAGTATTCAAAGAAAAACATCTCAATTTCTATATTTTAAAAACAGTATTGAATTAATATATTGCCTGGCCCTAACAGAGATCTTTAAAAAACCTTAATAATAAGAAATTTTGATAAGGTATAAAAATACAGACTTGTTCTGTGTGTGTTGTCGCGACAGGAGTTTTTTTGTGATTGTATTTGTTAAAGAGTAAATCAAACATCTGTACTTTGTGAACATTAGGGCTTCTTTTTCCTGCAGACATTTTATTTAAAGTTTTATTTTGTAATCTGTTAATTAGTCTCTTATTAAAGTGGCAGATCATCAAGATTGTTCCTCTTTCTGACTTTTATTCTTACATTAAATTGCTTCCTTTGATCAATGAATGAAAAAAACATAACAAAATAAAACAAATGATAAAAAAAGTGAATGCATGTGAAACACTAACATGCTCAGGCCCCATCCACACGAAGCCAAACTGAGGTCTAAACGCACAAGTTTTTTGCCAAATCTGCGTTTCATCCATAAGAAGACGGCGTTTTGGGGGTCTGTAAACGATCATTTTTGAAACCAGGTTCCAGAGTGGAAAGATTTTGAAATGCCGTATACGCAGCTCCGTGATTACTGGCTCTCCGCAAGTTTTCAGATACGCTTACATCATAGTTTCATATCTTCATTGACACGCATGCGCCACACGCAGCAACAACAACAACAGTGGCAGCGTACGGTGTAGCATATGTGCTAATGAAGCTAGTGACCCTACTATCCATGTTCCAGCAAAATCTCCTTCTTCTCAATCACCACCGAGTTGAACAAAGAATTATCGAGGACACATAACAGCACTTTATGATCACTTTATCACAATCTCTGTTTACAACTTTTGCTGCAAGTGCGCATGTCCACTGTTTTTTCATCTGTTTCCGCTTGTTTCCGTCATATTGTTACAGCGCCCCTAGAGGTCTGGCATGTGTTTTACAGCGTTTTCATGCATATCGAGTGCATTCATGTAGACGCACACATTTTCTGAGACGCCTTCATCTTTATGAGGATCGTTTTGGAAACTGTTAAGCGTTTTGTCTTCGTGTGGATGGGGCCTCACTCTCTAAGTGTGACACATGGAGCTGGTTCAGAGTTTTTTGACAACTTCTACCACCTGCCTGTCACCTTTTTAAAAAGTGAGCTCTGCCCTTCCCCCACTGCCTGCTCTGCTAAATTTTTCCCAGTTGATCCACTCACCCAAAGTGCCCATCCATGAACGATGAGGACTGAATCCAATCTGTTAAAAAGCCACAACTTCATCCTGCACTCGACCGGAATCTGCCCGGCCCTCAACATCGAGCACTCCAGGAGGCTTTTTGTTATTTTGGGAACACGAGTGTGTTTCTGTGAGTGTCTGTTTGCCTCTTTAGCTCAAGAAAAGACGCCTGCATGTGCGTATATACATAAAAAAACACACTCTGGGGTTATTTCTGTACGGTGCTGATGAATAAGCTGAGCATATGCATGCCCTGTTATTCAGAGTTCAGCCTGTTAGTGCACACCACGTATTAAAGTCCATGCATTGTGTTTGCATCCACTTGAGCCAGCGCTTAGCCCAGACCTCTGCAGAGCAATGTCAATGAGCCACTAGATTACTGAGGCGTAATTATGGTGATATGGCACGTAACAGATTTAAAGCTGCTGACATCATTGCCTCACATTCACGGAGCATGGCCTAAATATTAAATATTAAGGCTTTATTGCAGCTCTTACTGCTGACAGCAGCTTTAAGCACCTGTTGGAGTCATTGCTTGCCAGGGGAAAAGAGGAATAATGTTTAAAAAATCAATTTAAACAACTTTGGATGAATTGTTCGAGGCGGGGAGAATAAAAAAAGTTCTTAAGGAAGTGTTGCTGCTCCGCTGCTGCAGAAAATGGGCACAGACATTATTGGACATTTCCATTAACCTTTCAGAATCACTTAAAGCTTTAAACAGATGAAGTCTAGAACATTCTGTTTTTATTAGAGGAGTCGGAGAGTGTTTTCAAGAGAGGAGATCAGAAGAGAAAAAGAGGACTAAAGACAGAAAAGATGTCAACAGACGTCAAACTGGGATTATGTGATAGAGGATGTTGTTTGGGAGCAAAAGAGAGTTTGTAGATATTTAATTTTGAGAAAAAGTCTAATGCCTGCACACAAAAAGGTTGAAGAGTTACAATAGACCAACACAAGGCACCATTTTGTTCCCGTAAAGGAGCCTCTCCCAAAGTTGAAGTCCAAACCAAAATTGTCCACAAGGACGTTTTTATTGGATCAAGACAAAAAACCCGAACGTGTCTGTAACCAGGAACAGAAAATTCTGAATGATTTTTCTCAAATTCTTTTCTGGAATATGAACTTCTGTCGTCAGGGAGACGATACAGAGCACAAAACACAAACACAAAACAACATCCATATCTCTGCTTAACAAACAGTAAAAGTAATTCTACTCATGCAATTGATATACTGTATAATGTATGTATGTATATCCCTTTCATGCATGGCGATCACTACAGTAAACAGAAAATTGGAAAGAAAATTCTGTGTTTTAGGTTGCAGTGCCATGTCCAACTATCAGGTGGTAAATTCCCCAAGCCTTGTCTTAAGTTTGATCAAAAAAATATTATCTGTGCACATTTTATCATGTCATAATATTGCATTATAAATCCAAAATAGCTGACAAAGGGCACAATTCAGATTTCACACAATTTTGTATTTTTTTCATTTTTGTTTTCTTTTATTTACTCATAATATTTTTTTCAAAGATGTGTTTGCCGTTCTTTATTAAGTTACACTAGATTGCCCTCAAAATACAACTTTAAAAAAATGACCATGATTTTAAAGTGTTTGAAATAAAAAGTAAAAACATACTCCTTTGTGATTTAATAATTCATGCATGAAAGGGATATATATATATATATTTTTTTTCGCTTATTTCTTGCCCCAGTCTGTTATCTGTTATTCCACTTTTATCCATGATTCTATTCCTCTCGTTATTTGATTTTTTAAAACTTGTTTCTACTTGTTAATTATCAGTTATTGTTATCCCGCATTTATCCATGTTTTTATTAATCTCATAGATGTTAATTTTTTTTTAATTGTCTCTACTCATTTTCACTGCTTATTTTAATGAGCCCTGCATCATGCTTATCACCGACCTCTTGCTTATGTAATTGTTGTCTAGTGTTTTATTTTTGTGTATTGTGTCTGCTGTCTAAGATAAATTTCCTGCAATGAGGTTGATCTATCTGTCTAAAACTTATTGAAGAGAGAAGTGATACATGAATCTGAGTGGTAACAAAGAGTATCAAGACCAAGATGTCAAAGTAAAATTATCAAGAAGATAGAGCTTTTAGCTTCAGTGAAGTCTTTCATAAGCAGAAAGGCCACATGTTGGGTAGATGCTCCTTGTCCTAATTCTGTCTCTAACACTCTGTAACTTTACAGCCTCGTCCCTCAAGTGGGCACAAATTTATCCTCTCTGTTGTGATTGGACAGTTCAGCACCATTTTTAATGAATCTGCATTCTTAGCTCAGTCTGTGATCTGCAGACCTGCCTGATTCTGACATCATGCTTCTCTGTCTTGCCAGCCTCCATTGTCCAACAGTTTCACTCGGCTAAATGCTTAAAGGCCCAATCAGGGAAGAGATGAGGTGACTTGACAGGAATTGACACACTTCCTGTTGTACAAATAAAGGAGGCTAGTGTCGGTTAGCCTGTGGTCATCATGGTTATTCAGTTATACGTGGCGAATTCTCCTCTCCTCATAAGTTTACATCACAGAGTTTGTCTTTTTGATGAGGTTCATGTCACATATAAGTGTTCAATGATACATCTGTGTGGTATAACTACCTCCGCCAAGGAGGTGATGTTTTCGGGAGAGTTTGTTTGTCTGTCTGTCCGTCCGTCTGTGAACAAAATAACTCAAAAAGTTATAGATGAAATTTTCAGGAAATGTTCAGCATGGGAAAAGGAAGAACTGATTCAATTTTGGTGTTGATCCAGATCAGTGTCTGGCTGCCATGGCAAAAAATGTGATTTCTGTGAATAACTACTGAACTAAAATCGATATAATTTTGAATCCAGTTGCTAATGGTATGTTTTCATGGTCAAGGAATCAAAATATTTAGATGAAAGAAAGGCAGGACTAATATTTATGGTCAAAATCAAAATATGGGTGAGGACTGTGGCGCTGGCGGAGGTCTGCGCTCTCCAAGTGCTTTTCTAGTTTAATATGAAACCATAGTTTTAAGGTAGTTAAACTATTGGCTTATGGACGTAAGCCGCTACGGCTAACAGCTAACAAGGGCAAACAACAGTGAATGGCCATTATCTGTTAGCCGTAGCTGCTAATAACAGTTAGCCACTATGGCTAACAGCCATTAACTGTTGTTTGCCCTTGTTAGAAGCTAGTGGCAGTGGCTAATGGTTACACATTAGCTGCTACGTTTAACCACTACATATGCTACGTCATAGCAGTGCTGTTTGATATGATTGGTCTGTGATGAGTGTGATGAGCCAAAAGATTGTCCAATCACAAGCTACCTTTGTTTTGGAAGGTTCTGCCCCTGAAAACGTTTTCACAGGGCTCCTCCCCAAATGGATTAGTTAATATGAAATTGTCCAAAACTGACCATATTCAACTCCAGAAGCCTCTTAAATATGTAGGATCAGTGTGGTCACAGTGCCCTAATGATCATTTTTCATTGATACTGACGCACCTCACGCCCACAAGGTGATAAAAAAGTCAAAGTAGACTCATTGGTGTCATTTATCATATGGAGAAAATTGGTCCGAATCATCTTAAACGTGTTTGAGTGTGAGTCTCTCTTCAGCGTCCTCCCTGCTGGTGTTTATCTGCATATTTTACTCAAACAGAAAAACCATCCGTGTCTCTCCCCCCTGCAGCACCTCCTCTCTCTACATCCCGTCTCCGCTGGTCTTTGTTTGTCTCCTTCGCTTTAGTCATCCCCAAGGTCCATGCATAAACACATTTTAGTTTCCACACCATCACCCTCTCTCCCTTCTTTTAGATTTCGCCCGTCTTTTATTCCAGCAGATAAAAGCGCTGTCGCTCTTTGACGAGACGCACTCACCTGCTTCCCTCCTTTTCAGGTGAGCGACAGCCGGAGGGGAACACATATACATACAGGTACGAAGTTCACAGCGTTTATGCAGACTTTGATCAGCAGGGAGCCCGTCTGCAGCCTCCAGGGGCCACTGCAGTTCACAAGGTCAAATGCAATAATCTGACTCTCACAGCTGCGATGTCTGACATATTAGATGTGAAAGCTTCGAGTAGAGGTGCCGCCTTCATGCACAGAATAACTCCTTGATCCTAAATGCAAAGGTTTACGACTGTGGCACATACTTTCAGAGAGCAACAGCCTCCAGGCTGCTAAATGTCAGTGCAAAACACAGAGCATGATATCTGTTTGATCTCTCTGAGACTTTTACAGCTGCTTTCTTTAGGATTAAATCATCCAATACGAAAAACTGTTTATGTCACAGAAGAGCTCAACAGGTGTCAGCACAGAGGAACACGCACACACATAGACAGAGGAAGAATGGACAATCTCGCATGTGCAAGTATACGCAGTGATGGGTAAACCAGGAAGGAAGGAAGGAAGGAAGGAAGGAAGGATCCAAGGAGAAATTCAAGCATCCAGCTCACATAGCGATGGATGAACAGTCAGACAAACAAAAACATCACCTTCTTGGCAGATGCAACCGGGGTGGAAAATAATTGATTCATCCTCTTTTCCTTCTTAATGTAACACACTAAGTCACCACGTCGTTACGCCATCACGCCGAGCGTCAATATAGAATCATGAATGCACTGGACTAATCTCACAACCTGTGAAATGATCCAACTGTATATATGTATATATTGTGTTACCTAGGAATGGCCATTCAGATCTTCAATGTAAATATCTATGTAGGTTATTATGTTGCACAACTACAATATATCAATATATGATGTCTCTAAAATTTAAGCTGTGTTCAGTGTCTGCCTCTTCACTATTTGAGTCTAGCCTAGTGTTCTGAGCCTAGCCCAGATAATGGCAATGTTGCTATCTTAATTAACCTAAACTAGATTGGACAGGGTAGCATACATGTTACACAGAGGTAAGTATAAAAGCATGGTAGTATCCAGTGTTTTGTACAAACTCCTTTTAAAATGTCCATCTCTATTGAACGTTGGCTCCCTATTGAAGTGTCCTGGCGTGTCAACATCTGTCAGATTCAGCGGACATATTTTATTAAAGCCAGAGAGACACCGGCAGAGGAGAGGCTTCCCCGTGGAGGTGGACAGAGATGGAGATGTTCAGGGAGAGCATGCAAACAGGAGCAGAGGGAGCGGCTTCCCTGACACAGAGCTGCAGTCTGTTTGGATTACATCACATGCATCTTTCAGAGCCATTACTGCAGGACGGAGGGAGCGGGGCCACGGGACAGGGGGACGGACTCTGAGAGTGACGGAATGGGAAACAAGAAACTAAGTGGGATGAGGAAGAGAGGGAAGTAGGGCAAAAGTGGCAGGGCACAATTTATTATGGTTCCCTTTTCACTCGGAGCGAGAGCCCGGGAGGGAACGGCGGTGTGAAATATTCAGAGAAGGACCAGGAAAAGAAACAGAGCAGTTCACGGTGACGTAACGCAGCTGCAATGCTGGAGCGGAGCCACGCAGCTCTGCTCTACTCTGAGATCTATTCCCAACAGTCACAAAACAATGAGACACATTCAAACCCAAAAATATCTAATTTCTACATCTCATTAGATCACTTGATGCTTTGATGATGCAAATTCACTTTTTGATTTAACGACTGTTTCAAACAAAGACTGAATATGCATGAGTTTCAGATGAGGTGCATCCACAGTGGAACTTCAAGAAATGTTTTTGGGGAATATCACCAACTTGGTCAGGACGGATGAGGGGCTTTGAGACAGGAGTGCACAGAAAGGAGCAGCCGGTCCAATCAGGCTGGTGGTTGGTGCAAGAATTAGTTATAATACTAGTAAAATAATGTAATTTTGTACGTTGGAATGCACAAGGTATATGCTAATGTACTGCCAGGCCAAAAAAAAAAAGTCACTACCTGGATTCAACTAAGCAAATAGGTACAAGCCTCCTGTTGAATAACTACTGCATGGACGGTTCTTTTCAATGAGCAACAAGTTATTTAAGCCCAGCTGGTGCAATAAGAACATTTCCTAAAAACCATGTCAAAGACACATCCTGTTGTTGTGGAAAAGATGTTAGTCTGTTTAAGAAGGGTCAAATCATTGGCATCAAGCAGAGAAAACATCTAAGGAGACTGAAGAAACTACTAAAACTGGGTTAAGAACTGTCCAACACATTATTAAAAACTGGAAGGATAGTGGGGAACCATCGTCTTCAAGGAAGAAATGTGGTCAGAATAAAATCCTGAATGATGGTGATCGGTGAATCACTTAAACGTTTGGCCAAATCAAATCAAAGAAAAACAACAGTAGAACTCAGGGGTGTGTTTAATAGTGAAAGTAAGTGCTGTTTGCTCAAACTCTACAACTATGAGTTTGACGAAACTTCATAACATTACGCAGTCTGACCTTGGCATAAGTTTCAGAGTAATTTCAGCATTAAAGGTGTAGTCAGCGATCTTCTAATCTTCTAATCTAATGCACTATTTGTCAAATTCACAGTATTTCTCCTCTCCATCCACAAGATGTCCCCACTGACAGCATGTTGAAAAAAAAGTCTGGTTTTAATACACAGCCTTGGCTCTGAATTTCAGCAGGTAAATACTGTGGCTCGGGCCGAGTCACCAAAACAGGATACACCCCCCCACATCCAGGGGGCGATCATACTCATGCGCAGATCAGACAGAGGGGGGAGGGGGAGTCGTAGGTTGTGTAGCGTGCACAGTTAGCGCAAGAAAGAAATACAATAGGTGCAGTAGCAATGGCTGAAAAACAGCCCAAAAGAAAAAGGTCAGAGGAGTGAAAAGTGAAAAAGAAGGGCTATGACCATGAAAGAGTGAAGACCAGGGTCAACATTGGTGTTGCTTTACGACGGTGGAGGGAACTCCACCAATTTAAAGACCTGAAAACGGACGTGGATGTCTCCTTCTGTCTGCTGGATAGGTTAGCAACATTAGCTTTGTGGTGCTTCACATAACAGTAACAGCCGTCGGACATTCATCTTATTGTCTAATCTGCCAGAATGTTCTGTTGTTGTGATGTTAGCAACAATGGCAGTCGAGCTGTCTGACGAGTCGGGGTTACCTTAGCTACGTTGGTCAGCTACGCAGTTTGTACGGCTGTTTCCATGACGATGCACGTCTATCAGCTTTCGGGGGTGGAGCCAGGGGTGAGGTATGAAGGGAGAGGCGGGTCTAAATTTGTTCATAAACAACCTCTCCACTCGTTTTCTCCCACATCGCTGACTACACCTTTAATCAAATATCCTGTTGACATGACTTGTGAAATGTTGGCCCATAAAACTTCTTTATCCCTGCAGCACACAAACTCGGTCTGAAGTTCCCTGACTTTATCTTTGTCACCTCCCCCTCACATCAGTCCACCTTCTTCTCTTGAAGGACTTCCACCGTCACTGCCGTCCATGCCGTGCCACTCTCCCTCACTAAACCCCAGCTTGTCTTTCACTTCCTCCAACCTTTAATCAAACTCCCCGTCCATCCACTGCCTCTGTTTCCACTCCAAGGTCACTCATTCAGTCATTCCCCTCTCATCCAGTCCAACGTCCCAGTGGACCCCGACCCGTCCTGGAGCAGGTAGAGGAGAAAGTGTGCACGCCTGAATGTATCTTGTGTGTTTGGAGGGGTTGAAGCATTATGGATGACTTCATTTAGGAGGGCTATTAACAGAGCATGTCCCTGGGCGCTGGACCTTTCATATACGAGTCCTCCCAGGAGACACGGCGAGCGGAGAAAATAGAGCGGCGAAGCGTTTGAGGGCAATGCAGAGGGAAGGAGGTGTCAGAGGATGCCTGATGTGTGTTTGTGTACAATTTAAAAGTCAGATTTGGGAAGCCGTGCTCTGAATAAAGCCTATTATCCCCCAACTCAAAGAAAACTGCACAGAAGAACAAAGTCCAGAGACTCTGGGGTGTGGAGTACGTGATGATGAGAGCTAATGTATGTACATACATCCTCCTTTGTAACCTTGTGGGCACAAACACACACATGTGCCAGCATGAACAGTACATGTGTGATACATGAGGCACACACAGTTCAGTGCATGTGGAGAATATTGCTCCATTATTCTGGGTAGATACAAGCCCCAGCAGTCCCTTCTTACTGTCAGTTATCCTGCGTGAGTGATGATACTCATAATATCACACTAATGTTCTGTGGGTATCAATCTTGCCATCAAGAAGGGAAAATATACTGAGAAAAATGAATTATAAACCTCATTTCTACCCTATAAACAGTCTTTATGCCAATATTCTGGGGAGAATTGAGACAGGAAGGGCTTTGTTTTTGAGCTGGAGGTCAAACTTTTGTCTGTTTGTGCATTTTGTAAAGACATTATCTTGGGAAAGCTTTGATTTATTTTGTTCAGACTTTGCACAAATTTTATTCCTGACTTGCAGATTAATTTATCAGATTGTTAAGATTCGAAAAACCTATCTACAGTAGTGCAGGGATGACGTTTTTGTCAGTCACTAAGGACTTCGAATATTCGAGTTCTTTTGACTAAATCTCTGGGATCTGCCCATAGCGGTTGGATGAAGAAGAAGCTACCACACCTCCATCACCACCCTGTAGCCTGTTAAGAACCTCATCTTAGAGCGTTTTCACATTAGGCCCACTTGTTTCGAACCGTACTGCGGCATGGTTAGCCCCCCTACCCCTCTGGCTTGCATTCACACTTGAAACACCGTGCCCGGACCCACTTGTGTATTTACTCAGTTTGAAACAGCAGGGGGCAATATGCATGTAACTGGTTACCAAACCTGCTACGGAGGAGAACAAAGAAGAGACTACCATGGTAACCATTTGCTACACCAAACAACCAATGTTTACGTTTCACTCTCTTCTACATTTTCCTTAAAATGTGTTTTTTGTATAGTGTTTGAGACGGCATCAGCGACCTTTTGGACCCTCGTAAATCATCGTAATCTTCAACCAGAATAAACAAATCCACAAATTGAGTAAGCAAAAGAGTCAACCGCGGGATTAACAGGAAGTAATGCATCAAAAATAGATCGGTTCGGACTACTTTGTTTCACACCAGTGAAACCGCACCAAATGTAGGGAGATGGAGCGGATCCAGACCACCCCTTCATGGAGGTCTCAGACCGGCTGATTTGGTGCACACCAAAGTGGTTGTGTTCACATTGATACTAACGTACCAAGCCCTGGGCCAAAACTTCTTTGGTGCACACTAAATATGGTTGGTGTGAAAACAGCCTTAATGACCTGATCAAGCTAATGTCCATTAGGGGTGGGAGAAAAAATCGATTCACATAAGTATCAGGATTTTTTGTTTGACAATTTAAAAAAATAAAAAACAAAATAAACAGCTGGTTCAAATATATATTGCTGAATAAATCCTAAAAATGGACTTACATGTGATGTGTATTTTTCCTGATATAGTCTGTAGGCATCATCATTGTTCATCTTTTTCACTGATGCTAAAGGTGCTATGAGGAGAATCTATTTCCAGCGACATAAAGACTCTGTTACCCATGAGCACGCACGGCGACTGTGGTAAAGACATGACCCAAGCCAAAGCGTGTTTGTTGTGATGCTAATGAATGCAGCTCAGACCTTCCTCAGAACTCTGCATCGCTTTACAACTTCTTTTTTCAACAACTTACAGGATGCAAAGCCACGAGGTAATGTATCTCTTTCTAGTTACGTAGCAGTAGTTTTTGATGTGTGACAACAAGCAATTTTTGGAAAACTTAGTATCGTAGTTTTGTAGCTGACTATATATGGCTACTTACAGCCCGGTGCTCTAAGACGTGTCTGAATAATATAAATTTGCTCTAGTTTTAATTGTCTTGTTCCTGAAGTTGAGTATCCAGGCCAGTCCAGCCCTGTCCGACTCGACCGTGAAGCTAAGGAATAGCATTTATAGATAACCTATTTTGATGCTATGAAACTCATCTTAAAGTGTGTATTTCCGTCAGTCATATATCTAAAAGTGAGACTTTTTGTAATTACTTAGAAACTCCTCATAGCATCTTTAATTATTGGACTTAATATGATCAGAATTTATTTATTTTACACAACTTTGCAATATCAGGCCAAGAACAAAATGAGCATCGTATGCTAACACAATTTTGTATTGTGTTGAAAACACTTTTTTTTCTGTAAAAGTCTGTGTTGGAAACAAATGAAGAACTGTAAAACATTTGTATTCTAAGAAGACAAGATAAATCTAATCAGAAAAAGTATGTGTTGGACCCAAAAGGACTTCTATGTCCTGAAACGTTTTATTTTTTGTCGTACATAAGCAGCCAAGGTTGTCAAAACAGAACCAAAAACGATGAGCAAAACACCATGGTACATAATAATCTCTGGACTGAGTCAGTCGATGCATCCCTACATTGATCTGTAGTTTGTTTTTATTGTTCATTACTGTCTTTATTTTTGGGTATTGTGCTGTAGGTTGCTGTTTGAGTAGTTGCACATCACTAAAACAAATGTTTTGCGTATCCTATAATCCTGAAGATGTGATATTCACAGCATGTTATTCCCTCTTTGCCCACCGTAAAGCAGCAGTCTCCTTTGTCCTGTTCACACATCACTAATTGGTTTGACATTTCCTGCCTCTGACCTAAAGAGAAACTGCCATTAACTGATTCGACCAATCGGAGCTCGGGAATCTGGTTTGTGTGGGTGTAGATGTGTTTAATTGCCCGTCGAAGAGGTCATAAGCTTTCCACTTACCCAATCGTTCCTATTTCCCTTTCCTTTTTCACTAAACCACAAGGGGTGGGGATCTTTAGTGACTTCATGTGCTGGCACGTTGCACCAGGCTATGTCGTGTTTTTAAAGCATTTTCTTTAGGGTGTAACGGTGTAATTAGTTACTGTGTCAACAGGTGACTTTCAGTTGACTTTAAGAATAAAATGCTTGTGATTGTCTTTTTATTTGGAGGTTAGAAACAAGCTCTTGCCTTGCTCTGATCCGGCATTATGGCAGGTCATATTGAACTTCATGTTTGTTCGTCGTTAATGCCGCCACTCCCCTCTTCTCCACAAAAACTAGGCCGTAGTGCAAACAAGGTTGGGGACCACTTTATAATGGACAGCCGCAGTGGCACAAGAGATAAATATGGATAAATCTCCACGAAATCAAGTGATAAAGAGGTTTTAGAAAGGAGTGGGAGAGAAAGAGACAAATAGTGATGGAGTGTTGCTCGGGGAAATTTACTCCCTGCATCATTTATTACAATCACTGAGTCCACGATCCATCAGTGGTTAGTCTTTAGTGAAGAGAAGGAGGGGATTTTAAACCACTATCAAACTGTGAGGAGGTAAACAAACCTCCATATCGTCCATTTATCTGCCTTGATGCTAGAGAGGTGTTACTGATATGATTCGTTTTCCGCGGGGGGGCTGATACGCAGCGGAAGACTTTCTCTTAATTAAAGCTGCTCAGTGTGTGAGGTCAGAGCCTACAACATTAGGACCATTACCCCAAGGACCAGAGAATCAATGCCGCAGGAGAGGAGCATTCTTCTTTTTCCTTAACTCTATCGATTCTCATTTAACTCCAACCATCCACCCACCATCCGCTGTCACCATGCAGCACGATGAGGACGAGCAGCTTTGCGAGCACATATGTTGCCGTGTGCGTGGGCCAGTGGCGGCTCCTGAAAAAATTCTCAGGGGGGCAAAAGATGTGGTAATGGCAACGATCACCCATGCAATAGCTAAATTAATAATTTAAAAGTCAGATAGCCTACTTTACATTACATTGTTTGATTTGTTTTTCCTGTTGATGGCAACACCAGACATAACATGCACATACTGTTCAGTATTTTTGTAAAGCTAAATCAAGTTAAAATACGATGCATTTGGTTCCACGGTAAAGCACTTACTTAATAGGTAGTCCCAAATAACTCTTTAAATACTGTAATTACAACAGGCTGCCTGGCCTTTCTTTGTCAAAAAATGTGTCAGGAAATGTCCTTTTGACAAATTTTATTCATCCTATGTTCATGAGAAATAAACGTAGACAAGTCTGGCGAGTATTTGGCAGAATTATCTCAAAATGCTAAGTGTATAATTACAAGATGTGTAATGTTTTTGAGATGACAAAAAATATTAGCACACACTCAAACATTCTGTTGGCCAACAGCGTTTAGTGTCCATGATACAGTTTGTTTTATTAGACCATGTCCAGGAGTTTTTCATTGACAACAAGTTCCTGAAGCAGTTCCTGTCCAGATGAAGACAGAGTCGAAGTTTGCTCTCCTCACATCCATGGAGAGATTTTTCTGCACAGTTCACTGCTTCTCCCGGGGCTAACACTGTCATTTCTCGATATGCTCTCTTTTATTGTTCTTTGAGGGAGTTTTTATTGATTCTTAACGGTAATTTGCTTTCACTTCCCATCCGTAGTCTTAATGTGTATGTGAATATGTGCACGTAACGGCGAATATACGGCAAAACACGGTAAAAACATGGCAAATATACAGCAAAAACGTCAAATAAACAGCAAAACACGGCAAGAATAAGGCAAAAGAACAAGGAAACACCCCAGAGTTATACTAATGCTATTATTTACAAAACTTGGACACTGTTTACTCCGAACATGCTGATAAACCACCGATAAATCACTCACATGTTAACTTTGAATCATCTCTCTCGCATGGGCGCGCTGTGCTGTTCGAGCAGGCGTCAGTGCGTATGGCGCAATCACGTTGGGGCGAGCCCTCCCTGAGCCCATAGAAATGCACTGTAAGGTCCAATATTAAAAAAAAAAAGAGTTTCTTCATGTGAGTTTATGAGAGCTCCAGGGGCGATTTTCAGTCTGACCGAATTCGTCCCAAGGGGGCGGGGCTGCTGGTTGGACGGTGACATCACAGCGATATTCAGGCTTCTGAATAAACAATAATATGAAGACTTAGACAGGAACAGTGAGAGTGACTTCTTAGATTGCTGTTTCATAGCGAGCGTCCATCAGTTTATTTTCACCGCTTGTTTCCCAGTTTCTCTCCGTCGCACAGCTCGGGGGGAGGAAGCAGTATGTGAGGATACGTAGCGTGTTTCGCCTGGAGCCCTTCTCTTGATCTATCCCTCGGTTCGTGTTCGCCCTTCACGCAGCTCCCCTGCCAAGCTGCGATGCATGTCAACAGTCGTTCTGCATTTCTCTGTGCAATAAAAACAGCAATAAAAGGACACTTTTCTACCTCTTTCCTCTCTTTTCATTTATCACGCTCGTATCACGCCGTCTCAGAAATGACACCTTTTTCATTTCATCCATCCCGCCGTGGTTTCTCTCTAGACATTTTCTAGGTGTTGGTTTAATATACTGAGAAGTGCAGCGATTAAAAGAGAGTGGGAAGGAGAGCAAGCCTTTAACTTGTCTCCTGGTATATTATACGTGACATGTTTCACAGCCGTCTGCACAGCCGGGGAACGCCTCAATCTTTTCTCAGAACAAAGACGCCATTAAACCTTTGAACCCCGACTCTATCAGGGAAGGTGAGGCCTATCGAATGGACCTGTTTCACCTGCCAAGCTCTAATCTAGTGTATATGTGGCTGAGAAACTGTGATGCTTCAGTGTAACAGCACAGTTCGCAACACAAATAACTTAAATCTCTGAATTAAACTGGAGACCTGAACTACCTGTTGGTTTTATGTCTCTATAAAAAAAATGAATAGCAGTGAAAATGGTCGGGGCTGGAAACGGATCTAAACTGCTGTTTGGAGTGGTTTTGTTCATCCATCCAGTCATTATCTACACTGCTATATCCCTTTTCTGGATGTAGGTGGGGTGGAGCAAATCCCAGCTGAATTTGGGCAGGAGGTGGGGTACAGCCAGGAACTTTACCAGCCAATTGCAGGGCCACATAGAGAGACAGACAACCTTTCACACTCACACATATACCTATGGGTAATAAACCTGTTTAGCATGTTTTTTGGGAGGAAGCAGGAGTGCATGAATAGAACCCACTCATGCACGGGGAGGATACATACTCCACACTGTGGAGTCTTGACTAACGCAGGGTTCGAACTAGCAGCCATCTTTCTGTAAGACCATTTGGAGTGGTTTGTGAGACGTAAAAATGTTGTATTCAAGGAACGATTATGAAGCCAAAGACTTTGACATGTGGTTTCCAAACCCAGTTCATCCTTGTGTCTGTGTAGATATTTTATTACTTGTCTCTACATTTTACTTGACCGAAGTAGGTTTGATTGGATTATCTAGTTTTTATTTGTTGATGAAAATGTCAGTTAACTTATTTAGTTTTGTTTCTGTCCATGTGCACTTGTTATTAGTTACTAATTTCCATCAGGGGAAAAAATGTTGTTGATGAAAACTATTACTAAAATAATTAGTCAACAAACTTAACAGTGGAACGCACATGAGATTTAATTTTGCAACAAAATGTGTCAGACATTGTCGACTTTTGAATTTGCTAACGCTATCGTGTGCTAACAACCTGCTGACAAGAACTCCAACATGGCCGGTGACCCTGATACAATCATTTCTGATTGTTTTATTAACAAACCACAATACAAACACTAAATCCACAGGTATGGACACCAGGGCTGGGACGATACGATTTTCTCCCGATTTGATATTTTGGGTGTCGATTCAATCTTAATTGTGATTCTATGATATTGCCGATTTTTGCAATCTGTCGTAAGTTTTTTTAAGATGCTATGAGGAGTTTCTAATTAATTACAAAAAAAGTCTCACTTTTAGATATATGCCTGATGGAAATACACACTTTAAGATGAGTTTAATAGCATCAAAATAGGTTATCTATAAATGCTATTCCTCAGCCTTCTGGTCGGGTCGGACAGGGCTGGACTGGCCTGGATACTCAACTTCAGGAACAAGACAATTAAAACTAGAGCAAATTTATATTATTCAGACACGTCTTAAAGCACCAGGCTGTAAGTAGCCATATATAGCCGGCTACAAAACTACGATACTTAGTTTTCCAAAAATTGCTTGTTGTCACACATCAAAAACTACCGCTACGTAACTAGAAAGAGATACATTACCTCGTGGCTTTGCATCCTGTAAGTTGTTGAAAAAAGAAGTTGTAAAGCAATGCAGAGTTCTGAGGAAGGTCCGAGCTGCATTCATTACCATCACAACAAACACACGCTTTGGCTTGGGTCACGTCTTTGCGACAGTCGCCGTGCGTGCTCATGGGTAGCAGAGTCTTTATGTCGCCTGAAATAGATTCTCCTCATAGCACCTTTAACAAAAATGTACAACAAAAGGGATAGTTAATGGCACTGACATAAATTTTAACTTGATGCAGCAAACTGAAACTTCTCCTGCGTTTGTTGTTTGCAGCTCTTTTGCTCACACAGACAGGACAGTGCTTCCTTCAGCTTGTTCATTTTTTATCACAGGCTTATCGTGTATAAACCACCTGACTTCTGCTTCATCAGATATAATTTAAAAAAGGGTTATTGATGTTATTAAATTAGTGGGATAATTTTACCGTGTTGTATAATTATTTGGCCAGCTAAGTTGAATAAATATCAAATGTGGGTTCAGGCTGTTTTAAGGTGACATCCAGGTCCGAGTACGTTTGGAAATGAGATGTTCAGGCGGATGCCACATTGGCATGATGTGGTTTAGCCATAAAAAATGCTTTTAAAGTGTCATAGAAACTACGTTACTGCCACATTGGCACAAATATAGATGTAATCAACAAAGACTTTGCTGAAAGAGGGCTTAACAAAGAGGACTTTAATCCATCATGAACATGCAGTAAAACAGCAAAACTTTAGACTGAAAAACTTTAAAGTGAGATCTTTAGTTTAGTCAGTTAGTCCATCAAGAGAGAGCTGTTCCAAGTTGTATTTCTCTGCTGCATTTTCAATAAACCCACAAGTAAGGCTGTAAGTTGCTTCTGTCTTCACATGTTCATTTGTTTGGTAATAGTTTATGCTTCAGCATTGACAGCCAGGTGAGCAGCACTTTGCAGAAATGATACAGGTTCCAGCCCTGAACTTGTATCTACATTTATCAAACGTTAAGTTAGAAGTATTTTCAATTTTGCTGTTCAGAAACCAGTGGGTGATGTTACTAAACTGTGTTCATGTTTTTCGGTCTATGAGCTCCCCCCTTCCCTAAAAACATAGAAACATATTGCCCTTGTCTTGATTCAGTTTCACAGTGGTTACTCCACTGTTTTAAGCTGAGCTCTTGGTGCACAGCTGTGCAGAGGCGAACGAATAAAGACGAAACAAAGGCATAAAGGAGGACAAACTAATGTTGACACAGGGGTGTAATGACTCAAATGGTCTCTCTCTCCGAGCTTCCATACACTCTCTCCCACACAGTAAATGGAGGGAAATGAAAGGCAATAAAAGTCTGAGATGAAATCATTTTCCGAGGCACTATATTTATTTTCCTCCCATCTCGCTCATTAAACTGAGCGCTGTGTCGATGATAAACCAGGACATGGACACACTAACATGCATGTGGGCCAAATGAGAGAAGACTTATATTGATGAAAAACAGGCTCCAAATGGACGAGAATACGACACACAAGCTAATGAAAACAGTAAAACATGTAGATAAATGAGTGCATCATCAGCGTAGAGGTGTTGGATCATAAATAAGGAAGGAAATATCCTCTGTGCTCCAACAAGTTTCAGACCTCTAATGGCCTTCCTCAGGGTGATTAGAGCGTGCTAAGGCATTGACACCTTGACTCGTCATGGGTGCTGCTGCTCATGTTAAACAGCACCAGGCCCACCTGACCCTGCCCTTTGCTGCAAATAGACCCATTTACATACAAACCTTCCTCCCAGGGCCACTCAAGGCCTCCAGCAGCTCTGCATATTAACCCAGGAGCATTGTGTCAAATTATAGACGTGTGCGAGTGCTCATACATGTTTGATGTGCAACCACTGCCTGATGATGCAGACTCCAGCGCACTTATTATTTCTACACTAACATGAACCTCAGAGCTGCCTGTTTAGCAGAACTTTGACCCCAATGGGAGAGAAAAGTTCCTAATTAGGCTCTTTCTAGTTTGTTTCAGGCTCCTTATATTCAGATTATTTCACTGTAGACACATCATACATGTTTGAAAATATTTTAAATACATAGAAAGGACTTGAAACTTCTTTTATGTTTAGTTTTTCAGCAGGAAAATATGCATAATCCAATGCTGCACTTGTCTTCTTTATAGATAATACAGAGGATATTCCCTTCCTTATCATGCTGGTTACCTTGCTTATACAAATCCTTTGTTCTTAAAATTGGGTTTTTAAAAATTCTGGGACCTAATTAAATGCAAAACAGGTCTGGAATAGGTTGTTATCAAACAACATCCAAATGATGTTCATAGTAAGAGAGGGAGTACGCAACTTAAGAGGAAGTTGTAGTTTTAAACAACCGATTTTCTAAGATCATATGGATTATGAATTATGTGTCTTGTATCTTGAAATTATATGACAGCGTAAGAGGGGGGCTGAACTTGATAAGCTTTACTTCCTTCTTCCCGAATTTGCACCTCATCACAACGTTTGAAGGTTGGAATGTGCTAAGGTTGGCCTCAGACTAAACGCAAAGAAGACTGAGGTAATGACCTATAACATCCACATGGACCATCTGCCTATTAAAACATCAGATGGCAACGCTCTGCGAGAGGTCAATGATTTCAAGTACTCGGGTTCCTGGGTAAACTCCACAGAACAGGACCTTGAGATCAGGAAGGCACTAGCATGGAGGGCCCTGAACAGTATGTCCAGGGTGTGGTGCTCAAATCTCCCCCCACACATAAAGCTGGTTTATTCCACGCCACTGTAGAGTCTGTCCTCCTGTATGGCTGTGAAAGCTGGACCCTGACACCCAGCCTGCAGGAGTCCCTGGATGGGTGCCACTCCAGAAAGCTTCGAGCTGTTCTGAATGTGGACCAGAACATCCACATCACCAACAAGGACCTGTACGGGCAACTGCCGAGGCTCAGCGAGAAGGTAGCAGCTAGGAGGATGAGGCTGGCCGGCCCCTGCCACAGACATCGGGAGCTCCAGGCCAGCAGGCTGGTCTTGTGGGAACCAACGCGTGGTCATCGATCGCGAGGACGTCCCGCGCTAATGTATGTGGACGTCCTGAAGAGGGATGCGGGAGTTGAAAGCTCCTTGGAGCTGGCTGAGTATATGGAGAACCGGAAGGATTGGAGGCTCCGATGGAAGCTCATCTGAGGACGACTGAGAGAGAGACAACGTGCCATTTTTTCCTATTACACATACTGTTTGTTTTTATGCATGCCCTTGTTTGGGAAAAATAAAAATAAAGTTAAATCTTCAATCAAATCTTTGGCCATTGAGGAATTACCCCCATCCCAGGGTTGGAAATAGTCACCATTTCACGGCTCATACTTTTTTTTTTGGGCTTTGGTTTTTTTAGACCTACCAGCCACAGCAATAAAAAATGTACTTACATTAACATAATAAAGCAAATAATGGCAGAATACAACATATTCTGATATCCAGACATCTAATTCTCTGCCTACCCGTCTCCTCCTTGGGCTGTTATCATAAAACATGTAATCTTGGAAAGTCAGAGCTTTATGGCCAGGTCACTGTAAAAAATTAGACTTTGAAAGCAGTGTGGAAGTTAAGAGGAAAGGAGTTTTAACAATAACTGACTTTGTCTCCACGAAAGAGGTTTGACATATTGTTTGCAAGAAACTGACCTTTGTAAGATTCCTACTGTGCTAAAAAAAATACATATTGATGTTTATATTTCACATAAAACTGTTATTTCTGAATAAATCACAGCTACTGACTAAGATTTGCATTAAACTGAACTCATTTTCACATTTTTTAATTACAAATTAAATCACTGAACAAATGCAAATCACTTGAGTTTTTTGGGCAAAGTATCTTTTAAATCTATCAGCTCCACTTGGGCAACTGCAGCTCTGCAGGAAAGGGAATTTAATAAAAACTGTTGCTTTTTAAGTGCTAAGTAAAAAAACAAACTACTCTTACCTTTTAAAAGTTTCCTGATCCATCACTGCAGCTCATGATCAGGCTAAGGTCACGTACCACTTCAAAAATCAACCCATGAAATTCACGCTCCTTTTAACTAAGGGGTCTGTTATAATCAAAAATCACACTTTTACACTTCCACTAAATTAAATCTGTAGCCTTGAACAGTCATCGCCACTTGGCCACCAAAAATGTAGAGCAGCCTCTCCAGGTCTTTTTTCTTTGCAGTTCAGTCCCAGGTAGACGAGTAACCTTGGATTTTATATTTTTCTTTCCTATCTTCTCTTTGCTCTTTTTTAATTTGTATTTTATTGCTATTTTACACATGCATTTTAAAAATTAAGCTCTGTTTAATTCCATCACTGTTTTTATTGTCATTACCTGTTCTGTTATTATTACATATATTCATGATTATATTGTACCCCCGTGATGGGGAAGTTACTTTTAAAAAGTAGTGTTTGCTCTTTAGTCATTACTTCTTAAAAAAGTAACTTGTTACTTTACTTCGTAACCCTCTATGAAAAGTAACTTGCACGTTAATCAATACTTTTACGTTACTTTTACATTGCTCGACTTTGGATAGAACCCCATATCTGTTCCTAAATGTGAAGGCCCACAGAAAGTTCTACTACAGAAGACATAACAATTATTTCTTTGTGCTCTTTATTTTACAAAATCATGTCACATACTCTGTGGAATTAGAGCTCCTGTCCAGTGTTTACAGCTCGATAAAAACGAGCCCAAAATGATCAACCTCAAGCTATTTCCTTTCCTAATGTGATATATAACTTTTGAAAAAGAGAAATATAAATAAAGTTAATGTTCGTCTACATTACATTTCAATATCACAGTGTCAAGCACCTATTCAAAAAAAGAACGTTGCTTATAATAAGCAGACCTGGCAACTTTGGCTCTGGAGCATGCTCCATGTGCGTGAGTGTGTTTGGGGGCGTGCATGATAACCAGGAAACGAGGGAGTGGACAAACTGTCTACTGCAGACGTGCTTTGCTTTATTGTTAGGAGAGCTCGAAGAAGCAACTTCACGTTTAGAAACAAGCCCAAAAAAACGCGACCTGTGGCTGTGACTCACGAGATTTGTGGCCCTTAGAAGCTTATATTCAGTCGTAGTGCATTACTTTACTTTTTACAAAACTACTATTTTTTAAAGTAGTTACGTTACACACAACATCCCCCTACAGCAATTTGGTCAACTGAGGCTGTTTTTTTACATGCTTTACAAATAAACTTTGACTTGACTTGAAGCTCTCAAGCTAAATTATCTGATAATCGAAATGATCAAATTATGATCTATTAGATTAGTTTTTCAATAGTAGAAGTTGGTCTGGTTGTTAGTAACACAGTTTGTTTTGTAATATTACAGAAAACACCTATCATCTCATCCCAGTGACTTTAAGAGGAACAGAAAAGAGAGAAAGACTTGAAGCTTAAGTCGTCACTTTCTTCAGTGTGGTTTGGTTCATGTGGGGGGTAAAGACGCTCCAAACCTGTCAAAAAGCACAGTGGTGCTGCCCCCCCCGACACCCACCATACCCAGACTCCATCATGATGAATTGATTGTCAGATGTGTTTGTGTCACGGGGCCGAGGAGGCGTCCTGCTGCTGAGTGATTTATGGAAGCGAAATGTGAAAGAGAGACGGCTCGCTCACGGATGAAAGCTCTGCCACTGTCATCTGGTCAAGGGTGGACGGAGAAGTGTCCGTCCGTCCGTCTGTCACCGCGGCCTCGTGTGTGTGTGTTTGTTAAAGGTGCAGGAGCTCAGCGGAGTGTGAAAAGAAGGAGCTGCTGCATTAGAGACAAAGTCGTCAGAGACACACAACAGGTTTTAGGTGCTCCGTTATTAACCCCTCTAAATATCACCCTGAGGGCTGACAAAAAAAACAAATAATCAACTCCTGCTCCCTGAGTTATTGTCATTATAATTAGTTGTTAATTAGTTTTTAATTGAAAGGAAGAAAAAGACAGCGGCACAAAAACACCTCTGTGAAGTGAACGCCGCTTTTCTCCAGGTGGACGTTTAAGAGGTGCAATGATTTTACGAGGATAATAAGAAGACTATTCCCAACAGCCATATCTCACTAAAGCAGAAAAACACATGAACACAAAGCCACCTAATTGAAGTGGCTACCAGAGCAGAGCGCTGAGAGCAAACACTGAGAACAGCGCAGGCTAAGTGCTCAATCAGGTGAAGCTGCAGTAAATTCAAGGGGCTGTTTATCCGAATGAAGACGGTCACACAAACACAAGCTTGAGTCTGGTTTGGGTGGAGGAGGAAGGATTTTGGTGGGTATGCGAGGGAGAGTTTCCACCGGGTGATTTATGATTTATACGTATATATGGGTTAAACATCTTTTTGAGTTATTTTGCCCACAGCTGGATGAACAGAGAGACAAACTAATAAAGAAACACTTGGTTATGAACAGAGCTGAAACGATTCCTCAGATAATACCGGCTATTTGATTTCAAAATATCCTCGAGGCAAATTGTGTGCCTCGAAGCCTTGTTTAATATATAATTATACATATAAAATATATTTGTGGACTACTATACAGTGCACGGTGTTTGACAAGGAACGGTCATTTCTGTGGCACAACGCGCCTGCTACCTCCGCTGCTGCGTGGCTTGTAAAATCATGAAGGAAGAGAAAAGAGAGGGACAGAAAGGAGAGAGTCCACAGAAGAAATGGTAGAGAGTGTCCCAAGTGTGTGGTCACTACAAGAAGGGACGAAAAGAAAACACAGTGCAGTGTGTCTGATGTCAAACAGAGTTAGCCTAGCACGTAGCTTAGCATGATAGCACGTCGTCACTGCTGCAGCACGTCAACAGTAAACATCCGGTCTGTGCGTCAGAGCGACACAACAGGATGACACTCATGATACATCAACAGAAGCAGCTAATGCGGAGGCTACTTGCCCAGAATCATGTGTATTTTGTTCACATACTTTTCACATCCAATAACTTTACATTTAATTTGATTGCAGAGAGTAGAAGAGGAAACACTGACAGTGAGTAGAGGAAGCAGGTGTAGGGAATACTTTCATATGTTATAGAAATGTACATTAGCTAGTTAAATGATCTTAGTATCTAAGTATGAGATTATTTGGTCCTAGAAATAAAGTAAGCAAAATAAGATCATCAATATGGTACAGTAGTAAAGGCAATAATTTAGCAAAAAGAGACAAGCATGAATACAAATAAAATAAAAATAACCAAACTTAAAAAAAATACTGAAAAAAGCAAGATATGGCCCAGAGTAAAAATAAAAGTATAGATTTTGATTTTGAGATCCCATTTATGCTCAGAATGTTCAAAATAAGAAAAATAAGTTGTTAATTTAAGTGACCTGGCTTTTCTGTTTTGTGTGTTACTAATAATAATAATGTGTAGTGATTCAATGTTAAAAAAATAGCAGTGAGCGCAATGTAACTGTTATCCGATTACTCAATTAATCGTCAAAAATTTGAAAGAGTAATCGATTACAAAAAGAATTGATAGCTGCAGCCCTAACAGTTTATCCTGAGCAACAAGCAGGACACCACAGCATGTCCATCTGCCCTAAAATAAAAGACCCCTGCAGAAACAGCCGTGAGCATCAGCTGCAGACGTGTGATGCCAGGAGCTGGTATAAATTACAACATGAACCCAATCAGCCCTGCTCCACCTCCTCCATCTCTGCAGGACAGACCACCACCACCATCATGGACCTCATCATGAAACTCTCATCTTTAAGGACCGACACACTCCCCCATGTTCATACAGTGACTACTTTATTAGTTTCTGTAATTAACACCAGAGGAAGAATTTATCTCTTTACTTTCCACGTGGGTGCAGATGTCAGAGGGCGGTGGCAAACCCTCGGCCCTGCTGCACACAGACACACACTGAAACACACACAGCAACACACACGCACACTCGTAAAAGGAAAAGGCATCCTGATTGATTACACTCATGATCCCTCACCTCATTTACTCGTGCATGTACATCTGAAATGTGGCCTTTTAATCATGAAAGCAATACAAGTTATTATAATTCGGTGCTTTCCGTAATGTGCAATATGCTAAATTGGCGCCAAATTGCTGGTCGATACTTGTCATGTGCAGCGCGGCTTAGTGTGAAGCATCTGCTGGAGGCTGTAATGGGATCATTGATCTCTACGGGCAATATTTGGTTTGTGCAGGCTGTAATATCTTTATTGTTTTTTTGTTTTATCTTCAACATTTTTCACGTTATAGCTCCCCTAAGTCAGGCCTTTAAGGCACAATGGGATTTTTTTCTACTGAAACGTATGATAATTTCATAAGTTACTAATTTTATGTGTTTATATTGCGGTTGATATTGTACATAAACAAATATCAAGGTCATGTTTCAAGGTTTCAAGGCTTTGTTATTGTAATGGCTGCTATAACAGAACCACGGCGTCAATTTCTGCCAAAGAAACAGACGTGTAATTGTTCCAGTTACATTTCTAAATCTTTATTTAGAATTTTGTAAATACTCCAAGTTTGTTTCTGAGTCAGTTTAATTGTTTAATGTGCTTTAATTTGAAGTCTGCTCCATGGAAATGCCACTTTTGGGATGTTCATTCGCATTTAACCATCGATATGATGCAGACAAAATCATCTTTTCATCTAAGTTTGGGGCTATTTTAACTCATTCCTTCAGCATGCAGCCAATGAGGTGGGTTATTTAATATGTAATGTGTATTTATCTGAGCAGTTTAAAGTTAAAATACTTGACATGTTAAATAAATGTATATCGACCATTTTGTTACATACCATATTTATTGACCAGTTTTCATGGTGGATTTGAAGGACACGCTTCAAATAAACCTGTTCCAAGAAAACCACTTGTCTTTCTATTCTAGGAAGGAGTTACAGCATGATTCTAAATAAATAAATAAATAAATACTGTAAATTAAATACTGGTCAGTTTCTATCCCACATGTTTGTGTGCTTCTTGATGTAACATAATCATACTGATGAATATTAAGATAACAATTAGAAAACAGTTTTTCACTAATTTACTTTATGCACCACATGCAGTCATCAAGCTCCAAACACATTCTGTGCATTTAAGACCAAGCTACTAAAGAAAATAAAAGTAAAAAATACAAATATTCATAAAAATGCCAGCTGTTAAAAGAGGAAACAAGAGTAACATGTCATGCAGCACAGCAATTAAATATGGATCTTAACTGAACTTAAGTTCAATCAACTTATAGACTGAGAGTCTGTGTTTCCAAAAACTATACATCAGTCAATTCAAAATTAAAGGAAAACAGTTGCAGTGTAAAAAAAATCATCCCCCTCATTGTGAGAGCACATAGACGTGTGATATATTTAGACTGAGAATGGTTTCTGAACCAGGCTGTAAAGATGTTTATTAAGGTTGTTGTCAGGATTCAAAAGGAAGGGACTCAGGTGCAAAGAGAGAAAACTGGAACAAGAAATGTTTCCAAAGCAAAGTTCTTTACTTAAAAATTCAACAAAGTTCAAACAAGGTCCATTCCAAAAGAAAAGTTCCAGAGTCTTTTAGAATCCTAAATCCAAAAAAAGGCCAACTAAAGATCTCCCAAGGCTGAGCAGCGTGACTTTCATAAAAGACCAAAACAATCTGACAGAGGGCTGGTGAAAAAACATGGTATTTATACCCAGGTGAGGTTGATTGCAAATCATGATGTCAAAGGCGGGAAAAGAACAAAGACAGGAAGTAAAACTAGACATCACACAAAAGCAACAGAATTTTCAAAATAAAACAGGAATTGAACACAAAATACACTAAATGATTAAGAGAACATTACAGTTGTAAAACAAATGAAAATGTTTTCCCTGCACACAATCATTCTGGTGTCAGGTTTCTGCTGCCAGCCTCAAGTGGACACTCGGGGTACTGCAGGTTTTGACACTTCTGTATGGGTCTCCATTTCAGCCCTGTAGGCTGTCACCAGGCTAAATGTCGTGTTGTAGGTCAATCAAAGTTCAAACAAATGTCATTGTGAGCATCAGCTCTTTAGATTTCCAAGATCAAAAAACAAAAGTCAAGGTCATAGATCTTCATGATCTATTTGATCTATTTATACTTCATCCACTCTAACGACGTTAAGAACTGGCATTGAACTTTGGACATAAGGTCATGGATATAAGGTCAAGGTCATGGGGCCCCATCATCATCATCATAATTTGATTGTGAAAGAGAAAAGGATGAGCAAATTTGATTTTAGAGGTCATAGTCCAAACATGAAGGTCATGGAGTCTTGGTTATTCGTTGCTTTTAAATGTGTCATGTTGACTTCATGGCATCGTGATCAGCCCTTGAACAGGAATGACCTGCAGACTCTGTGATGAACTGATGTTATTCTGAAGGTCTTCCTGTGGATGCTGGCTTAAGCCAGGTTTACATGCAGACTGTTTTCATTCTGATTAAAATCATTCTGACTGAAGATCACAGATGAACTGTTTATGTTAACATGTGCCACAACATTTACTCATAACAGCTGTTTTACAGACACGTGATACGCACAGATCTATTTAAACATCGCATGATTTATCAAAGATGGTGTAAGTAGGTGTTTTATTGAATTATTTTAGGGTTGTGCTGTTTAGCCTTATAGTAGCCAGCCTTCAGAGTTTTCCTGCGGTTCCTTATTTGTTCCACGTTATGATCTATCCCGACTTCGCTGAGTTTTGGTGGTCTTTTTTAAATAGTTCAGTATTTCTTGTTTTCCTTCTGTCTAAACGTGCGATAATGTTTAGTTCTTTGAGAGTTTGTATTAAAAACAAACTCTCAGACCAGTGCTGTGTGCTCAGTTTGGAAGCCACCATGTTTCCAAGTGAGTAAACGTCACTGCTTGTTTACGTCCAGACTGAGCATGTGCAGACAGAACCCAGCCTGACAACTTTCTGATTCACCGTTTACATGACAGGATTTTACTTACTATTTTTTTTGGGTCTACCACTTGACTTTTTTGTTCCATAATGCTCAGGATCTGTCTAAAAATGTAGAATGACTGTCTTACTGCGTCCAACCTCAGCAACAATGGCACGCTGCGAGAGGCCTTGCTTATGCAGCTCGACGATCCGACCACGTTCAAGAAGAGAAAGCTTCTTAGCTTTAGCCATCAGGAGGGCATGACCGTGTGAATGCCTGACAGAAAATGAACATTTGGAGCAGATTTTGGCTTTAATAGCCTGTGGTCTTAAACTTTTGATCAGCTGATAAACAGCTTATTTCAGTTTACTTGTTGTTTTCAATAAATTACTTTTTCAAAGTGCTTTTTGTCACACTCCCCCTTCTTGCTTTTGCATATTGTAGCTCTATTTAAAACCTCATTAAGGTCCAAATGTGCAAAATGCATATTCTAGCAATTTTTCATCTGGTCTTAAGATTTTGATCAGGTCTGTACTACCCCTGTCCAAATGAATGAAATTCCATTCAGATTTGGCCTGTTTATTCTGACTGAGGTGTTTATATGGAGCATTTTTATTCAGTTTGGGCTTCTAACCCGATTCTAATTGGAGTATTAAGCTCCATGTAAACCTTGCTAGTGTTTCCAGGCTTTCTTCTAAGATCTTCACCTGATGCTCTTTTGACTTCAGGCTTCGGTGTTACTATGTGCCCTGATGTTGTGGCACCTTCCTCCTGTGCCCTCCCTCTCTACATGAAAGCTTGTGATGCTCCCGTACTTTAATCACATTCTGCCAGTATCTGCCTCTCGCAGTCATTTAATACTCCACTCCGACATTACCCACGCTGCAGCCTCCTCTGATGCCCTGAGGTCTCTGAGCAGCAATTAACTTTGTCTTTCAGGTGTGCACAACAAACGCACACACACATTAACCACTCTGAATGCTCACACAAATGGTGGTGACATATTTCTTTAGCCTGCAGATAATGTTATTACAAATCGACTGTATGTAAGCAGGACGGGCCGCCATGAATCAATGTGACAACAGGCGCACAGGAAGCAGGCGAGGAGAGGCCAGGCGATGCAGGGCGGGGCGGGGCGCTCACTCTGCGTGTGTGTTTATTATTGGCCTGAGCACTCAAATGTGCAAATAAGCCTCAACACTCATTCACACACACTTCCTCCATGTTTGACTCTGTGGCGATGAGCTGAAAGGCCATTAGTCATTCACTGTAGTTATAATATCTCCTCCCTCTCCAGCTCACTTCCCCTTTTTCTGTCCTGCTTCTCACCGCCATCCGTCTCCACTGACAGCCGTGTTAATGCAGCAGAGGAAGTGTTTTTTCAGCCATTGTGTCTGAGTGCGGCGCAGTGCTGCTGTGAGCTCAGGAGAGCCTAAAGGGTTCTTCTGCTCCGAGAGAAGTTAAGATAAGATGAAAGTTTAATGATCCCCCTGGAGAAACTGGGTCATTGCAGCAGCAAAGACCATGAAATGTATAAGAGAAGGACAATGGAACAAAGTGAATTATGGGACAGTGTCTTTGGCATAGCTATGGCTTAAAATATACTCAGTGAGAACATTTACTGTTCTATAAACTAAGGTGAGGTACACACTACAAGATAATCACCCAAGTTTCAGCTCGGATCTCTGCTTCAGATCAAAGTCAGCAGAAGCTTGATCATCTGGAGGTCCTACAGAAGAACTTGGCGGATTATCCTGTGGTTCGAGGTAGAGGATGACATTTTTCGGGAATTTCCATGGGTCACGTGATTCCCGTGGGATTATCACGGGATGGGAGTCGTTACCTCCACCAAGGAGGTTATGTTTTCGGGAGAGTTTGTTTATCCGCCCTTCCGTCCATCTGTGAACAAAATAACTCAAAAAGTTATGTATGGATTTGGATGAAATTTTCAGGAAATGTTCACAATGGGAAAAGGAAGAACTGATTCGATTTTGGTGTTGATCCGGATCAGTGTCTGGCCGCCATGATGAAAAATTTGATATTTGTGAATAACTACTGAACTAAAATAGATATCACTAGAAAAGCACTCGGAGAGCGCAGACCTCCGCCAGCGCCACAGTCCTCACCCATATTATGATTTTTACCCTAAATATTAGTCCTACCTTTATTTTATTGAAATATTTAGATTCCTTGACCATGAAAACATACCATTAGCAAATGGATTCATAATGACACCTACTTTTCTGAGGGAACCCTCCCAAGGGATTAATAAAGTTCCTATCTATCTATCTATCTATCTATCTATCTATCTATCTATCTATCTATCTATCTATCTATCTATCTATATATATATATATATATATATATATATATATATATATATATATATATATATATATATATATATATATCATATATATATATATATATATATATATACATATATATATATAGATATAGATATAGATATAGATATATATATACATACATGTATGTATGGGTTTTTTTTACATTTATAAGTTCATATGTTTACTTTATAGTATCTGGACTTATTTTATCATTCCCCAAAGGGTGGTTGGCAAAGGGTCTCGTCCAAAAACTTGCTTTAGGCCCCACTTTGGACAAAGATAGTGGTATCTCAAGGCCTCTTAAATTCTAATTTTTTAAACCCTGTCTTTGATAATCCTTTAATTTGACAGTAAATATGAAATCACACCCCTGATGTTGTCGCAGACAGGGCAGAGAGTTTTTCTGAAACCTTGGTTTAGTGTTTCAGGTTTTGTGGCCGTGCTGCGGGACTAAAACATATCGATCTATTGTCTCTTCATTTCAGGGGTCTTGAGAAGATGATGGAGCAGCAGATGAGAGCGTGGAGGCGTGGGGCGGGGCAGGGCTGTGAGATGACACTGATGAAGTGAGACAGCAGTCATGTGTTAAATCACTGCTGCGATCTGCTCTGATCTCTGCAGCAGCGTCCACCAACCTGAAATCAGGACGGACAGGTGTGTGGGGACGGAGCTCCTCGTCTCTGCTCTTTAGAGGATGACTGATGAGCTGAAATCCCTGAAATACGGCCAGAAAGTGTGATTTCCTTACATCTCCTCTTACTCATCTCATGTGTTTCATTCTCCTGAGTGACTGCAGAGTTCATTTTACTGGTTTGAATTGAATTAAAAAAAGAAAAGAAAAAAAAAGACAGACCAACAGCAGACTCTGAGTTTCACATCAGCTGTCAGAGAAAACACTTCTTTATTACCGAATTTTGGCTTTTTGTTTGGAAAATAGTTTTTATTGGCAAGCCTAAATGTTTTTATTTTGCTTTTTAAAACTTGATTTCCAAATGTATCCATTCATTTCGTTTTAGTCTGCAGATAAACACACACAACTGTTGGACTTTAAAGGGATAGTTCAGTTTTTTTGAAGTGGGGTTGAATGAGCTCCATATGACACTAAGTACATTAGATACAGTAGAAAGTTCTCTCTTCTCCCTCAGTAAGCCACAGTCTGTAAGAGTCGGTGACAAAAAATAGACGCTAACAGGAAAGTATCGTAACAAATACAAAGGGTATTTTCTCTGCCTACAAGAACTCAAATCAAAAAGTAATACCACAGTTTAAGAGTACGCTACATATGAGTGTTTTTAAGTGCATTAACATTTCGGAAAAACGCCGGTTGTAGCTTCGTGTAACTTTTATCAAGTATTGTTATTCTTTTGTTTTGACTGTTAGCGGTGTGAGAAGAGACGATACAGGAAATTAAAAAAGGGTATGGAGGAGTTCTGAAATAATGAGATGTACAAGAGGAAATATTACACCTGTTCTCAAATGCACTGATCTCAAAGTTGAGGTTGTAATAAGGTATAGTCATCAAGGATTTCACATTTCAAGAAACGGAGGTCTGGTTTTAGAATCTTCTTGGTGGAGATGTAGAGTATCAACACTTTTCCACCTCATGAATGGTCAGAGTATTGTCATGAGCCGGGGGATTGATGCTGTATGACTCCCCAAACTCTACTAGGCTTAAACAGTAGGTTGTTTTGCCATTTGCAGTGATCTTTGGTACATCATTAATCTCCTAAGCCTGACAAAAGCTCCAAAGGGGCGAGCAGCTCTATCTCCTCTGTTTTCTCCTTTGTTTTTGTAAGGAGGCCACTTAACAGCCAGTTTATGGTGGTCCTGGTCTACTGTAGCATAATATGGAGTAGGAAGCATCCCAAATGTGCAGAGTCATGCCAAGTTGAGCAGATACTACAGACGGAAAAACACCATTTGATGTCTTCCAGGAGCCTGGAGATCGTTGAGGCACCTCAGGTCCCACTCGAGCAGGGGTGGGAAACAAGTGGGACCAGACTAAACCTGAGAGACGGCCTGTCAGTCTATATTCAACATAAAATAAGCATAAACATGGTGTGATAAAATGAGTCATAAAACTCTAAGAACATATAATTTTCAGAGATAACTGAGCTGTAATTATGTCTGTGACATCCTGTTTACATGTTGATAGGATGAATTAGTAAAGATATTTAAGTAAAACACACTTTAATAATCAGTAAATACTTCATTACACATGTTGTATGCTGATGTAACTTCTTTATAAAGTTATTTTTGTGATTATTTACTGTGTCCTTGTGAGTAACCAAAGTTGCCCATCTTTTACTTGAGTATCTATGGTGTGCTCAAAACTGAATGCATGATAAATGAGCTTTAAAAGATTTAAGGCATTAATTAAGGACCTTAACTCGTCCCAATTAATGTGAAAACACGTACAGGCCTCGTGCGCACACAGCCCGATGCTTTAAAAGTAAAATTATGGCAGACTGACAAAAAAACAAAGCAAAGAAACAGAAAATGAAAGAAATTAAAGAAGGGAAGAAAGAATTGGGCCGATAAGAAATAGGGCATGTTTAGTTAATGTGGCTCTGCAGAGGGAGTCGTGTGATTGTGTGTGTTTCAGAGTAATGAAAGCTCACTGTACACTCGGCCCGCTCTTATTTCTTATTGTTGCCATTACTTCTCCTGCACTCTCTTCTTTTATAACCTTGCCTCGATGCCCCTTCATCATTTTAATGACCTGTAAAAGCAAATGGGCTTCATGGGCCACTAACAAGGAGGGCTCCGCATTAATTAATTGATTACATGATCAATTATGTGCGACTGAGGGCGAGTGTAATTAAAGGCTGCCATATGCGCCTGGCTGATGTGACCGAATCCCTCGCAGAGATCGTCTGTCACTGCTGCACACAACACCATTTGTTTTCTGGAGGAAATGAGGGCGTTTGTGTCTCATTCTGGATTTTAGAGCCATTTGTAGAAATGTGCGTGTTTGGGTGCAATCACATGCACGAGAAACCTGATGGGTTTGTGTGTTTTGTGTTGGGTAAGGGCACCATACTGAGGTTTAAAGACGCACTGGTGTGTATTTCCATATTAGAGAGTAAGACAATATTGTTTATATGTATTAATGTAAATTTATAAAAGAAAGATGGCAGGAGGTTTGCCCAGTAACAGACTTTTTTAAAGAACTAACAACACTGCTGTGCTTATTATTCATCTTATTCCAAAAACAGCATTAAATTAACTCTAACAGTATTGATTCCTGTTAGTGAGGAATAACTAACTTAGGGTTGGGGATCAACAGTGGTCCCTCAATATGATATTTTCATAATACCTTAGTCTGAACTTCTTTTGTTAAGATTCAATGTTTATTTGAAGAGCTCTTTTCCATATTTAAATCTATTTTCATTTAGGAAAATTGCATTATTTAGGCAGACCCACCATTGGGTTGGCTGGGGAACTGAACTTTAAAAAACAGTTGAAACAGGGATATATAGCTTTCTGGCATTAAATACTGATAGGGCAGGTAGTACACAAGAATATACAAAAGTATACAAAAGAATAACACTGAGTAATATTTATAATTTTATTATGGGCTTTAATAGCATTTTGGAAAAGGACTCTTCATTTATTATGGTTTGGTTGACAAAAAAAACACATTTGCACATTTATGATCACACTGATGTGTTCTTATGTTGACCAAATCCAACAAAAGGCACTTGAAATAAAGGGAGGGAAGCTAGCAAGCTAAGCTATCTACAAAATTAGCAGTTTTTAACTAATCAAATGTCAAATGTCTCGAGAACAGGTACACAAATTAACAATTTTAGCAGTGTTTGACACCCCAATGATATGAATGTAGACAATCAGGCAACATACTTTCTAGACTTGCTTTTTTTTTAAAAGAAAATGTATTTCTTTTAAAGGAGACATATCATGCTTGTTTCTCCTTTTCACTATGCCAGACTAGGATGCCTGTAAAGCATTTCTGCCCTCAGTACAAGTCATTTAGTTCCTTCATTGCCCCACAATAGCGTTCTCAAAATCCTCATTTTGGGCCATTATCAAGCTCTCGTTGAAACACTCGGTTCTCAGGATGACCTACAGTAACCTCGCAACGTCACAGCCCTTTGTGCTCTGATTGGTCAGTTCTATCGGGGGTAGAGCCAGCCTGTCCTTCTTCTTCTACTGTATTTTCCGGCAGGCTCAAAGCAGCGACCGCCGAGTCCCCCTACAGGCCAGAGCTGGTAATGAGTGAGTGTGAGCTAGGGAGCTATATACTGCTGCTGGGTGGATGTGTTCCTGACTGATGGTTGTGGGGCTAACGGACATCACAGAGGAGGAAGTGTTTTATCAGATTACTCCAATAAAAAGAAGGGTACCTCGTGTCATCACGACGTTTGAAATCTCGCGGACATCTCGCAATGACCTATTTTCAGAGGCATCAAATCTCGTTCTAGGATATCAGAAAAAAATACAATATCTCATTTTTTTGAAAATTAAGGGGGTGTAAGGTCTTGTTTTCAAATTTATTCTATTATATGTAAGTATTAAATCATGCATCAGCATGATATGTCTCCTTTAAAGGGGTTCAGCTGTGGAATAGAGCTGATCTCAAACTTGAGCAATGTACTTCCTTTGTTATGTTCAAAAAATCATTATTACCTCGGCCAAGGAGGTTATGTTTTCGGGAGAGTTTGTCTGTCTGTGAACAAATAACTCAAAAAGTTATTGATGGATTTTGATGAAATTTTCAGAAAATGTTCAGCATGGGAAAAGGAAGAAGTGATTCAATTTTGGTGTTGATCCGAATCACCGTCTGGCCGCCATGACAAAAAATGCAATTTTCGTGAATAACTACTGAACTAAAATAGATATCATTATGAATCCAATTGCTAATGGTATGTTTTCATGGTCAAGAAATCTATATATTTACATGAAATAAAGGTAGGACTAATATTTAAGGCACAAATCACAATATGGGTGAGGACTGTGGTGTTGCGTGGCGGAGGTCTGCGCTCTCTGAGTGCTTTTCTAGTATGCATTTATAATTGTGAGTTATGGCTGGTATTAAGAAGGCGAAGAGAGCTATGTATTTGCATGAGTATGGATGCATGTATATACCGTTTATGATATATTATATGCTTGTTTTTTTTTCTCTTTTTTTGTTAATTATATCTTTTTGGGTTTCTTTCTTCCCACTTGACACCATGACTTTTGTAGCTTAAGATGAATAGTAGGCGGGCATTAATAAGCTTTGCTTCTGCTTGAGCCTTTTTCAGTCAAAGTTATGCATTGTCTTTTTTTCTTTTGCTGCTTTGAAGTGTATATATGACTGAAATCAACTAAACTAAACTAAGTATGTCATTTTCGAGCAGAAGGCTTAAAAGGGGTTGAACAGGTAAAGACACCTTTAGTTTTACCTGACGGACAATACAGCCAAATGTCTTTACACTGTCTAAACTTCACAGACAGATATGCAGCATATCACTCTTGAGCTAAGAACACCACATTATGGTTTTCCTGTCCATATTTCCCAGCCCTACGATGTGTTGATGTAAATATGCATCTGTGTGCGTTTGCCCCTCCAGGTCTGTTAGCTGATGAAGACGTAAAGGTCAGGTGTTCCTTCTTATTTCTCTGCCTCGCCAGGTAATTACTCTAAAGCACAGTGCAGGGCACAGTGAGAGACAGGAGGCAGGTACACACACACACACACACACACACACACACACACACACACACACACACCGCGGGGGATCAGACAGAGCAGAGAGGCGCAGGGAGATAAACTCACCCCGGCTCTTGTAGTCGACACAGAGAATTAAAAACAGACACCTGGATAAAAGATAAAAGTAGAGCCAAAGTTTGGATAAAAGATGATTCATGCACGGCCGAGGCCTCGCGTCTCGTCGTCAGCGTGTATGTACACAGAGCTGTGGTAAACACTCAGACCGGTGATTCAGGTCATCACACTCCTGCACACGGCCTGGTAGAACATTTGGGCTCCAGGGAACGACGATGCAGAGAGCTCGAGGCGTCCTGATCGATGCACCAGACAGCCGGGTGAGGCAGAGCGCTGCAGTGAGGGCGAGACGTGAGGTTTACAGGGGCGTTAAAGTGAGGACGGATAAAAGGAGACTGGGGTTAGCATTAAGAGGCTACACGGCTAAAACAGCAAGACAATATCACTCAAGTTTATGCCTTTATTCTCCATATTTGTTTGAACTTCTGGTTGAAGACTTTTCTATAAACTGTTAAAATAAAGCTGATAGGATTAAGGCCTGGACCACACGTATATGGATATTTTTTTGACCGGATATCTTTGTCCTCAAGATGCTAAAAGAAGCATTGAGCCTCCTTTCCTAAGCATTTAGACTATTCCAACAGCTCTTCTTAATAACTACTTCTGGATCATTTCACTAAGTTAGGAACCATCCTAATCAAAAAGGACTATACGACTGCAGCTACTCTTTTTGGTGACTGTTATATCCCATCAAAAAGAGCCTGAATGCCTACAGTACCTTCTGTCCGTGGGCATAAAAATATTACAACCTGACATTTCCTGTTTCATCTTCCCCCCTCTGGTGATGCGTGCTCTCGCTGTGGGTGGTGTGTGATAGTTTTTCTTAATTGAAATCTTTAATAGTTGTCTGTAATCTGCTCTTATAATCCTCCTCCCTGAATAGAAGCCCTGATAGTTATGGCGCCAATTACCGCCTAATGCAAAATGCATGTGGCGAAATCCTCTTACGGCCAAAACATGCTGATCTAATTCATTTACAGATCTGATTCTCTGGTTTAAGACTTAAACATTTATTCTTCCAGTGAGATGCACGGCTCAGTGTGCGTGCGTGGGTTCATCTTACAGTAACTACGATCAGAGAAGCTCTGACTGTGTGGAGGAGACTCAGCTGTGAGCACACACACATGCAGGAGTGTTGTGATGACAGGCGTGGTGACGCCGTCAGCATGCAGGGAATCACACAGATCCTCGTATTCCCAGAGAGAGGGGAGAATCTGCCCCCCCGCTCCTCCTTTATCCCATTTCTTACAGCGTCCTTGATCCGATCAGCAGGCTTCTCCCGGCTTCAAAGCGCTCAGTGAAGAAAGAGGAACCCTTAATTCAAAAAGGTTTCTCTCTGCTCACTTTACCCTTGTGTTTACCGTTTGTTGCCCACAGAGGCCTTTGGTTCAGCTGACACACAGTCAAGACATCACAGGGAGATGTTACTAAGGCAGAGGACACGAGCTCACGAACATTAATACACAAACAGAGAGAGATGTGATTTAATAGACCTGCCTTCTACGAGCGCCGTCCTTGTTCTTTTGTGCTACAAACTGAATATACTCTCTCCTTTTCCTTGAATCCCACAACCAAGGTATCAAGATCAGAAAAACACTCAGCTGCGTTTGAGACTGATGTTTTTAGAGACAGTTTCTCATAAGCCAGGTTTACATGGAGCCTAATATTCCGATTAGAATCGTGTTAGAAGCCCAAACTGAATAAAAATGCTCCATATAAACACCTCAGTCAGAATAAACAGGCCAAATCTGAATGGAATTTCATTCGGTTGCACAGGGGTAGAATATTCCTTTTCCCAAACCAATAAAAAGTAAAATCCTGTCATGTAAACAGGCTGGGTTCTGTCTGCACATGCTCAGTCTGGATGTAAACGAGCAGTAACGTTAAGTGTCGACTAGTTATGCTGTGCTATTCGACAGTTAACGAAATGGCTGCTGCGTAACGATCAAAATAAAAAACTAAGGTTCAGCACATAAGTAAAACTCTCCTTGATCAATAAAAAGCCCAACATTATGCAAAATAAGTGATCAATATGGCAATTGTTACATCTGCTGTATTAATGTAATACTTCATAGCTCATTCCTCCCGCTGCTTTGAAACAGACAAATACTCAAAGTCGTTAAAATGACCAATTTACCATCATTCAACATTTCATCACTTGGAGTATTTTAAAAAGGAATAATAATAGAGCATGCATAAAGAAAACGCCATTGGTGATGATACTAGCAAGACATTTCATGACAATTTTACACTACAATACTGTATTAATAGGGATCGGTACCTTTCACATTTGAACCGATACGGTACCAATGCCCGGTACCTGGGACTTGGTATCAGTACTCAATGGTAACATTTTTACCAGGTGTTCCAAAAATTTCTTCAACATGAAAACCAGTAGCTAAAATGAACCACAGCTTAATAAATTAACTTCAACTACACAGTGTTTTTCCTCAATAATGCACAAATTAAACCCAGCTCTTTGTACTCCTATTTCTTTCCTTTCCTCCGGACAAATTGTGTGACGATAAATAAAGGTATAATATTTTACAAATTGAAATATTACAAACCACAAATAAAACTGAAGCAAAGTTTGCTCTGAACTACAGTTACTGTTTATCTGCAGACTGTCTTTGTGCAGTTTGTGCACTCATCTAGCCTTTGACAGGAAAAGGCTGACTCTTTGGCTTTTGCAAACGGAGTCTCCGTTGCAGCTCTCACTTTAACTTTGGGGCGGGTTGACAATGGGTCAGACGGAGCTGTAAATAAAAACAAGCACTTACATTGACGTACGTTACAAAGTACGAGGAACCGACCTGATAATGATAACTGACTCACGTTAAAATGCCAAGCTAATACCATTTAAACACGAGGCATAATTACCCAGACCAGATGGGGAGGATGATGCTTCACTTGCATCCTCATTGTCGCATTTGCTGCCATCATCAAATGTTGAAGACATTACTTTTCTTGTGTTGCTGGCTGCAGACAACGAGCCGCTAACAGTGCCAAATGGATCCTTTGTGGTCATAGATCTGAGGCTATCGAAAATTGTGCACTCTTTAGCTTTAAGAAAAAAATTTGTGCGTTTGTAACCTCACACTTAGCATCACAGATATTGCAGCAAGCATAATCTGCATCACATTTAACAAACTGGAGCCATACTTTCGAGCACTTCCTAACAGCCATTCTTGTTTTGTTGACTGAACCCGCGGCTGCTGACATCATTACGCTCTTGCTATGCTGCGTTCAAGTCCGGTATGGAAATTCACCTACTCTACCCGATAGTATGCCTGCTTCTTCCACTCCCTCACCGTTACAAGGATGCATTTAGGTACCAGCGTTGCCAGATGGGAAATATGAAATTATCGTACCAGAGTCTCAAAATTGTCGTATTTTGGGGGAAATTATCGTACACCCGACATGATCAAAAGAACTGTCTTATTGTTGCGCGAAAGTCACAATTGATCACTCTGTTTATTGTCCTACAGGCACTTTTGTGGGTATTCATCGCCACGCCCCACATCAGCAGCGTTTGATCAGCAGATCCAGGCTCGCTCACCCTCGTCCTCTCCTGCGGTGCTCATTTTTCTCAACTGACTTCCTGACTGGGCTCCTACGAGCATGACTGGCTGTCAATCGTTCTGAGACAAATGACACTCAAACTACGATTGGCTGGAAACGTCACATGATATAAGATGCATTTAGGGTTTACAAATAACTATCCGTCAGACTGGGGTAGATCTATAACAACCACATGAAACTGTCAAATTATCGTACATTTAGCCTTTTTTGGAATTATTGATCGTACATCGTACAGAGGGCTAAATTATTGTACAAATACGATAGTTATCGTATGTCTGGCAACGCTGTTAGGTACGGAAACATGGCACCGTTTGATTTTATGTGAATCAGTACTCGGTAGTACCAACAGAATTTGGTTGGTACCTCTTAAAGTACTGAATTCGGTAACCACCCCCATATATGAACAGAAGCAAACTGAGCCAGAGTTTGGATTTGACACATTCTTCAATGCCATGTGCCAGCTCTTTTGTTGCTATGTTGTGTTTTTTTTTCTTTGCCCGGTTGAGTTATCTGTCCAGAGCCACACACAAAGCCTCATCTATTATGTAAGTTTTGAAACTTCACAAAGACATCTGCTCAAGCAAAGTGCCATAGAAACTTTTCTCATTTGAAGAGCTGACTTGATCTGCTGGGATTTGTAAGGACAGGAGTCAGGCTCGGTGTCTGCACTGTGACAGCATCCCGGCTCCTCCCTGTCATCCCGCTGCATAATCAGAGCCTCACTGTGCCCAATTAACCCCACTAATCATCGTTACGCCTAATGAATGCACAAATACAACACATACCTCAGGATATCAGCCTGTCAGTGCCAGCTGTCAATGTTCAGACCAGACCGAGGAGGATCACCAGTGCATGAAGTTGGAGTATCGCGGCGTGTACGCGCATGTGTCTGGATTAGCGGTGTGTGTGTCGGACCTCAGGTTGATAAGATGCCTTATGAGCTGGCATGAAATGACAACTATTGACCGCTGAGGCAGACTGACGAGATGAGTTTGAGCGTTTCGGTTTCTTCGCCCAAGCCCAAAGCTCCAGGGAGGTTCTTCTGGGACGAGGACTGATGAACACAGACTGTAATCCATCACTTTACTGTTCATGCATTAGAGTTGTGTCCACAGCAGAGCGGGCCAATAGACCATTAGCTCTGTAATTAGCCGGGCACTAGCACAGAGAATCAGGCGGCGTATACAGAAACACTATCTCAGCCACAATTAGCCAGTAAAGTTTAATTAGCATCCTGATTAAAGACACAGAGGCAGAAAATCCTTCAGCAAATTCCTCCGCCTCCCACACTCAACCAACAGTGTCCGAGTCGAGCTGTGTCTGCGGTTTTCTGAGCAAATATGTGTGCAGGCTGCTGGTCTATCTGGGTTTAAAACTAACGCGACTCAGCACTTATACACACAGCGAGGATAAAGACCGAGCAGCTGATAGAAGGAAAGAGGGCTGCACTGCCTATGGATTACACACACTTTGTATAAGCACCAGCTCGACTGTTTAACTACAGCACATACGGACACAGATACATGGACACAAACACAATGAGCATATTAATAAGATCAGGGAGGAGCGGAGACATCAGTCGAATTAGCTTGATGTATGGACATCATTTCTCTTTGTGCTTCAAGATTTCCTGATCCATGCTTCATGCCTTATAAAGTAACAAGGTTACATTCTTGGAGAGATAAACAGCATCAACAATAATAAAGTCTGGAGGGAGTAATAAGGACCAATGCAGTTTATTGTGGGCTTAGTTTGACGCTGAAAAAATTACACCAAATGCAACAATTCATACGATCCAAAAGATCTCAAAGCCTTGTAAAAAGGTTCTTGGGCTAATGCTTCATGCATCTGCTCCATCTCTCTTTCTACCCATGACTCCATCTGCTGAAGTTCTTCCTTTGTGTTCTTGGTTCATAAATATATGTTCTCTTGTACCCATAACTAATGGTATGCTGTTTCATTCAAGTCAAAATCCATCATTTTTAGTCCTGTTGTAGTGAAGTAAGTTGTTGATGTGTAAACAGAAGAATAACTCAGGTAAGCATTAACAATATGGTCTAGTGTCAGAAGATGAGAGTTTGTTCATGATGTTTGAGGACCAGTACAATAAACACAAACAAGATCAAAGTACATGCATATAAAGTGTATTAATAATTAGTGGAGTGGTGTTATATTTACATATATACAAATATCATGACATTCAGCTGATCAATATGGAAAAGATCCACTGATCCAACCAAACATAGATCCATCCATGTTTGGTAGGAGGAGAAGATCATTTATCTCACAAATCTTGGTAGCTCGCCATCAGTTGAACATTTCAATCCAAAGGGAAACAAATCAGTGACTCGTTTCAAACAGCTCCATTTCAGTCCGTAGACAATCTGCTGCAGCCCGACAAAACACTTCCTCCACTGCCCGAGTTCTCGCGAGACAGTACCGATGCATCTCTAACAGTCACAGTGGGACGAATAAAACTAGTAGCTCTACAGGGGTTACAATGGACAACCTGACCAGCTGATGAGAGGAAAGAAGTGCACCGATAGCAGAGGGAAATAAAACCCCTACAACACATCACACAAAAGTTTTCAACAAAAGAGCTTATATAGGAAAAGTGAAATGCTGAAAAGAATCTTACTGTAGCATCCAGCCAAGCCAAAGTTGTTTTCTTTTTAAGCTTCAACCAAAAAGTGGGTAATTATAAGGCTTTCTGTGGCATCAGCTAGCATCTGTACCCAGCAATATTTAGTAGTAATTAGGCCTGTCACGCTAACAAATTTTGCTGGATGATAATTGGCCAAAAAATTATTGCCAATAAGCGATATTATTGTCAATATTGTTTTGAAACTTTTTTGTATTAATGTAATTATAATATATGTCAAAATAAAGTGAGTACACCGTATCAAAAGCAATAAACTTTAATTTCTTAAGAGTATTTAACTGTAATTGGAAGGTCAAGAACTTTTTATTAGAATAAATAAAAAAATATATATAATAAATTTAGGGGAAAAAAGGAGGGAAAAAAACAATGAAAATGAAATGGACTCTCTTTTGGGAAAAATTGCATGTAAATAAAAATCATTACACTTATCAAAAACAATAAAAAAAATAGACCCTGTCTCTGTAAAGAAAAAAAACTGTAATAGTTAAAGAGTTTATGCATTTCCTGAATTGTTTGTGACATGTATGTTCTGCCCGCCAATTTGTTATGTCTGTCAAACATTCGTAACATTTCTGGCTTTTTAACCATATTGAAGGGCTGCATTTCTTTGCAATGTAGTGAACGACACTGTCTGTGAGCACGCACCATTTTGTTTTGTTTTATTTATATTTATTTTGCAGACCAAACGCCTCAGTAAGCGTTGACTGTCAGGACGAAGGCTCCGCTGCACCTCCCCTTCTTCATCGCCACTACTTTAAAACAAAAACGACATATCGGCTCGTCGATGTTCATGAGCTCACACCTTGTTCATTCTGATTAAAACCAAAATATTTCCACACTGGGGCTGTGGCATCCATCGGTTTCATGCCATCATTCATACCAGTGTTTGTTTACTTGTTACTCCTCACGACTTACTTCAGCTCTCTGTGTGTGTACGTGCGAGCGACCCCGCCTCCCCCACACAGATTGAATGACTGACAGATGCTCACTCCACTATAAATCCGCTAAATTCACTATAGAACTAATGCAACCAGGGGTTAAGAAAGTTGCATAGAGTGACCCATCTTCTCATCCAGCGTCTTTCGTAAAAAGAGAGGAGGAAAAAAAACATGCATGCTCGTGTGAATTTATTGAGGCCGGCAAACTTACCGAGGACGTTTTTATTTATCGTGTGGTTAATTGATTTATTGATTTATTGATTATCTTGGCAGGCCTAGTAGTAATCATTATTACGACTGCTGTGGGTGTTGAGAAACCCCACAACAAAATAACAGAACCATCCATTAAATGGTTAAGTCACCCTTTGGTAAAACTGAGTCAGTGATTAGTTGGCTGTTACGCTGGTAGCTGGTGCCTGTGTACAGCCCTATGTTTAATAAAGCCCATGCATGAGTTTGCATGCTAGGACCATGCAGTCCTAGCTGCCTCTTACATTTCCACTTCACATCTACTCTCTCTCCGTCCTGCTGCAGATCATGACTTTAAGGTATCAGAGAGAAAAACAGAGCTGAACCCTCCGCGGTGTGTTTACTTTAGAGAGGAGACACAAACAGAGCCGGGAAAAACACCTCCTCCTAAACAAAGTCATACTCGGCTGAACAAAAGGAGAAGACGGTGACACAACCCTGTCTGCCTTCGCCACTGCAGGTGCAATGATTCATGGGAGAATTCATCAAGGAATGGGCTGGTGGGCCATAAATCACTTCCACTGCTAGACATCTGCACGCGCCCAGAACAGCCCTCTTCTTCTTCTTCTGCTGAACTTTTAGAGAGAATGTGTGCACGTGGAGGGGCGTGGTCAATCATACGTGTAGACTCCGGCGTGTGCACGTGGATCATTATTTAAATCCCTCACACAAGATCCTGGATGCTGATTTCATGAAGGCTCAGCTCATTGATTTGTGACCGAGCCGAGGGGGGATATTTTAAACATGAAGTGACTCGTATGCGCCATTAGAGCAGAGCTTGGTTCAAACTAAGTCACTCCTGTTTGTATCACTCCGTGTTGTTGAGCAAAGCCTCCCTCCCTCCGTCTCGTTCCTCCAGCTCGCTGCACTGCGGACCGTCCCTCAGCAGCGAGCCGCTCTTTAAAGCTACATGTTTATCTCTGCATCAATGACATCACCGGCGAATGGAGAGAGGAAGAGGGAAAAGAGGAAGAAATAAAAAAAGATATGTTGCATCCAGTCTGCTGCCTGTCTGCCCGAGGAAGAAGATGAGAAAGTTTAAAGATGCAGGAGGGAGAGGAACAAGCTCATGTATATGATGTTGGTTAAATCTCCCTCCATCCTGTAAGTCATGCTATCCATATCTATTTGGCTGGGTTCAAGAAATCAATTTAATCGATTTTAGTCAATTTCCCTTTAAATGGTTCATAATCGATCCAAAAAAATCCAAAGATCGATCTTTTAACGGGGGTAGTTTTTTCTGCATTGGACTGTCCGAAAAGCAGCCTGTGGTATCAACCCTGCTAGTCTCGCGTTTAGCGCTGCTTTCCGCCGAACAAGATCTCCTGAGATGTTACTGCAAGCAGTCAAAAAAACATGGCGGAAGCGAGTTGCACTATATGGACACCACCGGAGAGTTTAAAAGTTGACGTTTAGACATATTTCAGATTTAACAAGCATGAAAGAAAAGACAAGTTGGACAAAAACAAGTAACTTGCAGAATATGCATTAATGCATATCATTAATATGTGATTAATGTAACTGCTTTGGGTTCAGTTCTTAAAGGGCAACTTCGGTATTTTTCAACCTGGGTCCTATTGCCCCAAGTGTATGTGTGTATACGATTGACGGGTACAACTCGTTTTAAAATTGGCTCAGTATCAAGGGAGCGGATGCAGCCGGCAGCCGCTGGTTAGATAGGGGGGCAACTGCATCCCGTATAAGTTTGAGCATTAAAAAGTGTTTATTTCGCCACAGACCGGTTGCGATCGCTGGTGCTAGCTCTCTAATTAGCATTGTAAGCATTGCGTTTTCCTTCAAGTCCTCTGACCTGTGTGACGTCATCTGTGAGCTTGTTGCCGGAAGAAAACAGAGGAGCCATGCAGCGCGCCGCTCATAGTGGAGCTGCTTATCCCGGAGGACAGTTGGAAGTTTTACTGCATCGGTATCATGGCTGAATATTTACCAGATTTCGAGAGTGAAGACGAGCCTTTTCATTACGACGGCCACCCGTATTTACTTGAGCCAGAGTATACGGATGAGGAGCTGCTACAAACTCAAGAGCTAACGAGGATAGCAACAGAGGGCCAACGAGCAGACGAGGGTGAAGCAGCGGCTGCACGAACGCGAATTTCTGAGGACTGGTGGTGCTCCTGTGGTTGCTGTGACTCTATGCCCACAGAGGAAGAATGTCTGTGTTGTAACGAGTGGGACCTGTTGCCCAATATTCGTGGTCTCGATGTGTCGTGGGATGATACAGGAAGTACCCGACGCTGTGTAACTACATTAGAGGATCTCCCCCCTCTGATCAACAGGGCAGTGCTGGATACCTTTTTTCATGTACCCAAAATAAATTGAAGGAGGCGACAAAAACCACAGTGACCAAATGGTCAACTATCCATAAAGTAAGTATAACTAATATGTCTTTATGCATACAATACGTATAAGTATTGTATGTGTTGTGTAAGTGTTTATATTTCGCCACAGACCGGTTGCGATCGCCGGTGCTAGCTCTCTAATTAGCATTGTAACACGGAAGGCCACAAGTCTGTACTGGCTGGACGAGAGGAAAAAGTGAAGAGGATTTATGGCAACAGTAAATATGTGTGTGTCGGAGACAAATCTAGAGCGTTCATGCAGCCGCTGCTTCACCCTCGTCTGCTCGTTGGCCCTCTGTTGCTATCCTCGTTAGCTCTTGAGTTTGTAGCAGCTCCTCGTCCGTATACTCTGGCTCAAATAAATACGGGTGGCCGTCGTAATGAAAAGGCTCGTCTTCACTCTCGAAATCTGGTAAATATTCAGCCATGATACCGATGCAGTAAAACTTCCAACTGTCCTCCGGGATAAGCAGCTCGGCGCGCTGCATGGCTCCTCTGTTTTCTTCCGGCAACAAGCTCACAGATGACGTCACACAGGTCAGAGGACGTGAAGGAAAACACAATGCTTACAATGCTAATTAGAGAGCTAGCACCAGCGATCGCAACCGGTCTGTGGCGAAATAAACACTTTTAATGCTCAAACTTATACGGGATGCAGTTGCCCCCCTATCTAGCTTCGCGGCTGCCGGCTGCATCCGCTCCCTTGATACTGAGCCAATTTTAAAGCGAGTTGTACCCGTCAATCGTATACACACATACACTTGGGGCAATAGGACCCAGGTTGAAAAATACCGAAGTTGCCCTTTAATGTAAAAACAGTTTAATAATATACCAGGTCAAAAAGTCATTTACAGCATTATTTTAACTGAAATAACTCAGACTGAACAAATATCGAATCGTGAATCGAATCGATTTGCGACCTCAGTATTATTGGCACCCCTTCATTATTTTCATTACTTTAACAATATCTTCAGAAATAAATTGAAATGTTCCAATTTATGTCATCAGGATCTTTTAATTGAAGGTCCAAAATACTTTAACAAAAAACATTTTTACAAGTTACATATTGTAATTTCAAAGACAGAACTGAAGAAAAGCACATGCAGCAATAATGGCACCCCTCTTCAGTATTTTGTTGCACACCCTTTGGCACTGATGACAGCCTCCAAATGTTTCTTGTAGCCATCTATAAGCTTCTTGCTCTTCTCAGCTGGGATTTTCTCCCACTCTTTCTATGCAAATTGTTCAAGCTATGGACATTTGCAGGTTTCTTTTCCCCAATGGCAGATTTCAGCCATACCAAAGATTTTCAATCAGATTGAGATCAGGACTCATTGCTGGACATTTTAAAACAGGCCATTGTTTCCCTTTTCAACCATTCCTGTGTGCTTTTGGATGTGTGCTTTGGGTCTATGTCTTGCTGGAGGGCCCACAATCTTCAACTCAAACCAAGTGTTCTTACACTGGGTAGGACATTACGCTCTAAAATTTCTTGATAATTCTCTGATTTCATGATTCCTGTGATACGGTCAAGGCCTCCAGTACCCGATGCAGCAAAGCAGCCCCAAACCATTATGGAACCTCCACCATGCTTAATTGTTGGTAGGGTGTTCTTTTCCTTGTAGGCTTCAAGTGGTTGCAATTAAAACTGCCTAATCTAAATATGACTGCATGATCATAGTAGCTAATGAAGTATAATTTAAAAACCTTAATATGTGAACATTACTTCTGCCAAGTTTGAGTCTGATAAAGTGATGCAGAGCAAAGTTAGAGAGGTTTGTAAAGAAACTGTACTGTCACATTGTGAGCTTAAACTTCATGGGTGCCAATAATGATAAGTAGGACTGTATCTATTGTCTTTTACTCCCCCTCTGAGGTTATTCAGAGGGTAGTACAGCTGTCTACAACCCTAAATAAACTGCACCCTGTCGCCTGGGAGGTATAGAAAATAAAGGAGAAGGCAGGTGGTTAAAAACACTGGCTGAAAACAAGGTGGGGTGAGGATCAAGCTGCAGAGCCCCGAGGAACGCTTCTCTCAAACAAACGTGTGACCTTTTTGTGTTTCACTTCTCTAACAGTGGTTTTGGTTTCCCACAGACACGTCTTCCTCTACAACAGTCAGTGAGGGTGAATTCAACGATGGCAAAAGGCTCAATGAACTGCACATAAACAGAAGAAAATAGTTCCTGGATGAGATGGTGAGTGCCTGGAATTTATGCAACTCTAAGTTGTGATGATAACTGCACAATGGCTGAGTCATCTTGTCATTAACTCATAATTTAGGTGCATTTTGTGAACGACTGACAATGATTTGACTTTAAAAAACAAAAGAACACTGTTTTTTGTTTGCTTAGTTAGTGGGCAGGAGAAAGATTAGTTTTGTCTCCTACTTATGAGTTCATCCTCTTCAAAAGTTTGAAAAGTTTGCAGATTAAAGATCCATGAGTGATTTGTTGATAGGCCTGTGGAGATAACAAAATTTTGCTGGACAATAATTGTCCAAAAAATTATTGCTGATAAAAAATATTACCGTCAATATTGTTTTGAAACATCATTTTTTTCATTAAAGATGCTATGAGGAGTTTCTAAGTAATTACAAAACAGTCTGACTTTTAGATATATGCCTGATGGAAATACACACTTTAAGATGAGTTTTATAGCATCAAAATAGGTTATCTATAAATGCTATTCCTTAGCCTTTGCGGTCGGGTCAGACAGGGCTGGACTGGCCTGGATACTCAACTTCAGGAACAAGACAATTAAAACTAGAGCAAATTTATATTATTCAGACACGTCTTAGAGCACCGGGCTGTAAGTAGAGATATATAGCCGGCTACAAAACTACGTTACTAAGTTTTCCAAAAACTGCTTGTTGTCACACATCAAAAACTACCGCTACATAACTAGAAAGAGAGACATTACCTCGTGGCTTTGCATCCTGTAAGTTGTTGAAAAAAGAAGTTGTAAAGCAATGCAGAGTTCTGAGGAAGGTCTGAGCTGCATTCATCAGCATCACAACAAACACACGCTTTGGCTTGGGCCACGTCTTTTGGTGCATTCCAGTTGTAGTCAGAAGTAGGAATTTCCGGGTTCTAAGTAGGAAACTGCAACTGGAACGTTCCCCAGAAGTCAGAATTTCGTACTGGGAACTCAGTAAAACCTCACCACCCCCGAGTTGACAATGGAAGATGGATGCCCCCAGTGTGAATTATTTAGCTCCTGTAATAATCCATTTATTTGCACTTCTGACTGGGGTATGTCGCTCTAGATCAGCTGTATACATAGTATTGTTAGACTTATATTTACAAAAATGCTGCCATAGTGATAACCACATTCTTCATGTGATATTTGTGAACAACAACGCAGGGCGTGCTAACAACAGCTAACAATAGCCTGGTAGATCGGCATGTTTTTTTCTGACTTCAGCTGGAATGCTGATAAGTCGGAGAGGATGTCACTCCCAGTTCAGAAGTTACTGGAATTGTCCCCGCGCGTGCTCATGGGTAGCAGAGTCTTAATGTCGCCGGTAATGGATTCTTCTCATAGCACCTTTAAACTAACTTTCCAAAAGAGGGAGCCAGAGTTTGTTTGATCAGGACCGAGCGTCTCAGGTGTGAAAGTGAACTAAGACGTCCCCATATGGTCCAACTCGATCATGTCTTTCTTGTGCAGAAGTTGAAATGTTGATGTGATCACTGCAGATTAATCTCTGTCAGGGTTTTACACTGTAAATTTTACAGTAATTTACTGGCAACAAGATGCTAGTAATTATTGTAAATGTCTTTACAGTAGCATTACTCAATTTTAAGTTAGACCATAAGTCTGTATTTACTATAATGGTTTTACTACTTTTTTAATTCAAGGTATTATAACTGTGTTTCAACTTGCAGCAAAATAACGGCAATTTCAATACAGTATCCTTATTGTTTTTTAAGATTTACATAATCATTACCTGTGAGGAACAATTTGACTCTTGTATATGTTGTATATATTTTTTTCTTATGTATTTGAACTATCCTGAATTTGCTGTAAAATCATTGCTTAGTGACATGACCTTACATAACCCTCTCCTTGCTAGAGACTGCTTTCCCACACAAACACACTCACTACATTACCGTACATAGCCCTCTTAGCCCTCTCGTTGCCTTTTCTTCCCAGAAACTGAAGTTATTCCCATGAACTTGCTGAACTTACTGCACCTACAAGGCCACCTGCCTCACCAAAAACAACCTCATGTGACCACATGCAATGGTATAAAAGGAGATGACACTGTACTAGTTTTCAGTTCAACTCTCAGACTGCTTTGGCACTCTGTATTGTTGTGCTCCTTTTCCAGGCAAGAAGAAGTAAAGCTCTATTTGATTGCATCCAGCTGCTTTTTGTCATTTTTAATCTGAATCAGTCACAAACCTGAAACTGAGCTATCTTAGGACTGTAAAAGAAAAAATCCTGACATTACCATACAGTGAATTTGCTGTATTTTAAATTTTATTACTATATCTTTACCTGTTTTACAGATCAGTTATTAGGAAGATACCCCTTTAAAAAAAAAGAAAAAAGGAACATACATCAATTCTATCGAATAACCTACTTTTACTCAAACATTTGTTTCACTCAAAAATGTTAAACATTTACTAAGAGGCATCTTATCTGCTATAGGACAATTTTCCTGAGGGGGAAAAATTAATTTTCTCTTAATCTATTTCCCTTTTCAATAACTAACTGCATGGACATTTTATAGTTGGTAACTGTAGATTTCATGGTTAAAAATGGTTAATTTTACTAAAATCAATGTGTTTCCCACAATCTTCTGCCATTTACAGTAGCTTACTGTATAGATTTTCTTTGCTGTTGTTAGCTGTAGATATTACAGTAAATACTGCTGCAGTTACAAAAATCAGTTAAAGTGTAGTTCTGACTTTCGTGAAACCGCATGAACTTTGTTCCTCTTGTCAGAAAAGCACTTTCACACGATTTAGAGAAGAAACAGCTTTACCGGAAACACCTTCTGTGTCAGAGAAGAGCCCTTTTGAACCCTCTTGATTTTCATGAATCAGGAGGAGAAATACGTGGAATCTGAACTTTACAAATCAAGAGAAAAAAAGAGTTAAGAAGAAACTAGCTTCAAGTGAAATAAAGTACGAGTGTGAGGCTGGACATCAGAACAATGTTCCCTCAGCAGGTTATTACGGAGACAGCACATGGTGGAGTGGACAGAGAGCACGTCCCTGTTCCTTAATAAAAAAGAACTCGTAAGATGAAGCAGCTGAGCAGGAGTGGAGTGGACATGGAAGTGAGGTGTGAAATTAACAGATTCAGTGGGACTCCATACAAGCTGGAGCAGTTACGACCCCTTGTTCTCCACCATTGCTTTCCTCTTTTCTCACACTCTGATCTTGTCGTCTTCAAACACGCTCTCCGGGACGTATCAGCTGCTTTTTGCTATTTCTGGAGACAGCCGGGGCTCCCCTCCGGTGTCCTTTACTTCCCCTGCCTCTGCTCCTTCCACTGGTCTGCAGAGCCAAAATGCAGTCATTCACGGCTGTTATCAGCCAACCTGTTTATCTGTTTGCATTTCACTGTCTTATCTGCTGAGGTGTTGCCCATCTGTCCCCATGGACAAAGAGCTGCCTCTATCTGTTTATTCTGAATCCTTGTTTACCCCGGGAAAGTTGGCCGAGCACTTATCTTATTTACCAGCACTGCGCATCGCTTCATGCAATCACACTCATTCACACCTGCAGCCACCACAACAGTCCATCGTTGGCCAATAGAAGGTGTGCTCTTGACGTCAGGGGAGAAATATAGCCAAAGCAATTACACCAGTCAGAAGAGCACAGGAGTTTATGAGCTCTGGTCTCAGGATCTTTTCTTATTGGCTGAACTCAACTGGGGAAAAAGGCGTTCAGCTTTGAGGCCAAACTTACTTAGAATGGACGACAAAAAGACCTTGGACAAAAATTATGACTTTTCTTTCTAAACCCTATAAAGCCAATTGTATCATATTTGATATATACTTTTATAATACCTCTATCTACTCAATATGATCAACAAATTACAAAAGAAATATCTGAATACAATCAGATAAATGACAAAAATGTCCTCAGATGGATTATCAGTTGCCAAAAACACCTAATGTATCAAATGAGATATGAAAAATCTATTTGTTGAATTTTATGGACATTTTGATACTTTTAGGATTTTAGCTGAAAGTGAAACAAACATTTCAGCTCCAAAAAAATCGAATTTCCTGGCTATAATTTGGTCTTGGGCCTTAAAGGGTTAAGTATTGTCTTGTTTTATGTTTTTTTTGTTTTATTTTTAATTTATGGCTGTTTGTCTAACACAGTTGTTGTGAGGTTTTCCTGGTGAAATAAAGGTCATAAATAAATAAATAAATAAATAAATAGAGGATTGTAAGCTGTCAAATTAACTCAGTTGAAAAGTTTTATATTTTTATTGTTGATTTTAAATGTCCAGCATGTGCAGAAGACCCTCAGCTGATGTTGTGGAAATGTTTTTCTTAGTTTTGTCAGAGTTATTGATGTAGCCCTGTGATTGCCTGACAACCTGTCCAGTATAGATTAAGCATGGATGGATGTTTTTTAAATATATTATCTTGTTGATTAAAAGCACATTATTGTATATAATTGTCTACTTTTGTTCAACCTTGTACTGATCAATCAGCAGATGAAATGAGCAGGAACACTTTTTATACTTTTTTTTGTTGTAACTTTGTTTTTATTAGTAACCAAACATGTAATGTAACAACATTTTCCATCTCATTTGGTTTTCCATTTTCTTCATCTTTAGCATATTGTCACTAAATCAAGTCAGGTATTTTCAGCACAGCAGAAGCACGAGTTAAAAATATAGTGAATGTCCAATACTCAATTCAGTCAAAGTCCTTCTCCATTGATTCACAACATGTAAGCTTTGGTGCTACACAGTAAACAACAAATCAGAACTATTTACACAATAACTGGGTGATTCATGCCTATTAGGTTTAATATAATATATCCAACTTGACCATATATAGCAAATTTGTCGTGTTGCAATATTAAGGAAAGTGTCAGCTTTCCATTTTATATATTTGGTAGATTAAATCTACCCAATCCTCAGCCACCTGAGAGTTTTTACCTGCAGCCAACTGCATCTTAATAAGGTTTCTATTACGGCAGTGTATTTCTTCTAGGATGTTGCAGAGATATAAAACATCAAATGGGAAAGGGATAGTCGATCTGACCACAGCCTGAACAGTGTGATAATTTTTTTTCTGATATCCCGTAAGCACAGTAACTTGACATGCCAGCTGGACAGTTCCATATTAGAAATATTTCACTAATCCATCTGGGAGGAGCCCTGAGAAAATGTTTACAGGGGCAGAACCTTCAAAAACAACAGCAGTTTGTGATTGGACGATCGTTTGGCTCATCACAGTCATCACAGACCAGTCCATATCAAGCAGGGATGCTATGGCGTAGCATTTGGAGTGGCTAAATGTCGCGGCTACCAGCTAACTGTTAGCTGTGGCAGCTAACTGTTGCGGCCTTTAGCTGATAGCTTAACTACCTTAAGACTATCATTTCGCATTAAAATATACCACACAAACGTATCATTTATATGTGACATGAACCTTGTCAAAGACAATCCCTATGAAGTAAACTTATGAGGAGAGCAGATTTCGCCCAGTATAACTGAGTAACCATGATGAGCACAAGCTAACCAACATTAGCCGCCATCTGCTCTGCAAGGCACAGGGCATGACCAAAAAATATAGAAATGATTCACATCTTTGGTCTGACACTATCTCCAGCATTCTGTGTTGGTCATCCCATGATGAGGGGTGAAGAAGAAAGGTTTTATACTTTCACGACAAAGTTAACAACAGCTTTACAAATCTTCTCTTAGCCTGGATCCAATTCGATGATACAACCAAAACAACTTAAATAAATATTGATCATTCCTGTGCCAGAGAGCCCAGCTAAACTGAATCCTCAGTCTTGCCCAAAAGCACGGAGACTCTCGGGTCCAGCAGCGCTCTCAAACTGCCATGTTTAGGTTTAATCATGGATTGCAGACACCTCGGAGAGCTTGCCTCTCCTCTAATAAGCACCTCCAGCCTAGACGTGAGGGCTTGTGTGGCCTAAATAGCAAACAGCAGACATCTGCGGGGCAACATCCATTCAGTCTCCATTACCCCACAGATCGTCTCTCTCAGTCCCACGCTGGCCATCATCATCAGTCACTAACCCGCCTAAGCACCCATATAGACCCAGCGTTCTGTCTCCCAGCCAATTAAGTCGCAGTTATGAGTCCAGCAACACGGCTGATGAGATGAATGACAAATAATCGGGCCGAGCTCGGTCCAAAATGAGCCGGGGCCTAATTGGAAGACATTAAACGTGGGGAGAGTAGCTTGGACCAGACGGAGTGGTTAAGAGCCTGTTATAGTGGAAGAGAGGGCCGCGGTAATACGGTACGGGGGTGTGATGGCGAGCACTTAGGTCTAACTACGCCGGCGTATTGCTCCACATTTCTGTGCTGCAGGAAGGCATGAGGTGAGATGTTAACGCAGGAGGAAGTGAGACTGAGGAGAGAGTTCTGGAAACACCGAAAGGAGGAGCGGAGGAATTCAGAGCATGAGGGATTGAACAGGCTGCAACATTTCATCATCAAAACTCCAACAAGCAGTCATTCAGGGGAAGAAGGAAAAAAGGCGTCGTGAACCGTGTCGATTTGTTTCGCAGGGTGAAAATGCGAGGCTGAGATCAAACAGGTCTTTGATATTTCTGTCATGTATAAAGGGGAGCGTTCTCTCGGGGAGGATACGCCGCTGAACACGCTCTGCTTATATTCACTGTTTATCTTAAGCTCTCTGCCGATGTATACATATCACCTCAGCGGAATCAGCCGCAAAACACACGGGCCTCTTTCCCTGCTGTTGTATACGGATTCAAACCCCTTGTGCTTTGTGTCTGTCAGGAAGATTACAGCGCCCTGTTTCTCTGACAAAGCCTCACCCAATGTATTAAAACTCCAAATGCTGAAACATGAAGTCTGATTTGAGGGGCTTTGAGTGTCTGTTAACATCCTTTTTTTGTGGCCACAGTGTGAGCTGACGCCAGCTGTGATCATGCAGCCAATTAACAAGAAGAAAACAAAGTTTGCAGATTTTGCAGATCAAAAAATAACATTTCATTGGCTTATCATAGACAGCTCATACAGCCCATTTAAAAACTCAGATTTCTAAGAATGTTTAGATTAAAAAAAGCAGAAATTATGTTTATTATCATAGGACAGTGGTGGGAAACTAGTTGCCTGGGGGCTACATGTGGCCCTCCTCCTTTCCTCAATATGGCCCACCAATTTTTAAGCTCAATAATGCATTTTAGACTCCTGTTATCAGGCAGTGCAAGTTTTTTTTAAGTCTGTACCAGAGTTTGTGTGAACTTACACACCTCCCTGAAACAACTGAAACTTCCAATAAAGGAAAGCAATTTGTTTGGTCTGGACCAAATGTGTAAATCATTCACATTTAGTTTTGGAAAACAGAGTCCTGTCATCTCCACATTGCTTCTTTTTAGCAACATTAAGTGCGTTTTCTTTCAATAGTGCAATAAGCGGGTAATGAAACACCTAAATTTAGAAAATAAACTAAAATATGGCACAACTTACCTGAATTCAGCATGAGTGGTTTTTTTAAAAGTGATATTCATATATATATGGCGGCGATTCGAAACATTTTTATGGCAAAAGCGCAATGGAAACATTTTTTACACAATTATACGTCACAGGACATGACGTACCTGGTCACACGATCACTTCTCTCAGAGTAAACATGGCGCGTTACGTTTGGACATAGGAGGAGACAGAGACTTTCATTGTCATTATTCTCGAGAAAAACACAACTGCCATACTCGACAGCAAACAACAGAGGAATGCAGAGTGTTATAAGGACATAGAAACAGAAATGAGAGAGAAAGGGTTCGACAAGCCTTGGCGTCCATCTTCCTGCAGTGAAATCTCGCGGGTGATATTTCAGGAGAATTACGACGCTCCTGCCGAGAACAACCGTCAATGGAAACAAGTTCATAGCGCAAATATACTTTGTCGAGACTTTAGGAATATTGCTTTAATTTTGCGAAAAACTGTAATGGAAACCAAGCTTATGTCTCTCAAACCTCCTAAGCCCATGATAGTTTGACTAACGGGTCATTTACACTGCGCTGTTTTCAGTCGAATCCGAAGACTTTTCATTGCGTTTTCACCTCCCATTTACATGGGAATGGTGCCTGGAGTGCCTCAATCTGCAAACTTTTGAAACCAGGGTCAAGAGTGGAGAGGTTTGAAAATGTTTTGCAGCTCGGCTTCATGTTGATGGGATTCAGCATTTTAGGGTGAAACGCTGACATCACTGCATGCAGTACTGTTCCACATAAGGCTGTGCATGCATTCAAGGAACAACAACAACTTTGTCTACAGAGTAACCTGTGAGCTGCTTACTGTGCTTGGTTTATTAACCAGATAAAGCTATAAAGACAGATTTGTTGTCCAGACAAGAAACTCCTGTGTCTTTGTGCTTCCACTTGCCGCCATTGTTTGTGGAAAGTTTTTCTTCTTTGTACATGTGTTGTAGCAGCGCTGTTTCTCTGCAAACCTACATCGCCATCTACTGGCCTGGCATGCACACTACAGAGTTTCAGCCGCCCTGGTGTTTCCATGTGAATGGGGATTGCTTTTAAAAAGCCTTTTTGTTTTTGGTGAAAACTTTGTGGTTACAATATCCTAAGGCTGCTGAACTCCCAGCTGGTTTGATTCCAACTTCCCCAAGAAACTTAAATTTCAATCTTGTGCTTGAGTTAAAAATTTACCTTCAGTTTTTTCAGGTTTGCCAGCATTGCAAAGCTCCTCCGCACTATCTCTTTTATTACCTCCGCCAAGGAGGTTATGTTTTCGGGAGAGTCTGTCTGTCTGTGAACAAAATAACTCAAAAAGTTATAGATGGATTTTGATGAAATCTTCAGGAAATGTTCAGCATGGGAAAAGGAAGAACTGATTCAATTTTGGTGTTGATCTGGATCAGCGTCTGGCTGCCATGACGAAAAATGTGATTTTTGTGAATAACTACTGAACTAAAATAGATATCACTAGAAAAGCACTCGGAGAGCGCAGACCTCCGCCAGCACCACAGTCCTCACCCATATTGTGATTTTTACCATAAATATTAGTCCTACCTTTATTTCATAGAAATATTCAGATTCCTTGACCATGAAAACATACCATTAGCAACGGGATTCATAATGATATCTATTTTAGTTCAGTAGTTATTCATGAAAATCACATATTTCGTCATGGCGGATCCAGATCGTGATCTGGATCAACACCAAAATTGAATCACTTCTTCCTTTTCCCATGCTGAACATTTCCTGAAAATTTCATCAAAATCCATCCATAACTTTTTGAGTTATTTTGTTCACAGACAGACAAACAAACTCTCCCGAAAACATAACCTCCCTGGCGGAGGTAATTATGAATCCAGTTGCTACTGGTACGTTTTCATGGTCAAGGAATCTAAATATTTAGATGAAATAAAGGTAGGAGTAATATTTATGGTGAAAATCACAATATGGGTGACGACTGTGGTGCTGGCGGAGGTCTGTGCTCTCCGAGTGCTTTCTAGTTGTAAATGTTATCAGCAACCAGACTTCCCAGCAATCATGCTGAGCCACTATAAACATCAGCCTATTGCTTGATTTGCATGAGTTAAGTGGGGCTGCCTACCCTTCTTCATCATGTCGTGTGAATTGCATGAAATTGGCGGACACTGTGAACATACCCAATGGCCTTTTCCTCTTGTTTCATGCAGCAAGAACATATAAGATAAAATGACAGTCCCCTTGCTGGGCTGTGGGGTATACTTCATGATCTGAGGTTGAACTGTAGCTGTGTTTCCTTAGATTGGTTAAACAGTTTGATATGTTGGAAGTGGGATGGTACAGGTTGATTATTTGGAACCTTTTCTACTTATTTGGCTGTGGAAACTCCTGTAATCGTGCACCACACTGAGCTGAAGTGAAGTGATTTTATGTTTTAGCCTGCAGCCTTGGACATATAGGTGCCCTACATGCACTGCAGGAGTTCTTGCACATCCTACAGATCTAATCCTGCTGCTGCCTCTGGCCAGACTGATGCTTCATGTGGACAAAAAGGCATCACCAGTCGATCCCCTGATGAAGAGAAATGGCTGCAGCGTTGATACAGAGAGGATCTTTATTAAACAGGATGAAGGACACGGGAGTAAAGAAGACAAACCTCCGTGCCATCACTTCACTCTCTGAGGATAATTAGCACCGCTGTGATTCTGATGGATCCTGTCTTACAGTTTGTTTATACCACACTCTCCCTCTCTGTCTGTTTCAATCCCGGCCTTTTGCAAACCCATTAATAGAGACTAAAGAGCTCAAACAAACCCCAGAGCATCATCACCCTGCTGTCTCCCAACCTTGGGAATCAATTCCGATGAAGAAAAAGTAGCTTAAAGTGCGCGATGGTGAATCAAATTACCTAGCTGAGAAATCATTATTCATAAGCCACAAGAGCCGTCTGGCTTTGAGATTCATTCTGTTTTGCGGTTCAATAAGGCCGATAACTTACTGCATAAACTCAGCGCTAATTGTGTTACTGTGTGGGTGTTCGCTCCTGCAGACAGCGTTTGATATGTGCAGTTTTTCTGGCTTGATGGCTCTCCTGTAAATGAATGAACGTACACACCTCTCAGAAGGTTTCAGTAGTAAAGGTCAGGTATAAATAGAAACTGTTAAATGCTTGTTTCAGCTGCAGCAGTCTGAGAGAGGGCTAACTTACTGCTTCATATCCATGTGATGTAACGCATGCATGTGTGCGTGACTGCCCGGCTTCATGAAGGATTAATTGATGGCTGCCGTGCCGTCATCCAGATTTCATTTCCTTCGGGAGAAAGATGTGCATCCTAGCAACAATCTTACTGTCTCCTCACACACACACACACACACACACACACACACACACACACACACACACACACACACACACACACACACACACACACACACACACACACACACACACACACACACACACGTCTGAGAACAGCTTGATGTGAGCACCCCGTCTCCCTCACACACACATCCACGGCTCCCATTTCTCAGCCAGCGGAGCTCAGCACATTGAGGAAACTCCAATCAGCTCCACCTCGGCTGATCAAATCCAACTGCTTTAGAATTAATTTTCAGGTTCCAGGGCTGTGAAAGAAAGTTTGGAGGACCCTGCTGGGGGAGAGGGGCTGTGATGGGCATGAAGGCAGGGACGCTGATTTATGGGAACAGCCTGCAGACGTGGGGGGATGATTAGGATGAGTCATCAACAAAGAGCCGAGTCATGGCTTGGCTTCCCGGACACCTTGAGGGATGTTTTCTTTATGATGCAAGACAAGGAAACAATTGATGCAGAGAGAGAAACAGGCACGGCTGCTGTGAGCTTTGTGTTGATGCACAGTCAGCGGTGGACAAAGTCCTCAATGCCAGAACTCAATTTAAAGTATAGATACTCATGTTCAAATACTACTCCAATACAAGTGAAAGTTGCTCAATCAAATTTTTACTTAAAGGTGCGATGAGGAGAATCTATTACCGGCGACATTAGGACTCTGCTACCCACGAGCACGTGCGGCGACTGTAGTAATGCTGCGTTCCAGTAACCTCGGAACTGGGAGTAACATCATCTCAGACTTATCGGTGTTCCAGTTGAAGTCGAAAAAAAACATGCCGATCTACCAGGCTATTGTTAGCTGCTGTTAGCTCAGAGGTGGCGAGTTCCCAGTAGGAAATTCCGACTTCGGCGGACAGTCCATTTGCAGTTTCCTACTCGGAACTCGGGAATTCCTACTTCTGACTACAACTGAAATGCACCAAAAGACCTGACCCAAACCAAAGCGTGTGTTTGTTGTGATGCTAATGAATGCAGCTCGGACCTTCCTCAGAACTCTGCATTGCTTTACAACTTCTTTTTTCAACAACTTACAGGATACAAAGCCACGAGGTAATGTATCTCTTTCTATTTACGTAGCGGTAGTTTTTGATGTGTGACAACAAGTAATTTTTGGAAAACTTAGTATCGTAGTTTTGTAGCTGGCTATATATGGCTACTTACAGCCCGGTGCTCTAAGACGTGTCTGAATAATATAAATTTGCTCTAGTTTTAATTGTCTTGTTCCTGAAGTTGAGTATCCAGGCCAGTCCAGCCCTGTCTGACCCGACTGTGAAGCTAAGGAATAGCATTTATAGATAACCTATTTTGATGCTATAAAACTCATCTTAAAGTGTGTATTTCCATCAGGCATATATCTAAAAGTGAGACTTTTTTGTAATTACTTAGAAATTCCTCACAGTCCCTTAAAGTTAAAGTACTGGAGTACCTGCTTTTGAAAATACTCAAGTATTAAAAGTAAATTTTCCTGTTGACCTTACAGAACGTAATGACTGAAACAATCTACTGAATGCACTGACCTGCTTATAGATCATGTAGAATAACGAGTTTGAAAATATACTACAAAGTCCATGGAAATGTATACTGAAACACTAATGAATCAACAAAAGGACAACCATTGACATTTTCTTTTTTTTTATTTTACTCATTTTATTTAACGGAAGTAATAGTGTTGTAGGCTAGGTTAATTTTACTGCTAATATTATAAGCATTAACTGAAATGTGTAAAAGCTTGTAAAAGCGTGTAAAAGCACATTTCTACCATCCCTATATTCATCGTTTCTGTTCCATCACAGTGACCGTCACATTAAACTGCAACTACTACAAGCACATAAAACTGTCTAATATTTACCTGAAAGTAAACAAATGTTTACACCATTTTACCTTACTTCCACATTCTTTCTCAGGTTGGACGGCGGGTTTTTGTAGGCAGTGAAGTTTGCGCGCGGCCAACAGAGCTCACATTTGAACCGAAAAGAATCATTCTTCATCTCGGCCACCTCAAACATGGACTTCAGATATGGCCATGGGTGCTCTGGTGTAGAATTCACGTCTTTATCTGCCATAGTAACCATCATCACTGCCAAGACGAACAGTAACCACCAACGTTAGCTCAACCTTTACCTGCCTGATCGCAGTAGTGCATGCACGTCTTCTCCTTCTTCTTTGTTGTTTAATGGCGGTTGGCAAACCAACTCAAAAGTGCATTACCGCCACCATCTGGACTGGAGTGTGGAACAGGATGCACGAAGTATAGATAACACCACTTGAACAAATCACATTTTAGAAGAGAAAATAAATTTCATCCGCTGACTTCATACCTGTACCTAAAAGTAACGAGTAAGAGGCCATTTATAGAAATGTAGTGGAGTAAAAAGTAGAATATTTTTCTTTTAAATGTAGTGAAGTAAAGTCATAAGTTCCACAAAAAAACTCAAGTAAGTACAGATACACAAAAAATGTCCTTAGGTACAGTACTCAAGTAAATCTACTTTGTTACTGTCCACCCTTGTGCATATTTATAACATATTTACCTGGACGCTGTAGACTTAGACGCACAGTGAGTAAATCTGGGATGTTCCCAATCAAAACAAGAGCAAAAGATGAGGCCAAAGCCTGCTGCGTTCTCCCTGAACACTCATGAATCAGACTGTTAAACTGAAGTGTTAAGAGAATGTGATGTACTCACAGAGGAACTGTTTATTCTCCCAGAGCCGAGGAAGATTCAGCTGGTACACGCTCTGCCTGTCCCAGCGAGGCTTTCAGAGTTACATCCCCAAACGTTTTTGTGAATAAAGAGACCACCACCCACATTATTAAACTGATTTGTTTATGAGGTTGTCATGACCTCAGAGATGTTAAGTTCCTGCTGCTGTTTATTAGTTTATGAACAGGAAGACTCAAAAAGTCTGATGATGTTTTCAGGTGATGTTGGTGGTGGCACAAGGAAAAAGTGATTATGGGGGGGATTCAAAACTGGATGATGATCAAGAAACTTTTTAAAGACTTTTTTTAACGGTGCAAGATTGAGCAGTTTTCACATTTTTGATCGACAGACAGTTTAATTGACAGACGGATAGTTAAATAGAAATCTGGATATGTAGAGGAATCAGAATAGATAGATAGATGATACATGATGGTTAAAAAGATAGATAGATAGATAGATAGATAGATAGATAGATAGATAGATAGATAGATAGATAGATAGATAGATAGATAGATAGATAGATAGATAGATAGACAGACAGACAGACAGACAGACAGACAGACAGATAGATAGATAGATAGATAGATAGATAGATAGATAGATAGACAGACCGATAGATACATAGATAGATAGACAGCTAGATAGACAGAGAAACAGTTTAATGGTTTAATAGATAGATAGATAGATAGATAGATAGATAGATAGATAGATAGATAGATAGATAGATAGATAGATACATAGATAGATAGACAGCTAGATAGACAGAGAAACAGTTTAATGGTTTAATAGATAGATAGATAGATAGATAGATAGATAGATAGATAGATAGATAGATAGATAGATAGATAGATAGATAGATAGATGGATAGATAGATAGATAGATAGATAGATAGATAGATAGTTTAACAGACTGATAGATAGATTGATGTTTGGATAGATAGATTCCTTCCAATTCCGTATTAAAAGAAGTTTCTTCTCTATTACGTCCCTTTTTCACCTTCATCCAGCTTCCCTGTCAGCCAGATCTCCAAGTTAACTCTTCTGCTTTCCTATTGGTCAGTTCCTTAAAACTGTGTTTCTCTGAACAGAGGATTCTGGGTAATAGCCCTGAGAAAAGTGTGGTCTGCTGCTTGCCTGCAGGACGGGAGTATTGAGGGCAGACGAGAGGACAATGACTCTAAGGAGTGTGGACACCCTACAGGTGTGTGTAATGAGACGGGGCCTAAAACTGCAAGACAGCAGCTGCAGAGGAACATAAAGACTCTTCGCTCACATAAGTGAACGGCATCACTCCTGAATGGGTGTGTTACCGGAGGGACACACCAGCTGATTTCATTCTCTCCTTCACTCTTGTGCACCTGCAGTGACGGTTATATGGGTATTAAAGAAACGGTTGGTAATAACACCTGTATGGTCATGAATATATATGAAGCCTGGGCAGGACTTACACCTTTTCATACTGTGCTGTTCTGCAGGTGAATGTATTGATGCCTTCAGTCCTTCCTTAGCATGTTGCCTTTGTGTGTACTGTCTTTGGGAGTACGTGATCTTTTGTGCTTTGAGGCCTGATAGCATCGCAGCGCCGTCCTGCGGCACAGAAAGCATCCCCATAAATCCACGAACTCCTCTTCTCTCCAGGCGAGCTCATTTCGCCCTGGTAAAGGATGCTTTTTAAACTCCTTATAGCAACACAGAACAGCTGGAGCTCCCTCAACTTGACAGAGCAGGTCCCAGTCTCTCAGATACAGCAGTTTGCACGTAGCACTGATCCACTGCTGATCCAGAGAAACTGGGCCGGTGGGAGACATTCGGGTTCTTAGCTGAGCGCCTCGCTGCAGCCTGCAAAGATGTGTGTTTGGAGGGCTTAATTGGAGGAGGGAGAATGATGTCCAAGGAAGTGAAAAATAATGATGCTGCCCTTTCACGACTTCTTCACAACCGTTACTCTCCTTTTACTTCATTGTTTTCCTGCCCCTTCTCTGTTTTAAGTTTTACTCACCATCCTCTCTTCATGCTCGTGTCCATGTTTGCCCTTACAACTCAAACAACCTTGCTCAAAGTAATGTTTATACAAATATGAGAAGGTTGACCCAGCTGGAATCGCTTCAACGGCTGAACAAATGCCTTTCAGACGGACTTAAATGTATAAACGTGAGGAGGGAACGAGCTAATACACTGTGGGATTCATTATTTGGAACCAATACTGGGCTTTGCATTGTTGATGTATAATTGCTCGAGGCACGGAGCCAACAATTAACACTGCTGCTGGATTTAAAATATTAGAGCCATATATTGCTGCCTGAAGCTATTCCAAATTAGCATATTAGTTACATCAGTCTAATGGCCGCCCACTACGCAACAAGAAAAAAAATGTGGAGCGATTCCTCCAAAAGTACATTATGCCTCCACAAGCAAAGACGACAAAGGGACTGATTGGATAGGAGGGTGCTGCAAATGGAAATTAATAAAAAGGGAGTAATTACCTGTGGATTATCTATGAGTAGTAATTAAACAGCATTGGCATGTGTGTGACACTGATATGCCTGCAACGGTTTATGAATTACGCTGATGTCAAATCAGCCTGCAGCTATTGTTCTGGTGTTGGCAGGAGGATCATTGATCTATAAACACACAAAAAGATGATTCCACTGATTACTGTTTTCAGTTCAGATATCTGGGGCCTCTTTCACACATGCTCTTCTGACTTTTTCTATAATTTCAGGATATTAAGCCTTAAATCATTTCTGGAAAACTGTCCTTTACATATGTGCTTCACAGTGGGAGGATGTCAGTGTTTAATGTGCTCTAATGAAAATACATACATTAAAGTGGGGGAGGAGGCCTGTTTCTTCGGGTAATATCTTAGCAGAATGCACATGGTCATTTTTACAGTTTTAATCTTTACACAGAGGAATGAAGTGAGGAGCAAAGCCAGGTTTACAAGTATGCATCAATGCTATCACCTTTTACTTGATATTTGAATACAAGCCTGAACTTAAAGGTAAAAAATGTGTAATGTACGGTGTCTGGAGCAGTGAATCACCTGACATAACAAAAGATGATCCCTGCACATCCAGACGGTCCATCCGTCAGGCAAAGCAACTCTAAGACAGGCAAAGCAACTCTAAGACAACATCTAAGAAGTACTATGTGGAAGCACTCTGGATGCCACCCCGTTAAAAAATACAAATACAACCAAAAGGTGGATTATTTGCACTCCTCATGCTCCCAATGCTTGGAATACGATACAGACTGAACTGAAAATTCAAAACTGGTTTGACTCAAAGCTTTTTGTTCCATTTTTCCCACCAGGCAGCAAAAAACTGCGTACAATGCCTGTGTTTTTATAAATGTTACTGTCCTCAAAAATAGTTGCTTTTTCATCATTATCATCGATTCATTGATCAAGAGCCAAAATAATCAGTGCCCTTCTCCCAAGTCCCAACCTATGCACGTAAACATATGTTTTAACAACAACAAGGAAACAAAAGGAAACAAGTGCAGCAAACAATTCTACACACGTGTGCTCTCGCCGGCACAAAGCACCAATTAACAAACTTCTCGTCTGAAAGTGACAAGGAACAAACAAGTAAATCACAGATTTACAAAAGAGTGCACCCCAAACAAATGTTTTACCTTTAACTTAGATACTAATCATCAAACCAAGTCTGGACCAAAAAAAAGAAACAAATTGCCCAACAAGTATCAAAATGTTTCAAGTAATCAACACTTCAAACAAACCAAACTAACTACTTGCGCAGCCAAAACGAGAACAAAACGGTCGGACGAGTCCCCATTTTGTCACAACCTGGCTCAATGGCCTTGACAAAACAAACATGGGGGGTGATTTTTCAAAATAATCATTTAGTTTTTTAAATTGTAGTGTATTGTAGTGGAGCAGCGGCTCAGGTGCTCCACATCAGACTGATTTACCTAACGTTTCCATCAACCTCAGAGAGAACAGATATCATTAAGTCCTTTAATCAAAATATTCACAGGGGCCGTCACAGTAGGTACATTTATTGGTTGTAATTTACTGCCTAAATCTTTTTCTTGAATTTGTATTTATTATGATGTGTGCTTCTGTCCTTTTGGCCAGGTCACCCTTGTAAAGAGAGCGCAGACCTCCGCCAGTGCCACAGTCCTCACCTATATTGCGATTTTCACCATAAATATTAGTCCTACCTTTATTTCATCTAAATATTTAGATTTCTTGGCCATGAAAACAAACCAATAGCAATTGGATTCTTTATATCTACTTTAGTTCAGTAGTTATTCACGAAAATCCAATTCTACGTCATGGTTGATCTAGACAGTGATCCAGATTACTCCCAAAATCTAATCATTTGTTCTTTGTCCAAATGCGGACATTTCCTGAAAAATGTCATCAAAATCAGGTCATAATTTTTTGAGTTATCTTGCTAACAGAGAAACAAACAAACTAACAAAAAACAAACAAACAGATGCCTGCAATAACATAACCTCCTGGTTGGAGGTAATGATAACCTGATCTCGATCGGACTCATCTGGTTAAATAAAAGTTTAATTGAAAATTTGAAAGATATGTTATTGAGCAAAAATGATCATTCACAAACCGCGGTCATCTGGAACACCACCAAAATCTAAACACTTTTTAGCTATTCCCAACATCTCCTGAAAACTTCAGCAAAATCCGTCCAGTAGATTTTACGTGATCTTGCAAACAAACAAACAGACAAACACCGGCAAACGCACAACCACTTTGGTCGAGCTAATAAGCTAACAGAGAAACAGGCTAGCTAACATAGAATGCTAAAATGTGGACATTTGACTTGTTTAGCTGTTCAATAATACTCTTCTTTCTGTTCTGGTAATCCTCAACATGCAAACTCTACATGACAAAATTAATATGTCCTTATCAATAAAGGAGGTTAATACTGAGATTTTGTTAATCCGTAAAGGAATAAGCGTCGAAGTGGTGAAAATAAATCTGCATCATGGGTATTTTTATAGATCTGAATACACGAGTCAGGTGTGCCAGAGGAGACGAGGCCTGAATAAAGTTGGCAAAGGTGCACGTGTAACTTCATTACAGCCACCACGACAGAAGATGTAAGGCTAACATTCTCTCCTAATAATCGTGTTAGAGTAATTACAGCTGCATCAACTTGAGACAGATGTGCTGACCATGAAATGTTCACTTTGATGGCTCAGCTGCAAGAGGAAGCTCACGCTTGGAATTTAGTGCTTATATTAAAAAAGACAAAAATGCAGTTTAACACACTGTGTCCTTCAGATGTCCATGAGGAGACACGTATGCTCATGCACGCAGAAAGAGAGTGAGGAGGAAGGACGGCGTGGGACGTGTCTACTCTCTGGCTCCCTGAGCGGGTGTCCATCAGACTAAATGAGAGATGAGAGGTGGAGTCGCTGTGATTCGGATATGACCCTAATGAATGAAACCTGGCTGACAGACGGACCAACCGCATCCAAGCGCACGGCCGAGCGCCGGCGGACCTGCATGCAAACGCACTTTCCAACAAAGGGGAGAAGAAATCCATGACTATCGGCAGCTGTCGCCTTCAATCACAGCGTTTCTCTGCAGGTCTGAGGGTGTGTCCATCAGTGAGGTGAGGCAAGGACGCACATGGTTGAAGCTTCAGGAGCAGCTTTCATTTCTCCTCTACAACAAAGACGTGAGAGGAGCGGGGGAGCAGACCAAAGGGCTTCGTCTTCTGCTTGATTACAGCTGCACCTTCACACAGGAGAGATCCCTTAAAGGATAAGTTTGGTTTCTAGAGCTTTCACATTGTTTATAGAATGAAGTAGAACAATGAACTCAACCAGAAGGCTTTCCTGATCCAAACAGTGCTTCAGGAGATATTTAGATCCAAAATCGAGCAGCAAACATCCGTATAATGGTAGCACACGGGGCATGTATAGCGCTGCTCCTAAAACTGCATTAATCATCCAAAAACTCATTAGTTTCACCAATATTTCATCATGGTCCGCTCACGCTACTCCTCCAAGACAGTCCGGTGTCGCTCCAGACATGTTTTTGACTTTTCTGACCTCTGAACTGAAGACTTTGTTTACGTTTGCCTTTATGCATGCGCAGTACGGCTCATTGTTTCAGGGGAAGACAGCCGGCTACTCAACGACTTTCTTCTTCCAGTTTTGTACAAAATGGACGAATATCTATGGGATGAAGATGTTGTGGAGGAGAACTTTGAATATGATGGTTGTCCTTACAGTTTCGAGCCAGAGTTTACAGATGAGGAGCTCATCGAAAGGTGGAAGCCGTACTGCGCATGCGCGGCAGCCGTTAAGAAAGTTTTCAGTTCAGAGGTCATGACAGTCACAAAAACATGTCTGGAGCGACACAGACTGTAATGGAGGAGTAGCGCGAGCGGACCATGATGAAATATTGGTGAAACTAATGAGTTTTTGGACGGTTAATGCAGTTTTAGGAGCAGTGCTATACATGCCCCGTGTGCTACCATTATACGGATGTCTGCTGCTCGATTTTGGATCTAAATATCTCCTGAAGCACTGTTTGGATCAGGAAAGCCTTCTGGGTGAGTATATTGTTCTACTTCATTCTATAAACAATGTGAAAGCTGTAGAAACTGAACTTATCCTTTAAGAAGGTTTTTATAGGACTCTCTTGATGATTAAAGTCCACATATCGTGGAGGTGTTTGCACGCAGCATGGCGTGACCACACACCTTTCTGCCTGAAAACATGGCCAAGTGTGGATTTGCCTCTGCGGACGTGCCGGTGGGAGTCAGACAGTCAGGGCTGATCTACCTGAGCTTTAGCTAATGGAAGGGAAGGATCCCTGCTGGGTGCTGTTCAGCTTGATTTCCCCCGGCACCACGCTCGGCCACTGCATGATAATTCTCACACAAATACATTACAAAGTGAGACCGCAGCAGTGTTCATGTCTGCACCAGCGAGCATGTCAGCACCCTGGCATCGTGCATTCACAAAGCATGCTGGGTGTTCTCATCACACTCCAACCTGTCTAATCCCAAAACAAGGTTAACAGAATTAGCTTTTTATGAGTAAAATGATGCAGAGAACATTAAATCCAATATCCTCAGAACATTTTGATTGCTCATCCAACAAGATTGACCCAATTTGTTGCCCGTTTCAGTTTTATTAAGTAGAAATGTGCCCAATTTCCCTGATTCAAAATAGGTTTGAATTAATTTGTGTAGGTTTTTGACTAAACCATAAATCACTTTACATTCTGTATAACTCACTGGTGGCTCCATATTTAGATTATTGTGTTGAGATGTGGGTAAACACACAAGAGCTCACCAAATCTGTTATGTATTCTCCAAAAAAGAAGCTATAAGAAAAATGCAGAAGGTAGCTCATTATGACCACACGAATCAACTTTTACAGTCAAGAATTTTAAAATTTCTTCATTTAGTAGAAATGAAAATAGCACAAATAATGTATAAAGCAATGAATAACATACTGCCTCGTCACATACAGACATTTTTCTCTGAAAACTTAAGATCCCAAGTATAAGAACAACAATGAGGAGCTTTTTTTTTTCACATTGGCAAATAACTAAACACAACAGCAAATTAAAAAAACACATTGGCAAATAACAAAACAAATTGGCAAAAAAACTAAACACAACACACTAAATGAACAACAACTTCCTGGTCAAAGGTTAAGTTATGCTTTCGTCCAATCAAGCAAGATCTCCTCTCTCTCTCGTCCAATCACCGACGATAAATACTGGCTCAAGTACCTACCTCTACTGGCAGCGGTAGAGTTATTTGCCGTTGTATTTATTTTTTTGCCAATGTGTTTAGTTATTTGCCAATGTGTTTTTTAATTTGCTGTTGTGTTTAGTTATTTGCTGTTGTGTTTTGCACTTCAGGGCCACCGTATTTTGGTGCATTAAAAGAATGAATAATTCCATTCTGACTGCTTAATTATGCTTTAAATGTGAACTGGTAATGAAAGGTAAGGCTTTTTAACTCCTTAAATATAACAAAAAAAGAGTGAATGTGTCTTTAATAGTAAAAAGGCCTTTCTGTCTTTTTATGCGAGCTGTTCTTTAACATGTGTTCAACATGACTGCACAGACATTTCTCTCTCTGCATGTGTGTAAATCTGTTTAAACAACAGTGCATGTCTTTATCTGTAAGTGTGCGAGCATGTTGACCTCTCTCCGACTCAATTATTCCCCCGCCTGCAGCAATAAGGATTAGAACTTTTCCCCCTCCATAGAAAGAAACTTCAATTCATTTGCTGGAAATATGACAATAAAAATGAAATTGGTTTTCTTTGGCTACAGAGATAGAAAAATCTAAGAAATAATTTCACGCCCCCAGATGACATTTTTCAGTGTAGAAAAGCTTTTTAGTTTTTATTTTTCAGGGGAATATCACTCAATATGAGGGCGGCGGGAGATTAAATGACGTCTGCGGGATTCAGCGTGCGACTGTTGACAACATATTGAGGGCAGAGGATCAGACAGCATGGCTGGTTAACACGAGACACTCACAGTGCGGCTCGGTGAAGGCTAAGACCGGCTATGATGTCATTTATTCTGCACAGTCCAGCGGCTTTAAGCACACCAAACACAACAGCAGTCAGGCGGTGACACCCTGAGCGAGCGGCGCCGAGCTGAATGCCAGAGGTGACACCGGTGGTTTTCTGTTTGATGGACTTCACAGACTTACTCTAAAGTCCTTATTTCTCGTCCGAATTACACAAAAGTGGTACAAGTGAAAGATGATTGGAGTCACAAATGCCACTGAAACGAGGAATGAATACCTTCTCCCTCCTGCTGAGCGAGTAAATGGGTTTTTGGGAGTCTGACTGAGTGCGTAGTGGAGCTCAGAAATGTCTGGGGCTTCTGTGTATGCAGAGAAAATCACAGGCCGACAGCATGCCGGTTTGATGTTGAAAGCATTTACTTAAAGATGCACCGTGCATGTTTGAGGGTGTGTGCTTGTACACATGTACTACCGGCGAAGACATCAGAGGCTGCAGATGAAGGCAGTGATGTTAAAAGGCAGACTGAATGAAGTGTGTGTGCAAGACAAAACTATTTATCTACAAAACAGGCCATTCGTCTCCATGCTTTACATTTAATGTGAGAAATTGGAGAGGACGTTTTCTCATCCATCGATCATCTCCACTCCATTCTTCTTCTTTGCTCTGTATGTACATGCAGCAATAATTGGCTGTAATCTATCACACGTCTCCCTTTCCTCTTAACAAATAAACAAACTCATTCCATTTACTGTCTGATTGATTTTGCCTGCCCTGTCTGTGCATTTGTCTTCATGTTAATGCATTTAAGAGAACGTGCTGTCATCGTCACTGTGATAGAAGAGGGGAGGTCCTCGCCTCGGAAAAGTCTGTTTTAGTGAGTGTTGGTGAAATGAAGCTGCACTTTCTTGCTGGTGTTCTCGCTGAGGCAGCACTGCATCACACCGGCGACACCTCATCGTGCATGTTGGTTTGAAAAATGGCTGTTTAGACAATAAAGTGGTGCAGTCACAAGTCTGTAGGGTCTCATTCATCCAGGCTGTGGTTTTATAAACTTTGATCCTAGTGGTGATTGAACCGGTTTGGTTTTTTTTGAAGAAGATTAATATTACGGCCCTATAAAAATTGTGTTATTCTTTCCAATATTCCATGTTATTTTTTCCATAGTTCATTTTTTTCCATTAAAATTTTTGAAAATTCTTTTATTTTGTACTTTACCCAGCATCAGTGATCCCCTCTGGACAGAGATACGTTCCGTTTTAGTCTGAAAAAAAACACTTCTAAGTAAAATGTCTGTGGTATTTCGATATACAGTATATATTTTAATATCTATAGTTTGTTGCAATGTCCACGCAGGGTAAAAGTTGTTTATAAGTATATGTATGTGTGAGGAAGTACAGTATGTGTGTAACATCTGTATTGGTTTGTATCAAATTAGTTGGAAAAGGGGTGGGAATATGTTAACTCGATATTGTTTTGTTTTTCTTCTGTCTTTGACAGTGCTTTTATTTAACTTTATATTCAAAATAAATGACAAATTTATGAATAAATAAATACAGGTACATCCAACATGCAGAGTTTGTAAAAAACATTTAGATGTAAATAACAGATTGTCAAATTAAGGGATGAATTTCTCATTATTTCAAATATGAAGGAGCTGAAAAGAAGAGATTCACTAACCATGTAATAAAAACAAAGGGGGCTTGCTGAAAGGTTACTTCCTTCTTGGGTCAGACTTGATTAAGAGTCGGGCACACTGAGGCCCCTCGTATCAACACATCCTGACTGTAGAGCATTATAAGCAGTCGCCTAAAGGCCTGGCACTCTGAAGGACAGTGAGCTCATGATTGGAAAGTTGCAAATCTCAACCCAGTTGGGAGAAGCAGAGCAGGGATATGAATGATAAACGGTCTCCATTCTTCACGAGTGCTCTACATGTGCCCTTGAAAAGACTCTAAAGCGAAGCAGCTGTGAGCAGCAGAATTAAAGCTCTGAGTTTACTGAACATCTTAAATGTTTGTCTAAATGTCAAACACACAGACATAATCAGAATTAATGCAAAAGCAAAGAACACTCATGGGACAAGCAAACACTGGTTTTGATACAGAGTTTAGCTCCATGTTCATGTGCACAGTTGTTACGTCCTTCTTCCTTCCTCATAATTTTCTTTCTTGAGATGCTTTATCTTCAAGTCAACGGGATTATTTTCTGATGTTTAAGTAAACAAAACAACAGGCCGGTCACTGGGGTAGGCTAGACCACATCCCGTTGGTTAATTCCTTTCTCACAAAAGTCTTGCATAGCAATAAAAGACACAATATGGTAAATGTAATCAAATTACTTATTTACAAAATGAGTATCACCTTTACGTTCTCAAGGCAAGATTACAGCACCATAGTTACACATGTCTTCTTCTTTCAACTCAGCTCTCTCTAAACATTCTTAATACTGGTAAGGAACTATCAGTAGTTAAGTTAAGGGCGAACTTCTTTTTTTTTTTGCTGAACTGGGGTCATGGTGATCAGCAGCTATGTACCGGTAACTTCCGTGACCGGCCTCCTGATGTTTGTTAAGGGCAAATAACATGCAGCTGCAGTGGTAATGTCCTCTTCTTTAAATTTGTAAAGCTCTGGTATGTAAAATTCTGGCTTTCAGCTCTCTAGTGGCCTTTGTGGACGTTGAGTGTAACTGCACTGTACACCAGTGCATACACCAACAAGCATTTGTTGACATACAGAGGGAGGAGAAGCCGACAGGACGTCCCGAGTGACAAATAAACCTTGTGGATTGATAAGATTCAGTCTGATCATGTTTCTTTTAGATTAAATCCCTTTTAAAGCATCAGCTGTCAGCTGTTAGCTCAGCGTTCGCATGTGCTTTCTGTAACTTTGACTGCAGCTTATAGGCTGTGCCTAAAAAAATTGCACCTGGTGTTTATGTGGGACCCAGCTTTTATTTGGTATTTTACAGTAATTACCAACTTTAGGCCAACCAACTCCTCAGCAACCAAGGCCTCCGCCCTCACAGGCTGTAGTCTCATCTTTCAAACACGACTGTAGTGAAAACAAACCAACAGCAGGAGATACTGAAGCTAAAACGGCTAGCTGTTAGCATCATATGACATCCTTGACTGTTGTTATTTCCTCTCCTTCACAATCAGTTGTATAATTTCCAGGTTACACTGTTCAGACAATCATGTTTGGTCACAAATCAACAATTCTGACTCCTGTTTCTGTTGCCATCTAACTATATTGTGCCTTTACTCTACTTACCATTGCTCTGTTTGCTTCCTGCTACAGCCAGCCTGCTCCCTGATTGGCTTGCTTTGGTCCATGTGACAAAAACAGACTGTGAAAGAATGAAGCCATGCAACGTCAGCTGTTTGTTAGTGGTTTGCAGGACTTTAAAGAACATTGAGAGCAGGTAGATGTGCTTTGTATTTAGACTGAAGCCATTTCAAGGCCTTAAAGAAAGTCTGTTTCCTACAAGTGGATACCAGAGGCACTACTGCTTCTGACACTTCCACATCAGCCTCCATTTTCAGACTGGAAAAAGGACGTAAACTCCAAACAAGGATCCTCTTCAGAGATGAATAAATAACTCTATATATGTCTCACACCACAGAATAATCATGTAAGATATTCTTTAGGACCATCACATGATCAGGCCTTTGCAGACTTTTTTTAGAAGTGGGTCTCCGAGCCAAAACTGGGGTGATTATCTTGTTTTGTGGTTGCTGTTTGTTATATTGGTTTTGTGCTTTTAGGACAAGGTGAAAAACTTACAATCATCCAAGCACAGCTAAAACTACTCAATACAGAAGGAAAGATGGAAATAGCACAAACTTCCTGTTAAACTATGATGCACTTTTATAAATGAAACTAAAGCTACAATCATGAAACAGTGACTCAATTTGACTCAAATCTTCAGCATCACAACACATTTTGAAGGCAGCATAATTACTCCCCACATTAGATGCTGGATCTGTTTCCAGTTCTACCACTGAGGCTTCAGACAGCAACCTTTACCAGGAAATCCTGCTGAAGATGTTGTGACTTTTACCCTGAGGCAGGGCCTCGCTGACACAGCATTCATGCTTAATCTTCTCCGGATGAGCTAAAGGTCATCTTAGCAAACCTGAAATCTTACATTTGTGTTGTGACCGCATTACAGTCGTGCTCTGCAGGACTAAAATGTGCAAACTAATAAAACCATAGAACACAAAACAGCAAGCCAGGCACTTAACCCCATGAACGAGACGTCCTGCTGGTTTTTCTGAGGCATCACATGTGACTGAATACAAAGAAGAACCATCAAGCCCACTGAAGAACATGAAAAATAAGACAGCCCTGAGTGGGAATTAAACAGAATCTCTGGTCAGTTTCTGTACATGCTGCATTTTTACAACTTTTCCCACATTTAGTCCAAGTGGCGATAAATGTCAGTTTGTGACCGAGAACAAAGCAGCGCCATCAAACTAACGGGGGATTATGGGAACAAGACGCAGACCTAATTGGAAGTTTCTCCAGAATCCTGTCCAGCTTCTTTAGATATGGCACTTTTACAACATAATCTATCCAGCTTGTGCGACTGATGCCCCATAAAGAGAGCAGGGAAATGACAGTGTCGCTCTGCCTTTCTCTGAGTAATTATCTGCTCTTGTATCGGGGGTCCTCGGGGGATCGTCACTTTGCCCGCTCCTTTCAGATGCGCTGCAATTACGGCACTTTTTTTTGCAGCACTCAGCCATTCCACACGCATTAAGGCAGGAAGGCTGAACATATATTTTCTTGGCAGTAAAAAGAGAAAGACCCTTGGCACACAGATTCTCACTCGTACAGTGTTCCCACCAACCGAACAGTGGTTTAGACAAGTTTATCACAGATGGAAGCTGCGATTTCACTCTCGTGCTAGCACAGTAATGACAAAGGAAGATACAGGAAAGAAAAGAAGCAGATGGTGGTGAACTGGAGAAACCGAGCAGTGCAAGGTTTACGACTGCACGACAACAGAAGTGAGGATGATTTCTCCAGGACTGTGATTGATGGAAATCTTATTAACGTCAAGGTTTGGGAGCATGTTTTGTTTCAAGACGTAAAATTAAAATCTGCAACATTTAATCAGATCATCCACCAATCAGAGCAACCCTGAAGCCCAAAATAGACCAGCAAAGTTTGAGGAATTCCCTCACATTATTCTTAAAGCATCACATGAACAAGGGAGGTATAAGCATGAGGCCTAGACATATTAGCATTTTGCCTCTGTTATTACTGTACAAGAGCATCATCCAGCCCATCCTGATGTACTGTTCTCCTGCGTTCTATAACATGCTGTCTGTCTCCAACAAAAGTAAGCTCAATAAAATCACACACATAGCCTCAAAAATAATTCACACCCCCACACCCAGCATCTCAGAACTTAATGAAAGAGCATTAGCACGCCTCAGTAGAACAACAGCCATGGACATAGAGCACCCTCTCAACATCTTCTTTCAACTGCTGCCTTCTGGCCGCAGGTACAGAACACTGAAATGGAGAAGAGCTCGCTTTAACAAGAGCTTTGTACCATCTGCCATCTCCATCCTGAACAAGACAACCCACTGACCAATGGGTTGTAATGGAAAATGCGTGCTCTATGGTTTTCTATGGTTTTTACATGATTTTACATGTAGTATCTGTTTCCCTAACTGTCTGTTTTTCTTTTTGTATATGTCCTTCTTGTGCAGGCTGTGAAAACGAATTTCCCAATTGGGACAATAAAGTTATCTGTCTGTCTGTCTGTCTGTCTGTCTGTCTGTCTGTCTGTCTGTCTGTCTGTCTGTCTGTCTGTCCGTCCGTCCGTCCGCCCATCCATCCATCCATCCATCCATCCATCTACCTATCTACCTATCTACCTATCTATCTATCTATCTATCTATCTGTCTGTCTTAACCTCAATAAAATTCAATTAACCCTTCAGTCACATTTTATTAAAAGGTGTTAGGAAAATCTACAAACATTCTTGAAGTTTTGTCTTCACTTTAGAGGTTTAACTTTGCAGCCCCATCCCCTTTACTTTTGGAAAATGACCTGAGAACTGCAGCCAAAATCTTCCTTAAGTCAGAATGTAAATTTAGCAAAATTTCAGAAAATCTCTTCACATTTTCCTTCTAATGTCTCTGTGCATACGATGAACATGGAAGCCCATCTATTCCTTCATCCATGACCTCTTAATGAAAATAAATTGTCCTTGAGACTTAGCAAACATACATTTTTGATTTCAGTTAGATTTTTTCTAATTTAAAATGTTACAAAACAAAATATCACACTTGCATTGCATGCATTTGTTCATATCCATCAAACAATTATAAATCACACATACATAGATGCATGCAACCAGAATCAGAAGGGACCAAATGGAGCAGAAAGCTAATCTAGTCCTCCCCCTTTTGCACAAAGTTTTTAGACATTTCTCCAATAATTCTTGAGGTTATTTGTGCATCAGAAAGGCCTGATCTTAGGGCATAACTACCTTGACCGAAGAGCAATAAACTCAACGATCAAATCCAGAGGTCCAGAGGTTAATTTTCCTTTTTTTTTAAAGTCCCAATTTTAAATGAAGTATAGATATGAGGCCTTGTTACCTGGATTTTATTTTCGCCCCACGACCTCCAAATTCTGTTCAGTTTATACTTGAGTCAAAGTGGACATCTGTGGAGAAGTTTTTAAAACATTCTTCCCCAGCGTTCACTATGGCATCCTTTTTTTTTCTTTTTTTTTCCCTTGTCTGGATTATATTTTCTGCTGAGCACTGTGTCCAATGACAGCATTGAAAAGACCAAAAACCAAAGACCACTATAGCATCCTTAACCACCACACACAGCTCCATAGCTTCCTGCTAATGCGTGCTGCTCGAGGTCGCTTGCATCGCGCCACTCGTCGCCCCTAGACTCCAGTGATCATTGAAAATGTATGGCAGCTTGACGCAGAGGATGCTCGGATCGCTTTTGGTGTGTCTCAGACGGCCACTGTGACATGTTGACATTGGTAATAAGGGAAGGAGGTGATAGGAAGTGAAGCGTGCATTGTCCGCAGCGCCAGTGACCCCCACGAGGCATTTTTCCAATTCTGATTGACTTTAGAAACATCTCCAACGGGAATGATTTTTTTCTTGATAAAAAACTCAATCGTCTTCCTCCCAGGAAGAGACCTTAATCACATTCAACCTGATTGTGTTCTGAAAATCCCTTGAAATACTAATGAGGAACTGCATTAAAAAGTATCATCAGACAGCACAAAAACACCAAATCTGGAAGTAAAAGCCTGACATAATCAAAAAGGAAAAAGGCACATGCCACAGGTGTTAGGTAAGAACATTAAAGAGGGATAACGTGAGGATTTTGGCCAAAAAGTCGAGCAGAATCTCGAAAAAGAAGGCAGACAGGAACTAAGCAGAGGCAGGCCGGTCTGTGAGTCTGGGATCTTCCCTAATAACCCTCAGCTGCTGATGGGGCTGTTTTCTGGGTGCAGACACCAAACGTACTGTTCCTTTGTCCCTGCTCCCATAATCCTCTTATCCGAGCTGATTCCAGCACTCTGCTGTGACTTCAGCTCTTGTTTTAGGAGCACTGGGAGGAGGTGACGGGGCAAAAGGAGGTCGACACGCAGGTGATCCGTCAGATACATGGAAAAGCAATCTGGAGCAGGAGACCTGAGTGGGAGTGACATCATAATGTAGTCCTGCGAGTTAGCATCGTGTGCAGCCGAACACATCACTGGGAATGAACGGAGAGGTCGTTAATCATCCGAGAGTCTCAAAGGGCGCCATATGGGTCAAAGTCAAATCAACGAAGGCGTGTCAGGAGGTGATCGCAGGTCAAGAACTCCTCAGTTTGACTCCTGACCTCAGCCTGGAAATCAAAGAGCAGGTAAAATTTAATCACATCTTCATATAGAGTCTTAACGCAGGTGTAGTGTTGTGTTACTCAAGACCGGTCTTGGTCTTGTCTTGGTCTCAGATTGTTTTGGTCTCGATTCACAAAAGTCTTGGGCTGTGTTTGAAATGTCATACTAACATCCTACTCATACTAAGTGTGACGTCAAAATGAGTATGTAGTGCGTTCACTTTAGATAGTGTGAAAAGATTGAGCGTGCGAGAAATACCTGGATGTATACTATATCGGCAAAACATTGTAAGTATGCGAGGTGGGCATACTAGTCACACTCAAACGGCCCATAATGCATTGCGATACCTAGGTACGTATTAATCAAATGCTGGAGGTGACAGACAGATCGTCTTCTGTGTCTGCAGGCAGTCAACATTTTACTGTATTTGGGAAGTTACTGATTATAATGTTATTAACATCATAAATGTTAAATCATCTTGAGACCGGCATTCAGCCAAAAATCAGCCACGAGCAAACCTCCCGTTTTCAAAATAAACACATTTTTTATTATCTCCTTTTAGTTCTTTAACGCTTTTGTAAATTGGGCTCTTGTTTTGGAGCCGACTGGAAGTTTCTTCGATAGCATAATGGCGAGCATAATGTTATGTCCAAAATGTCGAAATGAAATTAGTATCCCTGCGTTTTATGGCTCAAATGACCACATTTTGGTATTCTACGTGGTGACGTTCTCGCCTAAAATGCTCTCTGAACTTTCAAATGTGGCGAATCAACAGAGACATTTGATAGCCTGGTGTAGTTCCGAGTTTTGGAGGTTTGAAATGTATCATGGGAAACTTAGTAGTATACTACAGTGTGAACAGTTGGCATTCTAATCATACTTGTAGTATGTAGCATACAGTATATACACATGAGTATGTAGTACGTTAGTATGCCATTTCAGGCACAGCCTTGGTCTTTTCTTGGTCTTGGGCAAGTCTTGATCTCAGATAGTGTGGTCTTGCGCACAACACTACGTAGGTGGACGCAGAAATATGAAATGTGCTTATTGGACATCGAGTCCTCCTATTTAATGACGCTATATTCAAGCACTTTTCCTCACCCTTATCCCCTTTCCCAACTGTCCCCCTTAAAGAATCCCTGCAGATCTTTGATTTGCTTTGGAGGAAAAGCAAAGCAATAAAGATTTCTCCTCGGCGTGTCCCACTGTGAGCGAGATGGCCGCCCAGCTGATCACCTCGACAGGAAGCTCCACGCTTGGTTAAGGAGATAAGGCTCACAAGGATTGAGACCTATGCCTTCCAGCAGGGGCCACCTGCACACCCACACACACTCTCCAACACAAGCTGATACAGTATGGAGGATAAATGATTTGTGCTGGCATTGGGAGGGGGCCGGGACATGGAACACGCCTGAGGTTATAGATATTTTACTGTTTCCCTTCAGAAGACATACTCTGTTAATCCAGATCTTTGTACCACAGATGTAAAATCTTATGACACATGCAGCAGTTTCATGAAATACAAACTGACTTTACCATCAATGACAAAGAAATCAGAAATATACTCCTTATTTTAAGTAATATGCTGAAACAAGGGGATAAGAAAAAGGAAGATGTCCACGTCAGGCAGACTCCAAAAGCCTCCGTCAGGCTCCTTTTCAGCATGAATAATTCATCACAGGGAGGACATGGTGACATGAGGGGTAGTCAGAATGTTGACAAAGAACCACAAAATCCCCTAAAATGACTGAACACTTGTCTTCAAAAGTGGAACATGTCTAAAAAACTATTCAACATGTGTTCAACAGGCTGTAGGAAGCTTTGTTTTTTCATGCACTTGATCAGGAGGCCAATTATTAAAGCTTGTTTACTGTTTTGTGTTTTTGATGGGCAAACCTGATGTTATGTTTTGTTTATTGATTGACTGCTTGAGTTGATTGATTGACAGGCTTGTTGAAGCCGCAGAGCATCTTCAGCCCTTTTTTCCTTCATCTGGTGCTGGACATGTCTACCTGATATGCAAATATGATCTCTGCTGATATGTCCAAGGAGGTGGGAACAGCACAGTGCAGGAGTTGCAAGCAAAGGAGCAATGTAGGGCTGGTATGAGCCCTAAAAATAGAGCAAAGTCTGATTTATGATGTCAAATATTGATCTACTTTCTAACTTCATCTTATCTTTTAAAACTGTTGCTATGCCCTTAACAGTTTCCACAAGCTTCTCCAGATGAACAACATTCCAACTACTGAGATGTGGTGACTTTGAGTATTTCTGATCCAAGTGAACTGGTTGAGGTTCTTGAAGGCATTTTGTCATGGTCTCATTTTATGCAACAGGTTCCTGGGTCGGGCCACTCAGCCTGGTTTGTTGGGGCTTTGATTTGTGAGGCTGCCTCAGGCTTGGACCGACGTGTGCTGGTTTGATTTCTGATGTTTCTAATACTATGGGCAGGGGACCTTCAGTTTTTCAGACTAAACTGCTGTGCCCACTTTTTGTTTGGCCTCAGGTTGATCACAGTCGGTCTAAGCAACAGCAGAGGTGCTCGTGCTCTCTTATCCCAGGCTCTTCCGGTGCTTTGGCTTATGGTATCAGAAAAATGTAATAATCAGTGTTGACCCGGCTCTAATGTGAAGTAAAGCTGCAACAACCAATCGATTAAACCGATGAAAATCGATAATAAAATTCGTTGTCAAATAATTTCATTATCGATTTTCATCTGCAACGAATCACGGGTGTTTTGGTGCATGAAATTGTAGCTTCGCCATCACTGCACATAACAACATGCAGAAGGATTCACAATGGCGGCATCCACAGCAGCATCACCTCACGAACGACCAAAAAGCTCCAGCTCCAAAAGCTGGGAGCATTTCACGCTCAACAAAGCAAACCAAACGATCACCTGCAAACATTTTAAGGCCGACTTCATCTGGCATGGGAGCACGACCTCTATGAAAGAGCACTTTCGTAGAGGTGGGCGTGTTGGAGACGGATGAAGACTCGCCTTGGTATAAAGATTATTTTTGTTTGTTACATTCAGCAACAACTTATTTTATTGAATACTTTATAGACAAGACTGCTACTACTTTGCCTGCTTTGTTTCAAGAAAAAAAGTAAGTTTGTGAGCATTTATTTAAACAACATGCAAACAAGTTTGTTAATGTACTTACAGTTTGGCACAGTGAGTCAAGAAAGAAAAAAGTTAATAAAATATTATTACTGAAGGGAAAATGCTTTTTATTGTCTTTATTGTTGTTTAGAAAATACCTGAAACAACTTTAAGCTAAATTGTACAGAAAATTGCAAAAATGCGTCATTGTCCGATTAATCGATTAATCATTTAAATAATCACGCGATTAATCGATTATGGAAAATAATCGTCAGTTGCAGCCCCTAATGTAAAGCAACCTAACCTTCATCTTTAGAATTTTAACCCTTTATCAGCATAAAGGGTTCAAATCTGTAGCACATCTCTGTTTGTCACTCTTTATAAAAGCATATGTTATCCTACATGAACTGAAAGAACTTACTGAACCAAGCACAGGTTTGCTGTCTTGTCCCTTCTCTCCCTTTGGATGAAGACATAGGTTGTGCCTACATAAGATTTAGGCTAGGCCTATCAGACTGTTACCCAGTTTGTCTGTGTTGGTATGCAAATCATCTTGAATGTGGTACTGTTGCTCCTTTTCTGCTTCAGCTCTTGTACTTTGACTTCTGTATGTTCCTGTCTGTTTGGAAAAGCCTCTGTTTTTAAAAGTGATATACAAATAAGGTTATTATTATTATTATTATTATTTTGCATTTTCAAAAAAGCAGCCCTTGGAGACAAGGAAAAACTGTCTGCAAATGAACAGTAATAAAGATTCAGAATTTTGGAAACCTTAGATTGTGTTTGTTCAGTATCTCTGACGAATAGAAATGAGCCTCAATTTATTCTTTATCATTATTATTCTATCCAGAGCCTCAAAAACACCAAAGCAGTTGATGAGTTTATGGTTTTGGCTAAAACGTGTTGATTTTTTTTCTTTCCTGCCTGAACATCAGAGCGTTTTGTTAAGTTTTGCATGTAGATAGTTTGAGTTGTTCAGTATGCTTGCAAAGTAAAGGCTGAATAATTCATTTGGATTCTGTTTGTCATGCTGATCAAAGGCAGGAAAAATAGTAATAACTCAGAGTCTAATAGCTGAAATAACATGTTTTGCTCAGGTTTCTCTCTTTGCGGATGCTCCGATGAAGCTGCCTTGACTTCTAAGCCTTTCATAAACCCAGACAAACAGAGACATTACAGCACCCAGGTCATATTGTAATCGCTCTTCTTCTGTGTCTCTTATTTAATTAAAACGAGCTCTGCTCACTCATCTTACGCTGAATGATCGCTCCGCTCAGACGCCAGGGCAGATAGCACATAAGATAGCGTGTAATTAAGGCTGGGGAGAGATAGCGGGCTGTGAATCGATGGCTCCAACATTAAAACCGGACACAGTGGCTATATGATTTTCATATCTCAGCTGCAGGGTGGAGGATTTGAAAGTGCTGCTTTGGTGATGGATTGAGCTAAAGCAGGGGATCTGGCAGCGAGTGGTGTCACCGGGACGATTGATTTTGAACTCCATAACTCACGGCTCCCCTCCGCCCTCCTCACTACTGCTGGAGCTGCTATGCAGAGTGGTTTAAGGCTGGTGGGTACATGCGAGGAATCATCTGTTTTCATCGCTGTCAGCCGCTTGGTTTTCTTTCATGGATCCTTTTTAAATCTTGAGGAGGAAGTCCCCGATCTAATACTCTCTCAGGCCTTTTTCCTCTGCAAACATCTGCATTAATAAAGCAACCCGAGGCAGCACTACCTCTCACGACACAATACCAAAGATATGCATTGTAGTCTGTCACAAAGAGCACATCGGCTTCATCAAGGAGAGCACGAACAGCTACAATAGGAGGCCGTCCTGGGATCAGACGCTTCATTCCTGCTCATGATATGCCCAGCTGTTTTCTATTAGCAAGCAGATAGGAGTCTATAGAAGACAAAGCCGGAGAAGTTCAGATGGAGGACACGCTCTTATCTTGTTTGGCGTAATTAAACATCAGAGCTGATCAGAGAGACAAATGTTCGACTGGGACCATGGGGGAGTGGACGTGGCTGCACAAACACACGGACAGAGAACAACAGCATTCCCAATAGTCCGACTGAGCTGTACTCTGCAGCCTCCTCTTCAAAAACTCTTCTACCATCATTATAAATTTCTGTACTTCAGCATTGCTCGCTCGCTGATTAAACATATGCTTACTTGTTTGCAGGTTGGATGCTACGTGCTAACTCCAACAGCATAATTAGCCGTGCAGAGACGAGCACTGCCTCATTGACATGGCTGTTGTTTATGGAAAAGCCCTCGCAGGTAGAGTTTCAAACTGTTTGGACACCTGTTCTTTTTTCTGTGATTAAGGAGATCGTTACTGTGAAATCACACATGCTCCTGCTTCTGATGTCAGCGGTGAACTCTGCGTAATGAGGATCGCCTGACAAAGAGAGTGCACGCAGCCTCCAAATAAAACAACAGTATTAAAAAATAAAGAGCACGAGGAGGAAGCGGATTTGTTTTCTCCAGTGTTTTGGAACAAGTATGTTTTTGGGATATTATAAAGTCTGTTGCTTGGTTTGAGATTAGTTTAACTCTAAGTGTGCTGGCACATCTCTCCTCCCTTTGGAAATCTACAATCCTGTGAGGCCTGGAGGATGAAAAAGGCTCTCACTAGTATCACACTGGAAGCATTTTACTTGCATGACAGCAGCCGTGCATGTGTGCTTTCATTTTGGTGTGCCTGTTATCAAGTCAAAGCTTTCAGACTGCAAGTAAGTCTCAAGAATAAGAGGTGCAACTACCTTTTCTCAAGCCGCGTGCATAGGCCTGTCACGATAATCAATAAATCAATTAACCGCACGATTAATAAAAACATCCTCCATAAGTTTGCCGGCCTAACCTGCATGCATGCATGTCTGTTTTCCTCCTTTCTCTCCCGAACAGGCAGGATGAGAAGATGGCTCACTCGGTGCAACTTTCTCAACACCTGGGTGCGTTGGTTCTATAGCGGATTTAGCAGATTTATAGCGGAGTGAGCATCTGTCATTCATTCAATCTTTATGTGGGAGGTGGGGCCGCTTGCACGTACACACAGAGAGCTGAAGTGAGCGTCCTGAGGAGCAGCGAGGAAACAATTCAGGAACTACATAAACTTCATTTTATTCATTGTTTTTATTGTTGTGTGTGTTTTCATTGTTTTTTTTTCTTTACAGAGAATAAATAAATAAAAATAGTATAATTATTTTTATTTACATGTCATTTTTCCCAAAAGGGAGTCCATTTCATTTTCATTGTTTTTTTTCTCTTTTTTTTGTTAAATTCATTAAAGTGTTTGTTTAATTTATTTTAATATAAAGCTTTTGACCTTCCAATTACAGTTAAATACTCTAAAGAAACTAAAGTTTATTGCTTTTGATGCAGTGTACTCATTTTATTACTACCTATCATTAAGGAAAAAAATGATGTTTCAAAATAATATTGACAATAATATTGTTTATCGGCAATGATTTTTTTGGACAATTATCGCAAAATTTGTTATTGTGACAGGCCTACGCATGCAGATCTCAAGCAAAGCAGAATGAAAAATTAAAAGCTTAGATCGATACTTACTTTAATCCAGCTGGTACGCATGTCCACAGCAGTGGACTATGCCACCAAAAATACTTAAAACAGTCAATTATATCTCCCAGGCATGCCTTTGAGAGTCAAACCCAGTTTGTTGACAAATGATATCAATTCCTCAAGCTTTTTATATGCTTGAGGATTGTTATGCTCAGCTATTTATTTTCATATATAATATTTAGATATTTAAATATAAATATTTATAAATAATAAATTAATTTAAAATTAAAAATATATGCACCATAGTAAATTAATAAATTAAAATGAAATAAATTAGATGATAAAATTATAATTAAAAATAAATGTAAACAAATCTATAACAATTTATATTATTACATTTTATTATTTATATGCCTCTCATTTGGATTATTTCGATTACCATTACTCATCATTTCTTGACAAAGTGAACTCTACTGAACTCTATGTGCCAGAGAAGGAGGGCACATGTAAACACAGTGCTGAGATCAACAAACCCAAATAAAGTTTGGTTTTAATCACCATTTGGAGTGTAAATACTAAGCAGTATATTCAGCTAGGATGGATGTGATACCTGCTGCATGAATGTCGGTATGTTGTTTCGAACCCCCTAACATGCAGTATAACATGCTAGTGTGATCTTCGCCATTTTCCTCTTCGTTAAACATATTTTCTCTTGTCTGACACCTCTAAATGCAGCAGTCTGAGCCACATGGATGTAGAAAATCTTTCCCAGAGAGAATCCAGTGCTGAACAGAACAACGTGTGCTTTTGTGCAGACCAATCCTCCTTATATAAAAAGTGAATTAGCTAATCTCAGCCTATAACTGGGGCGACACCGGCTGCATTGAGGCCGGCCATATGGAAGCACGGTCCAGTGAGCTTAACTTAATAGCACATGCAGGCATTCACACAAGCTAACGCCACACTGCGTGCACTCACATTGGATTTGATGAAATATGTGTCTGCTCTGCTTGAAATGATAAAGTTGGCTCTCCCTCAAACTTTTTTAATCTCCCTCTAAGCCCGTGTTTGTCGCTTCTTTCCAAAGAGTAGGGCAGAGTTTTTCAGATGTACCTGGGTAAAAACAAAGCTGTGAATTAAGTCAATGCTGCAGAAAAGAGCTTAAACTGTTGACCTGGGTTTGAACAATATCACAGTATCTGCTCAGTTTGTAATGAGTTAATAAAATCATCACAACCATCATCTTCTTTAGGACCAGAGAAATGAATTAAAGGCAAAGTAAAAAAAAAATTTAGTGACTGCAGCACTTTGACCTGGAAAACCTGAGTGTTCATATGTACCACTGAACATTATTCTGGTCCATCTGTATCCACTGTCATAGTATATCAGCAACGATCAGTTTAGGAAGTTGATCAACGCTGATGCCTGTAAGCATGAGATCACCTGTGGATCAACCTCATGTTTTCTCATGGACACCATCTGCTCGGCTGCTGCTCTGTCCTCCCCTTAAATAAACTACAGCAGAGTCTCAAAACTTTCATTAAGTCCAACACATTAACCCAGAGTCTAAATCTGCACAAAAATTCACTCCAAGACCAACAGCATGAAGGTAATCGGCTAAATACAAATGCACATGGTGTTTGGTGATGCATTTTAGGTCAAGTTGGAAGCTATGGCTGTGAAATGATCCAGAAGAAGTTCCTGGTCAGAGCTGTTTGAATAGTCTAAATGCTTAGGAAAGGTGGCTCAATGCTTCCTTCAGCATCTCCTTTAGCATAGGATATACCGGACCATCCTTTAAGAAAGGAAAGGAAATTATTCTGTCCCATATAAACAGTGTGTTATCCGACTGCTTCTGAATTTAACCGAATAATAAGAACAAATCCCTCAGACCATGTGAGTTCCCACTGCTGTTCATCCTTTCTAAAGTTTACCAAAACCTGCCTTAACTTTCCAGCAGTCTGATTCTCTGAAGAGAGCAGGATATGAGACATTTGATGTTGATTATGTTTTAAACTTGGTTCAATATGAATCATTTGTACTCTATTAGATTGTGGTCTTAACAGTTTGTGCCTTTCTTTCCTTCAGTTCATTTATTTTCATGCACTGATTGGTGTTCATGTTGATAATGAGAGGACAGATTTATTTCAATCCTCACTTCCAACATCAGTTATGCAGATGCAATTATTTCTAAGATGAGCCTTTTGTAGTCCATCTTCAGAAAAATTGTAGTTTCACCGCAGCAGTAACATCCACCGTCACATGATGACGTAGTCGGATTCTCTCTGCACGCCAGTTTTCCTTTCCTAAGTCCTTCTGAATTATTCTTCCCTTAACCTCATTATGTTTCTATCAGGGTTAAGGAAAAGTGGTCAGGAAAGGGCTTAGGAGGTGAATATTCAACTGTTGCCAGTGTCATACGCTCCTTTTGGATCATTACAATGAGTATTTGACACAAAACATGAAGTGTAAATATATTTTACAGTCAGGGTTTGGTGTATTTGTTTTATTGGCATTATAAAACAATCACATCAGGAACATCATGTTCATGAGATCATATTTGAAGTGTATTGCGTTTTATTTATCAAACTATTTGCTCTACTTATAGTCCATTGGACTCGATTAAAATTCTTTGTCAGTGTGTCGTTACTTTTGTTTCTTTACATAAAAACAAGTAATAAACAAACTTTTGTTGTGTAATGATGTCCTAACTGCTTCCAACCAGTTGTCGAAAAAAACATGAACAGTGATCAATAACGGCCAAGAATACGGAGGCCCTAAGGTGCCACGGAGAAAAAAAAAATTAGTGCGCACAAGATACTAAAACATGCGCATGATATATTAAAATGTGTGCACTTAAGATTATTCCATCTCTCCTGGCAAGAGCGGCAAAAATGTCCTTATATGACATTTTGAGGTGAAAGTTAACTAGCTCACTTCTCTCCATACCTGTCAAGTTTTGGATTTGAAAATAGGGGAAATTTTCCAATTTTCCAACTGCTGTGAGCTGTCCCACCACCCCAACCAAGCTCCAGTATCCTTTCCATTTTAAGACAGGAGTACAAGAAATCTAAAAACAACTTGTCAACAGCTTACTAATTAGTTAGGTGATCAGAATCTGATAGGCCTACCTTTGTTGACATTGAAATGCTGTGAACATTCCTACAATATAATAAAGCCTAAATAAAAACACAAAGGAGTATATGAAGCACATTTATTTATTTTACATATTTTCAGTGCATTCACAAGTCAACACATTACATATTTACTGCTTATTTCCCATTGCTTGTCTTTACATTTAACATGTAGGCTACATTTTATTTTCATTCATTTACATTTCTAACATTTCATTATGTGTACTCAAGTAGCTCTCTGGCATTCACTAATGACTTATTATACAGATGATTTTTTGCAGACTTTGTATCCTTTAACACTTTTTTGGAAGAAGTGTATTCGTGGGCTGGGCCGGAGTAGTTTATTTTAGATGACAGCCTCACATCCATCCATCTCTCTCCTCTGTTGTCCCGGGTTTGTTCCCGCTGTTGGCACTAACCTCGCGACAACTGCCACCCAGGCTACTGCAGGTGGCATTTCTCGCGAGGCTAGTGACAGTGTTCAGTTAGAGCAGAGGCATGTTTTTTTTAATACGGGAGAATTACGGGAAAATAGTAATACGGGAGGACGGCAGGAAAGGGGGTGAAATGACAGCTATGCTTCTCTCCGTTGTGTGTGTTAGTAAACATCTGACATCACTACGGGAAGCCGTAGTGGACAAGGACGAGGACAAGTCAAAACGTGGTAAATAACTTTATTTTGAGTGCACGTTTTAGCTAAAACATGCGCACGAATAAGTATTTCGTACAATACAATTTGTATTTCTTTTTCTCTGTGGCACCAGAGGGGCTCTGTACAAGAAGAGCCTGATCAGGGCATCCCTAAAAATATGGACTGCTGACCTGATCTGTGAGCAACATACAAAGATGGGAACAAATAAGTGGAAGGCACGGGGTGCTGTGATTGGGTAAGAAAGTTAGGTTATAAAGCATGTCAGGATTGCAACCTCTTATTTTTGAATCCATAAAAAAGATCCAATCTTGTGAAGTTGTGTAATGTTTGACACACAGCAAATATCCTCCAATCACAGTTTCTGAATGAAAAGTTGTAAAATCTGTTTTTTTTTTGATCAGAGAAACTCTTCACATGTATTCAGCATGGATCAGCTGTTATTTAACGCCCTTGACTCAAACAGGAAGTTGTTAATGACGTGCGTCCCTCAGGTCTCCGTCTTTATATTTCCCAGCAGACACTGCGTCTCATGTCTGTACCAGCAAACACTCCTCACGCCCTTGACTGCAGTAATACATCACATCAGCTCCTGTTCTACAAATTAGCGCCTGCTTAGTCATTTGTCATTTAATTACGCCTGCTGACTAAAATATGGAGCCTGCGTCGACCGCTCTGCCTTCTCTCTCTGAACAAGATGGATTTGTGCTGAAAAACCTGCACAGCTGGGTTGAACGAGGACTCCTGCGCTGCATTATGCATGCACCGCGCGTTTCTACTTTCCAAATGGTGCTCGTAAGAGTGGCGTATTGAATTTGTAAAAGTCCCCGAAACATATGCAAATAACGGATAGAGGTATAGAAGTGTATTAGATATATATTGTGATTGATGTTGTGAGATTTGAATACATTTCCCACGCACCACAGAGGCTCCGGTCATTTCCATATTCCGGCCTTTATGGCAGGGAGACAGCTGCCTGCCAGAGAATGGAAATCACCGTATGAAATATTTATCCACGCTGAAGAGCGCTGAAAGCAGCTGGTCGGCACGGAGAAAAGAGAAGATAAATTCATTTAACACAAATATAGAGAAGACGAAACCCAGCAGAGATACTTTGAGGCATTTTTAAAGACTGGAACTGGAAAACTTCCCGGTCTCCAAACTAGTTAGCCTCTCCTTGCTTTTACCTGCTGAACTTTCTACCTCTGCCGTTCCCGGGTGATTCCTGCCTTTACAAAGAGCTAAAGAAGCCTTCATCTTAATAGTGACATGATCTCCTTCCTCAGCAGAACCTCTGTTTTCCCCTGCAGGAGCGTGAAGACAGTAAGGAGTAGTGAATTAAAAAAATTCCTGGAAAGACTTTCCTCCACTGTCTTCTCTCTCATACAGCAAACTCTTCTCCTCCCTCAGAGTTCGTGAACTCGGCGAATAACTGGTTTTAAGACGGCGAAGCTCTACGCGAGAGAGAAACGTGTTGTCATATCAAAGCTGTCACATCTTCTCTGTTTGCTCGACGGATCCCGGACGCATCGTGAATATGCAGGCGCTGTAGTCGGGGACTGTACGACTGCTGTCATTCACTTTACAACAAGGGTATACAGTCAGCTCTGTTTGCTTCCACTTGTTTTCCATTACTGAAAACACAAACACACACGTCCTGAATTTTGAATTAAGCTGACTCGCTTCTTACAAATACTATAAACTCTTGGGGTTTGTTTTTGAGGTAAACCAGGCTAAAAGTTTTGCAGTTGAAAATGACAGTAAACACAGTTGAAGGTGAGGGTGTTTACTCTGTTTTCTCTGTTTCTGAGGAATAGTGATTCAACTCAAGGGGTCACTAGGGTTGGGTATCGATTCAGATTTTCTGGATCGATTCGATTCGATATTACAAGGTCTCAAATCGATTCGATTCACGATACAATAGGATACTAATTCAGTCTGGGATATCTCAGTTAAAATAATACTGTAAATTTAAAAAGTGGCTTTTGACCTGGTGCATTATTTAAATTGTTTTTACATTAAGAAATAAACCCAAAGCAGTTACATTAATCTTAAATTAATCATATACATTAATGCGTATTCTGCATATTACTTGTTTTCTGTCCAACTCCTCTTTTCCTTTGTGCTCGTAAAATTCCGAAATACGTCCATATGTCAGTCTTTAAACTCACCGGTGGTGCCCGTATAGTGCTATTTACTTCTGCCGGGTTTGTTTGATTACTTGCAGTAACATCTCACGAGATTTTGTCCAGTGGAAAGCAGAGCTAAACGCAGATCACGCAATACTAGCTGGGTTGATACCACAGGCTGCTTCTCTGCACGTCCAATGAAGAAAAAACTACCAAAGTTGAAAGATCGATCTTTGGATTTTATGGATCGATTATGAACCATTTAAAGGGGAATCGATTAAAATCAATTAAATTGATTTTTTAAACCCAGCCCTAGGGGTCACATCTGTGTTCTTGACTTTATATGCCTTTTGCATGTCTCCTCTGCATAACAGAGCACTTCGATGTGCAAGACAAAAAAGTCTGAGGCATCCAGACTTCACTCATGGTGTCACAAGTTTAGATTTGGACAAGTTTTTTTTGTTTGAATTATGTTATTCTACCTGCCTTATGTATCCCGTCTTCACCTTCTTTAAGCCTTCTTCTTGAAAATCATAAAGAAAAGAGTGTATCTGCAACATTAAGGCCTATACGAATTAGTATGGTGTCAAAATAAAGTAACACTTGAGAAAACTGTCCAGATGTGAATTATCAGTATATGTGTTACTGGGACAGAGGAAATGAAGATAGAAGTCAGAGTGACTCGCCTTAAAAAACATTTTTTTAATGTGAATATCTAAAAACTCTAAAAATGACCATCTCTGCAAAGGACTGTTGTTATAAAGTGAAGCAGAGCAAAATTAGAGAGGTTTTATAACAATATGGTCAGGTGAGGATTTCTAAAAACCGTGCATAATGAGCTAAAGGTCAAAAACATATGTTTGTCAAATTAAAGTCAAACTTAAGCATAAAGAGTTTAAAATATATATGTAGCACTTTCCCATGTAATAAACTCTTTTGGATCATTATGCTGAGATTTTTATTAAAAAATGTCGATAAATAAGCCTAAAAACTGTAACATTTGATAATGTGACGCCTCCATTCAGGTCTTAAGGTGCTTACACACTGCACGCTACTTGTAATACCTCGGCGATCACTCTCCATGCAAAGTCAATGTACAGCTGCGATGGGTGGGGCTAACCCTCCCGCGATGCTTTGCCCGCGTCCAAAACAGCCACTTCACTGGTTGTGCGATGTCGGAGTAAAAAAAAAAAGTTGATCTTTTCAGGTGATGTCGTGTGTGGCTGTGCGGTACCCTGGACAGAGAGTTATTCATCCAGACTACAGAGGAACATCCATGTCCGTGTGGGAAACATCAGTCAGTGAGGACATTAGTTCCACCTCGACAGACCGCAGGAAACTCACAGATGATGCTGCTGCATCATCAGCTGCAGGGTTTTGTGTTTGATAAGAGTGTGAAAAGGATACAACTGGAATAATGTCCGCTTATACATCCCATTATATGATATATGATATGATCGCGGTGAAACTCGAGCGGATGTGACGTCACCGAGCGACGGCCGACGGCAACGGTGACCAAAATTAGGTATTTATGGACGTGTGATGATACGTCAGTGGGTGACGTGATTTTGGTAGCTGGGTCGCTTGCGGTGTGAACACGGCATGAGACAGTAAAATATAAATGGCTATATCTCCACCTGTTTCCCAACTTTTGGTCATAGAAAAAAGTATTTGGTGTTTTTGGAAAGGTCTCAGCTTTCCACAGATGTCTCGTTTGTGTGTGCAGCTTGCTGTGGGTTGGAGCTAAAGGCGAAAATGTGTCGAGTGCAATGCCAGGTTTCACGAGATGACACCCTATAGATTTTGATTTTTCTTTTACTTTTTTTGCTTGGTGTTTTAATTGTGTTGATTGGATGTAATCATGGTTTAAAATGCTCATGTGGATGAGTTTTTCCTGCTTGATTCGATGTGCAGCATGACTATATTTCACTTTTTCTTACGTTTTTGTTGGAGAGCGTGCAAACATTCCCGTAACCAGGTCCTCACAGCCTCAGCATCTCCATACGCCTCGTCCTGCCTCCAGAGACCCATCAGCTGACAGGGAAAGTGAAACTACTGCAGCGACATGTGTGAATAACAACCTCCCATTTTCACAGATAGCCCGTGCTGCAGTTTTCCAAACTGTTCAGAGTGCAGAAGTAAAAACAGCTTATGTCTGTCCCCTCTGTGTGACCCATCTGCTGCAGCCTAATCCTTAAACCTCCATGACATTTAGCATCACATCAGCCTCTGGGAAACGCTCCCCTCAAATCACCTCCTTTCCTTTTACACCTTCTCCATCCCCACCTCTGACACAGTAACATCGGCTCGCTCTCTGCGAGTACACTTTCTGTGAATGACGGCTTCCTGCAGCAGAGTTTCCTGTGAAGTCTCCCCACAGACAGGCAGGCAGCTGCAGCGTGGCTTCTGATCTTCCAGGTGGATCTCATGATGATTCTTACGCTCACCTCGGTTTCATCTCTACACATCTTACTACTCTGCTATTCCACTTTTATTCTCAGCTCCAGCACACCCTGCCCTTCCTGTTTAACGCTGCATAAGGAGGCTAAAGCAGCGTTGTGAACAGTAATATCAGCTTAATACGCGAGTGTTCGCCGCGTGGTGGAGGTGATGATAGGGGCAGAACAGCTGATATCAGTTTGCAGAGCTAATGAGGCATGAAGGAGCTCCACACTGCTCCAAATCTCCCCCATCCCCTCTGCCTGTTTTAAACTCTGTCTGTGTACGGCACCATTACCTGCCTGCATCGTTTAAGCCCTCGCTTTAAGGCTCACTCATTGGTTACCGCTGAGCTAAATTTGAGCTAATGCCGCGGTTGACTGAAGATACGGGGACTCTGTGTTTTGAAGAGGTTAGCTGTTTCCTTCATGATAACATTCTGTTCAGTCCTGCAGAGTGTTTGTGTGATAATAATAAAGTCGACAGGCCCGGAGGGGCTTTTCACGCCCTGCTTGAGAACTCGATATCTCAGGAACACTAAGAGGATTTTGTCCAAACTTATTCATGTGTTCTGAAAATGATATCATGTCACTCTTTCAGGGATTACTTCAAACTTTAGGCAAACGTCCACTAAGGTTCAAGAGGGGACTGATTTGATTTTGGAAGTCAAAGGTGAAAGTATTTGCAAATGTTTCCCCTTGAGTTGGAGGTCAAGGTCATGGAGTCTCAGGCCCATCTCACCCCAGATGCTTTACATGCCTCCCTGTAGGGATGTCAGTTTGTTTTTTGAGCCACCAAGGTGTACCAAATAAATTGTTTTAATTTTTATTAACATGCTTTTGTTTTGGAGTCCATCTCTGGGAAGTACAGTCCAGGCCAAAAGTTTGGACACAGCTTCTCAGTCAATGTGTTTTTTTTTATTTTCATCACTGTTTACATTGTAGATTCTCTCTGAAGGTATCAAAACTATGAATGAACATGTGTGGAGTTATGTACTTAACAAAAAAGTGTGAAATAACTGAAAACATGTCTTATATTCTAGTTTCTTCAAAGTATCCACCCTTTGCTCTGATTACTGCTTTGCACACTCTTCATTCTCTTTATGAGCTTCAACAGGTAGTCACCTGAAATGGTTTTCTCTTCTCAGGTGTGCCTTTCCAGGGTTAATTAATGGAGTTTCTTGCCTTATCAATGGGGTTGGACCATCATTTGTGTTGTTCAGAAGTCAGGCTGATGCACAGCCCACAGCCCTATTAGACAACTGTTAGAATTAATATTATGGGAAGAACCAATCAGCTAAGTTAAGAGAAACAAGTGGCCATCATTACTTCAGAGAGAATCTTCAATGGAATTAGTGATGAAAATAAAGAAAATGCATTGAATAAGAAGGTGTGTCCAAACTTTTGGCCTGTCCTGTACTTTTGGGACGTTGATGTGTGTTTGACAGTCAATATGGCGCAGAAAAGATGAACTTTTCTTCAAAGTTTGGGGCTATTTGAATTCCTTTCTCCGGCATGCAGCCAACGAGGTGGGTTCTTTTATGTCTAATGTGGGTTATTTGAGTATTTTAATAAGTTTACATGCCATACATGTTAATATTTATGTATGTTTGCTTTGCTAATATTGTCATTTACATGTGTGGATTTGGAGGATAAGCTTCAAATAAACCAGTTTCAATAAAACCACTTGTGTCTGTCTATGCTTGTGATTCTGAATCCTTGAATGAAACATGTTGACAAAGCTTCAGGGGACTTTCTTCAAACTCTAAACAATATTTACTCTAATTAAAAAAGTAATTGGATTAAATTTTGGAGGTTGTAGGTCAATGGAAAGTGACACAGATCAGATCAGTACTTGTGAATGGCTTCTTTGGACACAATATCTGCAGCATGCTTCGAAGGAATATCAATCCATTGCACTATTTTCCACTCTGACTTAAGGAAGAACTGATGAGATTTGGGAGGCTCTGGGCCATGGGCAAGGCAAGGATACCAAATGATAATTCCTTTGCTTTTAAACCCAATGTTTCAAAAGTCTTGCAAGCGATTTCCATCAAACTTTGGTCTCTCCTACTGAATGATTGGCTGATCAAATGTGTGAGCTATGGTCTATGGTTGGTTCTTAATTCCATGTTTATGAACATAGCATATAAAAGGGGATTTTCTTCTTACTTAGGAAATATCTGCTTGGACTCAAGGGTGTACATATTTGATTTTGGACCTCATGTTTGTCCACTGCATACAGACATGCAGAATATCACAAACACCACCCCTGGCCTTTCTTATGGACCTTTTTCCAAACTTCTGCTCTCAGTCAGTTTTATATCTTGTGAAGGCTCGGACCGGCCAGCCCTTCTCTTCATCCTCTTCATAATCATACCAAGCACTCAGACATCATTACTGGGATGAACTCACCGTGTATGAGAGCTGGCTTTAAGAGAGAGGGAATAGAAAAGTGGCAGCAGAGGGCGTAAAGGAGAGAGTGGGGAAACCTCCCCTCCATCTTTCATTAATCACAAATCAGTATATTTCTCTCCAGAGACCAGAGCACTCAGAGGGAAGGAGAATGGGCTCCCTCTGCCCTCTTTTTATCTCCCTTCTGTTCGATACCTTCCCCTCCCTCCTTCCCTCTCCTACCACAAGATTTCCCTGCTCTCTAAATGCCAAACCAATAAACCGAGAAGCTAAATTCCCCGTCCCTCTGTCTATCCTCCTCAAACAGACTGCATGTTCAGTATTTCAATAAAAATTGGAGCTTAGATGGTCACATCTCACAGAGCAGAGACACACACACACACAACGACCACAGCTGCGTGCATGCTGCTGTCTGGTATATTTTCCAAAGTCGGTTCAGTGTAACCTACTGTTCCACGCCTCGGCAAACACTGTGACTATTAGTGGGGTCTCACAGGGCTGAATAAGCAGGGGGATTGTTCAAGCTGAATAACAACAGAGAAACTCCAAGGCAGGAAGAAATCACAGAGACCGAACTGGAGAGGCTGTCAGTTTGACGGGAGACCGGGAAAAACGCAAAAGTACCAAAAATCACAGAGAGAGGGAAAGGGCATTAATTAATCACTCCCTTTAGTTTGAGTACGAGATGTTCCATGCTTTATTCCCTATCATTAGTGCCTGTGTGTACAAAGTAGACAAATATGTTCCTACATGAGAACAACAAGCACATATCTATGACCTTGGTGGGCAGGACAAACTGCATGCTCAGGAGTACAGCATGTACACAGATAACATAAAAGACTGAGTGGAAAAAAGTTGAAAAGCTTTCTAACTTTAGTCTCTAATTTATGTGGGACCATCACATGTTTTATTTAATGTGTTCAGGATGCTGCTCAGTCATAATGCAGCAGGTTTTAATGTTATTATAACGGGCCTTTGAGACTTCAGAAGGTTAGCTTGGAGTTAAAAATGTTGCAAATTAGATTAAATTGCAATATGGCTTGTTGCAATTTTCAAATCGCAGACAGTGCAATATTTTTAACCCAAAATGTGTTGAACATTTTGGCATTGTGATGTAGTTTCATGCAATTTCATGCCTATTGAAACCTTTTTTAACCCAGTTGTAAAAACTTTATGCCTATCTTGCTCCCATTCATCTTTTTTTTTTGCCACTGTCAGACTATGTTTGGAATTTTTACATGGTTTTTGAAATTTGATCTCAATTTTGCTGCTATAATCAATTTTCCTTAGTCACTTTTGAATTTTTTTGCCTTTTTTTTTTGCAATTTCATACCTACTTTGCACCTATTAACTTTTTTCTGCTTTCGTACCATTTGGTCTTGTCTCGTTCTTGGCTTGTCTCGGTCTTGGTCTTGTCTCATTCTTGGCTTGTTCCGGCCTTGGTCTTGACCCTGTCTCGACTCCAAAAAGTCTTGGTCTTGTCTCATTCTTGGCTTGTCTCGGTCTTGGTCTTGTCTTGTTCTTGGCTTGTCTCAGTCTTGGTCTCCCGAAAGTCTTGGTCTTGTCTTGGTCTTGGTCCCGACTCGATCTTGACTTCCGAAAGTCTCGTTCTTGGCTTGTCTTGGTGCACTCTGGTCTCAGACAAGTCTTGGTCTTGGACAGTGTGGTCTTGAGCACAACACTACTCACAACGTACACATCAGAACAAACCATTTAAGCTCCTCTGTTATTTATTTTTATGCTTTAATTTCCATGTGCAGCTGTAAACTCTGTCATTAAATTAAAGCCTCAGAGGTTTCATGGTTAACGGGATTATTAATGTTGTGCCTCGCCCATTTATTTGTTCACTCAATTAAAAACTTGTGAGCTGTCAGGTTTACATATATGCTGCTGTATTCATGAATTTACCAAAGCTTTTTAATTAATTCTCTCTTGTTTATACTCAGGAAGGTTTGATTTAGCCATGTTTACAATAGAAGATAAAAAAGTATATGTTAAAAAAGTACATATCTCCACATATATATTTCAAACCTTACTGTATTGTAAACCTAACATGATGTTTAGTGCACCAGAGGAAGGCGTGCACTTATCTTGTCACCTGATTTAAAATCTGAAGAGAAAATGTCAAAACTTTGCACTTATACTTTCTCACCTGGCAGTGAACTATTGGGGGTTTCTTGGGTGAAGATGTAGAAGGAGGACTGAATCTTAAACATTCTGGGCGTAGTATTTCCAACCTTGAGTCCCTGCAGAAGTGAGTCTGTGAGGGCAGGGAGCAGAGAGGATAATGATCCTGCTGATAATGGAGGAGTGGAATCTGGTAAATGAGGCTGCATATGCACACCGCTGCAGGCTGTTCTTCTGCACCCGGTGTCACACACACACACCCGCCTCGGCTCTGGAGCTGTGCAGCATGTGCAAAGTCTTGTCACAAAAATTGATAGCACTACACCTTCCCCTACCGCTTTAATTATTATGTGCCTGTGCGTGTGGAGTGCACGTGAGGGTGTGAGCACTTCAGTTAATGTGTGAGGCTGAGATCATGACCACGGCTGATTCTTTTATTAGCAAAACACCGTCAGCACAAGCACCAAAAGGAGAGGGCGGGGCTTCTTCACAGGAACAAGGCGTGTTTCTCACAGATAGATTCACGTGTTTGTTACTCGAGACTTTCTGTGACGGTTAGATGGTTTTTGAGGAGCTGCTAACAGTTTACACAGGGCCGAATACTGTCAGATCTGATAAGCTTTCATTGCGTTTTGGCCTCCCGTTTTCATTGAAACTCTTTGCAGATTCCCCGAAAACGGAAACTTTTGAAAACGGCTCCAGAGCGGAGAGTTTCCAAAACGCTCTCCGTGCAGCTCCGTGTAAACCTGAATCAGAGCATTACAGAGTAAAACGCAGACGTCACCACATGTGCAGTACTCTTTCATATGAAGGCTGTGCACACATACCAGGAACAACAACAGCTTCATCGTCTACAGAGTACCGTGAGCTGCTTACCGTGCTCGCTTTGTTATCCAGAAAAACTATCCACAAAGGTTTGTTGTCCAGAAAAGAAACTCCTGTGTCTTCATGCGTCCACTCGCCATCGTTGTTTGTGAAAAGTTTTTCTTTTTCGTACATGTGTTGTAGCAGCGCTGTTTCTCTGCAAACCTACATTGCCATCTACTAGGGCTGAACAATTAATTGCAAATTAGATTAAATCCCAATATGACTTGTTGCAATTTTCAAATCTTAGAAGGTTCAATATTTTTAGCCCAAAATGTGTTGAACATTTTGGCATTGTGATGTAGTTTTTGCAATTTCATGCCTATTTTTTACCTCTATTAATGCACCTTTTTCCCACTTTTGGACCATTTTTACCTTTTTTTAACCCCATTTTTACAACTTTATGCCTATTTTGCCCCCATTCATCTTTTTTTAGCCACTGTCAGAACAATTTGTGGAATTTTTACATGGTTTTTGAAATTTAACTCCAAATTTAATTCCCAAATTTGCTGCCATTATCAATCTTCCTAAGCCACTTTTGGATTTTTTTTTGTCAATTTTTTTTTGCAATTTCATACCTATTTTGCACCTATTTATTAACCTTTTTTGCACTTTCATACCATTTTTACCCAGTTTTTACAATTTCATACCTATTTTGCTTCTGTTCTTCACTTCTCCACTTTTTCTCAAATCTTTTATCCTTAGATTAATTTAATGTCAAATTGGTTTTACTATAAAAAGATCTACTGCTTATGTTTGTTTAAGAATACATAAGATTAAGAACACTAAAACAATTGCAGAGTAAATCGCAATATTGGGGAAAAAAATCGCAATTAGATTATTTTCTCAAATCGTTCAGCCCTACCATCTACTGAACCGGCATGCATACGACAGCGGTTTCATTCGTCTCCAGCGTCTCCGTCTGAACACTTTACATTTTTAAATCAGAGAGTGTCCTTGTAAACGTAGCCTAAAACAACTAAGCAGCTACAGCTGGGGCCACACTGCAGGATTTTTGGCCCAACTTTCGGCTCGGATCTCTGCTTCTGACCAAAGTTATCAAATCTGGTAGCTCTGAAGGTGTGAACACACTGAACGCCACTGACAGCCTCGGCAACTTTGGTGACCACTCGCCATGCAAAGTTAATGAACAGTGCTTCTGGGTGAAGGCAAAGCAAGCTTTACGAAAGGAATTACAGCCGTATATTATATCCCGACTTATGTAAAAATAAACCCGTAATAGATATCAGATAAAGGCTCATTTTTTGTTTTTGGATTTTCGATTACCAAACGAAAAACGGGAAACAAGTCATTTTCCGATTTCCGTTTCCATTCATCCAAACAGAAATCCGAAAATCGGATGGTTTCCCGTTTTTGGTTTACCCATATCAACATGAAAAACAAATGGCTGCAAAGTACACGGACCACGACCAGCCCGACTGTTGCACCACCGCAGGGATCATCGACCACATTTGTACAAGTGCCAGCTTTTTCTTAGCATATGCTATGGGGGCCAGAAGACAGTGATAATAATTACAAAACAATTAAAATGAAATATTTTGGTCCATTTGCAATATGATTTATCAGCCCCATTCACCAGTCCTGAAGCACAAACATGTGGTCTCAAATAGTTTGGGTATTAGAGACAAAATCTATCATTAAAACAACACATTTTTAGCCTGCACATGTTCTTATTTAGGTAACACGGAAGACCATAAGGGCCAAAATGAAAGAAAGACAGAGAAGAAAATAAAATTAAAGGCTGAACTTGTTTTACAGTCTGAGGGAAAAGTCCAAATTTTGAGATTGAATTTAGATGGAATGCTTTGAAGGGCCTGATGTGGCCCCAACGTGACCAGGTCACGTCATTGGTCTCAAAAGCTGAAAAGTTTTAACTTTTCAGGCAATGTGAAGTGCAGCTGTGACAGCCAATCAGCGTTGTGTAGGTGTGAGACGACAGCCACAACAACTGATTTTTTCAGACCACAGAGTGGGAATTCATGTCTGTGTGGGAACATGAGTTAGTGAGGACATTAGTTCCACTCTATTCAACAGAAGTTTGGGTTCACTGCAGAGTTTTATGGTTGGTAGAAGAGTAAAAAGCATAGGGATGGGAATTTAAAACATTTTAGTGTGTGTTTGACATCGCTGACACTGAAAATCTACAGACCAACATTTGCCCATAAAATCTGCAGGAATCAATAAGGGAATCGTTAAAGAATTGGATTGGTCAGCAGGATCGTTAATAGCACTGGTATCAATAAAATCGTATCAATTCCCATCCCTAGACGACTTTCAAACCAACAAGCACACAGTGAAAACTTTAGCTCAGATTTTGGTCTTTTGGTAGCTTAAAGCAGCACTCCTCCCTCTCTGAACTTCTGCAAAGATACATTTATACTTCTCACAAAAGCAGCCTTATGAAAGAGAACCGGAGTGAGACGCCTTCATCAGTGAGTCGTGTCCAGAATCCATCATCTCAATGATCCCCTCTCCCTTCGTTAGGAGTCTCCCATGAACTCTGTCCTCTGAATAAAGATGGACGCTCGGCTGAATGTGTCTAATGTGGCCTTGATTACCTTCTGCAAAGACCCAATCAATAGATTCCAGAGCTGAGATGATCCGTAATTGTCTCAATCTGCTGCTGCTCATATCTCCGCCTGTCCCCAATCAGACATTAATGATCAATTATGGTCGGGTTTGCCGGGCAAGTACAGATCGATGTGATAATGTGGCCTTGGCAGTTGTGGGATCTGAGAGGAGGGGAAGGTTGTCGTGCAGTGAACATAAGGAGGAGAGGATGGAGGAGCGGGAACAGGAGAAACCTCACAGTTCGCCGTGCAAGATTCAGCTTTTCCGGGAAGCAGGGATCATTTTCTGACCAGAGCTAACAACTAGTGTTGTGTTAGTCAAGACCGGTCTTGGTCTCGAGACCACATTTTGAAGGTCTTGGTCTTGTCTCGGTCTCAGACTGGCCGGAATCTGGATTTTTTCATCAAGACTGATCAAGACCAGCACTGATCTACTGTTATCCACCTTCATTAAGGTGAATAAGGAGGAGAACTATAAAACAACAAAAAGCTTCAGTTCATGTGTTTTTTCCCCTGTGATGACTGCAGCCTTCCTGGTGTTGTGACTGAGGGACACCCCCCTTAACTGATCAACTTTGTCCTGGTTTATAAAATTGATTTCGTTGGTCTTGTCTCGGTCCCGACTCAGTCTCGGTCTTGACTCCGAAAGTCTTGGTCTTAACGCGGTCGTGACTCCCAATAGTCTTGGTCTTATCTTGGCCTTGTCTCGGTCTCAGTCTCGACTCCCTAAAGTCTTGGTCATAATTCCCAATAGTCCTGGTCATGTCTCAGTCACGGTCTGGGCTTGTCTTAGTCTTGGTCTCAACTCAGTCTTGATTCCCAATAGTCCTGGTCTTGTCTCAGTCACGGTCTGGGCTTGTCTTAGTCTTGGTCTCAACTCAGTTTCGACTCCCAAAAGTCTTGGTCTTGCTGGCCTTGTCTTGGTCTCAGTCTCGATTTCCAGAAGTCTTGGAGTGAATTCCAATTCCTCCCTTAACCCTCAATCTTAACCCTCAATCTCAAAAATGAGCTGCTAGTGCTGTCCCGATTCTCGGAATGTTAAGTTTAGGGACAAGTTTGAGGGCTGTATGACCCCTCAAATTGAGATTTTCTGCCACCACCCTTGGGAGTAAGGGCTACCCAGAATGTATTGCGTATTTTCACCAGCTTAACCGCAAACAAGATGGCGTCCAAAGCGGCGAAAAAACGAGCTACAAATTTAAGTATTTTCGTCAATATGAAATATAAATATATTACAAAACCATTGTATCATCTTATTTAAGCCCTCTTCATGGATTATTGACCTCATTGTTGCATAACATTCATTTTATTTGACGATGTTTGCCAGCCGGACTGGCGGTCCCGGTTTCAGTGCACAGCCTCATTCATAACCTAAAGTTATGGTAGTGTAGATGGATGGAACATTTCGTCATTGTTGCTGGAGTTGGTGGAAATGGACTATGGATGACAGAAATGGCTTCTTCTTTATTTTTTTTAAATTGGCAGACTGAATGCAGCTTGGGCAGAGTGCTGCCCCCACAGTCTGAAGACGTAACTGCATTTAAGGGGTGTCCCATTTGTAAGTCACGAAATAGCCCTTAACACTTGGTTTTGAGTGTCACTGAGATTGAGGGTTGGAATGAGGGTTAAGATTGAGGGTTAAGGGAGGAATTGGAATTCACCCTTGGCCTCAGTCTTAATCTTGGTCCCAACTCGACCTTGACTCCCAAAAAACTTTGTCTCGACTCCCAAAAGTCTCGGTCTTGACTCCCCAAGTCTTGGTCTCAACTCAGTCTCGATTCCCAATAGTCCTGGTCTTGTCTCAGTCACGGTCTGGGCTTGTCTTAGTCTTGGTCTCAACTCAGTCTCGATTCCCAGAAGTCTTGGTCTCAGTCTTAGTCTTGGTCCCAACTCAACCTTGACTCCCAAAAACTTGGTCTCCACTCAGTCTCGGTCTTGACTCCCAAAAGTCTTGGTCTCAACGTGGTGGTGACTCCCAAAAGTCTTGGTCTTGTCTTGGCCTTGTCTCGGTCTCAGTCTCGATTCCCAGAAGTCTTGGTCTCAGTCTTAGTCTTGGTCCCAACTCAACCTTGACTCCCAAAAAACTTTGTCGCGACTCAGTCTCGGTCTTGACTCCCAAAGTCTTGGTCTCAACTCAGTCTTGGTCCCAACTCGACCTTGACTCCCAAAGTCTTGGTCTTGTCTTGGTCTCGGTGCACTCTGGTCTCGGGCAAGTCTTGGTCTTGGACAGTGTGGTCTTGAGCACAACACTACTCACAACGTACACATCAGAACAAACCATTTAAGCTCCTCTGTTATTTATTTTTATGCTTTAATTTCCATGTGCAGCTGTAAACTCTGTCATTAAATTAAAGCCTCAGAGGCTTCATAGTTAACGGGATTATTAATGTTGTGCCTCGCCCATTTATTTGTTCACTCATTAAAAACTTGTGAGCTGTCAGGTTTACATATATGCTGCTGTATTCATGAACTTAACAAAGTTTTTTAATTGATTATACTCAGGAAGGTTTGATTTAGCCTTGTTCAGAGTGGTCGTTCCTGTTCTCTGGTAAACAGACTCTCACGGGTCAAAGAAGATACCAAAGTTGAACGAAGCGAATAAAAAGGATATTGTTCACACAGGAGGCAGGCTGGAAAAACCCAGCAGCTCCTTCATGAGTCTGACGTCACCCTCAAACACTTTAATATTTAATTGAAGTGTCATGAAATTAAAAGGCTGAAGGAGAAGAGGAGGAGGAGGAGGAGGAGGAGATGAATCGAGACGCTGAGGGAGGAAAACAGAGAGAGGCCACTGAAATACAAAAACAGCCGCTCACCTCCTTTTAATTACAAATATGTTGATAATGTGTGATTATCTCTGAGAGAAGAGGCCCTTGACGAGCGTTATCAGAGCGTGTGCACGAGTTTCCAGGCTGAGAGTCCTCGACACGAAAACACGCCGCGGCCCTGCAGTTCAGATCTGGATCAGATCTTCAGCTCACGGGAGGCTTTTTAAGGCTGACGGTGATGTAAAGAAGAGGAGAAACACTCCAGAGTGGAGCTGGGACTGTTTTTAATGGACCAGGACTACTCCCTTTCAGGCTCAGCACAGCAGAACAGTGCCCCCCTGTGGACGCTTGGAGGTATTACAGAAGAGCATGACGTCACTCTGAAGCAAATGGGAGGGTAAACAGTGCAAACTAAGACCTTTAAAATGCTCCTAAAGATGATTTAAACTCATCAAAACCACATCCATGATGCACACTGCTGTTCTGTTGAGGTATTTAAAGTTAAAGAGTTTCATATGAGTCTGAAGTTGTTTAATTTTAACCTTAAATCTGTGATTAAATTGGTTAAACCTACATTTTTTTTTACTTTTTAATATATTTTGTTTCTTTTTTGTTTTTATTTGTGAAATAGTTACATTAACAGTGACACAAAAGAGACAGCAGAAAGAGGAAAACAAAATAAAGAGTAATAAATAATTAAAGGCAGACATAATTTAGACATATACAAACAGGACAGGTTGTAATACTTTGTGGTTGATGTAAAGCCCGACTGGGGAGGTGGATTTTTTTATTGGATGTCAAGCAAGTAAGAGCAGAAGAAAAAGGGGAAAATAAAAACAAACCATCAAACAAAAATACTTCACAAATGCATAAAAATACATTTATTTATTTTAATTGTCTCTTTTTAAATGACCATGCAGCACTTGGGTTGAAAGTGCTTCTGTTTTGTAGTTGGCCTTCACCATTTTGCAGGAAAAAAGAGAATTAAACTGATGTAAATAACTGTGTTTATAAAGCCCTGTGGAATGTTCTGATTATTAAAACACAATTTAAACAACCCTACTATTATTTTACTCCTCATAAAACAACTTTTAGACCAACATATTTTCTAGGGCTGAGTATTGGAAAGAGCCTCACGATATGATACATGTCATGATACGCTAATATATCGCAATATATCACAATACTGTGATATATTGCAATATTCTGCTGTTAACTAAGCAAAAACTAGAGATGGTGAATATGTAAATCACACAATATTACTCAAAAATTAAAGTACAAATCAAGTCAAAACTACTTGATTGAAAACAACTTTTCCATTTTTATTGTTTTTGAAATATGTTAAATCCAGTGTTACATACAAAAACTTAACCTGAAAACATAGAGCACATCAAGTCACTTAAACTAATGTGGCAAAGAAATTAATCTTCTTTTCCCTTTAACAATGTGTTGAAAGCATCCAAACCTGCAGTGCAGCTCAAACTGTGACTGAACACATGAGGAACAAAGAGCTTTGAGTTACTGACAGCACACAGTAAGTAAAAAAATCACATATTTCTCCTGTCACTGTCTGAACTGAATAGACTGTTAGAAACAAAACCTGCACTCGTGCAGCAGATAATTTCATATTTCGAAAGAATCGTTCACATGAGGATGCAAGCATGAAATTTGGCACAAATAATTGCCGTGTTTATTTTTCAAAGGCCATTGCCTTTTTCCAAAGAAATGGCCCTTAGAGAGAATTTGTGCCCATTTTGTTCCTACATAACCATTTGAACTAACAAAAAAAAACTATAGAATTAATAACATTCAAGACAAATGGCAGCCATCTTGAAAAATGGCCACCATCTGAATTTTCAAGTGTCTGACGTCATTTTTCAAGAGTGGCTCGAAGAGCGTACATGTGCCAAAACCATGGCTGCATCACCATTTGAACTATTGAAATAATGAGCACTTCACACAAATGGCAGCCATCTTGAAAAACTTCCGCCGTCTTTAATTTTGGAGCATCTAACGTCATTTTCCAAAAGAGTGGCCCTTAGAGAGTATTTGTGCCAAATTTCATACTTGCATCCTCATGTGAACGATTTTTTCACTTATCTGCTGCACTACACATAAGTATTTCTAAGTTGTATTTTATTTCCAACTCTGATTAAAGCTGGGGTTGGCGATTTTGGAAAACTAGCATGAATTTGAAAGTCCCGGCATGATTATTGGTTGGTGTTTTCCCTGTTTTACTCCTGCTGTAGATAGCGGATATCTTTCGCTCTGTTTTAAGAACACATTATGAATTGATTACCATTGGGTCATAAAGACCATTTTAACAAGTATAACAAAAAGTGTATCTAAATCAGATCGCCAACCCCAGCTTTAACTATGAGTTTAATTTTACAAAACAATGAATTTTAAGATTTGAAATCTCGATATTGTATCCGAGGTCAAAATATCACATTATATTGCTGTATGGATATTTTTTCACACCTCTGATATCTTCATTGTCCTTGAGTTTTTCTTCTGTGTATGATGTTAAATGCTGCTGAGGTTGGATTAATTAAAACTCATTTTGCATTTAGTTCCACCTTCATTGTCTCCATCACCTTCACACACACACACATGGGCGAGGCGTGTACTCGGCCCTCATACAGTGACTGACGCGACACGTCCCAGGTGAGAGGGTCCATGTTGGCCGTGACGGCCGCTGGCAGGTGATTAGTACCGAGTCAGACCTCGCTGCCCCTCCATCCCACGTTACTGCGCCGAACGCTCCGTCTACTTAATACATAATTATAAAAGTCACACGAGCGTCCTTCACATGTCTGGAGGGGGTTTGGGGATTAAGAAGAAACTCTCAGCAACAGGAAACCTTTTAATTGTTTGAAGTTCAGGTGGTTCTGCAGCTCTACATCCAAACCCCACCCACAGGAGGAGGTGATGGAGCGGCGGGGGGGTCACTAATGATTCTGTCAATCACCACCTTGGTCTATGAGTCACTGCATCCCGCCAGGCCTGTCACTCAGCGGGCGCGGGGAGCAGAGACCAGGCAGTAAATCATATCTAAGTGAAAGATTATGAGGGATTACATCAATATAATGTGCATCCATACGCAGCATCACAGCCGAGGAATAAAAACCAGAGTGTGAACCATGAGGTAGCTGCCTCTTTAATCAATTTGCACCTAATGAAGGAAGAAAGGCGATTAAACACGTGAGTTAATACGGAGAATCCTCCATGGCCTGACCCTGCCGCTCTGCATTGTCCCCAGAATTACAGTAACAGGATTGGCGAAGCGTCGCCTGCAGTTACACCCGTCCTCCAGCGTGCACGGACGAGCGGGGTTAGCATTAATTTCCAAAGCCTTATGTTGCATTTGCATAATTACCATAAATCATCACAGGGATGCTCTGGTCCTCGGTGGAGGAGCAGAGACTGCTGGGAAATGGGACAGCTCGGAGCGGCGGACCGCTGAGCTGATAGCTGACGTTGTAATGAATAAGAATAATCGAAAGGTTCTTCAAACAATATTAAGAAGTCTGCGGGGCAGCTCCTCTCCTCAGGGCCATTAAAGCTCTGGCTGGAAGTTAAAGCTGATGTCTGAGAGTGAAGCAGACCATCAAGATTTATATTTATCTGTTAATAATAACACCTGTAAACCCTGTTGGTTTTATGTATTACACATTAGACCATTAGAGCCCTCAGGTCTACAGGACTGTTAACAGTTCCCAAAGTTAAAACAAAAACTTACAGTGAGGCATCTTTTTTACTGCCACGACCCCCTCTTATGAAACAGAGTGGGCTGCAACTAATGTTCATTTCTTTAAAAACAAACTCAAAACCTACCTTTTTAGTCTTGCTTGTACCTGAATTACCTTTTAGTTTTTATTTATTCTACTTACAGCCCACTTTTTTATTATTTTATTCTATTTTTTTAAATCTTTTTTTTTATCTTTGTTATCTTTCCTTATTTTATTTTCTAGTTTTTCTTTTTTCTTTTTTAGCTTCATTTCAATTTATTATTTATTCTTATTATTATTTTTTAAATTCTTCTCCTTATTTTATTTTATGATATATTTATTTTACACTTTAACCTAACCTCCAGTGTTTTCTCATTTTTAAAACTTAAGATGGTGTTTCCTCAGTATGTACTGGGTACAGCAGTGTGCTCTATTGTTGTCTTTTATTTATGATGTTGGGTGGAGTGGGTTTGGGTCATAAATCGGTCATTTAATTCATCTGTCTGTTTGTAGAGCACTTTGTGCTACATTTTTTTATGAAAAGTGCTGTATAAATAAAGTTTGTTTGATATCATTTGATTTGATGCATGAACATTTCCCACAGCACTGATTCACACTGAGCACTCATCATCTAACAAGTTATCACCACTGAGTCTCCCTCTGGGGTCCAGGTCAGTCCTCACCTGATGACAAAGTGAGCAGCAGAGCTGGGCGGTGCATCAGGCAAACTGGATTTTAAAAAAGAGGCAAAAAAAAAAACAGCCTCATGGCTGTTTACACTTTCCTGTCATTGTCAATAAACCTACTGACACACCAGATGGACTGTTCAATATTAACTACACAGAAAATATATCACGAGGCCATCAGCAGCCCAAAGAAAGTGTTTGGAAATGGGCAGAATGTTTCAGAAGCATATCCTGCAGGTGATTGGACGATCAGTCTGTCAATCAAATGTTTTCCAGGCCAATCAGAGTAGGTGGGGGCTTCTGCTGCGGTGTAAAGGACAAAACAGGAACAGCTTAACAGAAAAAACTCCCACCAAAACATGCCAGGAATGGAGAGAAAATGATTTTTAAAAGAGAAATGCTTTCAGTGGTTATATATATTTTTAATTTGATGCAGAAATGCGAACCAGATCTCACAAACTGCTTCAGAAACTGTTAGCATCTATGCTAATCTCTGCAGAAGAAGTCATCATACTCAGGTTCAGTTTTACAGCTCAATAAATGAACCTAAAATACATTTTAATAAAACTGCTTTTGGCCTTTGGTGTTATTCATTTGGCCATTTTCTTAGAGATCAAATATGTGTTTAATTTACTTGTTGAATTGAAGATATTTATGTTTAGCTATATGTTCTTTATCTACATGTACTGCCTATTAATGACGTTGCAACATTGAACAGTAATGATCAACTATCTTGGGAGCTGGGTGGTGGTATATTTGGGTTTTTTATGTTTGTTATACACAGAGACTCTGAACTACTCTATGCAACATCTTTTTGTTGTAATGCTGCAAAAAATATAATAAAAAGGTTTGAAAAAAGGGTTAAAATTTGTGACCAAAACATCATTTTAATGTAAATATTTGTAGTGTGATGTATGAACTATGCACTTGTGTGATTCAATACTATTTTAATAGTTGTTTAATACTGTTGTTTAACCTATAGAAAAGTTTTTTAATGATGTAAATGTGACTTTTAGGGCTTTTTCTGTGACATATGACACTATAAGGAGCTGTTGTCCTGCACTTTCTATCAACTTTACTTTATTAACTTTTCTCTTGATATAAAAGGAGGCTGAAAATCTTCTTTATTATCAATCATCAGATATTAAAGAGCTATGCTGTGTGCCGACTCATCTAACATCCGTCATGTAGATCATTTTCAGTACAAAATTACTTTGGTAAAACTTTTATCTTCTTGCTGATGATATTCTTTCCTTTCTGTCACACAGAGGCCTCTGAATTATTTTCAGTCTATTTGATAACCTGCTTAGAAACCTCACAGGAGCTTTAATCAGATGGGAAATTACTGTGAACCATCTCAGTGTGGGATTATAAGGCTGAGTGAGCTGAAGCTGCTGAAGCTGCTGCTCTGTGGGGATTTTTATTCGTCAGGTCTGAGGAGGGAAATTGGCTGCTCCAACATTTTTAAACCCCCTCAATAATTATGATCTTTTCCTGAATGGTGTGGATGTTTATGATGTTGTTTTTTTATCTTCATCATTACCTGACAGCACTTGATGTTTTAGTTACTTGCAGTGGCGGCTCCTGAAAAATTTCTCAGGGGGGGCAACAGTTGTGGTAAAATGATTGTTCATTCAATGGGTAAATTAATAATTTTAAATAAGTCAGATGACTTACTTTACAGTGTTACATTGCATTGTTTGAATTGTTTTTCCTGTTGATGGCAACACCAGACATAACATGTTTATGTTATTCATCCTATGCTCATGAGAAATAAACGTAAACAAGTCTGACAAGTATTTGGCATTATTATGTTATAAAGGTTTGTCTGTATAAAGACTGTAAATGAACATGTACAACTGTTTTTGAGATGATAAAAAATAAACTTTACCCGTTAGCATACACTCAAACATTTTTGTTTGCCTACAGCATTTAGTGTCCATGTTACAGTTTGTGTTAGACCATGTCCAGGTTTTTTATTGACCATAAGTTCCTGAAGCAGTTCCTGTCCAGATGAAGACAAGAGTCCAAGTCCATGTTTATATGTGCATGTAACGGTGAATATTCGTCAAAAGATGGCAAAAATATGGCAACAGAACAACACAGAAACATCCCAGAATGATACTGATGCTATTAATTGCATTACTTGTACACCGTTTACTCCGACAATTTTGACAAACCATCGATAAATCATTCAAGTGTGTCACTTTGGATCATCTCTCTTGGGCTTGCGCTGTGCATCTCGTCCGAGCAGGCATTAGTGCATATGATGCAATCACGTTGGGGCGAGCCCTCCCTGAGCCCATAGAAATGCATTGTAAGGTCCAATATTTGAAAAAAAAAGAGAGCACCTGGGTCGATTTTGAGTCTGACTGAATTGGGCTGCTGGTTGGACAGTGACATTACAGCGATGTTCGGGCTGCTGATCAAACAATAAAATGAAGACTTATGGCCCTTTTCCATTAGCCCTATTCTACTCGACTCTACTCGGCTCTACTCGGCTCTACTCTACTCGCCTTGTGCTGCTTTTCCATTAGCCCCGGTCGCCTGCTCAACGGGGTGCAGTGTCGCTGAGCAGCTCTGCGGTGACATCATTTTGAGCGCGACACAACAATCTGTGGCTTTTTGTCACAAACTGAGTAAAAAAGGAAAGCAGAAGAAGGCTGCAGGTGGTAAGAAGAAATACCCCTTGAGAAGCACAGGAGAGTTTTGGAAGCTATACAACAGAATGAAGCCGAGGACGAGAGCAATCCAGCTGCAAAGAAAAGACGTATGAGGGTAAGCTAATGGTAGCTACCGCTAGCATGCTAGGTCGTCACGCTCACGACTCATCAATGACGACATTGTCTGACCTATCAGTTGCCGGCAGTCGGTAACGTCATCTTTTAGTATGGACTCAGCTCCCTTGGAACCAGAATGGAGTAGGTACTAAAACTAGCTTGTTTTAGGAGGTACCAGGCTAGTGGAAACACGCTGCTAATCGAGTAGAGTAGGGCCAAGGCGTGCTAGTGGAAAAGGGCCATTAGACAGGAATAATAAGGGCACAATTAACTCTTTTCTCTCTTTTTTTTTCACGTGGCTTAAGGGGGGCGATGCACTATCACCCACTATGCACCAGCCGCTCCTGGTGACTTGTGAGGTGGTTCACTTTTGACACAAGCTCATCAGCTTCAAACTAAGACATCAAACTGCTCGCCTAAATGAGGGCCTGAGACTCTGCATGGGGAGCTCACTCCCACAGTAACAACGCTCAGGTCTGAGTGTAATAGCCATTCTTCAGGGCCGATACAACACTTGACCTTTCCTGCTCCTGCCCGTCCACAGTAATGAAAGGTCGGCGTGTACTGTGAGTAAAAACGACGGCACAGATTCAAATTAAGCGAGCTCGCTGACAGGGCGACTGTTTGCGCTCGGCGCTGGATGAGATGTGTGAAAATGAAAGTGAGGGTTAAATGCTTTGACACAGGGTACAGTGTGTGCTCGGTAATCTGCTGGAGCTCTAATGCTTTTGTGTGATGATGAATTTGAGTCAAACGAGGAAAAAATCAGGTTATTTCAGGAGAGCTGTGAGCAGACCTTAACCTGCAGACCCTGGAGAGGTGGTGCAACACCAGAGAGCGTCTCTTATCTGCTGGTCTGTATAGATTTATACGAGCACACAGAGAGCAAAGGAACTCCACAACTACAACCCAAACTTCCCCTCCTTTATCTCCCCTGCCAGGCCTCTCTGCGTGACCCGATAAAGACAGCAGGTGGCTGAAATGGAGAGCACGAGCAGAACGTGAGGGAGAGGAGCCTAAAGACAGAGAAACACATTAAATATGAAAGGCAGAGGCAGAAATACACTGTGACGTGACAGATAAAGAAAGACGGGCCTTTGGGGGAGTGTGGATGGAGAGGGCAGAGACGGGGAAGGTGACAGCTGGCAGATGAGGAGAGGGCTGCTCGACCCGGTCTCAGAGCACCTGAGCGGGCCAGATGGACCGACCTGCCCCAGTGTGCCCTTCACCAGCCAAAACACACACATTTGCATATACTCTGGGTCTTTATCATACCCTTGTTAGGCTGGCATGCCACTAAACAACTACTCAGTATAATGGAGCTTTAACCAGAAACATTTTCTACCTTTAAAAACACCTGCAGTCAATAAGAATGAAGCTGCATCCACGGCTCTGGGTTATTTATTAAAGATGCTATGAGGAGTTTCTAAGTGATTCCAAAAAGCTTCTCACTTTTAGATATATGCCTGATGGAAATACACACTTTAAGATGAGTTTTATAGCATCAAAATAGGTTATCTATAAATGCTATTCCTTAGCTTCATGGTCGGGTCGGACAGGGCTGGACTGGCCTGGTTACTCAACTTCAGGAACAGGACATTTAAAACTAGAGCAAATTTATATTATTCAGACACGTCTTAGAGCACCGGGCTGTAAGTAGAGATATATAGCCGGCTACAAAACTACGATACTAAGTTTTCCAAAAATTGCTTGTTGTCACACATCAAAAACTACCGCTACGTAACTAGAAAGAGATACATTACCCCGTGGCTTTGCATCCTGTAAGTTGTTGAAAAAAGAAGTTGTAAAACAATGCAGAGTTCTGAGGAAGGTCCGAGCTGCATTCATTAGCATCACAACAAACACAAGCTTTGGCTTGGGTCACATCTTTACCACAGTCGCCGTGCGTGTTCATGGGCAGCAGAGTCTTTATGTCGCCAGAAATAGATTCTCCTCATAGCACCTTTCAAGATAAGTACGGGTTAACGCTTATGCTATCATCAAGTAAACTTATCATTAACCCTTTCATGTATGAATTACTAAATCGCAAAGGAATACTTGTTTTAAAGCTTCCTTTTACTTTCAAACAAGTTGAAAATCATGGTCATTTTTTATTTAAAGATGCATTTTGAAGTAGTCTTGCATCTGTCCACTGCACTGTGCATCAAAATAGTAATTTCATGGAACTTAATAAAGATCCACAAACACATCCTGCAAACGTTTATTAAGAGTAAGTAAAAGAAAAAGCTAAATTTGAAATATATATTGTAGCTGTTTAATCAAACTATTCACTTGTTAATTACACCAAAATTTAAAATAAATAATACGAAATTATGTGAGCTCAAAATAACAAATTTGCCCTTTGTCGGCTGTGTTGGATTTTGGATGCAACATCTCAATATGGTACAAAAAAAAAGGGCAAAGATAATATTTATACTTTATGAAACTTGAGAGAATGGTTTGGGAGTTCATAAACATAAAGGGGATTAAATTTAATCCAAATATCTGTCTACTGTAGTGGACACCATGCATGAAAGGGTTAAAAACACATCTGTGTCTTTGTCCAATAAACAATCATTCAGCTCCTCTGGTTTGTCTTTAGACACTGAAAACATTAATTCCAGTCTGTTCAAGTATAAATGTTCATTATAGCAGAGAAGGACACTGACACATCAGCTGCTGCTCTCCTCTGATCCTGAAACATCCAGAAGGCTTATGGCCGGGTCACTCTGGTATGTATGTGTTGTTTAAATATTTTTAAAAAATAAAAGATAAGATTATCATTTATGGATCCTCAGAGGGGAAATTATTTGTCGCAGCAGTACAGGGGTAGGTTAAGTACAAAGGTAAAGTAGCATGCAATAAAAGTTTTTTTTTTGTTTTCTTTATTTAAATATCTATCTATAGTTATATTTATTCAATATTTATATTCATTTTGATGAATATATCTTTTTATCTGTTGTACTGAACTGCTATTGGAATTCTAGTGTCCCTGAGAGAGCTTTTCTTAAGGGATTAAAAAAGTTCTGTCAAATCTAAAATAATCTAAAGTGCAGAGCTAACAAACAAAAAAGTGAAAAAGGTAGAGGAACTTACATTTATAAAATTAAAAATAAAAATTGGCAGAGTAAATTATCATTCAAGACAACTGTGCAGCGCATGGAAGGTAAAGTGATGGTGTTAAAGTGACACAGTGTGCCAGGTGTAATATAATCACACATACACATAAATATATATAAATGTATACATATTATATATACACCTAAAAACAGACCTGCTCTGATTCCTCAGTGGCTAACCCTGCAGTGTAGGACCGCCCTCTAGTGTCAAACTCCTGTTACTGCAGCCAAAACCCATTTCAGCACCACAGTAAGGGACAGCTCCCTCACTCTAAACCCAGGCTTCAAATGATCAAAGATGAGACACAAGAAATCAACTTTTACTCCAAAATATGGGATGAAACAGCTGAGAAGTAAGAATTTAAATCACACGTCATGTACAGGATGTGATCTACAGTAGATGTTTGTGCTCGTCCTCATTACTCCAGTAATTTAGAGCCAGTCCGGCTAGAAAAACACACAGCCAGTCCCCAAACAGTATTGACTGATGTCTGGTTATAAAAAGACATCTATCATCTCGACAGTCTGAAATTAAAGCTGTAGTGGTCTGAGTGTGTGTGTGTGTGTGTGTGTGTGTGTGTGTGTCTGTGTGTGTGTGTGTGCGCTCCATCTCCTGTGTGTGAGTGTGGCAGAAGATGAGGCTGTTGTGTGTTGACGGCGTACAGTATTATGAAACAATAAAATTCAGACAGCTGATTCATATCTGGGCATAAAAGCCAGAGTTTTGTTAGGTTCCTTTTTAATGAAACCTATAATTTCTGCCTCCGTCCTTTGGAGTTGCCGTGGAGCGCGGGGATCGATCATAAAGAGAGATATCCACGGCGGCTCGATTTTGTGCCGTGGCGATGATTGAGCTGAGTTACAGCGTGGAGGAGCGTTTAAGGAAGGAAGAGTCACAAGTCGACTTCATCAAACTCCCATAACTCCTCAAAAAACATCAAATGAGGAAATATCTTGGATATGAAGCAATGATTATCAATAAGTATGAACAATGTAGCTCAGTCTGTACAACAGTGAAGCCAAACTACAGACAGGACAAGCCCACACATGCTGCTCAAAAACACAACAGGAATCAGCTGTTTAGCTGCTGCTGCTGTTGGACATAGTTCAACTTTTGTTACAGCGCTAGGCTCTAATAAACTGGTCAAAAAAATTTAAAAAGGGGGCAGGACTTATGGCACCAGCTTTGAGAACAGCAATGACTGAGCAGGAAATGGTCAGATGTTTTTTCGGGGTAAAATTTCCAGGTCTGGAGCTTCGACCACTGTCATTTCTTTGAGAAAAGGAGAATTCAAGCACATGTAACAGAGTAAGAGCGCAAACTTCTGTCACCCACCAACAATAAACTCCAGCAGGAAGACTTGTCACGTTTAATATTCTGATATTTTTAAGGTAAAAAAGTTCTTGGAAAGGGACACTGCTCCCGGGCTTCATAATAAGCAGCTTGGTGACGAGCAGAAAAGTTTGTTCTCATTGAAAAGTGAAATTTATGTTGCATCAGTTTAACATAACTTCTAAAAGTTCTGTTGGTAAGTCCAGACTAAACTCCAGGCTGAAACCAGTCGAGTTGCAGAGGTGTAAGGTTTATCTTAAGTGGTAGGATGTTGTGTTTAAATTAAGCAAAATGCAGTCCCAGATGTGACATCCTATCTTCATTTAAATAATCAGGTAAAAGTTTTTTAAATGTTATAAAGCCACAGAATTCTGAAGCAAATGAAACGCACTGTATCCCAATTAGGGCTGAACAATTAATTGCAAATTAGATTAAATGTTGCAATTTTCAAATCAGAAGGTTCAAATTTTTTTAGCCCAAAATGTGTTGAACATTTTGGCATTGTGATGTAGTTTTTGCAATTTCATGCCTTATTTTTTACCTCTATTCAAACACTTTTTTTCCCACTTTTGGACCATTTTACCTTTTTTAACCCTTTTACAACTTTATGCCTATTTTGCCCCCTGCTTCATCTTTTTGGCCACTGTCAGAACCAGTTTTGAATTTTTTATGGTTTTTGAAATTTAATTTCAAATTTAATTCCCAGTTTTGTTGCCATAATTTTCCTAATTTTCCTAAGCCACTTTTTGGATTTTTTTTCCATTTTTTTTTTTTTTTTTTTTTTTTTTTTTTTTTTTTTTTTTTTTGCACCTATTTATTTTTTAATTCTTTCTTACTTTCATTTTTTTTTTACCCTTTTTTTACCTATTTTGTTCTTTTTTCTTCACTTCTCCACTTCCACTTTTTTGTCTTCATCCATTTAAATAATCAGGTAAAAGGTTTTTAAATGTTATAAAGCCACAGAATTCTGAAGCAAATGAAACGCACTGTATCCCAATTAGGGCTGAACAATTAATTGCAAATTAGATTAAATCACAATATGGCTTGTTGCAATTTTCAAATCGCAGAAGGTTCAATATTTTTAGCCCAAAATGTGTTGAACATTTTGGCATTGTGATGTAGTTTTTTGCAATTTCATGCTTATTTTTTTACCTCTATTCAAACACTTTTTTCCCACTTTTGGACCATTTTTACCTTTTTTTAACCCCGTTTTTACAACTTTATGCCTATTTTGCCCCCATTCATCTTTTTTTGGCCACTGTCAGAACCAGTTTTGGAATTTTTACATGGTTTTTGAAATTTAATTTCAAATTTAATTCCCAGTTTTGTTGCCATAATCAATTTTCCTAAGCCACTTTTGGATTTTTTTGCCAATTTTTCCCCATTTTTTTTTTTTTTCGCAATTTCATACCTATTTTGCACCTATTTATTAACCTTTTTCTACTTTCATACCATTTTTACCCAGTTTTTACAATTTCATACCTATTTTGCTTCTGTTCTTCACTTCTCCACTTTTTCTCAAATCTTTTATCCTTAGATTAATTTAATGTCATATTGGTTTTACTATAAAAAGATCTACTGCTTATGTTTGTTTAAGAATACATAAGATGAGGAACATTAGAACAATTGCAGAGTAAATTGCAATATTGGGGAAAAACATCACAATCAGATTATTTTCTCAAATGGTTCAGCCCTATCCCAATGCAGACGAACAAACATTGTATTTAAAAAAGTAAAGACAGCAAAAGCAGTTTTCAATATCATATTGAGGATGTGAGCAACTTCAAAGGAAATAAACTCATACTCAAAACCATGTTTCACAGTTTTCTGTTCAAAAACAAACACTTTTTAATTACCATTCAGACACGAGGACCCTCCTGAAAACCAGATGTAGCATCTCAAGAGGCTAACCTCTAATAAATCAGACGACAGGTCTATGGTTCATGGATCTGTCCCTAACTTTAGTTCTTACTTTAGTCCACTTGTCTCCTCTTACCTCCCTTCCTTCACCCTCACACCAACACAGCATCGCAGGATTTGCTGTTCATCATGAGACTGGGATCCACATTCAAGATTTCCTGCTGCTTAACAGAAGGTTTTTTCTTGAGCCATGATGGAGGGATTCATGATTGGCTATATGGATTCATGTTGGATGAATATATTTGTGTATATATGTATATGTGTTTTTTATATATGTATCTATGCATATATGTGTATCCATAAAATGAAGAGCTTTATGCTCTATTGTAAAGTGTCTTGAGATAACACTTGTTATGAATTGGAGCTATACAAATGACCATGATCCATCTGATAACATAACGGAGGCAAAGTTTACAACAAAATCCAGTAGGTAGAAATTAAAGGGAGATCTGAATATTTTGGCTTCAGCTCTGGATGACTGCCCCTCTGTCCATCTTAACCCTTTACCTGCCAGCTCAACTGTTTGGCAGAGGTCATCAACAAATTCGGGGATGTTAACTGTTTTGAAAAATAAAATAAAATCCTTGTTTGATTCTGTTAAAACTGCAGGGAACAAAGAAAACTGCAAACAAACCAAACAACAGAAAGTTTCATGGTGTAGGATTAAAAGGTTGATTAGGTGATGACATAAGAATGCACAGAATGTTAATAACATAGCAAAAATAAGTTAAAATAGATGATATTGAGTTTGACAATACAAAAAAGTTTTTATGATTAACAGATTATACACATAAAACATCATATTAGTAAATGGTTAAGGTATTTAAATAATAATGATGGTAATAATAATAACTTTTAGCTTTTAAATGCAGTTATTTCAGTATCCTAAATCATTGACAGTAACAAACAATGATGTTATGTTCTTTTACAAATTAAATATTCCTGCATTTTTTATTAGTTTGTTAATTTTATTACATATATTTGTTTAATTTATGAATATATATACATGTATTTTTATAGACATAACTATCATTATAATTACTGTCTCTATTTTTATTTAAAACACCAACAACAATTTAAGTCCTAACTTAACTTCTGATTATATGCTTGCATGTGATACATATGTATATTCATTAATATGTGTGTGTATGCATATATGTGTATGTATGTGTATATATGTATATGTATATGCGTGTATGTGTATGTACATGTATATATATATATTTTTTTTCTTTTCTTTCTTTTACTTCTTAAATGTTTTTGTTTGTTTTATTATCCTAATCATCATTATTATGCTTTATGACCCTTGTTTGTGTACCTGGGTGATGTTTTTTTTTTTTTGTGCACATAGATGTGTTATGTGCATTGATGTGTTTGCATTAAGGTTGTTAAAACAATAAATATAATGTTGGAAAAAAATATTCCTGCATTTATCTGTTAAAGGGTTAATATACCGTCTGTGTTATGACCAGTTAATCATGAATAAAGAGCAGTTTGTACTTTTAAATATGTGAACTGAGTAACCGAATCCCCTTTAAAGCTTTAAATAAACAGTTCAGCTCTGACACAGTCCATTAAACAGGACACGACCACACATGCTGTCTTTACTGTCATGCTGCAGTGTTTTGTCACAGACTGATGTTATAGGCACAAAGGTTACAAATTCAATCACTTCAGAGACCCCTGCCATATCACAGTGCCGTGCATGATTGCAAAAGCCCCCCGAGAAAGTATCGCTGGGTCAACAGAAAGCAGAGTGTTAGAAATTCAAACCAGGGCGGAGCTGTCAGCGACGAGGCAATCACACGGAGAGAGGAGGAAATCTCATAAGGCGAGACAGAGTTAAGGAAATGCAGTGGCGTGCTTCGATCAATCAGCCGTAGAGAAATAAAACAGGAAGTCGTATAGGAGGAGAAGCTGAGCCTCGGCCTCCCCACAGAGCGCGGGGGATCCACGGCGTCAGCACATTCAACCGGTGAAGCAACATCTGTTTTTCATCCTCCTCTCCTCTATCTCTCGTGACCTCAGGGAGTCAACACACACACATCCTCCCTCTCTGTGATGATGATCTGGCCTCAGAGCCACTGAGCTCAGCATTTCTTCACATCCCAAAGGATCTGAAACAACCAATATTTACTATCCGAGTGTGTGTATAGAATCCTTGACGGCTTTATCCACAACCTTCCACGGCCTGGAAAAGCATCGGTGGTAACACTTTACTTGAAGATCTAGTTTATAATGCATTAGAAGCACATGCATAAGACGTTATAATGCATGTATAATGCTTCATTATAATGGTGTATAACCATGTATAAGAACTTGTACCAAGGTTTATAAAGTATTACAAGTGTGGACATAATGTATTATAATCAAGCCTTTATAATGTTTTATACCTGCATACTCAAGTGACAAGAGTTTAGAATGAAGAATCTGAAGTCCTGGGTCACATTAGAACCATCCTTACTCTAGACAGGAGTAAAGAAAGGTTGTAATGCCTTATGAGGATGACTTTAAGAGCTTTTAGTAAAGTGACAACACTGTATAAAGTTGTTAGCATTTGCATGATACAATAACACAATTAGAATCACTAAGGAGCAGGATTTTACTGGCTGGAAGTAAAATGTAAGTTAGAAATTAAACACCATAATGATCTTTAAAACAACCTTATTGTGCAAAAAACAAAATATAAAGGATGTTGCAGATTATCCTCTACATATCAATACAATTAAAATCTGTAAAAATAAATCCTGCATAGCTCACAAATTAAAATTCTAGCACCTGAGACTTAGTATTGTCTTAAAGGGTTGATCACAGCACCAATAACTGGCAAAATGACAACTTTGGGCCGTGAGACCTGATATTCACCTACTTGGTGATTGTTATTTTTTTATTGCTTATATATTTTTTTTCTTACTTATGATTCGTCCTGTGAAATTTTGTTAGGATTTTGAATTCTGACTTATGAAACTGTATAAACTTCTTTTTAATTTTTTTACTTATTTTTTCCATCTGTATCTTTTGAGATGGTTAGTTGTTGCATCACTGTCAACTGTAATGGACTGAGCGCCTTGTGCGCACGTACTTATTTAGGTGCCTTGACACCTCCCACAACACACTTATGAAGTGTGCAGTTATTCCTTGCGAGGTTGTGGACTGTGCATATGAGAGACTTTTACAAGATGTGTGAGTTTTGTGGCCATTGTTCATTTGTTTTGTTTTTTGTTTGCAAAGTGTTCAATTTGTATGTTTATTAAAACTATAATAAAAATACTAATCCAAAATAGATAGATGCAGACAAAAAATATAAATAAACGAATAAATCTGAAAAAAAAAAAAAAATTCTAGCACCTGAGAGGACTGAAGAATGCAATTTATAACATTATTATTGATATTTATAAGGCATTACGCCCTTTCTGTAACTGAGAATTTAGTGTCTGTTCTATGTTGAGCAGTTCTATGTGTGTCTTTACTCCTGTCTAGAGTAAGGATGGTTCTAATGTGACCCAGGACTTCAGATTCTTCATTCTAAACTCTTGTCACTTGAGTATGCAGGTATAAAACATTATAAAGGCTTGATTATAATACATGATGTCCACACTTGTAATACTTTATAAACCTTGGTACAAGTTCTTATACATGGTTATACACCCAGATAGCAAAATTCTTCTGGCCCATAACTGGGCCACAATTCACAGGCCACATCGCCTTATCTGGCCTGTATTCGGTTTGGAATGATGGCACTTGGGCGGTCCACTCTTGTTTGCAGGAAGTGGGCCACAATCGAGCCATCACAATGCCAGATATAAACCAGAAGCACCCAGCAAACCGGACATGGGCCACTTTAGGCTCACATCCGGATGACCTGGTGTAAAGTTTGCCATATTTCAGCCAATGGTGGGCCGTAATTGTTTTGTGATATTTGTGCCAAATGTAGCATGTAGCACATGGGCCGGCTTAGGTTCATGTCTGTTTCAAACGGGCCAGAAGAACGCCTAAAGTGACAGACTGTTGCCGGAAGTGGCCCACATCCATATGCTATCTGGGCACCATTATAATGACAATTATGAAGCATTATACATGCATTATAACGTCTTATGCATGTGCTTCTAATGCATTATAAACTAGATCTTCAAGTAAAGTGTCACCGCATCGGCAGGCTGCTCACACTGCAACTTATTGTAAAACTAACAACAGCCGAGGAGATCAGGCTCTGAATTCTCTCCACTTTAAACCCTCTGACCTGCTTTTTATCCACACCAATCCAAATCAAACAGTCCTCTCCTGAGTCAAAGCTTTTCTCTGCAGCAGCTCAGTGGACAAGTACCACCTAAGAGCGTTCGTACACGCTGCTCTCCCCGTCGTCTCCGAGGTTTAACCCCGCCTGTTGACTCCAGGGCTCAGAGATTAGCTGAGAAGTGTACGCACACATTTGCCATTCAGGCGGAGGGGCCGCAGAAGACGTCAGGGCTGAATTATAATGACCAGAGGAGGCGCAGAGAAGAAAATCCTGGGATTATTGTGGTCTGGCTAAATGAGGAGAGGATGTGCAGAATGAGAATGACTGTGCGGCTGATTCTGTGCTGAGAATGAGTGTGGGTGTGACACAAACTTTGAGTATTTATTTGCAGAGTGAGAGCTGAATGTGAGTCTGCATACTGAGGAGAGACGGTGGAGGATGCTGCCCCCTTCTGGACAGGAGCAGGGCTACAAACAATGCCCCAAATTCTCAAAATAAAGCAGCAGAACACTCTTTATAACCTCCTAACCCACTTCTCCAGCAGTCTGCGCAGTAAAAACCTGATTCAACACGTCCGTCATCCATCCATCATATCCATCACATCCATCAGCCAGAGCCAACATCCACCACAGCAGAGCTCGAGCTGCATGTTAATGAGTAAAGTTCAGACTTACAGGTGTGCTGCCATCTGACAGGGTGGTCATGCTGATCGACATGCTCATCTTGTCCGAGGAGGAGAGAGACGGAGGGGAGGGGCTCCTCTTCTCGGCCTCCTGCCTCTGGAGGAAGTCACGCCAGGCCCGCTGGATGCTGTGTGCAGAAAATATGAGACGACACGGAAACATCAGAGAGAGGATTCAAGCTGGAGATACGCAGTCACGCACTGGAGAACAGGTAAAGTTTAAAGAAGGAAGTCAAGACTCATAGATCTTTATTTCAAGATTATATAATGCAGTAAAGAAAAGATAAGTTTTTTTTCCTGCTGCCCTGATCTTCGTCCATGTTACCAAAAAAAATGTGTTTTTTTTATGGATATCTTTATGAAACTCCATGGGGCTCACAGCAGGGTGGGGTGAACAGGACTGGTCTCACTTTTAACTGCTTGAAATAAGAAATATAAAACATCAAACTAATGATACTTTAACAAGACTATTTTTAAATGATTGTTTTTCATGTTATTATCCATATTATTCATATTTCTATTGTTGTTATTCTTATTGTTACTATTTTTACTGTTATTGTTATCAATATTATTATAATTATTATTTTTATTACTGTCATTACTAGTAGTATTACTATTATCATCAGTTACCTCCGCCAAGGAGGTTATGTTTTTGGAGTGTCTGTCCGTCTGTGAACAAAATAACTTGAAAAGTTAGGGATGGATTTTGATGAAATTTTCAGGAAATGTTCAACATGGGAAAAGGAAGAAGTGATTCAATGTTGGTGTTGATCAGGGTCAGCGTCTGGCCGCCATGACGTAAAATGTGATTTTTGTGAATAACTACTGAACTAAAATCGATATCATTATGAATCCAATTGCTAATGGTATGTTTTCATGGTCAATGAATCTAAATATTTCGACGCAATAAAGGTAGAACTAGTATTTATGGTGAAAATCACAACATGGCTAAGGACTGTGGTGCTGGTGGAGGTCTGCACTCTCCCAGTATTTTTCTAGTATTATTAATATTATTAGTATTATTATTCAATTAGATTAGATAACACTGTAGTCATCCCTTGGGAAAACCCCATCAGTGAAGTTAAGGTTCCAGTAGCATTGCATTGTGAAAAGGTATAAAAGAACAGGATATCTAAAACAAAAAAAGGTTAAAATTAAGACATAAAAGTCTCTCTCTCTCCCCATATATATATGTATATATATGTATATATATATATATATATATATATATATATATATATATATATATATATATTTATATAAATAAATAAGTAATATATATATATATATATATATGTATATATATTTATATATAGATATAGATATAGAGATATAGATATATATATATACATATACATATATATATATTCATATATGAAAAGAGACAGAGAGGGAGGAAGGAGATAAACGATCTGAATAATTCATAAAAATAACAAAATAAAACACAAATAAATGAAAAGAAAAAGAAAATACATAAAAGTAGGTTAAAAAAATACTTAAAAATATATAAAATATTTGGCTTTATATTGATATATGGCTACTATAACTACTACTACTTCTCCTTTCTGTCCTCAGTCTTCCTGATACTCCTCTTCCCCCTAGAGAGGAGTTGTACTGTCTGATGGCTATTGTTATGGTGACTTTCTCTAATGGATATTATTATTCATAATATTATTACTTCTACTGTTTTCCTAAACCTGGTCTACTGGCCTTTGTTCAAATGGAGTTGATGATTCCAGCTCTACAGAGACAAAATTTTTCTTTTTTTAATTTAACTTAAACACCAAAAACATGCTGAAACAGTGAAACCCAGCAGGACGTGGGACCTTTAAATGGAGGCTGTACTCACATCAACACCTTGGTCTCATCTGGGGGCACGTTGATGTTGATGCTGTTGTCCAGGACCATGGTCAGACTGAAACAGCAGAAGAAGAAGGAGTGAACATGTATGTCAAATCTCAGCCTGGCTCATCTTTAATTACACAGCTGCTCTTTCCTGTTCTGACTACAGCGAGTGTTGGTGCAGCTCACCTCTGCAGCTGGAAACCTCCGTCACTGACATGCTGGAAGCTGCTCTGGAGGCTCTTCAGCTGCTCCTGCAGAAAGACACAAAGACAACGGAGTAAGAAACGAGATAAGGAGCAGAAACAAGGAGGGTGTTTGCAGCGTGAACAGATCCTTTAAGGGTGTATGTGTGAATCTGAATGAGTGTTCGGGACACATGTGATGATCACGCACTGGGCTCCAGCCCTCCAGCGAGGATTCTGGCAGCACTTTGGCTCCGTTCGACATTTTCTTGTAAAGTTAGCGAAGTGAGCTTTGGAGGAACTTAGCCAAATTGCTGCCTCAGCGTTTCCTAGACATTTGGCCCAGAAGCAGAGAGAGAGGAAAGTCAAACACCGAGCAGGAGGAGAGAGCAGGACATAATTCATGAAGCCCGGCGCAGTTGTTGTACAGATGTGGCCGACACGTTGGGAGATTACAGCGATGAAACTCGCACTAAAACCACTTTTAGCTGGGCTCCCCGCCTGCTGCTCTCCTTCCCCCTCGGCTCCTTCCTCCTGCTTTAATAGTGCTGTGTAATGAGGACAGGCCTGCCTCTACATAATTGAGCAGACTAATTCAATTACAAGGGAGCAACAAAGTTTAAGTGGAGCAGTTTCTTCCTGATGAGCCAACAGGGTCACATCAGGGCGCGGAGCAGCTACAGGCTGAGTTTTGGCACATGTGAAAGAGGGTTTGTTATGGTGTCATGCTTTCAGGCTGTCCGTCAGTCTGTTTGGTCCATTCTTATGGACAAAACAGCTCTTAAAGTATTAAAGAATATGCTTTAAAATATGCAGAAATGTCCAACCAGACCCAAGTTGGCCAAAGACCAGAATCATGGAGTCTCATGATCATCTCGATCTTTTGAATTTGAAATCTCAGGAGGGATTCAAAAAGGCTCAAACTTCAGAAAAAAAATGTCCTTTTTGGCTCAATGATGAATTCACTATAGTTTGGAGTATAAAGGTTAAAGGTCGAGGTCATGGAGCCTCACATCCTTCCATTGCTGGTGCAAAAAATACATCAAGAAGGCATCAAGTGATATTCTTAAATCTTTTCTCAAATGTCCAATCTATTTTAAAGTTAGGCTGATTAATACTTTGAGGTACCAGGTAACCCTTTCATGCATGGTGTCCACTACAGTAGACAGATATTTGGAACTAATTGTAAACCCTATAGGTTGCAGTACCATGTTCAACCACCAAGTCATAAATTCCCAAACACTTGTCTCAAGTTTCATAAAAATATCTTTGCACATTTTTACCACATCAAGATAGTTTATCATGTATTTATGTATGAATATGCATGTATTCAGATTTTATATAAGTTAGTATTTTTTATTTTAATTCACAAGTGAATAGTTTGATTAAACAGAAATATTACATATACTTCAGATTTTTCCTTTTCTTTTATTTGCTCTTCATGAATGTTTGTCAAAGACATGTGTTAGTGGATCTTTGTTATGTTCTACTAACTTACTTTTTATACTGTGATGCATGGTGTCCACTGTTTTGGACAAATGCGTAACTCCCTCAAATGATAACAATGAAAAAACTAACATGATTTTCAACTTGTCTTAAAGTAAAAACAAACATTTAATTAATAAAACATTCCTCTGTGATTTAATAATTCATGCATGAAAGGGTTAAGGCCGATACATCGCCTACGACTTTATTGGACAAAAGCTGGACAGCCCAATCAGGGGAAAGGGGCGGAGACTGAAGACGTGATGAAAGCAGGAAGTGACTGCATGTTTGAGATCAATGGCGGCTTCTGAAGCGGTCCATATGGATGCAGTAATATCTTCAGTTTTATCAGAACTGGGCTCAATTTCACCTTTAAAAGAGGAGCGTTGTTACTTAAAGCTTTTTTTTAATAGGAAATCATGTTTTTGCTCTTTTCCTGACCGGGGATCACTGCTGAGAAACCGGGAGAGATGAAAAACTTGGTGACACCTGGTGAAGTTTACTGATAAAACTTGGTGGGGATTGTCGTTGATGAGGTTTATGTCACGTATAAGAGGTAAATGATACATCTTTTCATAAGACGATAGTCTAAGGACTGAAATGTAGTTTAAGCTAATGGCTAACAGCAGGGTCTAGCTGCTACGTCACACTGTGGCTTGATATGATTGTTCTGGGATGAGTGTGACTGGAAGAATGATCCTCCAATCACCAGCTGCTGTTATTTTTGAAAGTTCTGCCTCTGAAAACATTTTCTATGGACTCATCTGTCACTGTTTAAAAAATAGAAACGAACAAAAAACAAAGGTGCAGGACCCAAATGGAGAAAAACAAAAGCTCTTTATCACTAAGCTAACAAAAAATGGAACAAACACAAAATAAAGCACAAATCAAATTACCAAAGATCTTAATAAAAAAAAACAGACTACCTACAAACTCGGAGATCACACTGAGAACACCGGAGACAGAGGAGAACACGAGCACATGGTGGAACAGGGAAGATGATCAATGACTGAACATAGAAGACAGGGAACACAGAGACTAAGGCCCCATCCACACGACGACAAAACACTTAACAGTTTCAAAAACGATCGTCATAAAGAATGTGTGCTTCTACATGAAAGCACTCGATACGCATGAAAACGCTGTAAAACACATGCCAGACCTCTAGGGGCGCTGTGACAATATGATGGAAACAAGCGGAAACAGACAAAAAAACGGTGGGCATGCTCACCTTAGGTAAAAGTTGTAAACAGAGATTGTGATAAAGTGATCATAGAGTGCTGTAATGTGTCCTCGATAATTGTTTGTTCAACTCGGTGGTGATTGAGAAGAAGGAGATTTTGCTGTAACAGGGATAGTAGGGTCACTAGCTTCATCAGCACATATGCTACACCATACGCCGCCATTGTTGTTGTTGTTGCCGCGTGTGGCGCATGCGTGCCAATGAAGATATGAAACTATGACGTAAGCGTATCTGAAAAGTTGCGGAGAGCCAGTAATCACGGAGCTGTGTATACAGTATTTTAAAATCTTTCCACTCTGGAATCCGTTTACAGACCCCCAAAACGCTGTCTTTGTATGGATGATACGCAGATTCGTCAAAAACGTATGGATGGGGCCTAAATACAAAGGGGAAACATCAAGCCCAGGTGAGACAATCACACAGGTGGAGGGAATCATCATCATCAGCAGGGAGACACAGAAAGGAGGAACACAGGGATTTCAAAATAAAACAGGAAACACGAAAGACAAGACACAAAACCTAACCAAGAAGAAAACAATCAAAGAGGCAAAAGGAAAACACAAGAGGTCTAACCAAGGCACATAATAAAAAAATGAAACCAAATAACTCAAAACAGGGAGTATCATGACATCATCTCCAGATAGACCAGTGAAATGTTTCCGTTGGATATATGGACCTGTCCATCTGGTGTATTAGGTTACAAACATATTCATCATAGATCTTATTTAAGACTTTTGTAGGAGCCAGAATTCCCATTTTTGTTTTAGGTGTAATAAGATTTTGTGCCAGTAGGCGCCAGTATAGGCTGGTGTCCTTTGTCTATATAGTCAGGTGGGTTAATCAGCGCAGGTGCGCACAAAGAGGAAGCAAAACGGTTTTTGACCGTGCCGTGGTTTGTGTTTGATGGATTTTTGGAATACTGTGTCTTAAAAACACTGATTGCTATTAAAATATGTAAGTAATTATAGTAAGTAACTTAAAATGTAGTTTAGAACAGATATACTATGGGGAATTTTATAGTATTATGAGATGGATGTTTATGAATACTGTTGGCATTAAAAATGGTTTGATTCCATAAACACTGTATAAACAACACATGGATTTGTATTATATGGACATATAATTATATAATGATTTCTCTGAAGTGCTTACTTATATTAAGGATGTTTGTTTGTTGTCATGGTGATTAATATGAAGACGGGGGTTACTGTTACCCATGAATTTACATTGTTTCCATGAATACTGACAGTGGGTATTGAGCTATAATTTAGTATTGTATCTGATTTGTAATGAAGGGGCAGGACTAGATCAGCTTTTTTGCTTCTTTCTGTTCCTTCTCAAACTGTTTGCTTTGCATGTGTTTGCATTACATGCTTAATTTGTTAATGTACTGTAACCGTACAGCTGGTTTACATATTACTTGTTGGATTGGTTGTTGTTGTTTGTTATTTCTTTATTTCCTTTTGTTTTCTTTTTTAAGTTTGAGATAAATAAATAAATAAAATAAATGAGCACAAAGGACTTAAGTGTGGACATTTGCTACGTTTGTTGTTTTTTGTTGCCACACTTACACACCGTACGCGTTTAAGCTCTTTAAACTACTGTGCACCAATAGTGACAAAGGAAGCCGCTATATTACTTTTGTCTGAAACAGCCATCTTGTAACTCCATCTTTCCGTATATGGAAACCAGGAAGTGCTAAATGCTAACTCACTTCCTCGTTTCTTTGACCCCTATCTGCATTCCTCTGTTGTAGTCTAAGGTCAAGATTACAGAGCGTCATGTTCACTCTTTCTTTGTGGATGTAATTTCTGAAAATCACATTCAGTGTCTTCATGTTCATCAGCTGCTTGAAGTTTTCCATAAATCAGTCCTGAGCTACTCTTTCTCTTGTTACTCTTTGGCACCTGTTAACCTTGCAGGTACATTAAGCTCTTTGTATGACAGCCCCATTATAACATAATGTAGTTCATATGAAAGAGTATAATGCTCCTGTTAGACGGCAGCGTGGCCCGTAAAGACTCACACTTTGAAATATCTTACACGTATTAGAAGCATTAAGAAAAACGATCGTACTGCAGCGGTTACTCAGCTGTTTAATATTCATCATATGGCGATTTATATACTGCACCATTAATAACTAAGAGAAGGATTCTTTGAAGTGTAAATAAGCTCATACTGTTTATGTATGGATCTAGTTAAAGGACTGTCTCACTGAATTGTTCTCGTAGGAGTCGGTGTTGAAACGCAGCAGCATTAAATCTGTTTTAATAAAAGGTCTCAGCCGTTTGTGTCCACTTTAACAGCGGCAGGCGGGCAGGCGATGTTTTTCTCATTACTCTCCCTCCCAGAAGGAACAAGCAGCTCATTAGGCTGAATCAAGGACTTTGACTGGTGATCAATGGTTTGCTTTAAGGAGCGGTTTTTCATCTCCTTCTGTCCGTCTGTCTTTCCCTCAGAGTTTCTCTCCAACAAAATGAGAACTTTAATTCTGTAACAGCCCAAACTCTGTCAGCCTTTCCAATCTGTCAAACACATCTCCGAGTCTGTCACCTTCACATGTACTGATCCAGTCAGAGACGTTAATGCAGACTCTCAGAAGGTGAAATCTGAAATCTGGAGACAGACAGATAATAGACACGGAGAAGCTAAAGTTGGAGAGGACTGAAGTTAAAAAGCACCAAGTTAAAGTCTGTGAGATGCAGAGTGTCGACCTCAGCCAGAGACAACAGACGGGGAAATGAGCGGGTGGAAATGATGGAGCAGAGCAGATGAGGAGGGAGGAGGTGTGTGTCTGTGTGTGATTGTTGGGTTCTGGGTAATGGAGTTGTGCCGGGGGGAATGAACGAGATGCTCATTTCAATTTCCTCCTTAGGTTAGTGATTGTCCTGCAACAGGCTTGGCAAATATCAGGAGCAAATTTGCTAACACGCCGACCTGAAAATCCGACGTTAGGGGAGAGTTTGACTCTTTTTGGAAAAGTTTGGACACCTAAGAAAGTCTCTCCATGCAGTCACATACACTATACTGCCAAAAGTATTCGCTCACCCATCCAAATAATCAGAATCAGGTGTCCCAGTCACTTCCATGGCAACAGGTGTATAAAATCATCACCTAGGCATGCAGACTGAGCAACAAATCCAGTGGTGACATTTCATCACTCCTAAATATTCCACAGTCAACTGTCAGCTGGATTATAAGAACGTAGAAGTGTTTGGGAACCACAGCAACTCAGCCACCAAGTGGTAGGCCACGTAAACTGACGGAGCGGGGTCAGCGGATGCTGAGGCGCATAGTGAGAAGAGGTCGCCAACTTTCTGCAGAGTCAATCTCTACAGACCTCCAAACTTCATGTGGCCTTCAGATTAGCTCAAGAACAGTGCAGAGAGCTTCATGGATGGGTTTCCATGGCCGAGCAGCTGCATCCAAGCCTCACATCACCAAGTGCAATGCAAAGCGTGGATGCAGTGGTGTAAAGCACGCCGCCACTGGACTCTAGAGCAGTGGAGACGCGTTCTCTGGAGTGACCAATCACGCTTCTCCATCTGACAATCTGATGGACCAGTCTGGGTTTGGAGGTTGCCAGGAGAACCATACTTGTAGGACTGCATTGTGCCAAGTGTAAAGTTTGGTGGAGGGGGGATTATGGTGTGGGGGTGTTTTTCAGGAGCTGGGCTTGGCCCCTTAGTTCCAGTCAAAGGAACTCTGAATGCTTCAGCACACCAAGACATTTTGGACAATTCCATGCTCCAACCTTGTGGGAACAGTTTGGAGCTGGCCCCTTCCTCTTCCAACATGACTGTGCACCAGAACACAAAGCAGGTCCATAAAGACATGGAGGACAGAGTCTGGTGTGGATGGACTAGACTGGCCTGCACAGAGTCCTGACCTCTGCCCCATAGAACACCTTTGGGATGAATTAGAGCAGAGACTGAGAGCCAGGCCTTCTCGTCCAACATCAGTGTGTGAGCTCACCAATGCTCTTCTGGAAGAATGGTCAAAAATTCCCATAAACACTCCTAAACCTTGTGGACAGCCTTCCCAGAAGAGTTGAAGCTGTTATAGCTGCAAAGGTGGACCCACGTCAGATTGAACCCTATGGATTAGGAATGGGATGGCACTTAAGTTCATATGTGAGTCAAGGCAGGTGAGCGAATACTTCTGGCAATATAGTGTATCACTAATGACACTGAGTAACTCTTCTCTGGTGCCTTATGGACTTTTAGTTAAACTAAAGCAGGAAATATCATTTAGAAATGTCATCTATTCAATCCCTGATGTCTGTAAATCCACCTATAGTGGTGCAGGGGTGAAGTTTTGTTGTAGGGAAACGTGGAAGTTAGCATTGTGCTGGTTCTCTATGAGGTTTTTCTTGGATCACGGCTGATAATAAAGGTTTAAAGGAAACCAAACCACACAACTGATTGAAAAGCAACTGTTAAGCTACTTTGCCACTACAACATCACGGCTCAACTTCCACTAAGTCCAATGATCCGGTAAAGATGATCCTCGTGATTGTAATAATCGTGTATCAATTCTTAATTATTAAAATAATAATTAAAAGCTTACCTTAAGGTCACCAGCCATGTTTGCAGTCATTATTAGAAGTTTGTTAGAAGCCATTCTTTCAAACTCACATAAGATTTATCATTTTCAGATCGACTGACCCCGGATCTGTTGTGTCAACTATTTTACTAATTTGCAGTAATTTGCATTTACAGAAGTGCTGTGAGCAGATCAACAACACAAAGCCTCTGCTTAGGAGTGGACGTTGGAGTATCCCTTAAATAATGAAACAGATCATTTATCATCAATGTTAGATGATGAATAATGTGTTATGTTCTTTTGATTGCTGATTCAGGTACTGTTGTCTATACTGTAAACAGTGAATATTGCACTGAAACTTGATTTGAAATAGTGAATCGAATTAAAATCGATATATCTGCCAGGAAAATTGCGTTTAGGTCTTTTCCTGAAATGGTTTTGCTTTCCCCATCTTTACAGAAAATGTTTTAAAAAGGCAAAAGTTGTTGTTTCTGTGTGGACAGGACTTAATCAGACTGTAGTGTTTAATTAATTTGGTAGCCGATGTAATCACATCATATTCTACTTTCTCATATCATAAGTAACACTGTCATGTATTTATCTTAATTACCATCACATTATAGATGTTTCCATCTCATACTGTGCAGTCATATCATTTCCATTTCCCTTATGCTTACTCATGCACCCTGCCTCTGTTCCCTCAGCCTTACCGGTCAATCATTGGTTTTGTTTATGTTTGCTACGTTTATGTGCCGTGCATATGCTGGAAACATCTTACACTGATCCCTGCAGCACATTAATCACCACTTAAACAAATCCCTGACTTCAGCAGGACATTTACAACAATCTTAATACATGCTATTGATTCTAAAATCCATAACAGTATACATTTCACTATCGCTCTGCTCTAAACCATATTCCGTTCGTCTTGTCAAAAACGATGTACTTCCCCCGACCGAAAGACTTTTTTCTTTATTCACAGCATCCCTCTGAGTGGAAAACCCCGTCCCGCACATGGAGTGGGACTGCCAAAAAAAAGTCCTGGACCATAAAGCAGGGGTTTGCATAATTTAGTGGCAGAGTGGACAGAAAATCTATAGTCATTTTGGGCTTTGGCAGTGCCAAGCAGGCGTGTATTGATTGGAGAGTGTGTGTGTGTGTGTGCAAATATGTGTGTGGTGGATTTATGGAGGAGTGAGGAGGAGCAAGGAGGGAGGAGGCAGAGAGGAGGAGCCTGGGCCTGATGGAGGAGAGACCTTGAACCCTTAGCGCACTATACAACGACGGAGGAAATAGAGCTGCTGACAGCCGAATACACAGCCCCCCCCCAACACCACCACCTCCACCTCAGCCATCAATCTCTGCTCCTTAACTCCACTTTCCAAAACCAGATGAAAACAGTGGTGAGGAGGAGACGAAGGAAAAGGGAGGGATGATGATTTGATCACACTGTAAAGACTCAGCTGGACTCCTCTTCTGAGCATAGAAATACATCACATAGAAGAGAAAAGTGACTCTACTCTTGAAGACAAAAGCTTTAAGGGTTAATGTTCTGCTACAAACAAGTGTGCTAAGCTCACCTAAAAGAGGTGGTCTTGGCTTGTTTCCACCACGGACAAGCAAAAAACTCTAAATTCCCAATCTTCTTTTTTTTCTTTTCAGAACAAAAAAAACTTGATTTGTTTGCTTTATAATGCATTAATGTCTGATAACTGACAGATGCACTATTTTATCAAAAATCAATCAATCATTCAATAGTTTTGTATATTTTGTGTATAGTTCATAACAAGTGTTATCTCAAGGCACTTTGCAACAAAGCAGACTGAAGGCAAACTGTTCATTTTATAGATACATATAGCATATGCATATATACAAATACATATAATAAACATATTTGTTACACATCCATCCAGGCAGAGACAAAGAGACTTAAAACACAATTGTCTCTGTTAGTTATAGATTCAACCAATCAGTCTATTTATGCATGTATTGGTCACTGTTGAAGATAAAAATAGTAAAGTCAGAACAATAAAGACACAAGACGGAGGATTAGGGCCACGTTGAAAACTAAAAAAAAAGGAAGGTTACGAGAATAAAGTCATAAAGTTACGAGAATAATCTCATAAACTACGAGAATAAAGTCGAAAGTTGCGAGAATAAAGTCATCTCAGACTATGTAACATCCGCTTGGCTATAATTAGAAAGATTTTCACACATTCGGACTTTGCGGCCCAATAACTCATCTACAAAAGAACGTAGTTGCAAACCAGACCCCTCTTTTTGATCACTGTGAAGAACAATGAGAACTATAAACTCGTTTTCCTCCAAACGAACCGTCGGAGGTTTAGGGACCATCGGCAAATTACCATATCGGAGCAATAGTGTGAAAGAAAATTGAATAACTTCCACATACTGAGAAGTAAAGTTTTCAAAATCACAGCAAACACAAAGGATCGTATGTTATTCATACAACGGGTCATATTCTCTTTAAGACTAATGAATTAAAATATTTTACGGGACTTTCTGATTGAAAATAAATCAAATGCCATCAAAGTAATGACATCTACCAATTAAGTCATAACAAAACATGAATGGTGATCTCTTCTTTGAACTACAGCTCTTACTTCAAAAGGAATGTTTTGATTTGATTTTAATTATGTTACTACTCAGTATGTGGAAGTTATTCAATTTTCTTTCATACTATTGCTCCGATATGGTAATTTGCCGATGGTCCCTAAACCTCCGAGCCATCAGCTTCAGCGTATTGACGGCTCGTTTGGAGGAAAACGAGTTTATAGTTCTCATTGTTCTTCACAGTGATCAAAAAGAGGGGTCTGGTTTGGAACTACGTTCTTTTGTAGATGAGTTATTGAGCCGCAAAGTCCAAATCTGTGAATATCTTTCTAAATATAGCCAAGGAGATGTTACATAGCTTGAGATAACTTTATTCTTGTAACTTTTCGACTTTATTCTCGTAAATTTATGAGATTATTCTTGTAACTTTATGACTTTATTCTCGTAGCCCTGCTTTTTTTTTTAGTAGTCAACGTGGCCCTAATCCTCCGTCGTAAGACACAAGGTATTGTAAGGGAGAACATGTTAATTTAAATTAATCTATTTTTTTATTATAATGAAATGCGATCAACAAAAATGCATGAATGTTTGATGTTTTTTTGTCTGTTCCCTACATAATGCATTAGTTGGAAAAGAAATCGTAATAACTTTGTTGCCCTAACATATGAGGTGTTTGCAGATTAAACCTTTTGTGGCAATTTAGCACCAAAGACAATTTTTTTCCTTAACCAAAAAAAAAAAAGTGAGGCTTCGACTCAGAATTTGAAAAATCTATAAAGTTCTCGTTTATTATTAAACTAAAAATGTTCTAAAGATAAAGAGATGTGTATATATGTATAATGTTAAATGTCATTGATACATATGCACCCTGTCCGTCTCCTTTTTCAGCTGCATTTATTACAGTAAAATTCCCAAATGATAATAAAGTCTCTAATCTTTTCTGCTCTGTAAAGATCTATGGCTTTGTGTTGATCTTGACCACATGTGGACAAAGTTGAATTTCATCCTGTGAATCTTTTAAGTTTTTTTTTTCTGGAGACTAACTCCATCCTGCTGTCTTAAAGTCAAAGTTATTGATCAATATGAAACTTTTCTATTTGAGTTGTTTCTTGATGCTTCGGCCCTGCAGCAGAAGTTTAGGCTCACAGAGTAAATCTATAAACTTTAATCTTCTCTGTGATGATCTTGTTTGCTTTTTTCACATCGAGGTGATTTATTCTAGTCTGTGTCATGAGCAGTTAGAATCTCCTACAGAAGCTGTGATATGAAAAGAAGATTTTTGAGCTTTTGTCAGCATGTTGTACTTAACCGTTTGGAAAAGGCTCTTAAAGCCTGACAGGTGGGCGGAGCCAAATCAAATCTCACATTATTTACAACAGGCAGAGCTTCAGAGAGGCCAAAACCATCTCCCACAGTCCTGACCTGCCTCCGTCTGCAGCTATAGATCCTCTCGATGAAGACAAACCCACTAAGAGACTGTCTTTGTACACATACTCATCATAAAAGAAGTCATCCACGGTAACAGCTGCACTCCCACTTTATGATTCCTCACTTCTGATATGATCGCAGGCTTTTTATACTGCTTATTATTCTTAGATTGCCTCTGCAGAGTTATTGTTTTTACCGTCTCATGGTGTTCGTCTTTCTAATCAGATTTTTTACGGTCGTACGGTCGTGCTGGACAACACTTTTGTCTTGTTTGTCTTCTTAATAGTTTTGAGAGTCAGCTGCACTTAATGTAACGATCACTGACTTCACCTGATGTGACTGTTAGAGGAGAAACACTAGAGAATGAGGAGTTTGTTGTGTTTTAGTTTCTGGAGTCCGTTTGAGTCAGGCTTTAGAAAATGAGGTCAAATCTTTGGCTGTGTTTGAACAGTCATTTTTCAGAAGGAACCTTCTGGACTGAAGAAATGACCTGGAAGCATTTAAACTTGGACCGTGATAACAGCTGTTCAAATTCTCCAAAAGTTAACACAAGGAGGGTCGTTGCTTCCTTCATTATCTCCTTCAGCCTGAGAAATGCCCCATAATGCCTTGCAGCAGGTGACGAATATAAAATTGGCACCCACCGAACGTTTACAGAAACTTATGAAGGCGTAAGGATGACGAGTTTTGTGGGACTATTAAGATAAGTAGGCTGTATAATACTGAGTAAAAATTTTTGTAGGTATAGAGAAAAAATTTTGCTTCAAAGTCAGTGCTTTCAAAAATATGACCGTTAGTTTATTTCTTTATTAATCATTTTTAAAATGGTGGACGGATAAATAGTTAAATGTGGCACTTAATTTAAAGCATTTCTTTTTCTCCATTTGATAAACAATTGTGGTATTTGTTTCCTTTATTATTATATTTTAGTTACCACATTTCCATCAATCTTCATTTATGAAATGAATCATACCAATAAAAGACAGAACAATGGATTGTTCATGTAAATAGATGAAGCATTCACAAAACAACCTTGTGAGGTAAAGCAGAGGACAAAGACGCTTCTTGTAGTCCATTTTCAGAACATTGTAGTTCGTCATGGTTTACCGACATTACAAGAAATCATTTTAGCATAAATATGACACCAAAGTGAAAGTGCAGTCGAATTCCTCTTTTACTGCAGTTCTCATTTCCTTTCCTCTTCTTCCCTCCTTTCCTTGACCCCTTAACGGGAAAGTTGTTAGGAAAGGACTTAGGAAGGACTTTTCGAATGCACCTATAGTCTTTGTCTCACTGATTTCCATTAAGCTTTAAAATGTTGGCAAGAGAAACTTAAACTCCCTCCTGGTTAAAATGCCTCTGTAGTGAAGATGGATCAGGATGAGAGCTGGGCTGCTTTCATGATAGTTGCTTAGTTAAAATGATTTTCCTTTAATTATTTATCTAGAAAAGTGTTAAGAGAAAGCAAAACTCTGTCAAGCAGCTCCGTCTCAGCAGTGGCTTTTCCAAAACCCTGTAAGATATGCTATTCTGGATCTCCATATCCAGACCAAACTCATCACAGACATGGAAGTTGTTATCCGGCATGAACATAACACGTTCTGAGAACATCTATTGATATCTATATTGATTTTATATGAATTGTTGAAATTTGACTAATGTTTCCACAGGGATGTAAATTGTTCCTCTGTAGTCTGGATGAATAACTGTCTGTCTAGGGTACGGTCATACGTGCCGCACAGCCACACACGACATCGCCTAAAAAGATAAACTTTTTTTTACTTTCACATCACGCAACAAGCTATGTGGTAGTGTGAAAAGTGGCTGTCGCATCGCGGGAGGGTTAGCTCCGCCCCATCGCGGCTGTACATTGACTTTGCATGGAGAGTGATCGCCGAGGTAGTACAAGTAGCGTCCGGTGTGAACGAACCTTTAGACACGAGCCGTGTTGCCAAGTCTGCTCGTTATAAGCTTCAGAAGGCCGCAAATCTCGTAACATCGGGCAATTATTTAAACGAGTAATATATTAATCAGATAATGACACATTTTTACAATTTCCTTTACAATTAAGCTTTAAGTGTCTTTATTGTTGTTTTCTCAACAACAATAAAGACAATAAACACATTTTTCCTTCAGTAATAATATTTTATTACAGTTTTTTTCTTTCTTGACTCACTGTGTAAACTGTAAGTACATTAATAGACTTGTTTGCATGTTGTTTAAATAAATGCTCACAAACTTACTTTTTTTTCTTGAACCAAAGCAGGCAAAGTAGTAGCAGTCTTGTCTATAAAGTATTTAATAAAATAAGGTGCTACTGAATGTAACAAACAAAAATAATCTTAACACCCAGGCGAGTCTTCGTCCCATGCCAGATGAAGTCGGCCTTTCAATGTTTGCAACTGATCGTTTGCTTTGCTTGGTTGAGTGTGACATGCTCCCAGCTTTTGGAGGTTTTTAGTCGTTCATGAAGTGATGCTGCCGTGGACGCCGCCATTGTGAATCCTTCTGCATGTTGTTATGTGCAGTGACGGTCACTAGTGCGCATGCACACCTCTCACAGTAGCTTACGGCAAGAGAGCGGGCTCATCTCCTCCTAACTAAAGCCGGGCATACACTGTGTGATATTTTAAATCGTTTGACACAGCTCCATCTCAAACTGCACGACTAGATCGCAAAGTTCAAAAGTTCGCAGCCCATGAATCATGTTCTCACACTACACGACCAGATGCTCTGATGCGACTTCACTGCTCACACAATACGTCCACATACCACACGTCGGACTCCGTATCATTCTTCTTCTATGGTGTTTTGACCGCAACGTCAAATATAGGCAGGAGAAGAAGAAGACGCACCCGGAAGTGGGTCCCGGGTCCGCTTGGTTTGACGTCACTTATCTGTGTATTGCGCATGCTCTGTGTGAGAGGTTGAGGCAAGTCGGCTCGTAGCACTGCTTCTACTGTGCGATACCTTCACGAGGAGCGACCAGGATTTCAAACAAGTTTGATTTTCATGCGATCACCGATTTGTGATCGGGAGCACGTCGTGAGACATCAATCTCTTGTCGTTACCCCACGTATACTACACGAAGCACGACACACGATTGAGCTGAAATTCGGCCCGATCCAAAAAATAGTTGCACGACTGGCAAATCGGCTCAAAAGAGCCGACAGTGGTACAGTGTATGCCCTGCTTAACCGACTGTAAGCTATAATTTCATGCACCAAAACGTCCTTGATTCGTTGCCGATGAAAATCGATAATTAAATTTGTTAACAATGAATTTATTTATCGATTTTCGTCAATTTAATCGATTGGTTTTTGCAGCCTTAGTGAACATGTGTGCAAAGTTTGATGGAAGTTTCCAAAATGCTTCATTAGAAAATGAAGCTGAATGACCTCGAACTTGACCTCTGAACTCTAAGCTGTAAATGCTCCATCAGGGTGGATGTTTGTAGAAAGCTCGTAGGAAATTCCTCCAAGCTTATCTGAGATATAAAGTTTAAAGAAAGTCTTGGACAGACAGGTGGACAGTACGACTCCCGGGGTGTTGCAGAAGCTGCTTCAGGACTCGGAGGTGCAGAGCTCTGAGAGGTTCGATCCTCCTCTGCAGGGGGAGGCGACTGAGGGCAGCAGGAAGATAAAGATGCAGCACTTTGCAGAGAAAGTGATTCAGCTGAGAGCCGGCGAGGGACTTAAAAGAGGAAGTGAATATGAAAGCAGGTCCTCCGTTGGCGGCAGCGGTGGGGGAAGAAGGGATGTAGAGGTGAAAGAACAGGCCTGTGGGCTCTGAAGAAATTAAACTGGACCGACTCCAGAGAGCGAGACGAGGAAAAGAGGAGAGGAGCGGCCTTCATCTCTCCTGAACACGCAGCGTAAATCTGTCCCCGTGCACCTGCAGCAGGTCACACACTTACACTCAGTTAAGCTCACACTCATGATTTAAACAGATCTGCAGCTCATCTAAAAGCTCCTTAAACTCAGGAGAGGAGACATGAAGCATGATCTGTTCACCTCTGTTGTGTCTGTTTATGACCAACTCTGCCCCTTTAGGGCATGGACGGTGGCATAACTGGCAACCGTACGTAACTAGAACTATCCCTTTAAGGCTTTCACAGCAGTGGGTACTATTTTAATAAGATAAGATATTCCTCCAGGGGGAATTCCAAATTTACTGCAGCAGGATACAACACAAATATAAGAAAGAAACATTGTTTATCTTGAATTGTCAACTGCTTGATTAAATGGAGCCTCTGAAACTATTCTGCATAAGTGGAGAACTGCAGCAGAGTCACTAAAGGATCTTCTGATTTGATTTTCTCCGTTCAACTGCTATGTCTTGACATACTGTATTTGTAATATACAGCTAGAGTGTATATGTATTTAAGTACATAAATGGTTTTCTCTCTGCACTGGTTGCAAGGGGGGTGGAGTATCTAGTGGTGGCACTGCATCTAATTGTAATTTATTGTCATTATTTATTTTATATTATTTTATTATTGTTATATTTATATATTTTATTTTTATTGTATTACTTATTTATTTAGTATTATTAGTTTTGACCAGGGAGGGTGGGGTAGGGTTTTGTTTCATTGTTCATTTTGTCATGTTTGTTGTTGTTCTTTGTTGTGTTAATGTTCTGGTAACTTGTTGGTCTCGTTCAAGAAAAATAATAAAAAATTTGATCACAAAAAAATATAAGAAAGAAACTTGCAAATGAAAAATAAAGTAATTAAAAAAACAAAATAGTAAACATATATATATATATATATATATATATATATATATATATATATATATATACATATACATATAAATATATATATATATGTGTATATATATATCTATATATATATTTATATATATCTATATATATATATATGTATATACATATATAATATAGTAGGGGTGGGAGAAAAAATCAATTCACATAAGTATTGGGTTTATTTTGGTTTGGTTTTTCTTGTTTGACGATTTTTAAATTGATTTTTTGGTTTAAAAAATTGATTTTTATCCAAATGTAGATGCTTCATTTTAGTCTGTGTTAACAAGCCACTTTTAAATGCAGTCCAGGCTTTTGAAGAGAGAGTATAAACAGCTGGTTCAAATATATTGCTGAATAAATCCTAAAAACAGACTCACATGTGATGTGTATTTTTCCTGATATAGTCTGTAGGCATCATCATTGTTCATCTTTTTCACTGGTGTTAAAAAAGCTAACTAAAGATTGCAAGTATCAGCAATGTCGTAGAATCACAATTTAAATCGAATCGGCTCCTAAAGAAATAGTAAAAAATCGAATCGGAAGAAAAGTGCCCTAAAATATAGTAAGTGGTATTTACAGTGGTTATATACATGTTTGGTAATTTACAAATGTCTTTTGTCAAGGCTAGTTTCATTAGATTTTTTTAAAAAACAATTATGTTAAACCACAATTCAAAAACAACATTAGATTTTAATTAGTTAATTTTCAGTACATTTTGATTTATTATTACATTTGTAAGTTTCACGTTATTTTTGTGACCATGTGGGTAGGCCTGTCGTGATAACCAGTAAATTAATTAACCGAACAGTAAATAAAAATGTCCTCGGTCAGTTTTCCGGCCTCGATAAATTGACACGTGCATGCGTGTTTGTTTCCCTCCTCTCTTTCTACCAAACAGGCTGGATAAGAAGATGGTTCACTCCGTCCATCTTTCTCAACGCCTGGGCGCGTTGGTTCTATAGCGGAATGAGTGGGGTTAGGGTTAGTGATGCATCTGTCATTCAATCAATATTTGAGGGGGAGGCGGGGCCACATTTTTTTGCTGTGTTTTTTTATTGGAGTTTTGTTTTTTCTTTACAGAGACAGGGTCTATTTTTGTTGTTGTTTTTGATAAGTTTAATTTTTTTACATGCAGTTTATAACAAAAGATAGTCCTTTTCATTTTCATTGGGTTTTATTTACTCTTTTTGTTTAATTTATTATATTGTTTAGTTTATTTTATGCAAAAGCTCTTGACCTTCAAATTACAGTTAAACACTCTTTAGAAATTAAAGTTCATTGCTTTTGACACGGTGTGCTCACTTTATTATGACACAATATAATTACATTATTGAAAAAAAAACATTGACAATAATATCGTTTATCGGCAATAATTTTTGGAACAATTATCGTCTCGCAAAATTTGTCATTGCGACAGGCCTACATGTGGGTTTTTCTTTCTTTAGCGAAAGTGTGTAGATGTTTGATAAAGTACAAGTAAAACATTTGAGGTATTATAATGTGGTTCTTTGCACACTGGAGATGTTTTTAAATTAACTCTAGCCTGAAAACTTTGGTTATCTTTTCAGTGAATCCAAACCCAAACAGTTTGATATACCCGTCTCTGAGATCTATGACATCTCAGGCTCTCCCACTTATCTCCTCTCCTCTATTCCCTCAGCAGCCTCTCAGTCTGAGCTGGTTTCCCTCTTCAATACTTGATGAGCTTCCTGATGTGCACCGGCTGGATCTTCCATCGTCGTCTCCTTCCAGCTCTGCAGAACACTGGCCAGCTGTGTTTGTTTTCCTCATGACCCCAATTAACTCTAATACATAGTTCCCAGAAAGCCACTCGCACACAGCAGCGAACACATGCAGCATGGATTCTGCTTAACCTGCAATTAAACAGGTAATTGTTGCTCATTTACACGGCGCAGGCTGTCACGCCGAAACAATGAGCAAAGGGAAACATTAGCTTGGCTTTTATTAGAAGCATTTTTATAAATCAGGATCTGCCCACTCCTCAAACGGAGGCTGCTGTCCTTGAAACTGAAGGTCCAAGATCAAACTAAGCTGCTGCTCCTTGCTCTTTTCTTCTCTCCACGAGCACTGACAACTGTGTGGAGCTGTGGCACAGGCTGTTTAGTTACCATCTCTACATAAGACACATGTTCAGGTTTATTGTAGGTTTTGACTTTAAGTTTGTAAGTCTTTTATTTTCTAGTGTTTCTTAGTTTGCCCTTTCTTTCTTTCTCAAGTTGTTAAACTTACTTTCTTTTTCTTTAATAATAAGTAACTTTAAACCATTTGAAATCTGCTTTATTTATGTTGCTTCCCTTTTCCCCACTTAGCCAGGTCATTACGTTGCTAAAGGAAGTTTGTTATTTAGAGAAAAACAGCTTCTTCCCGAGAGCCATCACCACCCTGAACTCGGACATGCAACGACTCCGGTCATTAGCTTAAAGAGACAGTTCAGTTTTTTTGAAGTGGGGTTGTATGAGCTCCATATGGTCACTAAGGACAGTAGATACAGTAGAAAGTTCTCTCTTCTCCCCCAGTAAGCCACAGGCTGTAACCGTCGGAGACAAAAAATAGACGCTAACAGGAAAGTACCGTACCAAATACAAAGGGTATTTTCTCCGCCTACAAGATCTCAAATCAATAAGTAATACCACAGTTTCGAATTGAATCATGAATCCAAACGATTTGAGACCTTGTAATATCGAATCGAATCAATCCAGAAAATCTGAATCAATACCCTAACCTATATATTTGCATCAAATCTAAGAGTTGCTTTCATATTAATCTTTAATAAAGCGTGTAAACTTCCTTAATACGGCTGGGGTTTTTTGCTGGTAATAATATCTGTTTTTTAGTTTTTATAAGAGCAGATGAAGCTTAATTTTACTGTTTCTACAGAAGTTATTTTACAAAAATCTGTATCGGCCAGAAACACAATCAGAAAACTGCAAAAATCCAGTATCTTGCATCCTCACTAATTTAAATTATTATTTTATTAAAAAGACCTTCTATCCCTAGATCTCATTTCTATAGATATTTACGAAGCGAAGCTTTGTTGCTTCACACTTTGATGGTTTTCCCCTATACTCTTCAACACCCTTGTTAGACTCCATTTTTAAGCTAAGAACAGACTTGAAGCGGGTGATTGGAAGGGTATATAACCTCAATCTTTATAACTCGGCAAATTTGACAGAACTTCAGGGCAAGTGGGAGGGGGACTTAAATGAGCAGATCTCAGAGGAAACTTGGGCAAAAATTATACAAAGAATTTACACATCCTCCATCTGTCAAAGACATGTTGTTGTTCAATTTAAAATTGTCCACAGACTACATTGGTCAAAGGTCAGACTGTCTAAAATCAGGCCAGACCTGGACCCTTCATGTGACAGGTGCGGGCAAGCCCCTGCAGACTTACTCCATATGTTCTGGGCCTGTCCAAGACTACACATATTTTGGGAATCCATTTTCGATACTCTTTCTAAAATATTAGAAGTGCCAGTGGATCCATCCCCTCTCACTGTCTTATTTGGTATCATGCCGCAGGGTGTACGTTTAAATAACTATAAGAGTAACATGCTAGCCTTCTGCACTTTGCTGGCCAGACGCCTTATACTGTTCAGGTGGAAAGACCCTCTTCCTCCTAAGTATTCTCACTGGATTAAGGAGATTATGCAATATGTCAAGCTTGAGAAGATAAGATACTCTCTTAGAGGATCAGTCTTAAGATTTTATGAAACCTGGAACCCTTTCTTGATGTTTGTTGAGAAATTAGGAGTGGAAAATATAATCCCATGATGCTTTACACTTATTTTTGTGCTGGTTAGTGGTCGTGTGGGATGACTGATTGATATGTATGCTATCTATCCAGTGGGTGGGTTAATGGGGGAGATTTTCTCCTTTGTTCTTGTTTCTATTTTTGACAGTTTGTATGCTTCTTCTATACACTTTTCTTATTATTTTTATTTTGTATATTGAAAAATTTTCAATAAAAAGACCTTGATTAAAAAAAAAAGACCTTCTGATGATTTATATTTCTGTGAGTGGACGGTTCAGCCTAACAGCTCTTTTCATCATTAGAGGCGTTCAATTAAAGCATCCATCAGTTTAAGGATTTTTTCAGACACTGCAAACAGTTTTCGAGAAGCTTCTCAAGGCCCTTATGCACCTGTTAAAAACTTAATATGAGAGAAAAAAACAGAGTTCAATCTCCTGCTTTGAGTGCTGAAAAACTGGACAACTATTAAAAAAAATCCTTATAAATAATAAAAAATCCTTGGTCTGCAGCTCTTTGTTCTTTTTATGGGTATCTCCCTTTCTAATAATATTTTATTCTTTTTTAGTACAACAAAGGATCAGAAATGTCACGGAGGAAATGACTATCGATTTGGCAGAAACTGAGCCGTTACTTTGAAGGCTGAGTTTCAGTGAATAAAAAAAGAAAATGGTGAACTCTAAAGTTCACAGTGAGAGCAACTACACATAAAGAGAGATTCTGAGGAGGAGTCAAACCAGCACGCTTTCTGCTGCACTAACTTCTGTCATGCTTTCTATACGTTCTTAATGTTTGCAGCAATAAAAAAAAAACCCACGCCACATAATTTACATTAATCATGTTCCCTACAACAGCAGATCAGAACCAGGCCAAAGAACATTAGCAGAAGGCTGCAGAAAAACAAAATAATTCATTTTAACTCCCTTTAATGAATAACTGGGACTAAAGGGTGTTTTATTTTGAAAGGATGATTGAATCCTCTTGAATCCTTTGTAGCTTGGCTACAAAACTTGGGGTTAAAACTTTACGCTCATGCACTCGTCCGCTTGTGCACTGGACTTAGCTGTAAATAAATTGCATATTTATATATACAAATATTGCATATAAGAAGACTGTTGCTTTGATTTCAGGTGGTTGAGATGATCTGTTAATTTTCTTGTTGACTGAGTTCCTAAATGTCATGGATCAGCTCCTGATAAAACCAGAGTGAGTCCCCATGAATGTCTCTTTGGGGTTTAGAAACAGGCACATATCTCTCTATCTATCTCTCTGATTCTTCCTCATTGTGAGTTATACTCTGCACAATGTGTGTAATTTTTGGGGCTTGTTTCTAAACCCCATGAGGACTCACTCGTTTTTTATCAGCAGTTTAACAAGGACATTTAGGAGCAATATCGACATGCTGTTAAGTAAACTGCTACAGCATCTTAGCCTGAAGAAAAATGATCCAAAAACAGTTTTTAATCCAGTACAGATGTTTTATTTTATCCATCAGTACAATTCAATACTTTAATGTTTAAGTGTCCAAAGCTCAGGAAGAAGAGTGGATGAACACATGGTTTAACAGTAGGTTTATCTCTGGTTATACTTATTTGTTCCTCGTGGCAGGGACAGAGAGCCTGGGAGTAGAGTCTGCACTAGGGTTGTCACGATACTAAAATTTTCAACTCGATACCGATACTCAGGAAAATATTCCATACTCGATACTATTTTCGATACCACAAGGATTAAAAAAAAGAACCCAATATTTAAAAGAAACATTTTTATTAACAAAAAAATGCAAATATAACCTCTAGGAAGTTGTGCAAAAGTCTCATTTTCTTTATTTTCTTCCTAATGCAAAAAAAAAATACAATACAAAAAATATTGCTGCATCAGAACAAAAGAAATGCTCTTTGAAAAAAACAAAATTGTAGTTTTTTCCCCTTATTTAGACTACAGTGCAAATACAAACATAAAATCTCAATAAAAAGTGCTTTGTTGTTGTAACAATCAGGATAAGTACATTCTTGAATGAAAAGGAAAACAAATAGCAGTCCTCAGAGCTGCAGTTTAGACCTATAAATGTCTGAACTGTGAATATTTAGCCTATAACAGTGCATATACTTCTGATCTTCAAGTATGATCAAATTCTGTCAACTCAACAGTAGATGCAAAAATCAAATATTTTTTTTAATGCAGACTTACACAAACATAGTGGAGCAGTTCTATGGTTTGTGTTCAATGTGGATTTTAATGTTTCCTATAAATTGGCGGTCAGTGAAGGGACCAGATAGGCGGGGCCAGCGGGTCAGAGTTCAGAACAGGAGAGTAACCGTGTGTGTTAGCGAGGAGGGAGAGAGAGCCGATAGCAGGAGGTGTAGAGATTACTACTCACTGTTTTGTTCCTGAATTAAAATTGTAGTTGGCGTGGTCACTGCCCACAGTGACTGCTAAATAAAAGCAGGTATTCCCAAGCCGGAGTCATCTTTATTTACGTCCGACAGACGTCACAGTTCGACGAAGTTGGTAGTAGTTTTACTCGCCGCAGTAAACGGTGAATTGTAGCGGCATATTTTGCACACGGTTGTTGTTTTGTCCTCAATCTTCTCACCGTTCTCTCGTCTTTTAAATGGGAAGCCAAAATAGGTCCACACAACGGATTTATTTGACAAAGGCGCGTCAGCTAATTCCTCCACTTCGTCCTCCTCCTTATTGCAGTGAGTGTTTAGCATAGGAGGCGAGGGGGGGGTTATTTCGTCCTTTTATTTCGAGCGTCTTTGAATTTTATTTTAACCAAAACTGGTTGATTTGGCCCTCCTGCAGCAGCACTACTCATGCTGTTTTGTTATTGAGCGCGTCACGGGGGGGGCTGTTCTCGTGTGTGTGTGAGTAGGCAGAGACAGAGGGACTGCGGCGGCGGCTCGGCATCCGAGGGGGTGGGGGGGTAGTATCGATACTTTTGAAAGTGAGTATCGTATCCGCATACAACATTTTAGTATCGATACTTTTTTGAGTATCGATACTTTTGACAACCCTAGTCTGCACTAGCATTGACAACTGTGTGGAGCTGTGGCACAGGCTTTTTAGTTTCCTTCTCTACGTAAGACACAGGTTTATTGTAGGTTTTGACTTTAAGTTTGTAAGACTTTTATGTTCTAGTGTTTTTTTAGTTATCCCGTTGGACTTTTTTGTTAAACTTACTCCCTTTTTCTTTAATAATAAATAACTTTAATTCAAACCATTTCATTTATGTTGCTTCCCTTTTCTTTACTGCTCTTTGGTAACAGCTTTCCAAAAAAAGGGGTCGTGACGTTGCTGATTTATTTATCTCTACACCTCGGTCCTGAATGATCTTGAGTCTTGTGGTGAGGACCTCTGATTTAGCCCACAAAGAGCTTGTGACATGGTGGAAGAGCGGTATAATTTGTCATCTTTAAGCAAAAGAAAATCAGCCTGATAAATAATGTCCCTCCGAGTTGCACAGCTCATATATTACTGGCTCTGTTAGGACGAAGAACGGGCTCTCCTGACACGACGATGCTTTAACCTTGAGGCTCCGTCTTCTCTGCCAAAAAGCTGTCATGACCCGGTCCTCCAGTGAGGCTAAGCTAACCAGTTTAAAGACCATCAGAGCATCTGCTGCACCGTGTAGACCTCCCTCCCTCCCTCTCTTACAGCCTCCATCAGTCAAACCTCCCTGGGGTCCTCTGGTCCAGCCAGCCAGCCAGCCGGCGCCATCTCTGCCATCATCCTCACATCCTCATCGCTCTCCTCGACCACGGGGACGCACAGCCTGTCAGCACACTGAGTGTTGTGAGTGTGTGTGTGTGTGATAGCGGCCCAGACAGGTGCCGTTATCTGTAGTTATTCTTGACCATGTGTGGCAGTCAGTGTCCCCGAGTGACCCGCACACGCACACGGAGAAGCATCTCTCAGCTCCGGGGGCAGACTAATGACCGACGGTGTCACAGACGGAGATGAGAGGAGCTGAGGAAGAGGAAATGACGGATTCAGCGGCTGAATGAAACTTCGCTAACAACGAGCTAACTGATGGAGCACGTGTGCAGGGGCCGGGCTGTGGGCACAAAACACGCACAGACACAAACGAACACACACTAATTCACATAGTTACGGTCCCTTGTTGCCCTGGCAACAGATTGAACATCTGTGCAGAGTCAGACCAGAGCACAACAGGTCCAGCAGGAGAGGAAAATATCACTGTGCTCCTGTTTCTGTGCTTTAATAGAGAGAGGAAACTCCAGTGTGGAAGATTTTACCCTTTTACTTTGTTGTTTTTATGTATCTAATGCTCTTAATTTCATAATGTCTTCTTTTTTCTTTAATTTTAACTCACTAAAGCAGTGGTGCTCTGCTCATAAAGTTGCCTTACCTCGGAGTTCACGTCCTCCTTGTGCTTTCTCTATTTTCTTTCTTTTTCGAGGAGGCAGCAGCTCATTCTGTTGTATAAGTTTAATATATTTTTTCATCTATTTAATACAATTTGCTCTATTTTCTACCTATTTCCTAATTTGGTTGATATCTCCTGACTATTTATATTCATTCTAATTATATGTTGATTGTTTTTGCATCAATTTACCAAATCAGATTCCTTGACTGTGTATATATATTTGGCAATAAACATTAATTTTGATACTGTTTTGGACAGGATCATTTGCATGTGTTTCTCTACCCATGTGTGTAAAGCATGTTTCAACAATTAAGCTTAAGTTTCCTTTTCTGTCAGATCAATAAAAATGCTTGTCATATTTCTTGGCGAGTCCTGTCATTGGTTGGCTGATATTTCAAAACTCACTGATTCTGATACCAAAACCTAATCCTAAAATTGACATCTTCTTGACTGTTTGCATCCAATTTGTGTTAGAAATAGATGTGAAAAAAACCATTTGATTCTTTATAAATCACATTTTTGATTTATAAAAGTCAACATTGACAGATGTTAAGCAAACAATACAATTTATTTGTTCATACTGCCCATATCACAGCCAAAATATGAGGTAAATAAGGCAGTTTATCAGTTCTGATAATCTGCATTTTAGGTAGTAATCTACTCATACCATCATTGTTCCTGCGCAGCCATATTTATTTTCATATGCTAAGTTTGAGAGTAGATTAATAATCATACAGACATAACAACTGCATTTGCATGACCATAAATCAAAATAATTTATGTGTTTACTAATAAACTTTTGCAGAAACATGTTCACACTCACTCGATGATGCTACTTCTTTTAAAGTGGATAAATAATGTTATTAACATTTAAATCAAAATTCATCTTTGCATAGGTTATTACTCTTCTTAATTGTTCTTTTGCACTGAATAACTTATTTACAGTTATTTATGTCCCAAGCTTACTTAATCTGAAGTCTAAAATCCAAAGTGGTTTGATACATTGGTTACTTTATAAGTAGAAATAGGTTTAAAAAGTCAATTTCATCGATTTTAATTGATTTCCCTTTAAATGGTTCATAATCGATCCATAAAATCAAAGATGGATCTTCTAACTTGAGTAGTTTTTTTCTTTATTAGACATGCAGAGAAGCAGCCTGTGGTATAAACACTGCTAGCCTCCCGTGATTTAGCTCTGCTTTCCACTGAACAAAATCTCGTGAGATGTTACTGCAGTCAAACAAACATTGAGGAAGCGAATAGCACTATAAGGGCACCACCGGAGACTTTAAAACAGATGTCTGGACGTATTTTGGATTAAACAAGCACAAAGGAAAGATGAGTTGGACAAAAAACAAGTGATATGAAGAATATGCATCAATGTTTATGAAAAAACAACTTTAATGAACCAAGTCAAAAGGTCACTTTTTAAATTTACAGCATTATTTTGTCTAAGATATTACAAACTGAATAAACAATGAATCGAACCGATTCATAATATCGAATCGATTTGGGACTTTGTAACATCCAATCGAATTGATCCAGAAAATTTGAATCGATACCCAGCCCTAATCAAAAGAGTAATTTGAAATGAAAAAAGTTTCACATTTTCTTTAAAATCAGATGCTAATACAGAGATTTCTCAGACAAGGTAAAGATAGGAGTTAAAATTACATCATATAAAGCATTTATGGTTCTGTTTAATCATTGCAAAATAATCAAAATTATTATGAAACAGAGATTGTTTCTTAAAATATAATTGAGGCATCCATGTTCATAATCTTCCTATTCTACAGTGCTCTGTTTTGATTGTTTTTATGGTTTTTCTTTCTATTTTACTGTAAAGCACTTTGGTTGGCCAATGGCTGTCTTAAATATGCTGCATGAATACAGTGACATTTCTCTTGCTGGTGTCATGTTGTGGCTCTTGCAGCTTTAATTTTCTGATGCACCCTGATTTCCTCTAATCCATCAACAAACTGCATCCATGGTCCTCAAACTCTCGTCACTTTCTGCAGTCCACTGTGGCACACTCAAACAAAGGTCCAGAAATAGACTCTAATGTTTACGATGGGGTTTTCCTCACACAGTAAACATACACACTTATAAATGAATGAACAGTTTCCTGACTTTCAGACTGAGGCTCAGACCTGAAGAATCAGCAGAGGGCCTCGTTCCTCAGACGCAGATCCATGCTGACAGAGCGGTGACACTCACACCCGGAGGTGCCGTCCATCCCTCTTCATCCCGCCCCCCTCGCCTGCAGCCCTCTCGCTGTATAGTTAGCTCTCCCTGCTCCCCTGGTGGGCCATAATCAGAGCAGTAAAGCCCGCCGTTAACATGCCAGAACAAACACAGTAAAGCAGCAGCTTTTACAACGCCACTCAATACTACCTGTCCTCCGCCGCAGTCGAGCAGAGCGCCGCCGCACCAACGGGCGCACTGCAGGACCGGGGGTCGTATACATGCAAAGATCTGAGGGTGGATGCATGCAACCATAAAGCCTCTTTTATTGGTCGTTACGGTCAAACGGAGGGATGGCGGTGTTGTTTAATGACACTGTAAAGGCAGCTGTGGGACGAGTCATTAAAGAGATGCAGAGTGAGGAACACGAGCCTCCCTCTGGGATTAAATATGAAAGATCCTATTCTGACTTTATTCTCTATAAGGACAAGTTTTATTAAAGACCTCTTCAGTGTTTCAGCTTCACTTTAGCCAAATTCACTCTGGGATGGAGTTATCAGGCCTCCCAGAAGAAGAGATTAGATTGCAGCCACAAACCAAAGAAAACTTTAAGACTTAAAAAGTGTGACTCGGCCTTAAAACAGCCCCCCGGTGGTTTAGAACTCGAAGAGACAATTTAACAAAATAACGATCCAATCAATTCAGAGCAAACTTCTTTTGCCGGGCTAAGGTCCAAAAACCAAGTACCTTTTCCTGAATCCAACTTTTTAGTGTCCTGTCAGAGCTGCTCGATGAAAAACTGCTTCATTATTCAAAGTTTTTATGGAAAAGTTTCATTATTAAATCTGTTGATTTAAAGTTATATGAACCTCTATGAGCAGAGGGATCAGTGTAAGGCTCCCTGGTGGGGTTTCATTTCCTGATCAAGCACATGAATGATTAATCACATACTAAGACTACCCTTTCACACCAATAAAGTGATAGAATACTCAACTTCAACTGGTTCAAAGATGGGAAAAATTCTATCTCCCATGTTTGTGGAGGCAGTGTTTCTAAGTAATTACAAAAAAGTCTCACCTTTAGATATATGCCTGATGGAAATACACACTTTAAGATGAGTTTTATAGCATCTAAATAGGTTATCTATAAATGCTATTCCTTAGCTTTGTAGTCTGGTCGGACAGGGCTGGACTGGCCTGGATACTCAACTTCAGGAACAAGACAATTAAAACTAGAGCAAATTTATATTATTCAGACACGTCTTAGAGCACCGGGCTGTAAGTAGCGATATATAGCCGGTTACAAAACTACAATACTAAGTTTTCCAAAAATTGCTTGTTGTCACACATCAAAAACTACCGCTACGTAACTAGAAAGAGATACATTACTTTGTCACTTTGCATCCTGTAATGGCCCTTTTCCACGAGCACGCCTTGGCCCTACTCGATCAGCAGCGTGTTTCCACTAGCCTGGTACCTCCTAAAACAAGCTAGTTTTAATACCTACTCCGCTCTGGTTCCAAGTGAGCTGAGTCCATACTAAAAGATGACGTCAAAGACTGCCAGCTACTGATTGGTCAGACAATGTCGTCATTGATGAGTCATGAGCGCGACAACCTAGCATGCTAACGGTAGCTACCAATAGCTTACCCTCATAAGTCTTTTCTTTGCAGCTGGATTGCTCTCGTCCTCGGCTTCATTCTGTTGTTTAGCTTCCAAAACTCTCCTGTGCTTCTCAAGGGGTATTTCTTCTTACCACCTGCAGCCTTCTTCTGCTTTCCTTTTTTACTCGATTTGTGACATAAGGCCACAGATTGTTGTGTCGCGCTCAAAATGACGTCACCGCAGTGCCGCTCCCCCCGTTGGGCAGGCGACTGGGGCTAATGGAAAAGCAGCACAAGGTGAGTAGAGTAGAGCCGAGTTGAGTAGAGTAGAGTAGGGCTAATGGAAAAGGGCCATAAGAGGTTGAAAAAAGAAGTTGTAAAGCAATGCAGAGTTCTGAGGAAGGTCCGAGCTGCATTTATTAGCATCACAACAAATGCACGCTTTGGCTTGGGTCATGTCTTTACGACAGAGTCTTTATGTCACCGGAAATAGATTCTCCTCATAGCACCTTTAAGCTGCTGCTTTGACTCAATTTGTGTGGGTTTAAATATCCTTTCTTTCCTGCGTGCGAGCTGTGGGATGGTGCTCCTGCAAAAATATCTTCCTTTTTGGGTTTGTGGGGAGCCGAAGTCTATCTCAATGTTTTTGTGCCAACATCAAGTTAAATCTGGATCCATATCTAGATTTGGATCACCAACAAAATCAAATTATTTATTCTAAGTTCTGTGACCAAGAGTTCCCAAAAATGTCATCAAATTCATCGATAACTTATGAGCTAATAAACTGTCAAATCTTTCTATGTCAAAAAATCCTTTAGAACAATTCCTCGATCCACATCCAGATTCAGATCACCTCCAAAATCAGATCACTTCTTTCTTGTGCCATGATCAACTTTTCCTGAAAATGTCACCAAGACCTGTTGGGAACTTTCTGAATTATCGCGTACACAGTCCAACAAACTAACTGTGTAACATTCAGGCCAAAACATAACCTTTTGGACAGTCTTTTACATTCTGAACATGAAGTTATGAGCCAGAACACACCAAATCTAAAGTGTTTCTTAGACCCTTTCGTGCCAGAGTCAGACTGAAGGATTTATTCATTCAGTAGTCGGAGAAGTTCTGGACGGTTGGTCACAGAAAATGGTCTTTCCGTCTCGTAAAACAGTCTAGCAGGTTTGATTTTTCTCCACATCAGAGACACTGACCAATGAGAGCACAGGGAGCTCTGCATGTGTGACGATCACAGATGTAAATAAACTGAGGTTTGGACATGACAGAAGAAGTTTATTAAGCTCTGAAAGCAGCATCCCCACCCTCGTGATGCTGAAGAGGAGCTACCACAGACAGTAAGCAGAGAAACAGCAGAGCAACACGGGGAGAGGCTAACATCTGGCAGAGTCGACATTTTTACCTCTTCTTGATTATGGTGATGCTCTATACATGAATACCTCTGCTCAGAGTCTGCACATGTTGGACAGTGTTTATCGTGGAGCTCTGAGATTTATCACAAACTGTGGGTTTCTGACTCATCACTGCACTTTATACTCTAAAGTCAGTTGGACTTCTTTGGACACTGGTATGTGTTCATCTACAAAGACATTCTTGGTAAAATTCCTGACTATCTTTCTTCCTTATTAACCTTGAAGGATGGATAACTAACCTGACATCAATGAGCTTTATACAGTTTGTTGTTCCCAGAGTCTGAACTGATTTGGGAAAGAAGGCCTTTAGCTTCTCTGCACCTTCTGCATGGAAAAATCTGCAGACTGATTTAAAGCTGTAGAGCTTGGTGTCTCTGAATGTCTTTAAATCTGCGATGAAAGCTCTGGAATACAGACTTTCTGAATGTCTCTGTTTTAACTGATGGCTTTTGTTGTTTTCCTCAGTTCTCTGTACCGTGTTGAGTTTGTGTGACTGTTAAAACTGTGTTTTTCTGCCATTCTTGGTCAGGCCTCCTTGAAAAAGAGATCTGCTGATCTCAATGGGACTTAAGGCCCCTAAACACCAAGTGCAGGCGGTCGGTGGCAAACCCGTTCATATGTGCTACCGCCACATAAGCGTAGCCCCGCGGTGCGCGGAGTTCAGCAGCCTGCAAGGGGGGTGCCTGCCGCTGTGCCGCGCAGCAAGGCGGCAGCACTCAAATTGAAAAATTTTCAATTTGGGCACAGCGCGCTGTGACGACATCTTAGAGCATCCAATAGGAGAAGCCAATTCAGAAAAAAAGTGGCCATGGATACAGAGCTGTACTGTGCTACGAAAGATGGGCTGCTTGAAGTTTGTCTGCATTCTTACCAGACTTTGACCAACTCGGGACGACAGGCTCTCAAACTGCTCCTTGGTCAGCCTGAAGTACATTTGGAAGTGTTCTGTGTGAAAATGCAGCTCCCGAACGAGCCTGTACTCCTCCAGTACCTGCCTTGCCATCAGGATTGGGTGGACCCACATCCTTCTCCTCCCCACTGCTGATGCTGCTACTCTGGTCCTCCTCCTCAGGAGGATTACAGCTACAGATTTTTTCTACGTAGTTGAGAGCATCATGCCCTACTCGTCAAACCAAGCGCGCCAAGAACACTTCCTGCTCTGTCGTTTAGCAACTGGCGCTCTCCGAGGTTCCGCGCGGTGGCCGCTGCGCAAACCGCATTCGGTGTGTAGTGGCCTTAACCTGGTTAAAAATAGTTTAAATAAAAATAAATAAATAAATCTGATTCAACATCATGTTTGAGATACAAACAAAAGTGCTGTTCTCTAAATACGGACTGTTCGTTTGTCACCCTTTCTGCTTCAAACATTGTCAAAAAGTCGGAGTCGAGGACAATTTGTCTTTAAATGTGAGATGATGTCAGAAGTCTTGACTAAGTTTTAGGAATGAAGATGGCACAAGAAAGAGGAAACTGCTTTAAAAAACTCCATAAACCATCCATCTCATGGAACACATCAATACTCTGTTACTGATCTGATGAAAGCCTTTTAAACTTTGTTCTCTATCTCCTAATTTTAGCCCTGTCATACTTCTTAGATTAAAAACTTTCACATTTTTGGATCTTTCTGAGTGGTTTGGTTGAAGGAGCAGAGGCAGGGATAATGAGAAAAAGAGCCAGGAGAGGCGGGAGGCTCCACTTCCCCTCTTCACTGCTCCTGTCGTCACGCCTGTGTGCTGGACGGGGGGAATGGCTTGTTTATGGGCAGATTAATTGCTTTTATGGCCTTGTTTCTCCCTGTGAATGGTGTTTTAATGAACACCCACGCTGCCTGCCATTCATGCTGCTGCTTTTTAGAGCATGGCCGGGTTTTAGCTAGAGCTCACCGCGTGGCCCCTGCACAGGTAAGAGCGTGGTGGCGTGTGCGAGGCCTGGTGCAGGTGGGTGGCACCTCTCGAGGGCCAACCAGCAGCTAACTGGACCGTGACTTTAATCATTTCCTGCTGGGATGAGGAGAGGCGAGCCAGGATTTCCACTGAGTTAAGCCGAACGGTCACGGAGACAAAGACTCTTCAAAAGACTGAGAGAGGAGGTGGAGCGATGGCTCAGAGGAGAGGTGAGAGCGAGCGTTTAGTATAGAGGTGGAAGGAATTAAGACGAGGTTAGCGGCTTTACAAGGATCAATTAAAAATCAGTCCCCTCCCCTCTGGTTGTGCGCCCCTCTTCTCGCTCCTCATCACCTCTAATCATGCATTACTCGCCTCTCTTTCTCTTTCTTCCCCTCTTTTGTCTTCATCCTTGTTCCTCTCTTCCCTCTCTCTCATTAATCAGGTCTGCGGGCTCTCGTCCTCCTGCCTTTCTACTTCATTAAGCCTGAAACAGCAGTGGCCCTGTGCTAATGGACAGTCTCAGCTCTAACTCACCGGCTATAATTGTCAGTGTGTGTGTGATTTTTTTTTCTATTTTGTGTGTGTGGATACCTTAAGTGAACTTGAGCTTGTATGTTTTTTCACAGATGCCTCAAAGGAAGTTTTTATAAACTGGTGTGTTATGGTCAAACAGCTCAATGATGACCTTCATTCTTCTTGGTTGGCTCTGTTAGGTTCACATGTAACCAAACATGACAATGGTGGGATCGGAGAAGGGTTGGGGGGGTTGTTTTAGAGGCCACAATGTACCCAAAGATCCAACTGAACCAGTTAAGGTTATCACTGGATCTCTGGATGTTATGTTATCCAAAGATAACTATGATATGTATAAAAAAAGAACCTAAAATAATCTTATTGCACTGCTATAATGAGAGTAAAGGTCTCCCACGCATCATGTTTCAATCCTTTTTAACAAGTTAGACTGGTGTCACACGTGTTCATGACCAGCACTGGGAGTAATGGTGTTAGAAAAAGTGGCGTTACTAACGCCGTTATTGGAATGGAGAATTCAGTCAGTATTGCATTTATGCTCGTATATAAATCCCTCGGTTTTAGCCTTGCCCAGAACAGGCTACGTATGTGTCTGTAGTTTTAGATCCAGTATCAGACGCCTTGATTGCATTAAGACTGGCTTAAGATGTCCCTAGAACATATTTTCAAAGTCCCTTGTTAAAGAATACCATCATGTATTATATTTTGGCCTGCTTATAAATCCCTCTGTTTGAGCCATGCTCAGAAAACGCTGCTTTTGTGTATGTAGCTTTAAATCTGATATTGACTTTTTAACAGTTTAAAACTGGCCCAAAATGACCCTAGAGCAAATCCAAAGCCCACTATTGGAAAATCCAGACAGGTCTTAAATTTCGACATTCTTATAAACCCCTCTGTTTCAGCCCTGCCCAGAACTGGTAGGTAAAGTATGGTCCACAATAATCTGCTTAGGAGTAGACTGACCAGCACACTGATTTATCATTTGTCCATTTTTTCATTTGATTGTAATCTTCTGTAACCATTATTCTGTTTCTCTTATTGGTTTACCATACACTTCTAATCCTATGTGTATTTTTTTGTATGTTTTTCTTTTATGTATCATTGGTTTGTTTTTGTCATTACTCATGTCAAATATGTTAATTGTCAATGCAAGTTTAGTACAAGAAAGTTATTAATTTGACTTGTCTGCTTACAGATTTTATTCTGCACTCCTTAAATGAACTGTGTTGACGGAATAGTAATTAAAAAGTAAAAAAAAGACATTAGTTAATGAGGCTTTTGACCTCAGTTAACTTAGTCACCTTGTGAAAAAAGTCTCTGGGGTGCCAATGACTTTGCAGGTTGTAGGGAGGCTCTCTGATAACTTTCTTTATTGACAGTTTAACCGAACTTTAACTTCCTATGCTAATGTTTCTAACAGAAAACGATGGCACAAAAAGGAGGGATCACTCCAATAAAAAGTTAGACTTAATTTCCAGTGGCAGCCATGAGGCCATAACGTCCGCAGATGCTGCTTCATGCTTCTGGCACATTCTCTTCCACATCAGTTTTTTTATTGTCGTCACAGAAAACAATTACAATATCAATCTGTGTATCTGCAGCACATTAACTAATTCTCCATGGCTGAGTGTGAGGACTAAGCAGCTCTATCAGCACTGATACTGGAGCTGCAATTAGTATTGATGACCCCCCCCCCCCCCCCATTTCACAACACTGAAAACATCAGATACAATAAGTCTAAGCGTGTGCAGATCCTCAGTGCATTTATAGCTGGAGGCAGAGCAGATGATGAGAGATCATGAGCTGCATTCCCTCCACCCTGTTGAGTAATAATGAGAGCGCTGTGATTGCCCGAGCTAAGAATAGGACGCTGCTTTAACGGCGGCATCATCCCTCCTCCATCCGACCCCACGGCTACTCTGTAACTGGAGTCGTCTCTACTATTCACGCCGCTAATGAGCCAAACACATACATGTACACACACAGGGGCACATGCTCGGGACGTGTTGGAGTCCCACAGGGAAGGACGAAAGTGACGAAGGACAAACAGGAAAAGAGATTTTTAACTTTTAATTTATTTTTCTCCACTAAAGGTCGAATCTAAAGTCTTAAGAGAAGGCACAGCTCTTCAACCTTCACTTCTCCTGAAATCCTCTCCTGCAGAATTCACTCCATCTGTTCACCTCTTGTCCCTCTATTTATTATCTCTGAAGGTCGTAAATCCTCATCCTTGGACTCTTACAAAGGGCCAACACACTTACCGAAATAAAAAAGATATTATAAAATACTGTAATTTTATCACTACTTTCAAAAGGGTTGGGACATGGTGCTAAACAAGAATGGAAACATAAAATAGCTTTTTTTAAAACATTATTCAACAATTTGAATTTGCAGGCTCCAGTTGAGCGAGCACACGGGCTTCTGTTAACGGTAGCTGTCTAATTCCAATGTGCGAAACATCCTTTGGTCAATCAGCCTCCTCTGTCACAGGAGCTAAACTCTGGAATAGTCTACCCACTGAGCTGAAAATGCAAAATAACTTTACAGGCTTCAACACAGATGTTAAATCATGACTGAAGAAGTAACAATACTGTTCACACATATATATTATTTGCATGTATACAAGTTACCTGATGAACCTTCTCATTCATCTTTTCATAGAACTTTTTCTGGATATTTTAAATCTGATGTACTTTTTTATTGAACTGTCTCTTAGGTATCTCTGTTCTTTTTTAAATTTCTTTTTGTACATTTTTAATCCTTAAAGCCCCCCATGGACTGCTATTGAAGGTTAGCACTGTGCTATAAACACTTACAGCAGAGCATCTGTGACCTGTGTGTATTTAAATATCACAGCATCGATGTTATGCTGCGTTCACACCGCAAGCGACCCAGCTACCAAATTTGCGTCGCCAACTGACGTAGCATCGCGCGTCCATAAATACCTCATTTTGGTCACCGTTGCCATCGGCCGTTGCTCGGTGACGTCACGTCCACTAGAGTTTCACCGTGATCATATCATATATCATATAATAGGATGTATAAGCGGACATTATTCCAGCTGTATCCTTTTCACTGTCTTATCAACCACAAAACACTGCAGCTGATGATGCAGCAGCATCATCTGTGAGTTTCCCACAGTCCGTCTAGGCGGAACTAATGTCCTCACTGACTAATGTTTCCCACGAGTGAAATGATCGTCGTGTACATGGCTGTCGCATCTCGGGTGGGCTAGCCCCGCCTCATCGCGGCTGTACATTGACTTTGAATGGAGAGTGATCGCCGAGGTAGTACAAGTAGCGTCCGGTGTGAACACACCTTTAATGTGTGTCCATGTCAAATAAACAATAAAATAAACATAATAGAGCTAAGAGATATTTAACATTAAAATCTGTGCTTTTTATTTGTTTTAATTTGTAAAAATACATCCATATTCTGAATTTGAAGCCTTAACCATGTTCCAAAATAGTTGGGACAGAGGCACAAAACCTGCAGAGATGATTTTTGGGGCAAGTTCCCCATTGCATGTACCCTGCATATCTCCAAAGGAAAAATTAAAAGTGAGGATTACAAAGAGTGACTGTCAGGTTCATACAGGTTTTAATTTCTGCTCTATAACACAATAGGGGACCAGAGGATGGTGGATTAAAGTCCCAACTGAACCATGTTTGGAAGTTAGTTTGGGAGCTAGAGATGTGCCAGCTGACTTCCTGGGCACTGAAACACAAATCTGCATGGGAGCAGCAAACCATTGCTTCAGCATCTCTCCAACAGTGAATGATTGTTAGACTCGTTTGTGTATTTCAGCCCGTGTCAAAAGCAGAGTGAAAAGAATTGAATTTCCCCATGAGGGACTAACAAAGTGTATCTTCCTCTTTTTCTTCTAGGGTTGTCACTCTTCCCCAAATAAAATTAAATGAATTTGTATGAAAATGAAATCCTGCACATAAAATGCAGCCAGAAACAAAAGAGAATTTCAAAAGCCTGAGATTCAAACATTAAAATAATTGCCTGAACACACTAGAAATAGACTGCCTGCTTTAAACTAAATGAGCTCTGGTTTGCTTTTTTCTGTGTCGGAAAGTTTAAATCCTTTGGGATGGTGTGAAAGCTCACACAAACTCTGGTGCAGACCAATTAACCAAACTCTGGTCTGCAAAAAAACTCAGAGGCTCAGTTCACTTCCAAACAAGGCAGGTGAATCCACAAGGGAGTGAATCCTGGCCTGAATTTGGCAGAATATCACAAACAAGCACTTTCACAATAAAGTGGAATTCTCTTCTGAGTATTTGGTCCAATCAAGAAAAATCAAAGAAGCTTAAAGCTTAAAAAAAAAATTCGAGTGAAACTTTCAGTAGAAACATTTATCTATGCAGCATGGTATTGAAACAGCAGCGTCATGAGTTGGAGGCCAACTTTTCCCACAAAGAATCAGCAGGGATCAGTAAGGGAGTTGTTAAAGAATCATATCAATAAGCAGAATCGTTAATGGCACTGGAATCAATAAAGTTTTTCCAATCCTATCACTGCAAACTCCAGGGGTCTTGGGGCAAAACAAGTGTTAAAGTAAGTTAGGAGAAAAAAATCTATATTATTATTTGTGTGTATATTAAGGTCGACTGATTATAGCCCTTTTCAAATTCAACATTGTCCAGAGTTTTGCCGATGTAACGGCGATATATTCTTAATTTCTCATAAAGCAGTAAACGCTGTTCGGTGTCCGAGCCGCGCAGAATGATGACAGAAGGTGGCGACGCGCGTTGGTGGCGGCTCTTCTTAGCTCTCTGCTGATGCTGTGTGTATAGATGACTCTTCTACACTCACACAGAGTTGCTCATTTAAGCCTGAAGGTCCAACATGACGAGCAACTTTCAGTGGTGTACAATGTCCCGCTGCTGCTGGACACAGAGAGAACATCGGGCTCTGCTCGGCTACAGATCAGCCTCACAGACAGACCGGGCACCGCCGAACAGTTTTCTGACGGTCGCCGCCTCTGTCGTCGTCAATACTGATGAACTGGACCTTCTGATGGCAGGGGATCAGTTTAGCCGTGACTGTTTTATGTGTTTATGACGGAAATCTGGCTTTATCCGCTTGTTCCCGACACGGTAGCTAGCTAACTATGCTAGCGTTAGCATAACAGCTCATCAGAGCCCTACGTCATCATCAGCAGACTCATCCAGGGGAGACTTCAGCATAGCTGGGGACTTTAAGTTGCCTCTTTAAATAAGTTTGTGAAATATGTGCAGTGTCCCTCAACATATTTTGATTTCCTCACGGACATTACTAACCTGACAAGCCAGATGGACAGCTCCATATATCTGCCACAGAAATATTTCACTAGTCCATCTGGGTAGGAGCCCTTTAAATTTGTTTTCAGGGGCAGAACGTTTAAAAAAAACACAAGCTTGTGATTGGATAATCGTTCTGCTCGTCACATTCATCACAGACCAATCCACATCAAGCAGGGTTGCCTCAAATAATGAAGCAAATTAAAAATTAGAAATTGTTTTTTTCTTTTATATATTCATTTTATTTTATTATTTTGTTTATATTGACTGCTGATGCTGCTCAGTGATTTTTGAAGACTGTATGATGCAAAATGTGCCTGTTTGTTACTTGAAATGGCTGAATAAAGAATTGAAAAAAAACATAGCATACTTTTGTTAGCTGTGTTTAGCTGTTAGCCGCTAACTTAGCCACTAACAGCTAACGACAGTAAATGACCGTTAGCCGTTAGCCGCTAACTTAGCTGCTAACGGCTAACAGCCTTATACTATCGTCCTACACTAAATCGTACCACACAGATGATTCATTTGACACTTATCTGTAACATGAACCTCGTCAAAGACAATCCCTACAAGTAAACTTCTGAGGAGGGCAGATTTCGCCAAGTTTTACTAAGTATCTATGAGGACAACAGGCTAATCGGCATCTCAGTTCTCAACTTCCAGTTTCAACTTCCGGTTGTCATCACGTCCGCATTCTACAGCTCCCGCCTCTCTTCCCTGATTGGGCCGCTAAAATTTTAGCCGAGGGAATCCATTGGTCAACGGAGCGCTACAAGATGGGATCTGCAGGATTTCAGGAACTGAATCAGGCAGGCCCATCTGCTATGCAAGGTTAGGACATTACCCCATGTTTAAAATAAAAAAGTGGTTCTACCTGAACTAAAACCTGCTTCTGATAAACTATGACTGAAAGGCAGATGGGACAAAGAGTTCATAAATAATCTATATCTTCACATTTTTAAAAAGCTAATTTGTTTTATTTTGCAGGACTTTGCCTCAGTTTAACACACTCTTTTATTTTGTACCTGAAAGCTGCAGAGAAGGAAAATAAAAGATGCCCATGAAAAGAATGTTACCTTAAGTGTTTTTGTTCCTTTCCTGTCTTTACTATAATCTTCCTCTAATTTTCATTGACAAAAAGTACAAGATACAGAATGACTCTTTCTTTTTAAGGTGTGTAATTAATTTCCTGGAAGTTCAATGCATTTTTCATGTTTTTGTACTCCAAATTTCTTCTCTGGTGTAAAGTTTAACAAATACTATAGGACAAAGAACTGTTTATATATGTTCTCAATTAATCGGTAACTTTTTCTGACAAATATCGGTGTCGGCATCGGCCTCAAAAAAATCTATATTGGTCGGGCCTTATTGTGTATCAAAGTTTCTGCAACAAAACTTTCAAACAAATGGATATAATCAATCCCCCTACCTGAGATGGGTGAATGAATAAATGGACTATATAAATGGTAAAATGAAGTCTCTTAGGTCATGTGCTTGACCTTGCATGTCCGTGAAGGTGACTATAGAGCACAGCCCTACTGCAGTGGTAAAACAGAACTATCATTCAGCCCTACAGCTCATAATAAATCCCATCGTGGTCATATGGTGTTTTTCCGCCCTTTGGGATCCATGAAAACACGAGTGCACCTGCTGACGCGCTCTGCAGATACATTACACTTTAATGTGCAAACAGGCGAATTAAAGGAGAGGCATGCAAAAACAGATGACATCCCCCACGCGAGACGCCAGAAGAAAATACATCCTCTCTCGTCTTGTAAACCATCTGCTCCCTCTCAGCCTCAATGAGGAGCTGAGTTATAGCCATGTTTGACACAAGCACACATTTCCCTCCCAGTCAGGGTGCCCTTCTTTTAGTTCCTCCCGCCTCTGTGGCCATCACCCTTAGCCAATCTTCTGGAAAATGAAAACAATCTGAATATTCTGGAGCTCGGGGAGAGCCACGTTTGCTCTCCGAGCCCCATTTCACCTGCCGTGTTTACGGCTCCACGCTGAGCTATTGCACGACTCGTCTTTGCTCTCCGACTCGCACGCGGAGAATAGAGTTGAAATTAGTTCCAGGGATATATGTGTGGGAAAGTGCACGGACACACACACATAAACAAACAGACATACAGGTTCAATTAGTTTGCAGTGGGCTTGGGGGGGTTGGGGGAGGAGGGGGACATGGGGGATAAGTCATGTTTAGCACACCTGTCTGCAGCCCGACTTGAATTAAAGCGCCGAGTTTGGGAGCTGTGCCACGAAAGCATCAACGTGAGGTCATAAACACGGAGGGGAGACAAGATGGAGTGTATCCTGCTTACATGATGACTCTAAGGGCGGATGTTATAAATAAATCAGCAGCAGCAGCTTCCCCTAACGCTCACAAGTTAGACACAAACAGACAAACACGGATGCAAAGTAAGGGTGGGAGACGAGGAATGAAAAAATACACTAATATTTCCATCTGAGTGGCTTCAAGTGACGTGTTTCTGTTATTCCCATAAATAAAGAACAAATGGTCATTGTGAGGTCAGAATTTGAAAGCATTAGACTTAATCCTGGTGATAACTGAACATCATTAATATCTGCTCAGTACCTGTTTGATACAACAGCAACAAAAATAGAGACAGTGCTGCTCCAGTGGTGTTACAGAAGAGGATAAAGGCCACTTTTTTAGAGGTTGATTTTTTTTAAAGGTCAAAATTCTGAGGTTGAAGTCATTTGGGAACAGAGACTGTAAACTTCTCCAGACTGCAGAGCTGAGAGATGAGCTTCTTACCTGCAGGGAGAGCGCTTAACTGTGTGCTTGGGATTCAGTTATATACTTAAATTAAACTTTAATCTGTTTAAACATATGACCTGCAAATATGGAGTATTTAAAGTATTTTCTGCCCTCTGTCATTATATGAAAAGCTTTAAGTGTCAGATTTTTTGTTATCAAAAATTTCTCATATCTAAAATCACAATTTCACATTCTATAAGAACATAATAACTCATTGTGAACATTAATGCATTCATTTTCTATACCTCTTTATCCCTTTCGGGGTTGGGGGGGAGTGGGGCTGGGGCCTCTCCCAGGTGTCATTGGGTGAGAGGCAGGGTACACCCTAAACCAGTCGCCAGCCAATCGCAGGGCCACATAGAGAGACAGACAACCATTCATACAATTCAGAGTGACCAATTAACCTAATGAGCATGTTTGTGGTCTGTGGGAGGAAGCCGGATTGCCCGGAGAGAACCCACGCATGCACGGGAAGAACATGCAAACTTCCTACAGAAAGGCCCCTGTTCGGCCCAGGAATTGAACCGGGAACTTTCTTGCTGTGAGGCACATGTACTACCTGCTGCACCACTGTGCCGCTCTCTCATTGTAAACCAGAGATGTGGACTCAAGTCATGTGACTTAGACTCGAGTCAGACTCAACAATATCATCAAGACTTGAAAATATCATCAAAGACTTGCAACTCGACTTGGACTTTGACATCAATGACTCGGGACTTGACTCTGACTTTAGTCGGATGACTTGAAAAGACTTGAAATTTTCAGTAAGACTGTTGAAAAAAATGTGCTCCCATTCAAAGTATTCCACTAGGTGACAGTTATTTTTGTCATTTCCAGCAACACAATATTTTTTTCCCACAGGATCTGCCCCATTGAATGCATCTATTAACATCCAATCAGGGTTTAGAAGAACAAACAGAGAGTGTGGATTTCACTGTTACTTTCCTTGAGCACAAGACTGCAGGAACAACCCAGAGATGCTGAACCATGTTACCGAGGATAATTTCATTTGCATTCGCAAACTACAAGGTCATAAACAAAAACGAATTGCCGAGTGGAAAACCTGAAGCGTGATAATAACAGACGGAGATGCGACAACGTTAAACTTTTTTTGGCACCTGAAGCTGCACAAAGAAAGTTAAGTTTGATTAACAGTGCTTATGACTTGCAGAGACTTGAAAATTTTAAGTCTACGACTTTGGACTTGACTTGACTCATCTTGTCTTTACTCGAGACTTGACTCGAGACTTGGGTTTAAAGACTTGAGACTTACTTGAGACTTGCAAAACAATGACGTTCTCCCGCCTCTGTTGTAAACACAGAATAATAATGATTTTTAAATGCTTTCTTAGAGGCAATAATGGGAAAGTGAACAACAGTGAGTCCCACAAATGCTCCACTTTGGAGAAAAAATTAAAGCTACGAAACCTCACTACACAGTTCACAACATTTATTCCATTTTGAATCACTACTTTGAAATAATACTCTTGATTTGTGTATTTTGCATAAAGCATCATAAATTACCACAAATAGGAATAAATACATTTATACACCAGTGTAAGAGCAGTAAAAAGCATTTAAAATTTGTACATAAATCATCATAAAAGTTTTACCAAGTCTTCAAACTGATGCATCTATTTCTTATCACTCCATGTAACAACACCTTTAATGGCTAAGGGAGAGCACATGATTTAGGTACATGTATCTCAGAGAGCTCAAACCTCTGCAAAGGTATTTCCAACATCGTCGGGCAAGTTATTGTTAAAAATGTGAAAAACTAATCTATATCCTTTAAGAAATTCCTGGATCCACATCTGGATTCAGATCACAGCAAAATTCTTACCAATTGTTCCTGTTGACATGACCAACGTTTCCTGAAAATGTCCAAAATCATCACCTCCATGGTGGAGTTAATGAAATCAGGATGTCTTCAAAACTTGATGTTGCCCACCCCTGATGCACACTTTGTAAAAAAAAGAAAAAAATCCCAACGCAGCCGCTGCGCAAACAAACAGCAGAACACATCCTGGTGAAATCCTGGGACTCGCCTGGTTAAATAAAGGTTGAAAAAATAAATAAAAGTGTGTGAGTGTGTGTTTTCACCAGAGTGCACCCAGCAGAGCGGCTGAGTGGCAGCTACACGGGTAACTGTCACCAGAACACAGCTGATGAATATTCACTGTTATCCTGACTGCACCATCCACACGGGAAACTCCCTCTAACACGAGCACACATCATTTCCACAACACATTTATAAACATATTTAGAGAGAGACAGACAGACAGACAGACGGACATGTCTCCATCTCTGCAGCCCTTCATGTGACCTTGACTTCACAAACATGAGTTATCTCCACACATTATTCCTCCTCTGTTTGACTCCTCATCAGGAGATGTCCGTCTGTCCGTCTTTGTCCGTCTGTCTTTATGTAGAAGCAAACGTCAGCGTCTCTCTAAATCACGGTTTAGTCCGTCTGTGTGTAAATGCTTTTGTTCTTGTCTTCAGTGTTTTAAAGCCAGAGCAGCTTCCTCCCACCACTGAATAAAACATCCCATTTAGGACCAGCAACCAGACTCCATAAATCACCTCCCCCCCCCCACCACCACCACCAAGAGAGAGGGAGCGAAGCAGGACGAGAGTGCGAGAGCGAGAAGTGTGCAGGTGATGCTGAGAAGGAGCCCTGGCATGAAGTTTTGAGTCTTCTAAGAAACTGAAGTGAAAAGGTGAAGTTTAATGTGGTGAGGCATGTTCTACAACAGGGGTGTCCAAACTTTTTACATCGAGAGCCGCAAGAAGAGGAATTCATGGACGACTGGGCCACTTGCTGACCCTCACTTTAAGTGTATTTCGGTTAAAGTTTTAGGGCTTATAGGTGGGTTATCACCAGTCAAGAGGCCCTTGTAACCCCAAGCTTTCACTGGATTCGCACCTTTTCGGGAGAGAATTACCTTTTGAGAAGCAGAGGTGGGAGACACTGATACTAATCTTCACTGTCAGACACAAAACAAGAGAAAACTGTAAGAATGTTGGTGCTTGAAGATGAATATTGCAATATACACTTTGTAAGTGGGACCTTTTGATATAGTAAATTTGGCAGAAAATGGGCATGATTGATGGTATTGCAGCTGTAATCAAAATGTCTTCATTCATTCAACTGTTTCAGGGGCCAATTCAAAATGGTCAGCGAGCCACATTTGGCCCCCGGGCCATAGTTTGGACACCCCTGTTCTACAAAAACACACACGCTAACGTAAGAGAGTTCAGTGCTGCAGTTTCTGTCCTAAGATTTATATTCAGGCTTTAATGCAGGGGTGGGCAACTAGCAGCCCCTACATGAGGCCAGACAAATAGTAAATATATAAAAGTTATATAAATCAACAAATACGAAGAAAATCCAGATACCAAACAGAAATAATTCAGTTTACTTGGTTATTTATAGTACGTTTTTGAAGTACTTTGCTGTAATAGTGTCTCTAAGTCTCTTTCATAAAGTGTTAGCACATTATATCAAGTACTACGTCATACTGTATGTAGAAAATTGCAGCGGTCCAATATTTGTGCGTTAAAACTGAAAAAACTCATTGTTTGGTTGATTAAAAACTAGCTTGATTGACTTTAACTATGTGTAGATTGACTGAATTAAGTTTAAACTCATGTCAAATCCATCTAACTCTTCATTATAACTTGTATTTGTGTTATAATACATGGATATTTGTGTACTATGTTTCTGACTACTTTATATTTGCACATTTTGTTTCTCAGACATTATTTTTCCCCATCAAGAGTATCTGGAAATTTGACATAATGTGGCCCTCAGGCTGGGAAAAACAGTTTCATGAGGCCCTCTGGGTAATTAAGGTTGCCCACCTCTGCTTTAATGTCATTATTTAGACAGGACAGCAAAGAGAGAGGGAGGGGAATTACACAGAAAGGAGCCAAATTTCAATGAAATAGTGATTGTATTTATTTAAATTTCTCCTATTTTGTTGTTGTGCAAAATATAAACTAAACCAATGAATTCATGATGAGCAGCCACAGAGTTTCAGTTTGTTCAACCAAAAAAATTTGTTATTAAAAGTTGGGATTCGCCATCAGCTTTTTAGGCTTTATTAACGCTGTTTAGTTTTTTATTTTAGCAAAGACTTAAAGACATGGATCCAAAACTTCAACCAACTGGACTGTCAACACAGTTTGGTCAATTTTTCAGCAGATAAAGAAAAATACTGACTGCAGAAAATAACTTATCAGAGTCTTTTTACACTAAAACATGTCATACAATAGTCTGAATGTTGGTGCATTATCTTTGTAAGGACGTCCCAAAAGCTCAAGGCATTTGCTTGACCCATTTCCACCCATGAGCCCTGACAGCTGGACTGATGAGTCCAGGCGTTAATGATTTTCAGGTTCTGCTAAAGCTGATTTATCTTTATGCTGCTCCCACAACAGATCACCCTCACAGTGCAGCCTCCTCTCTGACAGCAATTTGGTGACTTTTTGGACAAATTTAAGTGAAATGAGTATGCAAAAGTACCCGGATGATGTACTCAAATCAGCCAGGATTTTGAGTGTGCAGCTGTGGACACTTCTTCGGCAGCAATGGCGGGAGAGAGCTGTGGCTGTGCGCTCAGTACAGATGACGTGACTGCGCTGTATAAATGGAAGTCATAAACACGTGTTGTTTCCATAAGCTGTTGTCGTTTTGAGTACATTTGTTGTGTACTTTGTTTTTTTTGTCTGTTTTGCACCACTAATGGTTGGCTATAAGTTATGCTAACACTAGTTGGACTAACAGCTATCTCGAATGCTAATGCTAGTTGGGCTAATAGCTGCTGGGGTCCGAGCATTACCCGACCAGAAGCACCATTCAGACATTAAGATGATTACTCACTTTGCTTTTGGATATTAATATTATATAATAAGATATGATTTGAACTAAAATATATTTGTTAAATGATTCATAATTCTTCGAAAATACAATTCTGCATAGAAGAAGAAGAGGTCGACATTGTGTCATCATTTCCGGTGAGTACGCCGCTCGGCAGTATGTGATTTGGGGCAGTACTACATCTTCAAAATTTGCTCACTAAGCCAGTGAGTATGCAGTACGCTTAGTATACTCAATTTGAACATTTTAAGTATAGAGTATTGAAGTATGCGATTTGGGACACACTATAATTACACAATAGTAAAATACAGTGGTAATTGCTCTAAGACTGCAAGGGAAGCTCAGCTTCCCCTAAAATGTCCCCACAAAAGTGTTGATATGTCCTGCTGTGTGTACATTTCATTGACTAAATCTGCTCTAGAATACCTTCATCTTTTGTTCAGAATCAGCTACTTATCACAGGTAACTGGAGCGACTTCCTTCTCATTCATCCCCGCAGCATCTCAGCGCTTTAACACAGTCGGACGCTGAGCGTCTTCTGACTTCGATGGGGAAGCGTAGAGTGGGTTGTTCCACTGTGGAAACTGGACGGTCATTGGATAAACGCTGGTCTTTGTCCCGCCCATCGGACGCTCAGCGTCTCTGGGGGTCTATGAGGCAGTGGGCTGGCCTGGACGCTCGGCTTCTTCATGATGATTGGATGATCTGTCTGAGGCCGAATCCCTTTTTGATTGACAGTGAAATGAGCCAATCAGCGATCTTGAAGTATAACCCTCCACCGGAGCATCTTCTAAGTTTAACATTCAGTTGTTCTGGAGAGGAGCTTCTCCTGTTTAAAGAGGCTCAAGTCTTACACCTGCAACACAATGGACCAAGGCCGTTTAAGCAGTCTAGCTCTGCTGGCCATTGAGAGAACACTGGTAAAATCCCTGGAAAAGACACCTAGTTGGTACGACAGGGTCACAGATCATTTTTACCGACACCAAGGAGGTTGTTTTCGTGGAGTTTGTTTGTCTGTCTGTCTTTCTGTCTGTGAACAAAATAACTCAAAAAGTTATGGATGGATTTTGATGAAATTTTCAGGAAATGTTCAGCATGGGAAAAGAAAGAAGTGATTCAATTTTGGTGTTGATCCGGATCAGCGTCTGGATCCAGGAATTGTTCAAAGGATTCTTCATCATTGGGAGACAGGGAACTTTGCAGCTTGGTGGAGGTCTGCCCTCTCCGACTGCTTTTCTAGTCTTGAAAAGGAACGGAGGGTAGAATTTACATCTAAAAAAATAAACACATTTATGATGTAGGCCAGAAAAAAATGAGCTTCCCCTCCTTGACTGACCAGCAGCCGCCACTGGTAAAATAACACTGAAAATGTTGTCAAAAAGGGTAAGTTACCCACCAGCATTCAAAAGAAAGGTAGCTGAAGCGACTGAGGCAGTGGGCAGAGATAATGAGGGAAAGACCAACATCTAAAGCTTTTGGCCGTTTGTCAGAGAGAGTAAGGTTTGGGCAAAATTTGAGTGCGTGTTATATTTGAGTACAGAGCTTTTATTGGAAAAAAGTCTGAAAAATGCGGTGCAGGTTGTAACTGAGTGTGTGTTATATTTGAGAAATTATGGTACTACACTTAAACCGTTTAATTCAAGTGCCCCAAAGGAAATGGTGGAGAATTCAAGTACGGTACATATGTAATTCATGTCATATATTTCTCTGCATGTGTGCATGTAAGCCCTTATTTAGGAACATTATTACAGCCACATGCACGAGTCTGGTCTTAAATTACAGTTTTCTCTGCAGCACAATCAGAGCTGAAGTAAATGTAAGGCACACTGAGGCAGGAGGTGACAGCAGCAGTCACACGCTGTAAACGACGCCTTTACCCAACGATTTTCTGCTGTTTTTTCAGAGAGGAGTGATTTTAATAGAATACTGAGGAGGGGTAATCGTATCAGAGTGCCAATCATTCCTGCATTAAGGGGAGCCAAAGTGGGCCCTCGCAGCAGGAGTGTTCGGGGAGGGTTATCTGCCTCCAAGTGGCTATCAAACCACATCAACTCCCCTCCTGGCTGATAAAGAGGAGGAGGCCGGGGGGTGTTTAACAGCCTGACTCTGCTCGTCTGACCATCTGTCTGTGTACCTGAGTGTGGATGCACCGCATTAAAGGGCTTCTTGTGTGCGTCCACGTGCCTCGGTCTGGGCCGTATATCGCCTGCTACAGTTGTCCAACCTTTTCTAATAGCTTTCCGGTTATTTACAGCAACACAAGCTGCTGCATTTAGCAAGTCATACATCAGACTGTGTGCGTCAGCGGTGGCCTCATGACCATGCAGGCGCACGCACACACTCAGGATGAAGTAAGGCTCTGGACTCGGATGTGGACGCTTGACCATAAATCCAACCACTTAATTCTGTTGTGCTGACAAACAATAACAGTAAAATGCTCCCCAAGTCATGGCAACAAAGTGTGTTTCCTTTCTGTTTGTGTTGTTTATGTTGTTTAACTAGAAGTGCTCCGAGGTCACAAAACCTCTGCTAAAGGATTTCCAACTCTGTGGAGAGTTAGTGTAAAAAACTGCCCTAACTCGCACTGATAAAAATCCTCAGAGAAGACTGAAGGACATAAAGTGACATAAGCCTGGAACTTGCTAACCTGGCAAACATTTGTCCTGTATGACATTTGATGCATTGCATAATGCTCACACTCTCTGTAAATAAAGGTTAAAGGATAAGTTCAGTTTCTACAGCTTTCACATTGTTTATAGAATGAAGTAGAACAATATACTCACCCAGAAGGCTTTCCTGATCCAAACAGTGCTTCAGGAGATATTTAGATCCAAAATCGAGCGGCAGACATCTGTATAATGGTAGCACACGGGGCATGTATAGCGTTCAGTTCAGAGGTCAGCACAGTCACAAAAACATGTGTGGAGTGACATGGACTGTAATGGAGGAGTAGCCCGAGTGGACCATGATGAAATATTGGTCAAACTATGAGTTTTTGGACGATTAATGCAGTTCAGTGTTTCCTCTAGGTTCATTGCCTTGGGGCGGCGGGTTCGGGGTTGCGGGGGGGGGGGGGGGGGGGGGGGGGTCGTCTGTCAATAATGCTCCATAATATCATAATTAAAGAGTATTTAGATCTGAATAAATAGTGAGCACTGTGGGCACACAACTACAACATTCTCAAAAGAATTTAAAATAAACTGCATAAAGTATAAAAAGTATTTAAAAAAAAACAGGAAGAATGTAACATTTCATGTAACCATGTAAGCTCAGCAGGTGGAGAGAAGATGAATCATAAAGTTATAGCAAGTGACTGACAATGAGGAGAAACTACATGCTGAAAGTTTCCTACACTGCTGCTAGCTGTGCTTCCCGTCTTAGTAAGGACAATTGGCTTAAAAATGCTGAGATTTTTGCTTGGGGAGATTGTTTGGTAAGCTTCAGGTCATCCATTAATGTTTGTTTAAATTGGGTTTTTTTATTATATTTTTTACCGTTATGGTCGCTCCTTCATCTGCCGCCTGATTGTGAGTGTGTGTGTATGTCTGTATGTGTCGTGTGTGTGTCTTCATCATCCCTTCACACAACGCCGCTTCAGTCATTTCAATGAGGGACAGGCGGCTGACAGCATCGCCGGGTTTGGACCGCCATGTAGAAGCGTTGAGCACGCCGACAGATTTTGTCCTGCTGCTCAGAAACCAGCGTATTGAACTTTCTGGCTGTAGTCGCCTGGCAGCAGCAAATCATATCGTACTATCGAAGAACTGGACGTGGGGAAGCATTTCTACTGAATTGTTTTTAGGGAAGGGAGTGTCATAGTAGTATGTCAGAGTGAGCATCTTCAGAGTAGACGATCTTTGTAATGTTAACGCTGCTAAGGGGGAGCCCGGGGATTGGCTGAGGGTAACGGAAGTGTAGACTGAGAGACAGAACTGCTAACTGTATGACACGCTGTTTGAGTCTGTTATTAAAGAGAATTAATGATTCAGAAGTTATCGGCTCGTTCTATGACGGGGAGTGTTGTGAGACACTTTTAGGTGGCCTCTGCTCTGGCGTTAAGCTGAATCACCGCTCGTCTCGGCCAGCGGTGGCAGCAGCCTCAATAAAAGACTGCATGTGCGGGGACTCCGCCTGCAGAGAGACGGTTTGGTTGCCGCGCGGCTTATCGGTGTTGCACAAGAGGAGCGAGGGAGGAGGCGTTTTTCAGAGCGGAGAGGAAAAATGCATTTTATTAAATGTAAGCAAACCATAGCGACACAACTATGGGCAAGATAGTTATTTGCCTCAACACCCGCGACACCCGATTTAATGCAGGACTCTGATGTGAAGGCAGTGACATGATGCTGCGGTGGTGTATTTACAGTTTTTAAAAAAAATTGCAGGAGCGGCGGGTAGGATTTAGGAGCGGCGGCCCGCCGCTCCTAAATGAATGTAGAGGAAACACTGCAGTTTTAGGAGCAGCGCTGTATGCCCCGTGTGCTACCATTATACAGATGTCTGCCGCTCGATTTTGGATCTAAATATCTCCTGAAGCACTGTTTGGATCAGGAAAGCCTTCTGGGTGAGTATATTGTTCTACTTCATTCTATAAACAATGTGAAAGCTGTAGAAACTGAACTTATCCTTTAAAAACATAAATAAAAATAAAGCTGCAGTGCTCTTTAACTAAACACTTTTCACAGGAATTCTATCTCTGTGTGTCTCTTCACTGCAACTAATTCATAAAGATGTTGCCACAACTTTTTTACCTTTGGAAACTGTTTGAATGATTTAGGTTTTACAAGAGCACAATACATTTCAACATTATGATGATCAAACTCTGCATATTGTTCCTTTAATTGTCGTTGTTATGTCATGGATTTGATCCAAAGCCTCTAACAGCAGGAGCTGAAGCTGCAGGAGGCTAACAGGACCGGAGCGGAGGAGAAAGCAGTCAGACTGGGCTACTGTGTGGTTGTGGGGGGTCTGTAGTCGAGGATACGGTGCCTCCTACATGCCAGCATTCACACACGTGTACACACACACACACACACACTGACCTTCAGTGGGTACCTTGGTAGACAGGTGGCGGTGCCATTGCCTGTTGCTAAGCAATTACCAAGTCCATTACCCCTGCAACATGCCCGTAGTGTGAGCTTTTTCCCTCTGAGTGTGTTCATGTGCTGAGTGGTTGAGGTGTGTGTACAGTGTGTCAGACAGTTTTCATTAAAGCAGGTGCGAAGAATAAAACCATCTACAACACAAGCTCACTCTGTTTCTTGCTAAAAGCAGCCACCTGCTGTTAGCCACCCCCCTGTCCCCTTACAACGCACTTTTCTGCAGCATTTTAATACAAAATTCAATTATGTGAAATCTAATTTGCACTCAGCTCGTGCCCCCTGGGCAGATCTGATGGCTATCGGATATCAAAGAAAGCTAAGTGTAAATGAACCCCACAAGCATTTGAGCTGGAATAAAATCTAACAGTCTGAACCACCTGGGAGGCAAGAGTAGTTTGGCATCTAGCAAACAGCTTCAGGTGCATTAACAATAAAACCTCCCTCTGGACTTTTGTTCATGTTGTTCAGAAAAACTCTGATGTTGCTCTTTGAGGTTTTTGATCCAGATAATGGAGAAACAAAAGGGTCTAACTTTAAGCACTTACAGCCCGGTGCAAGCACAAAACAGGATGTAAAAGAATGATGTTATGGTCATTGAGCTTGTTATGCTTTAGCTTTAACTTCATTCACCATGTGGGATGGATCTTAATAATCTTACACACCAGATGGATCATTAAATATATCACCAATCAATCAGGGAACAGCCCTGTTGAAGTGTTTGGGAATGGGCAGAACCTTTCAAAGGCATATCCAGCAGTGATTGGACAACCAGTCTGTCAATCATGTTCATTTAGGCCTGTCACGACAAACAATAAATCAATTAACCGCACGACAAATAAAAACGTCCTCGGTAAGTTTGCCAGCCTTGATAACTTGACACGTGCACGCGTGCCTGTTTTCCTTCTCTCTTTCTACCAAACAGGCTGGATGAGAAGATGGCTCTCTCTGTGCAACTTTCTCAACACCTGGGTGCATTGGTTCTATAGAGGATTAAGCCAATTTATAGTGAAGTGAGCATCTGTCACTCATTCAGTCTTTGTGTACACACACACACAGAGCTGAAGTGAGCGTCCCGAGGAGTAACAAGGAAACAAACACTGATATGAATGACGGCACGAAAGCTATGGTTCCTAAGCTGAATGTCACAGCCTCAGTGTGGGAATATTTTGGTTTTAAACAAAAGAACAAGGTGTGAGTCCATAAAAACTGATGAGCCAATATGTCGCAATTGTTTGGAAGTAGCGACGATGAAGAAGGGGGGGTGCAGCGGAGCCTTCGTTCTGACAGTCAGCACTTACTGAGGCGTTTGGTCGACAAAGTAAATACAAATAAGGCAGTGCGGCATGGTGCACATTCACAGACAGTGTTGTTCGCTACATTGCAAAAGAAATGAAACCCTTCAATATGATTGAAAAGCCAGCAATGTACTCACTTTATTGTGACATATATTATAATTACATTAATGAAAATATAATGTTTCAAAACAATATTGACAATAATATTGTTTATCAGCAATAATTTTTTGGACAATTATCGCCCAGCAAAATTTGTTATCGTGACAGGCCTACGTTCATGACAGGCCAATCAGATCATGTAGTAGGCGGACACTAGTGGTATAAAGAAAAAAAAGCCACTTACTAGAACAAACTTTCATAAAATGTGCTAGAATTCGAAGCTAAAAGACTCTTACTAGAGAAAGAGCGGTGATATGGGTTTGACTGAGTAAGACTTGGTTTCAGGCGGGTTCAGCTGCACTGTAAGGTTAAATCCAAAGATGGCCACAGGCAGCCTTGGCTTCCTTCTCTTGGATTGATCCTCATTCAGAAATTAACGTCACGAGAAATATGAAGTTCAAGCAATCCGTGAAGAACAGGGAACATCCACTTTAACGGCACAACTCTTCCAAATGATCTAGGTGGGAAGAAGTATTCTGAAACTTAACACATGAACCAGTAAAGCCACTTTTAACAGCTTTTCTCCTCAGTGATTAATGGTCTGTGAATAACAGGAGAAGAGCCAACATAGTATCTACAGTTACCTCCTGTAAAAAATGACAAAGTAAATTACTGTAAATGGCAAAATATTGCATTTTGGCATGCCTTTGGTGCTTCTGGTTTTTGAAGCCTCCTCAGATGGAGATGGAGTGAAGGTCTCCATATCTGCAGTCACTTCATCTCTGCCTTTCATTACCTGCCTTCACTCTCCCCCTCACCCGTCACTGACCCCGTCACTGACCTCCCTCCTGACTTACGTCACATGACACTCGAGCCGAGACCCCCTTATATCACGGACTCTCAGAGCAGGGAGTGAAGAAAGACCTTGAGTGGATGCTTGGTTTTGAGAGTGAAGGAGGTTTGATGGCGGCTCCATGAATTATGACTGTGTGCTTATGAATGTGTGTGTGTAGGGCTGGGAAGAATATCAGGTTTGAAGGCACGTGGGTGTACTTACAAGCAAAGTGTAGTCAAAGTAAATACATTAAATATAAATTTAGTTAGTTTGGATTTAGAAGAACAGCTTTTCTTTGTCTGGGTCAGGGATGTGCAACTTAGTTTTTAGCATTTCAAAGAGACGAAAACGTAAAGGTGTCATAAAAAGTGACTTAATCAGTATTTTATCATGTATAATTTCAAATGCAATTATTAATACTGCATATAATGAGCTAAGTATGGGCTCAGTGTCAGCTGCCTGCAACATGATTTAACTGATATCTTTGCACATTTTGCTCAACTTTTCTTTTCTGTTTTGCCAAATAAATAAAATGGAGTTTAACCACAAACAGTTAAATCCATTGAAACTTTAATTTTTGTAAATAAAACTACTTTAAATCCTTTTATGGCAGTAAGTTTCCTAAATGTGCACACAGTTTAAAATATTTGGTAACACTTTAAAATAATATTCATTTGTAAGACATTTATTAGCTATTAATAGATGTTAGTGAATAGTTAACCAATAATAAAAAACATTTATATACATTTGTAAATGATTATTGAATCATTTATGAATGATTAGGAGCCTTTTACAACTTAAGTTACAAGACATCTATAAGCTGTTTTACTAACAGACTGGTTGGCAAATTTAAGGTAGTTTGAAGGCTGGATATGGTCAGGCAGTTGCCCACCGTGATGTAGCCATTGCTGGGATTAAAGTTGAATAAATTGAAAATAAAAACTTAGTTGGTCTAAAGCTCTGTTAAAAGATTGTTTTCAAGAAAGGAGCACAAACAGTTGTACACTTAACCGCCTCAAGATCATTTTTTTAAAAGGTGGACGGTTAAATGGGATTAAATTAAAGAAACTCCTGTGACAAAAAAACAAACATTTTAGATTCACTATATAACAACACCCATTCTATGAATTAAAAGCCATTAAAACCTAAGACAATCTGGATGAGGAGCTCAACATGAGACCATTGAAAAAGAGATCATGGAGAAACAATTTTAACAGGATACAGAATGAAGATGTCGTAGTTTGACCTTTTTTATCCATATATGATGTATTTATTGTGCATGCAACTTCGGATCGATTTACATTAACAGGATGCTAAAATAAATTAATAACATTTTACAAGTTTTGATCAACGATGAAGCAGATTGATTAATGTAGTGGGAATAAACAAACTAACACTTCTGTCCGCTGCTTTTTAAATGTGTGACATGAAGAATTGATTGTTTTTGCAAACTTTTTCTGATTCTTTTCTTTTGTTATGGTTTAAATCAATCTGTATTTTATGTTAATTCTTCCTTTTTTGTATATGTTCGAATAATAACAATATAAAGAGTAAAAATAATAATTTATGGTCCAAATTCAGGCTTGACTAAATTGGAGAAAATTGGATATATTGCCATATTTTCCGCCAGTGAATTTAATCTGTGGGGACATAAATGAGCCTTTTCAAGCACCAACTTAAATTGGATTCTTAACTCACTTTTATGGCACTGCTTTTTCATCTCTTAACATTTTGGCTGTGACACAAACACAATGAGAGATGGATCATCATTAAGAAACAATCTTCACTCAAATCAAATGAAGTTTATGATTCTGGGAATGTGACACCTATTTGACTGTGAAATGTGATTTTTTATGCTCATTTCCCAGCCCTAGAGAATTATTTTAATGTTCTGTCCGTGCAGGTTTCTATGCAGTATTAAAACAGATTAAGGACCTCCCCTCACACCGCTGTATATCTGCTGCAGGTGAAACCAGAGTGGGTCTGCCACGAGAGTTTTACTGTGGAGGGAGGCGGACACCGGGTTCAAATCAGAAACAGGACGAGATCAGAGTCACTGTGGATCACACACACATTTCATATTCATGGCTGCTGCTGCATTTCATGAATAGAGAGACGACAGGGCTGGAGCTGCCAGCCATTGTTTGGCTAACAGCGGCACGCAGAAGGAAAGGTTCACCATTAGCACCTGTGCTGTCAGTGCTGCTGTAATGAGGAGACTCAGTGTGACAGCAGCATGTTGGGAAACAGCACATACATCTGCACACATTACTGTAACCGGAGGGAATGAAAGCACATGTGTGACTGTACAGGTGTAGTATAAATGCTCTGTGTCTTCAGATTCACTTTCTTTATCTTCTTAGTGAATTTATTCATCTGTTTTAACAGGTCTTATTTTCTTAGATTTAAAACTGTGAGTTAAAGATGTTTTCTAATTTGCAGTTTTAAAATAAACAACATTTGCCACCCTAACAAACCAAGATCTTACTAAAATATACTATTTCTGTAATTTTAGTAGACCAATGTTGGAGCTGAACATCTGCAGTAAAGATTGTCTTAATTGTTTTGCTTCATTCTATCAGAGTGTTAATCAAACATGCTATGAGGAGTTTTGAAGTAATTACAAAAAAGTCTCACTTTTAGATATATGCCTGATGGAAATACACACTTTAAGATGAGTTTTATAGCATCTAAATAGGCTATGCTATTCCTTAGCTTCGCGGTTGGGTCAGACAGGGCTGGACTGGCCTGGATACTCAACTTCAGGAACAAGACAATTAAAACTAGAGCAAATTTATATTATTCAGACACGTCTTAGAGCACCGGGCTGTAAGTAGCCATATATAGCCGGCTACAAAACTACGACACTAAGTTTTCCAATAACTGCTTGTTGTCACACATCAAAAACTACCACTACATAACTAGAAAGAGATACACTACCTCGTGGCTTTGCATCCTGTAAGTTGTTGAAAAAAGAAGTTGTAAAGCAATGCAGAGTTCTGAGGAAGGTCCGAGCTGCATTCATTAGCATCACAACAAACGCACGCTTTGGCTTGGGTCACGTCTTTACGACAGTCGCCGCACGAGCTCATGGGCAGCAGAGTCTTTATGTCGCCGGAAAAAGATTCTCCTCATAACACCTTTAAAATCAAGTTTGGACCAGGCCAAACAAACTTCTGATCACTTTTCTGGAAAGTTCATGAGAGTTTGAACAGAGTGAAAGCTTAAGAACTTTAGGTTGCACCAAACTCTTGCTGGCCTGAAAACGAGGGTCTCAGTTAAAGCTAAAAGTTAACAAATGAACAAGGTTTAAAAAACAAAAAGCTGAGCATCATGTCTTGAATTTGGCCAGATATTTCCTTCAGCAGTGTAGAAAATGAAAGACGAACATGTGCCGTACAAACTCCCTAATGTTATGTCCTTCTCTTCTCAGCAACAGCGCCCTCCCACTTCATCATTTGATTGGCCAGTTCGACATATGACTGTCAGAACAATTGTCCAATCACCTTCTAAAGATACTTTTGCAAGGTTCTGCCTTCTCCAAACACTTTCTATGGACTATTGCCCAGATGGATGAATTAAAGGCCTGTTTTGAACAGACAAAGTGAACTGCATACTGTATTTGGATATTCCCTGAGCCATGTGTGATTTACACTGTGGGAAACATTATGAGAGGTAGGGTTGTTGCACATGTTTGCATAATGCATACAGTGCTACATTGTCACAAAATCGGTACATACTGCTGGAGTAGTCTGCAGCTTCAAACACTGCCTAAAACAGATCTACTGATCTGGTGTGTCAGTTTGGTTGTAGAGCAAACCTGACACCCCAGAAATCAAATTCAAAAGTGTTTTTAACAACAAGCAAGCTAATACGTGAAGATATTTAAACTCAAACACACTCGCTTGAGGCCTGCTGAGGAGGACACTCTACTAGGGGACTTCTTTAATAGTGTGGTTGACTTTTGGATTTGTTGTGGTTAAGGAGTTGGCCAGCTGCTTTGCACGGCATCAAAACACAGCCTGGTCTGGTGTGGAGCCCAAAGTGCTTCCATGCAAAGCTCCGCAAAGTGTTGTTGTCCTTGCTTGTTCTCTAGTTTTTTTTTTAGGTGTGCTTCCTAGCTATCAGTGGACAGCTGGATCGGGTGGTGCACTGCCCCGATATGCAGCTGATGTACATTTAAGTCTGGAATTAATCTTTACGGTTTCTTACTGTCAAGTTTGCCCAAGATAGCGAGGACCCTGCAAGACCTCCAGTCTTTTCAAACCCTCAGTCTGAGAAATTAGGCTGTTTTAAAGTTCGCTCATGTATGAAAAGCAGAGGAGAGATGACAGGACTAATCTCTATTCTTCTTTCACTTTATCAGTCAAACTTTTAGAGACTCAAAGGCAGAAGAACCGACCATGTGAAAAATGAACAGATCTGTTAATTATCATGAATCAGACTGGTGTCTTTGTCAGGAAATAAAAGTGTCAAAAACTTTTCAGTCTGCTCCTCACAGCTAAAGAACACATTTACGCTCTCACTCTGCTCTCAAACAGTCTGACAAGGTGCAAATCATGCTTCTGCCATGGCATCCACACAGCTGTGAGGAGCATGCTGCTGCATACGATCACTGCACACTTCAGCAGCAAAGAGAAAATGAGCAGTTATTCACTCTCCACGTGCAGCCGGCACGTACCCATCAGTCCATCCGTCTGTCTCTGGGCCTTTCATACATATGGAAAAGCAAACTTGTCTGTCTCCTGCGGTACAAAGCGCCGTCTCTTTGTCTGCTCCGTCGCCTTTTCTCCATCCTGTTCCTCTTTTATTCCTCCTCCACCTTCTCACTCACATCCAGTGACACTGCCGGGCTCCTCCAGACATTTCGTTTTTCATTGTTTGCCTTTTGGTGAGATGACACCCGACACATTGTGGAGTCTTGCCACCCCGGGGGAATACTAATGGAGGAGGGCCATGGGCGAGCGAGGAAGGCCGAAAGAGAGAGAGAGAAAGGCCGAGGCTGTGCAGAGGGACAGGGTGAGACAAAGGGGAAAGGGAAAATGAGAGATTGTCATCAAAAGAAGTAAAATGAAAGAGTCTGAGCGAGAGCGAAAGTGCGATGGAAATCTAAATTAAAGAAAGAGAGGGGGGAAGAACAGGCAGCAGTGAACCTGAGAGAGAGCAGTACTGAAAATATGAGCTTCTGAAAAGACCTGAAGGGTCAGAGAGAGGATAAAGGGAATATCTGAGGAGGAGGAGGAGGAGGACGGGACAGGAGGAGAGGAGATGGACAGGAGGAGGGAGTGGACATGAAAAAGCGTTTTGTTTAGTCGACATGAAAGAGCAGAGGAGGCTGAAGAGAAGAGTTTTTCTACCTGAGCGAATAAAAACTGAAGAGACTAAAACTTAAATATCTAAATCAGGGTAAAGTACCTATTACCATCTGAGGTTTCTTCTAAAGTGTGAACTGGACTGAAAGTTTCTCCTCTTCTTCTTCAAAAGGCTTACTCAGTTCATAAAAAGCTCTGCCCTAAAGTCAAGTTTGATCTTAGTATGCATCCCACTTCCCAGTAACATACAGGATGGTCAACCAAGGCTTCATATTTCAGCTTTAAGCCTCAGCTTTAGCTTTAAGGCATTTACAAGCCAAACACAAACTGCTCTTTAAACACGCCTGGGACAAGACCTTTAACCCTTTCATGCATGAATTAATAAATCACAAAGGAATACTTTTTCAAAAATGTTTGTTTTTACTTTCAAACAAGTTAAAATAATGGTTAGTTTTTAAATTATTAGATTTTAAGGAAGCTATGCATCTGTTCACTTCACCATGCATCAACAGTACAAACAGTAACTTGGTGGAACTTAATTACCTTTTTGTAGATTTTGATTTATGCCAAACAAAAGTCTGCTTTCCGGCACAAGTATATCAACCATCACGGTGCACAGGGAATGAAAGAATCTTAAAGGTGCTATGAGGAGAATCTTTTTCCGGCGACATAAAGACTCCGCTACCCATGAGCACGCACGGCGACTGTCGTAAAGACGTGGCGTGTGTTTGTTGTGATGCTAATGAATGCAGCTTGGACCTTCCTCAGAACTCTGCATTGCTTTACAACTTCTTTTTTCAACAACTTACAGGATACAAAGCCACGAGGTAATGTATCTCTTTCTAGTTACGTAGTGGTAGTTTTTGATGTGTGACAACTAGCAATTTTTGGAAAACTTAGTATTGTACTTTTGTAGCTGGCTATATATGGCTACTTACAGCCCGGTGCTCTAAGACGTGTCTGAATAATATAAATTTGCTCTAGTTTTAATTGTCTTGTTCCTGAAGTTGAGTATCCAGTCCAGTCCAGCCCTGTCCGACCCGACCTTGAAGCTAAGGAATAGCATTTATAGATAACCTATTTTGATGCTATAAAACTCATCTTAAAGTGTGTATTTCCATCAGGCAGATATCTAAAAGGGAGACGTTTCTGTAATTACTTAGAAACTCCTCATAGCATCTTTCAAGAACAGAGAAGGCACGGGCTTGAGAAATAAACATAAAAAGGCAAAGCAGATTAATCAGTCTCATGCAGAAGACAAATCTGATATGTTTGTATGTTTTCTTAAAAGTCTGAATTCCTACCACAGTCGAAGCTTCGCTCTGAAGCCTCCCATCGTCTCACTTGTGCTGCGTCTGTTTGCACACTGAGCTAGCATAGCACATGCAGCCCCTTCAGCAGGTCCTAACCTGACTTTCATTTAAATCTCTGAGTCCCACGGCCCCCCTGCTGTTCACACCAGCAGCCTCTCTTCTCTTAGATCAGTAACTATAGCAACACCCAAGATAACCGAACAGCGAGGAGACACAGGCGGTGCTGTGGGAGGGAGGAGAGAGGGGCTAAAAAACAGATCTGAGGAGAAGGCCAAGGTGAGGTGAGAGGGGAGGCAGCCCAATGTGGGGGGAGTCAAGTTTGTTTTTACCAGCTGGGAGGAGGAGGGAGACCAGGAGAGACCTGGTCCAGGCCTTCTGATAGTCTGAGGAGGACTCTGTTTGCTCGAGTGGAGTCAAAGCTCTGCCCTGGAGTAAGTGGTAATATGAGATATTTACTAATCCCAAAACTTTTATTTCAAGTCCTTCAGTCTCATAAGCTAACCATCCTCAGTCCTGGTTGGCCCACAGTCTCAGGCATGCTGTCTGTCTTATTTCTAGCCCTGCAGATTTTTAGGATTTAACTTTCAGAAGATAACATCAATACCTCACGAGCACGACCAGGAAAGCCAACAGAGCTGCAGCAGTGATTTCAAGCAACAGTAAACATCCTCGCCTCTGTGGCAAACAATAGCAATCAGGCAACTGCAGAGAGAAGACAAACAGACACAATCCCACCAACGGGTTTCGCCGTTCCCATATGTCTATTCAAATATTTTGTCAGCTACACATTGTGAGCTTCCTTTTCTATTTTCCCGCCTGGATTCATCCAGGGTTTTTCTTTCCTCTGAGATCATATAGGACATAGTCTCAAGTTATGCAGATGGAGAAAGCCCGTGTCAATTGTGTTGACTAATTATTTTTGTCATAATTTTCAACAGCAACCTTTTATACCCTGATGAAAACTAGAAAGCAACTAAAAAAACATGTGCACATGGACAAAAACTCAAACTAAATTAACTGACATTTTCCCCAACAAATAAAAACTAGACTAAAATGATTGACAGAGCTTTTATCCAATCAGAGCGGGCAGGCGGCGTGATAAATTGGGGATTGATCCCCTCAACATGCAAGCAACATACTTCACTTTTCTCCAGCTAAGGTACCAGTTACTGTGCAGGTGTATGGTAAATATAAAGCCTCCTCTGCCATCATCAAAACATCCAGTTCTCCAGCACCCTGTTACTACTGTTAAGACATGTCATCTCAACAACGAGCAACAATGACCAAACGAACGAATGACCAACTGAAAAAACCAACAAATGAACGAATGACCGACTGAACGAACAAACAAACAACAAACTAACTAATGAACCAACGACTGACCGAACGACTGACAAATCCACCGAACGAATGAACAAACGAAAGAATGACCAACTGAACGAACGAACAAGCAAACAAACAAACGACCGACCAACCAACTGAACGAACAAACAAACGACCGACCAACCCACCGAACGAATGAACAAACGAAAGAATGACCAACTGAACGAACGAACAAGCAAACAAACAAACGACCGACCAACTGAACGAACGAATGAATAAACGAACGAACCGACCATCCAAGTGAACGAACGAATGAACAAACAAATGAACAAATGAACAAACAAACGACCGACCAACCGAACGACCAAATTAACAAACAAAGGAACAAACGAACAACCAACTGAACGAACAAATGAACGACCGTCCGACTGACCGAACAAACAAACAAACAGACAAACCTGTTTTGAAAAATCCAAAAACAAATATAAACAAACTGTTAAATTCACAGTTTAACTTCTTTTACATTTCAAAAAGGAGTGGAATAAAGTAAAACTTTTTAATTTCCAACCTTTTACCATTGCTGAATAATGAAAAGAATCTAGTCAGATTACCTCCAAAGACAGCATATATATATATATATATATATGTATATATATGTATACATAAATATGTATATGTATATACATATATATGTATATGTATATACATATATATAGATATAGATATAGATATATATAGATAGATAGATAGATAGATATTTATTATTACTGTGTAAATCTGAATTATCTATTATAATGATATAAATTCATGAGCTATTTATCTGAATATGTATATATATATATATATATATATATATATATATATATATATATATATATATATATAGTATATATATATATATATATATATATATATATATATATATATATATATATATATATATATATATATATATATATATATATATATATATATATATATATATATATATATATATATATATATATATATATATATATATATATATATATATACACACATATATATAGATATAGATATATTTATTAGTATAGTACATTTACCTGATGTGATTACAGGATTATTAGGATCATTTGAGCACCTTCATAAAACGTACTGCTGATGAAACACATGCACAGACACAAAAAAGCTGCTCAGTGAAGTAGGAACGATCCCACATCTGCAGCTCCTGAGTGCAGGGCATTCTGGGAAAATATTTGATATCTTCTGAGTCTTTCTTTAAAAATCAAACAAATCTTCAGTTCTTTGTGCTTGAGAGAACTTTACAAAAGTACCATCTAATCATATTTTCAAATGAGCCCCCTCCTCTTGCTCTGCATCGTTTGCTTCTTGAGTTGCATCTGGAGTGAGGCCAACGAACTTGCACATAAAGCAAAAACAACACTGATGGCAATAAGCCGCGGAGGGGAGGGGTCGTAAAATGGATTTCTCTGCTGGAATATTTATTTCTCTCTGAATAAGAGTATCAAAAAGCCATCGGAGAATGAAATCTACATTTGTTAATACTCAGCTGTATTGATGTCCGGCGTTCGGATCGCACAGTAAGTATTGAGTTTTCGTTGGTTTCTGAAAGTGCACCGCGGCGTGATTACTGACCCTCCAGAATCCAGCGCTTCATCTCTCCATCCATCTTACCCACACCCACCTCCTCACCCCGCTCGTTCCTGCTGGCTTTAACATTTATCCCTTTGAATAAATCCTGCGTTACAGCTCCTCATAAACAGGTCAGGCACAGCTCTGGCACACCTGCACACACACCATCACTAAAGGAGGAACTATCAGATAAATCAACAGCTCAGACACTTTGGCTGAAAAGAACAACTCTTCTCTGAGCCCTGGTATCTTTAAGGTGTTGTAGGTGTTTATTTCAAACCACTGAAACCTTAGCAGGAGGTTAGCACATGCTAAAGCTGCAGGGTGAAGGTCACAATGATAGTTTTTCTCTTGCAATATAAGATAGAAAAGGAGCTTGCACTGGATATATGCACTTTATTTTTAATGTTTTATTTAACACTTAAACCTTGTTGATTGGATCTTTAAGTAAGTAATCTTTAATCTAAGCCTCTCTGTACTTTCCACATAAGTGGCCCTCTTACAGGCAAAGAAGAGTTTTATGCCTTTAAGTATAAATATGTAACTTTTCTCTTTATAATCCACTTCACTGGTATAGCACACTTTAAAGACAGTCAAGTTCACCAAAGTGCTGCGCTGTGATTACCAAGTAGAAGCAGAATAAAACAGATGCAATATTCAAATATAGGACCAGAAACAAGATAATAGAGACTAATGAACTGTAGAAACATATATAAACCCATTAAACACATAAAACACAAGACATGTTCTACTTTCAAAATATGATAAGCAAGATTTAAAAGTAGGTAAGGTGAGGAACATTCTCACCTCTGGTTTTAAGCCTGAACTTTGGAAAGATGAAGAGAAGCTGATTTGATGAGGTGATGGTTACTTCATCTAAAGCTTTAAAATGCGAGCTTAAAAAAATAAATGGAAAGCCAGAAACAAGAGACCAGGATGAGGTTGATGTGTTCCAGTTTTCTACGACAAGCAGAAGAGTTTTGAACCAACTGTAAGCCTGATTCCCATCAACGTTAAGTGCATTACAGTTGAGATGAAGCATGATCGTTTTCTTTACCAACTGATTGGTAGGTACATCGTTGAACAGCACAATCTTAAGTATGTCAGGAGGCCATAGGAGGTATGACAGCTTCACAGCAGCAGCTCATAAACCAGGCTGAAGCTCGAAGAAAACACTCGACGATGATTTGACTCAGCAGCTGAGGCTGAGAAACTCAGCAACAGAGATGGATGAAGCTTAAAAATAGAATTAATGAGTAAAAAGCCAGTCAAATGAATAAAACAAAGACCACTGTCCCTGATGACAGCTGCTAAAAAAGAGCCTCAGTGATAAACAACAGAGATGTATTGCCCTATATCGATTTCCTGATAAATCATTCTTGCCAAAACACACCCCTACCTATTTTAATTTACTCAGATAATGTTCTGGTAGTTGTATTGTTTTCTCAGTTTCTCTGTTTTTCTTTTAGCTGATTTATTATGATTATTGTTATATTAGATTTATTGTTTGGAATTGATTATCTGTTCATTGATTCACTTTCCACTACCTTACTTCAGTACAATTTAATCTCATTTTACTATATTATTATTTAAGATTGTATTTTATTTACCTATTTATTTTCTTACAGTATGTTTATTTATTTATTTTTAATCAAGTCCTTATCAGGATTTTTATTGTTATTTTAGTCTTCGCTCCAGTGTTCCCTGATATTTAATGAAAGATGGTATTTCCTCAGTCCTCCTACTCTGTTTTCTGGGGTTTTTTGCCTTGTGTTTGTGTATGTGTGTGTGTAAGTGAGTGCGTGTGCAGTGTGTAGATTGCAAGGGTGGGAGGTGCATTGCATTTTTAATTCTATTCAATTTTCTTCTTTTATTTGTTAATTTATTTTCTTTCTTCATATCTGTGTGATACGGAAGCCCTAAAAGGCCATGGTTTTTCCATGTTTTTTTAGCACCGTTTTCTCGTGATAACGACTTAATTTCAGTCGTTTTCCCGAGATCTCGAGTTATTTATGTCGTTATCTCGGGATAACGAAGCTTGTTTTCTCGAGATCTCGACTTATTTGTGTTGTTATCCCGTGATAACGACTTATTTATGTCGAGATCTCGAGAAAACAAGCGTCGTTATCCGAGATAACGACATAAATAACTCGAGATCTCGGGAAAACGACTGAAATTAAGTCGTTATCACGAGAAAACGGTGCTAAAAAAACATGGAAAAACCATGGCCTTTTAGGGCTTCCGTAGTGTGAAGCTCTTTGTGCTACAAAATTTTTGTATGAAAAGTGCTATACAAATAAAGTTCAATTGATTGATTCATGGATGTTTGCATTTGATGCTTTTTTTCTTTTTTTTAGCCATTCAGCTCTTCGCACTGGTCACATGACTCAAAGCTTCCCCTGGAGGTAACTACACACTGAACGCAACTTGAGTGACCTCTGCGACCCCTCTCCATAAAAAAATCAATGCACGGATGCGATGGGCGGGGTTAACCCTCCGGAAACGTGACAGAAGCATTCAAAGGAACCACGCTGATTTACACTCAACGCAAAAGTTAAAAAAGTTGATCTTTTCAGGCGATGTCGTGTGTGGCTGTGCAGCAACAGACAATCAGCTGTGTGTGCACGTGAAGGATAACGTGACAGACAGTTTGTATTCCAGCTTACAGAGTAACAATCCATGTCCCTGTGGAAACATTAGTCAGTGAGGACATTAGTTCTGACTTGATGAACCACAGAGACTCACAGATAATGCTGCTGCAGGGCATCAGCTGCAGTGTTTTGTGGTTAGTAGATGAGTGAAATGATACAGTTGGAATAATGTCAGCTTATACATCATAACATTTAATATGATTGCGGTGAAACTCAAGCGGTCACTGAGCCACAGTGACAACGACCAAAATGCGGTATTTATGGACACGCGACGCAACTTCATTGGGTAGCGTGGTTATGGTTGCAAAGTCGCGTTAGGTGTGAATGCAGCTTTAGTATCAGTGCATCTGCATTTACATTAGCTCCGTTCTTCAGCTGCGGAGCTTACAGTCATTTCTACATCCAGCCTCCTCCAAAACAGTGGTTCTCAACCTTTTTGGGGTCTGGGACCCCCTGCATGTTTTTGATCTACTCTGAAAGGTGGTAACTTTAAGCAATGAAAACAGGAGTGAGATTTTTTATCAAAATGCAATAAATGACACTTTTGAAACATGTAATTAAAGAAAAAAAGTCATGTTACCCTCTGTAGTTAGTTAGCTAATTGTCTCACTCACATTTAAGTAAAATAATCTTATTTTTTTTATATCATCATCACTGTAATCATAAGGACCGCCTGCAGTTACACCACGGACCACTAGGGGAAACACACAAAACAGCCTCGTCTCCGGCCTCTTCACCCTCAGAGCTGAGCCTCTCTCTTCATCACCTCCTCTCTCTATCTGAGAGCTCATCTCCTTAAAATAGCACCACCCCATCCTTCCCACCTGTCGACCCGCCCCTCATTTCTCTTCCCTCACATCTTCACCCATCACTGTTAAACCCCAAACATCTCCTGCTCCTGTTCCTCCTCCTTCTCCTCTGATGGATCACTCATGGGCCGATCGGCGTCCCTCGTACTCTTCACATCTCATTAGCCCGCTCTCAAGGTGAAGTTCAAACGAAATAGATAATTTTTCCAATCCTGCAGCTAATTCAAACTATTAACGATGTATTATGGATGAAGCCGCCTGCAAACGTCCACGTCTATCCCCGATGTTGATCCTCTAACTAATCAGATCAGCTGGAAAGTGGGATTGTGTGAAGGTCAAACGAATTACCCGAACACATACACAGGCTGGTGACATTTTAATTAACAGAAGAGACAAATATTCAAAAGGTGGAAATGAGAAAGAGACCGGGGAGTGTTTGCTTTTTGACTGTGAAGATAATGGAAAGGAGAGAAAGGAAAAAGGGACAGGAGCTGCTGAAGTGCTACACGGCTCAGCGAGGGAAATGGAGACAGGTGGCAGGTTGGGCTGCTGCTGACTGACTGATGTTCAGGGCAGTCGGAGATTAAAGCAGAGCCAAGAGGCCACTGTAGACAAGACTGTGAGAGACAACAGGGAGAGGAAACAGAGGAGGGAAGGGTGATAGACCATTAAGACAAGGGGCGAAGCAGAGAGTGTGAGTTTAATTACCCACAGCGCCCCAAAAAAGTTAAAAGGTTGGAAATTAAGAGCCAAATTTACTGGACTTCAGCAGTAAATAAGATCTCCAAATTAAGGATGCACCGAATATTCGGTGGCCGAATACTGCAAAAAAAAGCCATATTCAGCCTTCGGTGGAGTGAGGTAATAGCAAGGCCGAATAGTATTGTGTGTCACTATGTCGAAATCAACTACGTCATTGCGTGTGACTGTGGCTAAGCAGACTAAGGCTGTCCCCCCCGCCCTCCCCCAGTAAGGGACAGAGACTCTCTTATCCGCCCTTTTGGTAAAGACCCTGCCGAAAAAACACAGTCACACGGGGTTAAACTCTTGATGAAGCGCCGCTGCACTCGGCCGTTTAGCTTGGATGAAAAGCCGACGGCTGAGCCCACAAATACGTGGAGGACGAATGACTAAACTGTATTTCACAGAACACACAGCCTGGTCTTTGATTTTAAGTTTGCCATCAACGGTGTAGAACCAAAACTACTTCCACACAGCTCTCCTCAGAACATTCAGAGCTGTTAATGTCCGCTCGGAGTGGAAACTCTTTGTTTACTGAGCTCAAGACTGACAGTCTAGCCGCGCTCACAGCGCCCTCCGTCCTCTGTTGGACGGAACGGTCCACTGCTCCAGGCCTGATGTGCTGCCACACTCAATATTTTATATTCAAATATTTATTTAGTATTCGATTATGGATATTTTAAATATATTATTAAAGGGAAACAAGAATAATTTCTTAGCAACATAAGTTTGTGACTTGATGCACTCTGTGTTTCAAGTTAAGTGTATGTATGTAACACTGCATTTGATATATTTCAAAAACAATAAAATGGAAAACCTGTAGTGTTGAATAATATTTGTGATTTACATATACACCATCTCTAGTTTTTCCTTGTAAAATATTGCAATATGTCACAATACTGTGATATCATGATATTATCGTATCATAACCCAAGTATCGTGATACATATCGTATCATGAGGTTCTTGCCAATACTCACCCCTCAAGGTGCAACCACAAGGTCTGTCTGAATTATTTTAGTGTCATAACAACAGTAACAATTTTTTTTTGTAAATATCTTTTGGAAATGATGCTGGAATGGCTTTAAAACTCTAAAAATGGATGTCAAAATATGTTATCATCTCTGCAGGATTATTGTTAAAAAGTGATGCAGAGCAAAATTAGACAGGTTTTATAACAATATGGTCAGGCGATAAGTTTGAAGAACAGTTTACTTTTCCTTATGTTTTTGCTGGAGAGCAAGCAAGCATTCCTCAAATGGGGTACTTTGGGGCTGTAGAGTTTAAGTAAATGCACACCATATTCATCACATTTACAACAACTAACTTTTCCACCATAAAGCTAATTTATTTTTGCACTACCTCGCCACATAGCACAACCAAATTGTCCATCAACCAGCAGCATCCACCAGCCACAATCTGCAGGTTACACAAGACTCTTATAGAAAATATGACCACCATATACTTTGGAAACTTAGGAATAAATTAATGCATTGGAGTGCACACAGGAAAAACTTCTGTAGATGGAGAGTCAACAGGTCTGCAACAAATATGTACATTTGGTTTTATGAGACCTTTGGTGGCACCTTGTGTCCGTACCAGGCTATCTCCCCTCAGGGGCAGAGCTGGCCAGTTGCTTTACAGGCAGCCATATTTACAAGAGCCAAGGCCTTAAGCAACTGCACTTTGAAAAACATGAAATAGCCCTTTAACCAAGATGCTGTATGTAGCCTTTGAGGCTTCCTCTAAAGGTGCGTTCACACCGGACGCTACTTGTACTACTTCAGCGATCACTCTCTATTCAAAGTCAATGTACGGTCGCGATGGGGCGGGGCTAAACCTCCCGCGATGCGACAGCCGCGTACAAGACGATAACTTCACTCATCACGCAATGTCAAAGTTAAAAAAAGTTGATCTATTCAGGCGATGTTGTGTGTGGCTTTGCAGCATCAGCCAATCAGCGGTGTGCGTACGTGTGACGGTACCCGAGACAGACAGTTATTCATCCGGACTACAGGACGGATGAGTTCCGTCTAGGCGCAACTAATGTCAGTGAGGACATTAGTTCCTCCTAGACGGACAGCAGTAAACTCACAGATGATGATGCTGCAGGGCATCAGCTGCAGGGTTTTGTGTTTGATAAGTGAGTGAAAAGGATACAGCTGGAATAATGTCCGCTTATACATCCAATTGTATGATATATGAAATGATCGCGGTGAAACTCGAGCGGACGTGACGTCACCGAGCGACGGCCGACAGCAGCGGTTACCAAAATGAGGTATTTATGGACACGCGATGCTACGTCAGTGGGCAACGTGATTTTGGTAGCTGGGTCGCTTGCAGTGTGAACGCAGCTTAAGGGCAGAAAAGAGGCCACTGTACTGCATGTATAATTTGACTTTCTCAACCTGTTAAGGAAATCTTAGGATTGATTTACAATTGTTTTGTTTTTATTTGCAAAGCACATCCGGGCATTTAGAGTCACATGCCTTTGGAGATATGATTCAGTAGACAAAGTGAGATTGTACTGTCGTCATGTTGATTTGATTCATCACCTCCACGTCCCTCCACATGCACAGATTTGACTCTTCAATCCAGAGTAACAGTTCTTTCTTCCATCTAAAGACTTTGCCCTTTGGTTTAAGCCCTCGCCTCGCCAAGAATGAATTAACCTGCTGGGTCCACTTCAAGCATTTGTTCTCAAAGGGAATGGACAAAGGGAAAGGTGAGGGCATAAATGGAGCCGAGCTTGGAGAGAAGAAAGAGGAAAGTGATAGAGATGGAGGGGAGAGAGGAGGGAGCAAAGACAATCCAAGAAAATGAGGACAAAGCGGAGCAGATGGAGCGATGTGAAGACAGAGATGTTCCAGTGAACGTGCAATGACAGGGTAGGAGCTACGAGAGCATAATGGAGGAGCACTTTATGGAGAAGCACACAAAGAGGTACTGCAAAGAGAAGATGCACAAATAAAGGTAAACATGGAGGGATATGATCATGCTTCAGGAAAAGTGAAGTAGGAAGTGGAGGACGAGGAAACAGAAAAGGATGGACGGACATGCCTATGAGGAGAAAAGAGCTCACGACATGTTTCCACTCAAAGACACTCAGGTGAAGAGACGCACACAGACGCACACTGATGTACACAAACATGAGCTTTTCAGGGCCGGTGTGCAGACGTGCTGCAGCTGAACTCACGGCTCAGTGCTTTGAAAACAACCCTCTTACAGACAACAGAAGACAAACTTACATACTAAGGATGGAACAGAAATAAACTGCACATGGTTTTAGTCATATTAAAGAAAGCAAACACACAAAGGAGCGCTCTACTCTTAAGAGGCTCGACACAGACAGTTCGGGAGTTTAACCCTTTGAACCCACAGCCATGTGTTGCTACTTTTTGGTCCACCAGGCTTGTTTGTAAAATGCATGTTAAACCAAAAATATTTCAAGTACAGACAAGTCTAGTAGTCTTTGTTTTATTTAAGGAGTGTGGCTTATAAACCTCCCAATGTCTTTAGTGTGCAGTGAGTTGCATGACAGCAGTGGTTCACTTTAACATTTCGAACTTGCAATCAAACTAAAGCTTTTGCTAATGGGCTCATCACCATTTGTTTGTGTTTCTGTTGCCCATAGAGATTGACCGTGAATCTGGTGGTTAAATAGCTTCAAGAAATTCTGGATGCTCAGTTGTAGGGGTGTAACGAAATGGTTAACTCACGAAACGATACAAAATACGAATCAGGGCTCACGACACAAAATACTCACGATACATAATAAAGATTATAGAAAATCCCCAACAGTAGGAAGTTGTGCAAAAATCTCATTTTCTTTATTTTCTTCCTAATGTAGACATACAAAATATTGCTGCATCAGTACAAAATAAATGCTCTTTGAAAAAAAAAAAAATTGTAGTTTTTTCGCCTTATTTAGACTACAGTGCAAATACAAACATAAAATCTCAATAAAAAGTGCTTTGTTGTTGTAACATCAGCTAGCAGAGGTGCAGTGAATGCTTTCTGTAGAGTCGTTTGGACTTTTGCTAGTTGTTTTTTCTGTGTAGCTTCCAGTAACTTCTCTTTGTGTGGCGTTATAAGTGGTACATCATGGTAGTCATACTTGCCACAGTGTACGGCGAACTGTAGCGGCATATTTTGCCCACGATTGTTGTTTTGTCTGTAATCTTCTCACCGTTCTCTCATCTTTTACATGAGAAGCCAAAAAAGGTCCACGCAATCAATTTATTTGATGAAGGAGTGTCAGCTAATTCCTCGACCTGGTCTTCTTCTATTTTGAAGCGAGTGTTTTGCTACGGTAGGCGAGAAGGGTAAAAAATCACCAGTCTTGGTGGTGCGTGGCGCCCCATCGGCTTTTTTTTAATGCTTTTATTTTGTACGTCTTTGAATTTTATGTCGTCAATTCTTATTCTTATGGTACGGCCACACCGGACGCGAATTCGCCGGGACGATCGTCGAGATTACATACAAAGTCAATGCAAAGACGTGTCTTGACGCGGATTCGCCCCGGGCGGCGCGTTGGACGCGTTTGGCGTGGCGCGTCTTGAGCGTTGGACGCATTTGGCGCGGCGCATTTGGAGCGTCAAATGCCTCGACGCTCGAGTTGAAAGTGTTGAACTTTCGATGCCAGTTCCCGTGACGCTGTTGCGCGGCAGCCAATCAGCGATGACATTCCCCCCCCGACGTCATTGATTTGATGACGTGCGACGCTCCGGCCCCCTGCTCCCGCTCAAACCCCTCTTAAAGATGGAGGAGAGGTTTATCTGCACCGTTTGCTATCATCCGGAGCTAAACGATTGGACGTGTGTACTCTACAGAGACCGGAACAAAAAGGAGCAGGCTTGGGTGAAAGTCTCTGAGGAGACAGGTTTTGAAGGTAAGTTCTGTAAATATTAGTTTCCAGCTGGATTTGCCTGCACAGGTTATAACTGAGTCCGACAAGCTCCGGCTTTCTACTGTGCCTGCGCCAGGACGCGCGTTGTCCCTCAGCTTGTCAAAATGTCCAGCGTCCAGCCTCGGGCGTTAAGCGCGGCGCGTCACAGGCGTTATGCGCGTTTAAATTCGCCAATTCGCGTCCGGTGTGGCCGTAGCTTTACAACCCTACTCAGTTGTCTTGCCATGTCAACAGACTTTCAATCTGGTCAAAATGGTGAGCAAGGTTGTCAGAATGCAGCAATCTTGAGCTGCAGGATATCTACAGCAGATGTATCATTAGAAAGGTCAAACAAATTCTGACCTGCTCTGATCACCTCTGTTTGCTGAGTTTGATCGTCTCCCTTCTGACCGACGTTACAGAATCCCTAAAACTCGACTGCTTTATGCACCTTTTGGACAGAATTTACTTTTGACTTTTAGACTGTAATCCTAGGTTATTTATTGATTGTCTTCTTATCTGCTTTACCTCGACTGTTCATCTTTACTGTTTATTTATCTGCTGCATTTACGAAGCTTTTTTTCTGATTCTTTAGCCTTTGGCGTTTTGTGATTTAAGTGCCTTCCTTTCCCACTTGTGCTCAGGATTTTTCCTGGTTTTCTAACGCCTGTATGTTTAATGCTTTATCATGTACTGGTCTGCTGCAAAACAATTTTCCCACAGGATAATAACAAAGCTGAAAGGGTCTGCAATTGCATCCCAATCACTTCCTCTTGACTGCTATCTATTCTACCTTCACTTTTGACTATGATTCCAGAAATGGGGCTGAATTAGGACCTCTGCTTCCACACAAACATGTCTACATTTCCTGAATAGAATAGAAAAGAATGCCTTATATTGTTATTTTATAAAACGTACAACAACCCCAGAAGTATAGAATAGTTCTGATAACTGGACTAACAAATGAAGCTTCTGTTGTCCCTGCCGAGGACTGGACCATCTCAACAGGATGGAAAATCCCGTCCTCTGGAGTGCTCCAAAGTTCAGATGCTTTTATACGCTTTGCTGTACTACATCTGTTTTATGGTCTGACATTTGCTTTATATGCTCCTCCATTTCAGCATGAGGTCATGATGTATAGCTGTTCGCACAGCACTACACCGCCAGAAACTAGTTATATACTTGCATGCTTTTGCAAATAAAGGGCTGCAAGTTCAATACAAAAGCCTTGAAATGATCCCTTTAATATTTAGAAGTGCTGCCTGCAGCATTGAGATTGATGCAGGTTTATGTGCAGAAGTGCTGCACTCACACAACACAATTTATGGCTGAGGAGTGAAACACGGCCGGGAGTGTTAGAGGAGGGATTTATGCAAAAAGCTGCAATGTCCCTTTAACTCTCAGCTCAACCTATCTCACCTTCCTCATTATGATCACTGGCTCTTTGCCACTTGCTGTGTGTAAGAGACTGGTGGATGTGAATGTGCAGAGTCTAATCCAGGAGATAATTGCTGCTTTATGGATGTCAGCGGTGTAATATTCTGTTGGAGAGCTCAGCTAAAGCTAATAAAAGCCATTCTTGGAACATCTTCCTCCCTGATTTGGATAAATCTTGTTAGCAGGCTATGGATCTGGACTGGAGATGTATATTTGAGTGCGACAGTGAATGGGTCATTATTCTAATGTATTGGACCTGTGATTGCACCATATCTGCCCCATTGTGTGGAGTGTGAAGGTTATATGCACATCTGTGTGTTTTCACGTCAGCATTGTCTCCGCTCACGGAGCAGCCCGTGCTCCACGCTGATAAGCTCCAGGTTTATCTCAATGAAGGATTGAGCTGTTTATACATATACCAGTTTAGGAGGAGGTGAGGGAGGCATATGCAGCCACTTCTTCACAATGCAAATACAAAACAGCATTTTGGAGAGCGTGTGATCTGATTGTGATGTTTACAGTCTGAGTGGACTGGTCTCTGCCCGTGGGGGGGGGGGGGAGCTGAGCTGTGTGGGTGTGTGTTTGCAAAACAGTACAACAAAATATGCTTCACTGTTGATTGTGGGAAGTCTTGAATATACATTCATGCTTTCAAAGGACTTAAAAGGCCTCCTGAGCCACCGAGGCCTTCTGCTTCAAAGTCAAAATGACAGCCATGATCAAGACTCAAGAGCTCATCTCCTGAAGGAACAAGATAAAATCACCCAGACTATCTCGTGCTTTAAGCTGCATGGTAGGGGTATGCATCCTTTTATAAGGGACACACAAACTGCTCTGTAGTGCAACATTAACACTCTGTGCAGGTCTTTTTTTTAACAAGGCAGGACGGTGAAATCTGTGATGACATTAACTTCATCTTCAGTCACTGAGTTGATACTTTTATTCTGGATTTAGTTCCAAGTCAGTTATTCAGTTCTCAATGTGACTTCTTTGACTCACAAGTCATCTAGCACTTTTCCATCCTCTCTTCTAAACTCTCTTCACTATAAAGTACAAGTTTAAAATACTGCAGGTCATTGCACAAGCTGCTCAAACATGATGAAAACCATAATCTAGTTGACCTCTACAGCCCCTTTTTAAGAATTCTGCTAAAAAGTGACATCCTCATAAAGAAAAGAGTGAATCTCTGCAACCACAAGGTCTATTTGAATTATTCTGGTGTCATAACAAAAGTAACACTTGAGAGATTTGTCCACAGGTGTAATTATCAGTATATGTGTTACTGGGACAGAGTAAATGAAGATAGAAGTCAGAATCATTCGCCTAAAAAATAAGTTTTTACTGTGCATATCTCTTGGAAATGAAGCTGGAGTGGCTGTTACACTCTTAAAATGAATAATAAATTGTTTTTTACGTCATCTCTGCGAAGGACTATTGTTATCAAGTGATGCAGAGCAGAATTAGAGAGGTTTATAACAATATGATCAGGCAAGGATTTTAGAAACAGTGCATATGAGCCAAAGGTAAAAAATACTGTATATGTATTTCCTCAAATAAAAGCCAAATGTAATAAATAAAGTGTTCAAAATGTATATGTAGCACTTCCTCCATGTAGTAAACTATTTTGGATCATTGTTGTGACTTTTTCTCAAAAATGTCTGTAAATAAGTCCAAAACTGTATTATTTGATCATGTGACACCTCCATCGAGGCCTAAGATGGTAAAATACAAGTGACTATATCTCGGCCTGTTTCCCAGGTTTTGGTCATAGATCTATTTTTACATAAACAGTACTTTGGGGCTAAACGGGTTACTGTTTACTCAGATATCAGCCTCTTTACCTCTCTGTCAGCTTTTCTTTGTGTGCAGAGTTTTTCCACATTAGTTAGGGGACCTTGTTTTGCATTGTTTAAAGCAAAATTTATGAAAACCTCTTAACAGCTGAAACCATCACTGTGAAGATGTGTCAGACTGAGGCTGTCAGTTTTCCAATGAATCAAACTCCATTAGTTTTCAAGTAAACACAGTTATAACTAAAGATACTCAAACCCCGACCCTCACTGGACTGCAGAAGGAGGAGGGCTGACAAACGGGCCTTGGATTTGTCAAAGAAGAGGACGAGCCCAGCTATGTTTATCTTTTCGACATTAGTAGTGTGGAGCCCAAAGTGCTTCCATGGAGTGGATTTACCAGGCCTGTTGTTGGACAGTCAGTTGCACTAATCAGACTGTTCACTGCTCTATGTGCTCCATTAAAATGTTAAGCATAAACATTTTAGGTCAACCTTAAAATAAAATGTACAGAGTTTACTCTTTTGCTCAAACTGATATTTGAAAACCATGTACATGATAACAGCCCGTGACAAACACAGATAGTTCAATTTAAAGCCTGTGACCAAAAAGATATCAATCATGTTTATTTCATCTATTAAAATTTGCTCAACTTTTAGTCCTATCATATAAAAGGTGGCTAATATTCAACATATTTAAGACAATGCAATTTATGACTCAATGCAATTTTATTTATTTTGCATTTTAGAATTTTAAGTGCGTATTTTGAAATCAGTGAGCGACCATGCTTGATAATCCTGATCTCAAAATGAAGCAAAAAAACAGTTTGTTTTTTTTCTTATTGCTGGCACTAAGTAATGCGCAAGTATTGAATCTTACGTATATTAAAGGTGCTATGAGGAGAATCTATTTGCCGTGACATAAAGACTCTGCTACCCATGAGCACGCGTGGCGACTGTCGTAAAGACATGACCCAAGCCAAAGCGTGTGTTTGTTGTGATGCTAATGAATGCAGCTCGGACCTTCCTCAGAACTCTGCATTGCTTTACAACTTCTTTATTCAACAACTTACAGGATGCAAAGCCACAAGGTAATGTGTCTCTTTCTGGTTACGTAGCGGTAGTTTTTGATTAGTGACAACAAGCAATTTTTGGAAAACTTAGTATCGCAGTTTTGTAGCCGGCTATATATGGCTACTTACAGCCCGGTGCTCCAAGACGTGTCTGAATAATATAAATTTGCTCTAGTTTTAATTGTCTTGTTCCTGAAGTTGAGTATCCAGGCCAGTCCAGCCCTGTCTGACCTGACCGTGAAGCTAAGGAATAGCATTTATAGATAACCTATTTTGATGCTATAAACTCATCTTAAAGTGTGTATTTCCATCAGGCATATATCTAAAAGTGAGATTTTTTTGTAATTACTTAGAAACTCCTCATAGCATCTTTAAGTTTACAGGTCTACATGCACAATAAATTACATTTGTCAAATCCTTCTGAACCGATTTGATACCTTAATTGTAAGAAGCACTACTTTATCTTACAGTTGAATTCGATTGATAAAAATAAACACTGTTTATTTCAGTCTTTGTCAGATTCTATGAAAAGGGCACTTCATTACTGAGTAAATAAATGTATTCTATCATTTACCTCACTGGAGTCATTTAATATTCTTAATTTTATCAGATGTTATGATTTATAAATATGTGATATTCTGGCAGTATCTTAGTTATTGCAGTGCAGTTGAATCCTGATATTGCACTTTGTATAGTATCGAGAGCTTCTCTGTGATTCCCTGTGACGGTATGAACAGAATTTAACGTACATATCCCTCCCTAATCATACGGCCAGTCTGATGACTGCTTTCTGATCTGCAGGTTCAGATGGTGCATCAATATCTGAGGAAGCTGCAGCACATTTCTGCATCCACGTGGATCAACAATTCTGAGACCTGATGTTTGCTGATCTGATGACTAATTCCAGCCAGTTAATGGAGAGATCCCCACTTCTTATCAGTGTTGGACAGATGAGCTAATATGGATGGAAATTGCCTCACACAATCACGGGCACAAACACGATTGTTATCAGTGTAATATTGGTCTGTTAGTCGTGCAGCCTGATGCTGGAGTTAATGAAGCTGCAGCAGGACGGTAAATTAAAGGTGAGCAAAGGTGCTGCAATCTCAGTTTCTTTTTAATTTACTTTAGCTGTGCTTAAATGAATCATGGCTATGCCCCACCTGTCTCTGTCCATTGTGGCGGTGAAGCAGACAGCCACACAAACAGAAACGGCGACGGCGGCCTCTCTAATCCAGCGAAGCAGCAGCAGCAGCAGGAGGGAGAAAACCTCGTGACGGGAGTGTTGGAGAGAGAAAGCCTGCCTACAGCGATGTCTCACCCCTTTGGATACACTCGGCTGGTAGAAAATCATGCAGCTACACACTTTACACGCGCGAACATGCAGGAAAACAGACAGGAGTACATGCACACACACGTGCACACACACACAGAGGTTCAGGGTTTCAATATTCGCTGCCTGCTGTCCCACCTGGATGCTGGTGCGGCCTGGGGAGCGTGGAGAAAGGGAGGCAGCGAGCAGTGGAGAAGCATTTCACCTCACTGTGGGAGCGGGTGACGGGGCGCAGCCAGCACACAATCACAGACTCACACTCAGACTGAGGGACAGCAGACAAACGGAGGGCAGCCTGAGCCCGCGGCGAGGCACAAAACTGTCCAGGAAAGTTTGGTGGTACTAAGAGAAAGGCAAACTTCACCTGGAATCTGACGTCATAGAGTGATGGGTCTGGGCTGGACTTTGTGTTAACCCTTTAACTCCTCCTCCCAGCTCAACTGTTTGGCAGAGGTCATTAAATTCAGGAATATTTAATGTGTTAACACGTCTTAGTTTGTTTCTGTCAATGCTTTATGATACAGAAAAACTGCAAACAAACCAAAAGAACAGGTATTTTGCTTTAGGATTTAAAGGCTTAAAAAGGTAAAAGCTACTATTACTTTTGCCATAATTATTTTAAATACTTACTCATTTACTGATATGATGATATACATGTACATATAAAGTGTGCTATTCATCAAAAACATTTTTGTGTTTGTCAAACTCAATGTCATCTATTCTAATTTGATTTTAGTATTTTCTAAGATATTTCTGCCTTTTCTTATTGATTAGTTGTTCAATTCAATAATAAAAACTGCAAAAATGAGCTATAGGTATTATCAATAAGGCTGACTGTTATGCTCACTGAGCCACTTTTTTCTGAATTCTCATGTTTTGAAATTTTCTGATCTGTTTTATTATTAAATAATGCAAATTATGTTCAAAGCAAAATCAAAAATGGTATAGCCCGTATAATCTCAGAGGGGTTTGCAAAATCACTGTACCAAAACCTAAAAAAGGTATGAAAAGGAGATGTGTCTCCATTATTGGAGTTAAATTCTGAAATGATGCCAACATAGATTTAAAAACGTGTCATTCTTTTTTTGTTTTTAAGAAAATGGTTTGTAAAACTATTTTTGAAGCTTATAAGTGCGATTAATTGTCTGTGTTGTTGCTTCTTTGCTTCTTTGGAGGTTGGTAGCCTAAAAAAATTTGACAATATAGGATAGGACTATATAAGCAATCTGCTTCTGCCTATTTCTTAAAGTCTTTATTCAAAACATGATTGTTGGTTTTGTGATTTTGTGTGAAATGCCAATATTGTGTGACTGAATAAAAAAAAATTGTCCCAAATTTTTGTGCATTTTTATGTCAACACACAGACAACTGTTTGCTTTGAAAGCTTTCAATCCCACACTTAAGAAAATATATATTTTGTTTGTTTGTAGTTTTCTCTGTTCCTGAAATGCTAACAGTATGAAACACAGCTTTTTAAAACAGTATCACTGAATTTATTGATGACCTCTGCCAAACAGTTGAGCTCGTAGTTCAAGGGTCAAACAGTTTTTTTTCTAAAATCTGCATTCTTGTCATGTGGTGACCAAATCCTTGAAGTCAACAGAAAAAGCCGTCAGACATCGAACACCAGGATTTTCTAAATTTGAATAGATGTTTTATCGGATAATCTAAACACAGCACATCACACACATAACCATCTGAGTCTGGTCCTCCAAGACAAATCAATTAAACCTGATCCAACAAATGAAGAAGAAACATACAACAACCATAAAGTGTATGTCTGTGGCAACAACCGAACACAACACACAGCATGGAGGAGGAGAAACAAGAAGAGGGAATGATGCTGGTCTGGGACTATTTTTGACTGAAAAAAGGAAAAAAAAACTGTGGAAAAATCCTGGAGACAGCGTGAACACCTGAACTGGTCCTTCATTTCTAAAATCTACCAAACTTTCTGTTTCAGGTCGGCCATGCTTGATTTATTTACACCTGCTTCCTTGTTCCTCAGTCAGCTCGCTTCTCGATTGGCTACATTCACGTCACAATTCATGAAGTTATGACCGGAAAGTTGTCGGCTTTCCCCACACACAAAGATTTTTAAATATTGAACAAGTTTCATATTTACGATTGTCCTTGTACAGGATAATCTAATAAAACATAAAATAATCTGGTGTTTGCCATCTTTGGTTGGAGAGGGGGAAAGTGGGGACAATTAAAAAGCCTGATAATCTTCATATTTGTAGCCCGCTTTATCAGCTGAATTACTAAACAAGATGTTTAGTAATTCAGAACTTATTATTCAGAATTCAGGATTAAAGTTTCCTCCTTTGTGTTTGCCTGCAAAGAATAATTCCAAATTTAGATTTATATGGAGACACGTAATACATAGTGATGTATTTGCATCTAACAAAAGAAAAACTCCAGTTCATCACAACAGGACAAAGCAATGTGCATGCACAGATCAGCTGGAATTAAGTTACAGAAGATTTAAATGAACGTATACATAATTTAGGAATTATTTAATTCAGATTTAAATTTTAAAAAAAAAACAGCCAATTACACCGGAAATAAGTTTTATTTAGAATTATCAGTTTTATTCAGAGTTAGGTGTTTGCATGGTCATTTTAGTTCTTTTTAAAGAGGATTTAAGTTTTGTTTGGAATAAAAGGGGAATAAAAGCTCCCTTGTTAACATGTTTGATGTGTGACAATTTTAACAGATATTGCTCCAAGCTAGTGACCATCAGATCCATCAACTCCTGATTTGGTTAAACTAGTTAAAGCTATGGTCTACGATCTGGAAGCTTGGTACATCTTAATAACACCGTTTATAAGGCCGTTATGGTCCGATCTACGCAATATAAAGACCAAAAAGAATGAAAAAAATCCATTCAGTATATCCGCTGCAAAGTGCCATAATAGTTGACCAATCCGAACCGCAGTTCTGATTGGTCCGTGAGTATATCCAATACCCTGTCTCCCCTGCTCCGCACCGTCCCGCCTCCTCCCCACTACCTCCCTCATGTACCGGTGAGCAGCTAGTTGGACAGCTATTGAAGTGTCATGGTGCCAGAGAAGACCAGCACCGAAACCGGTAGGCCACTTCTGGGACGGGTAGGCTCTGTCTATAGATTTTAACATAAGTTAGCCACCCATTGTTAGCATTGTAAACTGAGCTGGTGAAGACACGCCGAGGAAGGTAAATCCTCGCCCACAATCGGCTCTGCTCTGGCGACGCCAGACCCGCTTCTCCGCCAGTCCAATTGAAATGGCTACCGCTGTGTATTACAAGGGGGATGACTGTCGAGTTTGTTAACGCCAATGAATATTTTCTGCCGGCCGGCTTCTTGCTCTATCAGAGAGGGCGTGTTGTTAGGAGGTGACACGAGCTGGGGGGCGGGATCTTGAAACACAGAGGGGAGGGGTGAGTGAAGGGGGGGCAGGCTGCGTTTTTCAAATCTGTCTCAACAGCCAAACTGATTTTTAGATCGTAGACTCTAGCTTGAACTCTTGATTTAAAGTAGAAGTTTGTATAAAATTAAAGATGAATTCATGCCTCTGAGTTTGATTTTAGGTAAAAGTGACAGCCCTAAAGCCGGGCACGGCAGTTTCTCGGTGACAGCAGACCTCACATCAGTCCTTTAAGAAAACTTCTCTGTCTCATGTGCCACTCGCAGCAGCAGAAATCTGATCACTCCTGCCCTTTCCTCTGCTCTCATCCTGCGAGTGAGTCAGTCAGAAGCAAAGTGTGCACGACTCTTTTGAAGCCTTCTGTCCGGAGCTTTGGAAAGCAAACTACCATTTTTGAAGTTACCAAGGCTACAGACGGGATCAAGACTTTATCCAATCAGGCATCACAACATACATTTACCATAAGTGACTAAAACACAAACGCTGATGAGTCTCAGCCCGGTGTCAGGTCTCAGCGTGCATGCTGATGGAAAATGCTGAATGCCCTCTTCAAACAGAACACCCTCCTCTGTCGATAATCACACACTCACAGCTGTTAGTCACATTTGTGGGTTACACAGTGTGACTCACATGAGCCTCTCGATTGCACGTTATGCAGGTTATAATTAGTCTGATATTGTGAAGGTAGAGCAAACCACACTGAAGCTGTAGGAAAGACAAACCACAGCTCCACAGCAGCCTGATTCAGGGTCTTTTGTTGTTATAATTCTAAATAAGAATAATAATAATCATGCATTTATGTTTAAAGCAGGCTGCATCTCTGGATTTGTGGAGAAAATAAGGATTTTAAAGGGACCATGATTGACACAAGCACAAAAACAATAACACATTTTACCCTTTAATTGGTTTATGTCCCTAAAACCTGTTTTTTTTTAAAGTTTAAGCCACTTAGACATTGCATTATGGCAAGCCCATAAACCCCTCTGTTTAAGCCCTGCTCAGAACAGACCGTTTTAGCATCAGTGCTTACAAGCTGTCTCTGATCATCCTTCCACTAGAGCCACATGTGGGCTGAACAATCACCTTCCTCAGGAACGTCTCCCTTCTTCATGAAAGAGTCGGAGAACTGATTGTCAGAGACACCTTCATGAAGGCGTAGCAAGACCAAGAGAAAATGGAAGGATTTTTTCTAAAGCTGACCTAAATGTACAAAAATTTGTAGCAAAAAATGCTTCATATAAGAAATAAAATAACATTAAATGACATAAAAAGTAGAAAACTGCATGAAAATAAAAGACCCCACCCAACCTCACAATCCACATACAACACACACACTAAATAAATTAAATGCACAAAGACATAATATGGAAATTCTAAACAGAAAACAGAATTAAAAGACTTAGGAAGACTGAGGAAATGCTATCTTTAATGAAAAGTGAGGAAACACAGGAGTTAAAATAAGAAATTAGGTTAAAGAAATACTATAGGAAAAGGAAGGTAAATATAAATAAATGAATATCAGAAATTTGAATGAATAATATGGTATAATTAGATAACCTAAAAGCAGATGTGTCATAGAAGCAGCTGAAAGAAGGATGGTAAAAAAAAAGCAGTTAACAGAGACTAAAGTTCCAAATAATAAATCTAAGCTGAAATATAGAAATATAACAGATTAAGAGGATTAAAAATATATAAAAAGATAATGTGAAATAGTTATTACTATAATAGGCTACATGCTATAGACTTCTTTGTTGTTGCACCCTCTAAACCTCAGTAACCAAACTAGGAGGATGATGGTAAAGGACATCCAAGCCACAGGGCAGCTTTGCACTCATTTAGGAAAGCTTAGGTAACACATCTCATGTTATAGGAAAAAGGAGAGGCAGGTTTGGCTCACTGGACCCAAAGTTAGGCTTCACTCTTTGCTTAGCTAGGCTCAAAGCTTCTTATTTGTTTATTGTGGAGGCATTAGTTGGCTGAGGATGAAGCAGTGTTCCCAAAAAGTGGGGCATGGACTTTTGATTGGCCACCCCATGTGCCTGTCCAAATAGCTGTGATTGGCTACTTGTCTAATCAGAGGAGGGATCTATGTAAAAATGAAAGTGGACTCTTTCTGTCATGTTTGTTTTTGGTTAATGTTGTTTAATGTGAAAAGATTTAATTTGAGCCCAAAATTTTCATCAGGACTTCTATCTTATTTGACTCTTTGAAAGAGGAGCATGAGTATCTATTTAATTTTTTATTTATTTACCTTTTTAAAGGTGCAGTGTGTAGAAATTGACATTTTAGCGACATTTAGCGTTCAGATTTTGGAATGAGCCCGTCTGTAACATCACTAAGAGCCAGTGAAGACCAAAAAGGATCATGAACAGGGCATCATCTACAACAGTTACAAGGTGAGGGTTTTTTTCATTCATATTTATAATTATTATTTTAACAGATTTTAGGTCAGACTTGTATTCAAAATTCGCATTTCGCTCTTTTTGACCCCAAAACCCACCCATAGACAACATGGTGGATCGTTATGTCAGCCTCCACAGAGGGGAGACCCGCAGTACATAGATTTAAAAAGGGTTTTCTGACTTAATAACAGGAAAACCAAAGTTTTATGAGGATGATTGTACACCTATTTCAGTGGACTTTACATACAACTAGAAACATTATATCCTATATTCACAGTTTCTGTCCGATAAAAAGCTGCCAACTTCTACACATGGCACCTTTAAGACAGAATGGAGGTCAGAATATTAATTAGAATGTAGGGGTATAACAAGGGCTAATAAACACATATTTTCTCAATAAAGAATTAAATAGCCACATCACTGCTGGGAAATATGGCCCAACATTACATAACAGTATTTTTAGTTGAATGAGGATATTTGAAAGCTATCTAATCTTAAAATCAGGTTAGAGAAGCTTAAGTGTGGGATTGATTTGATGTAGATGGTGACAAAGTTTGAGGTTTGGGGCTGCAGCTCATCATGTTACATCGTCATATTGCACTTTTGTGGTGCTAAAGTCAAACTTGAAAAAAATAAGTCACACTAAAGTGAAAAGTATTCATCTTGAAGGTGAGGTATGTCAGAGAATGTTAGACAACCACTGCCTTAAAGGTGTAGTCAGCGATGTGGGAGAAAAAGAGAGGAGAGGTTGTTTATAAACAAATTTAGACCCGCCTCTCCCTTCATACCTCACCCCTGACTCCACCCCCGAAAGCTGATGGACGTGCATCGTCATGGAAACGGCCGTATAAACTGCGTAGCTGACCAACGTAGCTAAGGTAACCCCGACTCGTCAGACAACTCAACTGCCATTATTGATAACATCACAACAACAGAACATTCTGGCAGATTAGACAATAAGATGAATGCACGACGGCTGTTACTGTTATGTGAAGCACCACAAAGCTAATGTTGCTAACCTATCCAGCAGAAAGACAGCGACATCTGCGTCCGTTTTCAGGTCTTTCAATTCGCAGAGTTCTCTCCACCGTCGGAAAGCAACACCAATGTTGACCCGGATCTTCGCTCTTTCATGGTCATAGCCCTTCTTTTTCACTTTTCACTCCTCTGACCTTTTTCTTTTGGGCTGTTTTTCAGCCATTGCTACTGCACCTATTGTATCTCTCTCTTACGCTAACTGCGCACGCTACGCAACCTACGACTCCCCCTCCCCTCTCTGTCCGATCTGCGCATGAGTATGATCTCCCCCTGGATGTGGGGGGGGTACCCTGTTTTGGTGACTCGGCCTGAGCCACAGTATTTACCTGCTGAAATTCAGAGCCAAGGCTGTGTATTGAAACCAGACTTTTTTTTAACATGCTGTCAGTGGTGACATCTTGTGGATGGAGAGGAGAAATACGGTGATTTTGACAAATAGTGCATTAGATTAGAAGATTAGAAGATCGCTGACTACACCTTTAAAGTGATGAAGCTGTTTGGCTCTTGCACCTGTAATCAGGTAAAAGATAAAAAGTCTAATTATGTCTGCGGTGTTGAATAAAATGCTTTAACGCTGCAGCTGTAGAGTGACAGCACAAAAACTTCAATCAAGGCAAGAAGCACAACAGAAGCTTTACTGTAAAACAAAATCTGTCCTTCAAAAAAAACAAAAACTCAGTTTTCATGGCCAAAAGATGAAGCACATTTTCCTGTCATGGCCAAAAGCAAAAGGAGTAAAAAACAGTTTCCCAGGTAACCAAAGGACGGGCGTGGAGAAAAGGGGAAGAGGACAGGAGGCTGTCATCACATCATCAAAAAGAGAATGAATAAGAAGTACTGTAAAACATGAGTTACTGATTTGATGACCTTGAAAATAAGAAAAGAAAGACGTGGAGCAGAGTTAATTCTGAGCTTTTGTTTCTTTGTCTCATTCGGACAGAAAATGATCATATTCTCCAGAACAATGGAGTCAATCTGTCCTTCTATCAGCTGGGTGATGAAAAGCTCGATCTGCTCTGAAGTCCTGAGGTGTTCGGCTTTCACGCTCCCGTCCTCACACTCTGACTAATGCTCTCTTTCTGTGTCTCAGACTAAAAGAAGAGGAAGAGGAGGAGGACGAGGGGAGGCAAAGTGTTCTTTCCTTTGTGCCACTCCATCCCATTTCTCCTGCACACTGGCCCAAATGGATCCTTCACAAGTCGGAGGAGCCTTCTTCACAGCTATTCACTCAGGAAATGAGCTCTGTATGTGCGAGTCTATCTGTGGACGCGAGGGTTCATATTTATGATACTGCAAGAAAACAGGCTCTTTTTATTTTGGGAGGTGGGAAATGATGCATGAAGAAAATACAGAGTGTGAAATCAATGCTAAATTTACACAGGTATGTAAGAAACAGTCCATTTCTGAGGGATAACAGGAGAATTTGAGTCCCTGGCTGTGTTGATTCTGTGCATCAAATTTCACTGCCAGCCTAAAAAACTGATAATTCAGCCTGGATCGTTTGGTGACGTTTTTTCTAATACAAGTGAGCATTCTGCATTCCACAGAGTTTGTTTTTAATTGATGAACACAGCAATCGATCCTTGTTTGCTACAATCACACCAAGCTTGCCTGAAAGAGGTGGTTTCGGCTTGCTTCAATTCATTTGCAGAGAGGACAGTTGGCCCAGCAACCACTACAAACGCAGAGACGAGTTGACTCATCACACCGCTAACTGCACAACGGCATTACAGCTACAGGTAGCTAGGCTAATTACAAACGTAATAATAATGTTCTGATCTAGGGCTGAACAATTAATTGCAAATTAGATTAAATTGCAATATGGCTTGTTGCAATTTTTAAATCGCAGAAGGTTCAATATTTTTAGCTCAAAATGTGTTGAACATTTTGGCACTGTAATGTACTTTTTTGCAATTTCATGCCTATTTTTTTTTACCTCTATTCATACATTTTTTTCCCTACTTTTGGACCATTTTTACCCTTTTTTAACATCGTTTTTACAACTTTATGCCTAATTTGCCCCCATTCATCATTTTTTGGCCACTGTCAAAACCATTTTTGGAATTTTTACATGGTTTTTGAAATTAATTTCAAATTTAATTCCCAAGTTTGCTGCCATAATCAATTTTCCTAAGCCACTTTTGGATTTTTTTCCCAATTTTTCCCAATTTTTTTGCAATTTCATACCTATTTTGCACCTATTTATTAACCTTTTTCTGCTTTCATACCAGTTTTACCCAGTTTTTGCAATTTCATACCTATTTTGCTTCTGTTCTTCACTTCTGCACTTTTTCTCAAATCTTTTATCCTTAGATTAATTTAATGTCATATTGGTTTTACTATAAAAAGATCTACTGCTTATGTTTGTTTATGAATACATAAGATGAGGAACATTAAAACAATCGCAGAGTAAATCGCAATATTGGGGAAAAAAAATCACAATTAGATTATTTTCTAGCAGAATAGCAGAATTTATTTTTTTTAAAACTGCTCTCTGTTTTTCTGCATCGTTGACAGCTTCTCTGCAGACACGTCAACAGGTGTTACGCTGTAATTCGCTACCATGCTATCTGGTATCCTCCATGGTCAGCTACAGACACTTGTGAGGGTTTTCAAAGGCCCTCATCTTCATGCATAGATTATGTTTAACCCTTTCACTAGCAGCTCAACTGTTGGCCATAATTTTAAGAAATATTTGATGCATAAAAAAGCCAAAACCATTCTTTCATCAATACTTCAGGGAAAAGAAGAAACCTCAACAAATTTCCTTTGTGAGGAATTCAAAGGTTTAAAAATTGATTATTTGAGGACATACGGTTTCACAAACATTTGGTGAAATATCAATCAGAAGAAGCAGAAAGGTTAGTAAACAAAAGCGATCAGAAATAACTTAAAATCAATAATATTGACTTTTACTAATACAAATTAGAAGCTAACTTGACAACTGATATTTAAAAGTTGTTTGTATTTGTCAAACTCAATATCATCCATTCAAAGTTATTTTTGATAGCTATTTTAGTTACAAACATTTATGCTTTAAACTTTTAAGTCCCACACAAAGAAAATACCAGTTTTTAATCATAGTTTTCTCTTTTCCCTGAAATGTGAACAGAATCAGATGCTGTTTTGCTTTGATCATTCTTTTAAGAAAATAAATATTCCTGAATTTATTGATGACCGATCAGTTGTGTTGGCAGTTAAAAGGTTAATAATCATTATTATTATTAGAATCCTGCTGCTTCCCTCCCATAATGCAGCCATAATAAAAGCAACGCTGACCGAGTTTGAGGACCAGGATATTTGAGTGTTCAAAAACTCTTTCCTTTGAAAAGATCTTATATACTATCAAAAGTAATCAGACAATGTTTTGTAATAGCTGGGTCCCTTCATTTCATTTCTTAAAAACACTGATTTAATTGATATGATGTAAATAACTGGAATATGAGATGTAAATGCTCTTCTGCAGTTCAGCAGGAAACATATAACAAAAATAGTGGTGCTGATATCCTTAAATTTATAAGTCAGTTATAAAGTTAACCCCTTTAAAGCAGCACAACGGAAGATTCTCGCTTGACCGGAGAGAGAATTTAACTACCCATGAGCACTAGCGTGCGCCTACTGTCATAAGGATACAGATCTGCCGGTCGCATGCGTTTGTTTTGTAGGTGAATCACAGAAGCCAGGACTTCTCCAAAAAGTATTCTTCTGTCGTCAGCGGCTGTTTGCAGGATGGGTAGCGACAAGGTAATGTATTTATTTTTGTTCAACTTGGTTTTATTACCATGAAGTCGCCCCCGTCCTGTTGAAGCGATAAAGTGAATAAAAGTAAAGACAACAACGAGCTGGTGATATCACACACTTGAAATAGGTCTAAACAAAACTACAAACTGGTGCATTCTGGATTTGTAGTGCTTTACTTTTTTCTGTCAAGTTTTTTTGAGGAACTTCGTCATAAATTAGTCACCCAACATACCTGATAGTAGTCGGACATCCCTCCTCGTCTTTTATTTCACGCCAGCATGTGAACGCTGAACCGATGTTTATTCTGGTCCGAGCATTCAGCTTGTTTTTCTCTCGCTTTCTTTGTTTTGTATCCTCCGACAAAACTTTTCTCTTCCTGACGTTGTTGCCTCCACCATGGTTAAAGCTCAGCGTTAACGATTGGCTTTTGCTGAGGCTTCCGTGTTTTAAACGAATCGGGAATCGGGGGAAGTGACGTATGCCATAAAGCAGTCCAAACGTGTAGTTTTTTAGTGTGGCAGGGTTCCCACCATCCATCCCGAAGTTACATAGCGCCAGTGAAAGGGATACAGACCACTCCAGACCACGACAGAAGTGTCATTCAACTCATTGCAAAGTGGTCGACCATCACAATGAATATCGAAGGATTATATTATGTTTGAAAAACTACATAGTGTTGGTTTAATATATCATTTTAACAGTTCTTTTGTCTTTTTTGTCAATTACTGTGTCAGGAGATGTCCTGTAAGTAAATTTGTCTGAAATTTTTCATTAGCAATAAAAGTAAACAATTTGGGCAAGTATTTGTCATTATTATATTATAACTGTTTAAACAGTGGGTAATTACAAGAAATGAAAAAAACAGATTTGAACTTTAAACAGGTTTCTCTTCAGAAACAGTTACTGACACAGTGTGATGATCAAACACGGTATAACGGTAATTTAAAAAAAAGACACGGTAATGATTAGCGTGGGAAATTTTACAGCGGTTTACCATTTTCCCGGTAACCGTTACATCCCTAATAGCGGGTAAGTGTAAAACCTCCTGACCTTTGGTTGTACAATAAAAGCAGAGCATCTTTGACTCTAACAGTCAGTGAATGGCACCGAATCTCTGCTGTGATCTAGTTTCATAAATATCCAATGTGTTGATACCAATACTGGATTTTTGTACCCATCCCTGTCACCCTGTCATGACAGTGATAAAATACGATAAAGCAACTTTCCTGGGCAGCAGACGTGTTGAGAAGAGCTCTGAAATGTTAACATTCACTTCCACAAAATGATAAAAAGCTTTATAATCATAAGGATATTGTAAACGTGTGAATGAGGAGGACGTTGATAGACCAATCTGTAAAGTCGTCTCCCTCCTCTCCCCACCAACAGCCTCCCCCTTCTGACTCCCCCATCCGTGCACCATTACCACTAATACAAAGTGCCATAATGTGAGGAGTAAATTAAGAGGACGATGTTGTTCACGACGGTCCCCGTGGTTTGATAAGATTTTAATAGGCTCATAAACGTTGGGGTAAATACTCATCAGGAACAACCTGGCTCCATCTGAGCCAATGTCTCGCTGTAGTTTTGACGCAGGGCAGTTTTTGGAGAATAAATGAACTTAACAGCCACATAAATAAAGTTTCCCAACAGCGTTATAAAGGTGCCATACGCAGAGGTGATCATGTGACACACTCGAAGCACTTAAATCTCCTCAAAGTTAAATATGCCAACTCCAAATTAAAGAGGGAATTAATTATCTTTACAGCAAATGTGCCAGCGCTGGTTTGATTTTATAGGCTGCCATCTCATCCTGTGCGCTTGATTGTGCTTCGCAGGGCTTGTTATCTCCTGAGTGTGCATCTTGTTGTCTCACGACGTGCTGCAGCCTCCCGAAGTGCCTTTAAGACGAGAGCAGGGGGCACGCTAACACCTGGAGCGTGTTTGGTTCTTTAACAGCCCCAAGAACATCTACATAAAACTCCAATTACACACAGTCGTAAAAACCCACACAGGCCACCATACATCACCTGCTCCAGAGCAGATTGATGAGGAAAGGAGAGGGGGGCATATCTCAAAAGAAAGAAGGAGCAGCCCAAACAGAATGCATCAAACTTTGCCCCCCGGCCGGCCTGGCTGCTTGTAATTAGAAGGTAACATTAACACCATATTAACGAGCATCAGCAAACGCAAATGGAGGGAGAGAGGCCGACAGAGGGGGGGGCGAGAGAGAGGACCTTAATCATGACGTCAGATTTATGTCCCGGCCATATTTACTGCTTTAATAAGAGTAAGCACAGAGAGCTGCTGGAGGGCTCATAGCCGATGTCAGCAGATATTCAAATACAAACACACACCAAACGCAAACGCACCAACACGCACCAACACGTCCTCGTCCTTGTCGCTGTGACCTGCTTTACACATCAGTCTCCTTAACCAACCACCTCTGTACACAGCTGCCATTTTTATACTTAACAGACATGTAAATGTCATCTGCCACAGACTGCATGGACAGCACAACCATGGCCTGTAAGTGTACAAAACTGAAGCCAAAATACCTCTTTGGTGGCTGCTTATGGTTTGGAGTAGACACGTGCACAAGGCAGTTTGGTTCCCTTAGAAAAGAAGAAGAAGTAAACTTTACTTTTCAGATTTTAAAAAGCTAACTCAACCGACATTTTTGTGTTTTTGAGTTTTAATCTGTTTATCTGCATGATGTATTTTAACTCTCTTTTTGGTTTAGAGTTACTTTTCAGTGTTTTTATGTGTAATTATTTTCTTTTCCTGTTTGGTTTTAGAAATGTTTTGTTTTATTAATTTTTCATGCTTTATTTAATTTATCCTACCTACCTACCTATCTATCTATCTATTAGGGGTGCAAGAGTACATGTTTCTATATTGAACCGTTCGATACAGTGGCCTCGGTGTGGTACACCCTATGAATCGAACAATACGCAATTTTGCATTTATTTTATTCATCAACTTCTGACGAGGTGCTATGTGCTGAAAGTTCAGTGAATCTGCGTTCGACTACTCCGGGCTGCATTGTCTAGCACAGATCCTCTGAGCAGCCAAGCCGCTGAGACAGAAGAAGCTACATACGCTAGGGCGTTGCAACATGGCGAGAACTTTACCTTTAGCTGAAACTGAAGACCCTCCACTATCATTCAGATCTGGTGTTTGGGACTACTTTGGCTTCAGTGTTAAGTATGACCCTGATGGTAAGCGTGTCGTGGACAAAAACACAACAGTATGTCGGAAGTGCAACACGATGCTAAACTACGTCGGGGAAATACAACAAACGCCGACATGATCCCGGTGTTAAAACAAGTGGAGCCAGACAGAAACAACAAGCAGCACACATGCTACAGACTTTACCTGGGTCATTAGACAGCCATTAGCACATGATTCAAAGAGGGCAAAGGAAATCGACCGGGCCATAGCTACTTTTACTGCTGTGGACATGAGACCCTTTTCTGTTGTGGATCAGGTTTCAGGACATGGTACGGACACTTGATACACTTATAGCTCGTTCTTTGTAATATTTACTCTGCTGCTAAGAGTGCACCACATAAGATGGGCGGGTTCTCTATTAGATACATTTATTTTTTTACTTACTCTTATTTTTACATGGTGATGTTTTTATTTTATGATTCTAAGTATGCACTGAAGATTGTGCCTGGTTTAGCTGCAAGAGTTACATTTAATTCAATTTAATGAAAATGTACTCTGAGTTGAAACAAATGTTGGTTATTTTAATGAACTACAAGTAAAAAAGGCATTGAGATTTAACAGATTTTGTATCAAAAAAGTATTGAACCGTGACAGAAACGTACCGAACAGAACCGTGAATTATGTGTATCGTTGCACCCCTATCTATCTATCTATCTATCTATTAGGGATGTAACGATATGAAAATTTTGTATCACGGTTATTGTAACCAAAATTATCACGGTTATCATTATTATCGCGGTATTGTTGCAGTGTGCTCAAAATGTTCTAAAAGTACTTTTACACAGAATTGAAATCATTTAACCCCTTTATTATTATATTCACAACAGTTCTTTTGTCTTTTTTGTCAATAAATGTGTCAAACTCAGAGGCCAAACAATGCAAACTGCGCATGTGCACCTCCCGTGAGGCTCCTTAATCGAGGGCAGATACATAGTTCCGGCTTTTCCAGGCAAAGAGTAGCACCACCGTGCGTTACTGAGGCAGAGTGGTGATCAAGCACGATATAACGGTAATTTTAATTGGACACGGTAACGATTATCGTGGGAAATTTTATCGCGGTTTACCATTTTACCGGTAACCGTGACATCCCTACTATCTATCTATCTATCTATCTATCTATCTATCTATCTATCTATCTATCTATCTATCTATCTATCTATCTATCTAAATGTATTCTGTTTTGAGCTCATCTGCATCTGCACTGACTTTCTTCTGTTTGCTCCTCACTGTTCTTCACACTGTTCTTTAAATAACATCCTGCTCTACAGTGATAAAGCTCGATTCTACAATCTGAACATTTCAAACAACCATTGTACATAAAATTCTTTGTATTATATAATACTATATGTTCTGTCTTAAGTGTCTTGAGCAGGTGCAATGTAACATTATTCTATTGTGTACTGTTGGTATAGTTAAATGATATTAAAGAAATTGTGAATCTGAAACTTGACTCTTATGGTTTTATCGGTTTAGTCTTAGGTCTGCGTTTCCTCATTTTTAATTCAATATAGTGTTTCCTCAGCCTTCTGCGGCTGTTTGAAGAGTCCTCACAAGTGTGCTTGTGTGTGCTGGATGTGTGTTGAGCTGTTTTTTTTTTCTATCCCCTGACACTTTCTGATTGTGTTCTTGAAAGTACAGAACTTTATGCTATGTTTTGTTGTATGAAAAGGGCTTTATAAATAAAGTTTGATTGATTAATGATAATAAACCAATAAATCAATCAAACCAAGCCCTTTATCCTTTAACTTTAAAGACATAAATGTTGCATTATGGCTCCAAAAGTTTAATGTCATCATCTTTAAATGTAAAACAGTCTGAATCTTTAGTTTCTGTAATTAACATAATCAAAACAATCCTCCTGAAAATGACTTTAAACTCAGCATTTCTCTGTTTCCTATCACTTTTATTATAAACTAATATTGTTCTCTTCCACCCACAGAGTCAAACTGTATTCGTCATCCCCCAGTGTTTTCAGATTTATCCACTCTGGGACCTGTCAATGTCAACAATCAAGCACAAACCTACAACATGGGCCATATTTTAATTTATTTCCAGGTGCAACCCACAATGAGGAAGCTAAGAAATAAAATGTATCAGCAGGAATTCAGCTTCATGAATTAAAGACATAAGGAGCTCAATGAAGGCATCTGGACTTTATCTCTATTTTCAACACATGTTCACACCGGCCTGAACTCAAGGACAAACAGCAAACATCAAACTGAACCAGTGCGGCTGATTTAACTCCACCACCTACAGGGAGGTGGAGAAGGACGGAGCGAGCAGCGAGCCACCCTGACGGCTCGAACTCTGGCTGCTGGGTCGAGGTGGGAAGGTGGAGGGTGGAGGATGGAGGTGGTGAGGGCTGGAGATAAAAGTCCGCTGATAAAAGCAGAGAGCGTGAAGCTGAGCTGGGTCCAGAATCTAAATCAGTTCATAATATAACCCCAGAGAGGGGAAACACTCTCCCCGCGGTGCGTACGAGTCCACGTTTAACTGTTTCAGGGCTGTTTGGTGTAAAAGGGGCTCCACCATCTGCTGCTGTCTGATGTCTATGTTAGCAGCACTGAGGGCGACCGCGGAGGAAGAGCTTCACCTAAACGCTCGTGAGTGTGAAATCAAGAGAGTCCACTCAAAAAAATGAGGATTAACAGCATGCCAAAGATGCTCCTGAGCAGGGAATCATGTTTTTCTTTTTCAACATTCACCTAAAAGTCAAAATAGGAGAAAAAGGTCTTCTAGTCGACTCCTGTCTGTCACTTTCTGTGCTTAGACTCCTAAAGGTGTGACGTTGAAACAAGCTACCATGCAATCTGGTGTCCTCTGATACAGCAACTCTTCTTCCTGCCAAGACTTTTTTCTCACTTTTATAATAAGGTGAGTCCTACATCAGTTAAAGAGTTCATCTGTATAATCTCCCATATGAACTTTAACTCTTATAATTATTATAATTTATAGCACATGGCTCTTTAATATTCATGGGGTACTCGACTTCACGATTATGGTTAGGGAAGGTTTTTTAATATTCATGAGGAAAGTGGTCTGTGATTCGTGCTCTTGTGATCATGTACATATCATGTGGACGTGACGTCTCACGGCGAGCCAATCAGAAGACGAACATCAAAGAGCTTCCGTAAACACAAAAACTTGTGTCTGAATTGTGCATCATAGCTACTGCTAGCGACCAACCAGAGCTTGAAGACCCTCCCCCGTCGCTGAAATCTCCTGTTTGGGAACACTTCGGCTTCCTGGTGAAATATTGCAACAGAGAAAGACAGGTGGATAAAACGTTGGTGGTGTGCCGATACTGTTCAACTGAGGTCGGGTATTTTCCGACAGCACGTCAAACATGCTAACTCACCTGAAACAGCACCACTCAAGTGTAAAGATTCCCACGGTAAGGAAAAAAAACACTGTAGAGCAAATTCAACTGCCGTCTGCATTCAAGCAGCCTCTCCCTGACAGTTCAGATCAGGCCAAAGTGATAACAGCATCCATCAGTGTTTTATAGCATAGGATCTAAGACCATATTCAGTTGTGGAAAATGTTGGTTTTAAACACATGCTAAAGGTATAAAGTACCCAGTCGTCCACATTTAAGCCAGGAATTTAAAAAGAAACTCATTATTTTTAATTTCATACATTTGTTGTTAATTTATTTTATTTAACTTATTAGTATTACCAAGCAGCACATTGAATTTATTTTGGTTTTAAGTTTGTATCATGACAAATTTTTGGTTTAATAAACGTGCTAAACAAGCAAATGGTTTTGTGCTGTTCCCCTACTGTACCGAACCATGACCCAAAAACCGAGGTACGTACTGAATAGTCATTTTTGTGCACAATTACACCCCTAGCATTTAGTGGTTAGCCTAGCCTGCTTGCTTCCTTTTCATAGGGCAAATCTTGTTGCTAAAGCAACGCTGGCTACTAAGAAATGACAAAAGCCTCCTCTAGCCTTCTGTGCATCTCACTGCCATGCCATGGCAGAACAGGTTAAACAACTTCAAAAGCATTTCAATGTTAAAATTTACATTTGTATCAATTTAACATGATGGGTTCTCTGAAAGTCACATCACTCAGCAAAGAGCCTTCAAGATCCTTCTATTAATTATCTTAAATTGTCTTTATTACCTGCATATTCATCATGCCCTATCAAAGTGGAACTGGAAATTTGAGCCGTCTGTTTTCATACACACTCCTGGCTCTTTCAGAGCTTACAGCCTGATCCTTTAAAATCCAAAGTCCATGTCCAGCTGTGATGTGCAGCCCTCCAGGTGTTTCTTCATATTTCTCCACTTTCGCTCTCAGGTAAGGACGAAGGGAAACATTATTTTCATGCTCACATCTCAAGGTGAACAGCAAACGAACAGACGGCAAACAGCATCTGATGGTGCAGCGTGTGTGATTGTTTGGAAGAAATACAATGACAAACATAAAAAGTCAAGCGTGACGACGAGCAAACAATCATTTCCACACAATTTAGCTTTTAGAGAATCAAGCACGACGACAGTTTATGTCCAAACAAACATTATCTGGATGTTCCTGTTAGATTTTAACAGAAACTGTGTTTTTAACTCTGTGTATTTTCCTGTTAAAGTTCAGATTTTTAACTTAAAGTTTGACTTTGATTATTTGTTTTCAAGATTCTCGCAACAGTTTAATCTTTTATCTCATTCTCGTGAAGCTTATTTGACTTAAATAAGAATTATTCTAGTTGATAAAAAAATAAAAAACTTTCTGTCTTTCATTGTAATCAGCCTTGGTGATTTGTGCCACTTTAAAACCACAAATCCTTTAAATGGACAAATCTGATCTTTAGTCACAGAACTTTCTCGATGGGATGTCGCCTCATGAGCTTAACATTTCAGCTGCAGACAACGAGCTGCAAAGATGATCCACACACACACACACACATCAACACACACACACACACACTAACACACAGACACACAGACACACACGCACACACACACGTCAACACACAGACAAATAAATGGAAGAAAAGCCATTTCCTAGTCTGAGAGCATACTCTATTACCACAAAGATAAATGTCACTCTCTGACCCGTCGTCCCAGCGGACAGGGGGAGTCAGAGAGGAACACAGAGGAAGAGGAGGGAGGTCTGACCTGTGGCTCGCGGCCCTCCTGAGGGCCACGCTGACGGACAGATGGGAGACTGATAAGTCGTTTAATCCTCCACACTGATGGGGGCGCTATAGAGACACACAGTAAGGCTATGAGCTAACGTTTCCAAAGTGATTTTAAAACAGATTCCTTTAATCAGGACGTTTCAGACTAAGGGTCAATCCCAATTGTACCCTTTAGTCCTTCCCATTAGCTCTCTGTTTTGAGGGCCAAGGTGAAGGGTTGAAACACACAGCAGAGAAACAAGACGCCACTCGATACCTGCTACATCATCACCCAGAGCTGCTCACTAGCTGTGACAGGCAGATGGGACAATAACCTTAGCTACAGCTGGGAAAGCTAGCTCGTTTTAACCAGAAATTTAAAAATATTACCAACAATTCAAAATATGATTAAGATTTACTTTATTATTCAGCTAAAACATATAATTAAGCACTTCCTTCGGTCTCCGCTCTGCTTCCTGTAGGAGGGCGCGGTGCATTATGGGAAATTCTAAAGCCACTTCATTTCAAGTGAGGTCCTGGTCTGTCTTTGTTTGAGGGCTGTGTAGCCCTTCATCGTAGCCCCATGGAGAATTGGGACACCCCTTCACTAGACGTGACCAAAGGGGTAAGGGGTAGAATTGGGATTCACCCTAAGACCTGCTCAAAGATATTCAGGACAGACCATGAACTCATATTTTTGTATCAAAACCACTTTTTTGTGCTTATTATCTAACAAAAGGTTTAAAACCTTTCTCTAAAGTCTCTACTAGAATTTACCTTTTACTGATGCTGTTACCATCTTAAATATATTTGGAATAATCACCAAGACAAGCCTCAAAAGCACAAACCTCCGCCAAGGCAGATCCAACATTGTCAAACAAGTTATTTTATAAACGGAGGAAAAATGACCAAAATCTCATCACTTCTTCCTCATGCTAAGACTAAGATTTCCTGAACACATTATGAAAATCAGTTTAAAGTTCAGTGGTAATGTGGAAAACTGCATTATGTCTCAGTGTTAACAAGTCCTTTAAATGCTTCCAGGATCCACATCCAGATTTGGATCATCCCAAAAATCAGGCATTTATAACTTTGAGTAATCCTGCTCACGAATGACCAAAAAAGACTGACTATTAAACAAGCAAACTTAAAAAGAAACAAATTAAAGTACCAAAAAAAAAAACATATAACTAGAGAGTTTGCATTTCCATGCAGGAAATGCGTTGAAATGCTGAGTGTGACTGCTGAAACTGTGAAATGAAATTGCTAAAAGTAATGCAAAGAAAGTTGAAAATGTGACATGAATAGTTGTAAGCAGTAAATCAGGGCTGCAAATGTGTGAAATGTGCAATAAAAATGTTTGCAAAAAATTATAGATACTGGAGCTCAGGTCCACAGGTCACGTGACCACGCTCTAACTTCAAAGAAATGTGCAAAAGTTGATGCAGCTTCAACAGTCATATCTTAGAAACTGTAGCAGACAGTGAAAAGTGCACTAAAAACTGTTTGCAGTTGTGAAAGAAAGCAGAAAATGAATGACTGTTTTGTAAGATGGTTAAATGTGTTGATATTTGTAGATGTACCTAATAAAGTGGCCAGTCAGTGTAATACGTCCAAAGTAAGGTTGAGAGTGTGAAGACAAGCATGATTACACTATTGTAATGAAGAATCTCTACTAGATGGAAGGAAAAGTATATCTGCCATAGCCTGGATTTGAACCCGGGTCTCTTGCTCCATAGTCTGTTGCTCTAATCTTTCAACCACAGGGCTATATTGCTGAGTCATGGAAAGCACGGTATTTCTCCTGTTTGTCTCATATAGCACTCTAATGACGCTCGGTACTTCTGGGTAAACGAATGCTCGCTGCGTCTAAACCAGAATAGATATCAGGAAACGGATTTCACCGTGAGCATCCCAAGAACCTGCTAAAACGTTTGATATAATTCTCATATCTGTACTGTTCAAAATGTTAACACAGTGACGAGTTAAAAACGCGTTTCAAACTGCAGCACTTGGCTTCGGTCTGAAGTCACGTGACACGCTGAACACACATAGATTTCCTCAAAAGTTGGTGTTGCTTAAAAAAATCATATTTAAAAAACTGTAGACGCCAGCAAAAAGCTGAAGATATGTAAAAATATCGTCAGTGCAGCTTTTAAAGCATGAATGAAGTCTGTAGGTGGAAGCATGCCCAATCTGTGGAGCTTCAAAGTTGCTGAAGTTTTCAGCAGAGCTGCGGAAATGTCCCATTGATTTCAATGTAAAAATACATGCAGAAATTATTTTTTACTGTAAAAAGTATAACTGTTAAACCTGTGAAAAATACAAGCGCACTTCTCCTGAACATGCTGCATATGTCAATTTTTTTCTGTGAAAATCTGTGCAAATTTGAAGCCTGTGAAAGGTGCCAAAATCTTGAGGAATAAGAAGAAGAAGAAGAAGAAAAAGAAAAAGAAGAATAAATTTTAGGAAGAACAATATGTTGAAATGCTGACTCAGCATTTCAACATAACTAGGAAACTGAAACTCACCAACAAATTAACCAACTCCCTAATAAACTGAGTAAAAAAATGAAATAAAATGAAACTAACCAACAATAAAATAAAACTATATGAATTACTCCTAGACAAAATAACTATCCAAAAAACAGGATAGGAACTGTTTAGATTGTATTGATGTTCATGATTGAGTCTGCTTATCAATTCTTAAATGATTCTTTTATCAATTCCTGTTGATTTTCTGTTTGGGCAACAGTAAACCAACAAAAGTTTTCAGTTTGCAACACTGTCAAACAGGACGCGTCTATTTGTGCAGGACGCATCTATTTGTCAAAAACAGGCCTTGATTTTGGTTACTTCTGTCTGCCATGATCCCATCTTTGACTTCATCATCATTTCTGCAGGAGAGCCCGATACACTTGATTTATAGAGCATGCAAAACAAAGTGAAAGTAACTAATACGTGAATTGTTAAGCAAAGAGACAACGAGAGACAAATGATATCAGGAGCTGTTATTGAGTCTCAGGTGGAATTGGTTTTTAACTCCCATCCTTAGTGCTTTCTAAGTCTGTTTTATTATATAAAAGTTTTGGACTTAAAAAGATAAATATAATCTCACAATCACTGCTCCTCAGTCATACCTACATTCAGCTGTTAAAAATGTTGGTTTCAAGATTCTATGGCTGCCAGCACCATCTCAGACTTTCCATTTTCTTATCTGCCAATACAAAAGCTCAATAACAGCGCTCATCCCTGTTTTTATCTGTTTATTTCAGTTTGTGTATGTGGGGCATGATTTAGGGCAGCAGCTCCGTCGCCCTCCCTCTGTCTCTTTCTCTTCCTCCGAGTGAATCGATGCCCTCAGACCGAGCCCTGTCAGAGCCTGGACGCAGAAAATTAAACCTGAGAAAAATGGAAAGGACAGCAGCGTCTGGTCTGCTAAAGGTTGGACAAAAAGGTACAAGCACTTCTGATCCACCCACCCAGACCTTAGCCGGAGCCAGGCGGAGAATCAGAGAGACCGACAGCAGGAGACTGAAGTCTGAGAGAAATGAGAGGCTGTAACAGTTTGGTCATCGTTTAGACGGACATGTAAGCGTGGGACCTCGTTTAAAGAGATGGAAGTGCTAGTTTCAGTTTGATAAAACAAAAACATGACTGTAAGGAGAGGAGCTGAGAAGCATAACATTCAGTTTAATAACGGAGTAAATGACACTAGAGGGATGTAACGGTTACCAGTAATATGGTAAAGCAGGGTAAATTTCCCACAGTAATCATTACCATTTTAATCCTATTAAAATTACCGTTATACTGTGCTTTAGGGCTGGGCAATATGGCCCAGAAATAAAATCCCCGATTTTTTTCCACAACACTCGATTTACAATTTTAATCGATTTTTCCCTCCCTAAAAGAAACAAAACTCCCAGTGACATAAAAATGAAACAACAACAACAGTTTTGCCTTTATGTTGTCTAAATGTTTCCCTCTTAAAGTCAAAGTCTGGGTCATAAAAGGTTGATTATTTAGTACAAACGTAGGCAGGTTTGTCTACATAAACACTAAAAGGCTGAGGTATTTTTTACAGTATTATCATGAAACTCTCTGATCAATATTTAATCTACTTAAATAACAAATACAAGTCTATAAAAGTGCTTGTGCAAACCCTACAAGGCCGACCATCATGAAAATTGTAATTTAAAAAGAAAAAATGCAACTACTTACAATTGAACTAAGGAAACGAGCTAAATGTAATTATTATTATTTTACGTTATATTTTAACTTATTTTAACCGTCTTATTTTGTTTTATTACTACATTTCTGTTCAGATTTTTTTGTTATTTGGAATTTTAATCTTTGTGAAATGCTTTTCCTTTTATTATCCTATTTTAGCTGATTTAATTATGCACCTGATGCTACACTTTCTCATGTTACCATATTGTTTATCCAACTTTTATTCTATACTGTTATACTATCTGATTTATGTATGTATTTACACATTTATTTATCTTACCCTCTATTATTTTTCAAGTATTTTTAAGTATTATTTTAGTTTTATCTCCTGTGTTTCCTCATTTTTAATTCAAGATAGTATTTCCACAGTCCTCTGATTCTGTTTTCTGTCTGAATTTCCTTTTTATGTCTTTGTGTGTTTGAGTAAGTGTGAGTGTGTAAATTGAATGTGATTTTGGGGAGGTGGGGATGGTGGGGGTCTTATGTTTTCATTTTATGCAATTATGCAATTTTCTGCTTTTTATTCCACTTATTGTTATTTTATTGTATCTTTTCCTCATGTAAAGCACTTTGTATTACAAAGTCCTGCATGAAAAGTGCTATACAGATAAAGTTTGATTGATTGATTGAAGAAAAAAAATCTTGATTTTTAATTTTTTAAATCTTCTGCAGAAAATAATTCAAATTAATCGATTTAATCAATTTTTTGCCCAGCTCTACCCTATTTGATCACCACACTGTGTCAATAACGCATGGCAATGCTGCTCTTTGCCTGGAAAAGCCTGAACTATGTGTGTCTGCTCCTCGGTGAGGCAGCCGTCTCACACAGACAGAGGCGCATGAGCAGTTTGTAGCAGCTGCTCTTTTCTTAAACAACCATGTCAAAGACACATCCTGTGGTGGTGGAAAAGATGTTAGTCTGTTTAAGAAGGGTCAAATCATTGGCATCAAACAGAGAAAACATCTAAGGAGATTGAAGAAACTACTTAAACTGGGTTAAGAACTGTCCAACACATTATTACAAACTGGAAGGATCATCACCCATAATCAGCATCTTGGAAGAAATGTGGTCAGAATAAAATCCTGATTGATGGTGATCGTGAACTCACCTTAAATCCCATAAACCATCTCTGCAAGACCTCCTTCTACCATCTCGAAAACAACAGTAGAACTCAGGGGTGTGTTTAATGAAAGAGAGCATTTCCACACACACAATGTGAGGGAACTCAAAACTCTGCAGCTAGGATCCTGATGAGAGTGCACAAACATGTCCATATCACCCCCATCCTCCGCTCACTACACTGGCTTCCGGTCTCCAGCAGAATAGAATACAAGTGCTTTCTCCTCACACACCAATGCATCCATGGACATGCCCCCCCTACCTCGAAGAGCATCCCCACAACACTCGTCCACGCTCCCTCCGCTCCACAGACTCAAATCACCTCCTCCAGACACCCAGAACCAGACTGAGGACCATGGGTGACAGGGCCTTCAGTGTTGCTGCACCCGTCTGTGGAATGCCCTCCTGACACCCTGAGGGCTCCACAATCCTTAAAGCTTTTCTGACAAGAATAACAAGGCTTTTGGTTCCTCTTCTTAGTTGTCGCTGTTTTAGATCTTTTTAACTGCCCTTTTCTGCCTAGTTTTTTTCTTTGTTTGTTTTGTTTAAATTGTTTTTCTCTTTTTAACTTGTAGCCCTTTGAGATCTTCTGATGTAAAGGGCAATACAAATAAAATTTATTACTATTATTGTTATTATTAACTGTCCAACACATTATGAAAAACTGGAAGGATTGTGGGGAACCATCGTCTTCAAGGAAGAAATGTGGTCAGAATAAAATCCTGAATGATGGTGATCGGTGAATCACTTAAACGTTTGGCCAAATCAAATCAAAAACAACGAAGTAGAACTCAGGGGGTGTGTTTAATAGTGAAAGTAAGAGCATTTCCACACACACACACACAATGTGAGAAGGGAACTCCAAGGGATTGGGACTGAACAGCTGTGGCAGCCTTAAAACCACTAATCAGTAAGGCTAAGCAGAAAAAAGGCTTCAGTTTGCTAGGGAGCATAAAGATTGGACTGTGGAGGACTGGAAGAAGGTCATGTGGTCTGATGAGTCCAGACTGACCCTCTTCCAGAGTGATGGGAGCATCAGGGGAAGAAGAGAGGCAGGTGAAGTGATGCACCCATCATGCCTAGTGCCTACTGTCCAAGCCTGTGGGGGCAGTGCTGTGATCTGGGACAAATCTGTGACATTGCAGAAGCTTAAAGAAACAATGACACAGAGAATGAGACTGTGATACAAGCTAAAGGGAAAACCTTCAGTATCTTCAGTAAATTAGTAGTTTATTTTCATAAATTCCTGTGAATTCATGTGGAAAGTTTCCAACTTTGTAAACAAGCTGAGAATCTAAGAAGTGACATTCATTGCTTCGTGCAGTTATTTGTGTTTTGTATCCATTTATAGAAACGTCATAAGCTTTCCTCTCAGACTCAGTTTTTCTGAAGGCCATTATCTGTGAGTGTGGATCTGTTTGTGTGATGTCTCTCCAGCACTGAGCCTCGTTGTTTCCTGTTTATGCTAAATCAATAGGCCGCACGTCAAAGAGCGCTCACCGGGCTCTGAGGCAAGAGTGCACAGACTTTAAGAGTTACGTGGGTGAGTGTTTGTTACGGCACAGCGATGTGCTAGAGGCTAACCAGCAGGAGAGCCTTTAGCTCAGAGGGTGTTACTTCCACATACACAGGGCAGCATGCATTAAAGATGAGAGCTGCTCACACCAAAACCAGCCTCAAAACACCTGTGAGCACACGTGTGTCCAAAGAGGCAGCACAAACACATGTGGAGGTGTTGAGCCAACATACAAGAGCCCTCCTGGAGGCTGCAGAGAGAGAAACTTCATTTAGAAACAAACAAGCTGCTCAGAGCTCCCTCATCTATAATGCAGCGGAGAAAGCCCCAGAGTTTGAGCTGCAGCGTCGTCAGCGAACATACTGTACCTGTAACACCAGCACTCATGCATGTGCTGTCTGTAACTGCATGTTTGTGTTTGTGTGTCCGTCATGTTTGTTCAGGATGTACAGGAGGAATCAATGCCTCAGCTCATCCTCCTCACACACATCCACGATGACTGAAGGGCTTTGGAGGCAGTGGAGAGAATCTGATGTAATGCAGCTTCAAACACTCAGAGGGATCAGAAGAAACATCACACACTGTCACACAAACACACACGCCGTTTCCAACTCTCACTCTGCCAGACAGACAAGCTAGAAAAGAAGGAAAGAGCCAAAAAAAGAGTGAACAGGTGAGAAGAAAACACAACGATTAAGAAATAAAGAGAGAAAATGAGGAATAACAAATCTGAAGAGGCCTTTGTTCCATTTAGGGATGTAACGGTTACCGGTGAAATGGTAAATTTCCCACAGTCATCATTACCATGCCCTATTAAAATTAAAGATAAACCGTGTTGGAACACCACACTGTGTCAAGAACTCACGGTGATGCTGCTCTTTGACTGGAAAAGCCTGAACTGTGTGTGTCTGCCCCTCGATGAAGCCGTCTCCCGCAAATCAATGTGCAGTTTGTAATGTTTGGCCTCAGCTGGAGCCTCGCTCAGACTCTTACTGGTTACCCTACTCGAAACGGCTAAAGTCTAAAGTCTGGTCGAAGTTTAGATTTTAAAGGATGTCGAGGGGAAACTCCTCGAGTAAACGAGCAGAGAGAGAGAGAGAGGATTCAGTGAGCCATACCTGAGTGAATTATAGGAGGTTTATCAGGATTTTCTGTCTAAATAATGTATAAAGGTTGGAAATAACAGCATTAGTATCAATCTGGAGTGAGTTCCTGCCATTTATTCGCCATATTTTAACATAATAGGTCATCTTTTTCCGTCATAGTTCTTGTTTTATGGATTTAACCAATCGTAATTTGTAAATATTAAAGAAGATGTGGAGGAGATCTGCCATGGAAAGGGGAGACCAGAGGAGAGTCATGAAGGGGGCTAACTGCTTCAGGGACTATTGTTAGTAAAACAATAAACAAATTAAAAAAAGGCCTGGACATGGTCTAATATAATGAGCTGTAACATGGACACTAATGCTGCAGGCAAACTAAAATGTGTCAGTGTTTGTAAAATAGGTTACATTTATTTTTGGTCATCTAAAAACTTTGAACATGTTCATTTACAATTGAATATGAAGAGAAACCTGTTTAAAGTTCAAATCTGTATTTTTCTATTCATGTAATTAAAGAGTTTAACGTTTATAACATAATAATGACAAATTCTTGCCAGAATGGTTTACTTTTATTTCTCATTAAAAAATTTGAACAAATTTCCTTATAGGACATTTCCTGACAAATTTTTGTTTTAGTTTGCCTGCAGCATTAGTGTCCATGTCACAGCTCGTTATATTAGACCATATCCAGGTCTTTTTTTTTTATTTAGTTTTTGTTTTACTAACGATAGTCCCTGAAGTAGTTAGCCCCCTTCATGACTCTCCTCTGTTCTCCCCTTTCCATGGCAGATCTCCTCCACATCTCCTTTAATATTTACAAATTACAATTGATTAAATCCATAAAACACGAACTACGCCAGAAAAAGGCGATCTATTATGATGAAATACGGCAAAATACAGCAAAACACGGTGAATAAACGGCAAATAAATGGCAGGAACTCAGTCCAGATTGATACTAATGCTGTTATTTCCAACCTTTATACATTATTTAGACAGAAAATCCTGATAAACCTCCTATAATTCACTCAGGTATGGCTCTCTGAATCCTCTCTCTCTCTGCTCGTTTACTCGAGGAGTTACAGCAGTTTTAATCACGCACATTTTTGTCTTTCACCACAGCTTGGTGTTTTAGACAGGGTGACTGTCATCAATCAGTTTCCCCTCCACATCCTTTAAAATCCAAACTTCGACCAGACTTTAGACTTTAGCCGTTTCGAGTAGGAAAACCTGTTCGTCTGAGCGAGGCTCCAACTGCTGTACAGGACTTCTCAGAGGCTAAACATTGCGAACTGTGGGAAATTTTACCACAGTTTACCATTTTACCGGTAACTGTTACATCCCTAGACCTGAAATACCACCAATGTTCGCATTGGCATAAAAACAAATATTTTAAAATTGTCAAAAAACAGGTGCCATAATTATTCGTATTTTTCTACATCTTACAGAATCAACATTGAAGCATTTCAATCAATACTAAATCAAATCACAACCTAAAGAATTAGTCAGTTTGAACAATACAAAACTGTGCATAACCACAATAAGAGCATTTTGATACCGTCCAGCTCTGAGGAAGAAAAATGGCAGAAAGTTGATTTCATAGGGTTTAGTTATTTGGGGTTTTGAAGGTAAAAATGAGGAGATATACAAGTCTGTGATGTCTAATAATCCAAATGTGTCTTCAAGCAGAAGTAAAACAAAAACATGAGTTAAGATTTGTTGTTGTGCATCTTTAATCATCATCTCAGTCCAAACATCTCTGCAGTTATTCACCTGACTGAATATTTTAGGAGCACAAATCACTTTTGTCTAACAATAACACCTTCCTCCTTTCCTCCCTTTGATCGGAGCAGGAGGCTGAAAGCAAACGGATATTTATATCCCTCACATGACAGGAGCAGAAGTATTTTAGGGTGACAGACGAGCCAATTATCAGTCAACACTCCGAGTGAGGAAAGAAAGGAAGAGATGTGGCGAGAATAAAACGCCACGGTAATAAAACTGAGCCAATCAAACAGAGTTATTCTCTTTTCATTAGCTTTTGAATTTAGTATCCATTATCAATGCAGATATTTAAGTGCTCAAGTTTATGGGGAGTTTGCTCGCGAGGGCCAAACTTTTTCCTGCAGAGTAAATAAAAAACTGAAGTCACTGGCTGCCACGTTCCATCAGTGCCGCCCTGTTTAATAAGGGCACCGCCTCACACCCTGAATCCCAAGGTTTCATGCCACCATAAATTGGAATAAGTTAAATTATTTTACGAGCCATTTTTCTTCCTGAGAGCTGCATATTAGAGTTTTAAAGATTCATGCCCCCATTCTTCACCAGAGCTTTTTATCTCCTCGTCCTCCTGCCAGCTCGGTCTCTGATGACTCCCAGCAGCCTCCTGTTGAATACATAAGATGATATATGGGGCTCATTTTCCTGCTTAAACAATAAAAGTGGTAACCTTCTGTTTTACTCTCTCTGCTTCTTACTTTTTATGCTGTGCGCACATCTGCCTTTATCCCCTTCTAACTTTAGAAAAGGAGAAACTTTTTACCAGATCTGAAAATGTTGGAGCTGGAGAAATACGAACATTTATGGTTAGAATCATAAAGTTAGATTCAATAAAATGTTTTTGGGAGAAGGTTACATTTTTCAACCAACATGGTGAATATCAACTTTTTTTTCCTCTGATATTTTGTTAATTTTGTTGATATACAAACATAATACCCAGTGTAATATCAGTCAACTGCGGTGTTATGTTATTTTATATTCATACTATATTCACATTGTAAATATTGTCAATGTTAATAGAGTGAAGTCCTTGGCCTTGTTCATACGGCCCTTTTCCATTAGCCCTACCCGGCTCTACTCGCTTTGTGCTGCTTTTCCATTAGCCCCAGTCGCCTGCCCAAGGGTCGCAGTGTCGCTGTAAACAGCTGAGCGGCACTGCGATGACGTCATTTTGAGCGCGACACAACAATCTGTGGCTTTTTGTCACAAAGCGAGTAAAAAAGGAAAGCAGAAGAAGGCTGCAGGTGGTAAGAATACCCCTTGAGAAGCACAGGAGAGTTTTGGAAGCTATACAACAGAATGAAGCCGAGGACGAGAGCAATCCAGCTGCAAAGAAAAGACGTATGAGAGTAAGCTAATGGTAGCTACCGCTAGCATGCTAGGTTGTCGCGCTCATGACTCATCGATGACGACATTGTCTGACCAATCAGTAGCCGGCAGTCGGTGACGTCATCTTTTAGTATGGACTCAGCTCTCTTGGAACCAGAGCGGAGTAGGTACTAAAACTAGCTTGTTTTAGGAGGTACCAGGCTGGTGGAAACACGCTGCAAATCGAGTAGGGCCGAGTAGAGTAGGGCCAAGGCGTGCTAGTGGGAAAGGGCCAAATCTAATTGCGATTTTTTCCCCCAATATTGCGATTTACTCTGCAATTGTTTTAATGTTCCTCATCTTATGTATCCTTAAACAAACATAAGCAGTAGATCTTTTTATAGTAAAACCAATATGACATTAAATTAATCTAAGGATAAAAGATTTGAGAAAAAGTGGAGAAGTGAAGAACAGAAACAAAATAGGTACGAAATTGTAAAAACTGGGTAAAAATGGTATGAAAGCGGAGAAAGGGTAATAAATAGGTGCAAAATAGGTATGAAATTGCAAAAAATGGGGAAAAATTGGCAAAAAAATCCAAAAGTGGCTAAGGAAAAACAATTACGGCAGCAAAATTGGGAATTAAATTTGAGATTAAATAAAAAAAAAACATGTAAAAATTCCCAAAATGGTTCTGACAGTGGCCAAAAAAGATGAATGGTGGCAAAATAGGCATAAAGTTGTAAAAATGGGGTTAAATAAAAGGTAGAAATGGTCCTAAAGTTGGAAAAAAGTGTATGAATAGAGGTAAAAAAAAATAGGCATGAAATTGCAAAAAACTACATCACAATGCTAAAATGTTCAACACATTTTGGGCTAAATATATTGAACCTTCTGCGATTTGAAAATTGCAACAAGCCATCTTGCGATTTAATCTAATTTGCAATTAATTGTTCAGCCCTAATATGTAGTATGTAGTACGTTAGTTGGCCATTTCAGACACAGACTGAGTCTACCTGCTTGTCACTGACTCAGGACTGACAAAAATATTGAAATGTTCCTTTAAATGATTTTCTTTGTGCAGTTAGTTTCCATCCATCAGTCTCTCTCCTGTCCCGTTATTCTACGTTTTATTAATTATTTTCTCCTCTCTGGTCGTCCTGTGGCAGGAAGCAGGAGGGGGAGGAAGATTTGGAGCTGATGCCTGACATCATTCCTCAAAGTAAATGTTTTACTGTAAGCAGTGTCGTAAAACCTCCTTCCTCTCCCACACACAAGCATTATGTTGGGAGGCAGAGCAGTAAGTCACGAGTGGTCATTATCAGACACAGAGGATCTGTTTCCTGTTACCCAGAGAGCTTTTAGAAATGACTTCATGAAGAGGATCACCGAGCCATCGCTGCATGAGCTGAGAGAGTTATCGAGGACGAGGAGTGAGGTTGAGAAATTATGTGGAAATAAATATATTCAGGATTATTATGATTGGCATTGAGATCATAATTACTGAGCTTGATTATGAATTATTTTGACAACAGCTGTGTATATTACTGAAAACATTAACACTTTAGAATAACGATCATTTGTAAGGCATTTATAAACTATTAGTCAATATAAATAGATACAAACCACTTCTATACATTTGTAAATGATTATCATATCATTTATAAATGATTATTAAATCAATTACATTAAAAACAATGCACCAACATTATTTGTACATGATTTATTCATCATTAACTACTGTTATTTTCATATATAAAAAACCTTTTTAATGATTTAAGGAAGCATTCTTTAACTAGGGATGTATACCGCTGTCGGTACTTTAATGTACCAGTCCCTAATTGTGTCAGTACCCGAATACCGTTCAGAATCTGGAAAAACGGTTCCGTTATCGGTACTTGAACGTCTCTTCAACTGTCATGTAGTTATGACACTACCGCCGTCGACAGGCTGGCTCAACCATGTCGGTGAGGGCTAAGCGCTCGAAGGTTTGGGCTCAGTTTAGCAAAGTTAATGTAAACTCGGCCCGATGCAATCTTTGTCAGAGAGAAGTTGCGTCCAAGGGGGGAAATACTAGCAACATCACCAAACACTTGGAGTGCGCGCATAGTATAATGCTAAAGGAGTGTGGGCTGTTTGATTGCTATGGCAACACGAGTAAAGTTAGCAGCCCGGCTAACACTAAAGACTGCAGCACCGTGGTGGTGGCACCCAGTTTTGTTTCTGCTATGTCAAGTCACTAGTCATCATTACAGCATCGAATTTAGCACCACTATATATTACGTTAATCCTGTAGGCAGCATAAACCAGGCAGCAGCAACCACAGCTCTGCTAACATCGCAGATGACCCTGTTCACAATCAGCAGGCAAATGAAGATGACAGCAGAAAGGTGCAGGAATGCCATAGGGTCGTCACAAAGTTCACTGTGAAGGATCTCCAGCCATTTGCTACAGTCGAATCCAAGTGGTTTAGGTAAATAATAAGTAGTAAGTCCACTTGAAGTTAGTGTGAGTATTGTTAGCTGTCCTAATATTAACTAATTGTGTATTGCTTTCTGTTGTGATGATGTTAGGGAGATGACCAGAGCCCTTAACCCAGGTTACACGCCCCCTTCCAGAGAAGTGTTGTCAGGCACCCTCCTACCAGCTTGGTACGAAGTTGAAAAGAAAAATCTCATAGCTGAGCTTGCTAATGTGTCAAAAGTGGTCATAACCAGTGATGGGTGGACAAGTATTGCACAAGACCACTATGTCACCGTCACAATCCATTATGTGCATAAGGGCCAGTACATGCAGTCTGCTGGACATGAAGGGGTTTTGCCATCTCCTTAGTTTTCATTTTGCCTCTAAGAAGCATTTGTAATGCATTACTTCCATTCTGTTGGTTTTATTATCACCTTGTGGTAATAAAAAAAGGTTAAATCTTTTAATATCTTGTTAAGTCTTCATTTTTTACACAAAATTACATGTTGTAGTATCGATAACAGTATCGATAAGTATTGATACCGATAAGGAGCATCGTTAAGTATCGATACTGATAAGGAGTATCTGTATCGGTATCGATAAAATCATCACAGTATACATCCCTATCTTTAACTACATGTATTATGCTTTTCATGATTAATAAGTGATTTGTAATAAGTCAGTATTAACTGCATGTTTAGTCTTTGTTGCAGCTCAAGCATTCGTGGAAAAAAATCAACATGTTTTTGATAATGTATAAATCATAAATAAATGTTCAAGTTTAGTAATAAATGGTTGAATAATCATTCACAAATTTATATATTTAGTTTATTCGTGATTAGTTCAGTATCAACTAATATCTCATAAATGTCTCGTAACTTAAGTTGTAACTGATTTAATAATCATTTATTAATGATATAATAACCATTTACAAATGTGTATAAGTGGTTTGTTCATGATTAGTAATCAATCTACTAATGTCTACTAATAATTTATAATACCTTACAAATGATTGTTACTCTAAAGTGTTACCTACCAATTACATTTCAATCTTACAGGCTGCTCAAGAATTATATTGTGTATATATGAATTTGATGCTCATCTGAGCAGCAGAAATACAGATAAAGAGAAATCCTGCTGCTGATCTTTTCCATTGTACATAGAAGTACTCAACTATTAAACTTACAAAAGCCTGATGAGAGCTCTTTAAAGTCTCCTATTCTTGTCCGGGATAAATTGTCACAAAACTCAGAAGAAGAAGAAACAGCTCCACAGTTTAACTGCAAACTTTGTCATTTAAACCCATGAATATATTAATGGCTATTATAGAGGTGCTAAAATATGAAGTGCAGAGGAACTTTGAAACTTCAGGTGGTGGAGAGAGGCGGATAGAACAGTGAGGTGAGGAATGACAAAGCTCGAAACACAGGAAAAGTTTCTTTAAAAGTATAAAGTTTAGCAAGTTCAGGAGGTTATCTGCAGAGGAAGTGTCAAAACAGACGTAAAGAAAGAGGAAACTGAGGAGAAGACAATGACTGGAGAAGCTTTTGCTTCATATGTGTCACCGAAATGGAAGTAATCAGCAGAATTTCACCAAAATGAACTTAAGATAGAAACAAACATCAGGAAAGGGGAAGCTGTAGAGCAGGGGTGGGCAAGCGGCAGCCCAGGGGCCAAATGCGGCCCTCCACATCACAAAATGTGGCCCGCCATTAATTCCCAAAAACCAGCAGCTGTAAATATGAAGAAAAGTCAGATATCCAATTGAAATAATTATATATAAACTTATTTAAGTTATTTATGACCTTACTTTGCTCTTATAGTGTCTAAATCTCTTTCATGCGGCCTTAAACAGATCAAGTATTCCTCAATATTATATTTAAAAAATGGCAGTAGCAAAATATTTGAGCTTCAAACATTTAAAAACACAATTTTATTGATTTGAAAATAGCTTCGTTGGCTTTAATTCCATGTATATGAGCTAAATTAGCTTGAATTCTGTGTCAAGTTCATTTGATTATGCATAATAACTTGTATTTATGTTGTAATATATGAATATTGGTATTCTAATTTTATGACAAATTTATATTCTCATTTGTTGTTTATCCAACATCTATAAATTTGTAACAATGTGGCCCTCAGGCTGGGAAAAATGGTTTTATGTGGCCCTCTTGGTAATTAAAGTTGCCCACCCCTGCTGTAGGGTGTGTTTCAGGTTTAAGGGAGACTGTTGCAAATAAAGTCAGAGATTATTGGATTAGAAAAAGATAAACAAGACTATAAAGCAGCTGCTACAGCTTCAGAGCTTCTGTTTTCAGACATGTGTTGTGTCTTGGACAAACCAGCAGAGCAGTTAAGTTACATAACCCCCAAAGTTCAGACTGACAGTTCCCACCTTTTCCACTGATTTTCTACAATGTGCCCGGGATGGTGAGTGACAGGCTGGGAGCTGCACAGCATCATTTGCATAGGTAAATAAAGCCCCCCTGAACAAGTTCACTGTTACTATGGTGATGCTAAGAGATTTTGAGGACACATTGGGCCAATATTTGACGTTGAAGAGGGGGCACAGAGACAGGTGCTCAGTGTGTAGGTGTATATGGTACACATATAGGTCCTCCGGCACACACGTGTGCACGTTACCTTTCCAGTTGATGTATGCATATGTTAATCGGAGCGCTCCACCAGTGCCTTCAAAGATCCTGCAGTCTTTCATAGACAAAGGCATCACTTCAAAGCTGCGAAGATTCCCCGACGCAGCGGAGCTCCAAGTTTGTGCACGTGCATCAGCATTTGGCCCACAGCTATCTGCAGTCCATCCCCTCGCTCCTGTAAACGGTTCTACTCTCCCTATGTGATGCTGTAAAGAGTGGATCCTCATTACGCGCATCAAACCAGAGGACAAAGCCGACCCCCTTAATCCCTGACTCGTAGATCAAAAAGACATGAGAGCAGGGCAGACGAGATCAAATGTGCACGTGAGGAATCCATGGAAGAGCCTCCACTGGCATACTTAGCACATTGGTCCAATAATACAAACACAGCAGTGCATGCAAACACACACATACTTGTTTTGATCGCATTAAGTGAACTCCTGACAAAAAGCTACATTGTGGGTTTCTCTCGTTTCACACGTTTGATCAGATAACAACAAATACAGGTGACCACATATGGTTAAGTGGTTATTGTCTGTTCTGGATCTTGCAATCTTGACCTTATTTATTTATAGTACACTATATAGCCAAAAGTATTCGCTCACCTGCCTTGGCTCTCATATGAACTTAAGTGCCATCCCATTCCTAATCCATAGGGTTCAATATGACGTCGGTCCACCCTTTGCAGCTATAACAGCTTCAACTCTTCTGGGAAGGCTGTCCACAAGGTTTAGGAGTGTTTATGGGAATTTTTGACCATTCTTCCAGAAGAGCATTTGTGAGGTCACACACTGATGTTGGACCAGAAGGCCTGGCTCTCAGTCTCTGCTCTAATTCATCCCAAAGGTGTTCTATGGGGCCGAGGTCAGGACTCTGTGCAGGCCAGTCAAGTTGATCCACACCAGACTCTGTCCATGTCTTTATGGACCTGCTTTGTGCTCTGGTGCACAGTCATGTTGGAAGAGGAAGGGGCCAGCTCCAAACTGTTCCCACAAAGTTGGACATGGAATTGTCCAAAATGTCTTGGTGTGCTGAAGCATTCAGAGTTCCTTTGACTGGAACTAAGGGGCCAAGCCCAGCTCCTGAAAAACACCCCCACACCATAATCCCCCCTCCACCAAACTTTACACTTGGCACAATGCAGTCCCACAAGTATGGTTCTCCTGGCAACCTCCAAACCCAGACTGGTCCATCAGATTGTCAGATGGAGAAGCATGATTGGTCACTCCAGAGAACGCGTCTCCACTGCTCTAGAGTCCAGTGGCGGCGTGCTTTACACCACTGCATCCACGCTTTGCATTGCACTTGGTGATGTGAGGCTTGGATGCAGCTGCTCGGCCATGGAAACCCATCCATGAAGCTCTCTGCACTGTTCTTGAGCTAATCTGAAGGCCACATGAAGTTTGGAGGTCTGTAGAGATTGACTCTGCAGAAAGTTGGTGACCTCTTCTCACTATGCGCCTCAGCATCCGCTGACCCCGCTCCGTCAGTTTACGTGGCCTACCACTTGGTGGCTGAGTTGCTGTGGTTCCCAAACACTTCCACGTTCTTATAATCCAGCTGACAGTTGACTGTGGAATATTTAGGAGTGAGGAAATGTCACGACTGGATTTGTTGCTCAGGTGGCATCCTATCACAGTTCCACGCTGGAATTCACTGAGCTCCTGAATACTTTTGGCAATATAGTGTATGTATATGGGACGTGCCGGGTTGCTAACCACTCCACCAAACCAGCACCTTGGTCTTGACTATATTGATCAAACACCTTTAAAAGCAAATGTTAAAAAAGTGCCTTTACAACATACAAAAACAGAAATAGAAACAAACCAAGGGCACTGAAAACTCAACCAGTAACCTAAAGAGCCCAAGCAATGATACCAAGCAACAAGAAAACCTTGAGCACGACCAGCAGGAGACAAAAGAGAAAATCAAAGAACACCCGGCAACGGCTGAGAGGTTTAGGGCTGCTTATAATCCAAAACAAACAAGACAGGTGAACCAAAAGCGGGCTAACTATTTGGATTTGGCCCAATATCAAAGCAGAAAAGCTAATGTAGCATTCATTATAAAGCAGAGAGGCTAACATTAGCACTGATAGCTCTGCCAGCCTCTGGTTCTTTTAACTGGTCAATGTCTACAAATCCAAGCAGAACATATTAACACATCTCTCCAGCAAATATCCCAGTGCAGCTGATGCAGCCTTAATGCAGCTTTGTCTTAGTTCCATGACTCAGAGTACTTTCAAACTGCTTCAAGCTAAACAATGTTATTACCTGGCTCAAAATGCAGCAATGACCCAGATAGCAGGAACAAAGACTCGCTCAGTAAAGGAGAAAAGTGATTTGATTGTTCTTTCGTTTTCAGGCTTGTTGCTGCAAGCGTCAGGGAAGCATCGTCATTCTTAGAACATTTTTCTTGTTGAGTGTAGACTCAGGCTTTACCAACGAGTAAATACATGAGATAAGTCCTGCTACCATGCAGTCATCCTAATTACTGATTATGGTTTCACTTGGACATACATGTGAAACAGGGCTCCGGACAAACTCTTTGCATTGGTTGCAATGGTGCATCTATTTCTTTTTTTAGGTGCACCCAAATATTTCAGTGTCACCCCTAATGACATAAGGTCACCATTTTATCACTCTCCATAACTTAAATATAATGTTAATGCTTTTAAAACAAGAATAATATGTAAAGAAATACTTGTCTTTATTTGTAGTAAAATTATATATTAAAAGAAAAACGGAGCGTTTAAAGTGCTTCATTGAATGACATTGACAAATTCAAACTAAAACATTGAGAAAATAAAACATAATCAAATAAAAGTGATTAAAGTGCTTTGCTGAACTGAAATTTAACCTTTCAACTCAAACATGTCAAGTTTAATTAAATATTTCAAAATAAAAAAAAGCTAATTTGTTAGGTGCTATACTGAACTGAAAATGAAATAAATATCCAGATTTTAACAACCAACATAACGTAACATTGAACTGGATGGTTTTATTCTCTAATAAATTTGAACCTAGAATAGACAGTTTCAAAGATGAATTGGTAGAGCTTCACGGCTTCTTCAGAGTTACCGCTCCATGCTGAAACCTGAAACCACTGTAAAGTCCAAATTCCACTGCATGCATATCCGGTCCGTCTCTGCTCCGCTGCAGCAGCGGAGCCGATCTGTTTCCATTATAAGCAATGCGTGTACTTCCACCAGCTGCGGCACGGCTCCGGCACGGCTGCGTATCTGCTCCGCCGGCACACGGAGCAGATACGCAGGGCTTCTATTTTTGCCGGATGCCGGACCACGGCGCAGCAATTTAGCACACAGAATATCATGCGGGACAGGAAGTTGAGCACAAACACAAAATAAAACATCCGTAGATGTTTCAAAATAGAATAAACCATGTCAACAACGGAAAAGTACTGTACCTGGAAAACGTCATTTAGGGCGGAGACAAACCTGGTGTCAAAAGTTCAGTCTCACCCCACTTCACCATGGATGAGGAGCTTTTGATTTTGGAGGTGAAAACCACAAAATACTTTATGAGCTTGTTGACCCGCTGCAAGGCGGGGCCGCAATGCTTCGTACCGCAGACGGATCCAGTGGGAGTTGACGCGCGTCAGATGACGGAACGGAGCGGAGAAGGACCGGATACGCATCCAGTGGAATCCCCCAGTCAGGCTCGTCTGGGCTCATTTGCATACTCACAACTGATTGGATGATGAATGAGGGCTGTGTGTGTGTGCATGTGTTGAGGTGGGCTCTAAGCAGAGAGGTAGAGAACTCAAAGGAAGCAGGTGCTGTGTTTTGTCTGTTTTTGGTGGATTTTCTACTACTGCAGTTACTTTGTCAAGATATAATATTACGTTTATAGGTATATTGAAATGTGCTTTCATCTTCTAAACTTTTGATTTGAGAGAGAGAGAGAGAGAAGATGCACAGAAATCAACGTTTTCACCCGGGGAGCGCCAGGTGCACCGATGTGACCAACAAAAAATGTTGGGTGCACTCTTACAAATTTTGGGCGAATGGCCAAAATGGTCGCACTCTCGGACCCTGATGAGAAAGAAAGCCCATACATCAGGGGTGGGCAAGTGGCGGCCCGGGGGCCAAGTGCGGCACTCCACATCACTAAATGTGGCCCATCATTCATTTCCTACTAGCAGCTGTAAATATGTAAAAAACTCCGATATCCAATAGACATAGTTCTATATAATCTAGACTGATATTTTATTGGCTTATGAAAAGTTGATTATGACCTTACTTTGCTTTAATAGTGTCTCTAAATCTCTTTGTGAAGCCTTTGAACATTATATCAAGTATAACTCAATACTATATTTTAGCTGAGCTTTAAAAATTTGAATAACACTCATCATTTTATTGCTTAAATTCCATATATGTTAGCTAGATTTGCTTCTAAGTCAAGTTCATTTGATTATGCATAAGAACTTGTATTTATGTTGTAATATATGAATATTGGTATTCTAATTTTAAATTCTCATATGTGGTTTATCCAACATTCCTTTTCCTCATCGAGAGTTTCTGAACATGTGTAACAATGTGGCCCTCAGGCTGGGAAAAATGGTTTTATGTGGCCCTCTTGGTCATTAAAGTTGCCCACCTCTGCCATACATGCTGCCTCGTGTCTACTTTACTACGAGGTCGCCTACAGGAGGCTTATCAGGGTCATACATTTAACATTTAGTTTCATGCATGTATGGACACAGCACTGCTGAGTGGTCTTGTTTACTCTTGCATGCATAAAAGTTTACAACACAGCTGACTGAGTGGTTAAGAGTCAACCATAATCTCATAAGTCTATTTTTAGAAAAAGAAAGATTCCTCTGGGAACCATCTCAACACTTCAATCCAGCTGCAAACCTGACAAACAAAAACTCCACTGAGATGGAAGACCGGCCTCCACTCTGAACATGAGCCCAAATATTTGATTATTTGATTATCGCTAGCAAACACCATCACATGTGCTTGTGCTTGTCGAATCTAGAGGACTTCAACAGGAAGGTTACAAGACAGAGACCACTCCTGGCTGAAATTAAGGCTTAGCATGAACACAGATCGACACAATCCCACAAGGTCCTTTTTAAAAATGAGGTCTTAGAGACGGAAACATCGACTGAGGATCAATTGAGCCCTGCAGCTGCAAACCTGAGCAAAAAGCAAATACTCTGATGAGATGATAACAAGCCTGATTCCTCACAAATCCCCTCTAACCTATGTTCAACTATTTTATTTTATCACTGCAGAAATCACCTCTGCATCTCCCTGAAGGCGTTTGTAATGTACATCCTTATGGAAGAAGACCTTGAGGAAGACTGGAGGGAAATCCTGTGAAAAGGATTAGATTTTGATCCGTCTCGGGGACACCTTGGGATCTATAGGGAGGATCTGAGGACAGCGGAGGGATCATTTAGGTTAATTTGATTGGTGGGTTGCCAGAGGAGGGGATCCAGGAGCTGTTATAACAGCACATAGCCAAAACACTTCATCCTTCTCACACCTCTGTGCATCAGAAAAAAGAGAAGTTTGGAAGTAAAGATGGACAGGTAGCTCTATGAAAGACTTAAATGCCTGATCCAGACTCTCTAAAAGTGGAGAGAACATTTCATTCCTCGTCTCTTTAATCGAACTGCTGCTTAAACTGTTGCTGCAGTGTTGGAGCAGACTCTCAGCTCCACACTAATGAGACAATCAGCAGCCTGGACTTCATGATATCAGCGAGGGGCCTGCAGTTTTAACAATCATAGACCGGCTCATCACTCTTTCCCACTTAAGCTCCTTAAGGTCAATGGATAAAGGACTAGCTGAGAAAGATGGTGGCCGGAGGCTTGATGATGGCAGCGGGATTAATAAAGAGAGGATAAACAAACTAATAATGAACACTGTAACTGAAGTCAGGGCGAAGGCTTTAAGGGCTGACTGTACTGGAGGAGAAAGCAGTGATTAGAAGAAACAATGTCACAGTGTGGTCCTGAAACCATGAGAAGAAATCAGGATAAACATATGAAACACACTCATAAGAATAACATGTTCATCTCTGAGTATAAAGCCAGAGATAAAAGGCATGAGTAAGCAATATTTACAAGTGAAGATAAATTGAGTAGCTGTCTCTGTTTTTCTGATCTATCTGGATGTGTTTAGTCATGTTCCTTTGGACTGAGCCAAAGTTCAATACAGAGGATTTAAACACATCCTAAATGTACTGATTTAAGTATGAGGCTCTAGGCACTCAGCAATGATTCATTAAGGTCATTTACTTTTCTGATTATCATAAATGAAGGTACAAATAGCTGCACAGTTGCTTGATAGGAAAAAAAAGCCAATGTCTTAGAGCATATGTGTCAAACTCAAGGCCAGTTACATCTGGCCCGCTAGATTGTTTTATATAGTTTTTGTTTTTGTTATTAATGGCCTGGCGGTATGAAGTGCTGATAACACACAAACTACAGATCCCATAATGCAGTGCAACAGCTGCCTTGCTGAACAATAGACAACTGGGAACAAAAGCACCATTTTTATATTATTTTTTCTTTTTTTTTTTTTGTTGCATGTTCATATTTCCAACTTTTTATTTTGACAGGAGATATTTTTATGGAGAGCAAATGCTTTTAAAGTTATTTACAATTTCAGTTTCTTTATTCTGTAATAATAGTATTTGTGTCCATTTATTCATATTTATTAAAAACAAAAAAAAGTTTAGTTTTAATGTCTTCAATAAATATTTTTTCCTTATCGGCCCTTGACCTAAAGTGTGTTTTGAGTTTTGGCCCCATGTGCAATTGAGTTTGACACCCCTGTCTTAGAGCAAGGGCCAGAGTATAAACTCCTCAGAATAACCTGGAAACATTATTTCAGTCCATTATTTCTCCCCTTTAATATTACTAAGAGGTATTGTATTTTATATCGTTGGAAAGCCTGATTAGTCACCTTTACAACAAAGGTATAACTTGTAAGGATTGTGCATTCATGTAGTGAGAAACACAGCCCAACATGTGGGTACAACTTGAAGCTGGTGTTTTGGCAGCCCTGGTTTCATTTCCAAACTTTGGACCAAGTCAAAGTGTCCCCGGAAGACAACACTGCAAGAAGACCAGTCCCTCAAACTTGCATCTGTGTAAACATACAGCAAAAAGACGGCAGGTCATATCCTCATAATCAGGTCAATGTTTCACGAGTAACAGCTCCAGTGATATCAACACTCTGCTTCACGGTCTGACTGACTTCAACAGCTCTGCCCCATGATATTCACGGTTCACAAAAAACTAGGGCTGCAACAAACGACTACTTTGATAGTCGACTAGTCAGGTATTATTTTTGCGATAGTCGACTCGTCACATCATGCATGAACTGCAGCGTACCGCACCAGCATGCTGGTGGGCCAAATCGCTTACAATAAGCAGACCTGGCAACTTTGGCTCCTGCGTAGTTGTGCACACATGCAAGAGTGTGTTTAGAGGTGTGCTGGGTTGATTCCTGCAGGTGTGATAACCAGGAAACAGGGTGAGGAAAGGACAAACTACCAACCACAATCATGTCTTTGTAGTGGCAGCTGGGTGATAATCATGTGGGATTCACACAAGTAGAAGAGCCCAAAGTCACTTTAATGAGCCGATTTGGCAACACAATAACTGTTGTCTTAGTCTGCGCTCAGCCTGCTCCCTCACGCTTTCTGCTTCCTACACGGCTGTAGTAATAACCTTTGTTCTAGTAAAACACTGGTCAGCATACTGTTGACTCTAATGTTAGTAGCTAACTAGCCAATTAGCTTATCGAGACAGCTGTCCCTTTTTGTTAGAAACTGAATAAGCTATGACGTGCTTCCTTTTCAGATGCTTATGCATCGCTGTCGTACTGCCATGGAAGGCAAGTTCCTCCTTGCAGATCTTGCATTGCACATTCTTCTCTTTTGTTTTGGTAAAATGCTCTCAAACTTTTGAGCTCAGTTGCCGGTTAGCCATGATACTGTTTGGGTATAACCCTTCCGTTGACATCATGGCTAACCCAGCTGACCACGACATATGTCAAGGGCAGAAAGGCAGACAAGACAGCAGAAGATACAGTTTTGAAAGAAAACAATGTTGAAAAAAAAGCTAAGAACATGACTATTGAATTAGTCGTCCAAAACTTTGATTGTCGACTTAGTCACGACTAGTAGACTTATCATGGCAGTCATATAACAAACTGATGACCAAATACATACATTCAATTAGGGCTTGGCAATTAATCGAAAAATAATCGAAATCAACATTTAGACCAGCGGTCGGCAACTAACGGCCCGCGGGCCAAAACTGGCCCGTCTCCAATAACATCTGGCCCGCTAGATGAAATTGAAAATCTGATTTAAAAGGGGCAGGGACGTTCTGGCCATCGGGGAAACCCGGAAAGCTCCCGAACGGCCAGCACACCGAGACGGCCGGCGACCGCAGCGCGCACCACTGAAAATATCAATCAGCACCACTATTTGATTATTTTCCCTGTGTAAGTCATGTGACCGTACCCCTCAAGATAGTCTAAGTTCACTTTTGCCAAGAGCGAAGGACACACTACCTACATGGTGGAGACAAGCGCCAATCTATCAGAGGAGCCAAGAAAAATACCATCTCCATTGTTTGGGCACATTTTGGATTCTGTGCAGAGGACATCAAGCAGACAGAAGTTAAGTGTAAATACTGCATGAAGACCGTGTCGATGACCATTGGTATGACCACTAATTTGTCCCAGCACAGCATAAAATAATCGTTTATTAATCGTAATCAAGGTAAGACCTTCAATTAATCGTGATATTGAGATCAGGTAATATCGCCCAGCCCTACATTTAATTCTAAAAAAACACAGATTTCTTGTTTGTTTTGCAGCCCTAGTGGAAACTGACACCTCATGTAATGGCCACAAACACTTCCTGGATTAAAAATATTCCGGTCATTAGCACGTTCTCACCACCGATTAAACTCCAAGCTTTCACCGCTTTCCCAGCAGCTTCCATCAAAAAAAATTATGAAACACTGAGCAGATATTTCGCTCTCATGTCTGCTCCCTGACCCTCCACTGCTGTCCCTCCCCTCCTCTCATATGCACCCTTCAGATTCTTCTTGACGTCTCGATATGAGCCCCTCTCTCAGGACTACGAGCAGCTTCTGTCTTCACTCTCCTGCAGCTCTCCCAAACCACCGAGCACACTGTACGCGCAGCAGGAGTCCTGTCAGAGGAGAATTATGATGCCTCTGATCTCGTTAATGGACAGTAATGGCGGACTGATGATGAGCCGAGTCAATGAGGAGGATGATGATGGAGTGAACGAGAAAGGGAGGTGGTGATAGCGAGGGGTTCCCGAGGTTTTCTATGTTAGCAGGTCAGCGAGGAGATCGACCCTCAACTTCTTCCTCCACGCTCTTCTACTCCTCTCTCCTCCAGGGATCTCATTATGGAGGGATCTGAGGCCGTGAGGGTTGAGCCGATCTGCGTATGAGACGGGCTAAAGAGTGGGACCGGCCCTGTGTGCTGTGGACGGTGTGGAGATGGTGGAAGAGGAGATAACCAGAAAGAAAGAGGAGTTTGCTGTAATAGAGGAAACAGCCTCAGGTGGCAGAATGTTATTAAGCTGCAGATGGTTGGGAGACGCTTCCAGCAGATTTATGTTGCATTATTATCCGCCTGAGCGTCTATATGTGTCACATCCATGTCTGCACAGGGCCCTATGTGAGCATGTATGCAACTATATGCTTGTTTGGTTTAAGTAATGTCAGTTAAGCGGTGTGTTCTACAAATAAATAACCAATTAGGACTGGAAGGGTTTTCACGGAGCTGCAGCCTCCAGTCAAACCCCCATGTACGGCTGTAAACCACGCTCATTGAAATGCTGCACATGGCCTGTTGGAAATATCTAATCAAGCCGTTCTGGGATCCTTTGCCCACAAAAACAGACTTAAAAGAGCTTTTCAGTCAGGTTTTAGAGAACGCCAGAGGGCTGGGAGTGTTCTGGTCCAAGAGTTTAATGAAATCCACTTTAGCGCAGACGGCAGCACCTCTGTCCCAACATCATGGGACCGCAGTCTGACCACAGCATATGATGACCAACTCTCTGAAGTCAACAGAAAACTTTACATGGATGAAAAATCCATTCCCCAAGGCTCCATCCTGGGACCTCTTCTGTTTAACATCTACATCAACTTTGGATTTTTAAACTAGTTTTAGCTAACCTTTTAATCCTTGTTTAACTTTGTTTTTATGCTTTATTCTGACATGTTTCTGACTCTTTCTTGCCTCTTTGCTTAAAGCTGCTTTACAGACAAACTCTTCTCCACAGTTTCCTCTGCAGTGTCTTAATCACGATCTGTCTTACTCTCTTCTCTTTCTCCTACCTGTCGTCTTCTCTCCATTCGTCTAACAGCTTCATCGATTTTTGTCATTTGTGGGGTCATAAGATGGTCATAAGGTGTCGCTGAAGACCCCTGGTGTGTTAATGTTTGTGTACAGCGGCTGATCACGTGTAATGGTCAACATTCGTCTTCAGACACAGCAGTGATGAAGAAGAAACAGGACACTTTGATGGACTGGAGCACTCGATCAGACGCACTAATGGAGGCTCTAATGCAGAGTTATTAACCTCATAATCATCCCAAACCCACCACATCTTCTCCGGCCTCGTTGTTCTGCTCCTCCATTCAGCTCTACAGTCCATTCATCCTTCTCTCTCTGCCTCCTGGAGACACCGGCCCTCTCCTCTCCTCTTTTCACTCCTTACCACACAGTCGTGATAAATCTTTGAGATATCTTCCCATAGGGCCTTTTGCAAAATCAATGGCTATTTTGGAGCATCGCTCTCTGGATGTAACACCGTGTGCATGTAGGGTGCACAAACCAGCGAATATTGAGGGTTCTCAGAAGATTATAGCTGTGAAAGTGTTTTAAAACAGTCCCAGCTGATAAGTGGTGGTGCATCAATCTTCAAATATTTAAGGGAGGTAGAAATCCAGGAGAGGGTTCAAACACATGGAAAAACAGCTTTTAAATTTTACTGCAGCTTTAATTCCATCATATCAGTGTTTGCAGACTCTGCACACGACTAAAAACCATCAGCTCATTCACTTGCTAAGCTGCTCTTCAACTAACAAAACATGCCATTAGCAATCCAATTGCTAATGGTATGTTTTCATGGTCAAGGAATCTAAATATTTAGATGAAATAAAGATAGGAATAATATTTATGGTGAAAATTACAATTTGGGCGTACATTTGGTACATTTCAATTTATTTCTAAAGATATTGTTGAAGCAATGAAAATAATGAAGGGGTACCAATAATACTGAGCAGGACTGTATGTGTATGAACTGTCCTATATCAATACATTTTGATTGATTGATGTATTATGGTATTATGTGAGGGTTTACAAATGTCTGTATGAAGGCACATGGTCCCACACAAAGACAGACAGACTCTTAAACTTTAATTCTTTTAATAATTCTGTCAATGTTTGACATTTTCCATTAACTGCAGCCCCTGTTAGATAATAAAACATTAGATGAATGTGTTATTTATAATATGTTTTCCCACAGGATCTGTCCCATTGAATGCATCTATTTACATCCATTCAGGGTTTAGAAGAATAAACAAATAGGGTGTGGATTACACAGTTACTTCCCTGAGTGTAAGACTGCAGGAGTGCAGGAACAACCCAGAAATGTGGAACCATGCTACTGAGGATAATTTCATTTGCATTCACAAACTACGATGTCAAAAACAAAAAGTGAATTGCCGTTTGCAAAACCTGCAGCGTGAAAATAACAGACGGAGAGGCGATGACGTCGAACTTTGTTCAGCATCTGAAGCTGCACAGAGAAAGGTAAGTTGTACCTGTTGTGAGATCCTTTAGGGTAACTTTAGCTTAGCATCCATTATATGCAACAACGGAATACAGTGTTTCCACAAAGTATACAAAGTATTAAAAAACAGGAAGAATGTACCATTTCATTTAACTATGTAAGCTCAGCAGGTGAAGAAGAATCATGCTTAATAAAGTTATAGCAAGTGACTGACAATAAGGAGAAACTACATGCTGAAAGTTTCCTACACTGCTCGCTGTGCTTCCCTTCTTGGTAAGAGCAGTTGGCTTAAAAACACTGAGATTTTTGCCTGGGGAGATCGTTTGGTAAGCTTCTGGTCATCCATTAATGTTTGTTTAAATTATTTTTTGTTTTTTTTTACCGTCATGGTCGCTCCTTCCTCCGCCACCTGAATATGTGTGTGTGTGTGTGTGTGTGTGTGTGTGTGTGTGTGTATGTGTCTTTTTACTCCCCTTCACACTGCCACGCGGCAACTTGCCGCCTCCAGTCATTTCAATGAGGGACAGGCGGCAGATAGCAAGCGGTTTGTGTGCCGCGGTGGGATCCAGAAGCGGTTGCCGCCCAAGAGCACACACACAGATTTTGCCCTGCTGCTCAGAGTCCAGCGTGTTGAACTTTCTGGCTGCAGTCGCCTGGCAGCAGCCAATCATGTCAGTGGCGGGCCGCCACTCCTAAATGAGTGTAGAGGAAACACTGGATAATGTTTGCTTGTAAACTCGCAGTGGCTAAAAACTGACACTGACGTTAGCTGAAAATAATTGTAAAGTTAAGGCCCAGGGTGACCAAGTGTCCTGTTTTCATGTCCTGCCCTGACTGTCCTGGATGTTTTTTATAAAGTGACAAAACTGTCCTGGTTTTCATTGGGTTTTTTTATTTGATCAACGGTGCTTGTGACTTGAAAGGACTTGAAAATTTTAAGCCAATGACTTCAGACTTGACTTGTCTTTACTTGACACTTGACTTGGACTTGTCTTGTCTTTACTTGAGACTTGACTCAAGACTTGGGTTTAAAGACTTGAGACTTAAAAAACAGTGACTTTCTCCCAACTCTGCCATGAAGGTCTAAAATAATAGCTGTCATGAGCGAGGTCAGCAGGCTCTGAGTGTGAAGTGATGGTATTAACATGTAGAAAATGCAGTTAGCCTAAATGAGTAAATACATCAGGGGCTTTCTGAAGGTGAAACTGTTGAGCTTGCACTACAGTTCAAGCAAAAACAGCAGGAGCTTCAGTTAATTGAAAAAAGGGATCGGAGAAGTAAACAGTAAGCGCTCTCTCTCCTGAATAAAAGGAAATCCACTCCGCCGTAGAGGTCTTCTCCTACTGTTTAAATTGATGCGTGACTCCAGCTGGTGTCACTCCACGTGTGCGTGTACATTCCTCTGGAGTTTATTTTTTGCTCAGGCAATCACATTTTTCTCCCCTAACAGATACAAATGTGAGAATTACAGTCTCTCAGGAAGCCAGCTGAGCCGGGGCCTGTTTTGACAGTAAATAAGCTAATAGGCAAATGTCTTGGCTATTAAATGAGTTAAACCCGTTCGATGTCAACTCCCAGGCAGAGGCATATAAATTCATTTCAAACGAGACGCTGAGTGACACCAATAAAAGAAGTCATCTGTTAGCATGTGTCTGCAGGACGGGGGGCTTTGGTGAGGCAGTGGGAGGGGAAGACAGGGATGACATGGAGTGAGGGTGGGAGAAAGGGATTAAGGGGGCGCAGAGGTAGAGGTGGAGGCACCGATGAAGCCGTCACTTCGCTTTGTGAGACTGTCGGCGGTGAGAGATGAGAGAACGATCTCCCACGCAGGCTGCAGGAACGCTTACGCTAACACTCCCCCCCGCCCGAGCCTCCAAACTGAGGGGAAAGAGTGCAAACACGTCGCAGAGACGGGAACAAATCAATGTCCGCAAACACCGTTAGCAAACAAACGCTGCCACAAACTTAGATTAGAGTCCTCACTTAGATGATGTAAGGCGCTTTTATCTGTGTTTCAGTCCCCGCTCTCCTCTCTGCCTTCTTTACTTTACCATCCATCACTGAATCATTTCATTAGCGATCAGGCCGCCCGGCGGTGTTATTAGCTCCTTTGTAACGGCAGGAAGCTCGGCGCTGCAGCATTTCAACACTTTAGCTTTGATCACTGGTTTGTGTCTCTGAATAGAAACTCTCCAATCATCCCCGAGGGTCACCATCAGCTGTGAATCATGGGAATCCACTCAAGCAACAAAGTCAGCAGCACGTATGGGTACACACATGCAAACGCACACTCCCGTCACACAACAAAAGAGCCGATTCAAAGCTAAACATGGAGCTCAGAGCACAAGCTGTCCAACAGTGAGACAGATTTCTGCAGGCAGAGCAGATGGGAGGTATCATCCTGCATCAAAAATACACTTTGAGCTCCGTCCTACGTCCACAACCTCTCATGGATCTGAAGCTGGGATGTTCTGAGATGATCCAGGCTGCTCTTTTCTGCAGATCACCTCCCAGGACATGGAGCTGGAATGACAGGAAACATCTCCAAACTCCAGAATATGATTATCTGTTGCAGCCATTTTCAAAATATGTGTTGAACTAAAAGCCAATAAATACAAAAATATTCTAAAATGGGATTTAAAAGGAGTTAAGGAGGGAGATTTTCTGATTTCAGGAGGCCGTTTATTTAGGGGCCACATCAGGAAAAGGCTTGATCCCCTCGGATTTTTAACTTGTTCAGCCTTAAAGTACCCGATTTGGGAATGCTTGCACACTCTCCAACAAAAACGCAAGAAAAAGAGAACTATATCAAAATCTTCACCTGATCATATTGCTATTAAATCTCTCTAATTTTGCTCTGCATTACTTTACAACAATAGTCCTTTGCAGAGATGATGTGAAAATATTCTATTATTCGTTTTTAGAGTTTTACAGCCACTCCAGCAGCATTCCAAAGAGATATTCACAATAAAAAAGTTTTTATTTTAGGCGAGGATGAAATTGCTAGATTATTCTGCCTTCTATCTTTATTTACTCTGTCCCAATAGCACATATACTGATGATTCCACATCTGGAAAAATCTCTGAAGTGTTTATTATGACACCAAAATAATTGAAATAGAACTTGTGGTTGCAGAGATACCTGGCCTTATTAGATGTGGAGAAGCTGCTCCATAGACCTAAAAGATCTCAAGTGGGTGTAGACTTATGAAAGATCAGAAATTTAACGAGATGAAGGTCAATTTAGAGATTTAAAAAAACAAATAAGAAAATCTTAAAATGAAACCCAAAATGAACAGGGAGCCAGAGAAGGGAAACCAGGCAGAGGTGATATGTTCCTGTTTTTAGTGCCTGTTAAAAGACAAAAAGCATTTTGGACCAGTATTGCCAAGAAAATAATACTGCTCAACTGGAAAAATAGAGAAACACAACAGCAACACAATGGTTAGACCTCTCTACACAGCACATATCAATGGAACAACAATATATACACCACAACTCTTAAATCTCCGTGCCAGTGAGTTCATATCACTGCTTAAGTCTTATTCATGAGAAGAAGGGAAAGAAAAAACTGTTTCAATCTCGAAGGAAAATGACCATAGCTAACTCATCATGCCAAATATATCACTCTGTTTCATTTAAGATCATTTGGTAACTACTCTGTTTCACACTGTTGCTCTGCACGTATTTGTCTGTTCACGTAATTGTATGAACACATAAGCACCTTTTAGGTGCACATTTTTAAAAATGAGTCCCAGGGTCTAAATCTCACAACACCGGCCTTGCATGTACGATGATGTTTAAAGTTTATCGCTCGCTTAAACCACATGCCTAACCAGACAACAACAGAATCAACGATCAAAAACATTCATGCTGCAGGAACTCCTGAGCTTGTTTTGGCTTTTACAGTAAAATCTTCTCGTCTACGACCACGGTTAAACAAGAGGACAGAGAACAGCAGAGTTTATTAACATTTATCATGATGTTTGAGCATGCCCCATGTCTTCTTCTCTGTGTCTACTGCAGTGTTACAGCGCCACTTACAGGCCTGGCATATGTACTACAACATTTTCAGTGTTTTCATGAAGGCAGACAGTGTTTTATTTATTTTTATCTTATTTATTTATTTGAACATACCTAAATATGGTTTAAACAAAATTAAAAACAGCAACCAAAGTGCAAAACAACAAAATGTGTAATTTGCATGTCCAAAAAGGAGTAGGAGGAAGTCAAAACTTATCTGGTCCCACCCCTTCACCTTACACAGCTAGTCAGTAATTTACCTACTTTCAAGTGACAAAGATATTACTGACAAAATAATCACACATAATATTAATAATACAACACAAATCATAATCAAATATAAATAAACCATTCCAAAGCTTTACACCGCACACCGAAACGCAAAAGCTTTTCCTGGTAGTTCTCACTTTTACAGTGTTAAAATAAAACGTGAGAAGATTTTCATCTATAAGTACCCCAAGAAATTTGGTTTCTGTTACCCTTTCAATGTTCACCCCATTAATCAGAAATTTTGGTTGTGTACTTTTCCTGCAATTGCCGAACAACATTATTTTTGTTTTGCTGAGATTTTATGATAGCTTGTTTATGTTTAACCATGACTTTAATTTACTCATTTCCGAGTTAACCATTGTAAGAACCTCATTTAAACTATTCCTGAACACAATATATTGTATTGTCGGCAAATAAAACTGGTTTTAAAACATCTGAAACATTGCATAGATCATTGATGTGTAAAATAAGCAGTTTGGGGACCAACACTGACCCCTGGGGGACACCACAAACAATGTCCAAACATGATGAGCAGTTGTCTCCTAGCTGGACATGCTGTTTTCTCTTATTCAGATAGCTGCTAACCCAGTCCAGAACCACACCCATGATACCATCTATTTCAAGTTTTTTGATTTGATTGTTGCTGAAATGATGCTGTCTTTTCAGAGAACTCTCCATGTTTGTCAGACTTTACACGGCAGTTGTCCAAGCGTGAAGACATAAAAGCATGAATCACCTGCTCCACATCATTAAAAGATAAAACCGATCTAATTTGGGAAAAAGCCTCAGGTGATAAACAACTGGATTTAACAAAAGGAGTTCATCTGCTGATCTAATTTCAACTCCCCGTCGAGCTGTGAGTTTCAGATATGAGTGAAGCGACCAAGTCCACCAGAGCCGAACAATAATGTGTTTTGCTTTCATTAAATCTAAAAAAGCTCACAGTCATCTGGACACTTGTGTCATTTAAACTGTCAGGAGGGTTTTGACTGAGGTGCCATCTTTTGTTTTTAAGAGGCAGATAAATCTGGAAGTCATCAGCTCGGCTTTTGTTCTCACACAAATATATTGACTGAACTCAATTTTATGGTTTATAAGCACATTGGTTACTTTTCTGTAGACTTCATCTTAAACTAGGGATGTAACAGTTACCGGTAAAATGGTGAACCGCGGTTAAACTTCCCATGGTAATCATTACCGTGTCCTGTTAAGATTACCGTTATACCATGTTTGATCACCACACTGTGTCAGTAACTCTGAACTGTGTGTGTCTGCTCCTCAATGAACCCGTCTCTTACAAAAACGGAGGCTCGCAGGTGCAGTTTGCAATGTTTGGCCTCTGAAAGAAAGCTGAAGCCTCGTTCAGACTTACATGTTTTGCCACTCGAAACAGCTAAATTCTAAAGTCTGGTCAAAGTTTGGATTTTAAAGGATGTTGAGGGGAAACTGACTGAGAACAGTCCCCCTGTCTAAAACACCAAGCTGTGGTGAAAGACAAAAATGTGCCTGATTAAAACTGCTGTAACTCCTCGAGTAAACGAGCAGAGAGAGAGAGGATTCAGAGAGCCATACCTGAGTGAATTATAGGAGGTTTATCAGGATTTTTTGTGTAAATAATGTATAAAGGTTGTAAAAAACAGCATTAGGATCAATCTGGAGTGAGTTCTTGCTGCCCTTTATGGGTTTAACCAATTGTAATTTGGAAATATTAAAGAAAGAGATGTGGAGGAGATCTGCCATGGAAAGGGGAGACCAGAGGAGAGTCATGATGGGGGGCTAACTGCTTCAGGGACTATCGTTAGTAAAACAAAAATAAATGGCCTAATATAACAAGCTGTAACATGGACACTAATGCTGCAGGCAAACTAAAATGTAAGAGTGTTAAATAGGTTAAATTTATTGTTGGTCGTCTCAAAACCGAACATGTTCATTTACAATTGTTTATAGAGAGAATACTGTTAAAAGTTCAAATCTGTTGTTTTCTTTTCTTGTAATTTCACACAGTTTAAGCATTTATAACAAAATAATGACAAGTACTTGCCAGAATTGTTTACTTTTACCTCTAAGTTTAAACAAATTTACGTATAGGACATTTCCTGACACAGTAATTGACAAAAAAAAAGACAAAAGAACTGTTGAAATTATAATATTAAAGGGGTTAAATGATATCAATTTCATTTGGAATGGGATGGCAATTAAGTTCATATAAGAGTCAAGGAAGCCGTGTTAAAGTACTTTTTGAACATTTTGAGGACACGGCAACAATACCATGATAATAATGATAACCGTGATAATTTTGGTCACAATAACCGTGATATGAAATTTTCATACTGTTACATCCCTTTCTTAAAGATGCCTCCACAATCTGCCTGCTTGGAGCTCCTCTTGTGACTCATTACATTTAAACAAGCCCCCCCTCCCCTGATCTTACGTAACGATCCACACAGCACACAGCTGCAGTGTGTTCACACCAGTCAGACCTATTGATTTACTATCAGGGGCCAGGCGATGACCAGAGCTGGACAACAAGGGCCCGGCCCCTCTTTGTATAAATAATGCATCTGGGTCGAAGGTTACACTCTGGAGCCCACCGCTGCAGGAGCACTGCAGTATCTGTAGGATCCACATGAAGACTGAAGACAGGCTGACAGTGATATAAACAGCATCCTGGGAGTGCTGCCGGGATCGAGGATGTGTTTCCAGAACCCTCCGCGTGTGCCGCAGTGTGTTATGTGTGTGACTGTTTGCGGGTGTGTGTGGTGTCGATATCAGAGCTCCATGAAATATGCATGAAGCAGGTTTGAACCCCTCTCCCCTGCAGGGCCGGTTGGAAGGTCCTCCAAGCCCACGCGAGCTCACATGAGCACACGGCAGATATAATGCTGCACCCCCGGCCTCAAACTGATGAATGTCTGTCCTTCAGAGAGCTCAACAGCCACAGGAGAGCGACGCAGAGTGAATGAGGACAGACGGAGACAGCGAGAGGAAAGGTGACGTAAGAAAAGAAGAACTCAGGTAGGAGAGAGAGAGAGAGTGTTGGGGGCAGAGGGGGGAGCATGAAGAGTGATGCAAGAGAGAGAAGGTAAAAGAGCTGAGGGGGAATCTGCAGCGCCGCCGCACAAAAGTTTGACTGACAAATAAAAAAGGAAAGTCTGCTTCCACTGATGGAAAGTCTGTGTCTGAGACACAGTGTAGCTCCTCACGTTTCGCTCTTTTATTTCTTTACTAAAGTGTTGACTTCATATTTTTGAGGACGGAGGTGCTCAGGGTCAGAACGAGGCGTGACCTCAGGAGGACACGCACCCGACATCATAGTCAGAATTTTAGGGAAGAAGCTCAGACTGACAACAGCAATAAAAATAATCAGAAAAAAATACTTAAAACCTGCAGGAAAGTCTGAAGTTTTTGTTGTAATCATTTAACAAAGCTCACTGAGGGCAGTGGAGATCCTCAGCTGATGTTACAGAGATGTTTGGAGCCATGACGTCAAGTTTAAGATGAAGATGAGGCTGTGCCGCTGCAGCAGCTAGCATCATATCACTGAGTGTTAGGGCTGCAACATCCAATCGATTAAAACAATGAAATGGATTATTACATTCGTTGTCAACTAATTTAATTATCAATTATCATTGGCAACGAATCGCGGGTGTTTTGGTGCATGAAGGTGTAGCTTATAGTCGGTTAGTTAGGAGGAGATAAGCCCGCTCTCTTGTTGTGGTAAGAGGTGCGCATGCGCACTAGCGACCGTCACTGCACATAACAACATGCAGAAGGTTAACAATGGCGGCGTCCACCCAGACTGTGACCTCCCTGTTGTGCTGAAACGAGCCCTTGCTTTTACAACTCTGCTAGCTCGACGACTTATCCTGCTTGATTGGAAACTAGCTCGTCCTCCATCATATGAACGCTGGATCAGAGAAGTCCTTGGTAATCTCAAGTTAGAAAAACTCAGATTTTCCTTGAAAATTGCTTCTACAGTATTACTAAAGACATGGAATCCTTTTCTACTATTCATAAAATCCCTTACCCTAATTTCTGAACGGAATGATGATTAAGTGAACTCTCTTTCTGTCTCCTCATTCCTTTTTGCCAGCTGCTGTATTCTGTGATTGGGTGCATTTATTATTATTACTATTATTTATTTATTCAGGTTTTTTTTGGTCAATTTTGTTTAATTTATGTATCTTTTTTACCTACCATTCCTATTTATTTATTTCATTTACATTATCACTAGTATTATTTATTATTTTTGTGTGCACATGTATGCACTCATGTAGAGGCATGTGTAGGTGTGCGTATGGTAAGCAGGCCTATAGGCTAATGTGTTATTTTTTTTTATTATTTATTTATTTTTAGTTATCACCAGCCCTGTTTACTTTGGACCTGAACTAGATGGGTGGGGGTGGGTGGGGGGATGAGAAGCTGATGGCAATGCTGTAATTCTGTGCTTATTACGCTGTGCAACATGACATTGTCTGCCAAAATGTTAAAAGTTCAATAAAAAAGAGTTAAACAATGGCGGCGTCCACAGCAGCATCACTTCTCAAAGTGACCAAAAACCTCCAAGAGCTGGGAGCATTTCACGCTCAACAAAGCAGAGCAAACAATCACTTCCAAACATTTTAAGGCCGACTTCATCTGGCATGGGAGCACGACCTCTGTGAAAGAGCTGAGCTGAGAAAGCACGTCGGCATGTTGGAGACGGACGAAGACTCGCCTCGGTATAAAGATTATTTTTGTTTGTTACGTTCAGCAGCACCTTATTTTATTGAATACTTCATAGACAAGACTGCTACTACTTTGCCTGCTTTGTTTCAAGACAAAAAAGTAAGTTTGTGAGCATTTATTTAAACAACATGAAAACAAGTTTGTTAATGTACTTACAGTTTAGCACAGAGAGTCAAGAAAGAAAAAAAGCTGTCATAAAATATTATTACTGAAGGAAAAATGCTTTTTATTGTCTTTATTGTTGTTTAGAAAATACCTGAAACAACTTTACTCTAAATTGTAAAGGAAATTGCAAAAATGTGTCATTATCCGATTAATCGATTAATCATTTAAATAATCGCCCAATTAATCGATTATGAAAATAATCGTTAGTTGCAGCCCTACTGATTGGCATGTATTACATAAGAAAATTATTCATGAAATGAGACATCACAAATGTCAAGGCTCCTAGGAAAAAAGATCACGTTTTAACGCTTGTTCCTGACATGAAAAGTCTGATAACTGCAGCTGCTTTGACAATAAATGCATTTAAAAATAGTCAATTTAAAAGATTTAAACAAATCTGATTAATATGACGTCCATTTGGTCGATATGCTTCATTTTCACAGAGTGGTCTGTTTTGGTTAAGAACAGTTTGGTTCAGTATGGAGCGCTAAACCCTGATCTTGATTGTGTTGGCGATTTTTGCGTCAGCCACGTAAACGGGGAATGTAAACAAAGAGCAATAATGGAGGATCCAGCACTTCATGAAGCATCGAGCAGACATCCTTTACAGCAACAGCAGAGGAGCTTAGAGGTAAGACAACATTAAGACACAGTCATAACAACTCCATCAGAAGAAAAAAAAACATAAAAGCATGTAAAAAAGGAGGAACACAAACCAAGGGAAGTATCAGCAGGTGGAAGAGAAAGTTTTCCACCCTGTTTAATTTGGTTGGTCATCTGGATCTCCTGCCTGAAGGTGGAGGATGGTCAGGACGCTGTGTGAGGTCCTGAGTCTTGGACTTTACTCACAGACAGATCAGGTGATTTTACTGACAACCTCTACAGCTTCATTTGAGTTGTACGTGTTTTGCTGGTGTCACATGAGAATTAATGATTCTTGTGACCAATCAACAGACTGCAGCACTTTTAGCTCCACTTAGAGACAGCCTGGTGTCTGGTCTTTATTAGGGCTGGGAGATGTGGCCTAAAAATAAAATCCCAGATTTTTTCCCCACAAAACTCGATTTACGATTTTAATCAATTTTTTTTCCCTCTGAAAGCAAAAAAAAACTCCAGTCGACACAAAAATGACATGAACCAAGTTCTGCTTTTATGTTGTTTAAATATATTCCTAAATCAATCAGAATTTCCCTCTTAAAATTAAAGTGTGTGTCATAAAATGTTGATTATGTAGTTCTAACACAGGCAGGTTTGCCTACATAAACACAGCTTGTTAACATGTTTCTCTCTGATTAATATTTAATCTAATTTAAAAAATAAATGCAACCCTATAAAAGTGTTCATGCAAAACTCGACAGGGCCACCATCATGAAAACTGTAAAGTTTCAGTATTTCTATTTTTTCAAACTTTGCAACTACTTACAATTTAAGTGACTGAAAAAATCTTGGTTTTTAATTTTTAGATCTTCTGCAGAAAATAACTCCCAATTATTGATTTAATCAATATATCTTAGCCCTACTCTATATCCCGTAAGAGAGGTGCGAAAAGTGGGATGCATGGCTTTGCTATTTGGGCGCAGAATCTCCTAATCTGTGGAAACTCCAGCAAATGCATGCCTTTCCAGACCGAACCTTGGTAGAAACACAGCTTTATTGGTGCTATCTTTGCATGTGCTTCATGAAATGATTTCCAGTTCCGCATTGAATAATAAACACAAGGGAACAACAGTCGAAGCCGTTTGTCCAGGGAAAGCCAAAGAGCATAAGTCTCATTTTTAGGTAATCACTACAGGGCTTCATCCTAATGCTCCAAAAGTTTTCGGTTTTAACACAAATCAAGCTAGAATCAACATTCTCAATCATTCATCATGGCCTTGTTTGCTTTTATAATTTATGCTGACATCTGTGTTAGTTCTAGTCTGTTTTATTAGAAGCTATAATCTCTTCTGCAGAGTTTTAAGGTTTGAAAGTAATCTACAATATCATAGCTGACTGGAGATGTTAACAAGAGGCATTCATGTGCATGAGGAACTTCTATTTTAAACATTAACATCCTATTCTATATTTCATGAGGTGAGTATACTCTGGTTGCAGAATTATATTTTCTTTAAGTCGGTAAGAACTCGAGCTGTTGGATAAATTGAGCAGAGAGAGAACTGAGGTATAAGACGGAACAAAAACCTGAAGCACTGAAGTTAAGAGCTTCAAACTTCTTCGCGTAACAGATGGAAAAATCTGCTTTACAGGTGCTGAACAGTGCCTCTGAGACCCTGCTACAGGAGGGGATGTCTGCTTGTAAGAACAACACCACATCGACGCACTAAGTCACAGCTGCATTGCAGGTATTGGTGAGGCGGCGGGCGCTAAGACGAACGCCACAACTTTAAATAATGCTGAGGAAAGAAAGTAACAGGAGGAGATGGCAGGAGGAGGCGGGCGAGTCTTTGTCATCCTGGTTCTTAAGTTACAGTAACTTTCTAATTAGGAAGACATTTGCTGCTGTGCTAATGAACAACAAACTCTCTGAAGCAGAACAAACAACCTAAAAACAAAGCACACACACACTCAGTCTCACCAGGACGCCGGCCCATCTGTTTGCTCAGGGAGTCTTCTCCTCCAGCTCGGCTTAAAAAGAGAGAGTGGGAAAAAAGCAACCCACACACTCGCTGGTGAGTGTGCAGACATGACATCATGGTTTCAGCGCTGAGTCTCTGCAAAGAGCGTGGGCAGAGAGCGCGGGCTGCTGTGTGATTACTACACAGCCTGAGAAAGCAGCAGAGCAGACTGTACATGTGTTTGTTTGTTTGTGGATCTGCGCCCGCGTCTGTCACTCCCGAGGAAAGCTGCGTATTTAGACGTAAAGACCTCAATAGATCAACCCAGACAGATAGCTCAGGTTTGCTCGAGGCCCACGGCACTAGCAGATATAATTGCAAATAAAACAACAGGCCAGCTCTGCCCCTGAGGGGAATTAGACGGGTATGGACACTGGGTAACATAAATCAGTGCCGCAGACAGCCTCGTGATCACCCCACTTTCAAGGTAAAACTGCACTATACTGCCAAAAGTATCTACTCACCCATCCAAATAAGGTGTTCCAGTCACTTCCATGGCCATAGGTGTATTAAATCATCACCTAGGCATGCAGACTGAGCAACAAATCCAGTTGTGACATTTCCTCACTCCTAAATATTCCACAGTCAACTGTCAGCTGGATTATAAGAACGTGAAAGTGTTTGGGAACCACAGCAACTCAGCCACCAAGTGGTAGACCACGTAAACTGACGGAGCGGGGTCAGCGGATGCTGAGGCACATAGTGAGAAGAGGTCGCCAACTTTCTGCAGAGTCAATCTCTACAGACCTCCAAACTTCATGTGGCCTTAAGATTAGCTCAAGAACAGTGCAGAGAGCTTCATGGATGGGTTTCCATGGCCGAGCAGCTGCATCCAAGCCTCACATTACCAAGTGCAATGCAAAGTGTGGATGCAGTGGTGTAAAGCACGCCGCCACTGGACTCCAGAGCAGTGGAGACGCGTTCTCTGGAGTGACCAATCACACTTCTCCATCTGACAATCTGACGGACCAGTCTGGGTTTGGAGGTTGCCAGGAGAACCATACTTGTGGGACTGCATTGTGCCAAGTGTAAAGTTTGGTGGAGGGGGGATTATGGTGTGGGGTGTTTTTCAGGAGCTGGGCTTGGCCCCTTAGTTCCAGTCAAAGGAACTCTGAATGCTTCAGCACACCAAGACATTTTGGACAATTCCATGCTCCAACTTTGTGGGAACAGTTTAGAGCTGGCCCCTTTCTCTTCCAACATGACTGTGCACCAGAGCACAAAGCAGGTCCATAAAGACATGGAGGACAGAGTCTGGGTGTATCAACTTGACTGGCCTGCACAGAGTTCTGACCTCAGCCCGATAGAACACCTTTGGGATGAATTAGAGCAGAGCCAATGCAGATACATTAATTCACGCTTTTGTCACCTGTAGAGTTGACTATTGTAACGCCCTTCTTTCTGGTCCTTCTGCAAAAGGCAATCTCCCATCTTCAGCTCCTGCTGAACTCAGCTGCTGGGATGCTGACGGGGACCAGAAGGAGAGCCCATATTACACCGATTTTAAAGTCTCTGCATTCTTTTTCTTTAGTATAGATTTTAAGATTCTTTTACTTAAAGCCCCTAATGGTCTTAGTCCTTCATATTCATCCGATTTGCTTTTACGTATGAGCCCATTAGAGCCCTCAGGTCTTCAGGAAGTTCTCTGTGAACAGTTCCCAAAGTTAAAACAAAAACTTACGGTGAGGCATCTTTTTACTAATATGGCCCCCGCTTATGTAACAACCTACCTGAAGACCTGGGGGCTGCACCTAAGACCTATATTTTAAGTCTGGCTTTAATCTGAATAACCTTTCAGTGTTTTTTTTTTTGTTGTTTTTATCAAAGCTTCACTTTTTTATTAGTATTTTATTTTATCTTTTACTTCATTTCAATTATTTTTCATTTTATTCCATGATATAATTAATTTTACACTTTAACCTAACCTCCAGTGTTTACTCATTTTAAACCTTTAAGGTGGCGTTTCCTGGGTAGGTACTGCATATAACAAAGTTCCTGTTTTATTATTATCTTTAATTTATGATGCACTTTACCAACACTGTGCATGGATTCATGGGTGGGTGGGTTTTGGTCATAATTACTTTTTTTTTTTTTAACTTTTTTTTTAATTGCAGCTTTGATGTTTTACAAAAGAAAATGTAACAGACGAATCAAACAGTACAGAACATTTAGGTCATCGAGGGAGACTTGGCATCAAACATTAGTATTGCTCTGTGTTTAAGGGTTACAACAATCATTGGGTATGAAGACAGAATGAGAGGGGAAATAAAAAATAAACAATTCTGTATGCAAGTTACTCTGAAGCGGGTTTATGACGATGTAGTCCACAACAGGAATGGGGAAAGGTATATAGCGAGACATCACAAGGCACAAACAAGACAAAGGTGGGCAACAATCAAGAAGCTTGTAGGTAATGATATCAAAAAGGGAGCTTCCAATGTCAGTCATAGTTACTTTTATCTATCTGTTTGTAAAGCACTTTGTGCTCCTGTTTTGTATGAAAAGTGCTATATAAATAAAGTTTGATTGACAGATTGACAGAGTCTTATGAAGCAACAACAGAGACCCCAGACCATTGACCAACTGAAGTCGAACATCAATAAAGAAAATGGAAAAGTTCCACCATAAAGCTTCAACATTTAAAGTCTTCAGTTCACAAATGCTTACTGAGGCTTGTCCCAGCTTTATTGGAACTTGTTGGAGGCACCAAAATTCAAAATCAGTGAATACTTTCATTAAATATCTCAATCCCTCCCCCAGAGGCTCATATATTAATCTGAAGGGGTCGACATGTTCTGATTTCAGGATTTCTTTCAGAACTTTGATGGAACATTTAGTTTTTTCTGTGCATCACAGCATCCACTCCCTTATCTCTTCCTCTCCTCCTCTCTGTTTATTTGGTCCTTGTACCGTTGTTTTCCTTTCCTCTGGTTTTTGTTTGGCTGTCATGCTCCATGAGCATCGTTTAATTCTCCGCCGAGCTCCCGCGGGAGCAGGAGGAGGGCAGGGAGGTGGGTGATTGGGGGGGGGAGGACAAGGGCAGAGGCACTTCATTAATCAATCAACCAGCTTTGAAAATTTACCTAATTAACGGCTAATTACAGAGCTGGGCATGAAGCCAGCTGGCACCGCATCCACCTCCACCACCGATACGACCCCTGTGGTCCCACAGATGACACCGGAGGTAAACACCCCTCCCTCGCTTTCTTCTGTATTAGTCTATCCATCCGAGCAGCGCTGCGTATCTCCCCCTCTGAGCGGGAAACTGCAGCACAAACATTGGGCATGACTTGGACAGATGCAGCACCATCTGCTTTAAGAAATGGGAAACGGACTCGAGCTCCTGTAGCCCAAACGCTTTCACGTGGCAGATCACGCCTCCTACTCACACCGGCTCACCCTGATGGTTCTACGTTAGCCGTTAGCGTTAGCCAACACGTCCGCGTCCATCATCATGCCACTGATGCAGCAGTGGGAACACCTCAGGGTCAAGAGTCTCACCCAGTCTGGACTGGACCCTTTGACCTTCACATCGCTGGCAGAGCGAACTTCCACCAAGCCACCGACACCGCCGTGGCGTTAAGTATGAAACTTTCTGCGGTCTTACCTTAGAGATTTTGGTGGTCGTCTCGGTGTCCTGGAGGCTCTCAGAGGTCACCGTCTCATTCTGATGGTTGTTGGTGGAGTTCTTATCTTGTCCCTGGAAGCTCCCTCTGCGGGATGTGCTCGCACGCCAGGCCCGCTGAATCCTGGGAAAAAAGAGGACAGTGTGAAAGAGGAGAATCAAGATGGTAAGACCATCGACCACTTAGCATCTTTTGTCTCTCCTTTTTAACATACCAACTTATTTCCCTGATCTTTTGCCTTTAAAATTATACATTTTTGTATATAAAAAAAAAACTGCTACTGGACTCTAGAGCAGTGGAGACGCGTTCTCTGGAGTGACCAATCACGCTTCTCCATCTGACAATCTGATGGACCAGTCTGGGTTTGGAGGTTGCCAGGAGAACCAGACTTGTGGGACTGCATTGTGCCAAGTGTAAAGTTTGGTGGAGGGGGGACTATGGTGTGGGGGTGTTTTTCAGGAGCTGGGCTTGGCCCCTTAGTTCCAGTCAAAGGAACTCTAAATGCTTCAGCACACCAAGACATTTTGGACAATTCCATGCTCCAACTTTGTGGGAACAGTTTGGAGCTGGCCCCTTCCTCTTCCAACATGACTGTGCACCAGAGCACAAAGCAGGTCCATAAAGACATGGAGGACAGAGTCTGGTGTGGATGAACTGGACTGGCCTGCACAGAGTTCTGAACTCAACCCCATTGAACACCTTTGGGATGAATTAGAGCAGAGACTGAGAGCCAGGCCTTCTGGTCCAACATCAGTGTGTGAGCGCACAAATGCTCTTCTGGAAGAATGGTCAAAAATTCCCATAAACACTCCTAAACCTTGTGGACAGCCTTCCCAGAAGAGTTGAAGCTGTTATAGCTGCAAAGGGTGGACCCACGTCAGATTGAACCCTATGGATTAGGAATGGGATGGCACTTAAGTTCATGTCCTCATTATCAGCCTTATCTGTGCTTCATTTCATTTTTTTTCTCCTGAGCCATCATAACTGTCGTGGTGTTATTGTTAATGAGTGACCATGCTAACTGATGAATCAGGCTGACAAGGCTGATAGTCATTGTAATTAAAGTTCTCTTCAATGCTTCTTTCTTAATAAAAACTACTACTAGAAAAAAACACCCCAAGAATCTAAAGTGACAAAAACAAATCAGCAGGCTCAACAAAACCCAGTCACCAGGCCACACATTGAAGTATTACACCAAACTTTTCCCTGTTTTCTCGACTTGTAAAAGTTCATTTATGAGCTGGATAAACAGTCATGTTTGTGTCAGTGCTGAGGACACGGTCACACCTCCTCTGCCTTTACTCAGATCCTGTTTCAGGCTTCAGCTGCAGGATGCGGCGGCCATCATGAACCTACGTAGTAAATAGCAAGTATATTTCCAGCCTTAAAGGACAGAAAGCACTCTTGGTCTGTTTTCCGTCCACTCTTAAGTTCTCCTTAAGTGTCCAACTGGGCTGCACTGATAAAAGCAGAAATGGTCACTGAAACTGCTCTGTGGCTCGTCTTGTCTTGACTCTACGCAGCTGATCTTGGGATAGTTCAGGTCAAGGGTGTAGGTTTGATTTTGACAATGGTGGGGACATAAAAGTAGACGCCACTCCTGAAAGTTGATGTGTTTTGCATTGAGGACTGTTTTTTTAATGTCATGTAGAGCTAATGAAACAAACATGCAAACTATCTTATTTAGAAAAAACTATTCTAATTTACCTCCAGCCTCTCCTCCTAAATCTCTCCTGTCTGTTCGTTGACAGAAATATATTGATGCATGACACAGGAACAGTGGGACAATATGGGATCAATCAGAAATTTTAATGGTATGACTATAGTCTGATAAATATATCGCCAAAACCAAAAAGGACTACCAGTAACTGTATTCCCCAACAATATGATTGTATACAGTCATGTTATTAATCCGAGATTTTATTGAATTTTATCAACCCCAAACTTTTATTGTTGGTCTTAAATGGCTGCTGCATTTCAATACACAAATAATACACTGGATAATAAATAAAATAACTAAAACAGGCATGTCTTGGCATTAAATATAAGCTTTTTTTTAGTTATAAAATCATATACTTTGCTTGTTTTTTTATGTTAGGGACCATGCAGTAGTGGCATAATATTGATAGGGACGTGTCCCGAGCGTCCCTATCTAATTCTACGCCCCTGGTTCAGGTTGTAAGTTAGATAACGTCACTGCGAACATTCTCTTTGGTCAGGACTTCCTCTTTCCCCGTCAGCTTTACCTGCTCGGATAGGGACGGCCTCCTGCTGCAAGGTGCATGATGACGAGACCACCTCAGGGAGATTTCAGGGGGATTCTGCATGAAACACTCTTGAAATTTCTACTCTGACTCCTGTCAGAAGGGCTTGAGACATCTTTTCCTCCTTTTTAATTCTCTCTCCCAGACTGCCGTCTCACCTCCTCTCATCCCTGCAGTTAGCCCGACGGCAGCGTCCAGGACGGAGAGTCGGATCAATTATCCGACGGAGGAACACATTCACCTCCAGTGGAGCAGAGACAGGCGAGCCAAATGGAACAAGCTGAATTAAGCCATAACTCCTCGCTCCAAAACCAACACCTTAATCTCCCCCCTCTTCTCCCTCCATCACCACTTTCTCCACTTTTATCCCCCTTTGTCCCCCTTTCCTCCTGTCCCCTCTCAAAACCCCAATCATGTTAACTCGACACACAAACATTGGCTCTCTTCTCTCTCCTCGACTTTCATGGAGGTGAGAGCCCGAGGCCAGAGCTGTCCTTCCCTGATACACCTATAAAGGTGTTTGAGTAAAGCAGCGTAAGAAGTGCCCTCTAACCCCGACGCCAAAACCTCATCAGATTTAAGACGGTATTAGAGCTTTATTTACTTCTAAGGCCAAGGGTGAGGCAGCCAGCTACACTCTGAGCAATTCATACAGAGACTGTAAACAAAAACTAAAAATATATATACTAAATTATTAGTATCACTAAGGATGTAATGATATGAAAATTTTGTATCACGGTTATTATTATGGCAGTATTTTTGCAGTATGTGCAAAATGTTCAAAAAGTACTTTTACACAGTCTTTAAATCATTTAACACCTTTAATATTATAATCACAACATTTCTTTTTTGTCTTTTTTGTCAATAAATGTGTGAAGAAGTGCCATTTGAGTACATTTTTTACCCTTCTTTCATGAGAAATAAAAGTAAACAAGTCTAGCAATTTGTCATTATTATGTAATAAATGCTTAAACTGTGCGTAATAACAAGAAAAGAAAAAACAGATTTGAACTTTAAGCAGGTTTCTCTTTATAAACAATTGTAAATGAACATGTTCAAAGTTTTGAGATGGCCAAAAATAAATGTAACCTATTATACATACGCAAACATTTTAGTTTGCCTACAGCATTCGTGTCCATGTTACAGCTCGTTATATCAGACCATCTCCCCTTTCCATGGCAGATGTCCTCATCTCTTTCTTTTATATTTACATATTTTGATTGATTAAATCCATAAAACGTGAACTATGACGGAAAAAGACAATCTATTACGACAAAATACAGCAAATAGGCGGCAAAAGAACGGCAAGAACACACTCCAGAATGATCCTAATGCTGTTAATTACAAGATTTATACATTACTTAGACAGAAAATACCGATAACCACCTGTTATTCACTCAGGCATGGCTCATTGAATCCTCTCTCTCTCTGCCTCTATGGCTCGGTCAGCTCATGTACTCGAGGAGGTACAGCAGTTTTAATCACGCACGTCTTTTTCTTTTGCCACAGCTTCATGTTTAAACAGGGAGACTGTCTTCTATCAGTGTTCCTTTTAGCATCCTTTTAAAATCCAAGATTCAACCAGACTTCAGAGTCCACTTTGAGTCTCACAAACAGTCAAACAATGCAAACTGTGCATGCACAACTCGCGTGAGGCTGCTTAATCAAGGACAGTTACATAGTTCAGGCTTTATAACGGTAATTTTAATAGGACACGGTAACGATCACCATGGGAAATTTTTACCGTGGTTTACCATTTCACCGGTAACTGTTATATCCCTGGTATGTGTATACTTTGCTTAGTTGATTATTATCTTGTGAGAAAAGAGGCAAAGTCTAAGATTTTTCTTCATTCTGCTCCTTTTTATTCATTTTTGAGCTTTTTCTTTTTTTGAATTGAATGCTTTCTATACTAACAAAGAAACAAAGACCTAAACAAACAATGTGTGATCAGAAGCTGTAACATCACACCTTTGTCTTTATTGTTGGATGGCAGAAAATTTCCTGCAACTGAATAACACAAAATCCGAAATAATCCTGTTTAACATTAACAACTCCCCCCTCATACAGTCTAGTCTAGTCTTGGCACACTTTCACCAAACATCAAACAATCAGCAAGAAATTTAGGAGTCATTTTTGATTCTGATCTGTCCTTCTCCACCCACATCAGTAAAATTGTCCAGTCCTGTTTCTTTCACCTGCGGTCAATTGCAAAAGTCAAAAATATCCTCACCCCTCAAGACCTCGAAAAAATAATTCATGCCCTAATCTTTTCCAGACTGGACTACTGCAACTCCCTCCTCCCCGGTTTAAATAAAAAATCTCTCTCTCACCTCCAACTGGTCCAGAACGCAGCAGCTCGGCTTTTAACTGGTTTTAATAGACGACATCACATCACTGCAGTTTTAGCCTCCCTCCACTGGCTTCCTGTCAGTTTTAGAATTGATTTTAAGAATTTATTGATTACTTTTAAATCACTCATGGGCTTGGCCCCCAGCTATATTTCAGAGCTTTTAACTCCTTATCAGCCAGCCCGCAGCCTTAGATCCTCTGGCGAGGGCCTCCTGGTCGTTCCAAAGTCGAGGCTCTAAACTAAAGGTGATCGAGCTTTCTCCATCAGAGCTCCTCGACTTTAACGACCTGCCAGAGGAGATAAGGCGTGTGGAGTCTGTTGCTTCTTTTAAGTCAATTTAAAAAATATATTTTTACAGAATTGCTTTTATGTGATGTCGTCTTTTTAGTCTTTTATTTTCCTTCTTTCTCTGTGTTTTAGTCTCTTTTCCTTTTATTTGTGTCTCAGTCTTTTTTATCCTTTTATTTGATGGTATTTTTCTTATCATTTGAGCTCCATCTTTTATTGACTTCTTATTTATTTTAACAGACTGGTGTCTTTATTTACTTTTAATTCAGATTGTTTTATCTTGCGTCATATTTTTAATCTCTTTATAGAAATCTTTTAAGGTCACTGTGTTATTATCTCTACTATTTTATATTGTCTTTTCATATTGCTTTGATTTTTATTTGGTCCTCATGGTCTCATTTTAGCAGCAGTGTTCCTGTATTGTCTGGGTTCCTATGACACATGGAGGGGGCCTTTTGAATCATGGGGCTGAGTCATTGGACATGGCACTTGTGCATGTTAGATAGAACCATCAGGGTGCAGTTTACACTTGAGTCTTCAGCCTCTTGTGTGTCGCTGTATCCTGATGTGTTGTGACTCCGGCCCCGTGGGGTCGGGGCCTCCTCTGTGTCCGTCTTTAGTGACTGGGCCTGGATCATTGTGCCTACTTTTGGGGTTAAACTGATTTATGTGTTGTGGAACTTTCTCAGTTTCATTTTGCTATTTGTGTATGTCCTAAATGTTCTTTGACTTTAATTAACCTTTCTCAGTTGTTCTTTTTTTCCTTGTGTTTAAACTCTTGCGCATTATCTTGTGTTCCTGACTGCTGTTAAAGCACTTTGTAAACCAATGTTTTTAAAGGTGCTATACAAATACAATGTAAAATCCAATAGCTGCCTTGACTTGCAAACATGAGTTAACTTTACTAAGTTAACAAAAATATGCCTTTATGACTAGTATTTATTAAGTAACAATCACTTGCATGTGTAAAAATGCAAAATACTTCCTTTTTTAAGTAAAGATTACTTTTTTATAGTTAAGCTCACTTGAAATAGTTAAGCTCACTCGTGTGATTTTTGAACCAATCAGATTTTTGGACTTGAATTTGCATAGTGGCATGGTGGCACAGCAGGTAGTGCATGTACCTCACAGCAAGAAGGTACCTGGTTCGATTCCCGGGGGGGCAGGGGCCTGAAGTTTGCAAGACATCAAGTACACTCTACTTGATTGTTTTAGTTGCTTAAACTCATTTTTAAGTGTACTCTACAAAGGAAGTGCTAGTTAGTACAACTAAAATTTACTAGTTCTCTGCACTTGTTTTTTTAAGTGCAACCGGTTTGCATGCTTTTTTTAAGTAATGATAACTAATTGGATTTTACAGTGTAAAGTTTATTATTATTATTATTATTGTATTTATAAGTCCATATAAACTATGGCAGGTTTTAAGTCCTATTTTCGAGCCATTTCTTAGGTTTAATCTGAACAGGTGCCCATTTGAGGCCAAACTTGTCGTAGTAACCTGTGATTGATAGATGCACTCAACTACAGTCCATCTAAATTTCCACATTTCTATTTTCCTTCTTCAAAAGCATCATAATGACACAGTGTGAGCCAAAGCAAAGATCATTTTATTCATGTCACAAACCAGCTGGTAGCTTCATTAAGTGTAAGAGCAAAACAACAAACCCTCAGGTGATACTTACACAATGGCCTTCTTCTCCAGGTGCTGCTGTTGCTCTCGACGATGAGGACTGTTGTCATCCTCCTCCTCGGTTTTCTGAGGACGGCTTCTACAGAAACGAAAAACATGTTTGATGTGAATGTTGCAGCTGCACTTGTTCTCCAAAATGTCTAAAGAAAAGGAAAATTAGCAGCCCACACTTTGTTTAAGAGCAAAGCCGTGTTGTTTGTTTGAGCTTTAATTCACAGAACACCACCCTTATTACATCTCATGCAGCTTTTTCTAATTTAACAGACGTGAATACGCACCTCTCCACCCTGGGAACAGCTTGCCCCCCGCTGTGGTTGCAGTAGCGATGGTACCTCTTCACTTCATCCTGCACAATGAAACACAACAGTATGTTAAACAGGTTTTTTAATTCTCCGTCTGACACAGGAGCAGCCATACGGCGATTACCTACAGCAGTAAATCAGAAGCTTTCCTGTACGTGTAATTGCTCCTCCACCCACGCGTGCACACTGTCTGCTTGGCATAGCTGCATTACTTAACAAAAAAACAGAGGAAACGGCTGTTTTATGGTTGTGTTATCTTTTTATTAACCTTTAGAGAGGCAGCTTCTCGGGGATTGTTACAAAGCAGAGTGCAATCATAAACACATAGCTGAAGGGCCAGTGGATGCGTTTGCTCTGCTGCAGCTGCCGTGTGTGCAGGGCAGGTGCCAACGAGCAGGGCTGTGGATGTCTGCCAGGGGTTCGAGGCCAAAGTCAGGCCGTTTTGGGTCCGCTGCCATCGAGCTCAATGGGACGGGACAGATGGATGTGCTCCCAGAGCAGCTCCACTTCATCTCAAGTGTTCACTCATCTCTCTTTTGGCTGGCAGAGTGGAAGCTGGGAGTGTTTGTTTGGGTTGTTGTGCTCGTGTGAAAGGATATATTCAGCGCTTGGATCAGCGCTGTGCAGATCGAATGGCGTTTAGTGTGTGTAATGAGAAAGGTGACCCTCCTAGTTATGAAGCCTCGGGGAAAGCACCCGAGTCAGCAGTTCCTCTCAGCTTAAAAGAGTGATACAGTGTCTGAGGTAACGCTTTACGGTCAGTGTATACATGAATTATAATGAATTTATGCATGACTTCATGCATGAAAAGCACCGATACATTTTAAAGAGCCTCATAAAAGATCTGGAATGTGTGAGGATTAATGGTTTCACCTGCATGACACACTGAAGATTAAGAAATAGAGAAATGTGAGAAGAATCAGGATAAAACTTGTGCTGCTCAGTCCTGTCAGAAGTCTATTTTCGTTGTTCGCCTTTTCTCTTAAGTATCTAAACTTTGGTTGCTTCCACACCTTCAGCTCGTTTTGTTTAAACTCAGATGACGAAATCATTCACTGCTGCTTTTCTGATTAACTCTGTTCACACTGCAGTTCTGTAAACTAATACACACCAAGGAAGGTCTGTTCTGATGCCAATATATCGCAGTTTGCTTTTCCCACAGCCCAGGTAAACAATGCCCTGCTGAGTGGTCACACGGTGCATAATAATGCCTAGTTAGCAAGCTTAGTTAAAGGTGCTATGAGGAGAATCTATTTGCGGCGACATAAAGCTACCCATGAGCACGCGCGGCGACTGTCATAATGCAACGTTCCAGTAACCTCAGAACTGGGAGTGACATCATCTCTGACTTATCAGCGTTCCAGTTAAAGTCGGAAAAAAACGTGCCAATCTACCAGGCTATTGTTAGCTGTTGTTAGCACGCCCTGCGTCACATGAAGAATGTGATTATCACTATGGCAGCATTTTTGTAAATATAAGTCTAACAATACTATGTATACAGCTGATCTAGAGCGACACACCCCAGTCAGAAGTGCAAATAAATTGATTATTACAGGAGCTAAATAACTGTTCACACTGGGGGCATCCATCTTCCATTGTCAACTCGGGGGTGGCGAGGTTTCACCGAGTACACAGTAGGAAATTCTGACTTCGGGGGACGTTCCAGTTGCAGTTTCCTACTCGGAACTCAGAAATTCCTACTTCTGACTACAACTGGAACGCACCAAAAGACCTGACCCAAGGAAGCAGTAGTTTATGATGTGTGACAACAAGCAATTTTTGGAAAACTTAGTATCGTAGTTTTGTAGCCGGCTATATATGTCTACTTACAGCCCGGTGCTCTAAGACGTGTCTGAATAATATAAATTTGCTCTAGTTTTAATTGTCTTGTTCCTGAAGTTGAGTATCCAGGCCAGTCCAGCCTTGTCCGACCCGACCACGATGCTAAGGAATAGCATTTAAAGATAACGTATTTTGATGCTATAAAACTCATCTTAAAGTGTGTATTTCCATCAGGCATATATCTAAAAGGGAGACTTTTTTGTAATTACTTAGAAACTCCTCATAGCATCTTTAAACAAAAGAATCTCATCTGCTCTTATGCTTCGTGTACACTGATAGAGCATATAGTGAAATGCCTGTGCTCTGAGCTCCTGCTGTGCATGTTTTCATGAACACAGCTCCTGTTTTCCTCCATGACTTCAACACTTGTGAATGTTTCTGCCTCTCTTTCCCTGCTCACAGCCGGTGGGGATTAAGTGTTCAGGAAGCCCGGCAAAAAGCCAATAAGAGTCTACAATAAAACTGTATCAACAAGTGCTACGCTGTGTTAACTGCAGGCTGCGTCCAGATTCTCAGGCTAAAATAAGAAGCCGTGGGGGATGATAATGTGCTGTTTGCTGAGGGAGCAAAAAATAAATCATGTGTTATCATGTGTTGAAATGTACAATCAGATTTAAATGATGGAGCAAACTGGGAATGTTGTAATGATAGAAATGTCTGGTAATGATATTTTCATCAGATCATGTGAACACATCATTAAAACTATGATTAAAAGAAGTTACTGCAGTGATTTTTGGAGTCATTACTTACTCCTGAGTTTTCAACAGCAGCTTGATATACTTGTGTTTTGTAGCTGCTATCATTGTTTACCCATCTTTTACGGCAACTATCCTTTGTGTTTACAGCCAGTCGTAACGTGTTAGCTCTCCGAGGCGGCTAAAATGCACTAAAGTTATATGAGAGCAATAGAAACCCAAAGGGTGCAACTCTACGGCGGCTGATGACCACAGAAGAGCGTTACCTGCAGTCACAGGCAGCACCACATATTGACTTCATCACTGTTTGTATGATTGGATTAAAATCTGGATATGTAAGCATGTCGAAGCGTAATCACGTTAAATCAGAATCGGGTAATCAATAGAGCGAAAGGGGGAAGGTGGAGGTAGAGCTTAATAACCGTGTGCCAGTGAAAAATGAGAGAAGGAAAGGAAAAGGGACGGGAAGAGGAGAGACGACATGTAGCAGAGAGACTGCTGCCCTTTAATTTATGAGTTATTAAAATCATAATTTCTCAGAGTCCCAGTTCTTTCAAAGAGATGGATGGCAGGCTGAGCTCAGTGTCCACACTTTAGCACACAGGCACACACAGAAAAAGACAAAAGATATTTCATTTTCAGAGAGAACAATCCACTATATTTCCCTGTCAGATTGTTCTCTTAGTGCACATAAAAAGGATCCTCACCGGAGGTTACTAAAGGCACATTCTTACTAGAAGGACCAGGAACTTTTAGCTCCAGAAACTTCTCAAAGAAATGTTTTTCTAAGGCAAATTGTCTGAGATTTCACGGAAGCTCAAAGACAAACTGAGAGAAAATTTGGCTGAAAAGCATTGACAGTAACAAGCCAGCAAATGATCATGATCTGTATGACATGTGGATGAAACAGATTAGTTCAATTTATTCTGAGTAGGGATGTAACGACATGAAAATTTTGGATCTCAGTTATTGTGACCAAAATTATCACGGTAATCATTATTATCACTGTATTGTTGCACTGTGCTCAAAATGTTCAAAAAGTACTTTCACACAGAATAAAAATCATTTAACCCCTTTAATATTATAATCACAACATTTCTTTTGTCTTTTTTTGTCAAGAAATGTGTGAAGAAATGCCCTTTGAGTACATTTTTTTTACCCTTCTTTTAAGAGAAAAAAGTAAACAATTCTAGCAAGTATTTGTCATTATTAAGTTATAAATGCTTAAACTGTGTGTAATAACAAGAAAAGAAAAAACAGATATGAACTTTAAACAGGATTTTCTTCATAAACAATTATAAATGAACATGACGGCCAAAAGTAAACTTAACTTGTTTTACAAACACTCACACATTTTAGTTTGCCTGCAGCATTAGTGTCCATGTTACAGCCCGTTATATTAGACCATGTCCAGGCCTTTTTATTTTGTTATATTTTGTTTTACTAACAATAGTGACTCTCCTCAGCTCTCCCCTTTCCATGGCAGATGTCCTCAACATCTCCTTCTTTAATATTTACAAATTACGATCGATTAAATCCATAAAACACGAACTTTGATGGAAAAAGATGATCTATTTCAAAATACAGCAAATACATGGCAAAAGAACGGCAAGAACACTCTCTAGAATGATCCTTATGCTGTTAATTACAAGATTTATACATTATTTAGACAGAAAATACTGATAAACCACCTGTTGTTCACTCAGGTATGGCTCACTGAATCTCTCTCTTCCTCTACGGCTCGGTCAGCACATTTACTCGAGGAGTGCAGCAGTTTTAATCACGCACGTCTTTTTCTTTCGCCGCAGCTTCGTGTTTAAACAGGGTGACTGTCTTCTATCAGTTTCCCCACGACATCCTTGTAAAATCCAAAATTCAACCAGATTTCAGAGTCCGTTTTGAGAGGAAAAGTCTCAAACAGTCAAACAATGCAAACTGCGCATGCGCGCCTGGCGTCAGGCTGCTTAATCGAGGAGCAGACACACATAGTTCAGGCTTTTCCAGGCAAAGAGCAGCATCACCGTGAGTTACTGACACAGTGTGGTTCATAGGACACAGTAATGATTTCCGTGGGAATTTTTACCGCGGCTTACCATTTTACCGGTAACCGTTACATCCCTAATGCTGAGGAAGATTTAAATTTTTTTCTTTGATTTACTCCAACGTTTGTTTCCTCCAAAGTTTACCCCATCAGAGCCACAACAGTGAGAAATCTTCACTGCTTAGTTGAGGATATTAAGAAGTGACATTTTTAACAGGCACATTTTCAGCCTTTATAAGAAAAAAGAAATAAAATAGATGAAATACTGACACAATAGGATTGACATTAAAGTTTGATCTTTTACCCTCTGGCATGAGATTCAGATTGCCAAAGTCCAAATCTAACAGGATGAAAAATTCATTTATATCAAAAGCCGATACACAACTTCATTTAAATGTTCAACAATGAACAGTAATTTATGTCATTTTGAGTCATTGCAGTGATGGTTCTGCTCAGTTGCCCTTTATGTACTTATATTTTATCCATCTCAGTGTTGTATCTGGATTTGTATGATTTTGTTTTTATGTTTTATATTTTTTGACTGCCTGAAAAGCAAATTTTCCTTAGGGGACAAAAAAGTAAGGTTGAGGTTCGAAGTTTGTGGAAAAAATGCAACATTCAGTCTTAATGTAGGCAACAGCATTTGGATCAAATTAGACAAAAACGTATTTTTTGCAATTTTATACTGTGCTCTTTTAAATGTAGTGGATTGAAGAATACTGCACCAAGTTTTTGACAAATCAGAAATGGTCCCTCCAAAAACCCTCCTGGACAATTAGAAAATAACAAAGAGTAAGAAAAGGTTTCCCATGCACCCTGGAAGACCTGGAAAACCTGGAAAGGAATGACCAATTTTCCAGTCATGGAAACATATGGAAAAATGAGAGAAAAGTTTGAACTGACTTGGAAAATTATTGACCCTTCTTCTGCTTCTGTCTTCGTTGTTAGTGAACGCAAAAGACTTAAAAATATGTGCATCTTTTCATTATTATTATTTATTTTATTTCATTTACCTGTTTAGTTTTTTTTATTGTTTTGTTTTTTGTTTGTTTTTTTTTTAAATGTATTTTTGGGCCATTTTGGGCCTTTATTGATAGGAGAGAGAGACAGTAGATAGGCTTGTGAAAGGGGGTGAGAGAGTAGGGGAAGACACTCTGCAAACTGGTCACAGGCGGGATTTGAACCTGGACCGGCAGAAGCAAGTACATGGAGTGCCTGGTTGCTTACCACTCCGCCAAACCAGCACCCCGTTATTGTTTTGTTTTATTGTCTTCTCTTGTCGTAACATGTTGTAGTTGTACAGGACTGTAGGTCCGATTCATGTATGTGCCTGTTTTGTTGTTTTACTGTTTTGATATTCAAAAACCAATAAAAAGTGAATGATAAAAAAAAGTGTGCATCACCTACATGTCTGCTTACAGCTGTTTAAATTAAGCTGCAGTGTTTCAACACCCCACGTGACGCTGCCAGCCAATCAAATAACATTTTACCCCAGAGCAGTCCAGCTACTCTGTGTTTCAGTGCCTTTGCTAGATTTAGCAACTTTTTAGACCCCAGTAAGATCTTGTTTTTGCCCAAAGACTGACCAAAACTCGCAACTTTGAGTTCAAGAATGTTTCTGAATTGTATATTAAATGAGAGGATTTTATCTCCTCTGTTTAGTGACAGCCAGGCCCTGGAAAAGTCCTGGAAAATAATTTCTAGAAAAGAGTGGGAACCCTGAAGAGCTTATAGGAGGTAGATTGATAACCTCAAAACTTGATGTGGATCCTAAGGTTCCTGAGGCTTTGAATTCCCTGGAAATGTTCCTGCTGTGAAATAGCAGCATGTGGTACCTTTAAACCAAAGGTTACAGGAACTTTTTAGATCAGGAACTTTCAGTCAAGGAATTGAATATTTCCTGAAAAGTCCTGGGACGATTATGATTTTCAGGATGATATAGTGAATCTCTGCTTGTTTAAAAAATCAAACAGGGGTGCTGGTTTGGCGGAGTGGTGTTAGCAACCAAGCATATGTCATAAACATACTTTTGCCGGCCTAGTTCGCAGAGTGTCTTCCCTACTCTCTCACCCCCTTTCACAGGCTTATCCACTGTCATCCTCTCCTGTCAATAAAGGCACAAAACAACACCCAAAAATAATTTTAAAAAATCAAAGATTTTCATGATTTTTTAAGCACTTTGGGCTCCACATCACAACATAATTAAAAGCAAAGATCAGGTTGTGTGTTGATTATGTGCAAAGCAGCTGACCCACTCCTTATCCACAACAAATCTTATGTTTCCAAACTGTTCAAATTTGACTTTTTGGAAAAAGCAACAGCCCTGATGTCAAACTATATGTGTTTAAGCTGCTAGTTACTTGAAACAGAATTCAGGATGCACACTGTGATGTCACTAAAGACATGCTGTCAATCCAAATAGCAAGCAAAAGCTTCAAGCACTGGACCAACCAAACGTGAAAAATCAGAAAAGTTACTGCTCTTTACAAAAGCTCCAAACCCCAGGCAAGAACTTTCAGGGATAAATCATCAACCCCAGTACCACATTTAGACTTTGGTTCCTGTTGATTAAAGCTCCAAAAACTCACAAGTTCCAAGGTCCTGCTGTGGAAGAGCACCTAAAGACTCCATACATCAGTCAAATGCATTCACACATGCTCTCGGGTGCATGCACACCTGTCCGTCTGATCTCAGAGGATTTGACTGCAGCTTTGAAAACATCTGCGCCACGTTATCGGTTGTTTAACCGCGGCTCCACTGGCAGATCAGTCCAGATATCGTCCAATCAGGAAAGGAGAGCTGCGCTAGTGGAGATACTCGTTAATCGCAGCATCGGAAATCAATTTACATGTGCGGTGCGTGCACAGAGTAATATGGAAGTCAACATTTACTCTTACACCGGCGTAAGAAAACACAGAAGCGCCTGCTGAGAGATGGAGGTGTTACTGATGAGCTCGTGAGATAACATGATTTGAAAGGCTATTTTCTCGCTCTGTTACGGCTATCTGTACAAATCAAGCTCTTTCTGCGGCAGGGACGCTGCGTTTTTATGATACTCAGCTCCTAACTTTAAATCATGTTTGAGGAGGGAGGGAGGAAAAGTCACAAAGGTTTGAAGTGACACAGAATCAAAATGATAAACTTTCATTGTGCAGGAAGTGCTGAGAGGAAGCAGTTTCATCCTGATCAGATAAGAGCGTGTAGAAGCTTTACATTCACACAGGAACATCCAGAGTCAGAGCTGCAGGCTGACGGCAGAGGATGCACATGATGCTCTGAAGTTATTTTTTACACTTTTATGTTTGCTGCCCATCAAATGAACTCTGAGACATGTCCTTCCAACCCTAAAACAGATTCTAAAGAATGACCTTAAAAATGTTCTGCTTAAAAGTTAAATGGTAATAATCATCCTTTGGTTCAAATCCTTCTCTATGGAAACTGAATCTAATGTTTGTTCAGCCTGACTCAGAAAAAATACTTGGTTTGAAGTTTTTTAACTTTGAAACTCTCTACCCTCTGATCTAAAACTAGAGACAGACACTGAAGGTCCCATATTTTGCTCCTTTTCTACAGTTTAACATGGATCCTTGATGTCTTTGTGAAATGTTAGTAACATTCTTTGGTCCAAAAGCCTGTGAATAAAGCACAGCTGCATTCTTTCCATGCTCACATAACCCCTCCATTCAGAACGGCTGGCTTAGAGGGTGGTCGTCTTCATATGCTTATGAGCCAGAGCAGAGCCGTGTACAACGGGGATTCATAATAGAGCAGTGAACTTGAGTGAAGCTGGTCCCTAACATCACAGGCTAAGCACAACATGCTAACTGCAGTGGGATAGCTGCAAATTAGCCTATCTTCCAGGCTAACATTAGTACAAACTGAGGCGTAATTGATGGGTTAAGAACGGATTATATTCAGCCTACTGTTTAACCCTTTGACTTCCAACCTAATTAAAGCAGTTGCCACAAATTATTTGTTTGTAAAATTGTGATCCTGCGTCTTTATTAAGCAACATTTCAGGTTTAAATTTTCAGATTATCCAATCAGGAAACAGATATGTTGGTCAATCTGCTGGTTGGCTTGCCTGTTCAGGGATATCCCGGACATGAATGCATTTCTTTAATTTATGGGACCATTTCTTTTGTTTTTTTCCATATGAAACATTTAAAAAAAAAACAAAATTTAGATATGCAGTGGTTTACCCAGCTTTCTGGGGAAAATACTTCAACAAATTTACGATTGGTAGAGGATCTAGAATATATGAAGAGATTTTTTCTCACTCTGATGTATGCCGTTACAGTTCGAATTCTGAGGAGCTACGCAGCAACGATTCACATCCAAATTTTTGTAGATTTCAAACAATTATATTGGAGCACCGCAGCGCCACCCACTGGATACATATTGGTGTTACAAACACTATTCATAGAGGTAAATAAGGAAAATGTAGTGGTACTGTGGCAAAAGTCAACCGCATGGTTACAGTGCCAGTCAAAGGGTTAACTTCTCTTCATGCATGACTAGAGAAAGTCTTCAAAAGCTCAAGTCTATTCACCATTTACCACATGGACTTGTAGATATTAATCTAAACTGGAGGCTAGCATCACAAGCTAAATATTAGCCTGACTCTGCTTGATCTTGTCCTGTTAGCTTGCCTAGCTTTTTGGTTCAGAACCAAACACTTAGATTACTTGAAACCCCCGTTTTCAGGCACACCAGGTTTTTCTTCTTTGGTCTACTTCAGAGTTTGTTTTGGTTTGGCTTTCTCACCATCTCCAAATCAAACAACTTATCAAAAAACTAGTTTGATTGGTCTGTACCAAATGTGTGAAAGTAGGGGTGGGCGATATGGCAAAAATATCATATCATGATGTTTTAAAAATAAATTCACCATCACAATTTTATCACAGTTCTTTTTTACTTTGATTTTTCTAGATTAATGTGCATGTTTGACCATTTTTTCCCTGTTTAACATGTAAAACATGTAAAACCCTAAAGGAAAAAAAAGACAAAGCCAAGGAAACTTTCTAAACAGGTTTTAATTTAAATAGTGCCGTTTTTATAAAAATGTGCAATAAATGTAAACATAAAAGGTAATGAACAACAATATCAACATTATCTCTTAAAGTGCAACAATTAAAAACAAATGTTATCTAACTGCAATGTCTATAATCTGAGTGAATAATACAGCTGCTTTAGAACAGAGTTTTGTTCAGACGTCTTCAAGCTTTTATCTCCTTTTCTCTTTCCACCATGGCTTCACGCTACATAACCAAACAGGAGATCCCATCATGCACTGAGTGTAATGTGCTACGATTGGCTAGTCGGGTGTGCGTCAAAGTCGACACACAGACGATCTGACGATCTTTCTGCTTTATGAGATCATCCCCACGTTATAATCCTTAACGATTTCATATCATCATATCGCACACCCCATCAGGTCAGATTTAAGCCATTAAGGAAACTAAAGCATCAAATCCTTCAGTCTGAGAAGCTGGAACATGCTAACTCTTTGAATAACGTTGGTCATCATGATGGATCCATGACGATTCACGATTTTAAAGGTTTAGATTCATTTTCTGATGATTTCTGCAAACTGATAAATCACATCCTCACACATAAGTCATGAGTCTTCTAAACCAGAGGGACTGAGTGAGGAAAACTAAGAGGATGGAAAGGCACGAAGGAAGAAGATGTGGACGTGCATTTAAATATTAAGAGAAAGAAAGAGAAGAAGAAGGAGAAGAGTGGAGCTGGGTGAGAAGTGGCGAGAGGTGGTCCATCACAGAGTAAAATGAAACACTCGGGCTGCTCGCCCTGCCTGAATGAACCAATGGAGAGCCGTGCTGGTTAACATGCGGTGATGGAGGAGCGTGTTCACACATGATGTCTCTCTCATCCTCCATCCAGGAGTGTCTTCAAAGACCGGCTCATCTGGTTAGACCTCCAGGACACGGTCACGGGATGGAAACGACCACCCTTCATGTTTGTTTTGTGGTGCATTTCCCTTTAAAGAAAGAGCATCTCACTTTTATTTCCAGTCGTGCACACGCACAGAGAGGAGATATAATTCTTTGTCGCATGACCGTGGCAGGCCAGCAGACACCTATCTGTCACATGCAGGCTCATCTCGCTCCTGCTCGGGTTATTACGGCTCAATCGCGAGCGTTTGAGCGAGCCGGAGCAAACAGCACTCAGCACGGCTCTGTCCCACCGGGGAAGAGATGATAATGCACTTCTGAAATATGACGCCTCGGCCTGGCACCACACTGCCTCTGGATTTATATCACAAACAGCCTTATCCATTTCTGACTCGGGCGGTTTGTGTCGGTCACTGCTCATCCTGGACCAGATTTTACATCCAACCTTGGACCAAAATGCTTCTTTTGTCAAATTTAAAGAGTCAAACCTTGTAAAACTGTTAGTATTCTTGCACATACAGGTTTAACGAGTATCTGCACTTATAAAAATGCAACATGTATTGTGGTCCATTGTGTCTGAAAATATGAAATCTATCATATCAATCAATCTATAAATCCTGAATTCAAGGAAAACTTCAGAGCAGTTGACCCTGAGAGTTTCCTGATTTGCTTTTTCACACTTTTCCTTTAAAAAAGGAAGTTTCTGCAGATGCATGGAGGGACAAACTGTAACCTTGCAGTGCAGCTGGATCTGCCTTATTCAGTCTCTGTAATCAGGTAGATCTATGTTGCCAAGCTCTAATCAACGAAGACTGTGAGCAGCCCAAATTGGCACGGACCAATTAGCACCTAGCAAAGCAGGAGGAGGCGGGAGCTACAATTGAGGCCCCATCCACACGAAGACAAAACACTTATCAGTTTCAAAAACGATCGTCATAAAGACGAAGGCGTTTCAGAAAATGTGTGCATCTACATGAATGCACTCGCTATAAAACACATGCCAGACCTCTAGGGGCGCTGTAACGATATGACAGAAACAAGTGGAAACAGACAAAAAACAGTGGGCATGTGCAACAAAAGTTGTAAACAGAGATTGTGATAAAGTGATCATAAAGTGCTGTAATGTGTCCTCGATGATTGTTTGTTCAACTCGGTGGTGATTGAGAAGAAGGAGATTTTGCTGCAACAGGGATAGTAGGGTCACTAGCTTCATCAGCACATATGCTACACCGTACGCCGCCATTGTTGTTGTCGTTGCCACATGTGGCGTATGCGTGTCAATGAAGATATGAAATTATGACGTAAGCATATCTGAAAAGTTGCGGAGAGCCAGTAATCACAGAGCTGCTGATACGGTAGGGCTGGGTATCAATTCAGATTTTCTGGATCGATATTACAAGGTCTCAAATCGATTCGATTCACGATTCAATTCCATATTTATTCAGTCTGGGATATCTTAGCTAAAATAGTGCTGTAAATTTAAAAAGTGACCTTTTGACCTGGTACATCATTAAAAATTGTTTTAACATGAAGAACTAAACCCAAAGCAGTTACATTAATCATATTTTAATGATATGCATTAATGCATATTCTGCATATCACTTGTTTTTGTCCAGCTCGTATTTTCCTTTGTACTTGTTAAATCTAAAATACTGTACATCCAAACATCAGCTTTTAAACTCTCCAGTGGTGCCCATATAGTGCTTCACCATGTTTGTTTGCAGTAACATCTCATGAGATCTTGTTCAGTAGAAAGCAACGCTAAATGCTGATCACACCAGACGAGCAGGGTTGATACCACAGGCTGCTTCTCTGCACATTCAAAGAAGAAAAACTACCCAAGTTAAAAGATCCATCTTTGGATTTTATGGATCGATTATGAACCAGTTAAAGGAAAATCAATTTAAATCGATTAAATCGATTCTTTTGAACCCGGCCCTAGTATATGGCATTTCAAAATCTTACCACTCTGGAACCTGGTTTCAAAAATGATCGTTTACAGACCCCCAAAACAACGTCTTCGTATGGATGATACGTAGATTCAGCAAAAAACGCATGTGTTTGGATCTCAGTTTGTCTTCATGTGGATGGGGCCTCATTCAGAGATTAGCATGGATGCTAACTGCTTCACAGGAGCAGTTTTATCAGATCTGGACGACATTTCTTCATTAAATGATATCAGTGGAAATTATATTTCTGCTTCACTTCTGTTATGTTTGTTCAACAAGGTGCCTACTACATTATCTGATTTATGGAACGTTCATCCAATCATCTGCTGGATATGCTGTTGAACGGTTTCCATCGCTGACAGTTTCTATACCGACTCATCTACAGGTGTTGCATTTTAACAGGTTTCCATGCTATCTGGTGCCCACTATAGCCTGCTGTAGACACCAGTCTTGTCTTCATGTATCAAGTTTGTTTACACCTACATCGATAAATATGCTCACCTGTATGACCTTACATGGATATTTAATCTCCACTTTTATTATTGTTTTGTTGGTGACTTAGCTTGTGGGATTTCCTCCCATAATGCTCAGCGTTACTTACAGTCACAACACTGCTGGCTCGCTCTGGCTTTTTGTACAGCTCAATCCTTTTCATCATACTCTCATATGAACATGAAACAATCCAAAGGAAATATGCAAATTCCTATTTCCAGCTAAACTGGAACAAAACAATAAAGCTGTAGGCGTAAAAACAGCTTAGTTTTGTTTGAGTGGAGAAAAAAAACATTTTATCCTGAAACATTCATGTTTAGCAGGTTATTGTTCATTATTTTTCTTGAATAAATGTAATGATTTGACATTTTTAGTCAGAATGTTGTTGCCTAAACATCTAAACATCACTGTTGGTGATCAGAATGCGTGTTATAAAAAAAAACATTTTTTCCTGGAGTAACAAAAAGCTTCATGCCTGATATTTATGAATGATCCAAAGATTCACGCAGTAGTTGCTGTGTCAACAATGTCGCCCACGCAGCATATTTCATGCTTAACCCTATTAAACGTGACCCCCCCCTCCTCACAGTGTGCTGTTTAAATAAGCTCTGTGTAAAATGGTTAACTACTGGGACCCCGTGGCAGTAAAACTCAGCTGTCCCATTGATTATGGGGTAATAGCTGGATAGATTAATGTGTTTCTCAGGGGGGGGATTCACGCCTCCACAATGAATCTGAATCACAAGCACAGACGCAGCCTCCATATTCAATAACCTGCATGTTTTTAGCCTCAGTCATATTTCACACGCCAATTACTGGCAAGTCCTCGGCTTCTTTAAAGTGTCTTCTGACAGATTTAAGCTCCATCTAATTTAGGAATGTCGTTTTTCTTAATGAAACCCAACTGTCAGGTGGTGCCCTGGAAACCAATTCAGGCAAATCTCCGAGGCCAAATTGGAGAATTTAAGGGCACATGCATGAAAGAGGGAACGAGCGCGCTGCACCATCATAATAGATTGCAGAGTAAGTCAAAAGCCGTGATGGAACAGTGCTTTCAGGGCCCACACGCTCAATATCTCCAGCTGCCGATAATGCGCAACACTACATCACCGCCATTAAATATTCAGGAGCTCAACCAGGTGAACTTGTGCACCTTCGCTCAGTCAGGCGCACAGAGGAAACATCTATTATGGAGCTTTCGAGCCATTCTGACTCCACATGTGAGGAAAATTACAACTTCTGTCGTCCTCGCACTAACTGCCCTGAGCCTGGAGAGAGCACGTCGGCCAGCGTGTGAGCCCAGGTCTTTGAAGAGTTCGGCTTTCTGAGCCTTCGCCGCTCCCTGCTGATGATGAAGCAGAAGCTGTGTGTAGACGTAATGAGAGCTTTTTCAGCTGCAGCATGACAAAAATCTCTAAGTGACCTGAAGCCTACATATAAAGCAGTTTCTAAACACTTGAGCCCAAAGAGTGAACGAGAGAATAAAAGGAAAGAGGATGAAGCTGCAGAGAGTGGACCACTGTCCATGGTGCTGAAAGCTCGCTGCTGTCGTCAATGAGGAATCCTTTTAAAGCTGTTTAAGGACAACTTTTACCTCCTTTTAGCAATAACAAGTAGATCACTGCATGAACTGTTTAAATATTTATCATTTTACAGCTGGAACCACTAAGTTATCTGGGTGTGAAGGTCTACCAAAATCAGTCTACATGCCTTAAAAAGAAGTTTATCAAACTAACTTGGGCACAATTTAAAGGTGCTATGAGGATTTCCGGCGACATAAAGACTCTGCTACCCATGAGCATGCGCGGCGACTGTCGTAAAGACATGACCCAAGCCAAAGTGTGTGTTTGTTGTGATGCTAATGAATGCAGCTCGGACCTTCCTCAGAACTCTGCATTGCTTTACAACTTCTTTTTTCAACAACTTACAGGATGCAAAGTGACGAGGTAATGTGTCTCTTTCTAGTTACGTAGTGGTAGTTTTTGATGTGTGACAACAAGCAATTTTTGGAAAACTTAGTATTGTAGTTTTGTAGCCAGGTATATATCTCTACTTACAGCCCGGTAGACGTGTCAGAATAATATAAATTTGCTCTAGTTTTAATTGTCTTGTTCCTGAAGGTGAGTATCCAGGCCAGTCCAGTCCTGTCCGACCCGACCACGAAGCTAAGGAATAGCATTTATAGATAACCTATTTAGATGCTATAAAACTCATCTTAAAGTGTGTATTTCCATCAGGCATATATCTAAAAGTCAGACTTTTTTGTAATTACTAAGAAACTCAGAACTGATACATCATGTATTTAATCATCAAGTTTAATGATCAAAACAGAGCATTTTCTCTTGTTGTTTTGTAAAGATAATTTAAAATCTAATCTCTCTGATCTGGTAAATAATAGGCAATTATCATATTCATTGTAGTAACTGAAGAAATAGCAAACCCTCCTTAAACTGCTTTATTAATGATTTGAAATTGTTTTTCCTATTCCTTGAAAAATTGTTCTCCAGTATAATAATAAATCTCATTTCTTACTTATTTGATTTATCCTTTAAACTCTGCCCCTCCCTGTTTTATTTCTTTGTTTTGTTTCTGTGCCTGGTGATCAACAGTGTGGCTGATGTTTTTTCTCACTGTAACAAGAGAAATTCAATTAAAAAAACAGGGAGCACAGAACTATAGCAGGTAGAATAACTCCACAGAATGATCCTATGATGTCTCTGCTGTGGTGCCATAACGAGGAGGTTATTCCCTTCACCTGTCAGAGCTCAGAGTGAGGGTTATTAGATCTTATTGTTTAACTGAAGCAGCAGAACAGTGAGGAGAGAGAACTCCAGGGTCAACACTTAACCAGCTCAAACTCTGTCCACGTTCTTCCATCGATCTGATCCAGAGTGACTGCTGCACCCCCGTCCTCCATTACTGCTCTGATTGAAGTCAGAACCACACTTTTAAGAGTCGTACAGAATAGGTCTGAACAATTAATTGCAAATTAGATTAAATCACAATATGGCTTGTTGCGATTTTGAAATCGCAGAAGGTTCAATAGTTTTAGACCAAATGTGTAGAACATTTTGGTATTGTGATGTAGTTTTTTGCAATTTCATGCCCATTTTTTTTACCTCTATTCATACACTTTTTTCCCACTTTTGGACCTTTTTTTTTTTTTACCTTTTTTTAACCCCGTTTTTACAACTTTATGCCTATTTTGACCCCATTCATCTTTTTTTGGCCACTGTCAGAACCATTTTTGGAATTTTTACATGGTTTTTGAAATTTAATTTTAATCTAGTTCCCAATTTTGCTGCCATAATCAATTTTCCTAGGCCACTTTTGGATTTTTTTTGCCAATTTTTCCCTTTTTTTATTTTTACAATTTCATACCTATTTTGCTTCTGTTCTTCACTTCTCCACTTTTTCTCAAATCTTTTATCCTTAGATTAATTTGATGTCATATTGGTTTTACTATAAAAAGATCTACTGCTTATGTTTGTTTAAGAATACATAAGATGAGAAACATTAAAACAATTGCAGAGTAAATCGCAATATTGGGAGGAAAAAAATGCAATTAGATTATTTTCTCAAATCGTTCGGCCCTAGTACAGAATTGTTATTAGGTGCAGCATGTGGATGTGTGCCTGTATGAGCACCTGCAGCAGGTGCTGTAAAGGTGAGCCATCAATCAGAGCACCTGTGCGTCTGTATGGTCTCCTAAAACATCTACAACTGCAACAGATCGATGTCCCCCTCCTCCAACTACAGACACAAGGAGGTGAAATGGGGAAACTTCTAGTAACCAAACAGGCAACATGACCTGTTACTGCAAATCCTCCTAAACTCTTGCATCAGTTCTATTCTTCAGGTGTTGTTTTCCTGTTTTGCAGCTGATCTGCAGGAAAGTTTATGACAGCAAAGCCTGGCAAACCTCCATGAGACAACAAAGTGAAACCTCGGTCTGCCTCTGCACTTCTGCACTGACAGCAGTAATTACTGAGATGAATCATGGATCCAGGCAAGCTGGACATTTATAATGTCGAGCCGTGCACGTCTTTCAAACCCTAATAATAATCCCCTCCTGAGGATAAACCCTGTGACTGTTAGATATTAAAGGCTGGATATTCACACACAGCTGCTGTGAGTTCAGAAGTGAGGTCTTTAGTTCACTGCTAGATATTAATTTAAGTGTTTTTGCTGAGCTTAAAGGTGCTACGAGCAGAATCTATTACCGGCGACATTAAGACTCTGCTACACATGAACACGCACAGCGACTGTCATAATGCTGCGTTCCAGTAACCAGTGATCTTATCTCCGACTTATCGGTGTTCCAGTTGAATTCGGAAAAAAAACATGCCGATCTACCAGGCTATTGTTAGCTGTTGTTAGCACGCCCTGCGTTGTTGTATGAAGAATGTGATTATCACTATGGCAGCATTTTTGTAAATATAAGTCTAACAATACTATGTATACAGCTGATCTAGAGCGACACACCCCAGTCAGAAGTGCAAATAAATGGATTATTACAGGAGCTAAATAACTGTTCACACTGGGGGCATCCATCTTCCATTGTCAACTCGGGGGGTGGCGAGGTTTCACCGAGTTCCCAGCAGGAAATTCCGACTTTGGGGGATGTTCCAGTTGCAGTTTCCTACTTAGAACCCGGAAATTCCTACTTCTGACTACAGCTGGAACGCACCACAACACGTTACCGAAGCCAAAGCGTGTGTTTGTTGTGATGCTAATGAATGCAGCTCCCTCAGAACTCTGCATTGCTTTACAACTTCTTTTTTCAACAACTTACAGGATGCAAAGCCACGAGGTAATGCGTCTCTTTCTAGTTATGTAGCGGTAGTTTTTGATGTGTGATACCAAGCAAATTTTGGAAAATTTTGTATTGCAGTTTTGTAGCCGACTATATATCTCTACTTACAGCCCGGTGCTCTAAGACATGTCTGAATTATATAAATTTGCTCTAGTTTTAATTGTCTTGTTCCTGAAGTTGAGTATCCAGGCCAGTCCAGCCCTGTCCTGTCCGACCCGACCCGACCGTGAAGCTAAGGAATAGCATTTATAGCTAACCTATTTTGATGCTATAAAACTCATCTTAAAGTGTGTATTTCCATCAGGCATATATCTAAAAGTCAGACTTTTTTGTAATTACTTAGAAATTCCTCACAGTCCCTTTAAAAGATGCTTTAGCTTTAAATTTTAGTTACATTGAACAAAACAGCAGCTGACTCTTTTGGTGCATTAACCGTGTTTGAATGACACAAAAGAAGACGAAGAGCTTCTAATGGTCAGAAATTGACGACTCAGAAGAAGAGCAGGAGCAGAAATGGTCTCCATCAATAAAGTTGAACTTCTGATCAAAAAGAAGCAAACCTGTGGAGATGTTTTGTAATGAACTGAAGGAAGCCATGGTTTTTAGGAGTGATTACAACATTATAACATTGGAGAACAGCAACATGGAGGAGAGCACCACAGAGCAGCTCCAGAATCAAGACCGTGTTGGTGGTCTTGACAGTAAGGGGATCTCAGAAAACCAAACCACAGGGCTGATCCCCTCCCTCCTTTACCTGAGGTCAGATCTGTCTGGAGTCTGAAGTTCAGAGAAGAACCACAGAGGCTCTGATCGGTGGAGGAGACACAGGAACATGTTTATGATCAAGAAAGCTGGACTACAGAGTCCGTTATTTTCTAAAAGCCAATCTTTTAAGTCTCAGGAGCTGAAATATGAAGGTAATTAAAAATAAAGTCTCACTTTTAGATATATGCCTGATGGAAATACACACTTTAAGATGAGTTTTATAGCATCTAAATAGGTTATCTTTAAATGCTATTCCTTAGCTTCTTGGTCGGGTCGGACAGGGCTGGACTGGCCTGGATACTCAACTTCAGGAACAAGACAATTAAAACTAGAGTAAATTTATATTATTTGGACACGTCTTAGAGCACCGGGCTGTAAGTAGCCATATATAGCCGGCAACAAAACTACGATACTAAGTTTTCCAAAAATTGCTTGTTGTCACACATCAAAAACTACCACTACGTAACTAGAAAGAGATACATTACCTCGTGGCTTTGCATCCTGTAAGTTGTTGAAAAAAGAAGTTGTAAAGCAATGCAGAGTTCTGAGGAAGGTCTGAGCTGCATTCATTAGCATCACAACAAACACACGCTTTGGCTTGGGTCAGGTCTTTACCACAGCCGCCGCGCGTGCTCATGGGTAGCAGAGTCTTAATGTCCCCAGAAATAGATTTTCCTCATAGCACCTTTAAAGTACAGCTTTGAGATCAGAGGATGAAATTTCTTTTCTCTTCTAAATGTGATTTGTTCACTTTTGGGATGCCATACCTGTACCTTTTGTAAGCTTAAATAAAGATTAATTAAATTAATACATACTGAGCTAACGTCCCGCGGATAACAATTCAGTTTGGCAGTAGTGAAACAGACTATGACTCCACACCAGAGCTCCCATGTCCATGTTTGAGATGTTAATGATGAACAGTTCCATATATTTCAGGATTTCAGAATCAGGCAGGTCAGTCTGATCTGCAAGGCTTTGAGGTTGTAGAAATTAAGAATGATTCATATCTTTGAAAACAAAAAAGAAAATGACAATGGTTGTCCATTTGTTGATTCAATTGTGTTTCAATATGCATTTCTATATCCTTCATAGCAAACTTAACCTTTTTATTCTTCTGGTTCCACAGGTTTAGTCATTAATTTCTGTAAATTTGCTGTGGCAGTAGTACAATAAAGCTTTGGCATTAAAATGAAAATGTACTTCAGTATTTTAAAACAGGTACTTTAAGTAAAAATGTGACTGTAATATTTAACCAGTAGAGTCTATACTGTCTCTCATGTAATGGAGTTGAGGACTTTGTCCACCACTGGCTCTCCTGAAAAGCTGAGCCCTCCTGTGGTGCAGACAGTCTCCAGCTGATCAGCCCTGATGGCTCGTTTCCCTCCCTCACGGGGAGAGTTCGCACCTGAGCAGGATGAACTCCCTAAAGACTGAAAGTGATTACATCATTGTCGAAATGCTCCTCAGCAGCAGGAGACCACCGTCCACCTGCAGCCTTCTCCCACAGGAGGCGGACAGACGCGCACACCCCGGCAGAGACACGATCTCACAGGTCATCTGAACGCGTCTCACCTGGTTGTTGATGCACAGCGCGAGGTGCTTCCTCTCCCGAGCCACAGCCAGGGTCCCGCCGCGCAGCCTCGCCTCCTCTCCCGGGTACATGCTCCTGGAAGGACAAGCTGAAGTTAGGAGGCTAAAAGTCTCCAGATATTCAACACAAAGATCCGTGAGCGCTGCGCACAGCCCGCTCTGCTGCCCGGCCAGCTGCAGAGCAGATAACGTCATGCAGGATCTCATCAGCTGTGCATGTGGAGGCACGCGCCCCCTCCTTACAGCCTGAGATAAAGTGTTGCAGGATGCAGAGGATGCAGAGCAGCACTGACCTGTACGCGCCGTTCCTCAGCATCTCCGCGGTGGTGCCACAGACTCGGGGATGAAGTGAGGAGTGAGCCGGAGCACAGGCAGCGCAGGACCACACTTGGAAAAATTTTCCTCGCAGCCAATGGGACGCCGAGCGTGCGCGCGCTTTTTTATGCCGCGTGCATTGACGGCGCCGTCGTTTGATTTGGCGATCGGCTCTAATCACGGCGTTAATTATTCTGCACGCGCATTCTCCCAGGGGGGGAGTGACTGCTTATCAGCCAATTATGTCCGTGTTTGGAGAGCTTAACAGTTTATTTGCCAACATTTACTTCACCTCTTTTTTTAATGGCATAACTGAAGAGAGCTCGAGGACAGGTGAGTCAGAGAAACTGGGCTCATAGGCGTTAATAGATCATTTAGGGAAACTCAAAGGGACAGTTCAGTAGTTTAAGGTAGGGCTATATGAGCAGGTATGCCTTAAGGGGTGCCAATAACTAACAGGGGCCCAAAATAAGTAATCTTTAAAATACATGTTAAGAAAGTCCACATAAGCAAAGACATTTCTCACACCGTGCTGGTATAGATATCTTCTTAGTCTTTTGTACTGCATATTGCACGTATCCTATGGCAGTGGTTCTCAAACTTTTCACAGCCTGTACCCCTTCAGCCACTTGACCTCCAGCCATGTAACCCCACCTCCCACATTTAACACGCATAACATACAAATAAAATCTATTAAAGTGAATCATTTCTCACTAAATAGATTTATTTACCAGTAACGTCAGTGGGCAACACCAGCTCACCTTTTAAAAATAAATAAATGTACACTTCTTAAACTATTCAGTTATGAACTGGAAGCTGTTGCAAAGTCATCACAGCTTTAATAAGAAGCCTGTCTGACTGAACTTATGTTAATATAAGATATTCAGGATAATTCAGGACAGATTTTCACAATACAAACATTTGCCAGTTTGAACTTGAACTACTGAAACAACTGTTCAATATCTGAAAGGTATTTGTGTACCCCCTACATCACTTATGAGCACCTAGTTCGGTACTCAATGTTGTAGAGTAAGCATCAAAATTCTTGTTAAAGAGTGTTCCTGTGGTCAGTTCAGTTGCATCACTGAATCTACAGCTGTAAGAAATGCTGCTGGATAACTTCATCATATTTTCAATGCTCACCAGTGTAGCATGGTAGAGCATTCAGCTTAGGGGAACTTTAGCCTAGCATTCACCAGGTGAAGCTGCTGCTGTTCACAGTATTCAGACAACCCTGAGGACTAAAGACTGTCCATAAAATGGTCAAACAACAGGAGTCCAGGCCTGAAGAGGAAGCAGCTCCAGCGTTCACCAACAGAGATGAACGCAGCTGTAGCTAAGCAGAGGCCGAGTCTTTCCGTTTACCTACATGTTAGTTTAAACTTTGGGATTTCTTAAAGATGCTATGAGGAGTTTCTAAGTAATTACAAAAAAGTCTCCCTTTTAGATATATGCCTGATGGAAATACACACTTTAAGATGAGTTTTATAGCATCAAAATAAGTTATCTATAAAAGCTATTCTTTAGCTTCGTGGTCGGGTCGGACAGGGCTGGACTGGCCTGGATACTCAACTTCGGGAACAAGACAATTAAAAGTAGAGCAAATTTATATTATTCAGACATGTCTTAGAGCACCGGGCTGTAAGTAGCCATATATAGCCGGCTACAAAACTACGATACTAAGTTTTCCAAAAATTGCTTGTTGTCACACATCAAAAACTACCGCTACGTAACTAGAAAGAGATACATTACCTCGTCGCTTTGCATCCTGTAAGTTGTCGAAAAAAGAAGATGCAGAGTTCTGAGGAAGGTCCGAGCTGCATTCATTAGCATCACAACAAACACACGCTTTGGCTTGGGTCACGTCTTTACGACAGTCGCTGCGCGTGCTCATGGGTAGCAGAGTCTTTATGTCACCGGAAAAAGATTCTCCTCATAGCACCTTTAAAGCAGCACTAAGTAAGATTCCAGCTTTCTGCTCTCTAGTGCCCCCTGTGGTTGCTGAGTGTAACTGCACTGCCATACACCAACATGCTTTTGTTGACATACAGAGACAAACAAATCATGTGGACTGATAAGGTTCAGTCTGATCATGTTCACACAAGTCAACAATAACAGGGCTAAATCAGCATCTGTCGGACATCCCTCCTCGACTTTCAGCTCATGCTAGCAAGTAAACCCCGGGCCAAAGTTTATCCTGTCCAGGTATTTAGCTGGTAACTTTTTCTTTTTCGTCTCCACTGATAAACTTTTGTTTTCTTCGGGTTTTCAGTGGGTGGTATGCAGCGTCAGCGCAGCTTTACTGCCACCTACTGTGCAGCAGTGTGAGTCAGAAGTCCCCATTTCATTTAGGAAAATAAGAGCATAATTACTTTAAACTAAATTCTGCTAATTAAATCCGTTTTAAACATTCAAAAACTGCTGTGTATTCTCTTTTTCCCAACGTATAGCTTGCACTTTGAGGGGGAAGTGATGTATGCTGTAAAGTAGTAAAAATGTGTAGGTTTTTTTTTAAATGTATTTTTTGGGCATTTTGTGCCTTTATTGATAGGAGAGAGACAGTGGATAGGCTTGTGAAAGGGAGTTAGAGATCAGGGGAAGACACTCTGCAAACTGGTCACAGGCTGGATTTGAACCTGGACCAGCAGAAGCATGTACATGGGACGTTCATGGTTGCTAACCACCCCGCCAAACCAACACCCCGAAAAAAAACGTGTAGTTTTTAGTGTGAAGTGTGTCTACCATCCACATCGAAGTTACATAGTGCCAGTGAAGATGATACAGACCTGCTGACCATGACAGAGGTGTCATTACAGCTGCTGTAAGGTGATGCACCATCACTATGACTCTAGAAATATTATGTTAGGGTGGTAGAATTACTTGTGCTGGTTTGTTAGGCCTCGACTTGGCTTGAAAGTTGGCAAAAATGTCAGTGGGTGAAAGCTGTAGGTCACCGCGGTGTGGCCAATAGACTGTAGGGAGAAAAAAAAGATCAGTGTGTCACATGCTTCAAAAAAGCCAGAAGGCCAGAAAAGACCCAACAAGGCCTAACCTGCACCATGACAGTCATGACATGTTTTTTAAGTTTTATTTTATTGCAGATTTCTGGTTTTGTAAATAAGAAATGGCTGCAACACATTGAAGAAACAGTTGGAAGAAATGAAAGATTCAGAGTAAGAAGGAGAGCAGAAACGGTCTCCATTGATAAAGTGACAGTTCATCAGTGTGCCAAAATGAAATAAGCAGATCTGTGGAAACTTTCTGGAACAAACTAAAGGAGCCCAAAGTTCAGGAGTGACTACATGAGATCAGAGTTTGAGCTTTTATAAAATACATCAGTCGGTGCAGCACTATTACCATCAAGGCTGAAGAAAGCAGGACAGAGCAAGTCCAAACTCTCTTATTGTAAACTTACAGCAGTCATGTGTGATTACACAAACTTTATCTTCATAAGCACAGTTTGATTAGACAGACTGTGTGATGAAGGAAGAGTGAACCAGGAAATATGTCTATATTAGAGCTGGGAAATTAGTCAAGTTTTAATTTTAATAACAATTACTGACCTCCAGAGTTTTGAAAACTCAATAAAAAAGACTTAAAGGTTATTGTAACGCACATTGGAGTGCACTTACTTTGGTTTTTGTCCATCTATAATTAAATTTATGTGTTAATTTTCACATATTCTCATTTATTGCTTGATCTTCAATGTTTAAAAGAAGTGTTTAGAGTTTATAGTTAGAGCCAGAGCACATTTATCAGCTGTAATAACTCATTTTATTCATTAAAAATAAGATTATTTGTACATTCAACAGGTCACATTAATGCCTGACTGGTGAGGAAACATTTCTGATCACTGTAAAGTTTTTTTATTTCCACTGGAAGAGTTTAGGAGATGATAATAAGAGAGGCCCTGTATTATGGAGCATCATGCAGAGACGAATCGGCGCCCCCTACTGTTCACAGAAGGTTTAAAAACATCATCAGGGTGGGAAACTATGGTTACACGGAGAGTTACATGCAGACTAATCTGTCAACCAGAGGAAAAAAAATTTCAAAAACATCCAGAAACATCAAAAACTGCTTCTGAAATTACAAAAAGCTTCTTTTAAGGTGCATTAGATCCAAATGTTTGGATTCAAACTCGAGATAAAACAGTAACATTTAACTGGAACACAAAAGTGAAGAGAAAACATTTCAGTGCAATTAGAAAAATATTTCCAAAATATATAAAAGATGATTTCTTCACATTTTCAAAGTCTGTGTCACATCTCCCATCGCCATTTTTTAAGCTTTTATTTTTATTTTTTTACTAAACCGTGCAGCTGACCACCATTTGTGTTTGTGAGTGGGTCTTCAAGACTTTGAAAGGTAAGAAAAACAGTTTATCATATTAGTCAATAATTGCAAAAACCTCTAAGTACCTCCTAAGTCACCAGTTGCTAACCCCTGGTCTACATTCACTCAAACAAAATGTGTTTGTGCAACAAATTAAAAAGAAATAATATTTAAAGATGAGTGAGAAATGAATCTGTGGTCATACTGATATGTCAGAAAATGCCTCCTCAGTCTAAGTACTCCAAGTATCATTCACTCTTCTCAATGGTTGATAAAAACTTCAGAGTACGAGGAGCGTAAGTGTTAAAAAAGGACAATGTGCATCAATCCTCTTTAGTGCATACTTGTCTTCAGTCACAGCTGCAGGGCTGCAGGTGAGTCCACCTGAGGGTCACGGCTCATTTCAAAACACTCCTGTACGCCAGTGAGGACAGGTGGGTGGAGCAGTGGTCCGGGAGCTGAGAGCAGAATCAAGGAATTAATATTTATTTTGAAAATGTAAAAGAAAGTAATGATGGAAATTTTTTTGGACAAACAAAAAAATCAGTAGATTGAAAATTCAGCAGTTTTGGCAAACAATCCAAAAACAAATATAAACAAGATACTGCGAAAACCACAGTTTAACTTCTTTTACATTTCAAAAAGGAGTGGAATTAAGTTAAACTTTTTAATTTCCACCCCTTCTCCATTGCGGAATAATGAAAATAATCCAGTCAGTTTACCTCCAATAATAATAATCCTAATAATTATATTAATAATAATAATCCTATAAATTCATCGGCTATATATCTAGATATTAGATATATCCATAGATATTAGTATAGTACATGGTATATACACATGAAGAGCTCTTTTGCAAAAAGCTATAAATCCATTTTCATTTAGAAAAATTACATTATTTACCCAGACCCACCATTGGGTTGGCAGGGGAACTGAACTTTGAAATACAGTTTAAACAGGGATATATAGTTTTCTGGCATTAAATACTGATAGGGCAGGTAGTACAATCAGTATACAAAAGAATAACACTGAGTAATATATTTTTTCCTTAATTATAGCATTTTGGTAAAGAACTCTTCATATATATAAATATACGTTTTATAAATCTATATCTCCAAACCTTTACCCTGAATCTTTCTAAATATTTTTAAACACCCAACATATATACAGGACTGCATGATTTACAGATAAGTACAGTTTACACATTATTACAATACCCAAAACCAGTGAAGTTGGCGCGTTGTGTAAATCCTAAATAAAAACAGAATACAATGATTTGCAAATCCTTTTCAACTTATATTCAATTGAATACACAGCAAAGACAAGATACTTAACGTTCAAACTGAGAAACACTTTTTTCTTTTTCAAATAATAATCAACTTAGAATTTAATGGCAGCAACACGTTGCAAAAAAGTTGTCACAGGGTCATTTTTACCACTGTGTTACTTCGCCTTTCCTTTTAACAACACTCAGTAAACGTTTGGGAACTGAGGAGACCAATTTTTGAAGCTTTTCAGGTGGAATTCTTTCCCATTCTTGCTTGATGTACAGATTAAGTTGTTCAACAGTCCGGGGTCCCCGTTGTTGTATTTTACGCTTCATAATGTGCCACACATTTTCAATGGGGGACAGGTCTGGACTACAGGCAGACCAGTCTAGTACCTGCACTCTTTTACTACGAAGCCACGCTGTTGTAACACGTGCAGAATGTGGCTTGGCATTGTCTTGCTGAAATAAGCAGGGGCGTCCATGAAAAAGACGTTGCTTGGATGGCAACATATGTTGCTCCAAAACCTGTATGTACCTTTCAGCATTAATGGTGCCTTCACAGATGTGTAAGTTACCCATGCCTTGGGCACTAATACACCCCATACCATCACAGATGCTGGCTTTTGAACTTTGGGCCTATAACAGTCCAGATGGTTCTTTTCCTCTTTGGTCCGGAGGACACGACGACCACAGTTTCCAAAAACAATTGTAAATGTGGACTGGTCAGACCACAGAACACTTTTCCACTTTGCATCAGTCCATCTTAGATGAGCTCGGGCCCAGTGAAGCCGGCGGTGTTTCTGGGTGTTGTTGATAAATGGCTTTGGCTTTGCATAGTAGAGTTTTAACTTGCACTTACAGATGTAGACCAACTGTAGTTACTGACAGTGGTTTTCTGAAGTGTTCCTGAGCCCATGTGGTGATATCCTTTACACAGTGATGCCGGTTTTTGATGCAGTACTGCCTGAGGGATCGAAGGTCACAGGCATTCAATGTTGGTTTTCAGCAATGCTGCTTCCGTGCAGTAATTTCTCCAGATTCTCTGAACCTTTTGATGATATTACGGACCGTAGATGATGAAATCCCTAAATTTCTTGCAATAGCTGGTTGAGAAATGTTGTTCTTAAACTGTTGGACAATTTGCTCACACATTTGTTCACAAAGTGGTGACCCTCGCCCCATCCTTGTTTGTGAATGACTGAGCATTTCAGGGAAGCTGCTTTTATACCCAATCATGGCACCCACCTGTTCCCAATTAGCCTGTTCACCTGTGGGATGTTCCAAATAAGTGTTTGATGAGCATTTCTCAACTTTCTCAGTCTTTTTTGCCACTTGTGCAGCTTTTTTGAAACATGTTGCAGGCATCAAATTCCAAATGAGCTAATATTTGCAAAAAATAAAGTTTACCAGTTTGAACATTAATTATCTTGTCTTTGCTGTGTATTCAATTGAATATAAGTTGAAAGGGATTTGCAAATCATTGTATTCTGTTTTTATTTACAATTTACACAACGTGCCAACTTCACTGGTTTTGGGTATTGTACTAATTGCATGCAAGTACCTTTTAGTACTGATAACCCCACACATGGATACACAGACACACACACACACAAAGCAAAAAAATAAATATAAAAAGAAAAGAAAAGAAAAACATGCAGAGGGAGGAGTGTTCATAAAAAAAAAAAAAAAAAAGGATCATTTTAGGAGAAAAAAGGTTTTCATGAACATAACAGCAAAGTCAACCTCTGGTTTGGCAGCTATTTTCTCTTTTTACTGCACTGGTACACAATCAGAATTAATATTTCTATAACCACAGCAGACTTTTCCACTCTGCCTCAGTCCATCTCAGATGAGCACGGCCCAGAGAGGCCCAGAGAGGCCGGCGGTGTTTCTGGGTGTTATCTATGTTTGTTTTTGTCTTTGCACTTGACCTTGTAGATGTAGAGATGAACTGTGTTAACTGATGATGGTTTTCTGAAGTGCTCCTGATTCCACGTGCTGATATCCTTTACACAACAGTGCTGGTTTTTAACTGAAGGTCACAGGCATTCAATGTTGACTTGAAGCCTTGCTGCTTGCATGCAAAGGGTTTCTCTGATTTTCTGAATCTATTGATTTTGTGGACTGTAGGAGATAAAATCCCTCCTTAAGCTGTTGGACTATTTGATCACACACTTGTTACAGTGGCAAACGTCACCCCGTCCTTCTTTGCACTGCAGAACAAACATAAATCAATACAAGTACGGCAATTTACAATTATTTAGAGCATGTGCAACAAATTATTTGTGAGAAATGATACCTCCATCAAGGTTAGAATTTTGCAGGCATTTGTTGGTTGGTTAACAGATAAAGCTATGAACAGACTTTGATTACTATTATTTTTTAAAGTGATTAGATTTTTGTGGGGATCCAAATCCAGATAATAAATCAAATGTAAGACTTTTCTGATTGAGGCCCCACACTCTGCAGAGAAAATGGCTGCCATGCTAACACAGGAGTTGAGTTTTAAAGATCAGGTTCAGGTGTGAGGTGTGTGTTACGTACCTGTGCGCCCAGCCTGGAGAGGTACCTGTTGCGTAAGCCAAAAGCAGACATGGGTGCTAGCCTAGCAAGCTCACCCTCTGACACTTTACTGGGACGTCTTTTAGTCCTGCAGGGTGATAACAAGGCGGCCATCTTTAATCACCTGCACAGCGAGCTCCCACACGAGCAGCGTCAGATCATGAAGCACAGCAGAGGACTCATGTTTTCATGAATGGATTTAATTCAATGCCAACAATCCTGTATCAAACATGATTTAGTTTTACAAAAAAAACAGTTTTTAAGAGACTTCCTGTCGTCATGTGCAGATCAGGATGGCTGAAGCTGCACTGACGTCAACAAACCAAAGTGCATATTAGTGGCATCAGGGTGAGCAGCATGAATGATGCTTAATGTGCAATCAGGATATTTAAACACTACTGACCGGCCTCACACTGATGGGGCACGTGCATAAAGTGTTTCTGGATTGTTCCACCTCCCTCCTCATGCAGCATCGCCCACACACTGTAAAAAAGGCTAGTTGTTTTGACTTAAAAAATTAGTGCCTGGGCTGCCTTAAAATTTTAAGTTTTCTGAATTTAGAAATTTAAGTTCAGTTGAATTAAGAACGATTCAGATCAAGTGAACTTCTTAAGTTCAATAAACTTGCTTTTAAGTCAGCTCTACTTGTATTGTTTAGTTTAACAAACTTCTAAAAGCAATCCAATTCCAATAGTATTTTTTTATGCCAACACAGTAATTAAACTTCTGTAAACTACAGTTTTAAAGGTAAAACAGCTTGATCTATATTTCTCTTTAACTTTTACTCATTTTGTTCTGCTTTGACACAAGTTTATAAAATAAAGTAAATATTTGCTTTAAGAAAAACAATCTTAAAAGCAGAAAAAAGGTCTTTAAGTATTTAAAGGGTATTATTGCCAGACAAACCAAAACAGCTTCTGTTCTTCATGCTTTAATAACACAATGTTTATCACATGTTCAATGTGGAGAGCAAAACAGCTCTGAACACATTCAAGATACATTTGACACAAAAAAGTGCTTGCAGAAAAATGCATCCTCATCCACAAATGTTCTTTAACTTTTACTAAAATTGGTCTGGCTTGCATGACGGCTCGTTTGGTGGAAAAGAGCTTATAGCTCACATCTTTGACTGTTTTATGTCTTTATTCACATTTGTGGATGAGGATCAGTGACCTGAACTTCAGATCAAGTAGTTTTACCTTTAAAACTGTAGTTTAAAGAAGTTTAATTACTGTGTTGGAATAAAAAATACTATTGGAATTGGATTGCTTTTAGAAGTTTGTTAAACTAAACAATTCAAGTCGAGCTGACTTAATAGCAAGTTTATTGAACTTAAGAAGTTCACTTGATCTGAACCGTTCTTAATTCAACTGAACTTAAATTTCTAAATTCAGAAAACTTAAAATTTTAAGGCAGCCCTGACACTAACTTTTTTAAGTTGAAGGTGCTATGAGGAGAATTTGTTACCAGCGACATTAAGACTCTGCTACCCATGAGCACGCGCGGCGACTGTCGTAATGCTGCGTTCCAGTAACCTCGGAACTGAGGTGACATCATCTCCGAGTTATCGGCGTTCCAGCTGAAGTCGGGAAAAAACATGCCGATCTACCAGGCTATTGTTAGATGTTGTTAGCTCGGGAGTGGCGAGGTTTCGCCGAGTTCCCAGTAGGAAATTCCGACTTTGGGGGATGTTCCAGTTGCAGTTTCCTACTCGGAACTTGGAAATTCCTTCTTCTGACTACAACTGGAACGCACCAAAAGACACAAGCCAAAGCGTGTGTTTGTTGTGATGCTAATGAATGCAGTTCGGACCTTCCTCAGAACTCTGCATTGCTTTACAACTTCTTTTTTCAACAACTTACAGGATGCAAAGCGACGAGGTAATGACGTATGAGGGTAAGCTAATGGTAGCTACCGTTAGCATGCTATGTCGTCGCGCTCATGACTCATCAATGACGACATTGTCTGACCAACCAGAAGCCGGCAGTCGGTGATGTCATCTTTTAGTAAAGACTCAGCTCGCTTGGAACCAGAGCGGAGTAGGTACAAAAACTAGCTTGTTTTAGGAGGTACCAGGCTAGTGGAAACACACTGCAAATCGAGTAGAGCCGAGAAGAGTAGGGCCAAGGTGTGCTAGTGGAAAAGGGCCATTACAGGATGCAAAGCGACGAGGTAATGTATCTCTTTCTAGTTATGTAGCGGTAGTTTTTGATGTGTGACAACAAGCAGTTTTTGGAAAACTTAGTATCGTAGTTTTGTAGCCGGCTATATATGGCTACTTACAGCCCAGTGCTCTAAGACATGTCCGAATAATATAAATTAGCTCTAGTTTTAATTGTCTTGTTCCTGAAGTTGAGTATCCAGGCCAGTCCAGCCCTGTTCGACCCAACCACGAAGCTAAGGAATAGCATTTATAGATAACCTATTCTGATGCTATAAAACTCATATTAAAGTGTGTATTTCCATCAGGCATATGTCTAAAAGTCAGACTTTTATGTAATTACTTAAAAACTCCTCACAGTCTCTTTAAAACAACGAGCCTTTTTTACAGTGCAGGTGTTGTAGTTTGTACCTGTGACAGAGATGCTGCATCGCCCTGCACTTGTAGATCAGTGCAGCAAAATCAGAACTGAACAACGGAGGGAGATAAAAAATGATTTTTCAGCAGGTGTTACGTCCCCTGCAATATTCTGTGGACTAATTTCCTCGCTGAGGTAGTGAATGTTTATCATCTCCTGTGAAATCCTGATGAATCACAGGGAGAATAATCGAATTCCAAGTTAGTGGAATGATTGGAGTCTAACAGTGCGTGAATGTTTATCTCATCCTTCAGAAGACAGGAGTGAAAGTTGAAGAGTTTAGGGCACTGCTCACTTCAAGTTAATCACCTGAGCTTAATGAACGACTTAAACACTCCTCATATTTTCTACGTGGAGCTGGATCTTAAAGGTCAATAAAACAATTAGCAGAAAGAGAAATGGCGAACATCATTAGGCGGGTAAATGGATTCCTAAGTGTGCTGCTCTCCTACTCCTATCTTTACGGTATAATGTGCCATTTGGTGATGCAACATAAAGTGAATTCTTGTGAAACTTCAAATGCAGAGAAGAGCAGATAAAGGAATTAAGATATAAAAGCCAGAGCAGTAAAACTCGAACAAAAGAAAAACTATGCTCTTCTGAGATTATCGGCCATAAAAGGTCAATGATGCATATGATTAAACCGAGAGGAAGGGAGATTTTGATCGGCAATTATTTGTTACTGCTGACATGATATGAACAAAAGCTGCAACAAGGCAGGTCGTAACAGTTTGTACAGAGACAAATATAAAAACATTCACAAAGTTCCTTATATACACATATAAAACAGCTGAATTAATAAAGGAATATCATTGGTAATGCATTAAAATCAAATCGAACGTTTTCCTCTTTTTAGAGGACGTAGGCACCTGTGTACAGCATTTAAAAAAGTGATTTTAGCTTGACCAGCAACTTTTCTCTCTGTTTTAAAGGGATAGTTCAGGTTTGCTCGAGGCCCATGGCACTATTGAATATGATGCTGCTAAAGTATAAACATGAAACTCTTCAGTGATCATGATAAAAAAACCGACCAAACACTGCAAAACACACGTAAAAATAAGACTTTTAAAAAATTTCAATCAATGTAACTGATTTCATTTTCTTTAACAAATTGAAAAGCTTTGATTGGTTTAGAGAAGCTCTGTTCATTTCATCATTCATTTTGTTATTTGTAAACATGCACCAATTGATTGGCCAGCTGATTGTTTGCGCCAAATTTTGGGAGACCGGCAGGCCCGCGGTATTTTTACATTGAAGCAGCCACAAACATGCTGCATTCGGGCTTTGTTTACTTTTTGCACCACAAGGAAACCCAAAGCTCGGGACACTTTATTAGTGCTTTACATTGTAGCGTTAAGTGTTGTTAGTTTGACCTGTAGACAAACTTCAATCTAACATTCTAATATTGTCATGGATAAGGAGTGAACCAGCTGCTCTAATCCTCAAACAGCCTAGTTATGGTTTAATGTTTTGCCATCGGCGGCGTGGAGCCCAAAGTAAACCTTATGATTTCCTTTATTAAAATCAAAACACTGCTGTGCTCTTTTTTTTGGCAAGATGCTCAAACAGGCCTACAGTGTAACCTGTTGGGTAAGCATTGTTTATTTTTAAATGTGGAAAATAAAAGAATAAAAGAACTGATATGATTTAGTTCTTTGGGCAGAAATATTAAAAACTTTTAATTTATGTTTGAGAGAATGACCTCATGTAAAGTTAAAACAAGGTGTTGTTTTTAATAAAATAATAAAAATAATAAAATTTAATAAAATAAAACTGGATTATTGAAGGGGTTTGCTGTCAGCTATTAAAAACATTGGTATCGGTAAAATCAGTACTGGCAGGTCAGGCTTTGTAAAGACCTGTGATCAGCCAGAAAATTGTGATTGGTGCACCCTTTGTTATTTTGTTGTGTATCAAACTTGAGATGCAGCCACGCAGGCATAAAAGTGAAATTTGATCTGTGACGAGGCTGTATTTTAGTGGTTATAACTTCAATGAAAACATTAGTTTGTTCTGGTTTTCAAATCAAATTTTAGTGCAAATATTGTTAACTGTAATACTGCATATATATACAGATTTTTTATATATTGTTAAATATTGTTAATATTGCTGAAAGGCTCATGCTCATTCATTTATTTTCATTTAGTTGTATTGATGCTATTTTCTATTTTATTCTTATTACTTATAGTTTCATTTGTAAATCTTTTCTGATGTTTCTTTTGTATCCTGCTGCTGCTGTAAATCTGGAATTTCCCCCTGTGGGACTAATAAAGGTTTATCTTATCTTATCTTACTATGACAGAAAGAAAAAAACCAAGTCAGCTAAACTGCACTCTACAGCAAGATTATTTACTTTATATTTTCCACTTTTTCTTTTCGGAGCCCTCGAGTTTGGAACTTTTCATGATGCACTAAACAGCACAAGCTACAGTACAGGCCAAAAGTATCCACCCTTTGCTCTGATTACTGCTTTGCACACTCTTCATTCTCTTTATGAGCTTCAACAGGTAGTCACCTGAAATGGTTTTCTCTTCTCAGGTGAGCCTTTCCAGGGTTAATTAATGGAGTTTCTTGTCTTATCAATGGGGTTGGACCATCATTTGTGTTGTTCAGAAGTCAGGCTGATGCACAGCCCACAGCCCTATTAGACAACTGTTAGAACCAATCAGCTAAGTTAAGAGAAACAAATGGCCATAATTACTTCAGTGAGAATCTACAATGGAATTAGAGATGAAAATAAAGAAAACACATTGAATGAGAAGGTGTGTCCAAACTTTTGGCCTGTACTGTACGTGTCCTTGCACTAGCAGAGTGCTGCAGAGGATCGGGAGCTGTAACTGAAGCATAAACTGAAGTAAATCTATTCAGCACTGATCAACGTGGCAACAGGGCTGCTTTAGATTCTTCTTCATACACCTGCACCACCAGGTATCCTGTGATCCTCCACAGCAGTTTATCCCTCTTTCCAATCGTGACACACATCACAGCGCATCTGCATCACTTAAGTAATCCTGTTTAAACCCGGTAACAATTGGCTCCTGTCAGCAGTTTGAAAGGATTTAACTGGCTCCCCTCCGATCGGCCTCAGTGGGAACATCACACCTGGGTTAACCCACTAATTTATGGATGACGTCGGTAACATCGCGCCCGTCCCGTACGTCAGTAACTTGTGTGACTCTTTGACGTCTAAGCAACAAATTCCATCCACCTTCATATCATCAGCGCAGAGTTTGTACATTTTTAAAGAGATAAAAAAGTACAAAGTACAAGAAAACATGTCCACGGCCTCCTTCCCACTGTTAATATGGCCATGTTACGTAGCGCTGATGATGTCATCAACGTGATGACATCATCTTGATGCGCCAGAGGAAAAAAAGCAGCCATGCAGCTCGTCTGCTGCTAATTAGAACGGGTCTGCTGGCAGTGGGAAAGAAGTCAGTCTCTGATTGTTCACAGGTTAACCCTTTTTAGTGTGAAAGTGGTATCATTTTATGTTCAGTTTTAATGAAGTTAGTGTTTGTTTCTTCCACTGATGACATGAACAGCTGATGAGGAAAACTTACCTTGCTAGTGGAAGGATATCACATCACAAAGTGGCTCCAATCACAGGTGTTTAGTCGAGGAAAAGTGAAAACAGTAAAAAAAATCTTACTGTAACGGCTCGTGCAGTGTAGACTTTAAACTAAAAGTGAGGCCATTATAAGATGGGCCAATCGTATCCTGTTCCATGGGCCTCAAGCAATCTGACTTCAAAACCCTGAACTATCCCTTTAAGAGCTAAAAACACACACTCTCTCTCTCACACATGCGCTCTCTAACACACCCAGTGGAGTCTTTGGAGATGAAGAAGTCGTTGTGTGGGGTCAGGGCGTCCCAACTCTTGTTCAAAGTCATTTGTCAGAGTCCTGCAGGGACGAGTTAAGCTACAAATTCATGGTCAGTTACGTGAAGCCAGGGCCAGACAGTCAGTCCAGGTGAGAAGAGCCAGTGGGCGGAGTCAGGAAGTGCAGTCCCGCCCCATGGCAGTTGATTGACAGCTCTGTGGGGGGGTGGACAGTGCAGCATACTGGCTCTGATGCCCAGGACTATGTGAGTTCCCTCATCATCATCATCATCTGGAAAATATTAGTCAGACCACAAAGATTAGTCTGTGATGTCACTCAGAATAAGAGGCCTGTTTGTTTTGCAGAACTGTTAAATATCACATAATAATATAATATTAGATATAAGAGAAGACAGGAGGACAGGCAGAAAGGTGAACCCACAGAAAGCTTGAAACAACCAAGAAGAAATGTGCTGCATATAAACTAATAAACCAACGACAGCAGGAGCGTCTGACACAGAAGAGTCCAAACATGAGGCCATGAAAACCAAACTGAAGTGAATTCACTCATCTGTTCTGCTTTAAAGAGCCACTTCCTCCATATTTGGTAAAGAAGTGAAGGGTCAGCACAGTGAGTCAGTAACACAATTAAAGTCACAACATCCCAAAGGTCGTTACAAAACTCAAGTGAAATATGAACACTAAACTCTTCACTACAAAGTTAAAAAGGTTTCTCATGGCTTATTATACACTATATTTCCAAAAGTATTCGCTCCCCCATCCAGATAATCAGACTCAGGTGTTCCAGTCACTTCCATGTCCACAGGTGTATAAAATCATCACCTAGGCATGCAGACTGCTTTTACAAACATTAGTGAAAGAATGGGTCGCTCTCAGGAGCTCAGTGAATTCCACAATGGAACTGTGATAAGATGCCACCTGAGCAACAAATCCAGTGGTGACATTTCCTCACTCCTAAATATTCCACATCACCAAGTGCAATGCAAAGCGTGGATGCAGTGGTGTAAAGCACGCCGCCACTGGACTCTAGAGCAGTGGAGACACGTTCTCTGGAGTGACCAATCACGCTTCTCCATCTGACAATCTGATGGACCAGTCTGGGTTTGGAGGTTGCCAGGAGAACCATACTTGTGGGACTGCACTGTGCCAAGTGTAAAGTTTGGTGGAGGGGGGATTATGGTGTGGGGGTGTTTTTCAGGAGCTGGGCTTGGCCCCTTAGTTCCAGTCAAAGGAACTCTGAATGCTTCAGCACACCAAGACATTTTGGACAATTCCATGCTCCAACTTTGTGGGAACAGTTTGGAGCTGGCCCCTTCCTCTTCCAACATGACTGTGCACCAGAGCACAAAGCAGGTCCATAAAGACATGGAGGACAGAGTCTGGTGTGGATCAACTGGACCGGCCTGCACAGAGTCCTGACCTCAACCCAATAGAACACCTTTGGGATGAATTAGAGCAGAGACTGAGAGCCAGGCCTTCTCATCCAACATCAGTGTGTGACCTCACCAATGCTCTTCTGGAAGAATGGTCAAAAATTCCCATAAACACTCCTAAACCTTGTGGACAGCCTTCCCAGAAGAGTTGAAACTGTTATAGCTGCAAAGAGTGGACCGACGTCAGATTGAACCCTATGGATTAGGAATGGGATGGCACTTAAATTGATATGCGAGTCAATGCAGGTGAGCGAATACTTTTGGCAATATAGTGTATTTACCTATTTATTGTCTTATAGTATGCTTATTTATTTTAACCTTATTTCTTATCAAGATTTTTTATTGTTATTTTAGTCTTAGGTCACGTGTTCCCTCACTTCTAATGAAAGAAGGTGTTTCCTCAGTTCTCTTTCTGTTTTCTGTTAAGAGTTTTTTTGCTTGTGTCTTTGTATGTGTGTGTGTTGTGTGCAGATTGTAAGGGTGGGGGACGAGGCGGGGATGGGTTGTATTTTTCATGTATTCAATTTTCTGCTTTTTATCATATTAGTTTATTTTCTTCATTTCTGTGTGAAGCACTTTGTGTTGTAAAATTTTGTAAGAAAAGTGCTACACAAATAAAGTTTGACTGATTGAGTGATTTATATTTTAACAGTGATGCTCTGCAGATAACCTGAGGTGAGGACAGGCTTCCTGCTCTTAATTAAACACACTGTACCTGTGGAGCTGAGACACTTCTGCTGCAACAACAACTCAAGAACAAATAAAAGTCTCATCAGCCAACGCAGCGAGGATAATGTGACTCATTACCTCTGAACGCTCCTGAACCTTGTCAGCTATTAAAAGCAGAAGTTGTGGACCTGCAGTAAAACGGAGCATAAACCTGCTGGTGTGCATGTGAGTCATGTGGCTGCAGAGCAGAATATGGGATTAAAGAGCAAAACCATAAAAGCATCACTTTAACGAGGAAAACATCAACATTATCTGGAAGTGCTGACTTAATGTGTCGATCAGTCATTTTAAATGTCAGTTTTACCTCGCAGGCGCTGCAGGGACTAAACTAAAAATACAAGCTCACAGATTTGAGCTAAACGACGGTGACAAGTTGAGCTGAGGACACAGTCAGAGTAAATCAGAGCGCAGCCTCGTTCTCCTGCTGCCTGATCACACGAGTGGGTTTTTAATTATGTTTCTGAGATGCTGGGCTGTTTGTTAAAGTGGGTGGAAAAGCAGTGATGGAGGGCGAAGGGTCGAGGCTACTCACTCGGCTTCTGAAGAGGTCTCTTTCTGAAGTTTGGCTCGGGCTGCGGCGGAGCGGTTCAGGCCTCCTCCTGCAGAGAGAGAGGGAGACGGAGAGACCATGAAGAGGCCGAGCGTGGCTGAAGGGGACAGACTCACGGACGAGTGGCAGTAAAGTGAAGAGAGAGGGAGGGGAAATGAAGACGAACGGAGACTCTTACCTCTGAGGTAGTCCACGAAGTACAGCATCACCACTGCCATCAGTGCAACTGCAGTCAGACAGAGATTCCAGAATAAAGATCATTCATTAAACTATAAGATAACTATTAGATTAGTTTATACTTATTCCTTCTCTTTTTTGCTCATGCAAGCTGAAAGGCTTTAGAAAACTGCAGATTCAGCTACTGTCTTGTTTTATACCGCTTTCACACTAAAGTTAGCGGGTTTTGTCAACAAGGGTTAACCCGCTAACAATCAGCAAGTGACTCTTTCCACTGGCAGCAGATGAGCTTAGTGGCTGTTTATTTTCCTCTGGCACATAAAGCTGTTGTCATCACGTCGATGACATCATCAGCACAAAGTACACGGCCATGTAAACAATGAAAAGGAGCATGGGAGAAGTTGACATGGTTTTTGTTCCTCTTTAAAATAATGAAATAATAAAAACAAAGTCGGCGCTGATGATACAAGTCATTGTACTAATCAAAAACAAAAAGTAGACCCCGTCTCTGTAAAGAAAAAAAACTCCAATAAAAACACACACAAAAATCAAACAATAAATTAAATGGAGTTTATACAGTTCCTGAATTGTTTGTGACATGTACGTTCTACCAGTCAATTCGTACTGTCCATCAAGCGTTCGTAACATCGCTGGCTTTTCAACCGTATGAAAGGGTTGCATTTCTTTTGCAATGTAGGGAACGACACTGTTTGTGAGCGCACCATTTAGCATTGTTTTATTTATATTTACTTTGCAGACCAAACGCCTCAGTAAGCTCTGACTGTCAAGGACGAAGGCTCCGCTGCACCTCCCCTTCTTCATCACCACTACTTTCTTACAAATACGACATATCGGCTCGTCGGTGTTCATGAGCTCACACCTTGTTCATTCTGTTTAAAACCAAAATATTCCCACACTGTGGCTGTGGCAGCCGGCTTAGGAACCGTAGCTTTCGTGCCATCAATCATATTAGTGTTTGTTTCCTTGTTACTCCTCAGTACGCTCCTCAAATACTGAGTGAATGACAGGTGCTCACTCTGCTATAAATCCGCTAAATCCATCATAAAACTAACACACCCAGGTGTTCAGAAAGTTGCACAGAGTGAGCCATTTTCTCATTCAGCCTGTTTGATAGAAAGAGAGGTGGAAAACAAACATTTTTATTTATCGTGCGGTTAATTGATTTATTGATTATCATGACAGGCCTCTTAATCCCTTTTTTAATCTTACTTTAAAAATCAGTGAAAAAAGCCTCAACTTGAGGTAACTTTCTTGAAATTCATTAGATTACTGTGGCAGATCAAAAGATTGTTCTCCACCCCACAAAAACTAAAGAGAACTAGTCGAGAGAACTTGGTGGGTTTTGTCTTTGACGAGATTCATGTAACATTTAGGTGCCAGATGACACATCTATGTAGGGCTGGACGATTTACCTAATCTCAGTATCATGATTAATTGAAACTCTTGCCTCCATTGCAGTTGGTGAACAATTACAACAATCCAAAATGTGCCCAAACAACAGAGACAATATTTTTCTTGGCTACAAGGTTGTCTGATAGATTAGTGCTTGTCTCCTCCATGTTGGCAGTAAGTCTTTCGCTCTGGCGATAGTGAACGCAGACTGTATGGAGGTAGGGCTGGGTATCGATTCAGATTTTCTGGATCGATTCGATTCGATATTACAAGGTCTCAAATCGATTCGATTCATGATTCAATTACATATTTATTCAGTCTGGGATATCTTAGTTAAAATAGTGCTGTAAATTTTAAAAAGTGACTTTTTGACCTGGTACATCATGAAAAATTGTTTTAACATGAAGAACTAAATCCAAAACAGTTACATTAATCATATTTTAATGATATGCATTAATGCATATTCTGCATATTACTTCTGCATATTACTTTTCTGCACATCCAAAGAAGAAAAAACGACCTAAGTTAAAAGATCGATCTTTGGATTTTATGGATCGATTATGAACCAGCTAAAGGAAAATCGATTATATCGATTTTTTTAACCCAGCCCTATATGGAGGGGGGCAGTCACGTGACTTACACAGGGAAAATAAACAAAATTATTGACATGAATAAAATTACTTTGATTCGAGGGGCTAAATGTTGATTTGGATTATTTTTCGATTAATTGTCTAGCCCTACATCTATGTGGTATAATTTAACGTAAGACAAGACGATAGTCTAAGGACTGAAGTTCTCATAGTCTGAGCTAACGGCTAACAACAGGGTTTAGCTGCTACGTCATTCTGTGGCTTGATGTGATTGGTCTGTGAAGAGTTACAGGCAGACAGATCGCCCAATCACCTGCTGCTCTGACATTTTAAGGCTCTGCCCCCCAAAAAAGCAAAACATAGAAATGAGATTAACATGATAAAAAAACATAACGCGTAAAATGCGACTGTAACTATTAGTCGATTGTTACCGGGTTTAAACGGGTTTTTGTCCAGTCTGAAAGGGGTAATAGTTTCTTATTTTTGACCATCACTAATTTGTATTTTTAACTGTTCTTAAGTTGACAATTACAAATCAAAATAACGACATTAAATCCCAGGACTGAAGAGAAACTTACTGCAGATACAGGTGCAGAAAAACACCTCCAGCACCAGATACCCCCTGGTGTCCAGGATGGCTCCTGCTGCCATGGCGATGAGAGCGAGTCCCAGGTTCTGGATGGACTGCATGCTGATGGACAGAGAAAGGAGACGATTATCCATAAATCTGACATATGTTCAACAAGATCAGTCACAGCTGCTGTTTCATGGACATACAAGCCATAGGCCGTCCCTAGCTGATGCTCGGGCACCACGAAGGCCACCATGGGCCACAGCGCACAAGCCAGCAGGGAGTACGAGACACCCAGGAGAGACTGGAAAACAAACAGGACACACACGTGGTCATTATTCATTTTCTTTGACAGCAGATCTAACAAAGAATAAACTTGTTTGGCTTAAAGCTAGGGTTGGTAATTTTGGAAAACTAGCATGAAGACTGATTTAACTCCAAACCCTCAGCACAACATTTATGTTTTACAGGATCATTTTAACAAGTATAACAAAAAGTAAATCTAATCAAACTACTAGGAGTGGGAGAAAAAATCGATACACCTAAGTATCGCGATTTTTTGTCTGCCGATTTTAAAATCAATATTTGTATTCAAAAATCGATATCCCCCCCCCCAACACACACGCGCACACACACACTATAGGCGCTAAAGTCGCCAAACTGAGGCAAGCGACATTGCTGGATAAAACAGGCCATAGCTGTTAAAATAGTGCTGAGCAGATTTACTACTTTTCACCAGCAGATAGTGGACAGGTGACAGGTTTCGATTGAGAGTTTTGGCGTTTATTTATTTTAAAACACACACCGGACGAGGGACGCTTGCTGCAGAGGCTGAGCGGAGCAGAGAGAGACACAGAGTGATAGAGAGTACTCATGGTGATAGAGAGTACTCACGATGCCAAGAGTACTTCGTCATCTACTCTCCGCCTCTCATTCTGAGGAATATATACTCTCAGAGCATGACGGTCAGTCGTCCAGTGTGGAAGAAACTGGCAGCTTCTTTGTCCACCAGAGACTGGGAGCGGCTCAGTACACATTACGGTCCCGAGCAGTACATACCGAGAGCTTTTCCTCTCGACTACCGAAGAGTGTACATAGTCTGGGATGCAGGAAGCCCAAAACAGAAGTGACGGTGTTAGCGGAGAATGAGACCGCAGAGCTCTGGGCAGAGGAGGGAGAAGCCGGGGGTAAACAGTGCAGGCAGCAGAGGCGTTCATGGTCAGCCCGTAAATTACAGCGATGACGATGGCTGGGAAAACGAACCACTTTGAAACTATAGCCTTTTTAAATCTTGATAGCAAAACTGAATATTTCTTGAAAAAACTCTGTTGCCTGAAGGGATAATAAGCCACTTTTTATATGCAATCCAGGCTTTTGAAGAGAGAGTATAAACAGCTGGTTAAAATATATTGCTGAATAAATCCTAAAAACAGACTCACATGTGATGTGTATTTTTCCTGATATAGTCTGTAGGCATCATCATTGTTCATCTTTTTCACTAGTTTTAAAAAAGCTAACTAAAGATTGCAAAAATCGGCAATATCGTAGAATCGCAATTTAAATCGTATCGGCACCTAAAAAATCGTAATAAATCGTATCGGGAGAAAAGTGAATCGTCCCAGCCCTACAAACTACCAACCCTAGCTTTACGGGTAAATAAAGGTAGGTGGGCATTACCATGGCGATCCACGGGTTCCAGAAAGTGAAGGCTAGCATCATGTGAGCCGCGAGAGTAGCAATCACTGCAATCATCACCCAGATCACGTTCTTCCCCGTCTTATCAACCATGAGGCCCAGGATGGGGGAGGCAGGGGCTGAGATGATGTACACGATGCTGAAGAAGAGGGATGAAGGAGACAGAAGTTATAAATAAATGACAATCTTGTTAAGAAACTAAAGCTGAAATTGGGATTTTTTTTCAAAATAAATTTTGTTTTGTTTTTCGAGTCAAAAAAGTGTCTTGTCACTGCAGCATTTTTATCAATTTTAGATTACGGAAACTTGTTGTACATGCCTCTGAGGTTCATTACCAACTGTAGAGCCTTGACCATCACTGTGCACTGTATCCTCGAGTGGGATGGCCTTCTTTGTCCACCAGGAGACTGGGACATTAGTACACTTTTATTTACGAGGCCATGCTTGGACTACTGCCCTCCTACATTTGTAATTTGATCACTCAGAGAAGTGTTGATTCTTATGGTTTGTGTTCAAATAATCACTTTTTACTTTCACTTCCATTTGCTGCACAGAAATGGGAAAAAGGTCATTTGAATACTCTGCTCCTTCTTCATGGAACTTGTTGCAAAAAGACTGAAAAGTAACTTTCTTTCTTTCTTTCTTAAGATCCCCATTAGCACTAGCAAAAGCATTGGCTATTCTTCCTGGGGTCGAACACACAAAGTCAGACAAAATACACACAACACAAACAAGCAAGGTCAACAACAAAAAACACACAACCCCTAATAAAGTATACAAAACATAAACTTATTTACACTGATCTTATTTCCTTAAATGCATTTAAATCCAGATTGAATGGACTTGAGACAGCTTCCTCAAATTGTAACTGTTTTTTGCAATATTAATTGTTGACTGTAAATTGCCGGAATTTTACTTTGTAACTTTGCTGCCTCTTGACCAGGACTCCCTTGAAAAGAGGTTCTTAATCTCAATGGGACCTTCCTGGTTAAATAAAGGTTAAATAAAATAAATAAAACAAGGTTTTCTGTTGAGTTACAGCCCAATTCTCTGACATCAGGGTTCTGCTGGAGCCGGGGGTGACGCTCTATAACAGAAAATACTTATTAAAGGATGTCTTTAAACAGCCTGTTAGATTACTCCTTTATATTTTAGCTTCTCTCTTTTTAGAAAAACACGTCACCAAAAGAGCGAGTTTCCAAATATCTGATCTATTTCTACGATTTATTTCAAATATAGTCCAAGTAACAGTGAATTTGTAATTTAATTATTGTTGTTAATATTATTGTTCAGCCTTGCTCACATTAACCTCTTTAACACATGTTCATTTAGGATGCAGCTAAAACTGAAAACTTGTGGCCTTGTATCAAAACAGTCTTGTGGAGGCTGTAAGGCTCTGACATCACAAACCCCAGGATGTAAAATTACCTGCTGACAATGAGTTTGGACGAGAAAATGGAGATATATACAGATATCTTCAATTAAGAAACTTTTATGAGACATAAATTAAGGAGGAAATCTTAGTGGAAGGGAATGATGTGATTGGCAGTCCATGTTTAAGACCCAACATACATCAACCAGCTCTACAGATGGAGGGAGTTTGGTTGGAAAATTTTAACACGCTTTATTACAACAAAAAATCAAGATAAATACGGACATTTTTGGATGAGGTTTTGAGAGTCATGGGTAAAATTTTTGGACATAATATTCCTAATGATCCCCGCTATATGTATCTAGGACTGATACCAGACACTATTATAGGTAAAGAAGATAAATACCTGTTTAAGATTCTATCTTTTGCAGCTAAGAAAGCCTTTACAAGAACTTTGCTGAGAACTGATCCACCTGGACTGAGAAATCCGATACATGGAAGAAAAGACCTACAGTCTATGAACTATAACAGAGCTTTACACTGTAAGATGGACAAAATGGCATCTTAATGTGACAAAATAGAGTTTGTCCACCTTGTATTATTGTTCTTGTCCCTGTTTTTATTGTATGGAAGAAAAGTAAAAACATAAATTACCTGTTGACAGCTCTGGCTTCTGCTGGTGTGAAGCTGAATTTTTCAATGAAGAAAACTCTGTGAACAAAAAGATAACACGATTAGCCCACATAACTGACGTTATACTGATGATCTGAGAGCACAAATGCAATCATTATTTCTGCTGTTCAACTCAAGGACACACACAGCATCTGTTACAGTATTAAAGGATGTTGTCGAGAAAAGATAAAGATACTTATTTATGAAGTTTCAAATGAAAATACTATAAATATGAAGCACCTGATACATACAAACCTTGTTTTCAGTAGAGGTATTAATGAACAACGGGAAGGTATAGGTAAAAGTTGATAATTGTAAACCATTTCTTCTTCCGTTCTACTGTTTTATTTTTTATTATTTCAAATGAAAAACTATTTTTGTACTGTGCTGCTGATTTATTGGTGATACACTGATGAAAAATGGCGTAAGACAAGATAAGTCGAGCTTCCTCCTACTCCGTTTGGAGCATTGAACAGCATTAACACTTAAAGAGTTTCTGTAAATTATGTTTTAATTTTTTTTTTAATTTAATATTTTATTAAGCATTTGTTTGAAATAAAGATTATCAAATCAAATCAATCAAACCTTTAAGCTGAATTAAAAGTTTGATTTCATTACATTTTACGAGTGATCCTGCAAATACATATGTTGGAGAGAACACCATGTTTCTGCAGAGACATTAAACCCACATGCAAAGACTCCCCTCAGTCACTTTTTTTAGGTTCAGAGGCACCATTTTAAAAATGCCCTCCACGTTCATTCTGTTGAGACAGACCAGTGCTCTGACAAGCTCTCATCAAAACAGGCTAGGTCTTTGTAGACGTATTCTTTTCTGACAAAGACTGGACTATATCATGTCTATTTATTCGTCAGCAAGAGGAGGGGAAACATCTTCAATGTCGAAACCAATTCAGTTTTTATTTGGCTCATTACTTCACCCTGAAGTTATTGTTTAGTCAAATACAGACAAAATATAACCAACGACATTCAACTAAATCCTTAATCTGAGGAAACACTTATAAGCATGCTTACCTTTGGAATATTAATCAATGAGCAAAACTCAAGTTAAATTTACAATAGGAAAATATGTTCTTATAACAGAAATAAATGCACAGACAGTAGTTTTATCATAGGTTGGACTATTATAGGTTAGAAAGGATTATATTAAAGGTGTCTAATTAAGGAAGAGGTGCTGATGGGATACTCACTGTCCCAGTCCGATAAAGGGGAAAATGGCGACGTAGTATCCCACACAGATGATGAAGATGAGCCACAGAGTGAGGGGGAAGTCTTTCACATCTGTCAGCTTGATCACTTCACCTGAATCAGGACAACAATCACACACAGAGCATTTCAAGAACATGTGTCAGAGCATCTCATGACGTGTGTCACTTTGTTCTGTTTACAGCCATGATTATCACAATGTCTCTAATGTGAGGCAGCAAATCGTATAAGGCAGGACGAAAACAGAATAATATAGAACAGAATGCCCTTTACTGTCATTAAACTAAATGTATAATCAGACTGGAGTGCTTCTCCTTCGTCAGTGCAAACAGAAATTAAAAGTTAAGTATAAAATAGTGATAAGAAAGTGCAAGTACGAAACATAAGATAAAATCCTACAGGAAGGTGCAATTGAAATCTCTAGATACAAATATAATAACAAAGGATACATAAAAAAAGAAAGAAAGAAAATATAGAAATTAACTGCACAGGGTAGTTAAATACTTGCAGAATACTTATCGTGCGCAGGATGATCAATACTCACAGATGATTATATGTCACATAACTTTATTGCCCAGGTGACACAATACTGAGGTAATAATCAGGATTAAAATCCATTTTGATTTTCATGTTTTGCCAAGAAATTATACTTGTATCATTAACAAAAAATCTAACTGTGTTACATTTTAAAACAGTTTACAGTGTGACTTCTGCATGTATCAGTGAAGTCTAACACATGAAGACATCATGTAAGATGTAATGTTTTTATATTATAATTTAATTTTTGGTAATAACTATTGTAAGGAATCATTTAACATATATGTGGTATCATGCAGCATCTATTAAATGCATTATCAGAGTCAGAAATACTTTATTAATCCCCAACAGAAAATTCAGCTGTTTCAGTTGCTCTTATACAAAGTGTAGCAGTCTGAAATATCAGATTAAGACATTAGAATAGACAGGAGTATTAATTTAACTGAAATAAAGTAAAGTAAAATAAAATTAATAGCAGTAAAAATAAAAATAGATGAAATGAGAATGAAAATTAAGAAAGCAGGTTGGAACATGCAGAGCCTTCAAGCAATATCAACTTCCTTACGAAAGGAAATACGGTTAAAGGAGACATATCATGCTGATGCATGATTTAATACTTAGATATAATATAATAAATTTGAAAACAAGACCTTACACCCCCTTAATTTTCAAAAAATGACATATTGTATTTTTTCTGATATCCTAGAACGAGATTTGATGCCTCTGAAAATAGGTCATTGCGAGATGACCGCGAGATTTAAATTGTCGTGACGACACGAGGTACATTTCTTTTTATTGGAGTAATCTGATAAAACACTTCCTCCCCTGTGATGTCCGTTAGCCCCAAAACCGTCACCGAGGAACACATTTGTCCAGCAGCAGTATATAGATCCCTGGCTCACATTCACTCATTACCAGCTCTGGCCTGTAGGGGGACTCAATACGCGGTCGCTGCTTTGAGCCTGCCGGAAAATACAGTAGAAGAAGAAGGACAGGCTGGCTCTACCCCCGAAAGAACTGACCAATCAGAGCACAAAGGGCTGTGACGTTGCGGGGTTACTGTAGGTCATCCTGAGATCCAAGTGTTTCAACAAGCGCTTGTTAATGGCCTAAAATGAGGATTTTGAGAACGCTATTGTGGGGCAATGAAGGAACTAAATGACTTGTACTGAGAGCAGAAATGCTTTACAGGCATCCTAGTCTGGCATAGTGAAAAGGAGAAACAAGCATGATATGTCTCCTTTAAGTAAAAATTAAGTAGAAATGAGCCTCTGAACGAGGTCACACAGTATTCACAATTAACAATATTTACAATTAGGATATGAATACATCTATGAAGGCACCATTTGTCCGAGGTATGACTGACAGCAGAGGATGACATTTGTATAATTACTTCTGAGTCAGAACATTATGGCACATAAATCATGCAGTCTGACCTCGGTATAATAATTCATAAATGTGATTGGAACCCGACTTTCAGCTTTTGCCTGTATCACCCCAGGAACAGAGCACAATTTGGCCTTTAGGTCCTGTTGATTCTTTTTCTAATAATTCTGACTTGAAAATGATTCTTCAGCTCATTTGCAAGCAGGATAACACCTTGGAGAAGTTGACAGCTCGGCTCTGCTGACTGGACCCACAGATTCAGAACATCATTGTGAGAGACCAAAAGACGAGAAAGGCTGATGGAAAATTAGAGTTGGCTTGACCCAAACTTTTCCTAATCTCTGTCTGTTTTGGCTTCCCCTGCCTGGCCTTCAGCTAGGAATCTCTCTCCTCTCCTGGAATGTTATGCAAACAGAGGCTCGATCTTTCCGATCCTGTCTCTCCAATGCATGCCACTGTCTTTGTGACGTGTGCAATGACTATAAATGTACTTGAAACTTGATGTGTGGTTTGGGTGGGTAAGAGAAGCTGTTATGTTTGTTGTTGTGTTTAAAGTTTTTTTTTCTTACTGTGCATTGACAGGTTTATTTGTGTCTCCTGAGCCGACTGTCAACATTTTACACATGTTCCATATGTTTGTGAAAGTCTGATAAAAAATATCTTTGAGAAAAAACAAATCATAAATGCCACGTTTAGCTCCAAAGGTAAAATGACACCACACCAAAGAAAACCTTTGGAGAGAAAGTGTTGGCCTGTAATCAATAACCTGTGGAGTCCAAAGAGATAACAAGCTAAGACGTGGCCTCTTAGCTTCTTTAACTCCATGACCTGGAGTCTGGTTATTGACATATGGGCCTCGAGAGTTAAAAACATTAAGGAAGCTGAAATGACCTGTTTTTCCTTCTTCTTTGTGCAGGATCCGCTCTGCTCTTCTGTCCAGGAACCCCAACACCAGCGCACAGAGCAGTGAGAACAGGCAGGTGACTGAAGCTGAGGGGAGAGATGGATATTAGAGAGGATTAATGTCAGGATAATCTGGTGAAGAGATACTCAAACGGTGTGAATAAGACTCCTGCTGATTAATCCTTTTGTTGGACCAAACGCTCTGATTCCAGCAGAGGCAGAAGCTCCTCAGGCAGACTCAGAGGTGTTAGAAGAAAATTACAAAACATGAAGCTTCTTCTGCCTCATGTGACTCATCTGAAGGCACACTTTCACTTCTCTGTAACACTTCTCCTCGGTGTCTGCAGGCTGTTATCTGAGATCCAGAGTTACAGAGACGGAGATACGAAGGATGTGAAAGTAAAACCGAGAGGGAATCTGATTCTTACTGTTAACAACAGGATCAGCTCAGGCCTTCTCAAATCAAATATCCCTTATGTTTGCTCATTTTTCTTACATTTCTGTTCTGTTTTTCACCTGGTCAACTGCTTCTCCATGCAAATAGCTAGTAAGCCAATCACATGGCAGCAACTCAGTGTTTTTAGGTATGCTGATGTGGACAAGACTGAGGAGGGGAGAAAGGCGACTTCAGTGACTTATAACATGGCATGTTGTTGGACGTGCTGGTCTGAGTATTTCAGAAACTAATCAACTTGGATTACAACCATCTCTAGGGTTTACAGAAAATGGTCCAAGAAGAGAAAATATCCAGTGAGCAGTGGGGCTGAACAATTTGACAAAATAATCTAATTGCAATGTCTTTCCCCAATAATGTGATTTACTCTGCAATTGTTTTAATGTTCCTCATCTTATGTGTTCTTAAACAAGCATAAGCATTAGATCTTTTTATAGTAAAACCAATATGACATTAAATTAATCTAAGGATAAAAGATCTGATCAAAAGTGGAGAAGTGAAGAACAGAAGCAAAATAGGTATGAAATTGGAAAAAAAAAAAAAAGGGAGAAAATTGGAAAAAAAAAATCCAAAAGTGGCTTAGGAAAATTGATTATGGCAGCAAAATTAGGAATTAAATTTGAAATTAAATTTCAAAAACCATGTAAAAATTCCAAAAATGGTTCTGACAGTGGCCAAAAAAAGATGAATGGGGGGAAAATAGGCATAAAGTTGTAAAAACGGGGTTAAAAAAAAGTAAAAATGGTCCAAAAGTGGGAAAAAAGTGTATGAATAGAGGTAAAAAAAAAATAGGCATGAAATTGCAAAAAGCTACATCACAATGCCAAAATGTTCAACACATTTTGGGCTAAAAATATTGAACCTTCTGCGATTTGAAAATTGCAGCAAGCCATAATGAGATTTAATCTAAATTGCAATTAATTGTTCAGCCCTAGTGAGCAGTGGGTCAGAAGTCAGGGAAGAACATCCAGAGTGGTTCAGGATGACAGCGAGGCAACAACAACTCAAACAGCCACTCATTACGACCAAGAAAAAGGCAGAGACCATTTCTGATTCTTAAAGCAGAAGGCTACGGCAGCTGAGGACCAAGCCAGGTTCCACTCCCATCAGCAACAAACAGAGGCACAGTCTGCACAGGCTCACCAAATTATGAAAATAAAAGACAAACCAGCATCCTTTTATTACAAACCAAAAATCTCTGAAGGATGTTTACAGCACTCTGTTGAATCTGTCGCAAAGACTTAAACCACTTCTGAGGGCAAAAGCTGAAAATGGCCCAACTACTAAGGCCCCATCCACATAAAGACAAACCGAGGGCTAAACACATACGTTATTTGCCGAATCTGCAATACAACCAGCTACACAACCATATAAGCCATTTTTACACACACCAAACACAACGTCAACACCAAGCAAATGAATCATCAGATATCCAAATCTGTTTCACTTTGATTCAGACTTGTGTGGCTTTGTTTGGATTTCTTTGAATGGGAAAATGTAGAGAGTTCTGCTTGATTTTTTTTCCAAAAAGAACCTTTTGTTTTTCAAAAACAGTCAAAACGGATAAGCAGAAGAACATAAAAACTGTTGTAATTATGTGTAATGAACACCAAAAGAGACATAAAAGTGAAATCTAAAGTTTGGTATATCAGAAATGTCAAATGGGACTAATGGAGCCAAACTGTGCCAAGATTGGGCCTGACCACTCTGTAGTAAAACCTCTCTAACTTTGCTCTGCATCACTTTATCAGACTCAAACTTGGCAGAAGTAATGTTCACATATTTTCACATTCATTCATAGAGTTCTAAAGCTGCAGCTGCATCATTCCAAAGAGATATTCACAATAAAATTTTTCTTTTTTTGGGGCGAGAATGAAATTCCCAGTAACACATATACTGATAATTCCACATCACATTCAAATAGACCTTTTGGTTGCAGAGATTCACTCTTTTCTTAATGTCATTTTGGAGCAGAAGCCTTAAAAAGGGGCTGGGGATTTGGAGGTTAAAGTGTTGGTGGTTCAGTCTGACAGTTTGCTTGGTCAGTAATCAGGAGGTTGCAGGTTTGAGCCCAGCTCCAGGCTGCACATGACTATGTGTCCTTTGGCAAGACACTTAACCCCAGGCTGCTCCCACTGCTGCATCAGTGACGTGTAAATGGGCATGAATGGGTGAATGTGTGAGATGATACTGATGGAAAACTAACACAGAAACTCTGAACTATTGGTGAATAAACGTGAGAGCAAACAGGTGTGGATGGATAAGTGTGACCTGCTGCGTAAAGCAGCTTGGAGTAGTCAAAGACTAGAAAAGTGCTATACAAGCCCAAGTCCATTTACCATTTAAAGAATAAGCAGTAAGGGAGGTATTTGTTCTCAGTAAATAATCTTTAATGGAGCATGCAGAGTGCTTACAGCAGCTCCATTAGTGATGCTGCCTTATTTTGTTCTGGTAAACTTCATATAGCTCTATAAAAAGTGATTTTTAAGATGAATATCCAGGCTTTACAAGCTTATGATACATCTTTATTTGAAGATTAAATAATTTTTCTCCACAGAAAGTGATTCAGACCAACAGCTTTGTTCAGGAGAGGCTAAAACAGACTTTTTGAGGTGTTGTTACAAACACATAATATTTACCTATCATGAGAGATGCTCCCAGCGTGGTGTGTCCTGCAGAGCCAACCATCATGGCCACTCTGCTGTACACCCAGCCCATGATGTTCATGTTCACCGTGCTGCCCTTAAAACCAGAACAGAGGAGGGTCAATGAGCTGAGAGCACCTGTATGATGGATTTATATTTATCTCAGGTGTGTAACTCACCAGCCTGGCCATGCTCAGCTGAAGGCCGAACACCAGGTTGAGCTCCTTCCCCTTGAACCAGTTCACCGCATACGTGTTCTGGGCCACGGCCAAGGACTCTCCTCCGATCCTGAACGGGAAAAGCACACAGCGTGTTTTCAGGATTTTCTACAGCGGGACTTTATTTAATCTGTCTGGGACAAACTGGGAAAGGATTTGACCTGAAATGCAGAGTTTGTGCTTCTGAACATGTAGGACTGTAAAAAAAACTCTCAGTCTGTGGTGAAAAACTTTACCTCGTATGTGTTTGTCGTGTTTATCCTGTATTTTCATGAGAAGATTTTTACACAATAAATCCATAGTGTTAGAACTTTTTAACCCTTTAACTCCCGGCTCAACTGTTTGGCAGAGATCATTAAATTCAGGGATATTTAATTTGTTAAATAAACTTAAGACATCATTGTTTTTTTCTGTCAGTGTTTTATGATATAGAAAAACCGCAAACAAAACAAAAAAACTGATATGTTGTTTACAAGATTTAGAGGTTTTAAAAGCTAAAAGCCACTATTATTCTCTTTTTAAATACTTAGTTTTACTGATATTATGAAATATTATACATCAAAAACATTGTTTTGTGTTTGCCAAACTCAATATCGTCTATATTTTATTATTTTTGCACATTTTTACCGACATTTCTGCCTTTTCTAATTGATTTTTCCCTAAATATTTTGCATTTTTTAAGCATACATTTAAATAAATAAAAATCATAAAAATAATACTGAAAAGTGTACCAAAAATCATAAAAATAATTAAATTTAAAAAAGTAACAATATAAAAAAATAAAATAACCAAGTACATAAAAATAATATATATATATAAATATATAAATATATATATATATATATATATATATGTATATATATATATATATATATATATGTATATATATATATATATATATATATAGAGAGAGAGAGAGAGAGAGAGAGATATCTACAAACCCTATACATTACCCTATCCACATCATCCAATCTCACAATAAGTGAAATGTTACAATTAGCCCCTCTCTCAATGACCCATTTCAGTATTACCATTCTTTATAAGTTCTAAAAACACCTTCAAAATGTCATAAAATTAAGAAGCTTTCTTTCTTACAATATATATTAGTATTTATGCATTTTTGTGCCATCACACAGTCAACTGTTGGCTTTTAAAACTATTCAGCCCCACACTAAGACAATATCTGTCTTTTTGGTTTGTTTGTGGTTTCCTCTGTTCCCTGAAGTGCTAAAGGAACCAAACAATGATTTAATTTGTTCTGTTTTTTTAAAACATTAAATATCCCCAAATTTAATAATGACCTTTGCCAAACAGTTTAGCTGATAGTTAAAGGGTTCAACAAATGCCTTACTAATAAATCTTTGCAAAGAGAAACATAAAAAGCTGCTTTTAGTCTGACTTAAACTCTGCAGCAGAGAAAACCGGCATCAAATACCAAAAATAGATATAAACACATGTTTAAACTTCTTATGTTTTAACTTCTAAACAGTCATGTAGAGGTTTCACAATAAATTCAGTCATTTTCCTATCAATAAAAACCAATCAATAACTCATATCATTTTAGTACAGTGATATTTTCTTACCCAAATATGAAGCGTCCAACTTCCATGAGCCAGAATCGATTCACTAAAGCTCCTGTAGCAAAAACCACCTGTGTAGAGTTAAAAACATTATATCTTTAAGAATATATCATTAAAGTTAAGCATGACCACACTACAAACTGCAAGACACTTTACATTTATGCTTCCACAATAAAACAAAATGAATGCACACATAGCTTTTCTAAAAATTAAGCATACCAACATTCATTTTTTTAGGTTAAAATGCAAATAGTAAGACTTTAAAGGAGATAAACATAAATGTCAAACAAACAGAAATTAGTTATTTTGTGGAATAAACTTAATATTTGCTGTTTGTTCCCATATATATTATATATGTGTCATTTTTCAATTTATAATAATAGATTGATACATTTTTAAGATTTTTAAGACACAAGATGTCAGATACACAGATAATCTATTGTAAAGAATTATATGCATTCTAAAAAAGATCATAAAGGAAACATTCTGATCTGAGATTTTTTTCACAGCATGTTTTTTTCTTTTTTGCTTTAATATATTAGTATTCTAACTTAATATAGGGCAACACTGAGTAAAAGAGAAGGCTGCACATGGTTCCCATCCCTGTTTTTTTTTGATGGAATAACTCTTTATGCTAATGCATAAAGCTTTAATGCATTAAAGACTGCTTCCCGTCAGTCTTTCAATTTCTGCTGAGGTGACATTAAGCTCCTCTGGGCACAAAAGTCATGTTCTTTTTTATGTGGGGAAATCAGAGTCATAAGATATTTTATATGGTCTCTTATTGTTTCCAGAGATGAGTGTCAACTGTAACATAAAATAAATCCAAACCTACCTGTCCAACACAGACGAAGAGGGAGAAGATGATTGTTCCCAGCCTGAGAAGTAAGATTAAAAAATAAAACATTGAGTGAGAAAAAGCTCTAAACATCCATTTAAGTGAACATAAAGACTTCAGTAAAAGCTGCTGTGACTTTTTGTACCTGATCCCGAAAACCCTGTCGATGAGGAACCCTCCAAAGAAGCAGAGAACGACGTTGGGCCACGAGTACCAGGCGTACAACTGCATGAACTTGGCAGTGTTCAGGTTCAGATCCTGTCGTAGCAGAAAAGGAAGAAAATCAAACCTTAAAATCACTTTGTGCATTATTGAAGAGCTTCATCTCTGACTGGAAGTGCTGTGAGAGAGCAAACTTCCACTAAAGCATTATCGACATTTTTAGATAAGCTATCAGTGAGGATTTGGAAGAACTGCCTCATCCAAAGAAATCAAGTTATCATGACTTAAAGAACTAGAAAAGCACTCGGAGAGCGCAGACCTCCTCCAGCGCCACAGTCCTCACCCATATTGTGATTTTCACCATAAATATTAGTCCTACCTTTATTTCATTGAAATATTTAGATTCCTTGACCATGAAAACATACCATTAGCAATTGGATTTGAAATTATATCTATTTTAGTTCAGTATTTATTCACAAAAATCAAATAATTCGTCATGGCTGATCCAGACGATGATCTGCATCACTCCCAAAATCTAATCATTTGTTCCTTGTCCCAGTCTGGACATTTCCTGAAAATTTCATCAAAATCCGTCCGTAACTTTTTGAGTTATCTTGCTAACAGAAAAACAATGCAAAAACGCAAAATCTTACAAACAAACAAACAAAAAAAAACATACAGACGCCGGCAATGACATAACCTCCAGGCAGAGGTAATTAATGTTGTTTTTGACTTAAATAAACCAATTTTAGTTAACACGAGGCATCGCATTCTAAAAATTGGTATTGATATCAGTATAAGAAATAATGAGTTTGGAAATATCTGCACTTTTATATTGGCATAAATCAAAATCAAGTGTTTTTCCAGGATTACAGCCAGTGTTCATTTTGTTGACTGATTATTTTGTCATAGATTTCACCAACAACTTTTTTTCCCCTGATGAAGTAACTAACAAAAACAAGAGCACATGGACAAAAACTCAAACAAAATTAACTGAAATTATCATCGACAAATAAAAAAACTAGACTAAAATGTCTAACAGACTTAATACAGTCAGACCTAATATGGTCATGTAGGAAGTAGAGACAAGTGATGAATCTATCCAATCACAGCTACTTTGGTTGTGTTAAAGGTTGGATGAGTTCAGAGGGACATCCAATCACAGCTGCCTTAGCTTGGTGGTGGTGGGATAAGCTGTGGAGCCATCCAATCAGAGCTGCTCTCTTTATGAATTGATATATTCATGTAGAGCAGGTTCACTGTTTGTTGTCAGTTCTGGTATTGTAACTGAGATGCTCTGCCAGGTAGCCTAAATAAAGGTGACTGCATTTCACACAAAGGAACATTTGTTTCTGTTCATTTAGACATTCAGACTTTACTAACATTCAATAAAGGCTTAGTAGATGTTTGATTTAATTAAGTGTTCAACATGACTTCACAAATTCAAGGGAACATAAAAATGTCTTACACTTTACACTTCAGATTTTAGTCGACTACATTTACAGCAGATTTCATCGACTAAAACTAGACTAAATTAAAACAGTTTAGAGACTAAATTATGACTAAACCAAAACATATTTTAGGCAAAAGACTATAAAACTAAATAAAAAAGTGCTGTCAACATTAACACTGATTACAGCCAATTAAGGGGATGTACATACATATAGGGCTGATACAGTATCTCACAAAAGTGAGTACACCCCTCACATTGCTGCAAATATATTATTATATCTTAAATAAAAGTAATGCTGCCCATGCAAAATACTGACACTTTTGGCCCAATTGGGACTCTTTCACTTAGGGGTGTACTCATTTTTGTTTCCAGCAGTTTAGACATTAATATCAAAGTGTTGAGTTATTTTGAGGAAACAGTAAATTTACACTGCGATGAAGCTGGACACTCACTACTGTACATCGTATCAAAGTGTCACTTCTTCACTGCTGTCCCATGCAAAGATACAATAAAAATATTGGCAGCAATACGAGGGGTGTACTTACTTTTGCGGGATACTGAATGTCTGTTATTTTAATATTACGATTTTTAGGCTAAAATCTGCCAGCACTGATATTGTAATGATTATAGTTAGGGCTGAACGATTTGAGAAAAAAATCTAATTGCGATGTTTTTCCCCAATATTGCGATTTACTCTGCAATAGTTTTAATGTTCCTCATCTTATGTATTCTTAAACAAACATAAGCAGTAGATCTTTTTATATTAAAACCAATATGACATTAAATTAACCCAAGGATAAAAGATTTGATTTAAAGTGGAGAAGTGAAGAACAGAAGCAAAATAGGTATGAAATTGTAAAAACTGGGTAAAAAAAATGGTATGAAAGTGGAAAAAAAGTTAATAGGTGTAAAATAGGTATGAAATTACAAAAAAAAATGGCAAGAAAAATCCAAAAGTGGCTTAGGGGAAATTGATGATAGCAGCAAAATTGGGATTAAATGTCAAAAACCATGTAAATATTCCAAACATGGTCTGACAGTGGCCAAAAAAAAGATGAATGGGAGCAAGATAGGCATAAAGTTGTAAAAACTGGGTTAAAAAAGGTCGAAATAGGCATGAAATTGCAAGAAACTACATCACAATGCAAAAATGTTCAACACATTTTGGGCTAGAAATATTGAACCTTCTGCGATTTGAAAATTGCAACAAGCCATAGTGAGATTTAATCTAATTTGCAATTAAATACAGATGATAAATACAGATGCTCTCTTAGTAGAAACAACCATAATATTAAGCCAACATGTCCAAAAAAAGAGTAGGATGAAGCATAAGCTTATTTACACCTACCCCTTTTCCACTATTTATTTAACAGGCAGCATTTGCCAATCATACATATTTACATAATGTATATTTACAAGGACCAGAAAATAATCATTTAACTTCACTGTTTAAGTTGGATTATTCTGCTTATTTAATTAAAAAGGCTCCTTATTAGTCATCTTTGTAAATCAAACGTGTAACTAACATGTTTAGTGTCTTGTTTTGGACTTTTAATATCAGTATTGTTACTCTGGAGCCCCTTGTTGCTCCACAGGCTGTGATTTACCTGAATGACTTGAGTCTGAAGAGCAGCTGGGTTATCATAACAGAAGTAGCTCCCTGAAAAAGAAACATTAATAAACATTAAATAAAACACATTAGTAAAAGAGTAAAATGTTCACCAGCTCTGACACTCTTCTCCTGACCACCTGTCACTCAGTAAATTTGTCCTCATCTGATATTTTCCACTGAAGCTGGTCCAGGAAACAGGAGTCTTACCGAAGCCCAGGAAGCACATGAAGATCAGGACCACGACCCGGTGCAGGAGGTGGCTCGGGTCGCAGATGGCCGGTAAGGGTCTCCCGGGTCTGCCGGGTCCCCGGTCGGCCTGCCCGCCGCTGTCGGAGCCCTCGTCCTCGTCCCCCAGCAGGCTCTGCCGCTCCTCGAAGTCCGCCATGTTCGTTTGTTTGGGACGAGCGGCTGGAAAGTTTACGGCAGCGCGAGACCGAGACGCACAGATCACATGACCCGGCAGAGCGTCACGTGAGCCCCGCCGCAGCTCGTGGTGAGTTCAAGTGCAGGTCGGAGGATCCGGATGATGTGTTTACGTGTAGGTACTCAAGGCATGATAACTCCTTCTTTTTACATCCTCGTTAACATTTAGTTTTAGTATCACGTGTTTTTTATGTTGATTTTATTTGTTTGTTTGAATTTACCTTTACTGATACAGTTTTAGACATGCGTAACTTATTTTACTGATTTATACGGAGGCCCTAAAAGGTCACGTTTTTTAAGCACTGTTTACTCGTAACGACTTAATTTCAGTTATTTTTCCGAGATCTCGAGTTATTTATGTCATTATGTCGGGATAACGAAGCTTGTTTTCCCGAAATCTCGAGTTATGTATGTCATTATGTCAGGATAAAGAAGCTTGTTTTCCCGAAATCTCGAGTTATGTATGTCATTATGTCAGGATAAAGAAGCTTGTTTTCCCGAAATCTCGAGTTATTTATGTCATTATGTCAGGATAACGAAGCTTGTTTTCCCGAAATCTCGAGTTATTTATGTCATTATGTCAGGATAAAGAAGCTTGTTTTCCCGAGATCTCGAGTTATTTATGTCATTATGTCAGGATAACGAAGCTTGTTTTCCCGAGATCTCGAGTTATGTATGTCATTATGTCAGGATAAAGAAGCTTGTTTTCCCGAAATCTCGAGTTATTTATGTCATTATGTCAGGATAAAGAAGCTTGTTTTCCCGAAATCTCGAGTTATTTATGTCATTATGTCAGGATAACGAAGCTTGTTTTCCCGAAATCTCGAGTTATTTATGTCATTATGTCAGGATAACGAAGCTTGTTTTCCCGAGATCTCGAGTTATTTATGTCATTATGTCAGGATAAAGAAGCTTGTTTTCCCGAGATCTCGAGTTATGTATGTCGTTATGTCAGGATAAAGAAGCTTGTTTTCCCGAAATCTCGAGTTATTTATGTCATTATGTCAGGATAAAGAAGCTTGTTTTCCCGAGATCTCGAGTTATTTATGTCATTATGTCAGGATAAAGAAGCTTGTTTTCCCGAGATCTCGAGTTATGTATGTCGTTATGTCAGGATAAAGAAGCTTGTTTTCCCGAAATCTCGAGTTATTTATGTCATTATGTCAGAATAAAGAAGCTTGTTTTCCCGAGATCTCGAGTTATTTATGTCATTATGTCAGGATAACGAAGCTTGTTTTCCCGAAATCTCGAGTTATTTATGTCATTATGTCAGGATAACGAAGCTTGTTTTCCCGAAATCTCGAGTTATTTATGTCATTATGTCAGGATAACGAAGCTTGTTTTCCCGAGATCTCGAGTTATGTATGTCGTTATGTCAGGATATAATTGAATGAACGATGAAACATTGTCATTAAAGATTGCAATCAACATTGATGTCAGATATTGTAAATAACATTAAAGTGCTCGCTATGATCAACACTGAAACAATATTAATTTCCAACCAATCAACCTTTATTCAACAATAATATGATCAACACTGAAAGAATGTTTAGTTGACTATATGCATTGCATTAGACATTAAAACAATATTATTAAAGGGGTCATGTCAACACTTTTTATCCTTTCTCTATATGTTTTTAAATATACCTCATCCCAACTTTACTCTGTTTAAGGCATAGTTAAACAAGGGGTATGCACTAATAGACAAGAGCAACTCCTGCATAACTTTAAATGATTCTTTTTAAAAAAAAATATTAAAAACATACAGACCAAGGCTTAAATGTGGAAATTGTCCATTAAGTATCTATAAAGCAGTATAGTATATTGCCTGCCTCATCAGCAACATTGAAACCATGTCAATTTATTTTAGAGCATTTCAAATTTAAATTGCATCATCTATGCAACACTGATTCAAAAACAGTTTCTCAAATGTCAAAATGATAACTGGAATTAAGCGTTGAATAAGCAGATGTTTCAACTTCAACCAAAAAATACCCAATCTGGCCAAAATCCAACATTGAATAAATGTATTTTGCAATATGGGTCGTCTTTGAAAACTGAGACTTGGCTGAACTTTGTTTTTTTTTAAATAATAATAAGTCAAACAGTAAAAAAGCCAAAAGACATATATTACCTAAACACTTAACTCAACATTTTTCCTGGTTCAAGAGGCTGAAACCCCATAGGGTTTATAATACCGTCTTAGGATAAATATATCCCATAAGATTCCTGATGAACACATGCATACAATATTTTAATTTTTAATTTGAAATAATAAAACGCATGCTAACATTGCCCTGCTTTTTAATCTTTAAGCATTATTGTGTGTTTCAAAGGGTGAGTGCTAAAAAACTGTAATCAAGGACAAAGATAGTTCCAAGTATTTCTGATTGTGCTATTGATCAGCAATGATTTATACAAATTGCCATTACCATAATTACCAAATAAAACAAGATATTAGATGGGGAGGAAATTCTCGAGCAAGATGTTTGAAAGCAAATACAATTCAAATAAGTTTATCTTCTTATTTTATCTGTTTCACAAAAATCCACATCAGCCAAAATCCAACCAGAAGTCAGAGTATTTTAGCATCAAACTCAGTGATGGAAACATGAAAAAAAATAACATTTTATATACAAATAGGACCAAATTTTAATTATTTCACTTTTCATCTTTGAAAATTTAAGTTGGCTCACCTTTTCTTTCAATATTTTAAAATAATAATGATAAGCCAAACATAACAAAACAGGACAAAAGCCAAAAGATATGCATTACCCAAACAGTTTAACTCAAGTTAAATACATTTTTCCTGGTTTCCAGAGGCTGCAACCACATGGTACAACCCCCAAAACAAAGACAAATAAGTTTAGTTTATCAAGAATGTCTTTATGTTTTATCTGATCCACAGAAATACATATCAGCCAGAATCCAACCAGAAGTCTGAGTATTTCAGCACCAAACTCAGGGATGGAAAACATGAAAAAATAATGTATTATATGTAAATAGGGACAAATTATTATTATTTCACTATATTTTAAAATCACGTGCCAGTAGTGATGATCAAGAAAAAATATGATGCAATTAAAATGGAGTTATCAATTATTCCAAGACATGATTTTGACATGCACAAAATCATGTCAACTCCAAAGTCTGAGCTCTGATCCAGAAAGGCATCAGTATTAAGCACTGCACCTCCTACGGCTTGCTCTTGCTTTGACTTTCTTGCATCTTTAATAAACTTGTTTCTTCGAGCCTCTCCTCCCCTCTGGTGGCTTCTTCTGATCATTGCAGGCTTTACTGACCTTTCTAAGGCTTAACCTTTACACCTATATAAATGTTAAAGATGTGCTTATGCTGAAATGTGGCTGTATTTTTGAGGATTAAACTCAATTTAATAGTTATATTTAGTAAAAAAGAAACTATTAGTCAAAGAAGAGACAAGTAGGATTATTTTTCTCCATGCATGTGAAAACAAAAGAATATCTTTTAATAACATTTGCACCTATATGGATTAATTCCATGCCCACATAAGCAGCTTTAACCTGTTTTTTCCTGTGTGTTTTCACATTAAGCCTCTTTCTGGCTTCACTAAAGCTGACAGGTGTGTTTAACATGTGAGCTTGTTTCTTTATCCATCTCTGTCTCAAACCTGTGTCTGCACATACACTGCTTGGCAACACTATCCCCAGGGTTTATTTAATTCTCATGAATGTCATTTATAATTTCAAATAATTCACCACCGCAGGGTCATCTGTCAGAGGATTTAATCTGAGGGTGACGAACGGTCCTTCCCCCGGCTGCAGTACAGCCGCCACTGCCGTCGTGAAGCTCATTAATTTCCGGCCCAAATATCAGCCTCAGTGGTGGCAGACAGAGAGGTGGGATGGAGGGACATCATATTTCATTATTACATTAATCAGAGCCACATGCAGACACCCTTGTAAATCAGGTGGGAGGTGACATAAATCCTGCGGAGCCTGTTTGTGAGTGTGCTGAGGCCCGTCTTCAGGCTGTCGCAGTGTTTAAAACGCTCATTTATGCCACTTTATGAATGTTTTTATCCTCTTGTTCAGTTCAAACATTAATGAGGCAGTGATGCTTGGGCAACATTATGAAAGGCTACCTCTAAAATCTATGATATCTGGGGGCGATCAGATTCTGCTTACATTCGGTTTTATTAGAAACATCACCTCCAGTATGAATATATGAATCTGTGTTTCATTTTGGTGCAACACTCGGAGTCATTCCCAAGTGCCTGAGATGCATGTTAAAGGTATTACTGGCTATGGGACATTTTTAATATTCATGTAACAGATATGCTCGCTTCATGAGTATGTCCACATGTCCCTTTTACAGTGGGCTGCTGGGATTCAAATCTGGCCTGTGGCTCCTTTCCAGCATGTCAACTGATGGTCTGACAAACTGAGCTCCACTTTCTTACATCCTGCCCTAAATATCAGTGCATCAGAGAGGAAAACTACCCCCAAATATCACATGCACAGAGTTTGTATGTATAAGTGATACCCAGAAAATCCCACATTTACTGGGACACATGCAGAACTTGAAGCCACAAAGGCTCCCACCAAACCTTCTGACCTTCAGGATCTGATAATCCTTGGTCCCAGAATCTCCTCTTGTCTGTTCCTGAGGTCCAAACTAAACAGGTACAAAAAAACTTTTAATTTGCAGCTCCCTTTGCTCTAAATAAACCTCAATAAGAGCTGAAACTCAATGAACAGGTTTGATTTAACACTTTAAAGAGGATATTGATTTGGACCAGCTTCATAATTAACTATTGCTTATTTATTTTCCTTTCTATTTTAAGTGTTACACATGTTATGTGTTTTATATTTCTGCTGTTATTATTGTAAGTGACTTTATAACTGTGCTGCTGCCGATCTAGACAAGGACACTCTTGAAAAAGAGATTTTTAATCTCAAAAAGTCTCTTCTTCTGGTTAAATAAAGACGAAGACTTATATAAAAAGGACCTGAGGACCACCAGTAAAACATGACAAAGGCAAACAGCCCACACACGTCTTTATATTTTTGTAATATCTGATTCTTTCATATACATTTACATAAAAGCGATTAGCAAGATTGCAGCGTGATCAGTTGCAGCAACCCAGAGCTCCTCAACATTTTATCATATCTAATTTTTTTTCTAATATTTATATTTCTTTGTGTGCTCTGTGCTGTCACAGAGGATGCCAAACTATGTTTTACTGTACAGATTCTGGTGCTTAATGAGTGTTTATATAATGACAATAAAGAGCTATTCTAATCACAAAGTTTTTCTGTCAATACTACTAAATTTTACTATTATTAACAGTCAATTAATCTTTTTTTTTAATAGTGCCAAATCATGACAAGTGTTATCTCAAGACGCTTTACAATAGAGCATAAAACTCTTCATTTTGAAACACATATATGCATAGATATATATATACATATATAAAATACACATAAGCATATATATAAAAATATATACATCCAACACCAACATGAATCCATATAGCCAATCATGAATCCCTCCATCATGGTAGCGAGAAAAAAGCTTCTGTTAAGTCAAATAAGCTCTTCTGCTTCTACATTTTTTATTGCTTAGACTGTAACGTCCAGGATTTATGCTAATAAAACTCCTTGAATTGTAAATAGCAACACAATAATAGTCAGTCTCTGCGTTGATGGCCTTGTATGAAAATGTTGCAGATATGAGGATTTTGGTATTTGTTACCGTATTTCTCATATCTGGTTAAAAGGCTTCTTGTCTATCAGATTTTAAAATACTCCACTGATGCTTTAGGTCCCGAAGTCATCCGACACCTCCTTTTACCATATGTGCAGGCCTGTTGCTGTCCAAACCATCCAAAAGTTTGCTAATTTAATCTCTTGATTAGTCTTTTTTAATTACAACAACAAAAAAAGTGATGATAGAAAAGGTCAGCCTCACATTTAGGATAAAAGATGAAGGAGCTCACAGAGCAAACTCACACAGCAGGCAAAAGTAGTATCTAAAATATGACTTTTATTGTGGTTATTTTTATTTATACACAGAAGTATGAGCTTAAGTTGAGCTGTTCTCAGTCCCGTGTCCTTCTTGTCTTATCACCCAGTTTGTGGTTGCATTGTGCATGTTGCATAATTATGGTAGACTGACTAAACGCTGATCTTGTTCACCCTTTAGCCAACATTCGATGGAGGAAAGTGCAGTTTGAATGTGATTAGGATGGAGGAAGTTGAACATGACAGTAAGCACAATAAAGGGATGACTAAGCAAAGAAAAAAGGGTTTGGTTAGTACCGTATCAAAAACAGCCCTCCCAAACATACTGCACACTTACATATAACAGGCTTTGTCACATAGAAAAGAATACTTACATGCAAATCAACACCTCCTGTAGGCTTTTGCCCATCCTTACCACCACACACATTTATAAAGTCCCATTGTTTATTGTCCTGGGTTACTTTGGCATCCCATTACATGGCATCCGGTTACTCAGGGCAACCTGTGACATCTCCAGCTGAGTGGACGTGGCCGTCGGAGACTCCAGGGTGCCTTTGTGGGGCAGCTTATGGCACAGAGCGGCCGTCAGTTTCTTCCTGAACACCTTACACAGGAACACATAGATGAGTGGGTCCAGGCACACGTTAGTGGCCGACAGCCACAAGGTGGTCTCCTTCGCCACGTAGAGTGCGTTCTGCGCCCGGCAGTGGCTCACCATGCTGCCGGTCTGGGTCAGAGTGTAGGGGACGCGGGCGAAGTGAAACGGGGCGAAGCAGATGAAGAACACCCCCACCACCACAAAGACCTTTGCTTTGGTTCTGCGGCTGGCTGCCTGTGATTTGCTCCTGGAGGCTTTGTAGGACTCATAGACCTTCTTACTTATGAAACTGTAGCAAACCACCATCAATGCCAGCGTGCCCCAGAAAACCACCTACGACAACAGAAAGAAAAAAACATTCAGTCGGAGGGGGATTTCTGCAGGGAACTGGAAATGTGCGCAGAATATCTGTTACACACATATGGAACTTTAAGTCTTTATCTCTAAGCCAAACGGCCTCATTGTATCTTATTACCATTGTTACCAAAGTTCCACCATATTTGGTAGTTCCTGTGTCTGTTTGTGACCAAAAACCCTAAAAAATTGAAGAGCAGATCCAGGACTTAATTCATGGATTTCTTAACATCGCGAGAAAGAGCAATTTTCTCCACATTCTCCACGGATTTTGATGACATTTTTAGGGAAAGTTGGTCATAGCACAAGAAAGAATTGTTCAAATGTTGATCCAAATCCGGATGTGGACCCAGGAATTATACAGGCCAGTTTAAAACAAATTCTCAGTTAAGGACAACAAGAGGCCTTGGTAGGTTAGTGTTTGGTGTTACTGATTGACAATTTGTAGGGGTGTAATGTTTTAGGACAATTGTTCTCAACTGGTCTGGCTTTGGGACCCACCAACACACCTTAACATCAAATTTTGTCTTATGGAAGGGTTGGCATTGCCATTATGGGGAGCTTGCATGTACAGAGCCTGAGTCAATTCAAGGTAATAATGCTGTGGCAGATGACAACCTCATGACCCTAGAGATGTTCTGGCTCTTGCTGCTTATCAGTCTACTAGATTGGTTGGAGGGCCCATGAGATGCCTTGAGAAAGGGCAAGTAGTATTAGCATTGTAATTAACTATAGCTTGTATGTACAGAGCCTGCGTCAATTTAAGCCAAGAATGCTGTGGCAGGTTACATCCTAATGACTCTAGAGATGTTCTGGCTCTTGCTGTATATGAGTCTGCTAAATTGGTTGGAGGGCCCATGAGAGGCCTTGAGAAAGGGCAGGTAGCACTAGCATTGTCATTATCTTGAGCTTGAATGTGCATAGCCTGGATCAATTCAATGTAGCATTGCTTTGGCAGGTGACCACCTCGTGACCAAGTCATTTTCTGGCTCTTGCTGCTTATCAGTCTACTAGATTGGTTGGAGGGCCCATGAGAGGCCTTGACGAGGGGTAGTTAGCATTGGTATTTTCTGTAATTGGAGGTTGCATGTACGTAGCTTGGGTTAATTCAATGTAGCATTGCTTTGACAGGTGAACACCTCATGACCCTAGTAGTGCTCTGGCTCTTTCTGCTTATTGGTCAACAAGATTGGTCAGGGGGGCATGAGAGGCAATAATAAAGGGCAGATAGCATCGGCATTGTCGGTACCTTGAGCTTGCATGTACATAGCCTGGATCAGGTAAAGATGTGTCAAAGCTGTGGCAACAAAAGGCCATGTGGTATGTTATGTAACTCTTTAGTAGTGTATTGGGATATGAAAAGGTTGGGGATCCTTTCACTGAGTGCTTATCCCCTCATTATGGTAAAGTACTTCCTGTTTTTTTATATTTACCTGACAGAAGTAGTTGAATCCCTCGTGCCACAGCAGGCCGGGCCTACTCTTCATGGACGTGCACTTAAGTCGACCCCCCGACACTTTTGGGGGCTGGTCGCTCAGGATAACATTAGGCAGAGCCAGAGACAGCATCACCACCCAGATAACGGCGCTCAGCACCTGGCCCACACGGACCCTCTGCAGGGCGCACTTCCCAAACGGCTTGACTATCTTCAGGTATCGGTCCAGGCTGATGAGGCCCAGCAGGAGGATGCTGATGTACATGGTGATGTAGAAGAGGACGGCGGAGTATCTGCAGTGGAAAGCTCGAAGTCTCCACGAGCCCACGCCAGCGTCACTCAGGACCCTCAGAGGGATGGTCAGGGTCATCAGCAAATCAGCCACCACCTTAAAGCAAAAAGGTACCATTACCATTACCATAATCATTACCATTTACCATTACCATTTCACATTGGTGACCAGTGGTGGGCAAAGCACTCAACTCCATTACTTGATTGAAAATATAGATACTCCTGGTCAAACATTACTCCTATACAAGTGAAAGTTGTTCAGTCAACTACTAAAGTTACTTAAGTTTGAGTTCTGGAGTACCTGCTTTTGAAAATACTTAAGGACTAAAACTACATTTTAATTTTAATGTCAACAAGTTATTGTATTATTGCCACAGTGAATTTACCAACATAATGACTGAAACAACCCACTGAATGCATTGTCCTGTTTATAAAACCTGTAGAAGATAAGGCTTGTAAAATATGCTACAGAGCCTATTGATTTTTTTTTTATCAACACCACTTTATTTAACATTTCAACACAGTGTTCTGACACTGCTGTGGTAGTATGTGTGTAACTCTTATATAGAGATGTTTCAATACCATTTTTTCCCTTTGGAAACGATACTTGTGCTGTGGGTATCAGCCAATACCGAGGACTGATCTGACACCAGTATGTTATAAGAAAAATCTCATACTACATCTACATTTACTACATTCTTTATTCTTTATTCATTATTCCTATTCGGATCCCCATTAGCTTCCACTGTCGTGGTTGCTAATCTTCCTGGGGTCCACATAAAACATCACAACATAAAGAACATACAATAATCATACAAACAAAAACTGATACATGTAGTGTTAATCAAAGTAACATCAATAAAAAACAAAACAAAACAAAACTTAAACAAAAACAAACACAAAAAACATTGATTATTCTAATTATTCTAATTGTGTGGTCTCTCTCATTAATATTTGTTTGATAGATCATTTGAATAAGTATTTGCTTTTGGTTCTTTTAATATTTCCAGGTAATAAATTCCACTGCTGAATGGCTCTATAAAAAACAATTTTGTAAGTAATTCTAAATTCGGTTTTGGAAGTTTTAAATAACCCAAGCTTACTTGTCTAGTTTTACGTCTGCATGACTCTGATATAATTATCATTGTGGCCCGGCTCAGTTTAAACTCTTTGTAAACACGAATAAGTACAGCAGTGATGCAGCATGATCATGCTAGTTAGCTTAGCTCCAAGCCTCACGTTAACTCCCCCAGGTCCCTGCGGAGAAGAAGAACTGTGCTAGGGTTTAACAGTGCTAATAGGAAATAGATCATTAACTTAATAAATTACACCGTATCGGATAGGGATGGGAACTGACAAGTTTTTATCCATGCCAGTACTGTTAACGATCCTGATAACTGATTCAATTCTTTAACGATTCCTTTATTGATTCCTGCAGATTTTCCACATGGGCAAATGTTGGCCTGTAGATTTTCAATGGCAACAATGTCAAACACATGTCACAGCATAGATAACTGCTTCTGCAATTTGCTGGTGTTTCCACTCAATTAAGGTTGTGCAGTAGGCACCTTTTGTAGAAAATTAAGCCACAATTTGAGAGTTTCTGAACCCTGTCAGTGGAAGGAATTGATAAGGGACTTGATCGGCAAAAAGACTCATGATATCGATTCTTTGATGGAGCTGTTAACGATTCTCTTCTGGAATTGGTTTTCGGTTCCCATCCCTGGTATTGGATCGTGTACTTGGGGATAACGATACCAGCATCTTCGGCAGTATCGAGGAATTTCCAATACTGGTATCCAAGCCACTCTACTACTTTACCTCGACATGCTTTCTCAGGTTGGACGGTGAGTTTGTGTAGGTAGTGATGAAGTTTTGTTTATTAATAATTATTTATTTCAATAATCTCAAGCATGGGCTTCAGGTATAGCCATGGGTTCTCTGATGAGGAATCATCATCTGTATCTGCTGTAGCCATCATTATCTGATCAATGCTAGCTCAGTGTTTACCTGCCTGATCTGAGTAGTGCATGTGTGAGGTACAGCATCGATCACACACAGATCGCATCTTAGAAGAGAAAAGAAATTTCATTCATTTCAATGTCATCTTTAAAGCTTTACTTGAAAGTAACAAGACCCTTCATAAAAATGAAGCGGCATTTTTTTTTATTTCACCTTTATTTAACAAGAAGAACCTCATTGAGATTAAAATCTGATTTGCAAGAGTGTCCTGGCCAAGACAGGCAGCAGCACATTAACAAAGTTACGGACATAAAACAACACAGAAACAAACATATGAACCAGTTAAGTCAGAGTCACAGAGAAGAGAATTTTCAGTCAAAGCATTTACAGCCTACTTCATCCTCCTCTAAAGCCTTTAATCTGCATTTAAAAAGATTTAAAGAGACCAGCTCTCCAAGACACAGTCTTTCTTGCAGCAGATTCCAGTCTGCAGGAGCAGCATATCTGAAGCTTCTTTTCCCATTTCAAGATGAACTTTGGAGACAGAGAGCAAAAGTGGATTTTGTGACCGAGTCACAGAACGAAGCCTGAAGCTTCAAAAACTTTTCACATGAATCTAGTTACTCAAGTAAGATGGAAGCCGGCCAAGAATAGCATTGTTAATGAAAAGTACAATATCTGTTTTTCAATAGTAGTGGAGTAAAAGTTATAGGTTTCCAAAAAAAAGTAATATTCAAGTAAAGTACAGATACTCAAAATTCACTTAAAGGTGCTACGAGGAGAATCTATTACCGGCGACTGAAAGACTCTGCTACCCATGAGCATGCGCGGCGACTGTCGTAAAGACATGACCCAAACTAAAGCGTGTGTTTGTTGTGATGCTAATGAATGCAGCTCGGACCTTCCTCAGAACTCTGCATTGCTTTACAACTTCTTTTTTCAACAACTTACAGGAAACAAAGCGACGAGGTAATGTATCTCTTTCTAGTTACGTAGCGGTAGTTTTTGATGTGTGACAACAAGTAATTTTTGGAAAACTTAGTATCGTAATTTTGTAGCCGGCTATATATGGCTACTTACAGCCCGGTGCTCTAAGACGTGTCTGAATAATATAAATTTGCTCTAGTTTTAATTGTCTTGTTCCTGAAGTTGAGTATCCAGGCCAGTCCAGCCCTGTCTGACCCGACCGCGACGCTAAGGAATAGCATTTATAGCTAACCTATTTTGATGCTATAAAACTCATCTTAAAGTGTGTATTTCCATCAGGCATATATCTAAAAGTGAGACTTTTTTGTAATTACTTAGAAACTCCTCATAGCATCTTGAAGTACAGCACTCCAGTAAATCTACTGCTTTACGGTCCACTCCTGCTGGTGACACGTTTGAACATGAAAATCTGTGTCTTACCACATTTTTCAGAAAGACTACGAATGTTGAAGTGCTGGGGATGTTGAAGAAGATCCATGCAGCCAGGGAGTTCAGTATGAGAGCGACGACGAAGAGGACGCTGTAGAGACAGGGGAAGACCACCGCCGTCACACTGGTGTCCCTGATGCACTTGATGGTCGTGTTTGTAGAGGTGCCGTTCATGGTCTGATCTTTGGTGGACCTTCAGAGACGTGGAGCAGATGAATCAGGACACTAATGACAAAGAGGCTCTTCTTTGATATTACAACAAATTAACTCTATCAGGAAGGGATGTAATGCAGCAGCATAACAGATCTCTGGGTAATTTGTTTTGAACAAGTAAAATAAGTTCCTAACCGTTTCATTGATGGTGTTAACCACAGTAGACAGATATTTATAATAAACTGTTTACTCTTTAGCTTGCAGCACCATGTGCAACTACCAGGTGGTATGTTCGCAAGCCCTTGTCTTAAGTTTCATAAAAATATTATCTCTGCACATTTTACCATAGAGATACTGTATCATCATCATTTTAGATTTTGGTGCAATTCACAACTAAATAGCTTAATAAAACAGCAACAATACACTTCAGATTCCTCTTTATCTTTTATTTGCTCTTGTCAAAGACGTGTTTGTGAATCTTTATTAAGTTCCCCTAAATTACTACTTACACCATCGATGCATGGTGAAATTGAAGAAACTGAACTTGTATTTTAACTTGTTTGTAAATAAAAACAAACATTTTGAAAATCATTCCTTTGTAATTTAATAACTCATGCATGAAAGGGTTAAAATAGTTTGAAAGGGTTATTAGGTTGATTATTTTCCCCTGAAATATCACTTAGTGGTTTTGTATTTGATCTTGTTACAAAGCCTGATTAGTCACCTTTACAACAAGGTTAAACCTGTGACGGTCGTGCACATGTGGAATGAGCAGCGCAGCTAAATGTGTGAGAAGTTCCCACAAAAAATGAGCCCTAAATAATTGTCCTTGTATTGAATTTACTAATAGATTTTCTTGAAATGAAGATACTTTTGTTGGTTAAAACACATTTGTTTTGAAATATTAGCACCACAACTACTTTAAATACTTTTTTTTTTTTTTTCGGGCTTCTGTGGCCTTTATTGATAGGACAGCTGGAGAATGACAGGAAAGCAGGTGAAGGGGGGGGAAGACATGCAGCAAAGGGCTGTTGCCGGGATTCGACCCTACTGCCGCTGCTGGGGTTTGGAAGTCCCTGTACATGGGCGGACGCTCTACCAACTGATCTAATGTCCGCCCACTTTAAATACTTTCTAATACAAATAAAAACTTGGAACAGCGTATGCATCTGCCATTTTTATAAGAATATTTCTAAGGATGCACCGAATATTCGGTGGCCGAATATATTCGGCAGAATATTGCAAAAAACACCATATTCGGCCTTCGGTGGAGTGAGGTTATAGCAAGGCCGAGTAGTACCGTATGACACAATGACGAAACCAAACACATCATTGCATGTGACTGTGGCTAAGACAACTTGTGTCAAAAGGACAATAATCCATTTGTTGCAGGTTTATCCACTTCAATGCACTTTAGTTTCTTTTTTTAATGCATGTTTTATTTTGTTTGAAGGCTTAATATGAATGAAAAACTTAGTTGTGCTTTTTCTTTTGAAAAGCAAAGGCTACTGGAATGTTAAAAAATGTCATAACATTCAACAAATAATTACTTTATTTTAAAAACATGTCTAAAATGCATTATAAGCTATTAAAACTATAGTGAACTACTTAGCCTCTGCATTCGATATTCGGTATTCGGCCATGCATTTATATTTTATTCGGCTTTGGCCTAAAATGTGCGTTTTGGTGCATCCCTAAATATTTCTTATCAGAGGGTCTAAAAAATGCAGCAGAGTAAGTTTGTTTTTCTGTACTGCATGTATCAAAGTCTTTACTAAACAGCATTAGCTGCACATCTGAAGATGCTGTTCATGTTCAAATTCTGTCATTATAGTTCCAGTGCATTCTGACGGATCAATCTGGTATTAAGTGCTGTATTTTCACCAACAAGCTGGATCCATTGTCAGGCACAGTCTGCAGATTTCCTTCTGGAGCTCTTTAGCATCTGGCAGTACAGGATGATTAACTCTACAAGTGTTAATTTTAGAATTCAGATCGGCCAGAATAAAAATGCTGCAGTGACACATGTTTTACTTTGAATGTTTATTTCTTACTTAAATGGAAAACTTACATATGTATACCTCTGTACAAATCTGACAAAAACAAAATACAAAGGGTAAGCAAAGGCAAATAGCAATTACAGAATTTTTTCTACTATCATTAATCTTTACAAGAACATATAACAGATTCAGTTCGAAAAGGGTGAAGGAAGAAGTAACAAACTTATCTAGTCCCACCCCTATTTCATTTTAAAAATGGCTTACTTAAATTACCTCTGAAGCCTCTTCAGGTCAAAGCCAACAATATGTTTAGCAGCAACAGCAAGCTCAGACAAATAACAGCAATAACAACAGTTTTCAAAACAAAGACAATAATGACATCACTGGATACACAGCACCCATGATGTTACTGATTTTTTATTTGTTTTTCCATTCTGTATCTGTTTAATATTTCAGTTTTAAAGATGAATTTAAACCTTTCTAATGTTCGTTTTTATTATTTTTGTTTTGTTTGTTTTTTTTAATAAAAATTTCCTCGAAGATGATGTTTGTCATCTCTCAGTTGATAATTTTTAACTTTATACATAATTTGGATAGTTTTATAATCAACCAGGTCCCTAAATTTTAACGTATTAAGTTAACGAAGAGTTGGTTTGTTGGTTCTCTGTATTTGGTTTTGTTTAGGATTCGTATTGCTCTTTTCTGCAGGATGAAGATCAGCTCTGTTTGTTTTGTATGTGCTCCCCCACCCCTCAACACAGTAATTCATGTATGGGAGTATGAAGGAGCAGTACAAAATGTAGAATGAAGATTGATTTAGGAAATATTGGACTCTTTCGATGTCTATATCATTAGTTACAACTTTTTGGTTGAGCAAGTTGGATGGTTCCCAAATATTATATATTTAGTTTTATTTAAATTTAGTGTTAATTGATTTGAGTCAAACCAACTCTTCAATTTTTTTGACTCTTCACCTACTTCATCCAAAAGTTTTTCCAAATTGTCCCAACAACAAAACAAATTAGTATCATCCGCAAATAGTGTAAACATTAATGTATTAGAGACTTCACAGATATTATTTATATACAAAATAAACAATAATGGTCCCAATACTGAACCCTGAGGAACCCCACACTTCACCCCCAATAGTCACAATAGTTGTGATGTGTTTGATCGATGTAGACCTGATTTTTTTTTATTTATATTTTTGTAACTCCAACTCTTTTCTCAAAAAGAGTACATTATGGGATTAGGGATTCAACTCCATCCACAGTAAAATCAACTCTGCACTCACGAGAATTCCACCAGCTCCCAAACTTTAACTCTTCTCTGTGCCGTATAAAAGCTTTTGAATAAAATATAACACCTTACTATCCACTTTCTTTGCTGACTTAAAGTGTTCGTTCACTCTGAGTTTCGACACTCCAAGTGTCACCGCAGATTTACACCTCATTTGAATGCCTCTTAAACAAACTCCTCCATCTGTTTGCTCCGCGTCCCCTTCCCGTGCGACAGTATATCTGCCTCTACTCTGAGACTTACTGCTCTGAATAACACTGATGCCCGGAGCAGGTGCCAGGGCAACCAGGATGTTCAATAGCAGAAATCTTCTGCTGGATCCAGTGAGCAAACAAACACTGACTGCATCAGTTCCAGCTATCATTGGACTAATTTGCTAAGCTCACTTTGGAAGATTTAGTCTTACCTTTGCTGCGTCCTCTTCCTCTGACTGCCCAAGGCGTTCGGACTGATGGATAAAGCTGTGAGTAAATAACGCAACTTCAAAAAGAGGAAGGTGGGCAAAAGCTGATTCCCTTTTTGTGTGGAACTAAAGAAACAAAAGAAAACCCCAAAAGGAACCCCCTGTTACTGGAGTTTTTAAATCAATCTAGAAATGAACACCCTACACGCAGGTTCCACCCCGTGTGTGTGTGCGCCCGGCTCGCTCTCGCCCTTTAAGAGCATGTGTGTGTTTGATGCTCTTACAATGGGTGGTCCCTGCAGCTACTGTGTGGATGTCTTGTCACAATCCCAAGCCGTTTGCCAGTCTTCCTCCGGGTGAAAGCCCCCTTTCCTTCCTCGCTTCCTGCTCCGATTGTCTTCTGAGAGCCTTGTTCTGCTCCGTGCCAGGCCCCCTTCCTCCGCTGTGTTTGCGTCAGTCTGGGTGGCGAGTTGACAAACAGCAAAGCCGCAGACCTCAACACTCGCCCCACATGTACGGACCTCCTCCACCCCCCACACCCGTCCACCCTACAGCTTATATACCCCACAGTCTCTGCAGCACCATAGTGTTGTCACATTTTCTGGCTTTACAATGACTCTTTGCTTTTTGTGGCTCTATTTTACCCACCCACCACTGATAACAGCTAAGACAGGAAGTATTTCTGTGCATTGTGTACTCAGATAATTGTTTTAGAGACTTCTTGTGCCTGAAACAGTTTCTGAGTACACGCTAACAAACTTTCTCTTGCCGCAGTAGTTTGACTTTCTAAAGTTGAATTCCCTTTAGCGTTGTCAAAAATAGTGCATCCTGCTGAGCATTATTTCCTGTGGGAATTAGCTTGGATAACATCCAGGAAACATGACCAGTTGGGGGATATAATATGTGAGAAATGGCACGTGTTACAGAAGAACTTTGAGTGAGCTTCTGTGACCAGGAAAACTCAGTGTTTCATAAGTGTTGCTCAAGCATCTGTGACACACTGCACAGGTGTAAATTCCTGACCTCAACTGTCCACCACAGAATTTTGACACACAATGGCCGCTTCTTAGTTTTAACAACTACATTGCAAACATGCTACATCAACCAATCACAGTAAATGAACTCAGCAATCAATCCCAGTGTAGCTTAGGCAGTAAGGGCTTGGGCTGGGGACCATGAGGGTGCCCTGATTAAGTCCTGATCCAAACACACTTGGATGAAGCTGGACGGGTGCAGGCTAACGTCCTGTTACAGCAGCTGAAAGGGGTTGACTTCTGGTCTCTGGAGTGTCAAAGTGTGGGGTTTGCACTCTCTTAAATTTCATCAATCCTACAACTGATTGATGGCTTATGTGGTCGGTGAGGCAGACAAGCATCCTGATCTGAATCAATCCCTGTTTCAGCACAAACAACCACACAGAGCTCCCCTGAAAGCGGTGGTCTGAGCTCACTACCAGTCGACTCTAACCTGACATGGAAATATTTCACTAATCCATCTGGAGAGGAGCCCTGCAAAAATGTTTTCAGGGGCAGCACCTTCAAAAACAACAGCAGCGTTTGATTGGACGATCATGTGTCACTTCGCACTCATCAGCGACCAATCCATAATTAGCAGTGCTGCTATGACGTCGCATATGTAGAGGCTTAACATAGCGGCTAATGGCTAACTGTTAGCCGCTATGGCTAATGGCTTACAAGGGCAAACAACAGTTATTGGCCATTAGCCGTAGTGGCTAACTGTTATTAGAGGCTAACTGTTGTTAGCCACTATGGCCATTAACTGTTGTTTGCCCTTGTTAGCTGTTAGCAGATAGTTAAACTACCTTAAGACGATCATTTCACATTAAATTATACCACACAGATGTATCATTTAGCACCTATATATGACATGAATGTCGTCAAAGACAATCCCTACAAAGTAAACTTATGAGAAGAGCAGATTTTGCCAAGTATAGCTGAGTAACTATGATGAGCACAGGCTAACCGACAGTGGCCGCCATTAGTTGTACAACAGGAAGGGATGTCACTTCCTGTTGTCATCACGCCCGCAGCTCCCGCCTCTCTTCCCTGATTGACTACGGAGGCTGGCAAGACGGAGATGTATGCTTTCAGAATCAGGCAGGTCTGTCTGCTCTGCAAGACTAAAGCCCAAATTCCACTGCATGCATATCCGGTCCGTCTCCGCTCCGCTGCAGCAGCGGAGCCGATCCGTTTCCATTATAAGCAATGCGTGTACTTTCACCAGCTGCGGCACGGCTCCGGCACGGCTGCATATCTGCTCCGCCGATACGGAGCAGATACGCAGAGCTTCTATTTTTGCCGGATGCCGGACCATGGCGCAGCAATTTAGCACACAGAATATTGTGCGGGACAGGAAGTTGAGCACAAACACAAAATAAAACATCCGTCGATGTTTCAAAATAAAATAAACCGTGTCAACAACGGAAAAGTACTGTACCTGGAAAACGTCATTTCGGGCCAGGACAGACCTGGTGTCAAAAGTTCAGTCTCACCCCACTCCACGATGGATGAGGAGCTTTTGATTTTGGAAGTGCAAAACCACAAAATACTTTATGAGCTCGTTGACCTGCTCCAAGGCGGAGCCGCAATGCTTCGTACCGCAGACGGATCCAGTGGGAGTTGACGCGCGTCAGATGACGGAGCAGAGCGGAGAAGGACCGGATACACATCCAGTGGAATCCCCCAGTAAGTCGATTCCTGGAGTGGTTTGTAAACAGAGAGGACACAGTCGACCCAGAAAGCAACACAAACAGGGTGATGAGTTAACTCATCACACTGCTGTTATACGTATAAGCAGCTACCAGGTAACCAGGCTGATAACAAACTTGATAATAAATTCTATCCCTGAGTCACCATCTGTACTCAGGCACAACATACATGAAGATATCAACATGTGAGCATCTCTCAGCGTCATCACAGGACTCAACGACATGGACTGATTCAAGAACTGGTTCAGTTAACAGAGTTTAGTCCAAGCGGGAGGATCTTTCCTTTTTATTAGAAGAAATCAAATTTACAAAATTAGGTTAAGAGCCTTGAGGACCCACAATAAAACATGATTTATCTAATTCAAGAGACAGGAGACAAAAAAGGCCATTTAAAATGTAAGATAGAATCTTGCGCAATTTGCAATGGTTTGGCCAAATCAAATTGATCAAAACTACAACAACAAAATGACAGATGTGAAATAAAGCAAATACAAAATAAGATAAAAAGGGTACTACCACTACTTCTGCTACTACAACTACCTACGAATAATAATAACGATAATAAAAATAGGAATAGAATAGGAATAACATTCATTAATTTAAAAGGATGCATATGATAAATCACAAGGATAATTAGATCATTGAAGTGAAATTAAACTTTCGAGTCACCCAAAAACCAAATCCAACATTATCATAAGTCAAGGCAGACAAAGAATGTATTATTTCTGAGATCCAATCATGAAACATGCTCAAGGAAGTTCAGGCACACTGCAAGAAAAGTATAACGTTCATCTTTGCAGAATGTGTCTTTATTTAAATCAACATTAAAATCAAGCTGGAACAAGAATAGTCGCAGCGCTCTTGCTGCTTTCGCTGAATCTGCTGCAGCTCTCTTGCTGCAGATAGAAATAAAGCTACCAACACTTTAATCAATACAAGAAATGCTTTGCAACAACCCAGTTTTCAAATATGCTTTTGACCTTTTTCTTGAAGTGTCAGTGGCTGGGGTGCAGATGGCCTAGTGGTTAAGGTCGCGCCCCATGAGGTTTGCCATCGAGCAGGTGGCCCGTGTTTGTATCCCACCTGAGGCATGTTTACTGCATGTCTTCCCCCTCCACTCTTACCCTGTTTCCTACTCTACCTGCTGTACTCTCTCGTGTCATTAAAGGCATTAAAAGCCCCAAAAATAAACTTCAGTTTCAGTGGCTGTTATAAAATGAATGACATGCATAAACAAGGTTAATATATCATGAAAGCACAAAAATAAGGTTGAAAGAATTCTTAATGACAACAGCAAATCTGAAGTCTTTTCTTTAATTAATACATTTTCTAACTACTGCTGTCACGTTGAGCGTTGAGTTGGGCCTGGACACTGCTTTGTGGTCCTGTGGTCCAGGCCTGCTCAGTTTCTAAAGGGTCTTTGCTCTCTGACAGACTGGTCCGTGGTGACCCAGTTAGTCTGCAGCTCAGACTCAAACGAACATCAGTCTCAGCGTTGCCAGATGGGAAATATAAAATTATCGTACCAGAGTCTCAAAATTATCGTATTTTGGGGGAAATTATCGTACACCTGACAAAATAATAAAAATAACTGATAATGATCAAAATAACTGTGTTATTGTTGCGCGAAAATCACAATTGATCACTGTTTAGTGTCCTACAGGCACTTTTGTGGGCATTCTCAGCCATCCAGCAAAATTAGGATCACTTTCCCATTCCTTTCTGTACTTTTGAAGTTGATGCTGCTTACTTGTCTCCTCCACAGCCCTCCAATTCAGCTCCCGCTCACCCTCTTCTTCTCCTCCAGTGCTCATTTTTCTCTCAACTTGACTGACTTTCTCCTGACGGAGCTCCTATGACCGTGATTGACTGTCAATCGTTCTGAGACGAATGACACTTAAACTATGATTGGCTGGAAACGTCACATGATATAAGATGCATTTAGGGTTTACAGATAACTCCGTCAGAATGGGGTAGATCTGTAACAACCACACGAAATTGTCAAATTATCGTACATTTAGCCTTTTTTGGAATTATTGATCGTACATCGTACAGAGGGCTAAATTATCGTACAAATACGATAATTATCGTACGTCTGGCAACGCTGATCAGTCTTTAAATGTGAGCTGCAGTTGAAGAGCCCTGCTGGCTTAATGTCAGTGTTCAGGTGGACGCTTCCTTCAGCCTGCAGGTTGACCTCACGTCTGTTTTTCTATTTATTTTCTTTACATTATCCTGCTGCAAAATCTCCAAACAACTTCTGTGGCAAGACTTTGCATCCTTACTTATTGGAGAACCAGAACAAAATTCAATTGTTAAAAAAAAAGACAATTCAAACAGGGTGTCAGCTGTAGGCTCTAATTAAAAAAGTGCCTTAAAACTATAGAACCTGAATTTCATTTAATTGAAAAAGAAACAACAAAGGTAGTGAACAAAGCTAGGAAAGACTACTTAAAGAAATGGCAGCAAATAGTTTGTAAATGACCTCTAAATGTTTTGTCTTAGTTATACCAGCCATGTTGAATTGAATTATATTTATTTTGAAAATGTAAAAGAAAACAATTGAAAATTTTCAGACAAACAAAAAATCAGTCCAATGAACATTCAGCAGTTTTAGCAAACACTCCAAAAAGAAATATAAAGAAAGTTAGGTCTTTTATATATATATGTATATATATATATATATATATATATATATATATATATATATATATATATATATATATGTATATATATATATATATATATATATATATATATATATATATATATATATATACATATCCACGCACACACACACACACATACCCCTGATATACATTGAGACAATACAGCAATTCTTATCCTTATGTTCTTATGTTTGATTAATGTTGCTTCTGAAGTGAGGCTAGAGTCAGGCCAGGACACTGATCTGTGGTTCTGGTTTGTGGTGGTCCTGGTGTGCTCTGGTCCTGGGCTGTGCTCGAAATGACGTACTACTCATACTGCTCATACTATCCCTGCCCCCATATTGAGTATGCAGTGCGTTCATACTGTACAGTATGCAAATTTTTTTTGTATGTGAGAAATGCCCGGATGTATACTCAATCGGCTTGGATTTCTGAGTATGGAGCGGAGCTTGCTTCACGTACTGCTTCTGCCCCACAATGCATTGCGCACTTCTGACGTGGGAAGACAAAATACAAAATGGAGACAGATCACAATGGATAACCGGTGTTTGTGTTAATTTTTTTCATCCACTGCTGCTCGGTTTGTGTCATGCAGCTGTTGATAATGAAAACACTTCGCAATAACTTGGAAACATGAAGGGGGGGCTGCTGCTGCCCGGTGTTTACGGTACGTAGACGGAAACACCCACCAATCGGACGCTTCGGTCTCTGAAAACGGCGAGACAAATTAAAAACAGTCGCTATTTCAAACAACTGGGCTCATAATCGTGATGTAAATACTTACTTTCTCGCTAGAAAATCTATTATTACTGAATGAATTTGTAGTTTTTCCGGAATGCAGTCGTTTTCTGTTGCTTGTGGTTGGACTATTTTTCGCTGCGCTGCTTCCCGGCTGGCACAAAATGCATTCTGGGGTATTAAGTATGCATCTGTGTGTAAACACTCGAGCAGCCGCGGCATACTCAGATCATCTTTGGTTATTCAGTATGCAGTATGTACTGATTGAGTAGGTAAGTAGACGGTAGGCAGTGTGCCATTTCGAACACAGCCCTGGTCTGTGGTGGTCCTGGTCTGTGGTGGCCAGTGTTGTGTGTAACGCGTTAGAAAGTAACGCGTTACAGTAACGAAACTACTTTTTCAGGTAAAAAGTGAAGTAACGCTCTACTGTTGAAAATTTGGTAACGAAACGTAGTTCCCTTTTTAATGCAGCGCGACGTTACATTTCCCTCAGACAGATCTGACACTGAAGCTGCCTTCTCAGCTGCTCGCACAGACACGAGCAGCGTTGCCAAGTCCGCTCGTTATAAGCGTCTAAAGGCTGAAAATCTCATGAGTCACGGCCGCGGGTTGTGGTTTTTTGGGCTTGTTTCTAGAAGTGAAGTTTCTTCTTGGGGCTCTTAAGTCTGTGTGAATCCCCCTGATTATCTTCCAGCTCCTAACATAAAGGAAAACACGACTGTGGTAAGCAGTTTGTGCACTTCCTTGTTTCCTAGTTACATGCACGCCCCCAAACACACTCACGCACATGGCGCATGCTCCAGAGCCAAAGTTGCCAGGTCTGCTTGTTATAAGCGACGGTCTTTTCTTGAATAGATACTTAGCGCTGTGATATTGAAATGTAATGTAGATGAAAATTAACACACTTTGAGTAGACTTCTCTTTTTAAAAAGTAGTATATCACATTAGGAAAGGAAATAGCTGGAGGTTGATTATTTTGGGCTTATTTTTATTGACCAGGTTGCTTATTTCAGAAGAAAAATGTGGAAACACTGAGCAGGAGCTCTCATTCCACAGGGTATGTGACATTTTGTAAAATAAAGAGCACAAAAAACTGTTATGTTCTCTGTAGTAGAACTTTTTGTAGGCCTTCACATTTAGGAATAGATATGGGGCTCTGTCCATGATCAACCAATGTAAAAGTAACGGAAAAGTAACTTGAGAAGTTACTCTTCATAGAGGGTAACTAAGTAAAGTAAAGAGTTACTTTTTTCAGATGTAACGAGTAACGAGCAAACACTACTTTTTAAAAGTAACTTCCCCAACACTGGTGGTGACCCAGTCATTTCAGCCTCCCCATTCGACCCGTTTGGAACTGTGGCTCATCGAGTGCCCAGTTGGCCGGTCTTCTGTGATCAGGCAGATGGTTCCTGTGGCTTTGGTCCACCTCCACCTTCACCCTTCAGCAGGAGCATCATTCATCCATCCCACACGAGTAGGTGATGGGTTTTTTTAATTATATTTCTGGATAGTCTTAAATTTTATCCATCTCTCCACAGTGCTGGAACTGTTGGGGATGAACTGCTGGACCTGCTGATGAAGCCAATGGTGAGATGCGAGTTTCTTTTTTTTTTTATTTTCTTTTTAAACGACTCCACGACCATGCCGTGAAAATAAAGATGACTTATTTTTTTGATTAAATATTTAATGTGGATTTGCAAAATTGAACACGTTTCAAAATTATTTCTTTTGGGCATCACAACAAAAAACTAAGAGAAACAAAGTGATATGCTGTAAATCTCAAATGTATTGAAAAACAGTAAACTCAACATGATTAGTAAAGTTATAAGGAGTGCCAATGATAAACAAAACAAAGCCGTCACCAAGCACACATTTTAAACATTTTGTTAACTGAAGTCAAAGTTTAAATGCTTCTCTATCCAGAAAATTAACTTTGTCCACAAAGTCTGGAAGACTGACCGTCGCCAACCTCAACGAAACCTTGAGTCAAAGGGAGGTTTCTTCTCCCCGAGAAGTTCGATATCGTGATCACAGCTTTTAGAATTTAGATTTTACAGTGAAACACAGACAGAAAGGAGATATATAATATAATATACAGCTTTATTTCCATTATCTGTTACAACATACTACCAAACAGCACTGCTCCTGTGCATTACCTAAGACACAATCTATCTTCTGTTGGATGAGGGTGAGTTTAACTAACTGGCTACCAATGCATGTTCTATTCTACTACTGTATAAACTGCAAGCCATAGATTTATATGCTGTGTTAACAGTTTGTATTAAATGTTATAAAAGGAAACTTCACTGATTTTAAACATTCTTGTCACGGTTGAGAATGTTTTTGGTATCTGCTAAAATGCAGTGAAATGTCCCTTTAAACTTGGGCAGCATACAGTTCAGGTGTTACACAACAATGTGCTTAAGTTATCAGAAGGTCGGATTCATCATTCTAACAGTGTGTTCCCACCGAAAGCATTGAAAGCGAATGTATTCGCGCGTCAAGTGAAATCGTGCCGCGCTAGACGCTCGAGTTAAGATGCTGGTACAAATATGCAAAAAAACGCTCAGCGCTCGCCGCGGCATCGTCCGCCATTATCATTTCATCATATCATTTCATCGTCGAACATGACTCCGATTACCACCGTCGCTGCTCTGTACCTGCTGTGGAGAAGTCAGCTGTGGCTAGGCGCCGACGTCGGTACTGGATGCATGCTACCCTACAGAGGCGGTGTGAGCTCGGTGAGTTCCACCGTCTCTTGCAGGAGCTGCGTCTGGACGACGGCCGGTTCCAGCGGTACTTCAGGCTAACTGTTGCCCAGTTTGAAGACCTGCTAGCCAGGGTTGGTGCCAGGATCTCCCGCCTGGATACCAACTACAGGCGCTCCATTCCAGCTGCGGAGCGCCTTTCCATCTGTCTCCAGTTTAGCAGTTTGGTTAGCAGTTTGTCAGATTAGCAAGACTCCGAATCCCAGAATACCCTGCGTCAGTGACGATCTCCACGCTGATAGGCTGTCCCGGCGCGTCAAGACTCTTGCTTGCTCGAAAAGTTCAATTATTTCAACTCGAGCATCAAGCGTTGAGCGGTAAGCGGTGAGCGTTTTTTCGCTCGAAACGCTTGTTGCTCAACGCTTGACGCCGCTCTATGCTCGCCCCGATGCAGCGTCAATTCGCGTCTTTACATTGACTTTGTATGTAATATGGACGCGCGAAAAATTTGCGACGCTTTCGGTGGGAACACGCCGTAATATTTAGAGTTCACAAAAGGTAAAAGACTGCACTGCAAATGTGTTGACCAAAGTATGCTTAAGTAGTTTGGGTAAGAAGTTAATTGTTTTTTAAATATCATTAGAACTTAAATCTGGCATAGTTGTGTAATGCAGATAAACCAATTACTGTACAGGGTCATACCTTAGAAAATGAGACCTTTTTTTTATCAATTTGTGTTGAAGAAACCTACCTTTTACGCAGGTTAACTTTAAAATAATCACAAAATTAACTGGCTAAGATTAATAAAATGGAGTACCTGAAGTATTTTTCTAAAGTTATCTATCAAATGTTACTCACCTTAATAAAGTCCAATGTAACTTAAATTATTTCCTACATTAACATTATTGCAAAACAATTATCTACTTTTTGTTGAATTGACTTAATTTTCTTAGCATGAAGTGAATAACATCCTTCCTTATGTACTTCCTCAAAAAACAGTAAGTTTGTAAAACAACAAAACAGATTGGAAAATGTTGCATCAATTTTGAGTTTGGTCACATTAACGGTTTTTACATTGAAAACCGCCAAAGAAAAAAACTTTAAAACATGTGAGTCTAGAGAGTATTTAAAAACACCTTTAAAACTTTTTTCAACTCTTTCTTTCACACATTATCCCAGTCTGAAACTTTACATATATATCAACTCACATCTGCAGGATTCATCGTGTCCACAAACAACTCATCAGAGGCAAAGGTTTTGCATTTTCATTCACCGCCTCTTTTATTTAACAGAAGTCTGAACCATTTCATTTAAATGGGTAAATGAATGAACTGTTGCTAGAAAAGGGCACACTCGCTGCACCAATTTATCTCGAACATGCTTGCTGTGCTTCCTGTTCATGCTTTTTGAGATATAATAAATGACACTCACGTGGCAGCACAGCGGATACAGAGCTGTGGTGATGGTTTTCAAGAGTCCAGTAGAATCAAACAATGTGAGTATGATCTAACAATATGAGCTACGTTTAATCAAATCAAGCAAGATGAAGCTGGAGTGGGAACATGTCTTCAAAATAAAGCTTCTATGTTTTTTCCTTTTACAAAAATCCATGTCTAGTCTAGTTAAGTTCAAAGTATTTATCCTGAATGTATTTCTGGAACAGTTGTTTAGTAAAGACAGAACATTCAGAGCAGAGAGCTTTATAAAGAGGAGCTGCAGGCCGTTTGGACTCTTAATTATCACAAAGCTGCAGGCTGTAATGTCTCTGTTTCTGTTTTTCTGAAGAAGCTCAGGCTAACTTCTCACATAGTCTTGACAGAGATCATCTTTGTGCAGCGTCGGTGTTTGTGGCTGATTGGCCTTATTTGGCTCAGCTGTGGTGAGTTTATTTATGCTCTTGGTTTGCTGTGCTCGGAACTGACTCTCCACCGGCCATCAGAGGTCTGCAGAGCTTCTCTGTGCTTCAAGAACAGAACACTAATGAAGAACTTTTGAAGGGTTTGGTCAGATTTCCAGCAGCTTTAGGAAAGATGTTGGCAGAGCGAGATGTTAAAACATTCATCCGGCACTCTTTGTTTTATTTAGTGATCTCAGAAATGTCCAAAAGTCTTTAGTTTGAGGTCAGCTTCATTCTCTCCTCTTTAAGGCACATTTAAACAAGAGCTTTATCTGGTGGCTTGTAGCCATTAGTTTGTTTATTTCCCTTAACTAATAAATCTTTAGAGATTTTAGTGATTATTTGTCATGAAATACTTAAAAATATTTCATGACAAATTTATTATCATGTCCATTGTTTTGAAATTTGTTGTTTTTGTTATTTGTCTGAGCTTATTGTTGCTTTATGTTGCTAAATATATTGTTGCTACGACCTGAAGAGTTTATTTGTTTATTAGATTTTGCACTATAAAGATACATAAGATCAAACAGGAAATATGAAGAAAAACAAAGAAATGTGTCAGGAGAGGTCAAGAAGCCATTAGGCTTATGCAAAGGAGCTCACCTTTCTATAAGAAAAAGCAGAGAACAGTCAAGATTTCAGTAAGAACACTAGAAAGCACTTGGAGAGCGCAGACCTCCGCCAGTCATCCTCAGTCCTCAGCCATATTGTCATTTTGACCATAAATATTAGTCCTACCTTTATTTTATCTAAATATTTAGATTCCTTGACCATGAAAACATACCATTAGCAAGTGGATTTGTAGTGATATCTATTTTAGTTCAGTACTTATTCACAGAGATCACATTTTTCGCCATGGCGGCCAGACGCTGATCCAGATCAACACCAAAATCGAATCAGTTCTTCCTTTTCCCATGCAGAACATTTCCTGAAAATTTCATCCAAATCCGTCCATGACTTTTTGAGTTATTTTGTTCACAGACGGACGGACGGATGAACAAACTCTCCCAAAAACATAACCTCCTTGGCGGAGGTAATAAAGTAATACATGCATACATGTGTTCAACCATGTGTGAAGAAACAAAAAGAAATAATAATAAACAATAAAACAAACATAAACAGATTTAACAAAGAAACAAATAATATAGAGACCATAAAAATGTTGACAAAATTAGAATAACATTTTAAAACAGGAAAAAAACAAAACCAAAGTAAAACTAAGCTTCATGAATTAAATGTAAAGACAGTTTCCTTTAAAAACGTGTAATGATGATGAGCTCTCAGCTACGTGTCTTTTTTCATTCCATATTTTTACACCACGATATCTGATGGAGAACTGACCGTGTTTAGTTTTATTAAAGCGAAGGTGAAGATGACTAACCTGTCTGGTATTAAATGAGAGAATCTGTGAATTTAATTTGAAGAAATTTCTAAATGATGATGGTAAAGAAGAAGGTAAGAACATGTATTTTATAAATAAACACACATATCTGATGAATATATCATAAACTGAGAGAATATTCAGTTTTTCAAAGAGTGGGGCAGACATTTCTGTTAAATTAGAAAAAGTTGCCAATCTTGTAAAACGTTTTTGCAGAGAGTGAATTTTAAGAAGGTTGGACTGGTACGTGTTTGCCCAGAATATATTACCATAAATCAAATATGGATAAATCAAAGAATAATACAATGTCAATAAACAAGACTTATCAACAAAATGTCTATGTTTGCTGATGATTCCTAATGACTTTGCAGTTTTTTTATGAATAAAGTTAATATGTTGTTTCCAATTTAACTTCTCATCAATGATAATACCTAAAAATGTGACATGGCATATTTGAGAAATTTCATTTCCCTCAATTGAAACTCTAGCATAGTCCTTTTTATAACTTCTGCCTCTTCCCGCAAATACTATAAAACTCAACTTTTTAATATTTAATGAGAGTTTATTAAGTTTAAGAGTGATTCAGGATAAACTTCAGTAAGACAAATTGAAAAGGAATAAGGGATAGGACTAGATATGTTTGTTACTTCTTCCTTCACCCTTTTTGAACGAATCCATCATATTTGTTTTTGCAGATTAATGATAGTAGAAAAAATGCTGTTTTAGCTATTAGCCTATGCTTACATTTATATTTTATTGTGCCGGATTTGTATAGATGTATACATATGCATATTTTCCATTTAAGTTCGAAATAAACATTCATTTATTTTTGGATCTCCTGACATCCACCACTAACTTTTTCATACATGCAGTTTGGCTTGTGCCTGTATTTTTGAAAAAGAAGCATATTTAATGTAAATAAAAGCCTACTGTCTTCCAAAAATGACTTTAGTAAACTTTATATATCACATTGTCAAAGAGAAATGGCTTGCAATTAAAGAATGATATATATTTTAGATTGTCTTATTTTAAAAATATTTTAGTTGAACACATGGCTCCTTTTGTTGAAAATGAATCCTTTAAATTTAACTAACTCCTCTTAAATGGCCTTTATCTGGGTTAAACTTTAGATGGTGTGTAAAACACCAAAAGTAAGTTAGTTTCTGTTCACCTATGAAAAAATGGCACAAGGACAAAGTGATTGGATTTTGGTGCTGCTCTGAATCATATGGAAGAGTATTAGGGCCATATTAGATGGACAAAATAATTTTCTGCAGGTCAAGATTAAAGTCGAAATAAAGAGAATAAAGTCTAAATGACAAGAATAAAGTTGGAAAAATCATGAGATTAAAAAAGTTAAAGGAAAATAAAATTTTGGGATAGACGTTTAAATGTGGAGAATAAAGTCAGAATACATTGTATGTCGACTTTATTCTCTACTTTTGACTTTTTTCTCAGAATTTTAAAGGAAAAGTTTGGTTCCTGCAGCTTTTACATTGTTTATAGAATGAAGAACAACAATATACTCACCCAGAAGGCTTTCCTGATCCAAACGGTGCTTCAGGAGATATTTAGATCCAAAGTCGAGCAGCGGACACTGATATAATGGTAGCCTGTAGGGCATAGATCGCTGCTCCTAAAAACTGCATTAATCGTCCAAAAACTCATGTTTTTCAGTAATATTCCATCATGATCCGTTCCAGATGATCCGCCATTGCAGTCTGTGTCTCTCCACACAGCGCTGTGTGGCTGTGCCGACCTCTGAACTGACGAGTTTGTTTACGTGCCCTTCGCGCATGCGCAGTGCGGCTCATTGTTTCAGGGGAAGACCGGCAGCTACAAATCGACTTTCTTCTTCCAGTTTTGTGCAAAATGGACGAATATCTATGGGATGAAGATGTTGTGGAGGAGAACTTTGAATATGATGGACGTCCTTACAGTTTGGAGCCAGATTATACAGATGAAGAGCTCATAGAAAGGAGGAAGCGATCGCAACGCTCCAGAGAGTACTGCGCATGCGCGAAGGGCACGTAAACAAACTCGTCAGTTCAGAGGTCAGTCCAGCCACACAGGGCTGTGTGGAGAGACACAGACTGCTATGGTGGATCATCCGGATGGAATATTGGTGAAAAACATGAGTTTTTGGACGATTAATGCAGTTTTTAGGAGCGACGATCTATGTCCTATGGGCTACCATTATGTCGGTGTCCGCTGCTCGATTTTGGATCTAAATATCTCCCGAAGCACCGTTTGGATCAGGAAAGCCTTCTGGGTGAGTATATTGTTGTTCTTCATTCTATAAACAATGTAAAAGCTGCAGGAACCAAACATTTCCTTTAAAATTCTGAGAAAAAAAGTCAAAAGTAAAGAATAAAGTCGATATACAATGTATGTTGACTTTATTCTCCACATTTAAACTTCTATCCCAAAATTTTATTTTGACTTTATTCTCGTCATTTCAACTTCAATCTCAAAAATTTAGACTTTGATCTCAAATTTATTTTATCCGTCTAACGTGGCCCTTTTACTCTTCTGTAAAATCCAAATGCAGATCCAGAAACTTCTTCAAAGATTTGGTCACGGAGCACTGAGTGCTCCCAGATCACTGATTGTTTGGATGTGAACTTGGTTCATAATTCTCCTTTAAAAAGTAACTTGGGTTATGATTTCTCTCCCTTAATAAAACCAGCTGGTATTTCATATTATATAGTTGGAAAGCCTGATTAGTACAGATAAGTACAACCTGAAAGGATCTGGATTCTGGTGTTCTGGTCCACAAAGTGTCAGCCGTGGTATCATTTTGAAATTAGGACCAAGTCCTGTAAGACTGATGAGGTCAACGACGTGAAGTGGGCAACCTAAGATGGCTGGTTCCTCACTTGCTTCACTGATGATGTCAACGACACATTCAGCTGTGTTGTTAATTTCACAAATGCCCAATCTTTACAAGTTCTTCCTCGTATGAAGGTGACTAATGAGGCTTTCCAACAATATAAAAGGGGAAGAAATAATCAGCTGAGAAAAGGTTTCCAAACTTTTTAAGGGGTATACTTTAGAACAATGATGTCCAAACTGCAGCCTGTGGTCCTGGTTTGCAAAGATTACTGTGCTGATCGTAAAGCTTTGTGCTGTTTGCTCTTGTTTTGAGTCTGGAGAGAAGTGGTAGCCTGGGCAAACCAGGGCCCCATGAAATCTGATTTCACCACCCCAAAACGTTTTACAGTGAGTGGCTGTTAGTCTTCTTGAGCTACGAACAGAATCTGTGATGAAAGCTATTTTTTCTTGGAGCATTTTGAATAAAGAAACATTTCTGAACCTGCACTGGATTGCATTTACCAACTCGAATGGTCCGTTCCATTTACATTGGAACTCGGAAGAGGGCAGTGGGAATACCGTCCAACTAAAAGCTGGTAATTCCCAGTGCCTAAATTTAATTCAATTTGCAACCAGGACTATCCCAGTTCTTAGATCAACCGGAACACACCATTACACCCAGGGCAGCCATCCTCGATTGTCAACTAGAGGTGAAGAGAATTATACAACTTCCCATCACAACTGGAATGCACCAGTAAAGGTATCAGGTGGTAGATGTATCAGGACGCCCAGTCATCTTTAGGCCTGTCACGATAATCAATAAATCAATTAACCGCATGATAAATAAAAACGTCTTCGGTAAGTTTGCCGGCCTCGATAAGTTGACACGTGCATGCATGTTAGTTTCCCCCCCCTCTTTCTACCAAACGGGCTAAATGAGAAGATGGGTCACTCTGTGCAACTTTCTCAACACCTGGGTGCGTTGGCTCTATAGCGGAGTGAGCATTTGTCATTCATTCAAGAGGCACTTGTACATACAGAGATAGCTGAAGTGAGCGTCCGGAGGAGTAACAAGGAAACAAACAATAAATGAACGATTGCACGAAAGCGACAGTTCCTAAGCTGAATGCCACAGCCCCAGTGTGGGAATATTTTTGTTTTAAACAGAATGAACAAGGTGTGAGCTCATAAACACCGACGAGTCGATATGTCGTATTTGCTGAAAGTAGTGGCGATGAAGAAGGGGAGGTGTAGCGGAGCCTTCCTCCTGACAGTCAGCGCTTACTGAGGCGTTTGGTCGGCAAAGTAAATATAAATAAAGCAGCACAAAATGGTGCGCTCTCACAGACAGTGTCGTTTGCTACATTGCAAAAGAAATGCAGCCCTTCAAAGTCCATTACAGAGACAGTGTCTATTTTTTATTGTTTTTGATTAGTATAATGATTTTTATTTGCATGCAGTTTTTCCCAAAAGAGAGTCCATTTCATTTTCATTGTTTTTTTTTCTCTTTTTTTGTTAATATATTATATTGTTTAATTTATTTTTATAAAAAGCTCTTGACCTTTCAATTACAGTTAAATACTCTTAAGAAATTAAAGTTTATTGCTTTTGATACAGTGTACTCACTTTATTATGACATACCTATATTTACATTAATGAAACAATTATTTTCAAAACAATACTGACAATAATATTGTATATTGGCAATAATTTTTTGGATAATAATCGTCCAGCAAAATTTGTTATCGTGACAGGCCTATGCATCTTTAATTTTTTGTGTGCAGCCTTTGTGAAAAAAAGTTTGGACACCTATTTTTTGAAATTCTGCACGTTGGATGTGAACTTGTTCCTTTTGGGTTGATTGAGCTGAACTACAAACTCCATTAATCAATGAGTTAAAGTTTCTGATTCAAAGTGACAGAATAATCTTCCGGTTTGTGATCTCTATGGGCCTGAGGGATACCTGATGTTTATTTAGAAGTGACCAGAACAGAAAGCCTTATGCTGCGTTCTCAGTTTTTCATCCGAACTACAGAGGAACAATCCATGTCCGTGTGGGAAACATTAGTCAGTGAGGACATTAGTTCCGCCTAGACGGACCGCCGGAAACTCACAGATGATGCTGCTGCAGGTCATCAGCTGCAGAGTTTTGTGTTTGATAAGTGAATGAAAAGGATACAGCTGGAATAATGTCCGCTTATACATCCTATTATATGATATATGATATGATCGGGGTGAAACTCAAGCGGACGTGACGTCACCGAGCGACGGCTGACGGCAACGGTGACCAAAATGAGGTATTTATGGACATGCGACGCTACGTCAGTAGGCAACGCGATTTTGGTAGCTGGGTCGCTTGCGGTGTGATCGCAGCATAAGTGTTAATTGGCTTTACTTTGGTACAGCTGAATGAGATGGAGGCCTGTTGTCCATTCTGATGCACCATAAGGACATGACCAGCTCTGTCACAGTTTACTCTGCGTTAAACTGCTGCCCTGTTTCCCTGCGGGGGCTTCACAACATGGCGTGAACAAGCCGCTCATCATAGACTTCAGTTTCTCCTTGAACTCCCTGCACAGAAATACGTAGAGGAGCGGATTCACGCAGGTGTTGGTGGTGGCAATCCACAGGCTGATCTCCTTAGCGAACCTTCCCAACAGGTACGAGCAGCTGGTGGTGGAGGTGAAGCTGACTTGCTGGAAGGTGTACGGGATCCTGACGATGTGGTACGGTCCGAAAGACACGAAGAACACGATGAGGACGAGGAAAACCCGAAGCTTGATCCTCTGCTTCCCTTGGCTGTTGTTGCTGCCCGACTTTCTGAAAGACTGGATCACTTTGTTTGTGATGCAGATGTAGCAGCCCGCTAGGACCACGCTGACGATCCAGAAGTATGCGTTCACGAAAATCACCGTCCGCTCGTGGGTCACCATTCCGGCGTCACTTTTCTGGTCCATGCAGGAGGTGATTTCCGATATGTTGACTGGTTTGTTACTCAGGATGATGTTTGGTAAAGCTGTGCTCCCGTACATGAACACCCACACTGACCAGGACACCACTTTGCTCATGGTCATGTTCGTGGCCACGTTACTGCGGGGCATCATGATTTTGAAGAAACGGTCCAGACTTATTAACCCCAGGAACGTGATGCACGTGTACATGGCACTGTAAAAAATGGTGCTGAAATAGCGGCAGGAGAGCGCGAACAAGACATTGTCCTTCTGAGGCAGGTCACCGGCACCCATGAACGGCACAACGAGGGTCATGACGAGGTCAGAAGCGACGAGATGTTTCAAATACACCATGAAGGTGGAGGTGGATTTCAGATGCAAGGACACGTAGGCTGCTACACTGTTTAGCAGCAGAGCTAACGGGAACATGAGGAAGTAAAGCGAAGATGAAATGTAAGAGTTGTAACTGAAGCTGTTGCAGGTGGAATCATTCTCAGTTGCACCTGGAGGAAGAAGAGTCACACCATGATCGCCATTCTTGTTGGGATTTTTTGTTGAATGTAAATAGATTAGGCTGTTGAGTTTTTTAACTCACCTTGCACGCTAAAAATGTCCATCCATACATCCATGATTAATTGAATGTGAGCCACAGATCAGCCTGTCAAAGAAAAGAGCAAAGGTTTCTAGTATTTTTCTACAGGAGCCATTATTATTATGCAATACTAATAATAATATTAATTATAAATGCACCGAATAAACTGCTCTCAGTTTTCATGTTCTATTTTCAATCCAGCAGTTTATTGGAGAGCAGCTGAATGTTGTGGGATACAATGGGCCCCATTTATCAATCTGGCATGCAAATTTAGAGATTTTTATTTTACAATTTGTACTTTTTAATATTTTACCACATATTTTGTAATGTAATTATTTTAACATGCAAAATAAAGGTCATTACAAGGGCAGTGGTTAACATGTGACCACGTGATGAAAGGAGAAGAGAGCTTACAAAAGCAAATACAACTGAATAAAACCACATTATTTTTTGTTAAACATACCCTTTTTTGGTTATACAGAATCATTTTCCTTTCCCGTTATCCTTACTTCTCTCCATTGTTACCTTTTTAAAAGCCAAAGCATTGGTCTACATGGCATAGAAATGATCTTGCACCACCTCCACAGTGTGATTAATTAAACCTGTGTATGAACAACTGTTTGCTGATAAATGCGACAGCTGGAACGATTGTCATTTCAATAACTTGCCCTAAGATATTCAGACTAAAAGTAAAGCATGATGGGGCCACATGGAGAAGGAAAAATGTTGTTTGGACATCTTAAAAGAGAATAATTGGAGACATCAGAAGCTGGAAATCTGTTTATCATGCTGCTCACCTTAATTGAAAAATATGTATTTTATTAATGCATATTTTTTTAAATATAGTTTTTTAAGCTTAAACCAGTGAAACAGTCCACATTTAGAGTAAATGTTCATGCTTAAGCTCACACCTGATCCTAATGATTTGATCAGATCTTATGTTCAACGTCCAAATCAGCGGATAAACGCAGCTCTGTTCTTACCTACTGTTTGATCACAAGTATGTTTGATCGATGAAGGTGAAATATACGATCACAAATAACACTACAAAATGGCATGTTCACTGTTTAGTGCTTGAAAAATAAACAGGGTGGACACGCACATCCTATGTAGGGTGCTGGATTCAAAAGATTGTAAGCATGAAAAATGTGTAAGGAGATCCGCACACCAAAAAATATTTTTATATATATATTTTTTTATATTTATATATTTATTTTCAAACAGTGACGTTTCGAGGAAAACAGCTCTTCTTCAGCTCTGGTAAAGTCAGAGGAAGAGCTGTTCTGCTCGAAACATCACTGATTGAAAATAAAAATACTCAAGGGAGCTATTTTTTGATGTGCGGATCTCCTTATACATTTTTCACTGTTTAGTGAAACCAACACCCTGAGTGTGCAGTTATCTGAATTTACCACAATAATGAGCACTTTTTTGTTGGATTCATGAGACCAGTGAATTTTGTTGTTTGTGCTTTTAGCTTCGGTATATAAATATTTATTTTCCACACAAGCTAACCACTTAAGGAATGACTCAACTCAACTCGTTATCACAGGCTGCCGCTGTTATCACAGGATATTGAGATCTCAAGAATACTGAAATTGAATCAAAATGAATGTGTGGATGTACAATATGTCTCCTTTCCAAACTGTTTTGTGCATGAAAGTGTCAGTTTTTCATATTAGCAAACTTTAAGAAATTAACAATTTAAGTTTCCAACAAATTTAATCAACAACAAGAAGAAAGTTCTAAATGAACGCAGGTACAAATTCAACTTTGTAAATACTTTGCTGCAAAAAAACAAACCCAATCAAATGCTTTTAATTCAATGAAGAAAGTGATGAATGAAGGTGTCAGCTCTTTCTTTAAACTTCCTCAAACTGATTTTTTTTTTCAGTTTTTCAGTTTCAGATGATGAAAAAGTTTTGTTTCTGCTCAACTCAATATAATTTTTAAATGTCTTTCTTGAACTATGCTTGAATGAGGTCTTGATCACTTTAACTAAATTGAAGTTTTTATATGACGTATCAACCAAATCACAAGCGAGTCATGAAAATCTGAATTTTGAGGCTTATACTCACAGTTGATGATTCGACCCTCTACTCACAAAAGTGAGTCTTCATGGTGGTTCTACATGCAGAAACGATCACGGTAGGTGTTTATGAAACATCATGATTTACCTGGCAAACAAATCAGCATTTCAGCTGTGAAGAGACGACTAGGAACATATGCAAAAATAAGGAAAGCTTAGTGGTCCTGAGCAGAAAGCAAAGTGAGTCACACATACGATAGAGCAGGGGTCAGATTATCGGATGGTTTAAGGCTTTAACTCGGAGTCGGCTTCTATTTGACTGCAGATGACCTGTCGCTGTTTCACCTCATGGAAAAGACACCATGGAAGAGATTTAACCTCACACCAGCCTGACCTCTCCGCCCTCCAGATCAGGAGTGTTCACAGTGGGAGAGCTTGACCATCCCCATAACCTCTGATCACACCGCTATTAAAAATAAAGGTCTGGAAAACGGATTTATGCATCATGGTTCATCTTTAAACATCTGTTTTTACACACAGCACTCTTCTGAATCAGAACTAAGGTGAATATGGACCAGTGAATTCAGTCTTGGCCCTTTTCCACTAGCACGCCTTGGCCCTACTCGATTTGCAGCGTGTTTCCACTAGCCTGGTACCTCCTAAAACAAGCTAGTTTTAGTACCTACTCCGCTCTGGTTCCAAGCGAGCTGAGTCCATACTAAAAGATGACGTCACCGACTGCCGGCTACTGATTGGTCAGACAATGTCGTCATCTATGAGTCATGAGCGCGACGACTTAGCATGCTAGCAGTGGCTACCATTAGCTTACCCTCATACGTCTTTTCTTTGCAGCTGGATTGCTCTCGTCCTCGGCTTCATTCTGTTGTATAGCTTCCAAAACTCTCCTGTGCTTCTCAAGGGGTATTTCTTCTTACCACCTGCAGCCTTCTTCTGCTTTCCCTTTTTACTCGATTTGTGACAAAAAGCCACAGATTGTTGTGTCACGCTCAAAATGACGTCACTGCAGTGCCGCTCAGCTGTTTACAGCGACACTGTACCCCGTTGGGCAGGCTACCGGGGCTAATGGAAAAGCAGCACAAGGCGAGTAGAGTAGAGCCGGGTAGAGTCGAGTAGATGTGTGTGTGGATGCAGTGTGTGGATGCAGAACAACTTTCTCCAGCTAAATTTAGACAAGACTGAAGTCGTCGTATTTAGTCCACAGAATCCAAGAGAAAGTGTCAGCAGTCACCTCCAGTCTCTCTCTCTAAAACCTACAAATCAGGTTTGAAATGTCGGGCTAATAATGGACTAAGGCTTGAACTTTAGCAACCACATCAAATCAATAACATCAGCAGCCTTTTAGCATCTAAAAAACATTGACAAAATCAAAGGTGTAGTGTTTAAAACTGACCTAGAGAAACTTGTCCATGCATTTGTCTCTAGTAGGTTAGAGCTGCTCACTGGCCTCCAAACGAGCTGTTATGGTGCTTACACACTGGACGTTACTTGTACTACTTATACTCCAAGTTTTCCTTTGTTCCACAAGCAATTACATTTCTAAATGAACAATAAGGAACAGTTAAAATAGGTCTAGCCGGTCTAGACCAGCCTGCCTGTCCATAACCACAGGGCTTCCTTTCCTTTTTTTCTCCTCTTTGTGAATGCTTTGTGTTTTTCATGTTTTCTACTGATTTTGTTGCCAAATGTCTGTGATCCCTGCCACACCATAATTTCCCTACAGGGACAAATAAACTAAACTAACTAACTACTACCTCAGCCATCACTCTCCATCCAAAGTCAATGTACAGCTGCGATAGGGCGGGGCTAACTCTCACACGATGTTTGCTGAGTACAAGACGATCACTTCACTCGTCGTGCGATGTCAAAGTAAAAAAAAGTGATCTTTTCAGGTGATGTCGTGTGCGGCTGTGCGGCAACAGCCAATCAGCGGTGTGTGCATGTGTGACGGTACCTGTGACAGACAGTTTTTCATTCGGACTACATATTAAAAATTTATGTCCGTTTGGGGAACATCAGTCAGTGAGGACATTAGTTCCGCCTAGACGGACCGCAGTAAACTCACAGATGATGATGCTGCATCATCAGCTGCAGTGTTTTGTGGTTGATAAAACAGTGAAAAGGATACAGCTGGAATAATGTCCGCTTATACATCCTATTATATGATATGTGATATGATCGCGGTGAAACTCGAGCGGACGTGACGTCACCGAGCGATGGCCGACAGCAACAGTGACCAAAATGAGGTATTTATGGACCCGCGACGATACTTCAGTGGGCAACGCATTTTTGATCGCAGACTCGCTCGCTCAGCTTAACTGTTATCCTGAACCACTCTTCATGGGGTATCTGCCGTAGCTCCCAGGCATGACGAACCCCCTTTATAAGGCCCTGAGGAAAGAAGGAAGGAAGAAATTTTAAGAAAGAGGAGGAAGGGAGGGTGGGGTGCATTGAGTGTGCGAAACAAAAGAGGAAAATGGTCGGTTAGAATTCATAGGAATACAGGAAGAGGCATTGTTGAGGGGTGGTTCTGCTCCTGAAATTCTGCTTAAGCTCCACTATACAGTAATGATTATTGTTGTTTCATTTTGTATTGATTTTAATGCATTTTTCTTGTTCTGTAAAGCACTTTGAATTACCTTGTGTATGAATTGTGGTCTGCAAATAAACTTCCCTTGCCTTGCCTTCTTTCTGAAATAGAGTCTTACAGTTTCCAAGTAAATCAAAACATACAACTGTGCTGTTTACATAGTAATTATTCTGATATCAGTATCAGAATAATCACATCATTATGGTTTAAAAAGAGTAAACACAGTTGTTTGATCATAAATGGCTTCACCCATCCACTAACCGTGAGTAAAAGAAAAAAAAACTGTTAAAACAAACAGAACCAGCCTCAAAAACTTTGTTTGAGACCCTTTGAGTAGGAATTGGAAAATTGATCAGGAGAGAGTGCAACAAAGGCCTTCATTAGCATATTTGATTTTGTCTTTTTAGGTGGAATATCTGCCTTTTCTTTCTTTATTTTTCAATCATACTTAAAACAGACTTACTTTAATATCTGATGCTCCAGAGTCTGGACTAAATGTTTCATTTATGCTCTTTTAGTCCATGAAAAACATCAAAAATTCATAAACATTTTGCAGGCATTGCAGAAGATGATTGGTATTGACATAAGAATTATTGAAGCTAATAGTGCCAGAGTCACAGTGATCTGAAACCATGCAGCATCACTCATCACTTCCTCTTACCAGTTTGGCACAAGCTTTGTGGCTTCTAAAAACTTATTTCTTTAGTTCCTCTTTTTTGTTTCTTTCTTAAATCAATGCAGATGTTTTTTCTTGTTAATTTGAAAACCATTTTCATGGCTATGGTGACTGTGGAGCGTTCTCACGAGAAATGAAATAAAAAGAACGTAAAGCAGAACTTTGAGGCCTTGTTCCTCTTTTCTCTTCTTCACCTACTACATTTGAACTCATGTGATCCTCATTCAGCAGAAGTTGGCTCAAAATAAAAATTTCCCGAATGTTTTCCTCCCCTGGACCCCACCTGGAGTCCTCTCACGGCTCCTGAGGAGGCCTGCACCACATTTTGAGAACCAGTGGGAATAATTAAAGGGATTGAAAGAAAATGATGCATCATATTTCTCATTTAATCATCATTTTGTTTTGTATTTATGGCAGAAAATGATCCTTCCTTTGGGATGGGATGGGCAGCTAAAGGGCCCTGGGACCACATGTGGTCCCCACGTCCATTTTAGCTCATTTAAAAAAAAAAAAAGAAGAAATATTAAACATGACTAAAGCAGAAATCTGCTATGATTTTAAACGAGTTTCAACAATCACACCAAAAAACAAATGTGTTAAATCCAAATCTTAATTTCAATGAAGAGCTTTAAAGGTGGAATTCTTTCACTTTTTTTGCATGATGTACAACTTGAAAGGTGAAGTAACAAAATTTAAAAAGAATATTTACATGTGATTGGCTGCAGTCATTCCTGTAATATGGTTATTTTTTTCAAAGACTTTATGTACATGCATTTAAAACTAAGAATGACTCATTAATAGTTTGTTCAGAATACTGGCACCACTCTTTGCAATTATGTTTTGAACCTAAAATATTGATATTTTCCGTTGCATAGAGTCTTTTATTTATTAAATCACATAAAAATAGCTTGTTGAAAATGTTCTTAATTTTGACTGAATTGTCTCTGGAAGTTAGAAGAAAATGAACCTGGCCCTCTATAACCAAAGTTGTCCATCTCTGCTTTAGGATATTGGGACAAAAATGACAACCTGTGGTGTTTTTTATTTATTCTAATTATTTTGTCTTTATCATGAAAGTTTGCACTTTGTTGGCATCATCCAGCCAGCAGATGGCCTCAGTGTTTTATTTTCAAAGCAGCATCTGGGCAGAAAATAAAACAGCAGTGAGGCTGTTTATTATTTAATTTCTGTTACAATTAAAGAAGGATGGGACACTTAAATTTCCAAGAAGACCATCTTGATCACAGTATCAATGCCTGAGAGCCACCTCATAACAAACTGACAATTGCTACCAATTAATAAATGAGGAAAACAGAAACAGAAAATAAACTTTTTTTTTCATGAAACTTTTCTTTTTTTTTTTTTTTTTCTCCCAACTTTATTTATGGATTTTTCATTTTACAGATTGAACATAAACACATCCTTAATGCTCCCCAACCCCCCAATTACCCTCCCATCCCATACAGATACACTATCAAAGACAAGGAAGAAACAAAACAGAACAAAACAAAAAACAAAACAAACAAAAAGAAACGAAAAAAAAAAAAAAAAAAAAAATCACATGTACATTTATATATATGAAGATGAAATAAATAAATATATTACTCCTTTACAAGTGCAAAAATCTGTGAGACAAGCTTATAACTTACTTGATATTCTCACTCTATACATATGTATCAATAACAGTAGCTTCATAATAGACTCAGATTTTTAACATAGACAATGAAAGAAGACCAGATCACCCAGAATTTTTCAGGATGGTTTTCTCTACTGTATCTTAGCTTTTCCAGCTGCAGCACAGAGAGCATTTCCTTAATCCAACTATCGAAAGATGGAGGTTTATCAGATTTCCACTGAAGAAGAATGGTTCTGCGGGCTATTAAGGATGCAAAAGCAACTGCTTTCCCTTGTAGTTTAGAAACAGTGATTTCTGGAGGAAGAATCCCAAAGATGGAAATAAGTGGTGAAGGTGGGACTTTTTCCTTGCAGATATGAGAAATGGCCTGAGAAAAATTTGTCCAAAAACTTTTCAGTGATATACAATTCCAAAACATATGTCCCAGAGTCGCTGGACTTTGGTGGCATCTGAAGCATGCAGAGCTAACATTAGAATATAACTTGGAAAGCTTGTCATTTGAATAATGCAGGCGATGCAAAACTTTAAATTGAATTAAGCTGTGTCTAATACAAATAGAGGAAGTGTGAATCAGTTCTAAGCAAAGTTGCCAAGACCTCTCAGAGAGTTCGATATCTAGGTCCTTTTCCCAGGATAGTTTTGTTTTGGTCCATGATGGTGGATTAGAACCCTGAATTTTGATATAAATTTTGGAAATGTTGCCTTTTGTATACGGATGTAAGGCTAGTATGTCATCCATTATATTTTTATTGCAAGGTTGTGGAGGATTAAAGTGTTTGCCAATGAAGCTTCTAATTTGAAGATATCTGAAAAAGTGGGATTTAGGGATATTGTATTTTCTTTGTAGTGTTTCAAATGACATTAACGTTCTTTAAGAAAAAGGTCTTTAAAAAAGACCAAGTCACATTTATGCCAAGTTTTAAATGCAGAATCAGTTCGGGATGGTAGGAAAAGGTGATTATTTAGCAAAGGAGAAAATAGGGAAGGGTGAGTAAAATGAAACTGTTTTCTAAACTGAAACCAGATTTTCAGGGAATGCTTTAGGACTGGGTTAATGACCTGAGGATGCGAACTTACAGGAATTGAAGAGCTCAATAATGAAATAGGATTAATGGCTGGGTCGCTATACAGTTCCATCTTGGCCCAAACAGGTCCCTGGTTGTTACGCCATGTGGAAATCCAATATGGTAACTTACTTATGTTTGCAGCCCAGTAGTAAGAAATGAAATTAGGCAAGCCTAGACCCCCAGCTGATTTTGGTACCTCAAGAAACACTCTTCTCATTCTTGGAACCGTTTTACACCATACAAATGAGGAAATCAAGTTGTCAATCTCTCTAAACACATACTTAGGCAGAAAGAAGGGAATCATTTGAAAAAGGTACAAAAAACGAGGAAGGATTGTCATCTTAACAGTATTCACTCTTCCAGCTAAGGAAATGGGCAGTATAGACCATCGTTCCAGATCCTGTTTTGTTTGTTCTAATAAGGTCTTGAAGTTACATTGAAAGAGATCCTTATATGAATGAGTAATTTTAACTCCCAAATATGTAAATTCTTCGGCTCGTTTGAAAGGAAAAGGGCTAAAGTCCATCACCGCTGCCAAATGGTTAATAGGGAAGAGGATGCTCTTAGAAAAGTTCAGTTTGTATCCTGATATTTTGCCATACGATTCTAGTATGTTAGTGAGAACTGAAAGAGATTGTATAGGGTTTGATAAGTATATTAAGAGGTCATCTGCATAAAGAGACACTTTGTGAATTTCATTATGTCTTGACACTCCACTGACCCCATCATCCATTCTTAAGGCAATAGCTAAAGGTTCTATGGCCAAGTCAAAAAGGAATGGTGACAGACAACAACCCTGTCTTGTTCCCCGGTGCAGCCGAAAATAACCTGATGCGTCAGAATTAGTGCGTACTGAGGCCAGTGGTGAAGAATAAATTGTTTTTATCCAATTAATTACATTAGGGCCAAATCCAAACTTGTCGATCATGAAACTTTTCTAATATATTACACAAATTTGTATATACAAATTTTACCTAAATAACAAATGATGAAATAAGTTAACCATGAAATTAAAGCCAAACGAGGCTTCCTAAAAATGCAGTAAATCAAGTATGATCCACATTTTAAAGAACAAATCTTTGCCGTTTATTTCCAGACACAATATATACTAATTTGATGTTATATTTAAATGCTTTATGAAAGAGATTATAAAAAACGATAAGTGAGTTATTTGTTTACTTGCATTTATGAAATACCAGCAATCTAAGATTACATAGAATTATTTTTATTTATTAGTGTATTTTGAATTTTTTCTTATTTTTGAAAATGGCTGGCAGGTCGTATTTTGTTAGGCGGAGGGCATCCCTGATTTTAAACAATTATAAGTCTGCTATCATCACTGATGAAGGCAGTCATTCAAGAGGATGCAGTTTTCTTAAAGGAGACATATCATGCTTGTTTCTCCTTTTCACTATGCCAGACTAGGATGCCTGTAAAGCATTTCTGCCCTCAGTACACAGTCATTTAGTTCCTTCATTGCCCCACAATAGCGTTCTCAAAATCCTCATTTTAGGCCGTTATGAAGCACTTGTTGAAACACTTGGTCTCAAGGATGACCTAAAGTTACCTCGCAACGTCACAGCCCATTGTGCTCTGATTGGTCAGTTCTATCGGGGGTTGTGCCAGCCTATCCTTTTTCTTCTACTGTATTTTCCGGCAGGCTCAAAGCAGCGACCGTGTATTGAGTCCCCCTACAGGCCAGAGCTGGTAATGAGGGAGTGTGAGTGAGGGAGCTTTATACCCCTGCTGGTGGATGTGTTCCTCGGTGAGGGTTTGGGGCTAACGGACATCACAGAGGAGGAAGTGTTTTATCAGATTACTCCAATAAAAAGAAAGGTACCTCGTGATGTCACGACGTTTGAAATCTCGCGGACATCTCGCAATTACCTATTTTCAGAGGCATCAAATCTCATTCTAGGATATCAGAAAAAATACAATATCTCATTCTTTGAAAATTAAGGGGGTGTAAGGTCTTGTTTTCAAATTTATTACATTATATGTAAGTATTAAATCATGCATCAGCATGATATGTCTCCTTTAAATAGTAATTTAAGATGATGGAAAAAAATGTTTTTTAACACTTGACCAAAGCGCTACATACACATCATTGGGTAACTCAGCAAAGCTCAAACTTACCAAATGTATTCAACCTAATACAAAATTTATGAAAAGGAGTCTTTACTTTATAGATTTCTGTTTGTTATGCCTGTTAAAAGCAGCTGAATCAGTGGAAAATCTCATGAAAAAATGGAAAATGACAAATAACACGATCTACAAGCTACATCACACATTACTATTATGCATCAAAATATTTTAATCATGTTTAATCCCTGAGTTTATGCCCTCACATCACGCTGCAGACACTCCTGTGGGTTTTGATGTTTCTTATGATTTTCACCAGAGGGCAGCACAGCATAAAAATCCCAGATCAGAAGTGACTGTTGGGTTATTTCCTCTCTCTGGCTGTCTGAAGCTTTATAATCCCAACTCAAAAACATAACAAAAGCTTATTTGTGTCAGCTGAAGGATTTATGAGTCCAATTTTTTCAATTTGTGCCACTGATGTGTTTTTATCATGTAAAGAATCACATGAAAAGACAACAGGTCATTGAACAAAGAACTAAATGCGCAAATCAAACAATTTAAACTAAAACAGAGGAATAAAACACATTTTTGTTGAGTTTATTGAATATTTTGGCCATTAAATATAACAGTCACCTCCTATTATTGTCCCAGTTCCTGTTTTATGCACACAAATATCAGCTCAAACACACATTTAATCAGACTTGGACCTGTATATTCCTTCAACATTAAAAGCAAATGAAAAAATAAAAAATGGTTGCATGTTCACATGCCAGTATTTTGAAGTAGCTGAGCCTAAGTTGGCCTTCTTACCTGTCAACTAATAAATCAATCTTTATTTGTATAGCGCCAATTCATACAATAAGGCATAAAATTCATTTTATGGACACTCATATACAGTTGCATGAAAAAGTATGTGAACCCATTGGGATGACTTGGATTTCTGCTTAAATTGGTCATACTGTCCAAGACAGACTGTCTACAAATGGAGAAAGTTCAGCACTGTTGCTGCTCTGCCAAGGTGTGGTGGTCCTGTAAAGATGACTGTGAGAGCACAGCGCAGAATGCTCAGTGAGGTGAAGAAGAATCCTAGAGTGTCAGCTGAAGACTTACAGAAATCCCTGGCACATGCCAACATTATTGTTGACAAATCTATTATGTAAAACATCACACAAGAATGGATTTCATGAGAGGATGCCACCAAGAAAGCCATTGCTGTCAAAAAAAAAAAAAAAAAAATGTTGCGGCACGTTTGAAGTTTGCAAAAGAGCAGCTGGATGTTCCACAGCACTACTGTCAAAATATTCTGTGGACAGATGAAACCAAAATTGAGTTGTTTGGAAGAAACACACAACACTATGTGTGGAGAAAAAAGGCACAGCACACCAACATCAAAACATCATCCCAACTGTTAAGTATGGTGGAGGGAGCATTATGGTTTGGGGCTGCTTTGCTGCCTCAGGGCCAGGATGGATTGCTGTCATCAATGGAAAAATGAATTCCCAAGTTTATCAAGACATTTTGCTGGAAAACTTCAGACCATCTGTCCACCAACTGAAGCTCAACAGAGGATGGGTGATGCAACAGGACAACGACTCAATGCATAGAAGTACATCAACAATGGAATGGCTTCAACAGAAGAAAATACAGCTTCTGGAGTGGCCCAGTCAGAGTCCTGACCTCAACCCAATTGAGATGCTGTGGCATGACACAAAAGAGCGATTCACACCAGACATCCCAGGAATATTGCTGAACTGAAACAGTTTTGGACAGAAGAATGGTTCAAAATTCCTCTTTATTATTGTGCAGGTCTGATCTACAACTACAGTAAACGTTCGGTTCCAAAGGGTCCCAAAGGGTTCACATACTTTTTCTTGCAACTGTATGCATAGATACATATATACATATATAAAATAAACATATACATAAATATACAAATATATCCATCCAACACCTAACATGAATCCATATAGCCAATCATGAATCCCTCCATTATGGCTCAAGAACAAACCTTCTGTTAAGCAGCATGGGGGGGCTTCGCTTAGCAGTCTAAGCTAAGGACAAAATGGCTCACTGATGTATAGCTGAGGTTAAATATCCTCTATAGCAAGACGGCACTCCCCAGCTCTCTGAGTCAGCTTTTGTTTAGCTTTTTGTTTTCCTGTGTGTCTTTAGTATGCAGCGCTAAGTGCTCATGTAAAGTATGACCCCGAGACTCTTACTCCGCTCGGACAACTGAGCCACAAGGGACACTTTGACCCAAATGTCCTAGACTCAATCCCAAAACGCCCCCTACACACTCTCCCTACCCACTACCCCTCTGTTTGCGTGTCCTTGTGGAGGGTCGGCCATATTAAGGGCCATCCCAAACCATGTAGCGCGGAGGAGGAGTGGACCGTTCAGCCTTTAAACAGTGAGTCTGCATCGATGCACACCTCTGACGACTTAAGCGGGAAGTGCAACGTCTCAATGGGAGAGGAACAACATAAATGTAATGGCCCTTTTCCACTAGCACGCCTTGGCCCTACTCTACTTGCCCCACTTGATTTGCAGCGTGTTTCCACTAGCCTGGTACCTCCTAAAACAAGCTAGTTTTAGTACCTACTCCGCTCTGGTTCCAAGCGAGCTGAGTCACGTCACCGACTGCCGGCTACTGATTGGTCAGACAATGTCGTCATCGATGAGTCATGAGCGCGACAACCTAGCATGCTAGCGGTAGCTACTGTTAGCTTACCCTCATACGTCTTTTCTTTGCAGCTGGATTGCTCTCGTCCTCGGCTTCATTCTGTTGTATAGCTTCCAAAACTCTCCTGTGCTTCTCAAGGGGTATTTCTTCTTACCACCTGCAGCCAATTTCAATTTTCTAGAATCAATTTTTGGATAAATGCTACAGCAACACTGCAAATGCTTGTACTGCTGTTTCCAAGCCACATTTTGGGAAATGTGACCACCATCAATAGGCTTAACGTAGACCCTGTCACAGTCAGGACTATGAAGACAAGGACATGGCAGATATGAGCATTTCAAGAAAGCCATGGATAACATTCACGAATACACGGACGCTGTTGGCAGCTATATTGCCTGGTGCACCTCATCTGCATCCCGATCCGCACTGCTCATGTTCCCTAATCGGAAACGCTTAACTATTAGTAATAATTAATTCAACAAGTAAATAATAACCATGTTTTGAATTATGGTCATAAATGGTCTTAAAATTTTTCTTCATTACGAGCTAGCTTTTGAAGCCGTAGCTAGAGCTACGTCACAGCTAGCAAGCAGCTCTGGGTGATGATGTAGCGGGATCGAGTGGTGTCTCGCTTCTCAGCAGCCTGTTTTCAACCCTTCCCCATGGCCCTCAAAACAGAGGGTTAAGGGGAAGGGAAAGGGGAAGGGCGAAGGGGTGGAACTGGTGTTCAACCCGAGTCATGTCTGATCACCTTTGGGTAGGACTCCTGATCTCGTAAGTTTCAAGCTTGGGGCCAAGGGTTGGTGGTTGTTAATTAGGAATGCATTGTAACTACATAGTTTTCAAACCTTTTCTGAATAAATTAAGTGTGGAAGATTGATTTCCATCTGCTTTTGTGCTGCAGGAGGTGCATTCAGGGTCAGTTTTAGAGATTAATTCATTGGATTCATGACTCAGCTGTTTTCATATGAGTGACACCTTTTTACTGTGAACTCTCTTCTTTTTCATCAGAAAACCTCCCGACACTGATCCCTCTGGCTTTCAACATGTCCACCAGCTTGTCCCTGTACTCCCTGCACAGGTAGATATAGAGCAGAGGGTCCATGCAAGTATTTGTGGTCGAGAACCACAAGCAAAACGTGTGGCAAATTTCCATCCATGGCGGTGAACAGCCTTGACTGTTGAAGACTTCCTGCAGCGTGGTTGGGATGCGTATGATGTGAATGGGCACGAAACACACAAAAAACACCAGCAGGATGAGGAAGACTCGTAGCTTGGTCTTCTTCTTCCCTTGGCTGTTGTTGCTCCCAGAGTTCCTGAACGACTGCAGGACTCTCATCGTGATGCACACGTAGCAAACAACGACCAGCACACTGACGAGCAAGAAGAGGACCTCCATGGACAGAATCACACCGCCGTGAGCCTTGATGCCAGCAGGACTTTTCATAGACATACAAAGGTCTGTCGTTACGTTCTCAGGACTTCGATCTGTCAGGATGATCGTAGGTAAAGCCCCGCCTACAAACAACAACAGCCAAACTACGGTGGAGGCGACGAGGCTAAAGGCCAGACTTTGCCCTATCGCTCTCCCTCGTGGGCGAACAACTTTGAAGAAACGGTCGAGGCTGATGAGACCCATTAAGGTGATGCTTGTGTACAAGGCGCTGTAGAAAATGACAGACGAGTAGCGACAGTTGAACGCACGCAGCCACAGATTTGCTTGACGAAGCTTACCGACCGCTTGTAGCGGGAGCATTAGCGTAATGAGCAGGTCAGCGGCCACCAGGTTTTTCACATAGACGATGAAGGAGGAGCTGGAGGGAAGATGAAAGGACACCCACGCTGCTACGCCATTCAACAACAGGGCGAAAGGGAAAAGAATGAAGTAAAGGCACAGCGCGGCGGTCCTAACAGGTACGTCATTGTATCCAGCGCAGTCGTGGGTGAGGAGGGCGGAGCTGTTGGACGCCATTGTAAAATCTGTGATGTAAAAAAGAGGCAGAGGAGAGAAGACAATAATCAAAGTTTTGACACTGAATATCATATAAGCTACTAGGGCTGGGTTTAAAAAAATAATTTCATTGATTTTAATTGATTTCCCTTTAAATGGTTCATAATCGATCCATAAAGTCCAAAAATCGATCTTTTAACTTGGGTAGTTTTTTCTTCATTGGTCGTGCAGAGAAGCAGCCTGTGGTATCAACCCAGCGTGATCTGCGTTTAGCTCTGCTTTCCACTGAACAAAATCTCATGAGATGTTCCTGCAAGTAATCAAACAAACACAGCAGAGGCAAATAGCAATATATGGGCACCAACGATGAGTTTAAAGGCTGATGTATGGATGTATTTTGGAATTTTACAAGCACGAAGGAAAAGAGGAGTCGGACAGAAAACAAGTAATATGCAGAATAGGCATTAATGTATAGAATTAATATAACATTAATGTAACTGCTTTGGGTTTATTTCTTAATGTAAAAACAATTTTAATAATGCACCAGGTCAAAAGTCACTTTTTAAGTTCACAGTATTATTTTAACTGAGATATCCCAGACTGAATAAATATCTTATTGTATCATGTATCGAATCGATTTGAGACCTGGTAATATCGAATCCAGTCGATCCAGAAAATCTGAATCGATACCCAGCCCTATAAGCTACATAAATTAGACCCATGCTACAGCTGTTCCTATTTACGTTCTCATTTTACTGTTCATGTTTTACTATTTTCTCATTTGTTATCGCCTCCAATGAAGTCTGCTTTTAAGGTGGAACCCTGACAAAAGGTGAAAACTCATTTAAACAAGTGAGATATTCCTTACAAAACAAATATAAAAAATGAACCTTGTAAAATAAAATAAAGAAAACATACAAAAGTGGTGTTAACAGCTGTTATGTACATGTTAGATGTATTGCAGTTGGAAAAGATAGATACTTGAGATATTCATATCTATGACTCTATGCACAGAATATGCTAACGTGTGAAAAAAATAATATAAAAATATGATTTATTGCACACTAGAGAGGCTTTTGTTATGGAGTCTAACAGCTGCAGGAAGGAAATATAAGACCAGCTAACTCATCTGTAGATTAAATGGACTGTTAGCGTGGATTTAAATGATCCACGGGGACATTTTCACACACAGGGATGCAGCAGCATAAGCAAAAGCAATCTCTGTTTCAACACATTTGAAAGTGAAATGACCTAATTTAATCAGCTGATGGAATTTGGATTTCTTTTTTAAATGTTTAACAATGTGAGAAATAATCTCCAGCCTGGACTATTTTATTGACTGGTTTGATTTGGGTGATGTGTTTATATGACCAGCGCTGCCGAACTCCCTCTTATAGTCCATGTGCTCTTAATGTCCCCTGCTCCCTGGTTTGCATAAATCATTACTTATAACATTTGTTACTCTGGTTTTGAATGTTCAGCCAGAGCATTTGAATGTCCCTGAAACCTGACACTTCAGCTTGTGACTCTGTGAAGGAGAAGCTTGTGTAATTTATAGATTAGTTTTCAACACACTGACAATAATGTGAAAATAAAGACAGATGGTACAATCACATCTCAGAGAGAAACAACACTCAAAGGGCTTTTATGCAGATCAGGTCAGAGGCTGATTTATGCAGCAGGTTGCCCAGCTCTGCATGATTGGATTGATGGATTATTTATTGTCATTTCTTCCTTATGATAGATCAAATTTACTTAAGGGAACCCAAGATAAATGAAGGTGTAAGCGGCTCGTCTTGTTAATGTTAACATTAGATGGACTGCTCTATCTGTCTAGCATAACAGCCTTAATACTAGTTAATAATTGTAAATACCTCTACTTATGCTATTGTTTTGCTATTTGTGCAGTTAATGGATTTACATTTATTGCATTACATGTTATTCTTTTTGACCTTTAATGCATGCTGCTTACCTTAGTCCTTACCTATGTACTGCTGCAACACCTGAATTTCCCGTCTGTCATGTGACAGCATTCGATATGATTTGATGCTAAATTATTAAGATTAACCCAGCGGGCACCGTGACATCAATTTGATGAGGAAGATTGGTCAATATTTTGACTCCCATGATAAATCGGCTACAAGCTTTGACGTCCTTATGGTTGTAAAAAGGTCCAACGAAAGGATCAATCTCACATCCAATTACTGCATCATACATTGTTTATCAATATATTTGACATCAACCGACATCGCTGCACAAAACTTGACATTAAGTTGACGTTGATTTGATGTCTGTCAAAGGATTGATGTCATGTTGATTTACGGTTTTGACCAAATGATAGTGACAGTTTGATGTCAGTGTTTGGCGTCATATTGATGTTGAATTGACATCAGATGCCCACTGGGAAATGATTAGTTGGACGTTTTTTTCCTGTATGCCAGAAACACGAAGATCAAGATCAGCAAACAGAGAGTGAGAAGGGCAGATAAGGATTTCTACAGATACTTGCTTACCACTTTAACCAGATTAACAAGCAACTTTTTAGTGGACAATGTAGAACAACCAAGCTATGTGCAAAAAAAAAACACTAAGACATCAAACACCTACAGGTCTTGAGCTGGGCTAAAGTTTCAATATCAATATATTTAGGTAATTCACTTTGCACCCTTAATACCCCAGGACAAATACCTTCTTAAAGCATTAGTAGTTGCAAGTAAAAAGAAAAAAATAACCAGGAAGTGGCTTGTCAAGTAGCCGTCCATAAAACTTAAATGGATAATGATTGTAAAGTAAGTGTATGACATGGAGAGGCTTTTCATTGAGACTCTGTCTGTGTCTGAAATGGCATACTAACGTACTAATCATACTAAGTGTGATGTCAAAATGAGTATGTAGTGTGTTCACATTTGATAGTATGAAAAGACTGAGTGTGCGTGAAATGCCCAGATGTATACTATATCGGAAAAAATTCTAAGTATGCGAAATGGGCGTATTAGTCACACCCAAATGCCCCATAATGCATTGCGATGATTTTGGCCCTGACGGAGTGTCATTATTTGGGAAGTTACTGATTACAATATTATTAATATCATAAATGTTAAATCCTCTCGAGACCGGCATTCAGCTAAAAATCAGCGACTAGCAAACTTCCCGTTTTCAAAATAAAAGCATCTTTTATTATCTCCTTTTACTTCTAAACACTTTTGTAAATTGGGTCCTTTATTTAGAGCTAACCGGAAGTTTCTTCGATAGCATAATGGTGCACATAACGGAATGCCCGAAATGGCGAAATGAAATTTGTATCTGTGCGTAGATATTTGATAGCCTGGTGTGCTTCTGATTTTTTGTCGTCGGAGGTTTGAAATGCATCTTGGGAAACTTAGTACTATACTACAGTGTAAACAGTTGGCATTCTAATCATATTTATAGTATGTAGTAAACAGTATATACACATGAGTATGTAGTATGTAGTACGTTAGTATGCCATTTCGGACACAGCCTCTGTTTTGATAAAGTCAGTAGGTATTGGTCCAAAGGGAAAACATTTCTGAACCAAAATATATGATAGCAGGTGGTTGGTACATGTTTTTATTTGTATAGCTATGCATGAAATTTTGGTTTGGGATAATGAAGCAAATCTTGTAAGTGTCCAGATACTCATTCATTTGGAAGATCTGATGAACTGATAATAGTGATGGGACTGCACTGGGACTATGGCAAAAACAATCTAGACTTAACTTTATTAAAATGAACTGTACTGATTTACTGTAACCTCACAAAATATATAGTTTTCAGAAAGACATCTCACACCTTGTATTTGTTCATGTTTCTTAAGAAAAAGTCTCAGCTGGACCTAAGTAAAGTGTTGGGTTGAAAACAATGAAGTGCTCCAAGAGCACAAACCTCCACCAAGGTCTTTCCAACATTATCGGATGAGTTGTTGTCAAAAGTGTGAATAACTGTCTTATATCACACTGTTAAGAAATCCTATGAAAAATCCTTGAATTCAGATCACCATCAAATCATATCAAGTCAGGAACTTGTTGAGTTATTAGCAAAAATGTGAAACCTGCTCTGTCTTAAAATGTTAACAAACTCTAAAAAAATCGGATTGGATTCGTATCACTACCAAAATGAAATCACTTTTTTTCCTTTTGCAATGACCAACAGTCCCTAAAAGTGCCATTAAAATCCTTTCATAAGTTTTTGAGTCATTCTGGTCACAAACAAACATATACACAAAACTAACAAATAAAAAAAAAATAACAGCCTCAATAAATATCAAGAATTGTTTGCAGATATTGGTTTTGCGGGATCTTAACATCCCTGTTATTAATGATAGTATGAGTGATGCTGAGCTGTGACAACTGAAGTCAATTATCTTTGGTTTTAGACGCATTAAATCAGGCGGAGGATTCATGGTTACTAAAAGACTGAGAAGACTGACCTGTCTGTGCTCCTGCTACAGCTCCTACAAAATAAAAGCAGCAGGGAAAGAAGAGCCTGTGGAAGAATACACCTGAAATCATCAATATAATTACACAATCTCCCCTGTGATTTTTTAAAATTCCTTATGAATCCTCCATTTCCTCATCAAATTTGTAAATCAAAGCCATAATGTGTTGCTCACCCCGATGGTCATGTCCTGCACTCCCCGCTGTGACAGCTGCATGTTTAACAGCTCCAGGAGCTAATTCGACCAGAAAGATGCAAAACCATGAATGTTGAGCTGCTCCGGAAGGAAAGGGATTCAAATAGCACACACAGAGCCTAGCTAAAGCTTTTTTTAACGCTTCATAGATGTAACCTTTGATTTGAATTTCAGATTCATGTTTTTGTCACTGCTGTGGAAGCAACACATCTTTGTTTTCTGTTTTATATACTATGAATAATCCATGTACAAACATTTGATTTAAAGACAAAGAAGCTTACATGGCTGGAGAAGTGAGCCACACAAAAGCCATTTTGGCTAAGTGGTGTGGTTCAGGTTTAGCTTCTGGTTTAGCCTCTCCTCTTCCTCTCCATCTTTCTTTAATTAGGAATTTATTTAGTTTTAGGGCCTATGGCAAGGATAGCCAGGGTCATATGATTTCTAGCTGCCCATCCATCCATCCGGACAAATCTTTATGCCAATATCTCAAGAGTGCTTCAAGAGATTGGCGTCAAACTTTGTGCTAATGGTTTGATTTTCTACCCAAGTCCGAGTCTGCCTCGACGGGACTCGACCACTGGCTGGGGCTAACTCTTCTCCGTGAGACTGAGGCGCAATAATCCATCATAATCATGAAAAGCACCTGCAATTAGCAAATAACCCCATCAAACCCTCATGCATGGTGCCCACACTGTAAGGTTTTAACAGATTATTTTCTGTTTGCATGCACAGCTCGGTGCATCAGCGTCCTGCATCACCTGCACAGCAGCTCATCGCTAAGATAATCAGGAAAGTAAGGCTTCAGAATGTTAAGACAAATTTAAAATTTACAGAAAATCTTATCTGGGGAATCAATGAAGCCTTAGAGCAGAGGAAATTCTGAGTAACAGAAAAACTTTGGAGTGGATTTGGCTGTTTAACAGCTGATAAACTGCAATGAGAGCCTTAATTATCATAGCCAGAATGTTAATAAATGTAGGGTTTGAATCAGACTTGGGGCCAGCCCAGGCTTCGACAGAAGGTCCTCGAGTTCAGGGACCCTCAGACTGGATTTTCTTAAGCCTCCTCTCAACTCCATTTTGTGAGTGTCCACTCTGACCAGAGGATCCTGTTGGTCCGTAAATCGAAGATCAAGCTAATTGTTTCAAAGCCTCGTCCCTAGCGTGTTAACAGGAATGTGTTTGGTTTTGTTGGTCTACTCAGACTGAAGTGATTAGGTTTTAGAGTTCAGTATTAAAGCTCGGGTTGGTGATCTGATTTAGATAAACTTTTTGTAACACTGGTTAAAATGATCTTTATGACCCGATGGCAATCAATTCATAATGTGTTCTTAAAATAGAGCAAAAAATATCCGCTATGTACAGCAGGAATAAACCTGGGAAAACACCAACCAATCACACGTTTGTGGCACACCAAACCAATCATTCCCGTCGCCGTTCTGCCCGCCTCCTGCAGGTAGAATGAGAGAACGGCAAAGAAACTGCCCATACCTCTTTTAACTGGTAATCGCTCCTCCAGTTAAACAGATCAAGAAAAGAAAGACAGAGGAAGAGAAAGCCAAAGCAAGACAGAGTTTGGAGAAAGCCAGGTTGAAAACAAGAGTCAACACTGGGACAGCTGTACTTCTGTGGCAGTTCTCGCGAGGCTTTTTCTTCTTCGGTTTTGGGGTGGTTGGCATCCATCATTTTGGAGCATTACCGCCCCCTTCAGGCTAGAGACAGAGTTCAGTTTGGAGAGGCAGAGGAATGTTTTTACTGTTATATCATCACACAGGAGATTTACGGGAGAATACTGATACAGGAGGAAATAAATAAATAAATAAAATACGGCAGTTTCACGGCCAAAACGGGAGACTTGACAGCTATGTGGAGAATGGTAGAGGAACTACCTATATCCCGATCAACATGTGAGCACGAACTAACTTTACATGTTTGTTTTTTACTTTACTATGATAATGTTTTGGTGTTTTCTTACTGCTGACTGAGACATAAAACATAAACGTTGTGCTGAGGATTTAGAGTTGAATCAGTCTTCTGGTTGTGAATCAGCGGCGCTCTTGCATGTGAACGGTGGGGTTCATTTTGGAGGAGGGGCTGAGGAGATGCTACATTCTTATTCATGCTAATTTTCCAAAATTACCAACCCTAGCTTTAAATGCTAATTTGTCCAGGTTCATTCTTTGCTTGTGGAAAGTATGCAGGTGTACAACAAAAAATCTTTTTTTGGCAACCTTTCACAAAGACTTGCTCCGGGTTGCTACATAAAGTGCTGATGTGATGGGGGACACCCAAAGAGGTTTATCTGCCTTTATTTTCAGAAGCAGTATCACTTTATCGTCAGCAAAATAGAGGTTTAGCTCTCACATTGAGTGCACATAAAAGCATAGAGTTAAACTATTTAATGTCTGTTAATACTGTCAAGCTATAAATGTTTTCCTACTGAGATGTGCAATGTTGGTTTAAATGTTTGAATTAAATATATTTAAATTACAGGTCAGTAGGTCTTTTTTGTACTTTCACATGCTTCGATTGTGTTTGATAGGCAGCATGGGTCTTAAACAGCAGCAAAAATGTAAACATTCATTTCTCACAAGAATTATCAGTATACTATTTTGATAATCTTTAGCGTTAAATGTAACTTGTGTTTTAGCCTCTAATTTACTACAACTGTCTATTTATTCACGGTGCTTATTGAATGTATTCACAGTATTACTGTATTTGTACAATTGTATCTGTATTCTGTATACTTAATTGTACTCTAAATCCTGACCAAGGACAAAGACTGCACATTAGCTGAAGCTACGCGTCTTATATACATTCACATTTTCCCATTTTCTGTGGCAATGTTGTATGTATCGTCCCTGTTAAATAAACATTAAATAAATAAATCAACAGCTCACAGAATACCCAACGCTAATGACCAACTAAAGTAAATACTAACTGACTTTTTGCTGTTTCTTTATGATTATCATTAAACCTATCCTGAACAAACCTTTGAAATAATGCACTAACTGGTGTACATATTTCCTTTGTTAAATTTGCAAAGCAGGAAAAAAACAACCTTCAAGGTAAACATTTATTTGCATTTACCCACACAATGTTTCCAAAATCTTATTGAAACATACAAAAGGCAAAAACAGATCACAGTGTATTGACTGGAAGAGGTAAAGTTTGATATTCAGTTTGGATTATTTAAAGAAAATTAAACACAAGTTTTCTCGCGTCACACGAATCTTTCTGTTCTGAAAGAGTTTTTGGTTATACAGTAGAGGAAGTTGATGTTGTGATTTAGGTGGAAAAGGGAACAGAGAGGCCAACCCCTGAGAAAATGCCAGTGCATGAGTCTTAAAAAGGAAATAAGACTGATTCGGTTTTTAGGTTATTCTATTGTCTGTTTCTGCTGCAGAGGGGTCGAAGTCAGAGTAAAGAGAAAATGATGGAAAACATTCACACTAAGACATTTCAGCTGAGCAGGATTGTGCTTCGGGTCAAATACGTCCTGACCAGGAGGTTTTTTATCTAGTCCTGGAGCAGCAGGTTTGGTTTTGGGAAGAGAAGCTCAGCGGTGTTATCACACTAACATTTTGACCCTACAAAAGTGGGAACTCGGCTGTTACCATCCCAACGTCCTCATCTTTGTGAGCAGGGGCGCCAAATCTGCAGCAGCCAAAGGTGAACAAGAGACAGAACAGTTTGTGAAAGAATAAAAGTGGAAGTGAGAGAAATGTGATGTGGCCTTTTTCTTCATTCTATTCAGCCTTTTTTAAACTTCATAATATAATAACCTCACATCCCAAAGTGCTCCACGGCCCATTTTCAAGCCTAAAAGTGATCCATGGCTCACTGACCCTGAATACTATCATCAATTAGAATCAAAGTATCTAACCTTGCAGTGCAGCTGGATCCACCTGATTCAGTGTCAGGCAGGTCCATCTTGCCAAGCTCCAATCTGCAGTTGCAAGCATCCCAAAGCCCGACAGCCCAAACAGCATCAAGAGATGGGAGCTACGAGCGTAGGAACAGAGATTAGCATGGATGCTAGCAGCTTTGGCAAAAGTTAGTCAGATCTGGATCATATTTAAATGATAAAATAATAATCAACACTAAAAGACTGCTTAAGAACGATCATCCAATCATGATCAAGATGGACTAGTGAGACATATTTACTGGTCAATTTAGCATGTTAGATTACAAAGTATGTATTCAGCTATTTGTTGTGTTTGACAGATTTCTGTGTGATTTTTTTTTTTTTTTGCAACATTTTACTTTTCTTAAAAAATACTATCTGACCTTGCAAACTCCCTCTTAGTGCCTTTCATACATATAGAATCAGGATCCACTGTTAAAAGACATCCTACTTATTAGACAGTAAAAAAGGTAAGAAGTTCACATGCAGGTTGAATTTCAGGGCGGTTTTGTGTCAGCTCTGGGATGAATATTACTCAGCATTTTTTGATGGCGTACAGAGCCACAGTTTGGGCAGCACTCAATAATGATATTAAAATAATAATGGCAAAAAACTGCGGAAGGGAAAAGAGTAACATGTGAACAGTTTTTGCTGTGAGTTTCAACCCATGTTGTTGTTTTCTTTTGCTAGAGCTTGACAGAAACACAATCAGGAGTTAAAAAAAGAAAAAAAATATTGGATTTATATGGATAATTTGCTCCCGTCTTTCTGTTGATGAGACCGAGCAAGTTTGAGTTATGATGAAACATGTTTAAAAAGCCCAGAGACTTAAAGACTAAGGAACTTTTTTAGTTTTGGGTTGATTCCTGTACCGCTCTGTAGCCTGATATCAGCTGCTTACTCTCACTGTTTACCGCTTTGCTTTAAATTTCATGATAGCAGTGTTCATTAGAAATGTGCCGATTGGATGATGAAATATGGAGGGGGATTCTTTCCAGCACAGAAGAGTACATTAGAGAAGCCAGAAGTAAAAGTGAAGGAAAATGATGCATCAAAATGATGATAACTGTTGATAATTGTTGAATAATTGAACCGTAGCACCCTGACTTGTAATCAGATTGAACCATCAGATGCCTTAGATGGCACACCCCTAGTGTTCATACCTAAAGATTATCATGATGAACAAAATGTTTAAGTTTGATAACTTTAGTGCCACAGACTTCAGTCTAAGAAAATTCCTGAACCCCACTGAAAAGCCGACATGTTAATAACAGAACAGATCCTTTTGTCTTCAGCCACATGACAGGAAGTCTTATGCACACCCAGCCGAGTCCCTCAGAGGGGTACTGTTTGTGTTCACGTCCGTCTCCGAATCCAATCCCCTCTTGAGGAGCCAGCTGCAGGTTCCTGGTCCCAGCCTTAGGGTCTTAAACAGCGTTGTCCTGAAGGATTTACAGAGGAAGAAGTAGATGAGTGGGTCCAGGACGGAGTTTGAGGAGGAAAGGAAGAGCGTGCTCTCCTTCAGCTGAAACAGGAAGAGCTTCAGTTTGCAGTCGAAGGGAACCACCCCAGTCTGGCTCATGGTGTACGGCACACGGGCGAAGTGAAACGGCACGAAGCACACGAAGAACACGGCCAGCACCAGGAACACGTTGGCGTTCATTTTCCTCTTGGCCTGTCCCGGCTTTCGGAGCGTCCCTCCGCCCTGTGCCTTACAGATCGTCCCCGCGGCGCCCAGAGATTTAGCACGTGAGTACGACCGGTACAGCTCCTTGGTGATCAGAGTGTAACAGATGACCACGGTCACCAGGTTGCTCCAGAAAACCACCTGACAGACGTAGTTCACCACCTCGTGCCAGCTCAGCCCAGCCTCGGTCTTCAGGTCGCTGCACTTGAAATTTGGAGACTTTGGGGGTTTGCTGGTGAGGATCACATTGGGAAGACAGAGAACCAGCTGGAACGTCCAAATGGCCCCTGAGAGGATCTTACGCCGGGTCAGCCGGGCCGCATTGGTCCCTCTGAAGGGTTTGAGGGTCTTCCTGCAGCGGTCGATGCTGATGAGGCCAAAGAAGAGGATGCTGATGTACATGGTGAGGTAGAAGAGGACTGAAGACACCCGGCACACGAAGATACGAAGGCCAGTGGAGCCGATGTTGGAGTCTGACAGAACCTGTGGAAACACGGAGGAGGATGTTTTAATTCAAACAAAACCAGTTTTAAATGTTTAAATAAACAAAAATTTTTAAAAAAGCTTTTTTATTTTGAAACTGACACCCACTTGGGAAGCTAAATGGCAGAGGAAGGACTCGTTAATCATTTAGAATATTATCAATGAACACAACATCAGTTTACATGAAAGTAAACAGAACATCTGGGAAGCAAAAAAACAAAAGCAAAGGATGAAACCAGCAGATCAATCAATAACATGCATGCAAATAAAACTTTTGGGGGGTCAATTTTTATTGAAAATATCTTATCTTAGTTTATTTTACTTTGATTTTACAAGATTATTTATGAATGAACAAGACCCTTGGGTTCCTCAACTTCTTGAGGGGGTCATTTTAAAAACAAAATATACAACACGTATGCAGAGCAGACACTCAGGGTATTAGATATTTATCCAACTGCTTCATGTGGAGAATAAAATTATTATTGATTAAAACATAAACCGTTACACCGGCTACTTGGAAGGTTCAAATGATGGAAGCGGCTGCATATGAAAAAATGTTGGTGAGGTTAAATGGGGCAATACAACAGTCAATGAAAGATGGGAGAGTTTTAGGGAGTATGTATGTGAAAGAAATAATCTAAACATGTGAGAGTTGATTAAATGTACTGCACCCTTTGCTTGCTTTTACCATACTGGGACTTCTACAATTTTTGGACAATCTATGACAGACACTGCCTGTTTATGACCTGCCGCCTGCTATCTATTTATTTACAGGTATATATGTATTCATATGCAAAGTCATTTTTATTAATGATGATTATTATTTTTATTATTTTATTATTTTTGTTTATTATTATTATTTTATTTTATTACTATTTATTTTGTTATTGAATTTATGTTTTGTTGCTTTGTTTAACAAATGGTTATAAATGTTTAAAAAACAATAAAAATTTTGAATTATATATATATATAAAAAAACATAAACCGTTGATTCAATGTCATGCAAATCATGTAGGATGCCATAGTTTTGATAAAAGTGCATAAGTGACCCAATAGATAATCTTGACTTTATGTTTCCTATTTATCCGAATGGAAATGTGTAGACTGCAAAGAATGCCGTCTTTGTAAAAGAAAAGATAATCTATTTATTCATTAATCAGTGATAAACTGCACATAATAATGAAGCATCCAGGCTTTAAAAGTGTAAATCATGTGTTTTAGAGGTTAAATCGTGACTCTAAAAGGCCCTCAGCTGTGATTATAGGGGATGGTTGAATGGATGGACATGTGGCTTAACTTGATAGAAGTGATGCTGCAAAATATCAATGTTAGAGGGATGCTAATTGAAATTTTACAAGTTTAAAGGTAAAATAACTATTAATGAAATGTTTTTCCTGTTTCATCGATCCACAGTAAACTCATTTGCTGAGTTTAATATTCAGAGTAATTTACTTGTTATAGAGATAAAATGGTATTTTTGGGAGGCCAAAAGATGGAATGGTAGCTTATTAATCCATGATAGTTTAAAATTTATTTAGATAATCGATTCTTTTAAATGCAAAATCTTGAATCAAGTTCCTTGAGGTATAATTGAGCATTAAACAGTAGCTGTGAACGACAATCAGAGCCTTGATTTTCATTTATAGCTGAAAATCAGGGTGGTTGAAACTCTAAATCCAGATATTTTGACTGTTAATCCTCTTCAGAAGCATAAAAGTTAACTTGCCTACTTGCTAAACATTTACACCACCACCTTATACTCAATATTTATACATTTTGGGGGTTAATAGTCCATACAATCGCTGTTAATATACACTCACAGTCGAGCATATCTTTGTTTTTTTTTTAGTGACAGTCAAATTTTTTACCTACAGATTTATTTTATAGTTTGGTTTGTAAGTTATAAAGTTTTCAGAACTCATGATGGTACAAAAAAAACCATGAGAATATGTTTAATATGATTTACTGCAGTCTGAAAACCTGAAAGGAAAATAAACTTTATCTAAACATTAATGATGAGAACGGGGCTGTTTCCCAAAACCACTTAATTCTGTTCACAGCACTTCTTTGCAGATACAATTAATAATTTTTTTTAATGATTGCAACATCAGTAAGATGTCAGTCAGAGGTAAAAACCTGCTTTGGGTTCAGACATACCTTGAAAGGGAACGTTAAGGTCATGATGACATCGGCGACCACGATGTTCTTCAGGTAAATAATAAAGTGAGACTTGGAGGGGATACGAAAAAAGACCCACACGGCCACCCCGTTAAGAGTCAGTCCCACCAGAAAGAGGAGGGAGTAGAGGACGGGGAACACCACCGTCTTCAGGACATTGTCCCGGGAACATGTGACGTTGGAGCGGCCGCTGTGATTCCCAGAGGAGAGGGGCAGGAGTGTGGGACTGTCCATGATGGCTTATCATCTGTAAAACACAAAAAGATGTCCTCACTTTGTTTGAAAAAGAAACATGCAGGAGAAAACCACAAGAAAAACAGCTACTATTGATGTTCAACACAGACCACAGATTGATTTAACTAAATAACAAGTGATTAAAGATTCTCAGCCACATTCTAACCTGCTAACTCAAAGCAAACTTATTTTCTAAATCAGAAGAATAACAAGTCTAAATTATTCTGATGAATATATCACACAGATCTGAGACTGACCTGGTCTTCACTCAGATGTGTGTCAGCAGTCTCATCGAGGTCCAAGACCCGATTGTTGTTGTAGATCTCTCTGTTCTCCTTATTGTGTCTTCAGTTTATCTGTCCTTGCACGTCCGTCTGTCCTGTTTGTGTGCCTCAAACAAGTGTGCATGCACTCCTACGTGCACTGCGCTGATACAAGAAACAGGAAGACTTTCTCTTTTCTTCTCCTTTCTGTTTCCTGTCACAAGTCAAGAAGGCTGCGGTCTGCATGCCAGGGTCGACTCCTGCAGACAGAAAACCTTTGGATCAGTCGACTATGGAGAGCAGAGTGACTATTTATGATGCATCATTGATAGGAAAGTCAAAAACACGCACTAGTTTACTAGTCAGCTTCAAAAACGCTGAACACTAGTGCTTACAATGGCATGACACTCGTTAACTAGTGAAGGCCAAAATGATCACCAGTTCTCTAGTTCAAACCTTTTTTGGCCTTCACTGGTTAAGTAGATGGACCCAACATGTTCACTAGTAGAAGTAAGTTATCTACTAGTTAACTTGTGAACCCATTTCCAGCAGCAGTTGTAAACCATACTAGTTAAGCTAATTAACAAGTGAAAGCTTCCTTGACCTTAAAAGTGAATTAGTTCATATAAAGTATTGTGAATATTTGATAGTTAACCAGTCAAATGAAAGAAATAATCTCACGAGTTAACTAGTGAATCTCACGTATTTACAAGTACAGCATGTTGGCCTTCACTAGTTAACTGGTGAACAGTTTTGCCTTCACTAGTGAACTATTATCACGCAGCTATATGCACTAGTTAAGTAGTGACCTTAACTCATGATTAACTAGTTAACATCCCAGAGTTTATGTAGCTCACTAGTGAGCTAGTGCATGTTTTTAACTTTTTAAAATCAAGGATACCTAATAAGGGGCGGCACGGTGGCGCAGCAGGTAGTGCATATACCTCACAGGAAGAAGGTTCCTGGTTCGATTCCCAGGTCGGACAGGAGGCCTTTCTGTGTGAAGTTTGTATGATCTTCCCGTGCATGCGTGGGTTCCCTCCGGTCACTTCGGCTTCCTCCCACAGACCAAAAACATGCTCATTGGGTGAATTGGTGACTCTAAATTGCCCTAGGTATGAGTGTGAGTGGTGGGGTAGTGAATAGTTGTTTGTCTCTCTATGTGGCCCTGTGATTGACTGGCGACCGGTTCAGGGTGTACCCCAGTGACAGCTGGGATAGGCAAATTACCTGGAGATGCACAAAACTGGAGGCCCATTGCTGTCAAAGTGGTGGGGCTGAGTAACAACGCTTGAGTCTTTTCACATCTAATAGTTTTTCTTTCAAGTATGGCCTGAATAATGTTCACATAGTTGCATATTTTTCTTTTGAGATTTTATTTTTATTTAAAGGTGCTATTCCGGCAAAAGACTCTGCTACCCATGAGCACGCGCAGCGACTGTTGTAATGCTGCGTTCCAGTAACCTCGGAAATGGGAGTGACATCATCTCCAACTTATCAGCGTTCCAGTTGAAGACGGAAAAAAACATGCCGATCTACCAGGCTATTGTTAGCTGTTGTTAGCACGCCCTGTGTTGTTGTTCACAAATATCACATGAAGAATGTGATTATCACTATGGCAGCATTTTTGTAAATATAAGTCTAACAATACTATGTATACAGCTGATCTAGAGCGACACATCCCAGTCAGAAGTGCAAATAAATGGATTATTACAGGAGCTAAATAACTGTTCACACTGGGGGCATCCATCTTCGATCGTCAACTCGGGGGTGGCGAGGTTTCACCGAGTTCCCAGTAGGAAACTCCGACTTCGGGAAGCGTTCCAGTTGCAGTTTCCTACTCGGAACCCGGAAATTCCTACTTCTGACTACAACTGGAACGCACCAAAAGACGTGACCCAAGCCAAAGCGTGTGTTTGTTGTGATGCTAATGAATGCAGCTCGGACCTTCCTCAGAACTCTGCATTGCTTTACAACTTCTTTTTTCAACAACTTACAGGATGCAAAGCCACGAGGTAATGTATCTCTTTCTAGTTACGTAGCGGTAGTTTTTGATGTGTGACAACAAGCAATTTTTGGAAAACTTAGGATCCTAGTTTTGTAGTCGGCTATATATCTCTACTCACAGCCCGGTGCTCTAAGACGTGTCTGAATAATATAAATTTGCTCTAGTTTTAATTGTCTTGTCCCTGAAGTTGAGTATCCAGGCCAGTCCAGCCCTGTCTGACCCGACCGTGAAGCTAAGGAATAGCATTTATAGATAACCTATTTTGATGCTATAAAACTCATCTTAAAGTGTGTATTTCCATCAGGCATATATCTAAAAGAGAGACTTTTTTGTAATTACTTAGAAACTCCTCATAGCATCTTTAAACAGCTTATTATTCCGCGCTCAAAGTCTTTCCAATATAATCAAACGGCCACATAATATTACTACCTCTTAAATATTTTGGTAAATGACAAAACTGTCATGTCTCTAACTGACCCCTGGCTGCTCCTGATTGGACACTACCATCATGAAAACAAGAGAAGATGAAGTTTGGTGCATCTGATCAGTAAGCAGACTTTGGAGAAGGTGGTTACTTTCTCCATGGGTTTAAAAAGACCTTTACTGCAACATTTTTCATCATAGAAAGTTTTTCTTTTACTGTTAGTCTACAGATATCATGTCTGGATTAAAGCCTGTTTGGATTTGAAGTATTTGACATCTTTACAGATTGACAAAAGATTCACTTCCAACAGTCGTCCCAATAAAGATGTCTTAAGAGTAACAACGAGAGGCTCCGATCCCATAGAGCTGGGAATGTGTGAAATGTTGATAAAAATAAAAACACAGAGATCCAACCATAGACCTAAGACGATTATTGATCATGAAATGGGACATTAAAGTCTTCCTTTCCTCTTTTCTGCTTGTTCCCCGGCACGTTGGGTTAGCCTCTCTCATCCTGAACGTAAAGACAAAGAAAGAAGAGTGAGAGCATTTATCATTTTAACACACATTCCTGCACGATGACAGCTTTAATGGTGAATGTGTCCCCTCAGCGTTAGGTAGACCTGTGATATACTGCTCAGTCCACCGCAATTCTCTTAAAAAGAACAATTGCAACCTGGAAACACATGGTGGTGAAGCCTCCCAGTCCAAAGTGGAAAATGTATGAAACAACTTTTGGCAGAAGCTCCTCTGATATAAAACCTCCCAGTGGCTCATAATTCAGACTCAGAGCAGGCTGCCAGCAGATTCCTGTTTGTTTGGTGTTTTCTATAGAAGAGTCTTGAAGAGGTTTACTGCTGTGTTTTTCTATTTTTAGTCTCCTCTTTGGAGAAAGTGTGGAGAAACTGACCATGTGGAGAAACTGACACAGTCCTGCGTCGAGAAGGACGATGTTGGCTGATGACTCAGCCTTTGACTTTTGGAGTATGGATTTAACTAGAGATGCTCTGAGGGCACAAACCTTCACCAAGGCTTTTCCAACAATGATGAGCGAGTTAATGTCAAAAACATGGAAACTGGCCAATCTCACTTTGTTGACACTTTCCTTTCTTCACTTTTTTCCTTGTGCCATGACCAACAGTCCTTGAATATTTAATCAAATTTAGTTAATAACATTTTAATTTATCTTCAAAAAACAAACAAAAGACGAACAAATGCCAGAATAAACATGCCCTTTTCTGGCCGAGGTAATAAACAGATGTGAAACCTCAGTCTGAGTCACAAATCAAAAAGGTGGTGTTGCTAAAATTAGGACTGTGACATTCTATGAACTGCATGGATATGTTGAATGTATGAATTTTAGTTTGACTTAAAATGAATATTTATGTAGACAGGGCTGCCCTAAGTTATTTATCTACTTTTAATTATTATTGCATCTTAGCTTTGATCCCATTTGTTTGATTAGGGTGTACTCATATTTGCATCCTGATCTTAAATTAAGAAAAAAACTCTTTTGTGTGCATCATCAAAACATCTTGTTTGCAATTAATGGCCCACATTTGGGGGACTATTTTGTGGGATAGTAAATGAAAATGAAACTGTTGATTTTGAAATGAAAGTAAAGGTTTTCTGGCAAATCTGAAGGGTGTAGTCATTTACATATATAAATACTAGGGATGTAACACGAAATTTCGAGAAATAAAAAATGCCGAAATAAAATTAAAAGATGCACGAAATAAAAAACGCACCACTGGTGATTTTTTACCCTCCTCGCCTACCGTAGCAAAACACTTGCTTCAGAATGGAAGAAGACGAGGTCGAGGAACAGTGGTGTAAAAAGTCCTTGAAACCCATACTTGAGTAAAAGTAAAGATACCTTATATAAAATATACTCAACTAAAAGTGAAAGTCACTCATTAAAAAATCACTTAAGTAAAAGTCTTAAAGTAGCTACTATTAAATGTACTTAAGTATTAAAAGTAAAAGTACAAACAAAGAGAACAGGTACAGATAGTTGTTGCTCTCCCAAGCTTTATTAAGTTTAACTCTTCCTCCCTCCCTCAGCTCCCTTCACCTCTTACTCCCTCTCTCCATTCCTCCCTTACGTAAAGTCCACAAACTTGCGGTTCATCTTTAGCAGAAGTTGATTTTCAAAATTGCTTGAGTTCAGTCGTGCTCTTAGCGGGCTGAATACAAGTCCTGCAATGCTAAACAGTCGTTCACAGGCTGCAGAGGCAGGCAGAGGTGTGTTCAGCTTCGTGCAAGAGCACGAACAGTCCGTACGATCCTCTTCAAAATAAAATGTGAAAATAAGTATAATTTATATTCACATTTTATTATGTAGCGAGTAACTAAGTTGACAATTTAAATGTAACGAAGTAAAAGTATCATTTTTTAATTTTTAATGTAGTGAAGTAAAAGTAAAAGTTGCAAAAATCATATCAACTCAAGTAAAGAATAGATACTCCCAAAACATACTTAAGTACTGTAACTAAGTACTATTACTTCGTTCCTTTACACCACTGTCGAGGAATTAGCTGACGCTCCTTCGTCAAATAAATCGGTTGTGTGGACCTATTTTGGCTTCCCATGTAAAAGACGAGAGAACGGTGAGAAGATTGCAGACAAAACAACAACCGTGTGCAAAATATGCCGCTACAGTTCACCGTATAGGCCTACCCTGGCGAGTACAACTACCAACTACTTTAAACTGGAGACAGGCAGCAACTGTATGTTTGTGTAAGTCTGCATAAAAAACAATATTTGATTTTTGCATCTACTGTTGAGTTGACAGAATTTGATCATACTTGAAGATCAGAAGTATATGCACTGTTATAGGCTAAATATTATAGTTCACAGTTCAGACATTTATAGGTCTAAACTGCAGCTCTGAGGACTGCTGTTTGTTTTCCTTTTCATTCAAGAATGTACTTATCCTGATTGTTACAACAACAAAGCACTTTTTATTGAGATTTTATGTTTGTATTTGCACTGTAGTCTGAATAAGGGGAAAAAACTACAATTTTGTTTTTTTCAAAGAGTATTTATTTTGTACTGATGCAGCAGTATTTTTGTACGTCTCATATTTCTTGTATGTTTCGTATCGTGAGCCCTATTTTGTATTTTGTACGGTTTCGTGAGTTGACCATTTCGTTACACCCTTTATATATATATATATATATATATATATATATATGTATATATATATATATATATATATATATATATATATATATATATATATATATATATATATATATATATATATATATATATATATATATATATATATGTATATATATAAATAAATGGTACTGTTTTTATTATTAACTATTTTATTGTTATTCTTTCTCATGGACTGAGAAAAGAACCAGAAAAACAGAAGGAAAATGGTCTGAGTATGGTTTCATGTCAAGTAGACCTACAAGTCTGCCCCAATACAGTACACTTAAGGTGTCATTTAAGTATTTATGTTTTTATTTTTTCTTTTCCTTTCTCCCTGTCTTGCCTAGTCCTGAATTTGTGTATATGCATTTGTGATTTATGTTTGTTTAGAAAATGAAATTGCTACACTCTGTGGTAAATGAAAATAACTAAACATGTAAAAAAAAAAATTAAATTAGGACTTTAAAAATCAGTATCTTAACCAGCAAGTGTTCATTAAAATAAATGACCAAAATTACCTTTAGGACAATTAACTTTTGTTAAAACTGATCATTTTAATAAATGAGCGTGAACTTACTTTGTGAAAACCGGCCCTACACTTTGAGCTGCACTCTTTTTAATTTGAACTTGCATTTGAACAGAAGGTCTTTATTATATAAGAGTTTAAATCAAGAGATTTCCAAACACTTCCAGTCATGTACCAATGCTCTGCACATGTTCTAACTTCCTGTACTCACCATGCAGATGGCCTTTTGCCCCCCTCTATGTTATGTGCCAACTGTTTACATGGTGATTCTGCAACTTCCTGTGTCTGCACGGCGGGCACTGTCAGCAGAATTCACTTCCTAAACAAGAGCTGAAGCAAACATGCTCTTTTTTTGGCCTAAATGAGTCATAGAAACAGTATGTCAGCTCAGAGTCCTGATTTTTGCATTAACACGTGGTGATAACGCTCGTGCTGCTGCATCAGTGATGTGGGCACATCTGGGTCTGATCAGGAAGGACTGTTTTTCAGTTTAACACTGTCTGTCTTTGTATTTCTGTGGTCAGCTCCCTTTTTCTTCTCTGTTTGCTTGTTCAACATCTAAGGTTTCATGACAGATTTGACATAAGTTTGTAAAAAAATCAATCTGCTTTTTACATCAGGAGGCTTTTATTACTCTAATATTTTTTTTGAACCCTTAAATCTTCTTGGAAAGTGTCGGTCTGTTAATGTTATACACCCAGTGAGCACTAAATGGGATTTCAACATTGAAGTGTTGTTTGGGATCAGGTTGGATTAAGGTCTGAACTTCTAACCCTGAAATATGACATTATCCGTCTGCTTAGTATCGCTCCTGCACCTGGGCTTTTCTTCAACCAACAATGCTGTTCTCACTCATAGGAAGAATCTCCAAAGCCCTGAAGCTCGAATCACAAGATTATAAAGAACACAAGAGAACATCTTCGCAGTGTAATCATCAGAAAGGGAAGTGTAACATGTAAGAACGGTATATTTCCTGCCTGATGTTGATTAGCCATCAGAATTGATATCATTTCCACAAAATCTGCTTTATGTTGAAATGATGCAGAAACTTTTGTTTTCCTGTTTTGGGTCGATCTGCTTGGTGGAGAATGATGCAGAAGTTGAGGCAGCTGAAAATAGACTTGTTGAGTGTTTGCCAAAGCACTGGCACATGCTGCAGACGGATCAAGGTGCAGGATGTGGAAACCGTTCAAGTGAAGAGACGGGGACTTGCTACGCTGTCAGACTGTGGAAATTGGGGATAAAACTTAGTCCAATCAATCTATCAAACTTTATTTATATAGCACTTTTCCTACAACATATGTAACTCAAAGTGCACAACATATGTAACTCAATCCATTTTATTTAGCTAATATAATAATTAGCCACTACGTCAATGTGTTACAGGAGTGATTTTTTATGTGTGCTTCACTGAGTGTTGGAAAAGGAATATACATATATATATATATATATATATATATATATATATATATATATATATATATATATATATATATATATATATATATATATATATATATATATATATATATATATATATATATATATATATATATATATATATATATATATATATATATATATATATATATATATATGTATATATTTAACTATCTTTATCATTTTTAGATATTTTTACTCAAAAACAACTAATCAAAAGATAAAAACAACAAACAAAACAACAACAAAAATTAATTTAAACAGGGCTTGCATTTTGAGATCCTGAAAGTGCAAAAGCTGTGTAGATAATGGATGAATGGACGCATTACAGCAGCAAAAAGAAACCTACTATTATGCCAATAATCGCTCATTATGTCAGGATTTGGGATGGTCCAGGCCCTCGACCATCCCAAATCCTGAATGAAAAAAGTTTGGACACCTCTTCATCAGACGATATAAAAGGTCTAAGGGGAGAGTGGGGTAAGATTACACATTTTTTACTTTTGTTGTCACTGAGGCAAGGAAAAATGCAACAGACATAAAATGAAAACATAAACTCTGATTAAAGAATGTTTGCTATCAACTGAACTTGTAAGGACGTATAATGGCCCTTTTCAACTACCACGCCATCCCAGCTCTACTCGATGTGCAGCGTGTTTCCACTAGCCTGGTACCTCCTAAAACAAGCTAGTTTTAGTACCTACTCCGCTCTGGTTCCAAGCGAGCTGAGTCCATACTAAAAGATGACGTCACCTACTGCCAGCTACTGATTGGTCAGACAATGTCGTCATTGATGCGTCATGAGCGCGATGATCTAGCATGCTAGCGGTAGCTACCGTTAGCTTACCCTCATACGTCTTTTCTTTGCAGCTGGATTGCTCTCGTCCTCGGCTTCATTCTGTTGTATAGCTTCCAAAACTCTCCTGTGCTTCTCAAGGGGTATTTCTTCTTACCACCTGCAGCCTTCTTCTGCTTTCCTTTTTGACTCAGTTTGTGACAAAAAGCCACAGATTGTTGTGTCGCGCTCACAATGGCATCACCACAGTGCCGCTCAGCTGTTTACAGCGACACTGCACCCCGTTGAGCAGGCGACTGGGGCTAATGGAAAAGCAGCACAAGGCGTGTAGAGTAGAGCCAGGCTAATGGAAAAGGGCCTTTAGTGAAAAAGAGCCTGGAAACTGTGTCTGTTCAAAATAAAAGCAAGTTAAACAAGTCTGTGGGTAAGCTGACCATGTGACTTCATAACTAAAGCTGAGAATTATTAAAAGATAATGTATTGCTGTCATAAGAGTAATTTCATAAGAGACTGTTCACTTCACAGAAAGTGGCATATATTTTTTAAAACCTAACTCAAACAACCCAGAAAAAAAACAGTAACTTCAAAATTGTAATGCCATAAATTAATTCTCATAAGCAAAATGAGAGCCAGCAAAGCTCTGAACAACAAACAGAAACAAAATCACTATTATTCCCTCTAGAAAAGTTACATTTACTTGTATGATTTAAAGTTTTTACAAGTTCAGACTTGCTAAAACAAGCAAGTTTAAACGTCCCTCTTCATCATTTACCTCTGCAGGGGTCAACCTGTCAGTATTTTACTTCTTTGCTACGGATCTGATCGACTTTTCAATCATGACTTCCTTTATCGCTTTCTCCAGCAGTTGTTGAGCCCCAGTTGTTTTCCTCTCTTACACTCTTGGCATGATTTTTCAACAATGTTTAACATTTGATCAGTCAAGTCAGCTAGTTAACATAACATTAAATAGTATTTTATGATTCAGAACATTAATTTAACTTTTAAAGGTGCAGTGTGTAGAATGTGGCATTTTATGCTACGGCCAAACCGGACGCGAATTGGCGAATTTTAACGCGCGTAAAGCCTGTAACGCGCCGCGCTTAACGCCCGAAGCTGGACGCTGGACATTTTGGCAAGCTGTGGGACGACGACGTCCGGCGCGCAGTAGGGGCCGGCCGTCGGACTCAGTGATGACCCGTGCAGGCAAATCCAGCTGGAAACGAATATTTACAGAACTTACCTTCAAAACCTGTCTCCTCAGCGACTTTCACCCAAGCCTGCTCCTTTTGTTCCAGTCTCTGTAGAGGACACACGCCGAGTAGTTTAGCTCTGGATGATAGGAAACAGCGCAGATAAACCTCTCCTCCATCTTTGAGAGGGGGTTTAAGCAGGAGCAGGAGGCCGGGGCGTCACACGTCATTAAATCAAATCTGTCTCCTCAGCGACTTTCACCCAAGCCTGCTCCTTTTTGTTCCGGTCTCTGTAGAGTATACACGCCGAATAGTATAGCTCCGAATGATAGCAAACAGTGCCGATAAACCTCTCCTCCATCTTTGAGAGGGGCTTGAGCGGGAGCAGGGGGCCGCGGAGCGTCACATGTCATCAAATCAATGACGTCGGGGGAGAATGTCGTCGCTGATTGGCTGCCGCGCCGCGAACTGGCATCGAAAGTTCAATATTTTCAACTCGAGCGTGCCGAGGCGCTTTGGGCGCTAAACGCCGACGCTCCAAACGCGCCACGCCAACGCGTCCCAACGCTCCAGACGCCAGCGCCAGCGCCGCTGCGTCAACGCGCCGCCCGGGGCGAATTTGCGTCAAGACGCGTGTTTGAATAAACTTTGTATGTAATCTCGACGCGCGTCCAGGCGAATTCGCGTCCGGTGTGGCCATAGCATTATACATCCACCGCATTTCAGCAAACAGAAACGGTGAATATCGGAGATATATGTTTCTATTTGTATGTAAAGTCCGTCAAAATGGGAGAACAATCTTCCCCATAAAATGTTTGTTTTATTTTTATTTAGTTAGAAAAATCTTTATTAAAGAAATTACATTACCGTGTTGTCTACGGGTGGTTTTTAGGGACAAAAAATGTGAATCTGTCCGCCGGTTCTGAAATCTACTTTGAATGCAGGTGAAGAAGAGGAGAGGATGGCAGTGGATGCATACAAAGTTGTTACTCTGTCCTAGGGATTCAAACTGTGTGTATAAACACACACACAACATAAATTGTGTGTTGTGTTCAGGATCCTTTTTGGTCTTCACAGGATTCCGTTGCTCAGCAACGTGACATTTTGGCTCCGGTTAGGTTCATTCTAGAATCTGAACGCTAGATGTCGCTAAAATGCCAAGTTCTACACACTGCATCTTGAAAACTCACAGCATGAGGCTCACTTTGTTCTATAGCTAACATTTTTGAAAAATGTTGCTAGTGTTGCTATTCAGGCTAATCTTTGGGCAAATGAGTCACGTGGTTTTATTCATTGGTAAATTACATATTTGTATAATACACTGTTTTAGATTTGAATAAATTGGATTTGATACAAAGCTCAAAATTCCTGACATGCAGAAAATGTAATTTGACAAAAACTACCGACCGCTTATGCCAGGTGCCAGGTGCAAGAGAATTTAGGGTCACATGACTAGAGTTGTTTACTGTTTCCCAGAAACAGGGGATGGGTCAACTTACCCAGTGGCTGAGTTTACCCCACTCTCCCCTATCAGCTGCTGATTTCAGAGATGACTTAAAGAATTTCCTGCTGCATGCAGACGGAGTCAAAGCTCCATGCAGTGATCCCGTCAGCTCAGACAGACAGAGTGAGGGGAGGAAATAAGCAGCGTAACACAAGACCTGACAGACTTTCCATCTAAACCCTGAGTGTCTTCAACACCCCCTCCCCTAAACAAACACATGCTTTCCTCTCTGTAGGCGCACTCCTTTTCTCACCTCCTCCGCTGCCCTTTGACCTATAAGTCGCCTCTCATCACTTTCACCTCCTGCCAAATCCCACACTCACGCCTCCTCCGGCGCTGCTACTGTCCTGCACGTTTTTGCTCCCTTGCAGAAAACCTTCATTTCCTCTGCACGTGGGGTTTTGCCTGCTCTAAGTGAAAAGTTCTGGTCTTCATGTGGACTTTGGAGGGAAAAAGGGATCCCTGGTGATTCAGGGTAAATATGGCGCAGAGCTGCAACAGCTGCGGTCTGAAAAGCCGACAGGAGGCGATGGCAGGATGGGACTGAGCCGTGATCCCTGACCTTTACAAACACTAGACGGCTGATCATCTCGTCATCATGACGGGCAGATAGAGAGTGAAGACGCCTCCATGGTGGTCCCAGCTTGTGGTTTGTTTGTGACCGTCTTTGTCCGTGTGCATGGACGTTGATGTGCAAACGTTTGGATCGGCCTGCGGAGCTGAAATGTGCCGGCCATACTTTGTTTGGACAGTGTAGGGTTTCTAAAGCTCCTGCTCTGCTGGTGTGCTGTTCACAGAAGGTTCCAGCAGGTCTGCCTCCCATATGGTTACGCACTCTGTCAAATCCATAACAGGCCATGTGCAGATAAAGCTGGGGTGAACATAGGTAGGAACCACAGTGAGCTGCAGTGGATGTCGACTTCTACAGAGGACAAAACCACATTTGCTGTCATGCATCATTACGGTGTGCTGCAGACACACGTAGGAAAGATCAGGCCTCCCTTTGTCCCACGATAAATCCTGTCAAATATAAGCGTGCATTTCCACTTTTTTATCAATGAAAATCCCATCAGTAAAGCTTATTAACATGAAGGGCCCTAAATAACGTATAATTTTTAAGTGGAGCTTTAAGCAGATTTTCAGGAGCAGGACCACACCTCAACCACGCCTCTTCCTGTGTTCCTATAAATTCCGACCGACCATTTCCGTCTTTTGTTTCGCACACTCGGCGCACCCCTCCCTCCTTCCCCTTATTTAAAACTTCTTTCTTCCTTCTTTCCTCAGGGCCTTAAAGAGGGGGTTCGTCGTGCCTGGGAGCTACGGCAAATTTCCCCATGAAGTTTCCCCAAACCGTTATCCGCTTCACGTACCTGCTATATTGTTTGTTGTCCACTATACTGTACGCAATAAATAATTGTCAAATTCATCCTGTTGATGGTGTGGTCCTTACTCGTGAAACAACCATTACATCTGAGTGCAAGGACTTGTTTACTGGGTCTGGAAGACGAACTACCTGTTACTTTTTGGCACAGGAATCTCCGACACATTCTGTTACATACTGCCCGAAATGTATACTGGTCATGTGGATTACAGATAAAGCACCCTCTTTTTACCAATGGAGGACTTCAGTGATGAACATTATTCCATTTGAAGCTTTCTCAACAGCCCTGAAGGACAAACACTTTGTTTTCAACAGGATTTGGAACCCTTTTTTGATTATCTCGGAACCAATAAATCTCAAAGGATTAAGTCAGGTCTGATTGACATGGCCTGATCTGAGAAAAGGGATGGGTAGCTTTTCGGTTCTGCTCATTGTTCAAGAGTATTTCTTCCATGCCTATCCAGAAAAAACAAAACAAAACATGTCTCTCTTCCATTAGCCCCCTTTATTTATTTACTTATTTAGTTATTATTTATTTTTACTTCAATTTCTATGTATTAATGTATCATTATTATTATTATTATTATTAGTAGTATTATTATTATTATTATTATTTTGGTTTTATTTATTTTATTTAATTTTTATTTTACATTATTAGCCTTTTATCCAATTCCTGCTTATTTTAAACTTTGCAAAAATGTTCAATAAAGATATTGTTAAAAAAAACATGAAGGGCCCTGTTTTGACATCTTGAAACACATTGTCTAAAGCACAATGCAATTTGGGGCTTGTTGTTCTAAATTTGACTATTTAGGTGATACAGATTAAAGAGGAGAAATTATGGTCCTTATTTATGGGTGTGTTTTGGGTGAAACACATTAAACCAAACAGTGTTATCTGTCAGTCCCTCTCAATCAGACTGCGCTGGGGGCTGGTGTTATTCACATGGTGGACGTTAGCTGTATGGTCTGAATTTCAGGTGGGCTATTTAATTCCTCTCCTTTAATTGTGCCACTACACTCAAAAACACACACAGGAAATGTTTTATAAAATGCAATGATGCTCAGATTCAAGGTATTTTTTATACCATTGGGGCATCCTAGAGATAAGAAACTATAAAAAAAGATAAATCAGACACTTGTGCGTCAGCTTGAGAGCTTTAATTATTAAAATCTCTCATTAAAACCAACAAGATCAGACTTCTGTCCACCTCTGATTGACCTGCTTACACAATTTACCAATTTCCTGTTTGCTTTAAACAATTTATTTTCTCACAGGAATCCTCAGCTCTATTCCCTATTGTGTGTAAAACACACTGCAGAGTCTGTTTTATTATCTGTGAGCACAATTACCTCTGCAGAGTTATGTTCTTTTTGGCATTTGTTTGTTTGATTAGAAATGTTTAAAAAGCTTTGAAAGGATTTTAATTAAACTTCCAGGGACTGTTGGTCATGGCAAAAGGCAGAAATTGTTAGACTTTGGCGGTGATCCAAAGTGGATCTAGGGTTTTTTTTTTTGTTAAGGAGTTGTCGCCCAGCCTAAGGGCATAAGATAAGGCTCTTTATCTTATGCAATGACCAAATAACCATCCAGTAAGTGTGTTTTCACTGTTTTTGTTAATATGCATGCATCCTATTTCAACAGCTTTAGAGCAAATAAAGTTTCTATCAGTCCAAGACAAACTTGTTTCAAACCTGAGACTGAGACCATCAGGTCTGAAAACTGGTTTGGTTTTAGTGATGTATGAATGTTTGGTTATTTTGTATTATAAAATGTACATAATCATTTGCTTGAAGGTGAAATCAGTCCCTATCAGCTGTAGATGCACTGACGTCACAGTCCATGCTCCAGACTGGCAGATCCATCAACCATGATTAAAACAGCGATAATCGTTTCGCCCCTTGCAGCTGCCTTATGGGGGTGAGGGCTCAGACTGCTCTGTAGCTGCTGACTCCAGAACATTCCTCCCTCTCTCCGGGGCCTCATGTTGTCAGAGTGGGCGTGCTGACCGTCTGCATCAAAAGTGCTCAGACACACCAAACACATGCTGACGTTTGGATCCAACTGGCTCCCTGACTTACACTCACACCAGCGAATGATGTGATTGATTCCATCCACAGCTCACAGACATGCACATAGCAACAGCTTTTGTTTGGGTTTTGCTTTACAGATATGTGCTCATCTCCAGGGTCTGGGAAATGCATCAATAAATGACCTACTAAAAACAAGGTGGGTAACAGAGCTGAGGGAACAGGGAGAATGCATCTTCATGGATCAAGACAAAGTAGTCAGGGGTGCTTACCCGTGTAAGTGAAGTCTGGGTGAGTTTACTTTAGGCTCAAAAGGAAAGTTCAGGATTTTTGAAGCGGGGCTGGCAGGCTTGAACGCTGACAGATCAGCTCTTATATCTGTACCAAAATAGTCAGCACAGAAGCTAGGGCTGCAACTAGAGTGATTTAACATTGTAAACTGATTTTTGTAAGACTCACTTACCTTGCTTTGTTTTGGCACTCCTTTGGGACATGTTATTAGGGGTGGGTGTATCGATCTTAATATCGATAGTATCGATACCAAGCTGAATATTGGTATCGGATCGATACTAGTGTGATGAGATCGATACTGCAGTTTCTCTTATGTCGTCTGTACTTTACTTTCCTCCGCTCCGACCGCCGCTTCTAAACGGCGCACCTCTCTCCCTCTATGTCAACATGTTACTGTTCCTGAACAAAAACCTATAAATCTGTTGTCAATATGGAAACAGAGCCAAAAGGGCAACCCAAGAGAGGGCTTTGTGAGCAGAAAGACAACGTTAAGGTTAACTGTAGTTTACACTTTATTTGTGCAGTGGAAGGTATTTTTTGTTGTGATGTTGACATTGTTATATTTATATATATATTTTTTTACATTGCTGCTTTTTTTTTGTTATTTTGCACTTGTGATTTTTTTTTCTTAAACGTGGAATAATTTATTAATTTTAAACAGTTAAAATTTTGTTCTATTGTTGTGGTTCATTAATAAAAAGCATTTTTATTGCCTAAAATCTTTGTCCTGTGTTTTACCATAATCATGATCAACCAACTCAAGGCAAAATTACAAAATTATTCAATGATCATTACATTTCATGTAAGAAGTATCGGTATCGGTAATGGTATCAGCGATACTAGCCCTATATTTACTTGGTATCGGATCGATACCAAAATTCCCAGTATCGCCCACACCTACATGTTATGGCCAACATGTCCTACCAAAACAATCTGATCTCAATATTGCAGAGTCAACAAATATCACTTCTTTCCAGGTAACCATTAGCTAAATCTATAAATGTTTCAAAATGAAGCATTGAAACTGTGGCTTCTGTTTGTAGAAAACAGTCAGAATGGGCTGGTTACTCCGTCTGACAAACTTTCAGCTCCTGTTTTTTTCTTGATAGTTTGTAAAACTGTCAATCTGCTCTGTAAAAGCATAAAGGTTGATCACAGCAGGGGGTCACTGCATGATGAAAGCTGAAGACTGCACTGGTATCCCCTGATCCTGAAATATCATGAAGTGATTTTTCATATTCACTCTTATTTTATCAAGTTTAACAACATGAGCTCATGGTTACTGCATCAACAGGTGACGTGGGTTCTCCAGTTCACATTGCAGTTTTTTCCATTTTACATCCAGACACTTTTGAGTTCTCATGATAATATTCTGCTCCATAAAGTATCCACAAATGCAAAAAGTAAATGGCAGTCATATTTGTCACAAAAATCACCCATTTATCCAGTTTGGTAGCAGCCGTTTCCTCTTGTGAAGCAAGAAATGGATTGATCCTAAGATTCAGGATATTTTTTTTATGTATATTTTTGGGGCATTTTGTGCCTTTATTGATAGTAGAGAGACAGTGGATAGGTTTGTGATAGGGGGTGAGAGAGTAGGGGAAGACACTCTGCAAACTGGTCACACGCTGGTTTCAAACCTGGACCGGCAGAAGTATGTATATGTGACGTGCATGATTGCCAACCACTCTGCCAAACCAGCACCCCGATTCAAGGTATTTTTATATCATTGGGGCATCCAAGAGGTAAGAAATGATAACAAGGTAAATCATCTTGTAGCATTTATCATTAAAATCTCTCATTATATCCAAAAGGATCAGACTTCTGTCCATTTCTGATTGACCAGCTTGCACAATTTATAAAATACAAGCTGGCTTTAAAGAATTCATTTTCTCATTTTCTCACAGGAATCCTCAGCTCTATTCTCTGTTGTGTGTAAAGCACACTTATTCATAGGTGTGTTTTGGGTGAAACGCATTAAACCAAACAGAGTCTTATCTCTCAGTCCCTTTCAATCAGACTGCACTGGGGGCTGATGTTATTCACATAGTGGACGTTAGCTGTATGGTCTGAATTTTAGCTGAATTATTTATTCCTCTCAGTGGACTCCAAAACACACACAGAAAATGTTTTATAAAATGCATTGATGCTCAGATTCCCATCCCACAGGTAAGAAACGATAAAAAAAGACCAGACAGTTATGCTTGTAGAATTTATTATTAAAATCTCTCATTATAACCAAAAGGATCAGACTTCTGTCCATCTCTGATTGACTTGTTTGCACAATTTACCAATTTCCTGTTTGCTTTAAACAATTTTTTTCTCATTTTCTCACAGAAATCCTAAGCTCTATTCTCTATCATGTGTAAAACACACTGTAGAGTCTGTTTTATTATCTGTGAGCACAGTTAAATCTGAAAAGTTATGTTCTTTCTGGCATTTGTTTGTTTGATTAGAAATGTTTAAAAAGCTTTGAAAGGATTTTAATGAAACTTTTAGGAGTGTTGGTCATGGCAAAAGGAAGAAATTGTTGGATTTGGGCGGTGATCCAAAGTGGATCTAGGGCTTTTTTTTAAAGATTTGTCACCCAGCCTAAGGGCATTATATAAGGCTCTTCATCTTATGCAGACCCTTTTGAGTTCTCATGATAGCATTCTGCTCCATAAAGTATCCACAAATGCAAAAAGTGAATGGCAGTCGTATTCACCACAAAAATTCCCCAGTTATCCCTGATTCCTCTTGTGAAGCAAGATCTGCTGGTGGAAGGATATCCAGGCTGTGCTGTGTCCCAAAGTAGTGCCAAAACAAAGCAGCTTGCAGGTGGGAAAGTAAGTGATTGTACATCAGCTTAAAAAAGCATGTATGTTATTTTTGTGTCTTCTCTTCTCCCAAAACTCCTAAAATTACTCAGAGATAGTGGCAGCATATGTAACAATGTATAGGTCTAGCTTCTGTGCTGACTCTTTGGTACAGACTGAGAGCTGATGTCTGTCAGTGTGGCTGAAAAAAACTTTCTGTTAAAGTTTGAATATACATTACATTAATTATACATTTATATAAAGTAACATTTATTTTTAGATTTGTCTCAGCAGCTCACAGATCAACACAAGTTTATTTTTTGCTCCTATTGTGTCATGCAGATACGGCGTTCACTTCCTGACCTATGCAATGAGTAAGAAACATAGAAACTTCCTGTTTGAGTGGAACAAAACATTCAGGTGATGTGACAAAATACAGCAATTTGTGACCTACAAAGTCAAACCAGAACAAAAGAAACAGTCAGAGTACTTGATTGTGGTTATTTTGAGCCTGAAACTGCCGCTGTGGTGAGGTGGGTGTCAGGAAATGGGGTCAACACCACACTGATGTTTTTTTTTCACAGAAAAGTTTCCATATAGTTGATATTTGTGATGGCTTAAGGGCATCAGGGGACATTTTTGCTCAAGTGAACTGTTTGTGTGTGCAGACAGGTGGTCTGTGAGATAACTATAAAACAAATGTGTTTTCAGAATGATGTTAGCATAAAAAATAAATCCTCACTGAAATAACTATTCTTCTGCTTCTGGTGATATCTTTGCAGATTAATAACTGAAATGTAAAGATGTACTTGTGGTTTGTTTGTTGAGTATATTTAAAATAAAGTTTGAAAAAACATACAAAAATCAGCTGTAGCCTAATTTCACATTCCTTCAACTGGAAACCAGCGCAGCATACTACAAAATAAACCTAACAGAACAGTCACACTACATACCACATTCCAGTACCAGAGATATACATAGAACAGTAGATGCAACATCCCCTTCTGAGCTGCATGCCCACGTCGAAGCTAAGCTCGTGGGGGCAGAGTGTCAGGGCATTCCATAGTTATCGAAGGCACGAAGATTTAAAAACACTAATAATAAGGATGTGCTGCATACACTTGTAAAACAGTCGAACAATTGAAACGAGGAATAACATTTCATAAGAATATTTTTTTGCTCTTTTTTCATTATTAAATCTTGTTCAGAGCTTTCAATCTGTGAGAGCTTCAGTAACTACTTTGCTACTAGCAAAGCACTAGTGCGAGCTAGCAGCTCGACAATAGGTGGTTTGATTAATGATGATGATTGATAATATTGGATGATTAATAGTGCCTTTAGTACAGTTACACAAGCATCAGTAGGAGTACTAAAAGTACAAGCAGCAGTAACAGTAATAGTATAAATGGCCTTTAGAGTAGTAGGAGTGTCAGCTTTTAGTATATAGTCAATTGTTGCAGTGCCAGTATTAGCAGAAGTAGTTGGTGTGCTGCTACTACTAATCGCATTACTATTACTACTACCACTACTTCCAACAGTAGTAAGAAAGCCTAATACATATAAACACAGAATACTGATTTAATGACAAAGTCCTCTAAATCTCAATGTGACTGATATTGTGTGTGTGTATATATATCTATATATATATATATATATATATATATATATATATATATAAATATATATGTATATATATATATATATATATATATATATATATATATATACATATATGAACACACATAAATGATTACTTTATCTAAAAACAGTTTTTAGATAAAGTATACTTATAACAATGCATCTATGAAAATCGTTTTAGAAATGAGCATGTCTACACTTATTTTCAATGTAGATGTATTGCCTTGAATGAGAATGTTGCCCCATCCAAGATGGCCACCACGTAGATGGTAAATGGACTTGAGCTTATATAGCGCTTTTCTAGTCTTTGACTACTCAAAGCTGCTTTACACCGCAGGCCACACCTACCCATTCATACCCATTCACACCCATATTCACTCACTGATGGCCCTGTGTTTCTATGTTAGTTTTTCCATCAGTATTTCTAACACATTCACGCCCTTTCATGCCCATTTATACGCCACTGACGCAGCAGTGGGAGCAACTTGGGGTTAAGTGTCTTGCCCAAGGACACATCGCCATGTGTCGCCTGGAGCTGGGCTTGAACCTGCAACCTCCCGATCACTGACCAAGCGCACTATCCAACTGTGCCACCGACGCCCACTGCGTCATCGACGCCCGACCACCACGTAGGCATGTCGCTTAGCAGGCTGCTACAGGGCTCTGACGTATTCAGTGTTCTATGTATATCTATGGAACCTACTACCCACTACATTAATATGCAGTAGCCTATGTAGTAGGCAAATTCAAAGGCAGCCTATGTATGGACTAATGCCGCATCATTCTGTTGCCAAGGAAACAGCTGCTAAGGCAACCTTTGATCCACCCTCGCTGTTCCGACAGATCGTTCCTTTGATCCTTCAGCCTCTGCAATGATCTTACCTGAGGCTCAGGGTACTCCCTGAGCCTCAGGTAAGATCATTTAAGGATTTTGCAGAGTTAAATCTACAATCCGAGTGAGAACAATGAACAGCGCAAGCAGCGCAGCGATTTTGGTCAACAGAGACCGACTGAGGCAAGTTGTTGCCTCAGTTGTGGACCAGCTATTTTCCGAAATAAGCGAGCTACAGCTTAATCTGGCGGCAAGATCACTGGACTCAGGAACAAAAACCAAATTAACAGAGCTGTGTTTGGATTTAATCGATGTTGCATCAACGCACAGCTTGGCTGATTCAGATGACGAGGCTGATTTAGACAATGATTTGGACAATGAGGCTGATTTAGAGGAAGAAGCTGATTTCGACAATGAGGCTGATTTAGTAAATGGGGCCGATTTAGTCTATAAGGCTCATTTAGACGATGAGGCGGCCTCATTGACTGTTTTAGTCAATGAGGCTGATTTAGACAATAAGGCTGATTCAGTCGATGAGGCCAAATTAGACAAAAAGGCTGATTTAGTCAATGAGGCTGATTTCGACAAAAAGGCTGATTTTGACAAAAAGGCTGATTTCGACAATAAGGCTGAATTAGTCGATGAGGCAGATTTGGACAATGAGGCTCATTTAGAGGATGAGGCTGTTTTAGTCAATGAGGCTGATTTAGTCGATGAGGCTGATTTAGACAATAAGGCTGATTTGGACAATAAGGCTGATTTCGACAAAAAGGCTGATTTAGTCGATGAGGCAGATTTGGACAATAAGGCTGATTTGGACAATGAGGCTGATTTAGTTGTTGAGGCCGATTTGGACAATGAGGCTGGTTTAGAGGAAGAGGCTGATTTAGACAATGAGGCTGATTTAGAGGAAGAGGCTGATTTAGACAATGAGGCTGATTTAGAAGAAGAGGCTGATTTAGACAATGAGGCTGATTTAGAGGAAGAGGCTGATTTAGACAATGAGGCTGATTTAGAGGAAGAGGCTGATTTAGACAATGAGGCTGATTTAGAAGAAGAGGCTGATTTAGACAATGAGGCTGATTTAGAGGAAGAGGCTGATTTAGACAATGAGGCTGATTTAGAGGAAGAGGCTGATTTAGTCATTGAGGCCGATTTGGACAATGAGGCTGATGTTTTCCAGTTGAATGAGGTAGACTGCAAAGCCTTTGTTTCGTGTCTGCTACGCACAGTTATGGAGGATGAAGATTTTCAATATGATGTTGCAGAAACAGCTTTGGCAGACTTGCTTATCACAGAGTTGAGATCCTCTGGCATCATTTTGGACCTGCAGTGTGAGAACATTGAGGACCTGATCAAAAAGACAGAAAAGGACCTACACAAAAAATATGCAGGGAAGCTTGGGGACCATCTGCTGACACCAAATGCGTCCGTCCATGCATTTTTCATCAAGACTGTGAAAAAGCACCTTGCACCCAGAAATACAAGCCGTTTGAAGAAGTTCTTCAATGATGCCGCCAACTTCTTCCATGGTAAGTTGTCCGCGGTGGTCGCATGGGTGTCGGAGAAAATTTCAGTTTTTGATGGTAACCATGATGTGAGAACCGAGGAGGAAGTTTTCTATGCATGCCAGGCAGACAAGGCTGATTTAGAGGAAGAGGCTAATTTAGAAAATAAGGCTGAGTTAGAGGAAGAGGCTGATTTAGACAAAAACGCTGAATTAGAGGATGAGGCTGATTTAGAAAATAAGGCTGATTTAGTCGATGAGGCTGATTTAAACATCCAGGCTGATTTAGAGGACGACGAGGCTGATTCAGAGGATGAGGGTGATGTTTTCCAGTTGAATGAGGTAGACTGCAAAGCCTTTGTTTCACGTGTGATACGCACCGTTTTGGAAGAGGAAGATTTCCAATATGATGTTGCCTACATAGCCACAGAAACAGCTTTGGCAGACTTGCTTCTTACAGAGTTGAGGTCCTGTGGCATAACTTTGAACCTGCAGTGTGAGTCCATTGAGGACCTGATCAGAAAGATAGAAAAGGACCTTCGCAAAAATTATGCGGGAAAGCTTGGGGACCATCTGCTGACACCAAATGCGTCAGTCCATGCGTTTTTCATTGAGACTGTGAAAAAGCACCTTGCACCCAGAAATACAAGCCGTTTGAAGAAGTTCTTCAATGATGCCGCCAACTTCTTCCATGGTAAGTTGTCCGCGCTGGTCGCATGGGTGTCGGACAAAATTTCATCTTTTGAAGATAGTCATGACTTGGCAAGCGATACGAATTTTTTCAGTGCATTCCAGGCAAGCAGGGCTGATGTTTGGTCCATGAGGATGATTTAGAAGATGTGGCTGATTTTGAGGATGAGGCTGATATCGATGGCCGAAACGCAAAACCTCCTATCCTCCTAAAAACATGTTTTGTTGCTGAATGCAATTTTTTAATGATTCTCAATGCATGATACACTGATTTTACACTATGTTACTATGTTATTTGTAACCAATACAGTCTCAATATTAGTACCTTGTAAATTGCACATAGGTTTTTTCCTACGTTTTTCTGGATTATTTTCCAGATAGGAGTTATTGCACTTGGTGCAAGTTGGAAGAGGTTCTACAAAAAGATGTTCAACTTTCATTTAACTCATTTGCTGCTGTTGTCATCAATAGACATCAATTTGGTTACAACCGTTTACTGTGGCTATAGAAGTCAATTGTGCTTTTCAGCGTGGCGTGGTGAAATCAGGTAAGCTTGTCAATCAACATCAGGCTTGTAAACCACTGTGGGTGAGAGCATTGCAGTGCATTTGGATGAGAGATTAGCACAGAAGACCACTATGAGGAAAAAGATTAATGGATCCAGGTCTCCTTTGCCCGGACATAGGGTAACGGGTCCCCCTGGAACCAGGCCTGGGGATGGGGCTGACTGGCAAGCGTCGTTTGGTCATCCGGGAGGGGCTCGGAGTAGAGACGCTGCTCCTTCGCGTTGAGAGGAGTCAGATGAGGTGGCTCTGGCATCTGGTCAGGATGCCTCCTGGACGCCTCCCTGGTGAGGTGTTCCAGGCACGTCCCTCCAATAGGGAGCCCCATGGAAGACCCAGGACAAAAACAAACTATCACTGAAAGTTAGTTTAACAAAGTTTATGGTCTTTGAAAATAGAAAATGTGATAATACATTTAAGTTGGCAATTGGTAATTTATTGAAAGAGTCTTTGAAAGTAAGTTCTTGGGTATTCTGATTGACCGTAAGCTCTGCTGGAAACCACACATAAAATATCCGTGCTCAAAAAAGTAGTATGGAAAATAATCAGCAAGAAAAAAACATTACGCACACTAGCACCTTTAAACACGGAGTACACAAAGTGCATTAGCAGACAACACAAAGGTAGAAAAAGGCAAGACTCTGGAGACAATAAATCAACAATCAGGTCAAACAGCGACCAAAAGAGTAAAAGGAAAAGGCACAGAGAGTCAATAAAGCAGCAAGAGCAAATTACTGTATTTAAAACCCATCTACCTATGAACTTTGAGACTTTGGGCTCTAATTTCGTAGACCAGGCGCAAGCGCAGGCGCACCTGCCTGCGCCGGCCTTCGCCGCGCGGACTGGGTGTGACCAGCGCACTTTGCAAGTTTCCTGCAGTGCCAAGAGAGGCGCACTCATGGCGCACAGGGGCGCAGAGGTTCGCGTCCACGCCCACGTCTCTGCCTCTCCACGCATATCCAGAGAGAGAGGAGAATAGACGTGTGTGGGATTAACACAGCCGATCGCCGTCTTCACCAATCAAATGAGCGCCTCTCCTCGCCTTTAAATGCGCTGCGGCAGAGGCGCAGCGTCTGATTGGTCTGAATGATCCCCGCTGCTGGAGACGGTCAGAGCTGCTGTCATTCAGCATGAGAATGGACAGCGGGGCGCGTCACCGTGTGGGCCAGCTCCCGGGACAGATGTAATCTGTTCCTTTGTCATTAATAGGAGTAAAAAAAAATAAGAGACAGTTACACCACAGCTGGCTTATCCATTCATAATACTTGTGATCCACCTGCATTCCTGGTTTGTCATCGCCAAATAGCAGAGCCTTTAGTGATATACTGTATACTCTCCCGGTGTCTCCCCCTCATCCTCCTTGCAATGATGTAGCCTACTCTATCTTTTTAGATCACGTTAAAAATAAAGACTAAAATAGAGGAACATGGGAAATCACGGGTAAATCCTGAGTGACAGACATTTATTTTCTCTCCTTTTTCTTCGTCTTTTTTCTCCCTCTTTTCTTTGAATTTAATGAAATGAGAGAAGCCAGATATATACTCAGTATCAGATGTTAATTTAGTTGTTTATTGTTGACTTGTATGTTAGTGTACGTGTGTATGTATGTATATATACGTGTTTATGGTTGTTTTCTTCCTTTGTTGTTGTTGTTGTTTTTTTTTTCTGTTTGTTTGCTTGTTTTGTGTTTGTATTATCCCAGTTTGTAACTTTGTAAAAATTCAATGGGTAGGCGCAATAAGCTTTGGCTTCAGCCTACGCCGTTTGGTCTGGTTATTACATTCATGTAGTATTCTCTACTTCTCTTCATGGTTGTCAGCATTATGATCATTGTTTAGAAAAAGAAATTACAAGAGAGATTGAAAAGTGCATGTAAATGAAATTGCCTTACAGACCAAATAAAAGAACTACTACTACTACTACTTGTAAAATGTGCATCAAACTTCCAGCTGCCAGGTGAAGTTTCTATTATGACAAACGGCTTTAATCCAACATCAGACGTGACGGGACAATTAATACAGATACAAATGTATATGCTGGTTCAGAGGGTTACATTAAATAGTGATTGCTGTGGTTGTTTATTGCATTAAAATGTGCCTGACACTTTGGAAACCTGCCTCTGAGGCGTGCGCACATGTGCGCTTGTCACCAAATTACAGCTGCAGAGGGTGCGCTCCGCCCTGCGCCGAGGTTAGACCAGGTTGGAGCTGGCGTGCTTTCAGCGCACTTTCTGCACTGTTTTTTGGCACGAAATTGTCACTGCGCCACTCGAATCTGTCGGCACCTCCCCCAGGTGCGCCTTCACCTCCCCCCTGGTGCGCCGTCACACCCATCTCTGCGCAGACGTCTACCAAATTGTCAAATTGGCAGCGCGCCTGAAAATTAACACTGCGTGGGGTGCGCCAGGCTTGCGCCCCCTGCGCTGCACCACGAAATTAGAGCCCTTAATCTCTTGATCAAACTCGACTAATGAATCGAGGGAAAGATGTAAAACTAATACAGGCTCTTCCTGCCAGTAAAAAGCAATCACAAGAAGGTGGTTGAATCCATCACCTCCCACATTGGAGCAGTGGTTTGAAATAATTTTTGAGATATACAAAATGGAAAAAATGACTTACTGCCTGAGAATTCAAAAAGGTAAGTTTGACTGAATCTGGCCAAAATGGATTAAATTTGTTTCCCTGACAAAAAAATTAGTGTATTAAAAATAATTCTTCAGCACAGTCACAAAACATGTCTGGAGCGACACAGATTGTAATGGAGGAGTAGCGTGAGTGGACCATGATGAAATATTGGTGAAACTAATGAGTTTTTGGACGATTAATGCAGTTTTAGGAGCCGCGCTACATGCCCCGTGTGCTACCATTATACGGATCTGCCGCTCGATTTTGGATCTAAATATCTCCTGAAGCACTGTTTGGATCAGGAAAGCCTTCTGGGTGAGTATATTGTTCTACTTCATTCTATAAACAATGTGAAAGCTGTAGAAACCAAACTTATCCTTTAAGGATGAGAAACTGGTAAGGGAACAATTCAGTTTGAGGTTGTGGAGACAGTCTTTTATTACCTGTGGAGCAGCTCTTAGAGGCTCCCTCTCTTTAAGTCCACAACCGGGCCTCACATCAGTTAAACCCTGATTCACCAGAAGGCCATCCAGCTGTGAGGATGGGACTGGACTCCGGTGCAGATCTGTGAAGTCCGTCTGAACCCTCACACCCTCCGTCTGTGTGAGCAGGAGGCAGAGCCGTGGAAAAGAGGGACAACAGATCTCTTTGAGATACGGCCCGCTGTGAGATGCCGGGCATATTTGACGGAGTGTCTATGTACTCAGCATCGACCTGTGTGCACACAGCGTCGGCTTCACCTGGTAACCACAATAGTGAGGAATTCATGAGCAAGAAGGTCAAAGTCAAGACCACATCAGGACTGAGGGGACCACTGTAAATGAGGAATACTTTAACCTGTTCAGCCCCAAAGGACCTGATTTCAGGAAGGCTTGATGCTCTCCAACAAAAACGTAAGAAAAAGTGAACTATTAATGCAGAAATATAGACATGCTGCACATCAAATTAAACAGGAAATTTTCAGCTACACAACCATATAAGCCATTTTTACACACACCAAACACAACGTCAACACCAAGCAAATGAATCATCAAATATCCAAATCTGTTTCTCTTTGATTCAAACTTGGAAAAAATATAATTTATTAATGTCTGTTTTTCAACAATAGTCAAAAACTGCCACAGATAAGCAGAAGATAAAAAACTGTTGTAATTGGGTGTAATGAACACCAAAAGTGACATAAAAGTGAAATCTAAAGTTTGGTATATCAGAAATGTCAAATGGGACTAATGGAGCCAAACTGTGCCAAGATTGGGCCTGACCACTCTGCAGTAAAACCTCTCTAACTTTGCTCTGCATCACTTTATCAGACTCAAACTTGGCAGAAGTAATGTTCACATATTTTCACATTCATTCATAGAGTTCTAAAGCTGCAGCTGCATCATTACAAAGAGATATTTACAATAAAAACGTAGGGTTTTTTTTAGACGAGGATGAAATTTTCAATTTCGTTACTTTTATTATGACACCAGAATAAATCAAATCAACCTTGTGGTTGCAGAGATTCACTCTTTTCTATATGAGCATGTCATTTTCAGGCATAAGGCTTAAAAAGGGGCTGAACAGGTTAAACGTGATGTTTAATGCTACATTTTAACAAGTTCACACCGTCCCAGATGTCCCAAAATCCACTCAGATATTCAGTCACGTCATGCTAATCATCTCCTCTGCTCCAGCCCAGGCTGTTCAAAGGCAGATGGGTGTTTTTCTAGCACTGTGCTCTAATGTTTACTGTAGCAGCACAGACATTTTCCTGACACCTGGCTCAGCAAGTGTGTCCTGGATGGCATATCAGGGGAAATTTAAACAGGAGGAGGTGTTGGGAGGAATATTAGACAGGCCATGGAGACTTACCCAGCCCTCGGTCACAGAAATAACTGAATCAGACAAAAGTAGTAATAAATAAAAGTTCTATGAAAATTAACCAATGAAAATCAGACAGTGGTTTTGAACCGTGGTTCAACAGAATTATTTAAAAAATAAACTCATTAAACAGGCATGGACAAGAATTCAAGATTCAAATGATTTCCAAGAGCATTGTGGGTTTTTCTTACATTGACTAAGGGGAACCAACAATTTTGTCCTTGTGTGTATGTTTGAATTTAAGCTATTTTTAAAGGTGCTATAAGTAGAATCTATTACCGGCGACATAAAGACTGCTACCCATGAGCACGCGCATCGACTGTCGTAATGCTGCGTTCCAGTAACCTCGGAACTGGGAGTGACATCATCTCCGACTTATCGGCGTTCCAGTTGAAGTCGGAAAAAAACATGTGGATCTACCAGGCTATTGTTAGCTGTTGTTAGCACGCCCTGCGTTGTTGTGTGAAGAATGTGATTATCACTATGGCAGCATTTTTGTAAATATAAGTCTAACAATACTATGTATACAGCTGATCTAGAGCGACACACCCCAGTCAGAAGTGCAAATAAATGGATTATTACAGGAGCTAAATAACTGTTCACACTGGGGGCATCCATCTTTGATAGTCAACTCGGGGGTGGCGAGGTTTCACCGAGTTCCCAGTTGGAAATTCCGACCTCGGGGGACGTTCCAGTTGCAGTTTCCTATTCGGAACTTGAAAATTCCTACTTCAGACTACAACTGGAACGCGCCAAAAGACGTGACCCAAGGTACGCAGCGGTAGTTTTTGATGCGTGACAACAAGCAGTTTTTGGAAAACTTATTTTCGTAGTTGTAGCCGGCTATGTATCTCTACTTACAGCCCGGTGCTCTAAGACGTGTCTGAATAATATAAATTTGCTCTAGTTTTAATTGTCTTGTTCCTGAAGTTGAGTATCCAGGCCAGTCCAGTCCTGTCCGACCTGACCACAAAGCTAATAGCATTTATAGATAACCTATTTTGATGCTATAAAACTCATCTTAAAGTGTGTATTTCCATCAGGCATATATCTAAAAGGGAGACTTTTTTGTAATTACTTAAAAACTCCTCATAGCATCTTTAATAAAACAAGTTTGCATCATATTTTGATTATTTTCTTGAGGTTTAAAGTAGACCTTAATCCATATTATACATGATCTCTGCGCCCTGTTAGGCATCAAAATCAACAGTTTTTATATTTTGACATGAAGCAGAGCCACTCTGAGAATTTCCACACCTGCTTTAAATATCAGACAAACATTTTAATTGACTCAAATCTGACCTGAAAGAAATCTGCTCAGGGGAAATTCCACGGCTGTTTTAAGCCCCAAACACGACCTCAGCGGCGGCTCAGGGCTAAAATGAGGACATGCTTTTCTTGTGATGTCATGGTGGTTTCTGAGGTGTTGTAAAGTCGTTTGTGTCGAGCAGACACGCTGCAGCAGGTGGTCATGTCACTGGAGAGATCATACTGAAAATAAAAGTCTTCAGGTTTTTGCTCCCACTGACACACTTCTCTCTGTAATCTGTAAACAATGTGATGTGTCAAACAGATGTAGAGAAAGTTTTTGGTACTCATCTGATAAAGAGAGAAGAACATGGTCACTGAAATAACTTGAAACTGACAGAAGTAATAATAAATAAATGGTTCAAATCAGCAAATTAAAGTCAGGCTCTGGTTTTGAATTGTGGTTCAACAGGAGTATTTTAAGAGGAAATTATAAATATTAAAGTGTTGTACAGTGTAACATTAATTAAGTACAGTCTAGGGGTGCAATGGTATGAAAATTTTGTATCAGTTATTGTTGCAGTGTGCTCAAAATGTTCAAAAAGTACCTTTACACACTCTTGAAATTAATTAACCCCTTTAATATTATAATTATGACAGTTCTTTTTGTCTTTGTTGTCAATAAATGCTTCAGGAAATGTCCTATAAGTATTTTTTTAGCCTTTTTTTGTCATGAGAAATGAAGATAAACAGTTCTGGCAAGTATTTGTCATTTTTATGTTACAAATGTTTAGACTGTGTGTAATTACAAGAAAAGAAATAATGGATTTGAACTTTAAACAGGTTTCACTTCATAAATAGTTGTAAATGAACATGTTCGAAGTTTGAGGTGACCAAAAATAAACATCACCTTGGAAAAAGACGATCAATTATGAAACACAGCAAATAAAAGGCAAAAGAACAGCAATTACACACTCCAGAGCAAGCTAATGCTGTTATTTACAACATTTATAAAATAATTACACTGATAAATAACATGTAGTTCACTCAGGTATGGCTCTCTGAATCTTCTCTCTCTCTCCGGCTCAGTCAGCTCACTCACTCGAGGAGTTACAACAGTTTTAATCACGTACGTCTTTGTAAAATCAAAACTTCAACCAGACTTTGTCCGTTTTGAGTGGAAAAGAACTCCACCATAGTGTCTTACCGGTTTAAACAGGACATGGTAAAACTAAAGCCCCGTTTCCACCAAGTGGTCTGGTATGGATCGGCGCAGTTTGGCTCAGGGTGGATCGGTAAAGCCTGATCCTGTCTCCGCAGCCAACCAAACGGAACCTAAGCTGGATGCCCATAGCATGACGTCATAGCAGCGTAACACCATGTACCCGGCTACTGAATACATCAAAGAAGAAAACACGACACAGTAAACAAAGAGCAGCGATAGAAGACATCCAGCAATTCTTCTTTTTTGTAATCAGCATGTGGCTTTTTGTTCCGAAGCGCAACCCAGCTTTGTTTCAGAGAAGGCCCTGTGCTGCGAGAGCTATCTTCATGAAGACAAATGGAGATTTGAACATGACGGGGTTATGTGTGGTTCTTTATTACTGTTTATTGTTTAGCTGTCACACAGAAAGTGACATCTCTTCGACCAATCAACAGACTTCAGTGTTTCTAGCTCCACCTTCTGGGGTCGGATAGGTATGCTTGGCACCCCAACAGAAGGGTCCCAAAACGTAGGACGGTACGGTTCGCTTATAAGGGGTCCTGTCCCAGTTTTAGGGTATGGAAAGCGAGCTGTACTGAGATGAACCATCTGAACCCTCTGGTAGAAATGCAGTGTTGTGGAAGTTACTTTTAAAAGTAGTGTTTTCTCGTTACTTTACTTAGTTACCCTCTATGAAAAGTAACTTTTCACGTTACTTGTTACTTCAGCTTTCAGTGTTTATGTAGGCAAACCTGCCTGCGTTAGAACTACATAATCAACATTTTATGACTGATTTAGGAATATATTTTGACAAAATACAAGCAGAACTTGATTCATGTCATTTTTTTGTCGCTTGCAGTTTTGTTTTTTTTTTGGTTTGAGGGGAAAAAAAATCGATTAAAATTGTGAATCGAGTTTTATGGGGAAAAATCTGGGATTTTATTTTTTGGCCATATCACCCAGCCCTACTAGAAAGTAAAATAAAGAAAGATAGAAAAGATAAAATAAGATAAAATAATAATAAAAGTGGGCTGTAATTGGAATAAATAAAAAACGCTTAAAGGTAATTCAGGTAAAAGCTCGACTAAAAAGGTTGGTTTTAAGTTTGTTTTTAAAAACATTAACATTATAGGTCAATAATCAGAGCAGCTGCAGCTCTGAGTGTGTGAATGTGTGACCTTCATCTTCATTAATGACCTTCACTGTAATCAGCAGCTCCATAAATACTGAGACAGAGAGAAAAGTGTTGCATAAATCCTTCAGGATGAACACACTCGTACATCTTACTTAATCCACAGACGGCCTAAAGCTGTCCAAAGGTGTGACTTCTGCTCCCATCTTACTTCTTATTTATGGTGTTTAGTGTTTCCTCAGCTGTGTTACAGCTCCTCCAGATTGCCTCTAAATTACACATCGGCTTTACAACACGGCGGTAAATTAGATGTTTTCTTCACGGTTCCACACACTCAGAGGAAATGCTGAGCAGAGGAATGTTATTTGCTCTCAAATGTCTCTTTCTCACACAACAGCTTCTCTTTTTCCCCCTCCTATAGTGGAAACGACAGTATATCTTTCTTTATTTTTACCTTGGGACTATGCCTTCATTGATGGAAGAGTCAGTAAATAGAGAGTGAGGAGAGAGAGGGAGGACATGTGTAACCGGTTGTGTTGTTTGGTGGATATCTCTAAGATCCTGGTGTTGATGGATGGTGTAGTAAGGACTCCATAACCACACAGAATTGGCTCTCTGCTTGCTTCTTCTTTAATCTGGTGTACAAAATCATCAGCACAGGTTTTTAATACAGCGTGTAACGCAACTGCACGGTCTTATCTTCAGCCCAGGGGAGATTCTCTTTTTCTTGATACAATAATACATCATATAATAATATATCTGATCATATAGTTTTCTTTTTAGTTCAACCAAAGAGCTTTTTTTTTTACATTTTAAGTACATGAAAGATGCTATGAGGAGTTTCTAAGTAATTACAAAAAAGTCTCTCTTTTAGATATATGCCTGATGGAAATACACACTTTAAGATGAGTTTTATAGCATCTAAATAGGTCATCTATAAATGCTATTCCTTAGCTTCACACAGCCGGCTACAAAACTACGATTTTCCAAAAATTGCTTGTTGTCACACATCAAAAACTACCGCTACGTATCTAGAAAGAGATACATTACCTCGTGGCTTTGCATCCTGTAAGTTGTTGAAAAAAGAAGTTGTAAATCAATGTAGAGTTCTGAGGAAGGTCAGAGCTGCATTCATTAGCATCACAACAAACATATGCTTTGGCTTGGGTCACGTCTTTACGACAGTTGTACGGGCTGCACAGTTAAAACTTTAAGTCTGAAAGTATTCATTTTTTATATATATATATTTATATATTTAACAGGGCAGAGATGAATATATTTAAACTGGTCTAATTTCTCTTGTTTCTCATGTTTCAGATGTTCCAATGCTGTTAATGAGGCTAAAACTGGTTTTAAGTGTCCACTAAACTTTATGTGAGAAAGTAAAGTAAAGAAAAAAAAAGACAATCTGTATCTTTCCTTTAAATTTTGAAATCCATTTCGTTATCGCAAAATTAAGAAATGTTATCATCACATGTTTTTTTTATGTTGTTCAGACCTGACAAATATCCAACCATCCAGGTTAACAGGGGCTGACCTGTTCCCGTGCTGCCCATAATAACTGTGTTATTTTAAAATTGATAACAGAAAATATTAAAATGTTCAACATTTTTCTGTCAATCATGGGTCATTACAGTTCTTTAATTTGATCAACACAATATGATCCATAAATCAGATCATGAGACAGAGAAGATTTCATGATTTGTGCTAATTTAAATATATTTAATTTCATTTTCATAATTTGCAGAGGGCTGACTAAAGTGGATCACGGGCTGCAGCTGGTCCTTCTTTAGGACTAATCCTCAGGTTATCAGCTGTTTCACTCAGGACACCGAGGTGTGGACCTCTCAATATTTAATCACGCGTTCAAAAATGACGTCAGTGACGTGTCAGCGCTCGTGCGCGGCAGAGTGGGGTGGTTATGGGTGACGGAGTCGCTCATCTGTCCGTAAATATACGATCTTCGGTCTGTGCAGGAAGTCGTGCAGGAATGAGAGTCTTCAGGTGTTCACGTGGGACACAGGTGAGTTTGAGCCCTTCAGAAACTTAAACAACTTTGACCTGAAAATGATGAAGAGCAACAAAACAGGCATGACTGATATCTTTAATTTTATTAATCTGCGCCTTTGTCCCTCCCACTGTCTGTCCCATAAAACATAAAAAGTCTGATTTGGTTTTTAGTGCTCCTGCTCAGTAGCTTCTATTGTTTTAATGGGGCCTTCACGTTCCAAAATATTGTAAAATATGAGCTATATTCATAATAAACAGGGTAATTGGAACAGTTTACTAACAATAACTTTTTAGTTTTACAACTTTAAGCTTAATCTTCGTTGTTAAATATGGCACATAAGTCTATTTATCTCTTATGTCATCACACCTACATATGAAGTATTGAACTTTATTTCTTGCTACCAGACAAAAGAGTAACAGGAGGACTGATGATGGGAAGGAGCAGCTGTAGTAGTAGCCAATTAATTTGTTATTTTTATTTTATATGTTTTATATACTTTCTGATCTTGTGTTCCTTTATACCTTCATTAAATACACTGGAACCTTCACATCCCTGACAGAGCCCTCCTTAGGGTTTAAAAAAGTGCTTAATAATCTTATAAAATCTAAATTGATTTAACTAAAAAACTGACCCAACGAGCTCATTTATAAATACAGAAAAATAATGTGACAAATTATTAAGTATTTAAGTTTCTTATTTCATGGAAGGTCTGTTTTGCTGTTAAATGTGATGTTACTGACCCCGCAAACAGATGATGCTGTAATTCGTCATTTTCTAGTCAAACTTTCTTTCTTTTTTTTGTTTATGTTTGTGCTGAAATGAGAGGACAGGACAGAGGAGAGCGATTGTGTCAGACCAGGTAACAAATGGTCTGTTTTAGTCACATCACTGCAGACACTATGTTTTTAATGGATTTAGCTTAGAAATGGGCCGTACTTAAATTTAATATTTATTTACATCATCTTCTTATTATTGAGCTATTTCTCCCAAAGGAGCAGCAATGACTGGTATCTTGTGTTAAAAACCATTTTATTCTATCAGAAATGCATCTATTGCAGAGAATTACATGCAAATTCTTTGTACACTTATTTGCACAATCACCAGCAGAGTTATGTGCAATTCAGTCTGTGCGGGGGGGATTTGCATATAACGTTGATAGCTGAGAGGAAGTAAAAATAAGGATGCATGATGCAGCGTTATCAGAACAATAGTGTTTTTACTCTTATTGGCAGGTAGTACAGTTTTTCCTCATATAGTATGCTTTATTTATTGACATATTTCACTATGTACTAATGCACCATATGGTTTATGTCATCATCACTGAATGTCCACTTTTATAAATTATAATGATAATTTATTAAGAATAAAATGTTGTTTTTCTTGCTTCATGTGTACCACAATTACATTGGCAAAAATATCTGTATTAGTGCCGAGAGAATGAGCTTGGAAATACTGGCCCATCAGCAAATATCCAATAATGCAAAAAAAACCAAACAAACTTTATTGGTTGCTTGGAGAGTAGGGATGCATGACACTGGAACATGGCATGTAACTCAAGCAAAATGAAACCCTACCCATGCAGTGATGAAGCGGTGCATCAATATTGAACATTTGTGTAATTTTAAATATTCAAGTGGTGTGTGGCCGATATATGCCTGTACATATCTGCAAAAATTTTAATATCAACAAATACCGATATCAAACAAATAATATCAAGAATCCCTGATGCACAATGTTGAATTTTGCTGGTGTCCAATATGCCTGTATTTCTTAACTCATTATTGCAGATGCTGATATCAATACCAGCATTATGCTTCAACAGCATAAAGCCTCTACTTCAGGGGTGGGCAACTTTCATTACCAAGAGGGCCACATAAAACCATTTTTTCCAGCCTGAGGGCCACATTGTTACAAATTTTCAGAAATTCTCCAGGGGAAAAAGAATGTTGGATAAATACCTTAAGAGAATATTAATTAATCCTAAAATTAGCATACCAATATTCATATGTTACATGACAAATAAAAGTTATTATACATTATTAAATGAACTTGACACAGAATTCAAGCAAATTTAGCCAAAACATAGGGAATTAAAGCCAATAAAGCTATTTTCAAATCAATAAGATGATGAGTGTTCCCAAATTTTTAAAGCTCAAAGATTTGACTGCTGCCATATTTTCAATATAGTCTTGAGTAATACTTGATATAATGTTCCAGTGCTTCATGAAAGAGATTTAGAGGCACTATAACAGCAAAGTAGGTCGTAAATAACTTACAAAAGCCAATGAAAATCATGAATATCAGTCAAGATTATATAAAAATTATTTTTATTAGATATTTGAGTTTTCTTCATATTTACAACTGCTGATTTCAAAATGACTGGCGGGCCACATTTAGTGAAGCAGAGGGCCGTATGTGGCCCCCGGGGCCGCCAGTTGCCCACCCCTGCTCTACTTTACAAAAATGAACCCTTTTCTACCATTTTTAAAGTCAATTTGTGTTTGAAAAAGATGTAAAGCAATGAAAAAAAGTTTTTATTCTTTATTAAATGATTCTTTGGAGTCATAAAAGAGGAGATTTTGTGATGATGAGTAGGGCTGCAAAGTCCAAGTCGACTGGTCGACTTATTGGTCGATGCGTGCTCAGTCGACCAAAATTCTGATTGGTCGACCAAATGTATCAATTTATATTTTCCCCTGCAGTATATGGTTCATTTTATCAGGAGAAATGTATCAAGTGAACCGTTTCACAGGTAACAGCCTGTCTTTTAATGTATTTATCATTCATTTCAATATCAATATTATATTAAGAAATTTTCAATATTCTAGTCTAATAATCCTTTATTCGTTTTATAGCTGCATGCCACTGCTGCATGCGCTCTGCCCACTGCAGCGGCGGCATCCCTCACCAAGTCCGCGCTGGATTGTATGCCTCATATAAATATCCAAATGCAAAAACGACATCACAGGTGGAATTGTCAATTTTATTTCTGAGGGTATGAGGCCCATTGGTGTCATGGAAGGCCAAGAAAAACATTGGAACCTGGATATTCAGTGGCAGCGCGCCGCACAATTACGCACGCACATACGGCAAAATACGAGGGAGTAACAAAGAGAAAGTTTCTGAGTTAATAGATAAAGATAACAGATGTGGACGTCTCTTCGATTGGAGTCCTATATGACAGTGACTGCCCATTTCATTAATGAAAACTGGAAAGCAAAGAGTCTTCTGCTTGAGAGAGGTAAAAAAGGAGAGGCGGACACGGGAAGAAACATCGCTGCGAATTATATGAACTTGCCGATGCCTCAAAGGTCGAGCAGAAAAAAAAGTGTCTGCTGTAGTGAACAACGTGGCTACTATGGAACTCTGTATGGAAACACTTAAGGAGTCCCATGAATGGTTTAAGATGCAGGGCATTTGGAGGTGGGCCGGGCGCGCCGGTCACACTCCCGCCGTGGCTGCAGCGCGTCATGTTCTGGCGCATTTTAATAAGGGGCACAAAGCCAAAACTGGGCTAAAACAGAAGCAGGTGCTGATATTAGTTTTACTGAGCCGCGGCCCGCTAAGGCTCCCCCCCCCGCGATTGGTCGACTTTTGGTGACAATTGCCGTGTTTTGGTCGACCAACAATTTCTTTGGTTGATTACAGCCCTAATGATGAGGTAAACACTCATGTTGCATTTTACATTTTGCTTTTACATTTTTGCTGATTTCACTGTTTTGGTATTTTCAGAGGGTAACACCTTAAAATACCAGAGCTGCTGGTGATTACATGATCGGTCTGCTCGTCACAGACCAATCACATTGAGCCACAGTGTGACGTAACAGCTTGACCCTGTTGTTAGCCATTAGCTTAAACTTCGAGAACTTCAGTCCTTAGACTATCGTCTTATCTTGCATTAAATGATACCACATAGATGTATCATCGACCACATGTGACATGAATCTCGTCAAAAATAAAGCCCAACAAGTCCCCCTGGTACACTTTTGAGGAGAGCAGATTGAATGTCATAGGGTAACCATGACTACGGCATCATTCTTGTGGCATTTCCACATCTCTGTCTGTGTCCCATCAGTGGGGAAGAGGAAAATCATTATTTCACATAAGACAGCTCGAAGTGATGTTCTTCTCTCCCCCTTTTTTTGCTCCATTTCTGATTAAACTGCAAATCTTCTGCATCCATGAAGATCACTTTTACACGCCACTGTTGTTTTCAAGCATGCAGTCACTTCACATTTCACTTATTGTAAGATTGTATGATGTAATGTATAGGGTTTGAGTTTCTATTTTTTTTAATTTCTTTTTATATATTTGGTATTTTATTTATTATTATTATTAAAATTTTTATTATTTTTATAATTTTTTTAGTAGACTTTTCATTATTATTTTAAAGATTTTTTTGATTTATGTTTTTTTTGTATAATCTCTGCCAAATGTTTGATATGTTCAATTGTTGGATGTTAACGTTAAAATGAAAATCAATGAATGTATGCTTTTAAAAAAAAGCGATTAATTAGATAAATTGATTCTCAGTCATAATTGATTAATATCCCAGTTTTTTAATCTCCTGACAGCACTAGCTAATATTACAGCCAACATATGGAATTTTCATGGCCATTTTGTGTGACTTAAATATCTGCCCTATACCAACGCTGGTCTGGTTCAAGCCTTTTGCGGTGATTTGTGTTGAGACACTCCTTCTTTAAACGACTTTCAAACACAGATAAGTGTCTTTAAGCTGCTTTGCACAGAAATAAACCACCATGCTTCTCCCTGCTGAGAGCTCTCATGTCACAAATACCAGAAGCCCTTATTGAGTTTTTGCCCCTGGATGTTTCCCATCATCAGCTTCCTGTTGGCACCGGCCTCACTTCCCTTCATTGATTCAACACTTCACTTGAAAAGTTTTCCTGGAAAATGTGATTCTGTCAAACAGAGCCCCCCTCCTGCTGAAAGTAGCCATGCCACTTTGTTTTTGCGGCCTAATTGGGTGAGCTGGCTCTTTAAAAGCTTCCCCTCGCCTTTGGGACTCGATCATTTCGAGCCACTTTGATGTTTGTAGTTTGGTGTTTATGTGACTTGGGTTGAATGAAGGTTAGGTACACAGTAGTGAGCTCAAACATTACACCTACTAACTCTCTGAGGTCCACATCTGCACACAATCAGACCAGACAACCCCCCCTCTGCGGGACTTCCACTGCCCAGAGGAGACACACTGAGGGATATGGTCCCGTTAAAAGTGTTTTCCATGCTTTATTATATATCTTAAATCTGGCTCCCATGTTGGAAACGCCTTGTTTTTGCAGTTATTAGTCCACTTTCACCTTATAAAGGACGAGGTGTCCATTTACAAAACGGTTTGGCAAATTTATGGCTTCAGTCGGGAGTTTTTACGGCTGCCCCTTCGCCCTTGAACCCGGCTCTGCTACTGTACCCAGTTTAGACTCTTAAAGGGAAGAGGCCTCGAGAATTAGTTCTAGTCGACTGTGATTACTGCAGACTTTTGTTTTTTAAACTAAATCCTGAAAACTGAAAAAGGGAAATGGGACGTGAGTCTTTTCCTCATAGACATAAGAGAGAGTAGACGCCTCATTTGCAGGCGGGGCACAAGAAATACGGCCGCCATCTTGGTCCGGTCAGCCGCCCCATTCAGTGTAATGTATTTGCCAGGCACAATGAAGTGTCAGCACATTTAATCCATCATAACTCCATGAAAACTGAATTGATTTCACAAGTGGTTTTTTTATGCACATGTCATACATGTAGGTATGATATAGGACACATGGTTCGGCGTAACTTTAGTGAGCTTGACAGTAATAGAACTTTCTGATGTGTGTCGTATCTGTATGACACGTATTTTACAAACCACACACACGTGTATATAAATATATAAATACATATGTATGTATATGTATGTTAGGGCTGGGTATTTCTAGTAACCTCACGATACGATACGTATCCCGATACTGAGGCCACGATACAATATGTATCTTGGTACTCGTAAATTGTGAACATTGACTATGCTTTAAACAAATTTCTTGACAAGTTTAGTTTTTTCTTATCAGAGGAAAAAGAACAAGGATGAGTTTTAAGTGGTTCTATAACTTGAGAGACATAAATTCAGATCCTCAAATATGGTAGACCTAAGTTTAAATTTAGAACATATGCTTCATGATGTGTCTCCTCTTCTGCCTTTAACTTTCCACAGTTGACATTACTCAAAGTGTATTTACAACAACTGTCAAAATATTTCGGCTGTATCGATTCTGTAGAATCTGTATTGATACACGTATCCCGGAGTGGTGCATGACGATATTTTACTGTATTGATATTTTGAGCACAGGCCTAATGTATGTGTGTATATATACATATATATGTATATATCTATACATCTATATATCTATAGATGTATATGTATATGTATATGTATATATATGTGTGTATATGTAATGTATATGTGTATATGTGTATATATATATATATATATATATATATATATATATATAGATAGATAGATAGATAGATAGATAGATAGATAGATAGATAGATAGATAGATAGATATATAAATAGATAGCCTATGCATAGCTAGATAGATACAAAATTTACTTTTTTCTAATGTATGACTTCTACCTATTGCGTAATATCTTGTATATCCTATATGAGTATGAAGTATTCATCTATTGTCTCTTCATTGTCATCCATTGTTTCTTTATTTTTCAACTTATTAAAATTGAGAACTACACATTCTGCTTCCTCTTCTGTTTCATGTATTAGCATTTATACGTGTACATTAAAGTGTAAGTGTGTGAGAGAGAGATACCCTTTATACATATATCTATATATATATATATATATATATATATATGTTCACCTGTCATACAGATATGCCACACATCAGAAAGTTTAAATAGTAAACGTGTATCACCGTCGAGCCAATGAAAATACGCCGAACCATGTGTCCTATCATACCTACATGTACGACATATGTAGAAAAATGTGTGAAAATCTGTTTAGTATTCATGGAGTTATGATGGATTAAATGTGCTGACACTTCATTGTGCCAGGCAAATACATTACACTGACTGGAGTGGCAGACCAGACCAAGATGGCGGCCCGATGGCTCGCCAGCGCCAAAAGGTCGTAGCGGTCAAGGCGACGTCTACTCTTTATTATGTCTATGCTTTTCCTGAGCAGCAGAGGTTGGAGAAACCTGTAACCGCCAACACGGTGTGACAGATCCAACATGGCAGTGAAGTGCAAAGATGAATTCGTCTTACTTGTGGCCGGAGGGTGGATGTGTGGATTCTACAAAGCCGATGTGAAATTCCAGCACCTCTGCAGGTACTGAGAGAGACGCCGATGGAGCGTACGAGTAGGCGTTGCCCAACAAAAGGCCCGCTTCAGTATTTTGGAAAGATTGTCCGCGCTGTGTGTTTGGATTGCTGGAAAATTGGAGCCATGATCCTCGCCCTCCTGCTCAGGGCTGGTCTCCAGGTCTGCAGCATCAGAGGCAGACTGTGTAAGCTGATGGAGGAGGCCTGTGAAAACTCCACTCTGCACAGGGAGCTCTGTTTCCATGTTCAGACTGAGCAATCTCGTTTAACGGTGGCGCTCAGACCACAAACCAAAACTATGTCTCACCCTCACTGCCTCTGGACTGTTTCCTGTCTTTGCACCTTCTCTCATTCAGCTCTGATTTTCCTCTTCACGGTTTGCGTCACTCTTTTCAGGGGATGCCCGCACAAAGAGAAACGACAACAGACGCTGCCCCGAAAGTCGAGGCGACTTAATAACTTGGAGGAAAAGTGCTCCTGCTTTGGAGCAGAAAAGAAAACCAGCAGTGATCCGATATTTGTCAAGTTATTCTTGAAAATGTTGAAAACTCTCAGCAATGTTAACAAATTCTTGATCAAAAATATTCCTGAATCTGCTTCCCATGACGGATCATCACCAAATCGATCCATGACCAGCATCTCGTACATATTTTATCAAAATCAAGAGTTTTCTTGCTATCAAACAAACGAACAAACAGATGCTGGAAAAGCTCACCCCCAAATTCCACTGCACACGCTGCAGCGCATCAGCACTGCATTGCTGAAGCGCCAGCGCCCGCCAAGGTGCAGAGATACACTTCAGGTCTATTTTCTGTGTGGCTGCTTCCAAACCTCGTAAATTCACTGTCGTTAAGAAAGCACCAGACAGGAAGTCATCTGTGAAGATTCCAGAAGTTTCAAAATAAAACACAATGCATGGTGTCTAGAACGTAAAGCTCCTCAATAGTTTGTCATTACGTCAAAACCGGAGGCATGAGCATTAGAGAAGTGAAGTGAGGTGTTGTTTATTTCTTTTCTCAGTCCATAACATGCTTTATGAGCGACATCGCTTTTCTCATGATTGCCTGTGGCTCTCTGGGGATCAGCCCTCCCCCTCCAGAGCTGTGCGCCGCGGCGCTGCATGGCGCGCCTCTTTCAGTGAGTTTTGCCTGTCAGAGCAAGACCGCGGCGCTTTCGCGTGCAGTGGAGTTTGGGGGTTAGCCTTCTTGGTGAAGGTTAAAGCCCAAACTCATCCCCTGGTCTGAACCTGGGTCGGCCTGATATATGAGGAAAAACCATTAAACATTCATGTAACTTGGCAAACAACCCTTAACCTGTATTTACTTTTTTTTTTTTTTTTACATAAACAGATGGACGGATAGGTCTATAGATTTTCCACAAATTGAAAATTTTCATTTAGCCAGTTTTAGACATTATTCTGCACATTCTTCATGAAACGAGGGCTTCCCACCAGGTATCCGATGTCACAATGACACAAAATGAAGGCCCTGACAGTAAATTGGATGTTAAAGTCATACAGTCAGAGAAAGCATGAGTACATCAGTCCCATTTTGATGTCAAACATCACACAGTTAAAGAGTTTGAGCCCCGATGGAGCTTCATTCTTTGATATCTGTGAATTAAAGCTGAATTATGGACATAACTTTACAGCTCCAAAAGTTAATTAAGTCATGGTTAAAATAAATCAGACTAGGATCTGGCGTTTCCATGATAAATATAATCAAAAATAATTAGGCCTTTTAAGAATGCAGTACTTTATGTCTCTAACACTGCACTACCAGTAGAACTGGGACGATACGCTTTTCTCCTGATTCGATTTTTTACGATTTTTTAGGTGCTGTTTCGATTTAAATTGCGATTCTACGATATTGCCGATTTTGCAATTTTTAGTTAGCTTTTTTAACCCCGGTGAAAAAGATGAACAATGATGATGTCTACAGACCATATCAGGAAAAACAGACATCACATGTGAGTCTGTTTTTAGGATTTATTCGGCAATATATTTTAACCAGCTGTTTATACTCTCTCTTCAAAAGCCTGGCCTGCATTTAGAAGTGGCTTATTAACACAGACTAAAATGAAGCATTTAAATTTGGAAAGAAATCCATTTTTGAACAAAGAAATAGATTCAAAAATTGTCAAAAAAATCCTGATACTTATGTGAATTGATTTTTTTCTCCCACCCCTAACCGCCAGTGTGGTCCACACACTGTGACGTCAGTGCATACCTTCCGTAAGATTCACACTTGATAAATAATTGTGTTTATGAAGTTGGGAAGGAATTATTCTGTAACTATGACAGACTTTATGAGCGGCTGAACAAAGCTGACCTCTGATTGGTTCCTGAAGTGAAATTTGCTCCATTACGTGGGTCAAACTTTCAGTTTTTCTCTAGAGACTTGGCAGCTGCTCTGGACTAAAAGACAAGCTTCTGTTAAGTAGAAAATCTGTGATCTGCTTGGAGGAAATATGACTTTTCGTGCTCTGGTTTTGGAAAATCTGAGCCGTGGGGCCATTAGAGCCTCTGCAGCAGAAAGAGGGCGTGTGATTGTGACCAGATTTTCTCTGTTTTTACAAAATCTTCATGGTGGCCATTGAAGGGTTAAACCTACCAGCCTCATCTGCTGTAAAAACAGATTTTGTTTATTCATCTCGTAAAATGGTGGTGGAGGTGCAACTTTTCATGTTGACACGTCTCATTTCAGCAGCTGTGAGCCGACGTGGGGAACGGTACGTTTGACCCGGTGAAGGTGAAACGCTCACAGACACGGGGTAACTGTCACAGGCTCGGCATTAAACCATATTTCTTAAACGGTACGAGTCGGCCTTCAGCTCTGCTCCCTCAAACACCCATGAGAGAGGGAGCAAATGGAAAAATCACATGTTGAAAATTCTCATAAATATCAGTTTTCCAAACTGAATCACAAAACAGACCTGAACAAATAAACTCTTCAGCGTTTAAAGGGCGTGAACCATGTGGACGTGAGCCGTCAATCAAACACATGCTGTTTATACAAAAATACATTCATGCTTTCAGAACATTAATTCACTTCTCTAATTTGTTTTTATATCGCCTCCCCCTCTTTCCTGATATTTACCTGGATTTTATCACTCTGCTGTGGGCTTGATCTGAACTTTGGAAATTTAACTTTCATTAAGATGCCAGAGATCGACTGAGAGCAGATGTGAAGCAAATATTCCCCAATGTTCGAAGCTGACCTTATTATGCTGCAATATTAAAAATACTTGAGCAGTTCTGCAGTAATGGCATTAAGAAACATTTACTCTCTGTCTGGTAGATAAGATATCTCAGCTTAAGTTACAGCATTTTACATTCAAAATCGGTTTGTCTATTTTAATGCTGTAAATCGGCTCACAGATTGTTTCCAGTTGTTCCTCAAAGGTCACAAACCTGCAACAGTTTGAAACAGCTGCAGAGCAACTTTCTGCTCTGTTGTGACCACCTTTGGACATTTTCTAAGCTCCACTCGGAAAGTTGGCTGCAGACCAATTAACATTTGAATTAGGGGTACAAATCTGAATTTGAACTGCAAATATATGTTTGAAAATAAAATGTTCATGGCAGAAGTACATTAGGGCATGGAGCTGAGTTGGATCAGATCAACCCAGCGGTCCACTGCTCTCTTGAATGTAATAACAGGAAGTACAAATCAAGAAAATAGAGGACAGCAAAGCCACTCTGATTGGACAACAATGCTCTAAAGAGCCCTGCGTAGGAGCTCTTTGGGCTCCACACAGCCATTGACAAAATAAATAAAAAACATAGACCAGGCTGTGTGTCCATTATGTGCAAAGCAGCTGTCCTGCTCCTCATCCACAACAAATCTGTTGGCCCATAGTTCCATATGCAATCACAAGTGGCCCACGTTATGGCCGCTGAAGGGGTGAACTAAAACAATCCGATGGAGATGCCTCGTGTCTGTGTTGCAGCAAGGAAAATAACAAATTTTATTTGTGACTCACTTTATATTTGGCAAAAATGCCATAGTGCTGCAGTTATAAAAGCAAAGAATCATTAAATAGTGATTAAACCAACAATGAGGAAATAATAAAAACAATTCAAAAGTCACAAAAAAATTGAATTAGCATGTATCTTTGGAAACTAAAGATGTTTTTAAGTCTGATTTGTGGGTAAAGTGACAGCCTAAATAATCACTGCACTTTCTTGGCAGGTTCACAAATTTAAAACTTCATGGTTAATAGATCCAGAAACTTCCAAAGTATTTGATTTCACACTAAACCTCCATTTAGGGTTTTCCTTGTTTATGTTTTGGTTAAAAAAAGGGTTTTCTTTTTTGATTTATATTTTAAAAAAGGGGGCTCTCAGTCTATCCCATTAGTGTTTTCCCTAAAAAATTTAATCTGTAGCAAACATATTAGGGCCCGACCGATATGGATTTTTTGAGGCCGATGCTGATATGATATTTTGCAGAAAAAAATACAGATAACCGATTAATGGGCCGATTAATTTAAAAAAAATATATATAAAATTAATTACAAAAAAATTGGTCCCAAAACATAACAATGAATATATGAATTACAGGAAGAACATTTTATAGTTTAAAAATACTTGGTCCTTTTGTATTTGTCTGACTTTAAACCACAGATGAAATTCTAAGTACAATAACATGCAAAACAAGAATTGAACTTCTGGGACATCAATTATATAACTTTAAATTAGAGTCACTTTGTATGTTGTACTTCTTAACTAAAGGTAGCTTATGGTAAAGGTTTTTGGGGCCTAATACATATGATGGTAGATCTCAGCAGAAAAACTAAAATCGTTTCACAAATAACTCAGAGTGGATCTCCCAGTGCAACGTTTTAGTCTCTGTGTAACTGTAAAATATTCTTAATGAGTTTCCCACTGGGGTCTTTTTAAACTGAGTATTTACACCCCTGAATGGGTAACATAGTTACCAGAAAATGTTTCTTTGGGCTTCACAAAATCTGACTTTCTTATTTTAAAAATGATCTCCAGCACAAACAGATCCTGACTTGATGTGTCGAGCTCCCATTAATCTCATTTTCAGGCTGCCAAATAATAATTTACTGTTTTCTTCCTCTCTTGTCACAGCGTCTGTCTCCAGCTTAGCAAAGTTTCCTTTTTTTATTTCTACATTCCTCGAATATCATAGGAGCCTTTTATTAAAGTGAAAATTGTTTTCAGATGCCACATTTATCAACAGCAGGTTGTTTTTGTGCATGAATTAGCCAAATGTACAACATTCAAGAATGACATGTGAGAGCTGATGAAGATGATTTCTGCACCCAAATCTGGGCAGATTGATGCAGCAGGTGGATAAATTAGAGACATTATTTGGAGGGCTTGTTGAGCTTAAATCAGTGCACGAGGAGGACGAGCAAACTTCTGCAGGCTTTCTGTTCACACGAGTTCTTACAGGATGGGCTTTTTGGGAATTGAAAACAAATCATTAATACCAATTTCTGCATGGACTAAAGTTGTCCTGCACAGATTCTCAGTGAAAACAATGTCAAACACATGGTTCCTGATTTTTAGTGCTGTGCTGCATGTATAAATGCCTCTGAAAGGTGCTGGTCTCACCACTCACTGAAAAGTTTTGCAGGAAGCATCTTTTTGTTAACCTGACAACCCAGATGGACAGCTCCATATATCTGCCACAGAAATATTTCACTAGTCCATCTGGGTAGGAGCCCTTTAAATTTGCTTTCAGGGGCAGAACGTTAAAAAAACACAAGCTTGTGATTGGACAGTCGTTTTAGGGATGGGTACCTTTCACATTTGAACCGATACCATACCGATGCCTGGTGCCTGGGAATCAGTATCGGTACTCAATGGTACCAATTTTTGGTACTTTTGCGTGTGTTTATGGGGTAATAAATATTAATTTGTTTAATATTAAGATCTAAAATTTTTTCAATGTAAATTTATTTCTCAATATATAAAATTTGATGGATATATATCAAAACAACATTCAACTATTTGTATTGTAACATTGTAGTTGTTCCAAAATTTTCTTCAACATGAAAACCAGGAACTAAGATGAGCCACAACCTAATAAATTAACTGCAGCCCTCACTTTAACTTTAGGGCAGTTTAACAATGGGTCAGACAGAGCTGTAAATAAAAAAAGCATTTACATTAACGTTACAAAGTACGAGGAACCGACCTGATAATGATAACTGATGCACATTAAAATGCCAAGCTAATACCATCTTAAACACGAGGCTTATTTACCTGGACCAGGTATCCTCCTTGTCCCATTTGCTGCCATCACCAAATGTTAAAGCCATTTCTTTTCCTGTGTTTCTGGCTGCAGACGACTAGTCTCCATTGGACACAGGCGTGCTAACAGTGCTGAATGAATCCTTTGTGGTCGTAGATCTGAGGCTATCAAAAATAGCTTTAAGGAAAATTTTGTGCGTCACCAGGTGCTTCCTCAGATTTGAGGTATTTCTGCTGCTGGCCTAACACGTTGCGTCACAAATATTGCAGCTGACGTCAAATAATGCTGACATCATTACGCTATTGCTGTGCTGCGTTCAAGTCAGGTATGGAAATTCACGTACTCTACCCAATAGTATGCCTGTTTCTTCCACTCCCTCACAGTCACAAGGATGGGTTTAGGTACCTAAACATGGCACCGTTTAAGTTTACGTGAATCAGTAATCGGTAGTACCTACAGAATTTGGTCGGTACCTCTTAAAGTACCGAATTCGGTACCCATCACTAAATCGTTTAGCTCGTCACATTCATCATAGACCAATCCACATCAAGCAGGGTTGCCTCCTATAATGTAGCATACAAGCTGCTAATGTAGCGGCTAATGGCCTTACACTATCGTCTTACACTAATCGTACCACACAGATGATTCATTTAACACTTAAATGTGACATGAACCTCATCAAAGACAATCCCTACAAGTAAACTTCTGAGGAGGGCAGATTTCGCCAAGTTTTACTAGGTAGCCATGAGGACAATAGGCTAATCGGCAAGTCCGTTCTCAACTTCAGGTTCCCAACTTCTGGTTGTCGTCATGTCTGCATTCTGCTGCTCCCGCCTCTCTTCCTTGATTGGGCCGTTAAGAATTCAGCCGAGTGAATTCGTTGGATAACGGAGGCCGGGAAGACAAACCTGCAGGATTTCAGAATCAGGCAGGTCTGTCTGCTCTGCAAGGCTAAATTTTTGTTTAAGTACAGTCACAATGTCGGGGTGCTGGTCTGGCGGAGTGGTTAGCAACCAGGCACCCCATGTACTTGCTTCTGCCGGTCCAGGTTCGAATCCCGCCTGTGACCAGTTTGCAGAGTGTCTTCCTCTACTCTCTCACCCCCTTTCACAAGCCTATCCACTGTCTCTCTCCTATCAATAAAGGCACAAAATGCCCAAAAAATATACTTAAAAAAAAAAAAAAAAAAAGTACAGTCACAATGTCAGACATGTTTTTTTCCTCTTTGTTGTCATATCTGCTGAATGCAACTGATGATACAGTGACAACTTTGATGTGCAGGGCGTGCAGAACAAGTTGGGAGGAACTGATAAGAGATATTTTAAGCATCATGATTCCAATTCTTTGAGAGTGCTGTTATCAATTTTCAACTGAAATTAGGTTTTTGCCTCCCATCCTTAACCACTTAGTCTTAACTGTACCGTTTCATATCCAGCAAATAATAGGAACGTTTCATTTGTTGTATTGATGAGGACAGAAATCTTAAAGGAGAACCAGTAAAGGGATCAATATCTGTTAAAATAAATTATCCCAGGTCCAGGGCACTTACCATTATTTTTTTAATTATTAAATAAACTATCCCTGTTTGCAAATGTAAATGTTCTCGTGGGGGGAGTCTGGTGTTTTTTGGAGTTATAATGTCAGTTTGACACATAATTAAGCTTAAGGTATTTTTAAAAAACATAAACTTTGTAATTAAAATATCTGTGGAAGGATTTTACGTCTAATAGGACATGTAAATCTATTTTCAGGGGATACTGTCACTCGTAACATTCTCACAGACAGAAGCTACTTCATTCCATTTTAAACTCTCTAATCGAGCAGCTTTATAACCAGGAACTCTATTCCTGTTACATGTGGGTCAATATTTTCACAATCGCTGAATGTCGCCCCTCTTGGTCCCCAAATCCCTCGTCTCTGAGTTGAATTTGCAGGAGTGCAGTAAAATCAGCGCACAATCACAAACTAAAGTCCGAGGCTCCCCGTGGGTCAGGCTCATTGACGGCCCGGCTGACGGACTGTTGTTACAGCTGGAGACTCGTGTGTGTCTGGAAGGTTTCTACTGAAGCCAAAGGCAGAGTCGCCGCTGCAGTTCGGGTACGACGGGGTAATCCTCACGGCCTTTAACACAATAAGGTTATAATAACTGACTGTAAAGTCTCCTCCAGCTGCCATAATGCTGTATGTCTGATCCATAAAACATGTCTGATGAGCCTCTGCTGTGTCAGGACACACTTTTACAAAGATAAAAACTGCTTTGTGATTATTTTCTTCACTTTAATAGAAACCACAAATAGAAATACAAATAATGTATAACAGGAGATTAATGTATAACATTACCATTAACTATTGTGTACAACACAAAAGGCTGATGCCTTTTTATTTATTTTGACCTTTGGATGAACGGGGCACACACGGGCAGGTGTGAACCTGCTTTACAAAGTCATCACCAAAACTACATTAGCAGGGTATGAAGCGCACTCGTGTTAATATGAGGAGAAAATGACTGCCCATGCAGATATGTATCCAGTGTAAAATAAGAAAATGACCTTTCTTCTGTTGTGAAATTCAATCAAATATTCCCAAAAGCTGCATCTGGTTGGCACCTAAAGGTTCCATATTATACTTTTTTTACAGGTCCATTATGTGGCCCATACCCCTCTGTTTCACCCCGCTCACAACAGAAAAATCCTTAAGACTACGCCTCTTAAGAAGTCGATAGGGCTTGTCTTTCCTGTGCTCTAAAGTTTACTGTGACTGTGAAGACATTCCTAGACATTAGGGGTGTAAATCCTCTGCTTCATCACAATATTTTATTGATATTAATTCTACCATGTTATCTGATATCACTAAGCCTGCCAGGATTAGATATATACGTACAACAAAATTATACAATTTAGAAGCCTATGATTGATGTTTGATGATATTATGTACAAATTTATCGCAGTTACAGAAAAATAAAACAGTTTAGACTGTGTCATTGCTAAAGTGCTTCAGTGTTTATTTGAAAGCTGGAATATAATGGTATTAGAAAAACAAGACTTTTGCTGTCTTGGGCCTTATTGTTGATGTTTTTTTTGTATATACAAGTATAAATAATGATGGCACAGCCCGTAGTACACATGCCTTGAAGCAAGAAGGTTGCTGGTTTAATCCCCATGTTGGTTAGGGTCATTCTGTGTGGAGTTTGCATGTTCTCTCTGGGCACTTCAGCTTCCTCCTACAGACCAATAACATGCTCGTTAGGTTGTCTGTCTCTCTGTGTGGCCCTGTCATTGGCTAGTGACCAGCCCAGAGTGTACCCTGCCTTCTGCCCAAAGTGTAGATGATGGATGAGTGTAAAAGCAATGGCTGATTAAACATATTATTGTAAACAGATTTATTTTATGTGCATCTTTAAATCTAATGACTTACAAGGTTCAAATATTTAAGGCAAAAAGAAACATTTTGAAAGTATCTTTGTCCTTTTTTTTGTCCTTTTATAAAATTGTGGAATGTTCAGTTTGTTTGTGAAGATTATCACATAGGACTAAACATGTTAGTTTAACAACTTTTGTTTGTTTTATATGTTATTATCAGCAATGATCACAGAGAAAATTCCAAAAGGTTTTTAGTGGGGAGAACCAGAGCGAAGCTTACTTCCACGGTGGCCTTCATAAATGTGTAACTCCTGCACCACTCTTCAGTGTAAGGGGGTAGTAGACAGTACATGGACATATTTTTTGCTGAAAACAAAAAGTTTGTATTTTGGATAATATGGAACCTTTAAAGGAAGCAACATATTTTAGAAACAATCATACAAAACATGCAGTTAAAAAGCTCATGTGAACAACTTTTGTCATTTTTCTCCTTTTCTGTGCAGCTTGACTGTGTGCTTGTTAAGAGTATCTGTATGTATAACTAACTTTGCCTGGTTTAAAAAAAAGTAGCTCTTGGTCTGCTTCGTTTGCTCCCATGGGACACAGTCCAAATGAGAACCACCTTTGAATTTCCACTCCAGTGGACCAAAGATAAAATAACAACTCTGTAGCTCCAGGCCGCGGTTTTCCAGTTAAAGGAAGTTTTTCTCACATTTAAAATGTCTGCTCCCCTTCTTCTTCTTCTGTGCTTTTAATCCACAATTCCACCAGTATTTGTTTCTTGTGCATCCACATGAGCAGCACACAAGCATCTGTCCTCCCATGTTTACATTCAGTTATGTCTCCGTCCCCCTTTAAGCTGGTCTTTTCCTCAGAGTACATAAACATATGTGACTTTAGAGTCTGTGCCCAGGCTGTTCTTGGCCAGACACTTGTATGTGCCTGAGTCCGAGGCTGCAGGCCTCTGAATGATAAGCGTGCCCTGAGGGTGGAGCAGCTCACTACCCAAAGGCCTGCCCTGTCCTGCTGCGGACAGAACTGACTTATCTGGAAGTTCCCAAGTGATCTCTGGCTTTGGGATCCCAGTGGCAGCACAGTTAAGCCGGACAGGAGTCCCAGTAAGTGCCCTCACATGAGGCGGTGGGGCTGTTGTGATCCGAGGGGGATAGGCGATGATGAGAACTGGGACGGTGAGCAAAGCCTCCCCTGCATCGTTGCGGGCCCTGCAGATGTAGTTCCCTCGGTCGTGGAGGGTGGTGTCCTGAACTACCAAAGTGCCATTTTCTAGTAGCTGGTACCGCCCAAAGACTTGAGGCCGAGTAAGAGTGTGGCCACTGGGGATGGTCCAGTAGATTCTGGGTCTTGGGTTACCATCAGACAGACAGTGTAGGAAGAGGGTTTCTCCAGACATGCTGCGGATGATGCCCCTTGGCCTTGTCAGGATGTAAGGCTTCTGCCCAATATCCAAAATAATGAGTTTCTCGATGTATCCTAGGAAGTTCTTAGCACCACAGCGGTACTTTCCAGCATCCTCTTTGCCTGGGTTGTAGATGACTAAAGTTCCATCGTTGCTGAGGTGGTGATGGGAGTCATGGCGTTGCTCAGCGCTGACCCTTGTGCCGTTGGGGAAAGTCCATATTATCTCTGGTGTTGGACGTCCGTCAGCAGAGCAGTTCAGAAGTGTTGTTTTTCCAAACCGGGACACGATGCGCTCGTTGAAGGGGTTCTTGAAGATGGGCCTCTGAAGCATACTGGTCACCTCTAGCTGCACCACCATCACTGCCTCTCCTCCATCATTCCTCGCCATACAAATGAACTCTGCTGTGTCAGTAGGCCGCACGTTGCGAATCTCTAATGTCCCATTAAGATGGACATTAATCCTGCTGCCAAAGTACGGAGCTTTCAGGAAGATGTTATCAGGCATAAGCCACGTGACAGTAGGGGTGGGATTACCCTCCGCCCTACAGTCGATGAATTTTCTGGAGAATTTCGCTGCAACATCCTTGATTACAGTCCTGTTCTGCCTGAAGCCATTAATCACTGGAGGGTTTCCATCTATATCAAGCTTGTAGACATTTCTATGTTCTCCAGCGAGGTTGCGAGCTATACAGATATACTCCCCATTGTCGATGAGCTTTACATCCCTGATATCCAGAGAGCCATTGACATGCATTAGGTAGCGTTCATTAGATGCTCCAATAACGTCGTTGTTCGGCAGCATCCACAGGATTTTGGGTCTTGGTTCCCCAAAAGCTGCACAGTCAAAGCGGACGTTCCCTCCAGGCCGCACCCTTGCGTAGGTTTGTCTGGCTGGATTAATCCTGGGCGCAGCAGTCACCACGCTGATGTGAACATGCATCTCATCTTTGCCTCCTTTGTTCTCGGCGTAGCAGGTGTAGTCCCCTTCCTCCGACATGCCAACCTGTAGACATATGACAAAACAATGTAGAGATTCTGAAAGATTTTTAACTCCTAATGAAGGACCAGCATGCATCACAAACCTGGTTTAGGTAAAGAGTTCCATTGTCAAACAGTGTGTAGCGTCGAGCTCGCCCCCCTACACTGCTGGCATCAGACTGAAGAGCGCTATTGACCACAGTGCCGTCTGGTAAACCCCAAGAGATCTCTGGCTTTGGCGCTCCTGAGGCTTTACAGTCCACCTTCAGGTCTTTACCGTAGGGCACCTGCGTCTTTCCGTAGAGCTTAGGCTCTATCTTGGCAGGCTTCATTGTCACGCTGACCCTCATGAACTGGAGAGCATCTCCAATGCTGCTTCGTGCCACACAGAGATACTCTCCTGCATCTTTGTCACTTACAGCATTGACGATAAGGGTGCCATTTTCCAGGACCTTGATTCTGCTGCCCATCCTGGAGAAATACAAGAGAACATTGACTGTAAAATATGGAGAATTTTTGAAGTTCACCATGAATTTGAGACTTAATGTGGCTTTAATCTGCCCTTGGCTGTCTTTGCCTGGGTTGTTGCATTCAGAGAGAAAATGTGATTAAATGTTTACAGATATGTCTTTGTTATTTCCGCAGATATGGTTAGAAGAACAGCTAAAAAATGTCTGGCACAACAAATCCCTGAGTTGTTGCAGCTATCAGACATTTCTGAGGTTTCGCAAACAATTTGGCCAGTGTCAAGATTCAGAGCTGGAAGGTTTTTGCAAAGCCTTTGGCTCAGATGCATTAGTGTTTAGGAAAAAAGCACAAAGAGGGATGGAAGAAGTTCAGGCTTAAAATTTGAGAAAGTTTTATTTCATAAGTTCTGCATTGGTCTGAACTGGTTATGAAACGTGTCTGCTGTTTTTCTACAAAGTTATCTGTTTAAAATAAAGTAAATGCTTGAAAAGATGCAGTTTAAGTTTTTTACATAACAAGAGATTAAATTGTGATCCAGAAGACCAATATTCAGTTTTAAAAATAATATGTTTGACAGAATAAAGAATAGCGAATCAGTAATCTTGGATGACTGTTGCTGAAACCAAGGAGAAATAGATCTGTAACCACATAAGAAGTGTTGAAAATAGTCATTTACTTGATGCACCGTGATGCAGATGTAGATAATTCTGCACTGATGCAGAGACAACACATGATAGATTAATGTGTATGATCATGCTTATGCCCAACTTTACATATTTACAAGATCAAAACTGGAATGAATTTGTTAGTGAAGAAGCAGAATGTTTAAAAGTATTCACGACTAACTTTTTTTTTGTTATGTAATGTGGTCAGACTGAAGTCATTATCTCCACCAAGAAGATTATGCCTGCAATGTTTGAATATTTGTCTGTTTGTAGAACTGTGAGGGTGATAACTCAGAAAGTTTTGAACCAATTTTGATGAATCTTCAGGGGCTTGTTGGTCATGGCACATGTAAGAGGAGATTAGATTTTTGTGGTGATCTGAAGTCGGATCAAAATGCGGGAATTTAAAAAGGGATTGTGAATTTTGTGAGACAGGGTGACATTTCTGCCAGTAACTTAGCTTGTAAATGCCTTGGTGGAGGCTCTGATTGGTATGGAGTAAAAGGAGTTGAGTTATTTTATATATGGTTGGCCAGGATAATGCATAAGGACCCTGAGTGCATCACTAAGTCACATATAGGTAGTTCTGGGAGAGGTGAATATCTCTCTGACAGTCCAATCAACTTTGCCCACATATATAATGTGTTTGGAGATAAAAGTATGATTTCAGTTAAACAGGACACAAGGCTTTTCTTTTAAGCCTCTAACCTTTTTCTTCTGTTCATTACTGCCAATGATCAAGACAAATGTACCTGTGCCACTGGTCCACCACAGCTTTAGACGGCAGCCTCCACATGACCCGGGGCTTTGGGTCCCCCATGGCTGTACAGTTAAGTACGAGCTGGTCCCCGTAGAAGAGCTCTGTCATACGTTGGGATGTCTCCATGATATGAGGAGCTGTCTCTTTCTTTTTCACTGTCAGCATCACCACCCTTCGCTCTGAGCCTGTGGAGCTGGTGGCAATACATTCATATTTACCACCGTTTGCTGGAGTGACGTCCTTTATGAGCAGAGTTCCATTGATGTACACAGAAATCCCTGAGTTCCTCACAAACTTGTTGGATTGCGCCACCGACCCATCATTGAGAACCCAATGTAAAGCAGGAAATGGGCTGCCATGGCCAGTGCAGGGAATCCACAAGCTTTGTCCGGCATTTGCTTCGACCTGCTGACGTTTCTCCTCCCTGATGCCAGGGGGCGCTGCCACCACCTGCAGTCTCACTGTCGCGGTGTCGGCCCCGGCCGGATTGCTCGCGATGCATTTGTAATGGCCTCTGTCGTAAACAGACACCTGCGCGATGATCAGAGTTCCCTCAGAAGTTACTGACACCCTTGCCTTTTCTGGGTTTTGACCTCTGACCTGGGTGCGGTTAGCCAGGATCCATGCTATGAGCGGCGTAGGCCGACCATCTGCTTTACATTTCATCTCCACAGTATTTCCTGCATGAGATTTTATGTCCCGTATTTTGGGCTCCAGGATGCGTGAGGGGTAGGCCACCACAGAGAGGGCAACCAGAAGTTTATCTGTGCCATGCTCGTTCTCGACTAGACAGAGGTACTGACCACGATCCTTTACACTGGCGTTCTGGATTGATAGGGTGCCATTTGGAAGCACTTCAAACTTTCCCATTTTCCCTTGGATGATGAAGGTGCTTCCTGAAATAAAAAGAAAAACATTATTCAAAAAAACATACCAAAAATTTAGGAACTTTTATTATTCTTATGTCTCATGACATTACTTTTCAGTTGTTGCCTAACACAACTGTTTTATATCAAGCACCAGTGTTAAAACTCCATTTAGGCTCTGTTCATGTAAGCTCCAACTGATGCTACCTATTCTACTACATGTCTCTCCCAAACTAAGCTACTGGACTGATGATCTACAAGACCCAGGACATCTCTTGGGTCATCAGGTGGAGACCTTCCTCCTTGAGTGCTTTGTCTTATTAGCCACTGGACACCTCTAAGTGGCTAGCATGTGGTGTTCCAGAGCCTCCCCCTCTGCACTGACTGTCACCACCCAAGATGCTAGTCCAAACTCCTACCTTATCTTACGAAACCCCCCCTCATGGTGCTAAAGCCTAAACAGCATTGTTATCATAAACAGACATGCAAGCTCCAGGTAGTGACATGTCCATATTTGGACTTAAGTGGAATTATACAGAAAAAGGTATATAATCCTGAAGATAACACAGGATCAGGAGGGGGTGTTAATAACTTGTCTGAAGTAAAACATGTTTTTTCACTGGTGGCTTAGTCTGGTAGTTTGCTCTACCAATAATCAGGAGGTTGTGGTTTCAATCAGAGCTCCTGCAGTCACATCAATGTGTCCTTGGTAAGACTTAATTGCTCCAATTGTTGAGTGAATGAGAGAGAGAGAATGGATGTGAGCATGCAGATGTGTAAAAGTGCTCTAAAGCATGGCCGTAGCCAGGTATGAGGTCCAGACCAGACCAGAGTTTTTTTTTTTTTTTTTTTTCGCCAAATATGCCCAACTGAATAAAACAAACTCATAAAAACTTGAAACCTCTCTTTGAAACGTGCTTGTAAATTGTAAATTGTGGTAAACATCCATAGGTTTTGTGTTCTGTTTGTGCCTGTGTGCGTGTTGCAGTGAACAGCTGTTTGATCAGCTGATGCACGTACCCGCAAATGCGCGCTTGGCAGTGGGCCAGACCCCATTCAAAAACTAGAGTGTTTTTATTATTAGCACTTTGTAGACCACATCCCTGCCCAGCTACACCTAGGTGACCACAATATATTTTTTTAGATAATTCGGCACTAGTTCGGCCTGTCAAATCATCTGATCAAAGCCAGTTTATTTACTTTTATCCACAGCGGAGAGTGCGCCTGCCGCATTTTCTTGATTTTTTTGATGAGCGCCTGGCTCATCAGCTGGCCGAGCACGCATCACGATGATGCAACTACTCAAGGACCTTGAGTCACGTGGCGTGTGCTTTGTTTTCAGCTCATATTAATTAACACAGAAAGATATTTAAACAATAAACATCTTGTGTGACTTGTAGCCAAAAAATAAATAAATAAATACATTTTAAAAAACACAAAAAAAAATTTCATCGTGCCCTCATCTATTCCAAAATCCTGGCTACGGCCCTGCTCCAAAGAGAACTATATAAGCTCAAGGACATCAACTTTTTGTCATCTAGTACTCCAGTTTTTGGCAATTAAACCATTCTATGCACAGTCATAGAATATCACAGAAACATCTGAATGATTGATCCGATTGTTGCCCGCAAATTAGGCCTAAGGTTGAAAACAATGGTCCTTCAAAAAGTCAATGGTCACAGTGTTGATCCTTGGTTGATAAAAGTAGCCCGCCAAAAGAAGTATTTTAGATTTAAATGTAGTGATTTGAACCATAACTGATGAAAAAAACTGCATATTTCTTTATCTATAAATATGTAATCTGAATTAATTTTGGGGGGATTTCATTTCTTTCAGTTTAGACCCCCAAAGCATTACTCACTTCTGAGATTACTCAGAAAATCTGGTCACAGCTGCTCCATAGAAGAAGAAACATATTGTATATCGCTTAAAATGTAAAGATGATGGTTACATGCATGCCATGATGGTTTAAAGGTTAAAAAATAGATAAATCAATAGTAAAAGTGTTACAAGACTGATCACCCTTACAGTTTCCCCAAAAGTAAACATACTTGATTATAAATATTATTTTTAAAGTTGTACCTGTGCTTGAAGACAGGCGTCTCCACGTGATTGTTGGCTGAGGGTTTCCCGTCACCTCACATGGCAGGAAGGCGTCAGAGTTGGACAGCACAGTGAAGCTAGCCGCATTGCCCCCAACAATCTTAGGCTTGCTTGTCATTACCCTTGTCGTTGGTTCAAAGATTGGAATGTTTACTCTTGTAGCTCCAACATTACTGATGGGTGTTTGAGTGTACACTTCCTCACCGGGGCCTTTGCCTTTTGCATCACTGCCGTGCATGGTGGGTCGGATTCCTGATATTGGTGTTCTAGGAGTGATGGCGCCATTTCCCCTTTGCACTGGTGGTTTGGCGTGACTGTGGACTATGGGCTGAGCTGTTGTGAGAGGTCTTTCTGTGGTTGCTGGGATAGATGTGGTAGTCTGTGTAGATGGGGAGATCATGGGTGCCTTAGTTGTGGTGTGAAAACTGCCATCTGTATCCCAGTCTGACTCTTCATGGGAGTCCTCCCTCTGGATCGTGGAAACACCGGTTGGTGTTCTATCTTCTGTCCTTGTTGGTGTGAACAGAGGATTATAAATTGAAGCTGTCCATTGGGGTAGCCTTGTTGTCTCCATGGTCGTTTTGATTGTTGTTACGTCTGTGGTTATCACCTCAGTTGTGGTGGTAGTTTGAGGTCTAGTGATCACAGGTCTCTTAAAGGGTCTCCTGCCTCCAAAGGGCCTCCTTCTCCGCCCTTGCTGTCCTCTTGTCCTATCAGGCCTCTTTCTGCCCACAAACCAGTTATCAGGCAGACCCCCTGAACCTGATGACATGTCTTCATCAGTTACGTCTTTCGAGGGTGGTTGTATGGTTGGTGGTGAAGGTAGAGTCTGTGACTCTGGTGGTGTTTCAGCCGTGGTTGAAGATCTCCCATAGTATGGCGAACTTGTAGTGGTAATAAGGTAAACCCTTGGCTCCAGTGTTGGGATCTCTAAATCTGAAGAAGACTCATAGTCATCATCTATTGAGCCTTCTTTGCTGCCTGCATATCTGGACGGGGAGAGGGTCTCTGGTTCAGCCAGTGAGTTAGCAGGGGTGGTGGCCGAAGCTGCAGGGGTTGTAATGAGAGTCACTGTTGTGGGTTCGGCTGTAGTTGAGGTTTTTGGAGTGACAAAAGGCTTTTTTAGCCTACCGAGAATTGCATCTTTATCTTTGCCTCCAAAAAGCCTGTCCCATGGGATTCTCCCACGAATAACTTTGGAGGCAGTCGTAGTTGTAGCAGCTGTGGTGGAAACAACAGGCTTCTTTCTTGTGGTCCAGAACGGAGAAACCGTGGTGTAAAAATCAGGGGCATTAGCAGACGTTATGTAGCCATTAGAACTATCCAGCTTTTGTTGTCTAAAGGGGGCTCTTGTAGTCATGTGATTGAAAGTGCCAGAAGTCACTGGTTTTGGTGTAGCTGCAGGTTTTCCCACGATGCCAGCAGTTGAGGAGAAAGAGCCTGTTGGTGTGACCTCCTGCAGATGAGTCCTTGACGTGTTCTTGTTGTCGTCACAGTTGCAATCTGTGGAGAAGACAGCAATGCAGATACATAGTGTATAAGCTACAGAGTACTACTTTAAAAAGCAAAATGATTTGCTACACTCACCTGTGGACAGCTCAATTTTGTAGGGCACTGTTGCACTCCCTTCCTTCTTAACGCCGGGCTGCCGGAGTCTGCTGATAATGGATTGTATATCAGTTATCCTGTTGGGCTTAACGATCCTCCTGCGCCCTTGGAAAGTCCTCCTGCGCCCACCTCCTCTGCCGCCCTTATTGGGGATGATGTGGATATGCTGTCTCGAGATGATGGTGGACCCTGCAGGTAAGCGCGGGGACTTGATGGTCTGGGTGGTATGGAGCGTTATCTCGTCCTGCTGTCTCTCGGTGGTTGTGATGGCTGTGAATGTGGTCTGGCTTTCTGGGTCTTCCGATGTGTGAACGAAGAACTCCACTGGTCCCGGGCCATCCCTCATTGGAGTGACATTAGGGTCTGTGGTAACTAAGAGTGCTGTGCCTGTGGCTGTTTCTGGCTCTGCAGGTTCTCCTGAGAACTGGAGTTGAGTTTCTTGAGATGATTCAGTTACAGCTAGTTGGACAGTTACTGGATGCCTGATCGAGCCTGGCTTGGTAGTTCTTTCCGTCATGTAAAGCTCAGTGTCTTCATCACTGGTTTCGTGTTTGTCATGTGAAAAGTAAGGTGCGGCTGCATCACTTTGAGTTTCAATCCTTTCTGTTGGATTGTGCAGGAATGTGGACTTGGCCGGAGGAGAATCTGACAGCATGTATGACTCTATTGTTGGTGTTGTTTCTGTAACTCCAGGCGTTCTTCTCTCTTGATTGTCTCTCGAGGGTATCCTTGACATAATGATGAGTTGATCTTCCTCATGATCCTCTCCAGAGCCATTTTCACCATCACCGGATAGGCCAGTGTTCGAATCTGCGTCTTTAACATCCTCTGTATGGGTCTTTGTTCTTGACCCATCTTGAGCCTTTTTCATAAATTCAGCAAATTTCTTTGGGTCCACCTTCCTGGAAGATTTATCAAATACCCTGCTATTCCAGATGTGGCGGTTGGTGGCATGTCCCCGTCTTCTTTGCCCCAGACCCCTACCATGTGACCTAAGTCTGGGGAAAGGCCTGTCTGAGGTAATGGTTCTGGATTCTTGACTAGTCCTATCATAAGGACTGGAAGATGGGAGCTCTTCCAGAAGGATTGGATGTTCTGTCAAGCTGGGGTCAGCGCTGTCCTCTGTTTCTAAGCCTGATCCCTTATTGTCCAAAACTGTAACCGTACTCGATCCTGCTTCAGTCAGTGTCACTTGAGACACCAGAAGATCAACTCCCAGGTCATTAGCGACCAGACACCTATAAAACCCCCTGTCCCTCTCTGTCAGACCCTGGATCAGCAGGGTCCCATTCTCAAACACTTTCCTTTTCCCTTGTGTCTTATCTAGCACTGAATGGTCAGGGAGAATCCATCTTACTGAGGCCTTTGGACTCCCAGAAGAGCTACAATCCAGCATCAGATCATCTCCCTGGGGCTTCGTAAGTTGAACTCCATTGACCTCGGACTCTTCCACATCAGGGGAGAGCACTGTCACACGAAAGATCAGGATGTCGGCATCCAGGTAGTTTGTGGCAATGCATCGGTAGACACCTGCGTCTGAAACGTCTGCTCCCCTTAGAGTGAGCTTTCCGTCAGCATTAATAAGGATCCTGCTGTCCTCACTTGAGAAAGGTGCTCTGACTTTACTTCCATCCGGTAAAATCCACTCCAACAAGGGCTTTGGCTCACCGCGGATCTGACAGTTCAACTGTGCCACACCACCTATGTTAAAAATAAATGAATATCTTATTAAAGTAGTTATTCCTTCATCTTTTCTTGTCTAACAGGTTATGAATGCTCAATGTCATATTTATAAAAGATTTTAGCCAATTTATTGCAGAACTTAAAGTCCCTGCAAAGCAAGAACAACCTGTATATAAGGTTTTTGTATAACAGAAAATTGTGCCAATGACTTGCAGGCAAAATTTCATTCATGAAAAAATCTCCAAGAACATTCAATTAGGGTTCATAATTATCAAATTTCAAGCAACAGTCTCTACCATAGGATTCTGTAGATAGTGTCCATAGAGTGTGCTAGCATCATGCTCACTTGCAAGAAAAATAATCTTTTCTGTACTTTTCAACAGTGCAGCAACATGACAGCAGGGGGTTTGTTTGACTGCTCTACTTTACATGCCAGCTCTGCAAGTTGTAGCCACTGAGACATATCATGGCATTGAGACAATGACATTAAGTCCTGTCATGCCAAACTGTTGTGATGCTCTCATTATGATTCCATGTAATCCGCAAGATTTTTGCTAAAGCTTCCATGGATCATTTTCAGTTAGGTCGGCGTGTGAAACACAACAAGCCAGCTGTAACCTAAACTGACAAATTTCCTGTGAGAAACACTGATTTCTGGGTTTATGACAAGGGAGGCAAGGAACAAAATAGTTTCTTAGCACATAGCAAGAAACTGTGCAAGAAATGAGCCTCAGGCTTTCCACCACAGAGGCAGAAACCTGGGTTTTTAAGAGGTTCCCTATCATAAATAAGTCTGGACTTTTTTGCAGAGCTAAAACTAGTTCTTAATGCTGATAAGACTAAGCTAATGTTTTTTCGGAACTCAAAGGAGATATCTCCAACTATCCCTACAGTGTTACCTTGAGGGAAATGTCGTAGAGAAGGTTCATCAGTACAAATACCTCGGCGTGTTACTTGTCGACTCCCTCAGCCTCAAGCCCCATATTAACAATCTGTTTTAAGAAACTCAAAAAGTGTCTTGTCTCTGCAGCATTTTTATTGATTTTAGATTACGGAGATTTGTTGTAATGACTGCCTCAGATCAATGTCTTTAAAAGATCGACACTGTGTATCATGCCTCTGAGGTTCATTACCAACTGTAGAGCCTTGACCATCATTGTGAATTGTATCCTCGAGTGGGATGGCCTTCTTTGTCCACCAGGAGACTGGGACATTGGTACGCTTTTATTTACGAGGCCATGCTTGGACTACTGCCCTCCTACATTTGTAATTTGATCACTCGGAGAAGTGTTGATTCTTATGGTTTGCGTTCAAACGATCATTTGTTGCTTTCACTTCCATTTGCCCGCACATTAACTGAGTTTATTTCTTTAAATGCATTTAAATCCAGACTGAGAGCACTTGAGACAGCCTCCTCAAATTGTAACTGTTTTTTGTGATATTAATTGTTGATTTTAAATTGCTGTAATTTTACTGAATAACTTTGCTGCATCTTGGCCAGGACTCCCTTGAAAAAGAGGTTCTTAATCTCAATGGGACCTTCCTGGTTAAATAAAAAAATATATAAAATAAATTCTTGGGATATGTCCCAAGTCCATAAACAAAAGATCCCATTGAAAGTGAATGGGATGGGCAGGCTCTTCTTGAAAAAACTGGAATGTGATTCGACAAATGTTCGCTACATTCAATAAGCAGGGGCTGCAGTCACTTCTCACATTCAGCACAGTAGACTTACACTCATATCTACAGCCTTTTTGTCCTTAAAAGAACACTGAAAAGCCTGATTATTTCCTAACTGGAACATCATGTTGGTCTGAAGCTTTGTGACATGGATCCAGCTCCATTGGGCATATTCACATGACAATGCTCAGAAACATCAATATTTTGCTGGTAACCAATCCCCAACCCTTAAATGAAGGCAAAGTTACCAGAAAAACAAAACAGGCAATGAATTCAGAGGGCTCAGTGCTTGGTTGAACTTCAAGGTGGTATTCAAAGACCTCCAGGTGCATCACTGGACCCCCTGTCGAACCCACCCAAAGAAAGTAAACTATCAGAGCAGTGAGGGCACAAACAGGCTTAAGTCTTTCCAAGCTTTTAAACAACCTGATCCTGTCATTTATAGTGAGTGTTCAGGCTTTTTGAGTTTTGCTTTGCAGGGATTTTACAAGTTTAACTGAAAGTTAAAACAAGTTTAAATAGATTCACATATCAGCCAGTTTCTAGGGGTGATGTCCCACCTGTAAGTAAGGTGTGCTCAGTCTTGGTTTGATTATCTCGCTTTATCATGGTCCAAGAGTAGCGGTCTCTTGTAGGCGATTTGTTTTCCATACGCAGGTTCACCTCAGACTGGTACTTGATATGCAAAGTAGAGAAAGTGGTCATTGTGCGGTCAAGCTGGAAGTGAACCTCTCCCTGCATCAACCATGCAGGTGAGGCCTTGATATCCGACACGATGCTTGTGTGAATTCCATCCTCTTCCTCCTCTGTACTAATCTGACTATACCTGTAAATCATCTCTGGACTTCTGGTCAGCATTGGGCCTCTCTCCAGTCTCAACGGAGAGTCACTGTAGCTGGCCAGTATCTGCCACAGTGGCTGGATGTGTTCGTGGTCCACGTTACACACCAAATAGGAAGTGATGTCTGTGTTGAGAACCGTGACGTTGTTCCCCTCCTCCACCTCCAGGGTTTGAGACAGGTTGTCAAAGTCTGAGGGCCTCTGGACGGTGCAGGAGAGACTGGCATCGCTGTGAAACTGGTCTGTCAGGTTCATTTGTATGGAGCCCAAAGGGGCTATGAAGTCCTTTGGGGAAACTGGAGTGAAGTCGCCCTCATCCAGGCTGATGTTTCTCTGCTTTAGATTACTCTGGATCCAGGGTTTGGAGCATGTGAAGGCATCACTTGAGAGGAGGGATAGAGGTCTTTTCTGGAGCGGGGCAGGATTTTCACAAACAGGACACAGCTGGCCTCTTGGATATCTCCGGTCTCGCCTGCATTTCAGCACACCTGGAAACATTTAGAGCAAGTTGTGGAGCATTAAGCTGTTGCCATGTAAGAGAAGGACATTTATAGTTTCCATGTCAAGACCAAGCCAAAGCCAAACTAATAAGTAAAAGTTGTGATCCACATAAATTATCATCGACACAAGGAATTAAAATTTATGACAAGATGGATTCGCCTTTTCAGTCGCCAAGTCACAAATGAAAGGTTGCTGCTTCTCTGTTTTTTAGCCCCTTGATGATAAAAAGATTTGATCTGTCCCTGCAACAATTTATGTTTCCCTTTTTTCTTTTAACACAATCCAATGTGCTTTTGGTCTGCAGAAGGAAAAAACACTTAAAGCCAGATTTAACGACCAAATTAAGAACAAATGCAGTTAGCAACTTTCCAAGATGTTATAGCTTTAGGCAAAAGTACGTCTAGAAAGGTTAAGATGAAGGAAAACATCCAGGTCACATGTGAGGCATCATCATGACAGGAGAGGTTCTCTTCCCCTATAAACATTTAACTACATGACACCTCTTTAAACGCCTTCAGAGGGTTGTCAAAACAAGCACACGCTCCTCACCTGTGTTCTTCTGAGTCCACTCTGAGAACCACTTCATACGGCAGTCGCATGCCCACGGGTTTCCATGTAGGAAGAGGTTCTCCAGCTGACTGCAGCCTGAGAAAATCTCTGCAGGCAGGGTGGTGAGGAGGTTGTCCGAGAGGTGGATGCCTCTCACCGAGGACACCTTGAACACCTGGCTGTATCTCAGCGTGATGAACGTGTCTGGGTGGAGCTGCTGGAGGTGGTTACCCTCCAGCTGGACCAGCTGTAGTCTGGTCAGGCCGTAGAAGGCCTCGGGGCTGATGAAGGCTATGTTGTTGTGGTCCAAGTGGAGTCTCTGTATGCTGTCCAGGCCTCTGAAGGTGTCCTTATTGATCTCCTTTACCTTGTTGAAGGATATCTTCAGGACCTGTTAGAGCACATTGAGTAAGATGCCTGTCTTATCAAACAAGTTTTGAATCAAGAATATTAATTGAAGACGAAAAGTCATTTTTTTACACAACAGCCGCCGTACAACCTGAAGTGTTTCCTTAAAAATGCAGTGTGTAGAAATTGGCATTTTAGCGACATCTGGGGTTCAGATTTTGGTCCACTTGTTTTGAACCGTGCTGCGGCGCAGTTCGCCATGGGTTCGCCCCCCTCCCCCTCCCCCTCTGGCTTGCATTCACACTTGCAACATCGAACCATGCCCAGACCCACTTGTGTATTTACTCAGTTTGAAACAGCAGGGGGCGATATGCACGTAACTGGTTACCAAACCTGCTACGGAGGAGAGTGAAGAAGAGGCTACCATGGCAACCATTTCCTACACCAGACAACCAATGTTTACGTTTCCCTCTCTTCTACATTTTCCTTCAAATGTGTTTTTTTATCGTGTTTGAGACGGCATCAGCGACCTTCTGGACCCTCGTAAATCACCGTAATCCTCAACCAGAATAAACAAATCGACAAATTGACTAAGCAAAAGATTAAACCGCGGGATTAACAGGAAGTAATGCATCAAAAGTAGATCAGTTTGGACCACTTTGTTTCACACCAGTGAACCGCACCAAATGTAGGGAGATGGAGCAGATCGAGACCACCCCTTCATGGAGGTCTCAGATGGGCTGATTTGGTGTTGCACCAAAGTGGGGTGGTTGCATTCACATTTGTATTTGTATTTATTTTGATCTCCATTAGCTGTAACAAGTACAGCTACTCTTCCTGGAGTCAATTCAACATGCTCTGTGCAAAACATTTACACCAGTGCTCACATCACCAACAAAACACATACAAAAAAATAAACAAATAAATAAAACCCACATCCACCCACCCACCCCTCCCCTCCCCCCTCCCTATCCACACACATACACACACTCACACACACATCTACATTTAAATGCACATATAGTACATAGACCTACACATTACTTACATATATCCATATACATACCTATATAGTACATGCATGTATATATACACATGTACATGTACAGAAAGGACCCAGTCTTTGCTGTTTTTCTGACATTCATAGAGATTCTCAGGCTCATGGTGGTTAGTTATTTCAAATTTAGAATTCGTTACTAATAAAATGCCTCTTCAGAAGGAACTTAAACTGTTGTTTACTGTTTGCAGAAATTATTTCACTTGGCAAAGTGTTCCAGCCAAACATTGCTCTATACATTACTGTACTTTTTCCATAGTTTGTTTCCACATTAGGTACATTGATACTAACGTACCAAACCCTGGGCCAAAACTTCTTTGGTGCGCACTAAATGTGGTTGGTGTTAAAACACCCTAAAACATCACATCACTAAGCGATACGCCTGTGCTCAAAATATTGATACGGCAAAATATCGTCATGCACTTTTGGGGAAAAGGGTGTATTGATACGGATTCTACAGAATCGATACGGCCTCAATGTTTGGACAGTTGTTGTAAATGCACTTTGAGTAATGTTAAAAATGGCACAGTTCAAAGTAGAAGCCAAGCAACATGATAAAACACATGTTCCAAAATTAAACTTAAATCTACAATCTTTGGGGACCTGCATTAAAGCTTAAGTTGAAGAATTACTGAAAACTCGTGCTTGTTCTTTTTCTCTTAACAAAAACAAAAGTTGCTGGGAATTCTGCTAAAAGCACGGTCAATGTTCACAATTAATGTGTATCAGGATACGTAACGTATCGGGGGTTTCTGGAAATACCCAGTCCTACTAAGCGATGAGAGCCGGTGAAGACCAAAATGATTGTGAACGGGGCATCATTTACAACAGTTACCAGTTTAGGGTTTTCATTCTTATTTGTGGCTATTATTCATATATTATTTATAGGTCAGTTAGATGAAGATTAAAGGTTTTGTAAACTTTTGTAGACTCGTATTCAAAAATCGCGTTTTGCTATTTTTGTCCCCAAAACTCACCCGTAGACAACATGGTGGATCGTTATGTCAGTCTCCACAGAGTGGAGACCCGCGGTACATAGATATAAAAAGATTTCTAACTTAATCAAAAGATAACCAAAGTTTTATGAGGATGATTGTACTCCTATTTTAGTGGACTTTACATACAAATAGAAACATTATATCCTTTATTAACCATTTCTTTTTGGAGAAATGCTGCCAACTTCTACACACTACACCTTTAAGAAATAAAATAATTAAATACAAGAGAGGAACAGTTTTAAAAATGAATAAATGTCCAATATGATTCACCTAATGATGGCTGTACCAGCTTAAGGTAAAAGCCTAGCTCAGATACTTTGGCCTTGTCCCCAGTATTCACTCTTCTGCTCTTGTGAATTAATAATGCAAAGACCGTAGGAGGTCCCACACTTTGATCCAGCAATTTTAACCCTGTGATATGTTTGAGTTTCTTTCTGCACTTCTGTTTTCATGCAGCAGAGGTGATATCAGCCATGGATCTACACAATACTGTTTCTTGTCCTATTAATCGATGATTTGATGGGGCATCAGTGGCTTGATCTGGCACTTGCAAATGCAAGCCCAGCTTTGGTGGTCACATGTTGATGCGTCCTTGGACAGGACTTTTGATCCTGAGTTATTTCAACAGCTAATTCAGTGGCATGTAAATCAAATGGGCGAGAACGTGCTGGCTAATGCTGATGGACAACTGACATAGAAACTTCTAGGGGTGTCCCGATTCAATATTGATATGGGATATCAGTCTGATATCAGCAAAAAAACAAATATCGGCCTGCATCTAAAATCTCTGCTAGAAGCACTCTGATACAAGCATTCTAATTTAACCAATTTAACCATCTAACCATTCTAATTTTGTATTTATTTATCTAATTCAGTTGTAGAATATTCTTATGTTTAAGGTAAACACAGTGGTTATTTTACAATTTAAAAATACATGTTTTTGTTTTTATTGGATTTATTGACACTACTTTTCAGTTTCTTCTCATTTGTTTTTTATCAATCTTATTTAATTGTACTATATTCTTATGTTTAAGGTTAAACAGATTTTTCTTACCTAATATTGCTGAGTACTGACTACTGTAGCCTTTTCTTACAGTCTGTACTTCAAAATAAGTTATAAAATATGTATGATTCCTGCTGATATTGTATTGGATAGATATCCCAATGGGCCAATACTCAAGGCTGCAATATTGGTACCGTATCAGAGTTGAAAAAGTTTTATCGGGACACCCCTAGAAACTTCAACCATCATGTGAAAGTGAATGTGTAAGCTCGAGTCCATTCACCATTTAACAAGTATTTATTTAAAACCTAAACCTTATCTTACTACTACAAGCTTTTGGTATGGTGTTAGCTTTCCCATATCGTGTTTGGACATAATTGACATACATTTATCTGACTGTTTACTGACCAACAGAAGTGAACAGAGGCTTTTTGAAGCTGTTTATCTCTTCAGACACAACTCAGCATCAGAAGTAAACTGTAAAAACATTACTGAAAGATGGCAGATTGGTCAAATGCTGTAAAAATAATCATCTCTGTGACAACATCTCAGCACAACCCACGCATATCTGATGCAACAGCCATCTGAAATCTCCATTTTTTATTCAGTCAAAGACCTTCTTTTGTATGGGAGAGGTTATAAAACAGGACTCATCTGACCCGTTTACAGCTTTAAATGATTTGTTATTCCAGCTCAGTGAACTGGAACTCCAGGGTTTCATAAAAGACTTTTATTCTGTTAGAATGAGACCATAACAGATTATTTTACCTGTAGAGACTTGAGGTCTTGGAAGGCTCTGTCCTCGATGCTGTGGATGGTGTTGCTGTGCAGCATCAACAGCTCCAAGTTCTCCAGTCCGGAGAGGTCGTGTTCTTTTAGAGCGGTGATGCTGTTGTACCTAAACCCAGAGGAAAAAACGAGACTTCAGTCTGTGGAAAAGACGAGTATAAGTCTGAAGGAGCATGAAGAGGTAAAGGTCAGGAGGACTGTAAAGGTCCATGACTGACAGTGGCCCATAGAATATTATATTATCATTATTTTCATTTTAAAAATATTCATTTGTTGCCATAGGTTTGTAAAGATCTCTTTTCTCTTAACATACACTCATATCAAGACCAATATTTAGACATCTTCTATGGCTGTAAATATCTTCCTATTTTCTTCATATTCTCAATGTTTTCATATCTACTGATACCAACATTCAGCTTTTTAGGTAATTAATGCTGTTGTCATTTGTGCACCTCTACTAAACGTGTGATAATTATAGCCAATTATGCTCAGAGATTTGTTGTAAACATGCACCAGGTATTTTAGGTTTGATAGAAATAGATCTTTTTTATTTATTTGGGTCAATCGCATGACATGCATATTTTTGTGTCCGAGTACAACATTTCCTTACATGATAAATTAAGTAATTCACCACTTGTATTACCTTAAAGTACAAAATCTATTTAATTTTAATATCTCCAGCCCATTCATACAATACTTTTTTTTTCTTTCGGGCAACACAAACCCCTAAAATGTCAGGTAGTGCAACCGTCCATGCAAATGAACATACTAATTTAACTATAAAACTAGAGAATTTGCATTTCCATGCAGGAAATGCGTTGAAATGCTGAGTGTGACTGCTGAAACTGTGAAATGAAATTGCTAAAAGTAATGCAAAGAAAGTTGAAAATGTGACATGAATAGCTGTAAGCAGTAAATCAGGGCTGCAAATGTGTGAAATGTGCAATAAAAATGTTTGCAAAAAATTATAGATACTGGAGCTCAGGTATGCAGGTCAAGTGACCACGCTCTAACTTTAAAGAAAAGTGCAAAAGTTGATGCTGCTTCAACAGTCATATCTTAGAAACTGTAGCAGATAGTGAAAAGTGCACTAAAAACTGTTTGCAGTTGTGAAAGAAAGCAGAAAATGAATGACTGTTTTGCAAGATGGTTAAATGTGTTGATATTTGTAGATGTACCTAATAAAGTGGCCCGTCAGTGTAATACGTCCAAAATAAGGCTGTGCAAAGACAAGCACGATTACGCTATTGTAATGAAGAATCTGTACTAGATGGAAAGAAAAGTATGACTGCCTCAGCCGAGACTCGAACCCGGACCTGTCTCTTCATAGTCCGCTGCGCGATCCGTTAAACCACGGGACCAAATACACTGAGTCATGGAAAGCACGGTACTTATCCTTTGTATCTCATAGAGCACTCTAATAATGCTCGGTACTTCTGGGTAAACAAATGCTCGCTGTGTCTAAACCGGAATAGATATCAGGAAAAGGATTTCACCGTGAGCATCCCAAGAACCTGCTGAAATGTTTAATATAATTCTCATATCTGTACTGTTCAAAATGTTAACACAGTGACGAGTTAAAAACGCGCTTCAAAGTGAAGCACTCGGCTGTCCGGGGCTTCGGTCTGACGCGCTCTAACAAGAAGGATTTCCTCAAAAGTTGGTGTTGCTTAAAAAATCATATTTAAAAAAACGTAGATGCCAGCAAAAGGCTGAAGATATGTAAAAATATCTGAGAAGTCAGTGCAGCTTTTAAAGCATGAATGAAGTCTGTAGGTGGAAGCATGCCCAATCTGTGGAGCTTCAAAGTTGCTGAAGTTTTCAGCAGAGCTGCGGAAACGTCCCATTGATTTCAATGTAAAAATACATGCAGAAATTATTTTTTACTGTAAAAAGTATAACTGTTAAACCTGTGAAAAATACAAGCGCACTTCTCCTGAACATGCTGCATATGTCAATTTTTTTCTGTGAAAATCTGTGCAAATTTGAAGCCTGTGAAAGGTGCCAAAATCTTGAGGAATAAGAAGAAGAAGAAAAAGAACAAAATGGAGTTTAGGGAGAACAATGTGTTGAAATGCTGACTCAGCATTTCAACATAATTAGTATGTCAGTGATACAACATTTAGAAAATTATACTGCGGCATTATTTCATTTTTGAAACATTTCAAATAAAATACTTTTTGCAAATACAGTTGTTTTAAATCTGTTGAGGTAGTTCAAAAACTTTTGTCCAGCAATTTGCAATTTGCTAAATATCAGGGCGGTGTTACTGTAACATTTGGCTTTTATTTTGAAGCGAAGAGGAGATAACTGTAAAAAGGATACTGCATCATCCAGAGGCCCCAAACTGACACCTGAGACCAAGTGAAAAGTTTTGTGGATATCTCTCAAATACTGATTAAAATTCATATTTTTAGTTCATAGGTAGGCTGATATAATTTACATGTCAGGTGGTACAACCAATGTAATACTAGTGAAATATAATTTTAACATAAAATAACAAAGTTTATCTAAAAATGATACATAGTTACTTAATGACAAAGGTTAATGCTGATGCAGTTGTTTAAGCAGATGCCTGTTTCAACTGAAAATAAGTTGTAATGTCAGGCGGTGCGACCAGTGAGTCAGGTGGTACTAAAGCCGTTATTAGTTTCATTTCTGTTTTTGTTCTTCTAATTTCCAGTTAAAAATGTCATAATTTAAAGCTTTTCTAATAATTATCATTTGGTATTGATAAAACTTTTGTCTATACCAACGCTATTAATGTTCCTGCTAAGCGATCAATTCTCTAATGATTCCCTTTTTGATTCCTGCAGATTTTCTGTTTGGGCAAATGTTTGCCTGTAGATTTCCAGCGTCAACAATGTCAAACACACATTTATTGTGCATGTTCTGTCAAAATCTGAAAGTTAAACAGCATTTGAAAGATTGTGCATGTTTCCTTTTTTTGATTTTATGTGTTAATTAAAAAGAGTGCAGTGACAGTGAAATGTAAACATGAAAAACAATAATTAATACAATAAAAAAGAAATGTTAAGAAAAGAAGGTGGTTAGGCACTTTTTCCTTCATAAGAAAGTTGATATTGCTTTTAGATTCTGCTTGTTTCAACCTGCCGACATAGTTTTTAATTTTATTTTGTTAAAATTTTATGCTCTTATCTATTTTAAAGTCTGCTATATTGTGTATAAGTGCAACAGAGACAACCGAATTTCCCCATGCGGATTACATAAAGTGTCTCTGATTTTGACTCTTATTCGGAAACAGGCTAATAGTTTTAAATTGAATACTGAGAATTACATTCTTATAGTTGCTGCAATTGCACAAGAAGTCCAGAATTAGGGCATATTTTTCAACCTGATGACATCTTTAGCACAAGAGGGGACGGGCCAATTGTGGCTCCCGGGCTGCCAATTGCCCACCACTGGAATAAAGCAATAAAGTTATTTCTTGAGGATTATAACTAATTTGAGAAAGTTGTCCAACACTGTCCGGCTGTATGGACCGTTCTGCTTTGTCATTAGAGGGTAGGTGTTGAGATTTTTTAATATCTTTGTTAATTTAAAATGGTCAAACTCTTGTTTACTCTTCTTATGTAGATGTTAAAGAGTACACAGAATAAAAGTACTCACACAGAACTGTAGTCAAACTGAATGATAATATCACTGATACTTTTATTTCTGACCATTTTAATTTTAAAACCCTTTAATGTGCTGCAGGATTAAGACACTGGACAGAGAAATGAGGATAAGGAGTGAGAGCTCAGGTAATAAAAACGTGTCCAGTAACATTTATGGAATAAGACAGCGATCATTTTAACACCTTCCTGACAGACATGAATCCAAACACGAGCAAACCCAGAGCCTTTCATAAAGATCCACATGTGCTGAGGTCAGTGTGAACAAAAGCAGAACCCAGAAGGAATGTATCCAATAATCTATAATCCATCACACCTGGGCTAATCCTGACATGACACTGTTTTAATATCTGAAGTGACAGCGTTTGCTGCGAAGAGTGAAGTCAGGCAGATGATTAGGAACACCTGTGGAGTCAATCAGGAAAGGTTCAATCTTTAAAATCAGACAGAAAAACAGTGAAGGACTTTATCACTGAGGTGGGTAAGTTAACCTTAGTTATGGGACAGGTGTTTGCAGCATTTTACCTGTGAAATATTTTGTGTTTAAGAAGAAAAATCACACTGACAAACCTCCATGTCAGAATAGAAGCTGGTGAAGTAAACTTTGTGACAGAGGATCAATCAGAGGAGCAACGTTAACTTTCAGAAGCTCAAAAGCTGAAACTGATCAACCAAAGTGATTAGTAACTGTTATGAATTATGCATTATAAAAATAATGGTAAAGTGATTTATTATTGTTATTTTTTTTCCTTTTGCTTTTGCTAATCTGGATGCAGAGATGCACTGCATATTTTTATTTATTAATGGTAATATTTAAACAGAAAGCAGTTTTGTGTAAATACAAGAAGTTTTTCTTTTTGGCGCCTGGGACAGGCAGCAAGTATGTGAGGTTATGCCTAAATTATTTACCAGATGCCTGATCTTGAATGTCTGACTTTGATTGTCAATAATAATAAAATAAATAAATAAAAATAATGGTAAAGTGTTCAAGATGGGAAGTTTGAGCTGGCAGCAAAAGCAGGGATGGCAACTTCTGTTAACAAAAGAGCTACATTGATTTTCCCAAACTGCCAAGATGTTGTAATTTTGGGATGTCCTCAACATGAAAATGACGATGCCTCATGATTCGGCAGAAGAAAAAAAAACATAACTTTCTAAAGAGGATCAATACTTTAATCTATGAGAGTTTGCCTCAAATTTTTAAGTGTTAATGAGTAATTTAATGAGCTAAACGCAGGATTTAAGCCTTTTTCAGGTGGTTTTTTATCAGTTGCAAAGCGTTTTGTCACTGTCTTAACTACATTTTTAAAATTTTAATTAGGATGGTATGATGTTCTTTAAACAAGTACTTGTGTGTTTTGGAGGTTGATGTTTATGCCTGACAGCGACAATTTACTTTTTATTAAAGTTTATTTTTGTATATATTTTGATCAGTACTATTGCAAAATTTTTATTTGATTTGATTGACATTTATTTGGAACATGAGGTTTAAGTAAAATCACTGTCAAAGACAGAAAAAAAACAAAAACAAACATTATCTAATGACATATTTGAAAAGGAGAGGGATGAAGTAAAAACTTATTAATTCCCACCCATTTACCAAACAATTATTTACAAACAAATGCAGATGTGATGCACTTACTGTACATATACTCATAGACAACTGTGTCCGTGCACCCTTATTTCATGCTTGGTCGTTGAAACAGAAAACTTCCATCCACAATAGTAATTATAATTTCACACAGATATACACAATGCTCATATCATCATTATTTTTTCTATAATAACCATATAATATTATCAGACTACTTAATTCTCTGCATTATGGTTTCTTGCAAAAATCCTCATTTTGTACATTTTTTAAACTTGTTTTTACTTAAACATTTCTTCATTTCCTCAATTAAACTGTTCCATATGCTCACCCCGATAACAGTTACACAGAAGCTTTTAATGTTTGTACTTAATATTCTAAAGTTGTCTTCCCCCCTCAGATTGTAACCTCCTTCACGGCTACAAAACAGACTTTGAATGTTTTCTGGTAGTTGTTTCTTGCCTTGTGCATTATTATCACCGTTTGGTAAGAAACAATATCGAGGAATTTTAGTAATCTTGACTTTAGAAATAGCTGATGGGTATGTTCCCTATAGCCGACCTTATGTATGGTTCTTATTGCTTTCTTCTGTAAAGTGCAAGCTAAATTAGTAATCCATAAAATGGAGTTTTACAGAAACAAAACGGCTGAAAACGGCCTCATTGTATTAAAAATATTATTTTCCTTATAACAGCACCAGATTTGCTGTGTTTTCTTTATGCAAATTCATTTTTCTCATATCTTTATTGACTGGTGGGCTGCATTGAAGGAGGTGGGGGCCACTGTTGCCCATCCTTAACTTTAAGTACTAAGCTGGAGCCCCAGCTGATACAGTTACTACCTTTTTCTTTACAGTATAAGTGAATGAGAAGCTGCAGAGGGCTCGAATTTAACCCTTTAAGGCCCAAGACCAGAGATTATAGCCAGAAAATTCTAATTTTTTTGCAGCTGAAATGTTTGTTTCACTTTCTGCTAAAATCCATAAAAATCAAAAAGTTAATAAAATCCAACATATATATATGTTTTATATCTCATTTGATACATTAGGTGTTTTTGGCGACTGATAATCCATTTGAGGACATTTTTTATCATTTATCTGATTGTATTCAGATGTTTTTTTGTAATTTGTTGATCATATTGAGTAGAAAGAGGTATTATAAAAGTATGTATCAAATATGATACAATTGGCTTTATAGGGTTAAGGATGGAGGGAGTACACAAATACTGTACTCAGGTAGAAGTAGAGTTTCCTTGGTTAAATTTTACATCAATTCAAAATGAGTTAAAGACAGTTTATCAGTTTGAGTATTAATTATCTTGTCTTTGTGATGTATTCATTGAATAAAGGTCAAAAAAGGATTTACAGATCATGCACTCTTTAACTCAATGTCCCAACTTCATTGGAATTGGGGTTTGTACTCTAAAAACTACTCAATTACAGGAACTTGAGTAAATGTAATTAGTTACTTCCTACCCCTGCTTATATTTCTACACATCTGTTATATCCAGTAGCTCATTCTTTTGGCTTAAACTGTCATATTTATGTTTTTAATGTTTTTCTGCTCATATGAAGTGAAGCCCTTATATCAATAACTCTTCATGGGCTGTCTGTCGCCTTGTTCTCCATCTTGCCAAAAGCTGTAAAAAGCGAGCGTTCACCCGAGGTTAATTCTTTCCACAGCTGGCTGGATGTGGTCCGGCACCGCGGTCAGGTATCTGAAGGTGCAGTGCACTTCGGCGGGACCGTTGCAGGCGCAGGATTTGGGGCAGTCAGCGTTCACCGGCAGCAGCAGAGCAGCCAAGAACAACAGAGCGTCCATCAGCCTCCTCTGCAGGTATGAAGCTCTGCAGGCACACATCGTGGTGAGGGGGGGTGGTGTGTGGAGCTGCAGCTGTGGGGCAGGACGGGGGGGCTCCTGCTGTCACATTAATGAGACCCTCCTGCAGAGACAAGAGCAGAGTTTGGAGGCTTTTCTACACAGAAACAGAGATGACAAGCAAACAGACAGTCAGATAATGAGGTTTAAAATGATCTTAACCCTTTAACTCCCAGCTCAGCTGATGGCAGAGGTCAATATATTCAGTAATACTTAATGAAAAAAAAAGTTTTTTATCAGTGTTTGAGGATATAGAAAAAACTGCAAACTGAAATAACTGAGATTTTCTTTGTATAGATTTAAAAAGTTATTATGATTACATCATTATTTTAAATGCTTAACCATTAACTTATATGACACATAAACATGCAGACATACATTTATATGTTTAATCTCTTTCAACAAAGACATTTTCTGCATGTTTAGAAAGAAAAGAAAATAAGACATCCTTTATTAGGCCCTCATGGGGAAATTCCATTCTATACACTCTGTTGAACATGCTCCACAAACACAGGCTGAAGTACACATGCACATACAAACACAACCTACGATCATGCATTAATGGAGAGATGTCAGAGTGATGGCTTGCTGCTCCTAAAGAAGCGCTAAGGAGCAGTTTTTGTGGTGAGGGGTTCAGTGCCTTGCTCAAGGGCACTTCGGCAGTGCCCAGGAAATCAGCTGGCACCTCTCCAGCTACCAAACCAACTTCCAAACATGATCTGGGCAGGACTTGAACCGGCCACCCTTCAGTCCCCAGCCTAAGCCCTTATAGACTGAGCCACTGCCGCCCCATGTTCATCAAACTTAATAGGTTGTTTTTTTACTATTTGATTTCCAAACATTTCTGCCTTAAATAGTGATTTGTTCCACATATTTGAACATTTTTATGTCATCACATCGTCAACTTTTGACTTTTAAAACCTTTAAATCCCACACCAAGAAAATATCTGGTTTTTGCTTTGTTTGTGGTTTTCTCTGTTTCCTGAAATATGAACAGTATCAGACAATGATTTGATTGGATCTGATTTTTTTTTTAAATTAAAGGAACGCACTGGAACGCACCAAAAGATGTGACAATTTTTGGAAAACTTAGTATTGTAGTTTTGTAGCCGGCTATATACTTACAGCCCGGTGCTCTAAGACGTGTCTGAATAAAATAAATTTGCTCTAGTTTTAATTGTCTTGTTCCAGAAGTTGAGTATCCAGGCCAGTCCAGCCCTGTCCGACCAGACCGGAAGGCTAAGGAATGGCATTTATAGATAACCTATTTTGATGCTATAAAACTCATCTTAAAGTGTGTATTTCCATCAGGCATATATCTAAAAGGGAGACTTTTTTGTAATTACTTAGGAACTCCTCATAGCATCTTTATATATCGCTGAATTCTTTGACAACCAAGCAGTTGAGCTGGTAGTTAAAGGGTTAAAGGCTATAAAAACAGCCCACATCACATTCAACAGCTTTAAACTCAGTGCAGATCATACTGTCTGAAGTAGAGGTGCTCAACCTGTGGATGTGGGACCAAATGTGGGTCACAGAGCTGTAGCAGTGGGGCCTTGCCATTACATCTTAAACCCTAAACATTAAGCACAAACCCCTGAAATTTAAGATGACAAGTTGCATGTGCAGCCCTGTAGTATCTCCACCTTCCCCCCATCGTCTGACAGCCCCACTGCAAGAGAAACTTTGAGTTCAGGGGTGCTACCAGGCACTTTGGGCCCCATGATGAAATATCAATGTGGGCCCCCCACCCCAGCACAGTAACCTAAATCACACCAGACTAGAGGACACTCTGTAAATGCATACATGTTTAACCTGTTCAGCCCCAAAGAACCCGATTTTGTGATGTTTTGTTATGCTTCACGCTCTCCAACAAAAACCTAAGAAAAAGTGAACCATTCATGTAGAAATATAGTAATGCAACACATCAAATTAAACAGAAAATTTTAAGCTACACAACCATATAAGTCATTTTTACACACACCAAACACAACGTCAACACCAAGCAAATGAATTATCAAATATCCAAATCTGTTTCACTTTGATTCAAGCTTGGGTTGATTTGTATGGATTTCTTTAAACGGGAAATGGATAAGTAGAAGAAGATAAAAGCTGTTGTAATTGGGTGTAATGAACACCAAAAGTGACATAAAAGTGAAATCTAAAGTTTGGTATATCAGAAATGTCAAATGGGACTAATGGAGCCAAACTGTGCCGAGATTGAGCCTGACCACTCTGTAGTAAAACCTCTCTAACTTTGCTCTGCATCACTTTATCAGACTCAAACTTGGCAGAAGTAATGTTCACATATTTTCACATTCATTCATAGAGTTCTGAAGCTGCAGCTGCATCATTACAAAGAGATATTTACAATAAAAACATGTTTATTTTAGGCGAGGATGAAATGTTCAGATTGTTCTGACTTCTATCTTCATTTAATCTGTCCCAGTAACACATATACTGATAACTCACATCTGGACAAATCTCTCCAGTGTTACTTCATTATGACACCAGAATAATTCAAGTAGACCTTGTGGTTGCAGAGATCCACTCTTTTCTTTATGAGTAGGTCATTTTCAAGCAGAGGCTTAAGAAGGGGCTGAACAGGTTAAAGAAAGAATAGAAAAATAAGAATTCGGTATTGCAGCACACCTGTGAGGAGGTTTGCAGACGATGCAGGTAACACACTGTTAGCTGTGGTGATTTGAAGGGGAGTGTTCACATGCAGAATAAAACAAAATTTACTTAAAACAGAGACTATTCTGTAGGACAAGAGGATATTATTGTAATGTCTAAAGAGAAACTCTTAAGACAGAAATAAATCTGATTAAAAACACCAGTGCAGGAAGGATAGGAGGACATATTATTTTTTATAACTAGGAACAGGCTGGATTGAACTAGAAAATAAGATCAGTAAACATGAAATGTTTAGATAACTATAGTTTCTGTCAAAGCACCATAATGTATCCTGATTAAAAAGTAAAGTTTCATTCTGTGCATGAAAGCAAATTATTAAGGCTATCGTGTTTGTTTAAAGCCTGTAAAATAGCTTAAAAGGGATAAAACCAGTTTTCTGCAGCCTTAGAAAGTTTAACCAATACATAGACTGCCTGGAGTTGACTTCTTCTGCCTTTTTTGATCATAAAAACATGAAAAGATAAATAAGCAATATTGCCATCATGGTGTGAATAAAGAGTTTTCCTTTGAGAATAATATAAATAAGGAAAAAGATGATTTAATATCTTAAAATGATAGTTAGATATATTTGCCTCCCTGGCCCTTACAACTGTCCTGACTTTGTCTCTTTCCCTCTTTAAGTTTATGTTTTACATGCAGGTTCTAGAAAACAAATCTTGAATATTTCTAAAGTGCATGGACTGATTTGTGAAAAGTAAAGCTGTTATTTTAACACATTGTATCTTTATAATTCCTTAAAATCTGGAAAACAACATAACTTTAAGCAAATTATCACAGAAACAGAGTAAATGTGATGTGTGCTCGTCCTCGTAGAGCTTCTGTTTTATCTCTTTTGCGCTGCAGATTTTTTCCCAAACATAATTTTTCATTAATTTGTTTGGTTTGAATTTTCTTGTTTGCTGTTTTTTCTTATTGAAGATGGTGATGATCATTCTTACTGCTAACTCAGCTGACCCACTGGTTTTGGATTATTTTTGTTCAAGTCTGTTTTTGGGCTACAAAGATCGTGGAGAACTATTTTAGTGCATGAAGCTCAAAGGTGATGGTGGCTTAGCTTTGTAATTTTCTCTACTGTGAATTAGGGCTGAACGATTTGAGAAAATAATCTAATTGCGATTTACACTGCAATTGTTTTAATGCCCCTCATCTTATGTGTTCATAAACAAACATAAGCAGTAGATCTTTTTATAGTAAAACCAATATGACATTAAATTAATCTACAGATAATAGATTTGAAAAAAAAGTGGAGAAGTGAAGAACAGAAGCAAAATAGGTATGAAATTGTTTAAACTGGGTAAAAAATGGTATGAAAGTGGAAAAGGGTTAATAAAAAGGTGCAAAATGGGTATGAAATTGCAAAAAAAAAAGAAAGGGGAAAAATTGGCAAAAAAAAAATCCAAAAGTGGCTTAGGAAAATTGATTAAATAGTAAGGCTAAATTTCCAGCAACTTCACGATACGATACGTATCCCGATACACGAAAATTGTGAACATTGACTATGCTTTAAGCAAAATTCTTGACAAGTTTAGTTTTTCTTATATGAAGAAAAAGAACAAGGATGAGTTTTAAGTAGTTCTATAACTTGAAAGACATAAATTCAGATCCTCAAAGATGGTAGACCTAAGTTCAAATTTAACATATGCTTCATTATGTAGCTCGTCTTCTACCTTGAACTGTGCCACTGTTAACATTACCCAAAGTGTATTTACAACAACTGTCAAAATATTTAGGCTGTATTGATTCTGTAGAATCCGTATCGACACACATATCCCAAAGGAATGCGATACGATAGTTTGCCGTATCGATATTTTGAGCACAGGCCTATTAAATAGGCATAAAGTTGTAAAAAGGGGGTTAAAAAAGGTAAAAATGGTTCAAAAGTGGGAAAAAAAGTGTATGAATAGAGGTAAAAACACTACATCACAATGCCAAAATGTTCAACACATTTCGGGCTAAAAATATTGAACCTTCTGTGATTTGAAAATTGCAATAAGCCATATTGTGATTTAATCTAATTTGCAATTAATTGTGAATCAGAAGGTTGCGATTTGATCCCAGCTCTGGGTATCACATGTCAGTGTGTCCTTGGGCAAGTCACTTAATTGCTAATTTCTCTGCATTAATGGTCCTTAAATGGTGAGGATGTCCTCCTAATAGACACTAATGAAAGTGTGGATCAGAGCTGCTGTCAAAGAGCTTCAGAAAGACTAGAAGAGAACATCAGAAGTTAAAGTTTATTGAACTAAAGAGCAGTAAAGTCAAACAGAATCCAGAGTCTTGTAAAGCCAAATCAAAAATACTAAACATGCAGTCACTTACAGGAAACTTCTGGATGTTCTGCAGCTTTTTCTGCCTCCTCAGAAACTGTAGAAATCAGCTCTCCTGCTCTTTTGGATCATTTAAGTCCAGATTACTCAATCCCAGCTCAGCCTCTCAGCTCCTGTAGTCCTCTTTGATTCCTCTGAGTGCACTGAGGCTAACGCACAGAGGAGCAGGAGGCATGCCTGTGTGAGCACACACTTCGGACTGCCCCCCCCCCCCCCACACTCTGCTGTAATGTAATCCAAGAGTAACTACAACTGTTCGTGGTCTGTGAGAAATGCCTGGTCCATTAAAAACTCTTATTAAAGGAGGACTGAGGAACAGAAGTCAATAAATCGCCACCAAAACTCTAATATTTGACATCTGGAGCGGTTTGAGATGCAGGCCGATTGTTCTGCACAGAAGCTTCAAAGAGGAGCTGAACTTTTCTCTGCTTCAGTGATGATGTTTACCAGCTGTCATTTTTGACTCCCTGTTATAACCAAACATACAAATCGATGACTTTGGCAACATTTCCCAAGACTCTCCATGACAAACTTCCCGCCAGATCAAAGTAGCATTTATTTTCAGCGGATCTGTCTCACATTAGCCAAGAACGAGCTCGACATTCTTGGGTCCCACTCTCTGGTCCATTTCAAATCTCTGTTTCTGTATTTGTTTGATGCTGACAATGAAAACCACAAACCAGCCATCACTCAGAGCCTGTTAGGGCAGTTTTCATGTCTGGTTTGCTCCAAAATCTCATTATTTCAGAACAGTGTTGGTTTCTGTGCCCACAAATCAGTTCATGTTTACAGGCTTGGGTTTTTCTTTCAAACTGAAGCTGTGTGCACTCTCACTCACTCAGATTTCAGTCTGCTGCTCTTATGATTTTGGTCTTCAGGTTTTTTCAGTCAGTATGTCAGGTTAGTCAGACTGTGACTGGTGGGACTGATTTCACAACTGGAACGACTGCCTTCAACGAGAAACCGTAGTACTATTTTATTTTGGAAAAAACAAACAGTGAATTATGCTCGTGCAAAACATGTAATGCTCTATTATTATATAAAAAACGGAAAATTTAGCCTTGCAGAGCAGACAGACCTGCCTGATTCTGAAATCCTGCAGGTCCGTCTTGCCAGCCTCCGTTGTCCAACGAATTCACTCAGCTGAATTCTTAACGGCCCAATCAGGGAAGAGAGGCGGGAGCAGCAGAATGCGGATGTGACGACAACCAGAAGTTGAAACCGGAAGTTGAGAACGGACATGCCGATTAGCCTATTGTCCTCATAGCTACCTAGAGAAACTCGGTGAAATCTGCCGTCCTCAGAAGTTTACTTGTAGGGATTGTCTTTGACGAGGTTCATGTCACATATAAGTGTTAAATGAATCATCTGTGTGGTACAATTTAGTGTAAGATGATAGTAAAAGGCCGTTAGCTGTTAGCAGCTAAGTTAGTGGCTAATGGCTAACAGTCATTAACTGTTGTTAGCTGTTAGCGGCTAAGTTAGCCGCTATGGCTAACGTTCCATGAACTGTTTTTAACTGTTGTTAGCCATTAGCTGCTACATTAGCCGCAATGTATGCTACATTATAGGAGGCAACCCTGCTTGATGTGGATTGGTCTGTGATGAATGTGACGAGCAAAACGATTGTCCAATCACAAGCTTGTGTTTTTTTTTTCAACGTTCTGCCCCTGAAAACAAATTTAAAGGGCTCCTACCCAGATGGACTAGTGAAATATTTCTGTGGCTGCCCCGCCTCCCACACAGAGATTGAATGGCTGACAGATGCTCACTCCGCTATAAATCCACTAAATCTGCTATAGAACCAACGCACCAAGGTGTTGAGAAAGTTGCACAGAGTGACCCATCTTCTCATCCAGCCTGTTTGGTAGAAAGAGAGGAGGAAAACAAACATGCATGCACGTGGCAACTTATCAGGCTGGCAAACTTACCAAGGACATTTTCATTTATCGTGCGGTGAAAATTAGAAAAAAAAAAGTCCTGGAAGAGCTTGAATTGTCCTTGAAAATTATTTATCTTCCCTGAAATGGAACTCCTGTAGCTAAAGCAAACTAGAAAAGCACTCGGAGAGCGCAGACCTCCGCCAAGCAGCACAGTTCCCAGACGGTGATCCGGATCAACACCAAAATTTAATCTTTTCTTCCTTTTCCCATGCTGAACATTTCCTGAAAATTTCACCAAAATCCATCCATAACTTTTTCAGTTATTTTGTTCACAGACAGACAGACAAACAAACTCTCCCAAAAACATAACCTCCTTGGCAGAGGTAATAAAATGAAATAGGTGAAATAATGTAAGGTAATGAATATCAAATAAAAACCCTTCACAGTGCCGACAAAAAGAAATGAGAAGTAGCAGAATAAAATTTAGGCTACTTTTTGTAAACCATAAATGTATAATTGTAAGACTACATAAAAGGCAGAGTAAAGATATAGCTAGCAGACAAAGCTGAGAATTAGCAATAAATATATTTTAAGTTCAATATGATAAATAATATGTCAGAAAAGATCGGGAACCCTATAAATTATAGGAGTTAAACAGCATCCAGAAGCCAAACATGCATCCATAACTCTACAACTGCATTATTTTGACCCTCTTACTCTATTTTCTGTTCTCTGTGTTGTTAGAGGCTGCACCTTTAAATCTGATCCTGTTGTTGCCCCTGAAAGCCTATTTTTACCAGCTTTGTGCTAAAATTACATACCCACATACATGTTTGTAGTTTGCATGTAGAGGTTGAGTCATTGTTTCTGCCCCTGTCAACATGTTTGAGTTATTACCCACATGTAAACAGCACTCATGACACAGTTCCCTTTAAACTACAGCCGCTGCAGGCCATCTTTAAAACACATAATGTATGTTTTGGTTCCCCAAATGCATCATGTATGTTCCTCTTTCATTTTAAACAGAGCTCCTGGTGCCCACGTGCATGTTTGAACCTTCATCATTAGTAAACCAGAGTTTACATGCAGAGGCTCGAACAGTGGTGCATGAAGCTGAGACACTTCTTCTCAGATGTGTTTGCAGGTGACTAATTTGCTTGGAATGATTATTTATGAGAATCCCTTTCATGGAGTGTTCCAGGTGAGAGGTCAGGCTGGCATGTTCCAGTGCATGTGCCGCTGATGTTGTGTGCTCGAACATCTGGAGCACACTCCGGCTCATGTGGACGACAGTTCTTCTCCTTTTATGGTGGTGACTAATTTCCTTTCTCACTGTGAAACATGAAGTTTCTCATTCAAAATAGAGGAAATATAACCGAGTTCCCTTTTTGCTGCTACTGTAAATAATATTTAGAACATCTTTAAGTGAGTAAGACACTTTAATGTGTTCATGTGCAGCGACTGATTCACCAACAGTGATTCACTAACCCCGTACACACAGGAGGGAGCTGATGCTGATTCACACAGAACTTGGAGATGCACATTATTACTGGAACAGTTTTGGTATCAGCAGATATGAAAAACATGCAAAGGCTACACAGAAAGAACTCAACTGACACGAGTTCAGACCAGCAGCCTTCATGTTGTGAGGCACGTGCACTACCTGCTTCTCTTTCCTCATTACCTATACATTATTTTAATATTTTTTGTATTCTATTGATTTATTCTGTAAATTAGGGATGCACAATATTGGATATTTTGCAGATATTTTCAAATGCATTTTACAGATATCGATATAATTTGTCAAGAGCATAAAGTCTTTACTTACAAAAACTGATTTGTGGTTGACAGCGTGACACTATTCTGTGTGAGGAACAGATGCAAAACAATAGAAAATTTTAACTTTTGATTTTTAAATGTACCCATGCATTGATGATAAAGGTGATAAATATTGTACATTTGTGTATTTTGCAGATATTACTGCTGATACATGGATTAAAGTTGCTGATATGCATGGCTGATAGATAGGCTGTAAATATTGGCAAAAACTACAACATTAGTATTAAACTTTTTATGCTATTATCAGCAAATACCAATATTATACCCATAATATAAATGTTATTTTATGGGAGTTAACAAATGGAAAATGTCCCTGAATTTTACTGTTTTGAAATTAAATCAAGCATGCTTGGAAGTTTTTGAATGTGGTGGTATAATGATAACATAAATAATAATAATGATACATAAAAGTATATACTTAGAATCCCTGCAGAATCTCCCTAACTCCTAAGTAGGGCCCGACCGATACATTAGCCGGCCAATTAAATCAGCCGATTATAGCCCTTTTGAAAGTATTCAACATCATCCAATTTTTTCCCGATGTGGCGCCAATGTATTCTTAATTTCTCGTAAAACAGTAAACGCGCTGTTCGGCGTCCAAGTCGCGCAGAATGATAACGTTGTGGAAGGTGGCGACGCGAGTTGATCCTCTGACGGCTCCGAGGAGCTATTCTTTCTGCTAATGCTGTGCATGGGTGACTCGTCTACACTCACACGGAGTTGTTCTTTTAAGCCTGAAGGTCCAACATGAGGAGCAACTTTCAGCGGTGCACAATGTCCCGCTGCTGCTGGACACAGAGAGACCAACAGGCTCTCTGCTCGGCTACTGATCAGCCTCACTGACAGACCGGGCACCGCTGAACAGTTTTCTGACCGACGCCTCCTCTGTCTTTGTCAATACTGATGAACTGGACCTTCTGATGGCAGAGGATCAGTTTAGTCGTGACTGTTTTATTGTGATTATGACGTAAACCTGGCTTTATCCGCTTTTTCCCGACACAGCAGCTAAGCTAACTAGCTAGCGTTAGCATAGCTCCTCTGAGTCCTACGTTATCATCAGCAGACTCATCCAGGGGAGACTTCAGCGTAGCTGGGGACTTTAATCAGCCTCTTAAAATAAGTTTGTGAAATATGTGCAGTGTCCCACAAAATATTTTGATTTCCTCACGCACATTACCTCATGTTTAAAATAAAAAAGTGGTTCTACCTGAACTAAAACCTGCTTCTGATGACTAATTATGACTGAAAGGCAGATGTGACAAATAGTTCATTAATAATCGATATATTCACATTTTTAAAAAAGTAATTTTTTTATTTTGCAGGAGTTTGTTAGTTTTGCACAGTTTTATTTTGTGCATGAAAGCTGCAAAGAAAAATAAAAATGCAGATGAAAAGAATGTTACTTTAGTGTTTTTGTTGCTTTCCTCTCACAGTCATCTGTTTACAACTTTTTAAAAAGTTTTTTAACCTTTACTATAACCTACCTTTAGTTTTCATCAACAAGAAATACAACATACAGAGTGACTTTCATAAGGTTATAAAATTCATGTCCCAGAAGTTTAGTGCTTTTTTTTCAATGTTATTGTACTTTAAATTTTCTGACTGGTGTAAAGTTAAGCAAATACTAAAGGACCAAGTGTAGTTAAACTAAAAAATCCTCTGCCTGTAATTCACATATTCATTGTTGTGTTTTGGGACCAATTTTTTTCAAATTCATTTTAATATATATATTTTTTAATTAATCGGCCAATTAATTGGTAATCTGTATTTTTTTCTGCCAAATTTCGGTATCGGCATCGGCCTCAAAAAGTCCATATCGGTTGGGCCCTAGTCCTAAAGTATTAGGTAGTCCTCAATCAGGAAATCCGTCCTTATGAAACGTGAACATTATCAGGTTAATTATGTTTTAATCTGAATGTTATTTAAATGTTGATGAGGTTACAGGAAGAGAGTCGATGGCCAGTTTGTTTGTTTATGTGTATTTATGTGTATGTGCACATGTGTGCTTTTCCTTTTAGCCCCTACATTGTGATTTGTTTGTAAGCGATTTGGCTGATCACAGAGTTGACTTCAGTCCACCGCTTTCTCTCCAAGAAAATAGCTCCCCTGACTTTAATTAGCTCCAGAAGATGGAGTAGTTTAAGGGCAGCTGTATTATTCTTAAGCTACAGATCTTCAATCACAGCTTTGACGGGACTTTGATTCAGCTGGATGTGGTTTGATGTGAGGAAATTCCTGATGGTGTTGTTTACTGATAGCATTAGATTCTGAACTGACCGCTCTGTGCTCAGTGTGGGCTTAAGCTAGCGCGGCGGATGGGTCGGCCGCTAAAAGTCACAGTTAGCTGGGAGGCTGGGAGGAATCTGTAGACACATAGTGCTCTGGCCTCAGCCTCCGTTATGACTGGGGCCTCCTCTGTGGGAGGCGAATGACAGGAATAGTGTGGTTTGGAAAATATATCGCCTTACATGAAACGCTCTTTCGACATCCCTGGCATGTTTTTCCTCATGTGGAATTCTCGCCTAATAATTCACCTCCATTGTTGTGTCTCTGTCTTTATCTCACCTAAATCCTCTGTTTCTTTTTCTTTAATTAGGTCATATAAACAAGGAGTCCTTGAAACTGACAGCACAATCGAACTGACCTATATTTCAGCAAACACATGGACAACGCTGTGCTGCAACCAAGTCTTTACGTGAAACCTCAAAGAACTGCTGATTTTATTTCTATACATCCAGTCTGTGCTCTCAGAGAGCGATGAGCTTAAGAAAGGAGCTTTTTGATCGTCTGTGAAAAATAACCATAAGCATTAAACTGACTGTATAAACAGCACATGAAGGGAGAAAGAAGGAATAAATTGTTTGGAAGAGCACATGTGGTCAGCCTTGAGTGACAAGGGAGTTACGAAACATTAGCAGAAAACATGCTCATGGAGAGCAGAGCACACAATACAAAATATTCAACCCGTGTTTCAGATCGGACCCCGGCTTCCAACCAAAGTCAGCAGAGGCCAGATTATCTGGTGGTGATGATGGTGATCTTTCCCGACTTTCCTCTGTGTGTGTGTGTGGTATGTTAGGAGTTATTTTAACCTCCCTTAACAGACTTAGAAGAGGATCAGGGATGCTGTGAAATCATAAATATCAAAACATTCCAGTCAGTAATCCTGATGAGATGGTAGAACACAAAGGAAAGCTGAGCATCCCCCATGTTTTCAAGTGGAGCATAACAATAGCAATCAGGAAGCTAGCTGGCTAACGCAGGCAAACATTTCTGCCCTTATTGGCGACCTGCAGCTAGCCACATTTAGCTTCAATTTTACTTGCTTGAAGGTGTGTTTGACCAAGATACAAGAGTGGGAACCTTGATTGAGTTGAAGATTTATCTTGTTGCACACTCCTCCCTCCTGCCGACATCATCAGCGGAGTTCTCGCTGTTTTTGGTCTCTAGATTTTAGATTTACTCACAACAGACAAACACTTTGCTTTAGGACATAATGGACACTTCACATGTGTGTTCTTGACTTTTACTTCTTTTACTTCCATCCTGAAAACTCCAGTTTTAACTCCACAAACGCTCCAGACTCACCGTTGCTGCAGCTAGTCGTGTTGCCAGATTTTGTGATTAAAGTAAGCATTTTTAAAGAGCGAAACCTACATGAAGCATGTTCTAAATTTTATCCATGTTACATTTCAATTTCAAAGTCATGTTTCTTCTTTTTTGTCTCTTAATTTACTTATCAAACATCCTTTTGTTTGGAGGTGAAACATCCTTTTCTTAAAGTGATGGGAGGGGCTGCTGTTATTCATAACTCTGTTATTGCTAAACAGTCTGTCTAACCTTGATTTTTGTAACCAAACAGACATGTCAGGCTTTTATCTAAGTTTTATCTTAATCCTCTACAGCTTTATTATGGTGTAAACAGTAGTAACTACATTAGAAATCAATTTAAATCTGGCTATAAGGATTTATTTTAGGTGGAAACACTTACCATAATTTTAAATTTGTGTTAGGGTGGGATAAAATCATTTTAATTACTTCTGAATTGGGTTTATATTGATGGTAGATCGTGCAGCAGATTCCTCCTGGGTTTGCAACAAATGAGCAACTACACTATTGGAACAAGCCCAAAAAACTGCAACCTACAACTCCCAATAAACACATGCAAGTTAGAAAAAGAAGAAGCCGAGCGTCACTTATAATAAGCGAACCTGGCAACTCTGTCATCGTGTTCTCTCCTGTGTCTGTTAGCGGTGCAGCTCCTGTCTGAGTCTGGCTGAGTGAGGCAGGTCGGATAACAGCTGCTTGACATCAGAGCAAAGTAACGCACCACATTTCACTGTCGGTAACGATAACGGCGTTGTAACGCATGAAAAGTAATTAATTAGATTGCCCGTTAAACTGGGAAAAAATATGGTGTTAGTAACTAACTGACCTTGTTACTCCCAATACTGCCTATATGATCTACTGTAGATACAGTTGAGCATTAAAATCTCTCTCTTTAATGCACATACTTTGTTTACAGTTCATATTCAGGCCACTTCAAAATACTATGATGTGAATCAGAAACGATCCAAGGGAAATTTGATACTTTGTAGCATTTTTAATTGACTTAGAACAAAACAACCAAGCTGTATGAGTGACGCCACCTATGATTTAAAAACCTTTCGTTATCTTTATGTCCTTAGGTTAATGATCTTTACTGTCCAAGGTGTAGAGCTGTCAGTCCATCCCAAACCAGCACGACCCCCTCGCCCCCCTTCCTACACCAGAATACTGTGAACTGAGATGTGTTGCTTTTTTCTTTCCTCTCTTATTTCCATAGTTTCATGTTGTTTTTTCCACCATCTGGCCAGCAGAAGAAATAATTATTTACAGAAAAGTTTTATTTCTTCTCTTCAGAAATCCTACATTCTGCGTCCTGATTGGCTCACTGATGACATCCAGTAACTCGTCTCATGTGTGCTTCTCTTGGGTTCCTTAGCTTCCTAAATTGGAGTCATTTTGTTTTCAGAATGTCTCGCCATCCTGGAGAGCTGCTCTCTCCTCTTTGGTTGTAGCCATGTGGTATAAATCAATAATGAGTTTGCAGGTCCTGTTTGTCCTGAGGGTGGGTGTGTAGTCTTTAAGTAGGTGTAATGACTACTAATGACACCTGAAGTACTTAGCCTGCTTCTCTGTGTTTTAGTGTGAGAAGCTTTCTGTTGCTGGACTTTAGAGAAATCCAGTGTTTGTAATTTAGTGCAGTGACTTCACTCTGACTCAGGTTTCACCCACTCCCAACAAAACCCTCGAACAGGAGCTCAGCTCGTACTTTTGATCGATGTAACGTGAGTCAGCCCGGTTGAAGCTCCTCTTTCGTGTGGCTAATGCCCTTTGGCTTCAGGGTCATGACACAGCGTGGCGACTGTGGCGTGAGTCGGGGGGGCTCAGCAGCTTAAAATATATCTGTGTCATTCAAAGAGGAGTGTTTGTGTTTTTGGGTCAAGTGCTTGGTTTGCTCTCTGGAGCAGGTTAAGTCCAACGGCTTGATTAAAGCTCTCTGAGAGCAGCATTTGTTTTATTAAATCAATCTGAATCGTGTTTTTAACTTTTGTTTCTTATTTTAAAAACAGATTATTTTATTTTGCCTGACAATCAAAAGCACTTGTGACCTAAATTCGTGATTGCAGCTTGCATCCAAAAAACAAAATATGATTGACAGATTTGATTAAATCCTGTCCAACGTTTGCTCTGGTTGTTCTCCACGTATGAACGGAAATCACAAGTAGTTTCCAGTGTTATTAAACATGTACAGCAGTTTGCCATAAATCTTTTCACAGAAGATTAAAGCGTAGATTCTCATTTTCATGGAGCTTAGTTACATTTAGCTGCTATTAAAGTAACAATCATCTGTTTAAGTTCATACTCCGGGACTGTCCCGGCACAGACGCCCTCAGGCCTTCTCTCTGAGGGACGCTGACCTCCTCTCTGAGAACTTAAGCCTCCATCTCAGCTGCCCTCAGATGCTATGATTAGAACCATGTGTGATGATTTTTGTTGATGAGGCCTTCCGTTGGTGGATCTGACTCTGTGAGTCATAGCGTAAGTGGTTGATATGTTGTAGTAACAGTTTTTTATTGTTTTATTTCTGTCACAGAGCAGGTTTGTGAACCATGGTCTGGGATTTAAGACCAAATCTTTGTTGTATCATGCCACACTATATTGCCAAAGGTATTCCCTCACCCATCCAAATAATCAGGTGGTCCAGTCACTTCCATGTCCACAAGTGTATAAAATCAAGCACCTAGTGTGGAACTGTGATAGGATGCCACCTGTGCAACAAATCCAGTCATGACATTTCCTCACTCCTAAATATTCTACAGTCAACTGTCAGCTGGATTATAAGAATGTGGAAGTGTTTGGGAACCACAGCAACTCAGCCACCAAGTGGTAGGCCACGTAAACTGACGGAGCGGAGTCAGCGGATGCTGAGGCGCATAGTGAGAAGAGGTCGCCAACTTTCTGCAGAGTCAATCGCTACAGACCTCCAAACTTCATGTGGCCTTCAGATTAGCTCAAGAACAGGGCAGAGAGCTTCATGGATGGGTTTCCATGGCAGAGCAGCTGCATCCAAGCCTCACATCACCAAGTGCAATGCAAAGCGTGGATGCAGTGGTGTAAAGCACGCCGTCACTGGACTCTAGAGCAGTGGAGACGCGTTCTCTGGAGTGACCAATCATGCTTCTCCATCTGACAATCTGATGGACCAGTCTGGGTTTGGAGGTTGCCAGGAGAACCATTCTTGTGGGACTGCATTGTGCCAAGTGTAAAGTTTGGTGGAGGGGGGTTTATTGTGTGGGGGTGTTTTTCAGGAGCTGGGCTTGGCCCCTTAGTTCCAGTCAAAGGAACTCTGAATGCTTCAGCACACCAAGACATTTTGGACAATTCCATGCTCCAACTTTGTGGGAACAGTTTGGAGCTGGCCCCTTCCTCTTCCAACATGACTGTGCACCAGAGCACAAAGCAGGTCCATAAAGACATGGAGGACAGAGTCTGCTGTGGATGAACTGGACCGGCCTGCACAGAGTCCTGACCTCAACCCGATAGAACACCTTTGGGAAGAATTAGAGCAGAGACTGAGAGCCAGGCCTTCTGGTCCAACATCAGTGTGTGACCTCACAAATGCTGTTCTGGAAGAATGGTCAAAAATTCCCATAAACACTCCTAAACTTTGTGGACAGCCTTCCCAGAAGAGTTGAAGCTGTTAAAGCTGCAAAGGGTGGACCCACGTCAGATTGAACCCTATGGATTAGGAATGGGATGGCACTTAAGTTCATATGAGAGTCAAGGCAGGTGAGCCAATACTTTTCGCAATATAGTGTATGTTTTGATTGTGTAAATGATGGGCTAGGTTATCAGTGGGGTTAGCCTAGCACAGGGGTCACCAACCAGTAGAGTTTGATCTACTTGTGACAAATTTTTTGTATTGTATTAGGGCTGTGTATTTCAAGCAACCTCCCGATACGATATGTATCCCAATACGCGTAAATTGTGAAAATTGACTATGCTTTAAACAAGATTCTTGACAAGTTTAGTTTTTTCATATAAGAAGTAAATGAATAAGGATGAGTTTTAAGTGGCTCTACACCTTAAGAGACATAAATTCAGATCCTCAAAGATGATAGACCGAAGTTAAAATTTAGAGCATATGCTTCATTATGTAGCTCCTCTTCTGTGCCAGTGTTAACTTTAGCCAAAGTGTATTGACAGCAACTATCAAAATATTTAGGCCGTATCAATTCTGTAGAATCCGTATCGATACACGTATCCCAAAGGAGTGCAATACGATATTTTGCTGTATCGATATTTTGAGCACAGGCCTGTATTGTATGCTGTATTTGTATGCTCTCATTGGTCATTATATCTGATGTGGAGGAATGGATCGTGGAAGGCAGGACAAAAATCAACACTGCTCGACTTTTTGTTGCAGGTGTTTCAGCCTGGTATGTTGTTATCAGGCCTCATGACACACTACACAAGCAGAACGGCTGATTTTCATGGCTGACATAACTCTTGGCCTGTCTACCATATCCATCTCTCATGCTTCTTTCAGAGTCCAGAGAAAGTCCACACAACAGATGAAATGCAAACAGTGCATTCCTTTCGTCACTCTCCTGTCCTGCTGTGTCTGTTTGCTAACTCTCTCCTGCACCACACATCACCACTACTACAAATGGCTTCAGGGCACTATCGCATGGCCTTAAACAATAATTATTTTAATATAGAATTAAAAGCTTTATTAAAGGTGCTATGAGAAGAATCCATAAAAACTCTGCTACCCATGAGCACACGTGGCGACTGTCGTTAAGACGTGACCCAAGCCAAAGCGTGTGTTTGTTGTGATGCTAATGAATGCAGCTCGGACCTTCCTCAGAACTCTGCATTGCTTTACAACTTCTTTTTTCAACAACTTACAGGATGCAAAGCCACGAGGTAATGTATCTCTTTCTAGTTACGTAGCGGTAGTTTTTGATGTGTGACAACAAGCAATTTTTTGGAAAACTTAGTATGGTAGTTTTGTAGCCGGCTATATATCTCTACTTACAGCCCGGTGCTCTAAGACGTGTCTGAATAATATAAATTTGCTCTAGTTTTAATTGTCTTGTTCCTGAAGTTGAGTATCCAGGCCAGTCCAGCCCTGTTGGACCTGACCATGAAGCTAAGGAATAGCATTTATATGTTAGAATTATATACAAGCTAATGCTAACATTTGTCCAAAGATGTCGTATTATGCTAACAGTTATTCAAACATATTATGTTAGGGCAGATCAGTTCAAACATGTTTATTCAACAGGTCAAATGTTTCATAAATCATACAGGTACAGTCTCGGTTAGGCAGGACTGCGGTTTCAGTTATGGTCTGGGGGGCCAGTTTCCCCATTTCGCATCCTGTAGTTGGTCCTGTGGTTTTGCGAAACTGTGGGAACTTTCGTGAACTCTTGGTTGAACTTCTGCCTTAAGTCTGACCTTTATGTAGCCATTATGTTTATCTTTCTTGACAGACATAGCTTATAAAACCAGACATGATCTTAACATGACAATGCTCTTTTCCTGTACATCCCTGGTGAGGTGCAGCACTGAGCCCTCAGCAGCTGAGTATTTTTTATTATTTTATGTATTGTCTCACATATTGTCAATAAATGGTTGGCTAACTGATCTAATCTGGACTTGTGCCTTCTTCCAAACTGAAAATGAATCTTAACATATAGATAACCTATTTTGATGCTATCAAACTCATCTTAAAGTGTGTATCTCCATCAGGCATATATCTAAAAGGGAGACTTTTTGTAATTACTTAGAAACTTCTCATAGCATCTTTAAGTGTAACTACATAAAAATATTGATTCTGTGGTGTCTGATTACCCCCAACCACTAATAATCAGCAACACTATCGGTAATAAGTACCGTTTTCTAAGTTGTAATTATGGCTAAATTAGACTTTACTTCACATTTATCAGCTTTATTTGACTCTAAATTCTTAGATAGACTTTGAATGTGTTTGTCAAGGTCATGCTGTGACACCTCCCAGAACTCCAGCACACACAACACCCACTCACACAACTTGTGAACACATTCTTTCTTCACTCATGAACGTGACCGAGACTCAGGATGTGTTTCCTTACTGTGAACTAGATTTTTGTGTCGTATATTTTAGCAAACAAAGAAACTCCTGACTTGGATTTAATTGGATAATTTAAAGGCAAAGACCATGTCCATCTATGCTTTCCAGTTTGACCAGTTATCACATCTTAGTTTTGAGTCTTTTCTCCTTGTAGACTGAACCTGATTATAGACTATGACCGTGGTGGTGAAGGACTTCACCAGTGCATGGTTTCACTTTTAGAGCTTACATCTTACTGAGACCTCCTGCTGCATTTGGAGTTTGGAATTTGGTGATATTTTTACTCAGAATTGTTTTTGGAGCGCTCAGGATCCATCTGGCTCTTTGGCATTGACCTCATCGTCTCTGATTTACCGGCATGTCACCGGCTGTCCTTCATGTCAGCAGGCGTGTAAATCATCTTATCGTGAAGAGGGTTCAGGCCGTGTGGACCAGAGTGAGCAAACGCATGGGAAGCTCAGCGTGCTGCTCCCTGAGCTGATGATGGATATCTATTTTCCAGCTCAGACATCAGCAGGATGCTCTCATTGTGATGTCTGTAAAGTGGGTGTTTAAGCTTGTATTGAGTATTTTAGCCTTGAAGATCGAGACAAAACAACTCCAGATGGATGTTTTTTTCTGTGTTTTAAACAAGAGCAGTGGTCCTGCTCATTCTCCGAGGTGGCTGGGAAAATGAGTTCTGCTCTGTTTTTGTATTCATCAGTTGGTTCACTTGTGCTTTCTGATCACTCAGCCCAAAAGCTAAGTCAGTATGAGGGTAATTCAAGTTGTTTCCTCTAAACTCTGCTGAACTTTGTCATGTTTCTGATCTCCTTTAACTCGGCCTGTCAGAGCTCTGAATGTGGAGGTGAAGGGTAGACAGGAGGCCTCTGCAGAGGATTCATTAGATTCATTTATTTGATTTAAAATTCAGCAAATATTCACTGCCAAAGCCAAACTGTTTTTTTGAGCTGTTGGTACCCCAGTAAGCATGAGCCTCGCTATCTTTGAAAATTATATATATTTTCATTTATAATATTAAGACACTGATGCTGCAGTTGATCTTTAATGCCATTTCCAATCAAGAAAAGGAGTTCATATTTATCTAACTGCTTGTATTTATTGTAAAGTAGCCTGGTGCAGAAATATGAAAATAAAGGACACTACTCTCTGTGTTGCTTTGCAATATAATTTAATCATTAACCTGTTCAGAACCTTTTTTAAGCCTTCTGCTCAAAAATGATGCACTCATAAAAAAAGTGTTTCTCTGCAACCACAAGGTCTATTTGAATTATGTTAATGTCATAATAAAAGTAATACTTGAGAGATTATCAGCATATGTGTTACTTGGACAGAGTAAATGAAGATTAATCTGACATGCCAGATGGACAGCTCCATATTGGAAATATTTCACTAATCCATCTGGGAGGAGCCCTGCAAAATGTTTTCAGGGGAAGAACCTTCAAATACAACAGCAGCTTGTGATTGGACGATCCTTCGGCTCAAAACACTCATTGCGGACCAATCCATATCAAGCAGCGCTGCTATGATGTAGCATATGTAGTGGCTATATGTAGCAGCTAATGATTAGCTGCTACAGCTAATGGCTGACAAGGGCAAACATCAGTAAATGGCCATTAGCCGTAGCTGTTGTTAGCTGCTACGGCTAACGGCCAATTGTTGTTTGCCCTTGTAAGCCGTTAGCCGCTATAACTAACGGCCAGTAGCTGATAGCTTAACTATCTTGACACTATCGTTTCACATTAAATTATACCACACAGATGTAGCATTTAACACTTATATGTGACATGAACCTCATCAAAGACAATCCCTACAAAGTGAACTTATGAGGAGAGCAGATTTTGCCAAGTATAACTGAGTAATCATGATAGCTAACAGACACTAGCCTCCATTATTTGTACAACAGGAAGTGACTTCACTTCCTGTTAATTCACTTCCTGTTGTCGTCACGCCTGCAGCTCCCGCTGCTCCCTGATTGGGCCGTTAAGCATTTAGCCGAGTGAAACCGTTGGACTATTGGCAAGACTGAGATGCATGATTTCAGAATCAGGCAGGTCCGTCTGCTATCCAAGGCTAAATGAAGACAGCGGTCAGAATAATTTGAAAATTTCTTCCTCACTTAAAAAATATTTGGAAATGATTCTAAAAAATTCCTAAGAATGAATAATAAAATATTTCTGCATCGTCTCTGCAAAGAACTATTGTTACAATGTGATGCAGAGCAAAATTAAAGGGGTTTTATAACAAAGTCAGGCGAGGATTTGAAAATGGTTCGCTTTTTCTTAAATATGTTGGAGAGCATTTTCGAAATTGATCACTTTGGGAGCTGTAGAGTTGAACTTAAAAACTGTACTGGAATCAAAGTTTGAGTCTACTAAAGATGCTCAGCTAGACCTGCTGATGCTCTCTCAAAAGATATTTAAATGAAAATCAGAAACAGTGCATATAACTCTGGATGTATCTGCTCTGTCTGCCATGTGCTCACACTATAATCTGTATTTTAAACAGATTTGATGGAGTTTATGACGTTTGTGTACAGCATGTTTGAACACATGCAGCCAGTTAAGCCTTCAGCTCTGTGCTCCTCTGGTCTGCATGTTTTTGGGTGCGTTCATGCCAGTCGATGTCGAGCAGGAGTGCATGTACAGTATGAAACCCCTGGAGCCTTATATGTAGTAAAACATGTGCTCCTCTCCCCTCTGTGTAACCCCACATTTTTATGCTCCTCTCCTTTACTGCAGCGAGGAATACATGAGTCAGGTTCTGATCAAATGGAGTCCAGATCGGGTCGAAATCATTAAAAGGCCAATAAATCATGTCACACTTTGCCAAATGACTCTGAGCAGTGAAGAGAGTGAGCACAGTCCTACTTTGACCCTCCAAACTCTTTCATTTGCTGCTCTCCATCAGTCGTGTTTCTTTGTTGCAGAGTTGTTGTTTTTAGAGAAACCTGTTTTATTTGTGACGGTGTCTGAGGGCTGAGGTTGTGTAATTTTGTGCACAGACGTGTCAGCACATGTGAATGTGCCTGACCTCATCCTGGTAAGTATAAACTCCACATTCTACAGGCTGTAAACTCATGTGTTTACGTCTCTGTTTACCTCTCTGATTGCTGTGATTAGGTAACCATGGTTACCCTCCACAGCTTTGCCAAAGACATTTGATGTGCTGCAGACCCCGTCCTTTTGTGCAGATTGGATGTTTTTGACATGTGGTCCTAAGATTGTCTGTTTTTAGATTTTAAAGTGACCGGGTTGGTTGATTGTATTGTAGCTGTTTTGCACAAAGACATGTAAGTAACATTTTAGAATACGAAACAGAAATATCCATATTTGGCAGTCCAACAGAGAGTGATGTCTATATGTGGGTCAGCTTTATGGTATAGTCAGTGGGAGTGAGAAAAGAAAAAAAATGAAAGTGCAGGAAACGTTAGTTAAAGTTCACTATGAGGGAAGCAGAAATCTCAGAATATCATTTCTGCTTTTTCAGATGTTTTTCTGATGAATTTCTCAGAAGAGGACCTTCAGCTGGCACTGGGCCTTTTGCAGCTCAGTGTTTGGACAGAAAGCCCTTATCACTTCTCCCAGCCTCTGTTGAAGAGAAGCACCAGGCAAAAACAGTTGGTACTTTTTAACACAAAAACTCTTTTTCGTGTGTCAGAGTAAATTTTCTGCATGACAGGTATTTTGAGCTTTGTATCAAATTCAATTTATCCAGGTCTAAAATGGAGTATTATACATATATGTAATTTACCAATGTATAAAACTGTGTGAGTCATTTGGCTAAAGATTAGCCTGAATAGCAAAGCTATCAACATATTTTCCAAAATGTTGGCATTGGGGCAAAGTGAGCCTCATGTTGTGGGTAATTTGAGCCGTTGGTTCCTTTTAGACCACCAAGAGTTTTAAAAGTGATATTAATGTACTGAATCATAAAATACTTTTTAATGTTATGTTAACAAACTGACTTCACTGATCAAATGTTAAACAGTAGAAAATCTTGTCAAGACTGAACAAGAGTAAAACCGACTAAGGCTCAACACCCTGCTGAGATAGAGAAAACAATGAAGGAAGTCATGTTTAAGAAGTCGATCAGATCCATTTGCAAAGAAGTGAAATACTGACAGGTCGACCCTGCAGAGGTAAATGAGGAAGAGGGATGTTTAAACTTGCTTGTTTTAGCAAGTCTGAACTTGTAAAAACTTTAAATCATACGAGTAAATGTAACTTTTCTAGAAGGAATCAGGAGAGAGTCAGCAGGGCTCGCTTGTGGATGCCTCCAAAGGGAGGTTGAGTTTTCACAATTTTTATCCTTGGCAGGTAGTTTTCAAAAAGATGTGCCTTTAGTGACCTCACATGCAGAAGGGCAAGAATCCTTTCCATCCAGCTCTTTATTTCTATCACTGGTTTTTATCTCCACAAACTTTACCCAAACACATTGTGCGCACGTGTGAGTTCATCCATTGAGCTGAGTGTTATTAATGGATTACAGCTTCATCCTCATCAGTAACTTTTATTTAAGACCAAAACCAGAACTTTGGACTAAGAAGAATAAATATAAAAGCAAAAAAAGAATGAGAAAATACTGTGTACCAACTGACACTAAAAGAAACTATGGAGCAAGTGAAAAAAAGTGTTGTTACTGATGGTCTTGTTCACTTTTTACATTAATAGAGATGTAGCGGTTAAAGTGGTAAACCGGGGTAAAATTTCCCACAGTAATCATTACCGTGTCCTATTAAAATTCCCATGTTTGATCTCCACACTGTGTCAATAACTCACGGTGATGCTGCTGTTTGACTGTAAAAGCCTGAACTATGTGTGTCTGCCCTTCGATGAAGCAGCTAGAGCCTCGCAAAATGGCAAAAGTCTAAAGTCTGGTCGAAGTTTGGATTTCAAAGGATGTCGAGGGTAAACAGTGATGACCGTCACCCTGTCTAAAACACCAAGCTGAAAGACAATAATGTGCATGATTAAAACTGCTGTAACTCCTCAAGTAAATGAGCAGAGAGAAAGAGAGAGGATTCAGAGAGCCATACCTGAGTGAATTATAGGAGGTTTATCAGGATTTTCTGTGTTAATAATGTGTAAAGGTTGTAAATAACAGCATAAGTATCAATCTGGAGTGTGGTCTTGCTGTTCTTTCTTGGTTTATTTGCAGTATTTTGCTGTATTTCATCGTAAAAGATCATCTTTTTCCGTCATAGTTTGTGTTTTATGGATTTAATCAATCATAATTTGGAAATATTAAAGGAGGAGATGTCGAGGAGATCTGCCATGGAAAGGGGAGACCAGAGGAGAGTCATGAAGGGGGTTAACTGCCTCAGGGACTAATGTAGTAAAACAAAAAATAAATAAATATAAAGGCCTGGACATGGTCTAATATAACGAGCTGTAACATGGACACTAATGCTGCAGGCAAACTAAAATGTGAGTGTTTGTAAAACAGGTTACATTTATTTTTGGCTGTCTCAAAACTTTGAACATGTTCATTTATAATTGTTTATGAAGAGAAACCTGTTTAAAGTTCAAATTAGTTTTTTCTTTTCTTGTAATTACTCACAGTTTAAGCATTAATAACATAATAATGACAAATACTTGCCAGAGTTGTTTACTTTTATTTGCAGTGGCGATTGCTCTAAGACTGCAAGGGAAGCTCAGCTTCCCCTAAAATGTCCCCAAAAAAGTGGTGATATGTCCTGCTGTGTGTACATTTCATTGACTAAATATGCTCTAGAATACCTTCATCTTTTGTTCAGAATCAGCTACTTATCACAGGTAACTGGAGCGACTTCCTTCTCATTCATCCCCGCAGCGTCTCAGCGCTTTAACACAGTCGGACGCTGAGCGTCTTCTGACTTCGATGGGGAAGCGTAGAGTGGGTTGTTCCACTGTGGAAACTGGACGGTCATTGGATAAATGCTGGGCTTTGTCCCGCCCATCGGATGCTCAGCGTCTCTGGGGGTCTATGAGGCAGTGGGCTGGCCTGGACGCTCGGCTTCTGCATGGTGATTGGATGATCTATCTGAGGCCGAATCCCTCTTTGATTGACAGTGAAATGAGCCAATCAGCGATCTTGAAGTATAACCCTCCACCGGAGCATCTTCTAAGTTTTACATTCAGTTGTTCTGGAGAGGAGCTTCTCCTGTTTAAAGAGGCTCAAGTCTTACACCCACAACACAATGGGCCAAGGCCGTTTAAGCAGTCTAGCTCTGCTGGCCATTGAGAGAACACTGGTAAAATCCCTGGAAAGACACCTAGTTGGTATGACAGGGTCACAGATCATTTTCTTGAAAAGGAACAGAGGGTAGGATTCACATTTAAATGAATAAACAAATTTATGATGTAGGCTGGAAAAAAATGAGCTTCCCCTCCTTGACTGACCAGCAGCCGCCACTGTTTATTTCTAATGAAAAAAGTTTGAACAGATTTACTTATAGGACATTTCCAGACGCAGTTATTGACAAAAAGACAAAAGAACTGTTAAATTTATAATAATAAAGGGGTTAAATGATTTCAAGACTGTGTTAAAGTACTTTTCAGCATTTTGAGCACACTGCAACGTTAACCCAATAATAATGATAACCATGATAATTTTGGTCACAATAACCGTGATATGAAATTTTCATACCGTTAGATCCCTATGTAACATTAAAAAGTTATGTCATTTTTGGTTTTAGTGTGTTTGATATCTCGCTGAGAAACATTTTCACCTTGAAAGTGAGCAAATATGTTGAAGCAGCCAGAACAGATCACTAACGACTGGGAGAAGATAACTTGTGTTTTTATGAAAGTTTAAAGGCCTCTGAAGGAATAAAGCTGTTCGGTGAATTTAGTACGAAGCTGTTTTAAAATTCCCAACCTACACTTTGGTCGAAACATGGCTCATAAATGAGGGGCCTGTAAATTAAATCATTTCTCCACAGTCATGGAATGAGCTCACAGTGTCTCCAAAGAAGCCGGAGAGCCTCCAAAACATGTGGCTCAGTGATCTAAGAGCAGTCCAAGGCTTTCCGTCAGAGGAACAAACCCGAGTGCTTTACAAGTTTTACTATCAAGCAGCCAGAAACCCTTAAATCCAGCAGTCAGAGACGAGTCCGCGTGTCGTCCTACACGAGCATTAAAACAGTATCTGTCTGCAGGCCTTTACACGGTGCGTCGACTCCTCACAGAGCCGCATTGTTCAGCTCAGGATGTGATGTGAAAGACATCACTGCAGAGCCAAGGCGGGCGTCCATGTTTCCATCCTCACTGGAGATTTATGAAACCTGCACTCCTGTGACTTATCAGCAGTGTTCGGACCATTTCTCTAGAAAGAAACCGACAATATTATCCTGCACTTGACCCACTGCAGGACTTGCACAACAGATTAAAGGGAGAGAAAAACAGCCTGCGGGGTTGAAGGCAGCCTCCTGAATCTCAGCAGAGCGTCTCGGTGGTGTCAGTAAACCTGCAGAGAGGTTTCATCATGATTTGGATGGATATGGTGGAAATGTTTGTCCTCCTGAGCTCTGAGCTGCAGTGAACTAACTGCTTTGAAAGAAGTGATGGCAAAATAACATCAGTCTGAAAACAGGAATGCAGGTGAAGAATTTGCATAAATTGTTTTTGTCAGCAGTAAATCTCCTAAAGACTCTGGTGCTGCAGAGGTTTCAGACTCTGTATTCAGATTCAGGAAGTATTTAGATTTAGTCTGTCAGGTTATAATCATTGCTTGATTGTGATGGACAGCAGTGTCTTCTGCTGTGTGGTTTCTCTTTTTCCCATGAACAGAAGAGAAGGGTTATCCATCTCGAGGGGGTGATTCTAGCAGCACCTCCTCTGCTAAACCAACCCCCAAGTACATTTTTAGCAAACCCTCTGAGGCTGCAGGTCTTAGGCCATGTCCACACGTAGGCGGGAATCGTCAAAAACACATTTTTGTCCTTCTGTCCATGTGGAAACAACATTTCAAGTCACTGAAACACCTGCCAAGGTGAAGATCTCTAAAAACAGAGAGAAGTGCATGTAATGGCCCTTTTATTTGTGTTTATGTCCGTGGGTTTGTGTGTAGGACAATAATTAATCCACAAGAGGGTGTAATTGCATTGTGGGTCATTGATGAGTGAGGCAGGAACCTTTGTGACATCAGGTGATGTCTGACGGGGTGGAGCACAAATGGTTTCTGACCACAACACCTGAGACACTCTGAGACGTCACTTTGTGAAGTTTGTTTTTTGGTGATTTGTGGATTGTAATAATAATATTAATAATTGTATTGGTCCTCGCCCGGGAGAGGATGGAGTGCTCTATCCGGGTCGGGGATGAGATTCTACCCCGAGTAGAGGAGTTTAAGTTCCTCGGGGTCTTGTTCATGAGCGGAGGAAGGGTGGATCGGGAGATCGATAGGTGGATCGGGAGATCGATAGGTGGATCGGTGCGGCGTCAGCAGTAATGCGACTCTGCACCGGTCTGTCGTGGTAAAAAGGGAACTGAGCCATAAGGCAAAGCTCTTGATTTACCGGTCGATCTTCACCCCTATCCTCATATACGGTCACGAGCTTTGGGTCGTGACCGAGAAAACGAGATCGCGAGTACAAGTGGCCGAAATGGACTTCCTTCGCAGGGTGTCTGGGCTCTCCCTCAGAGATAGGGTGAGAAGTTCAGTCATTCAGGAGGAGCTCGGAGTAGAGCCACTGCTCCTACGCGTTGAGAGGAGCCAGATGAGGTGGCTGGGGCATCTGGTCAGGATGCCTCCTGGACGCCTCCCTGGTGAGGTGTTCGGGCACGTCCCACCGGTAGGCGGCCCCGTGGTAGACCCAGGACACGCTGGAGAGACTATGTCTCTCAGCTGGCCTGGGAACGCCTCGGGATCCCCCGGGAAGAGCTGGACGAGGTGGCCAGGGAGAGGGAAGTCTGGGCTTCACTGCTGAGGCTGCTGCCCCCGTGACCCGACCATGGATAACATACGGTACGGTAATTTTATTTATATAGCACTTTTAAAAACATAGTTTACAAAGTGCTTTGACAAGCATTCAGCACAAAATAATAAAACACAAACAAACAATGAGCACAATGAAGTAAAAACAAAAAGCACAGCTTAAATCAAGACTAACAGAAAGACACAACGGTAAAAAGACACGAGGTGAAAAGACAGAGGGGCGACGGTTGATACTGTGTTAATACTCCAGATTTCTTACTGAAGGCCCTTTTCATACTTTATAGGAACCCAGACAATACAAGAACCATGCAGCATAAAAAGAGACCATGAGGACCAAACATAAAAACATAAACTTAGCAAGAATAGGAAACACAGTAAAAAAGGGATGAAAGCAGAAATCAGGTCAGAAAATATAAAAAGATGAAATGAACAATGATGATAAAATTACAAAATAATAAAAATAAGTGTCGATGATAAAATACAGAAATAAACATGAGCAAGAGATAAGACAATTCAAAAGGTGTAAAAATAATCTATAAGAGTGTAAAAAGGTGAATCATTAATAAGATAAAATCATAATTAATAGCACATAATAGTATTAATAAATTAACAAAAAGGAGTAAAAGAAGGTAAAGCAAAACAAACAGTAAAGCCAAAATAAGATAGAGATAAAAGACATTAAAAGACATTAAAAGACAGGAAAAGACGGTAAAAGACAGTAATAGACGGCATCACATAAAAGCAAGTCTGTAAAAAAGATTGTTTACTTTTACTCAACTAGATGAGCAAATAAAAGAAAATAATTCAACAAGTCACAAAGCAGGACTTCACTTTACTTCAAATCACAGTATAGGTGTACAAGGCGAGCACGTCAGTCCCTTAGCCCGTTGGCAGCTTTAAGCGTTGGTCTTAGTTACACTACAGGTCAAAACCATACCATGCTGTGGTAGGGCTGCCACCTTATACTGATATTATATTTTATTATTTAATCTTTAGTTTACCAGGTTTATCCCATTGAGGTTGAAACCTCTTTCTCAAGGGAGACCTGGGCAAGACAGGCAGCTAGTGTTGTGCTCAAGACCACTCTATCCGAGACCAAGACTTGCCCGAGACCAAAATGCACCGAGACCAAGACAAGACCAAGACCATCAAAATCTATTTTAAAAACCATGATAAGGTTGAAAAGTTATGTGGGTTGTCCCTCAGTCACAACACCGGAAAGGTTGAAGTCATCACAGGAGAAACTAGAAAGCACTCGGAGAGGGAAGACCTCCGCCAGCTCCACAGTCCTCAGCCATATTGTCATTTTGACCATAAATATTACTCCTACCTTTATTTCATCAAAATATTTAGATTCCTTGACCATGAAAACATACCATTAGCAATTGGATTCATAATGATATCTATTTTAGTTCAGTTCAGAGTTATTTTGTTCAAAGACGGACGGACAGACGGACGAACAGACAGACGGACGGACAGACGGACGGACGGACAAACTCTCCCGAAAACATAACCTCCTTGGCGGATGTAATAACACATGAATTAAAGCTTTTTGTTATTTTACCGAGTGTTCCTCCTTATTCACATTAATGAAGCTGAAGAACAGCAGATCAGTGCTGGTCTTGATTGGTCTTGATGGAAAATCCAGAGTCCGGCCAGTTTGAGACTGAGACAAGACCGAGTAAAAATGCGCTCCAGTTCAAGACAAGACCAAGACCTTCAAAATGTGGTCTCGAGACCAAGACTTGAGTAGCATAACACTACAAGCATCTGCATAAAACCCCACAGTTAAAGACGGAATAGCTTAGCTAAAAATATCGGCATCTTTTAGGATCTAATTCCATGTCTGTCATTCCAGTCTGATGGTGCAGAGTACCCAAACACCCTTTTCCCAATCTCTGCGTTTAGGACAGAAAGCATGATAAGGTCCTGTGAATGCAAGGAATACTGTCCGATACTTCTTTGAAAGATAAAGACATAAATAGAAGGGAAGCATACCAAGAACTGCCTTATAAATGAAAGTGTACTAGTTTATTACCCTACAGGTCACCAAAGCGAAGAGTCAGAGATTTATAATTCGTAATGAATACGGGTGGGAGAAAAAATAGATTCACGTAATTATCAGGACTTTTTGTTTGATGATTTTCAAATAGTTTTTTTTTTTTTTTGTTCAAAAATGGATTTTTCTCCAAATGTAAATGCTTTATTTTAGTCTGTGTTAATAAGCCACTTTTATGATTTCCAGTCCAGCCTTTTAAAGAGAGAGTATAAACAGCTGGTTAAAATATATTGCTGAATAAATCCTAAAAACAGACCCACATGTGATGTGTATTTTTCCTGATATAGTCTGTAGGCATCATCATTGTTCATCTTTTCCTCTGGTGTTAAAAAAGCTAACTAAAGACTGCAAAAATCAGCAATATCGTAGAATTTAAATTGAATAGGCACCTAAAAAAATCATAAAAAATTGATGAACCTCAATGATGCATGGCAGGCAGTATCAACCTTATGAAGACACTGTGCAGAGGCGTGCATGTACAAAAGATCACCATAATCTAAAACAGGTAAAGTTGCAGTGACAAGTTTCTTTTTTATTTGAATATCAGTTTGAAATCAAAATTCACCCTCAAACTGCAGCACCAGTGAACTAAACCACCTGATCCAACAGTGACGCTACCATCCATCGCTGCATTGAGCCCTAAAAGAAGGAGATACACCCTGAGAAAATGGGAGATGGGCAAAGCCACTGAAAACATGAGGAGCATCTTGTCGAAGAGCTCTGGGCTCCACACCGTCGATGGCAAATAAACAACATAACAGGGCTGTGGGTTGACAATCTGCAAAGCATCTAACCAGCTATTATCCTTGGCTAATCTCTTGGCCCATTTGTCAGCCTTTCACCTGAATGTTGTGTTGCTTCTGGACTCTTGACAAGCTGGCATAGTCTTCCTGTCACTCCATCAATCTGATGCTGCCGTAAAAACACTCGAACAATAAAATGCTGCTGATGTTTTGGACAAGAGACGGTGTTACTGTTTCACAAGTGACCGTGTGGACTGGTGACTCTTGCCTGACATGGTTACTGCTATTGTTGAAACTATAAGAAACTTTTATCTCATTAAAAGAAACCTGCTGTCACCAGTTAAAGGTGTAGTCAGCGATGTGGGAGAAAAAGAGTGGAGAGGTTGTTTATAAACAAATTTAGACCCGCCTCTCCCTTCATACCTCACCCCTGTCTTCACCCCCGAAAGTTGATGGACGTGCATCGTCATGGAAATGGCCGTAGAAACTGCGTAGCTGACCAACGTTGCTAAGGTAACCCAGACTCGTCAGACAACTCGACTGCCATTATTGATAACATCACAACAACAGAACATTCTGGCAGATTAGACAATAAGATGAATGCCCGACGGCTGTTACTGTTATGTGAAGCACCACAAAGCTAATGTTGCTAACCTATCCAGCAGAAAGACGGCGACATCTGCGTCCGTTTTCAGGTCTTTCAGTTCACGGAGTTCCCTCCACCGTCGGAAAGCAACACAAATGTTGCCCCTTGTCTTCGCTCTTTCATGGTCATAGCCCTTCTTTTTCTCTTTTCACTCCTCTGACCTTTTTCTTTTGGGCTGTTTGATTGGAACCCATGAAAATAAAACTGCTATTGGTCAGAGACTGTAAAAAAAAGAAGTGAACATAAGGGACGTTAATCAAAGTAATGGACAATGATTAAACATCCTTGTGGAATTTTTTTCATTTTCATGTGGACGAAGATGTTTTCATGTCGCTCGGTCACTTGTGTCTTACATCTCTTTTGGGAGAAGAACATCTGGATCATCCTGTTGACTGGCTCCAGATATTGATGATGGGTGGAATAACTGAACAATAGCTGCAAATTTAACGAGCTGAGGAGTGACTGCTCCATCAGGACATCCTGTTGTGTAATAGTGTTCGATCCGAACCGAGCTGTGGTGTCATGACTCTGATTTTTCCATCTGCACGACTCAGACAGACAACCGGCTGCTCAGGTTCAGGCCCCGGATGGGAAAAAACTGAACCTTTAAAGAGAAACACAAGAGGCTAAGTGGGAAAAACGACATTGTTACAAGGAATGTAATGTGGAATAGTCATTAATAGTGACTGTTTGTACCTGAATATTTCCTTCTTGTTTTCAAGTTAAGTGTATGTATGTAACACTGCATTTGACATATTTCAAAAACAATAAAATGGAAACCTTGTGGTTTTGATTAATACTCTGATATTCATCAAATAATGATCACATTTGGATTTAAGTTAATCAAACTTCTATACAGTCCATAGATATTACATGCAGGTTTCATATTTTTTATGAATATTTATGTTATATGTACATACATGTAAGTATGTTTGTGTATTTTATAGAGGTAAAAATTTTATTTACGTAGATGTTTATGTGGTTATGCATATTATTTATGTCTATATTGATACCAATGTTTATATTTTTTATTAGATATATATTTTGTAGTGTATATGTGTATTGTCATATTGATATGGGTTTTATTTTGTAGTCTACATATGTATTATATATTTGCATAGATATTAAACCGGAATACGTTATCATATGACCCATGAGAAACAATAATGATGATAGGGATTCAAAAGTATTTACGTCTTCCTACTCAGTACTCATATTTCAGATCTTAATATCGATTTTTTTGTAAAAACAAAAAGTCATATTTTATCAGGGTTAAAAATAAAATACAACTTATAAAGATGTAAGAACAGATTTTTGTGTTCATGCAGTCTGTTAGTTCAGAAAATGACAAGAGAATTATTTTCTGTCCGCCTATATCCGTAGAAAGACTAGGTGTCATGCATGCAGTGTTAAATATATTTCTGTAAAGTAAAACAAGAATAATTTCTTTGCATCATTAAATTAAGTGACTTGATGCACTCTGTTTCAAGTTAAGTGTATGTATGTAACACAACATTTTACATATTTCAAAAACAATAAAATGGAAACTTTGTAGTTTTGATTAATCCTGTGATTTCCATAAAAACGTCTCTAGTTTTTTCTTAGTTAACTGTAGAATATTGCAAATATCACAATATTGTGATATATCGTAATATTATCGTATCGTGATATGTATCGTATCATGAGGTTCTTGCCAATACTCACCTCTAATAAATACTTTATTTTACTTTATTTTTTGTGGTATTTCCCTATTTTAATTTCTTTGAATTCACGTTTGGAATAAATACAAATTCAATTCAATTAAATAAAAAAAAACTCATGTCTAGCAATGACTCGCCTTTATTTGCTGTCAGTGTGCGCTGTGGTATTTGACTAACCCACCTTTGACGTTTAACCCTTTAGGTCAGGAAAGCAGCATGTACTGTGACCTTCAGGGTCTTGACAGGTCATTTTAACAGAGAGGTTACTACCCAGGCAGTTCACAAGAATTTAAAGTGGATTTCACACCCACAGCTTGATTGTTTATAGAGTATTATGAATCTGTATTTACTTTGGACCGTTTCATCAGCTGTATTTTGAAGCAGGTTAAGTCACACAAAAGACCAAGGCTCGCTTTATGTCTACATTTATGTAAATGGGAGGGAAGGCTAATCTACCTACATAACAACTCTGATTAATAGCAGAGATTAAATGTCCTATGTTATATAATATAGATGACCATATTTATTAATGTGTGACCCGCCTTAGCCTTAGCCACAGAGACTGGCAGGTTTAATGCCAGAGGAAGACAGAGTGTGTTTGTTGTGTAACGCTGGGATATCTGGGAATGAGATTCATTTTATGTTTTACTGTCCAATTTTATAATGAACTAAGGGATTTATTTTTAAGAAAAATGTCTTTGATTAATGTTGACTTTTTTGGTTCTGTTTCAAAAGGAGCTTTTGCTTTAGCAGATTTGATTTGCAAAGCTTGGAGAAAAAGTCAGAGTGTTTAATAGTGAGCTGAGAAAAGATCATGCAACTTGGTAACTGTTGTGAATTTATATCTTGGTAACACTGCAGCTGTATTTCTGGTGTCTTGTAAACCCATGAGGGCACTAAAATGTGCAAGACACAGAAAAAATAAAAAATATCTACAGACCTGATCAAAATCTTCAGACCAGTTAAAAAATTGCTAGAATATGGATTTTGCACATTTGGACCTTAATGAGGTTTTAAATAGAGCTACAATATGCAAAAGCAAGAAGGGGGAGTGTGACAAAAAGCACTTTGAAAAAGTAATTTATTGAAAACAAAAAAGGAAACTGAAATAGGCTGTTTATCAGCTGATCAAAAGTTTGAGACCATCGCTCAAAAAGTTACAAAAAACTCCAGACCAGAACAAAAATGTTTCTCAGTAGGACTCAGTCATGAGTAGCTCCACTGTTCGTCTTATTCACTTCAAAAATTTGTTGGGGCATGCTTGATGTGAGTGTTTCCAGGAAGCTTTTGGGAACATTGCTCCAAGTGGTTAAGATGGCTTCATGAAGGGCATCAACTGTCTGAACTGATGGCCATCTTTATAAACTTCCCTTGACCTCCATCCCCAAATGTTCTCTATGGGATTTAAATCAGGGGAACATGCGGGATGGTCCAAAAGAGTGATGTTATTCTCCCTGAAGAAGTCCTTGGTCAAGCGAGCATTGTGAACTGCAGCGTTGTCCTGTTGAAAAACCCAGCTGTTACCACACAGACAGGGCCCTCAGTCATGAGGATGCCCTCTGCAACATCTGCACGTCAGCCGTTTGACGACCCTGCACCACCTGAAGCTCCAGTGTTCACTGAATGAAAAAGCACCCAGATCATGATGGACCCCCCTCCACTGTGCCGGGTAGAAAACATCTCAGGTGGGATCTCCTTGTCATGCCAGTAACGTTGAAGCCATCTGGACCGTCAAGGTTACATTTTTTCTATCAGAGAATAAAACTTTTTTCCACCTTTCAATGTCCCATGTTTGATGCTCCAAAGTCTAAATGGGCAGTGTTGTAGCGTTGAAGGAGACGAGGTCTTTGAATTTGTTTTTTGTTTTTTAAACCCTTTTCCCACAGATACTGTCTGATGGTTATTGCGCTGCAGTTGGCACCAGTAAGGGCCTTAATTTGGGTTGAGGACCGCCCTGTGTCTTGACAGACAGCCAATCAGATCCTCCAGCTCAGTGCAGGTGTAATTTTTTTGGATCTACCACTTGACTTTTTTGTTCCATAATGCTCAGGATATTTCAAAAAATGTGGAATGACTGTCTTACTGCGTCCAACCTCAGCAACAATGGCACGATGCGAGAGGCCTTGCTTATGCAGCTCGATGATCCGACCACGTTCAAGAAGAGAAAGCTTCTTAGCTTTAGCCATCAGGAGGGCATGACCGTGTGAATGCCTGACAGAAAATGAACATTTTGAGCAGATTTTGGCTTTAATAGCCTGTGGTCTTAAACTTTTGATCAGCTGATAAACAGCCTATTTCAGTTTACTTGTTGTTTTCAATGAATTACTTTTTCAAAGTGCTTTTTGTCACACTCCCCCTTTTTGCTTTTGCATATTGTAGCTCTATTTAAAACCTCATGAAGGTCCAAATGTGCAAAATGCATATTCCAGCAATTTTTCAACTGGTCTTAAGATTTTGATCAGGTCTGTATCTATGATGCAAGCGTAAAACTGTGCTGGAAGAACGGGGGCTTTTAATGCTCACTGTGTCTACACAAACCATAGAGAACATCAGATTGCATGGCAAATGATTTCAACATACCACATGTGAAAGTGTCCACGGATAAACTGTTAGTGATGCAGAAAGGTAGAGAGCAGCTTTGGAAAGTCTGCGTTTGGGAGAGGATAAACTCTGTGAACTAAACAAGTTGTTTGTGCCAAAACAGGGACCTATTTTTGTGATCATAGATCGTATACCGCCTGTATCAGAGTATCTCGCTCAAATATCAGAGATCAGAGGAGGTGCGATGCTAAGACATTTGGGGAATCGTTTTCATGTTGCTAAATTATGAATTGAAATTGGCTTTGTTTGTGATTCCTGGTTGATTATGGAGCATTAGTTTGTTATTTTGCTTTGCCTTTATCAATACAACAGACAGATCTGCTGTCCAATACTGAAAATTTAAGAGATCTAGTATATTGTCTTCCCATCCACTTGATGGCCTGTTTTTATGTTTTCTTTTAGCGTTCATGCTGTTTGTAGGTTTTGTTGTGACCCAAACAGATAAACAGCTGTGTCCAATCACCAGTGGTATCTAAAGCACTCTGCAGTGTGAGGCTGGAGAAGCAGTTTGTTAAATAAAGCACTTTGTGCTCACTGTGGGTAAAAACAGAGAACACTATGTTCTTTATAGAGTGGGCTTGACATGAGTGCCAATTAAAGCCAGTTATATCGTGTCTGGGTCACTGACCTGTATGTGAAGCGTAGTGGTATTAAAATCAGTCTGGAGGCCCCCTCCTGTCAGGGTCTGGGCCCCAACCACTCAAGCTGAAAACATATCATACATTCCTCTGTTTCATTGAAATCACAGTCCTGTCAATCTGAAGAGGTGTAATTCTATAAAACTGATGATGCGTGAGACAGGACTTCTGTTTCAACAGTGTTGAGCTTCGAAGATCATCCATGGAGGTGCAGTAACTGCTGAATGAATCAATAGCACCATCTGCTGGAGAGTTTAGCTGGTTAACTTAATATATCAGTTCTGTGTGGATGTATCTGAAATATAGAGCCCCTCATTTTACTCACTGAAGCACCCGAGTCACCCACAGGTGCATTCATAAAATCTAAACATGGCTTCATCCTTAAATGATTATTTATTTAAATTTCTAAGGCAGCAGTGGGAAGAGCTGCTTCCTCATTGTTTGCATTTAAAGGTTTACTCTTGTTTCTTTATGTAGCTTGACATGCTTTAAATGTGCTGATTGTGTTTACAATGGCTAACCTAAAGAGGCTGAATGATGTGATCAAAAGCGCTTCTATATTTGGATAAAAAGGCAACATAGAAACATATTAGTGATTATTTATTTGTAAAACTCTGCAGTAGCTTTAAAGAGGGTTTGGCACTTAGTGTAGTTTCTTGTTTTGAGTCCTTATCATCAGATACTCAAACAAAACAGAAAAACTGTAGAAGAAGACGTCCTTGTGAATATCAGCCTTGTCATAGTCGATCAGACTTAAACAACAGTTCACCAAGAGGTCAAGAGGTGACGCTGAAGCTGAGTAGATCCAGAGCGCCCTCTGCTGGACGATAGAGCACATGGTATTGAGAGGCCTGCATCACCGGCCTGAGTGTCTGCAATATTTTTATCAATTTATTCATTTTGTGGAGCTAAATACCTTTAATATATTAAATATCTTTATGTATACATTTAGGACTAAATATTGATTCATTTTCTATCTTATATTTCTTCTTTCTACCTTTAAATTCTTCAATATTTATCTTTTACTGTCTTATTTTTATCAATTTTTGTCTTTGATGCTCCTAATGTCTTCATGTTTTGTTGTTAACTCTGTAAAGCTCTCTACATTGCTGCCCAGCCTTCTTAAGTTGTGAATACAACCAATTACGATCATCCTGCTCACAACATGTATAAAAAAAGAATTTCCCATCTTTAAAAGCATGTGGAAATATTTTAGGAAATGTTTGTGATCAGCTGTAATAAATGTATAACTTGGATTTAGTCATTTGAGAAAAACGAAACAACCAAAAGCACAGTTTTGCACACAGTGCTTTTTAAAGCTGTTTTATTTCAGGAGCTTCAGGGTGAGAGCTTTTGACCCTTAGAACGAAGGCAGTATTAAGTAAATAACCACACAAAGGTTTATAGCTCTGAGCTGTAAAGCATTTAAAAGATAAAGTTAATAGGTCACAGTGAGTTAGAGCTGATGAAAAGAAGATCATAAATCAAATCAAACACAACATAAGTAGGGGAAAAACAAGGGTGATTTCAGGTCGTACAAACACAGTGGTGTTGGCTTGGTGCAGTAAATCTGAACACTTTAAACCATGAAAGGAAATAAAACAAGTAAAAATGAATTCATAAAGTAATAGGGTTATACTTATTTCCTTGAATTTATCATTATTAACTAAATAACCTTAAAGATGCTTTGAGGAGTTTCTAAGTAATTACAAAAAAGTCTCCCTTTTAGATATCTGCCTGATGGAAATACACACTTTAAGACGAGTTCTATAGCATCAAAATAGGTTATCTATAAATGCTATCCCTTAGCTTCACAGTCGGGTCGAACAGGGCTGGACTGGCCTGGATACTCAACTTCAGGAACAAGACAATTAAAACTAGAGCAAATTTATATTATTCAGACACGTCTTAGAACACCGGGCTGTAAGTAGCCATATATAGCCGGCTACAAAACTACGATACTAAGTTTTCCAAAAATTGCTTGTTGTCACACATCAAAAACTACCGCTACGTAACTAGAAAGAGATACATTACCTCGTGGCTTTGCATCCTGTAAGTTGTTGAAAAAAGAAATTGTAAAGCAATGCAGAGTTCTGAGGAAGGTCCGAGCTGCATTCATTAGCATCACAACAAACACACGCTTTGGCTTGGGTCACGTCTTTACGACAGTCGCCGCGCGTGCTCATGGGTAGCAGAGTCTTTATGTCACTGGAAATAGATGCTCCTCATAGCACCTTTAATCGAAACAGAGCTCTAGCATGTTTATGCACGTATGCTTCGTACAAGCTCATACTGAAATAAACGTCCAGTCCCAGCATGGTTCAGTATGGATACGTACACCATTACACCCTAAATAACAAGATGTCATAGCCAAATGGTTGCTGAGAAATGGAGGCAGTTTGGTGAAACTATGTTTTATATTTTTGTGCATACAGGCAGCTTTCCTCTGCCTCAGATCTCTTTCCTATCCTAAAAGTCTGATTTAGTCTTGATTGGTGTGTAACTCTGTCCTGTCTCTATGTGGCCTTTAAGATCTGAAGAAGGTTAGTCTCTGCAAACTCTTCTTCTTTTGGTCTTTGCTAAAAACCTTTACCACAGCTCCCACAGACGTTTGCTCTCAGGGCTTCAATACAAAAGTGTTGCGTGTCTATTTGTTCTTAGTTTTGCAAAACACTGAATGCTCCAAATGACAAGAGGGCCTTCAAAATGAAGTTTTTCAGGTTTATGATAAATTCATCTCCTATCACATCCCTGTAATCTTACACACTGCATGCATACATTCCTAGAAACCAAAGCTGTCACTCATTCGCACCAGTACTTTTCCTTGTGGTCGTCTTGTGTCTGGTGATAAAGACAAAGAAGTTCACGTGGAATGGGGTGAGAGGCCAACATTCTCATGACAGAAGTGTTGCATAGGGGACTGCTGATAAAGAGCTTATCCTCCGCTGTTTCCTACACCAGGTCTCATGATCCCGAGGCACGGCGTGGAAATAATAAACCTCGAGACGTTTACCGCTGCGTCTGTTACACCACAGTGTTCACGCTGGGAGGACATGGCTGGACAGACGATAAAGACAATAGGCAACAAAATGAGCACTTTTATACAGTAAAATCTTAAAATCACAGCAAAGTACTAAACAGGACAGAGTGTTTGTTTACCTAATTAGAAAAAAATCAATAATCAGTCATTTTCCCCTTACACACAGCCATATGTTCATTTACAGCCATTATTATTTTATATTATCACTATGGCCCAACTGATAAGGACTTTTTAAAGCCGATGCTGATACTGATAATTACCAATTACTGATTAATCAGCCGAGTAATTTAGAAAATATATATGAATTTTGGTCCCAAAACACTTAAAACAATGAATTTATGAATTACGTGCAGAACATTTTACTGTTTTACAATACTTTGTCCCTAAAAGAAAAGAAAAAAGCAGAAAAGCATTAAACCTCTGGGAAATTAATTCTAAACCCTTGAAAAGAGTCACTAGTTATCTTGTACCTCTTATTTATGAAAATAATAAGGAAGTAGGTTATAGAACAGGTGGAACAACTTTTAAAAAGTTGTACACAGGTCATTGTGAGAGGGAAGCAGCAACATTCTTTTCTTAAGCCTCTTTTATTTTTCTACTCTGGAACTTTCAAAATAACTTAAAGTACAAAATAAAATCGTGGGCAAAACTGCAGTCAAGGACTGTAAAATAAAATAAATTACCTTATTTAAAATGCAAATCAAAAGATGAATTTTGAACTCTATCTTGTCACATCTGCATTTAAGTCCCAGAGCCCTCATTGGTGCATCAGAAGTAGGTTTAAGTGCAGGTAGAAACACTTTTTTATTGTAAACACGAGGTAACGTGTGAGGATATCTAAATATTTTGTGGGACACTGCACATACTTCACAAAAGTTCCAATATATGATGAAGGCTGCCCTGTGGTGAGCCCCCCACAGCCGGCTGATGATGTTGTAGAGCCATGCTAACGCTAGCATTATTAGCTACATAGCTAGTTAGCTCAACTGCAACGTTGGTGACGAGCAGGTGAAGCCAGGTTTCCGTGATAATCATTACAGAACAGTCATGAATAAACTGATCCCCTGCCATCAGGAGGTACAGTTTGTCAGTTTTTGAACGACAGGTGTGTCATTGGTCAGGAGATGCCAGTCTGTGCGGACTTGCAGGCAAAATCAACATTCAGCAACTCCGTGTGAGTGTAGGTGAGTTTTGCTCCATACAGATTATACACTCCATCATCCACACACAGCATCAGTACAGAGCTCAGAGCTGCTACAACAACGTGTGCCGCCATCTTTCACAACATCATCATTCTGCACAGCTTAGACACCAAACAGCGTTTACTGTTTTATGAGAAATTTAGAATATATCTGTCCAATGTTGAATACTTTAAAAAGGGCTATAATCTGTCGATTTAATCAGCGGGCAGATGTATCGGTTGGGCTCTAATGATCACCTTCTACAATGATGCAGCAGTCAAAGTGCAATGCCTTATGTCTAATATTATGCTTTAGTGCCATTGCTACAACATTTTGAAGGTCTTGCATCATTCTGATCTCGAAATCAAGAGACTGCCTTCCAAATACTTTAAACAGAGTGAACTACATACTGTATTTGGTAGTAGTTTGTTTTTTTGTAGTATGCTACACATGACCTACTGGGTTAAAGTTGGATCAGATGAACTATATTTCCAACACAAATTCTATAATAACATAAAAAAAAACAATCAAGTGTGCTCTCCTTCCACAGACTAATGGCCCTTTTTCACTAGCACTTCTTGGCCCTACTCTGCTCGGCTATACTCGATTTGCAGCATGTTTCCACTAGCCTGGTACCTCCTAAAACAAGCTAGTTTTAGTACCTACTCCGCTCTGGTTCCAAGCGAGCAGAGTCGATGCTGAAAGATGACGTCACTGACTGCCGGCTACTGATTGGTCAGACAATGTCGTCATCGATGAGTCATGAGCGCGACGACCTAGCATGCTAGCGGTAGCTACCGTTAGCTTACCCTCATACATCTTTAATTTGCAGCTGGATTGCTCTCGTCCTCGGCTTCATTCTGTTGTATAGCTTCCAAAACTCTCCTGTGCTTCTCAAGGGGTATTTCTTCTTACCACCTGCAGCCTTCTTCTGCTTTCCTTTTTTACTCGGTTTGTGACAAAAAGCCACAGATTGTTGTGTCGCGCTCAAAATGACGTCACCGCAGAGCCATTCTCTGTTTACCCCGTTGGGCAGGCGACTGGGGCTAATGGAAAAGCAGCACAAGGTGAGTAGGGTAGAGCTGGGTAGGGTAGAGTAGAGTAGAGTAGGGCTAATGGAAAAGGGCCATAATAGGTCAGATTTTAGAGCATACTTCGCCATACGTCATTCCTACCCGTCTTCGCCACGTAAACCCAACTTCAGCCATAGGTACTTACGTGCGATGAAGTTTATGGACATAAAAGTGAAATCATGAGGACGAGGGACACCAACCCCTTTTAGCTGCATCACTAACTGTCACACGGCGCCCCAGGAAATCTACCTCTACAGAAGTGCAGATGGTGCATTTAGCAATCTCTGCAGCTTGGTTGTGCAGCAGATACTTCTGTACCTTTTGTCTGATGGCAGCAGGATGAACAGGCTGTGGTTGGGGTGGGTGTTGTCCTCGAGTTTCCTTTGGGTCTCCTGTTGGTGCCTCACCTCCCCGACATCACTGGTGCTTGGTAAATGGATGATGTTTTTGCAAGATTTATCTACTTGTTGCCGAGTCCTTCCATCCTGGGCCGTGTAAATACCACGCCAGTTCGTGATGTTTCCGGTCAGGATGCATTCAATCGATCCTTTGTAAAAGTTGACAGGAACTAACGGCTCGCGCTGCTGAATTAGCTTCCAAATTAGCACCCACTGCTGGACCAAAGAAAAGGCTAAGTCTTTATATTGAGATGTATTTATATTTTCACCACTGAACACACACATTAGGAAAGTGTTATATCAATGCCATGTCTTGTAAATGTAAATGTATTGAGTTTAAATTGCTTTACTGATCATAGTCAATGCTAATGCTAACATAGCAAAGGCTGTTGCCATGGATAAATGCTGTCCATGGCTGTCTATCTTCTGGACCCTTGACCTGTTAACACTCTGAACTATTGGTTACTCAATACAAAGACCAAATCTCTGAATTCTTACTGATTTGACCGACCTTAAGAAAGAATTTTAGCCTCTAAAATCTTAAATCATTGGCTCTAATCCTCATCCACACATGCTCGAAACAAACCTCGTTTAGATTTTTTCTGAAGAGTCACTCTGACTTGAAGGTTTTAGACCATCAGACAACAGAAGGAACTTTGACTTCGGGCTGTCCAGAACACGCCCTTGCTGTCTCTATCAGGTCAATAGCCGATTAGATATCTCACTTTATTCTACTGCCAAACAATGGCTTAAATTCCACTAGGTGAGTTACATAAATACGGCTTTGGCGAGCTAATCTTTACTGGAATAGCAGCTCATAGAATGGATCGCTTGTCTTTGAGCCGGCCTATGAGAGAAAAACGAAGTAGCTGTGAGTTTGTGGGAAAAACAAGTCCGCCGTGCACTATTAAGATACTCTGCTGTCTGAATGCAGCAGCTGGCACCAACTTGTTGAAACATGATACAGATTTATTGTTTGCTTATGTGGATCATGTGGGTAAAAACTGGTTCAGTGTTGACTTGCAGTGTGTGATCAGATAAATAAAATGGTTTTCCACGTATCTGCATACCCTTTAGATTGAGAACATTTTTGTTTTGGTCCTGAGCAGATATGGGAATCTACTGTTTTGCTTTCAGTCTCTTAACGCCGTGTGCGGAAACTAACATGCTGTTGCAATATTTCTTAAAAAAGAGAACGTGTCATCATACACCTTTGCATTGTTATTTAGTAAAAAAGGAAACAACAGGATGGACCAACACTGTGAGAAAGCCCGCTGAGTGTCTAATTACTGATCCACAGGCTGCAGCTCTGGTTTGATATGAGAGTCTGTGGAGTTAGGCCTTAACAAAAACATTTTAGGTGTAATTTAATACATGGCCTCTTCATGGTAGCATGCTTCTATACGTTTGGTTGATGGAAAAAGTCGTTTTTCTGTTCTCTCTCCTGTAGCCTACAACATCCCATAAACATGGAAATTTTGTCATTTATTCATTTGTGATTTATTTGACTCAAATGATTTTAATTTCCCTCTGTTGTCATAAAAACTAAACAGTAGGGGTGTAACAAAATTTTGTGCCACGAAATTTTGCAAAGTAAATACATGACAAAATAAAATTCAAAGACGCACAAAATAAAAGCACGAAAAAAAAAAACGCGACGGAGCGCGTACACGACTGGTGATTTTTTTTACCCTCGTTGCCTACCGTAGCAAACACTGGCTTCAATATGGAGGAAGATGAAGTTGAGGAATTAGCTGACATTCCTTCGTCAAATAAATCGGTTGTGTGGGCCTATTTTGGCTTCCCATATAAAAGACAAGAGAATGGTGAGAAGATTGCGGACAAAACAACAACCGCGTGCAAAATATGCTGCTAGAGTTCACTGTATCCTGCGACGAGTAATAATAATGATAATAATAATAGCACCTTTAAAAACATAGTTTAAACACAAGAAGTAAACCTACCAACTACTTTGAACTGAGACAGGCAGCAACTGTATGTTTGTGTAAGTCTGCATAAAAAACAATATTTGATTTTTGCATCTACTGTTGAGTTGACAGAATTTGATCATACTTGAAGATCAGAAGTATATGCACTGTTATAGGCTAAATATTATAGTTCACAGTTCAGACATTTATAGGTCTAAACTGCAGCTCTGAGGACTGCTATTTGTTTTCCTTTTCATTCAAGAATGTACTTATCCTGATTTATGTTTGTATTTGCACTGTAGTCTAAATAAGGGGAAAAAACTACAATTTAGTTTTTTTCAAAGAGCATTTATTTTGTACTGATGCATTTTTTGTATGTCTGAATTAGGAAGAAAAAAAAGGAATATGGGATTTTTGCACAACTTCCTACTGTTGGAGATTTTCTATAATCTTTATTTTGTATCTTGAGTATTTCGTGTCGTGAGCCCTGTTTTGTATTTTGTATTGTTTCGTGAGTTGACCATTTCGTTACACCCCTAGTAATCAGCAAATGTGATTTGAAATCACCTACAGCACACTAGTAACTAATGCAGTATGAGGTCACACTTCCAAAAGATGTTTTTTTCAGTGAGCTACACCTGCCAAGCCGATTCAACTTCTACTTTCTGGCTGTGTCCGAAATGGCATACTAACGTACTACATACTACAAACTCAAGTATATACTGTATACTACAAACTATAAGTATGATTAGGATGCCAACCGTTCACACTGTAGTATACTGCTAAGTTTCCCATGATGCATTTCAAACCTCCAACGACAAAAATCAGAAGCACACACACATGATTCGCCACATTTGAAAGTTCAGAGAGCAATTTAGGCGAGAAAGTCACCGCGTAGAATACCAAAATGTGGTCATTTGATCTATAAAACACACAGATACAAATTTAATTTCAGCATTTCAGACATTCCGCTATGCAAAACAAGAGCCCTTTTACAGAAGCGTTAAAGAACTAAAGGAGATAATAAAAGATGTGTTTATTTTGAAAATGGGAAGTTTGCTAGTGGCTGATTTTTAGCTGAATGCCGGTCGGTCTTGCATGGCCCAATGCATTATGGGGTGTTTGAGTGTGACTAGTATGCCCACCTCGCATACTTAAATTTTTGCCGATATAGTATACATCCGGGTATTTCTCGCACACTCAATCTTTTCATACTATCTAATGTGAACACACTACATACTCATTTTGACGTCACACTTAGTATGAGTAGGATGTTAGTATGCCATTTCGGACACAGCCTCTGTTTTCTGGCAGATAGCTAACATATTAGCTGATTATAGCCACCCTCTGAGCTAAAGTTTGGATCAGACTTTGGAAGCTATGTCCACTGCACAAAAACTACATCAGACACATGTAAATAATCAAGCTTCTTTTACTTACACAAACAAAGCTGTGTGCCTCTCCTCCCCAATCCAATCATGACGCTGATTTCTGTTCCTGGTAATTAAAATAAAAGTAAACATTATCATCACACTTGTATTCTCATACTGATTATAAATGACAGATTTTTATGGATACCCACTAAGCTTAGGAATCATCAGCAGCCCCACAATATGATGTTTTCACATTACTTAATTTAATTGTGGTTCTAAATAGTTTGTGATTCACTGAGAATTGTGGTACATTGCAATAATCTATATGAGAAAAAAAACAAGTAACTGTGAGATTGTGGGAAAAACATGTCTGCTGTTTAGATTACTCTGCTGTCTGAATGCAGCAGCTGGCGCCAACTTGTTGAAACTTGATACAGGTTTATTGTTTGCTTATGCAGATCATGTGGGCAAAAACCGGTTCAGTGTTGACTTTAGGTGTGTGAGCAGATAAATAAAATGGATTTCTGCGTATCTGCATATGCTTTAGATTGAGAACATTTTTTGTCCTGAGCAGATATGGGAATCTACTTTGTCGTTTCAATCTCATTTACGTCCCAAGATAATAGACCAAATTCTATCCAAGAAACATACAGTATCTTAGTATATTCACTCACTTCAGTTTTATTAAAAACAGGATCATATCTCACAGACTGATGTCCACTTGTAGCCAGTTAATGTAGCCTGCTTTGCTGCACTGAGCATCTCTAACTTTTTAGCTTCACTGCTCTGTAAAGCTTTAGTTCTGCTGTGTTGGTGAAATAATGCATTTATTTGTGTTTTTGGTCAAGTAAAATATGGCCCTGTGTGACTGCAGAGGAATCGGCAGATGAGCAGGACCGGTGGAGGAAGGGGGTGTTTGGTCCTAGCGCCCTGGGCTTCTGCTGCACAGAAACACTGCTGTAGGGGTAATTTCTGCCCTAAACCTTGTGATAGGACCCAACTTGTTCCATCTCGGAATATCACTTTAAGTCTGTGCAAATAAATTGCATTCTGTGGATTACATTGAACACACCTGATGTGTCAATGTCGGGTACAGGTTACTTTATTTGTACCCGTAGGTTTGGATGCAGGGAGAGACGATTTTTTACAACACAATAAAATAAATGAAGACACAAAGTGCAGATGCACAGTACACATATAAACAGGTAAAAGTAAAGGTAAAGTGCTAAGGTGCTTAAGGTGCACAAAGTTCCACTTGAAAATAATAAAAACAAGTAAATCTTGAAAAACTACAGGACCCCAACATCGTAATAAATAAATAAATAAGTAAATAAGTAAATAAATAAAAGGGAATCACCAAAGGCATGACAGGAGCCTTTCAAGCTGCTCTATGTACCTCTGAGAAATTACAAGAAGCACATCGGGCAACGGGCAGCAAGCAACAAAGACACAAGAAAAAGTGATACCCACACACTGTCTTGTTCCACTCGAAAATGCCTGTTGGGATTAAACTGTTCCTATAGCGTCTTGTTTTAACACTTTTGAGCTAAAAGTCTTCATGCTAGTCTCTTATGGCCCGAAGTCCAAATAAGTCCACACAACAGATAAATGCATTACTTCAGTCTCTTTCCTGAGCCGCCACGTTTGTTACTAGCTCCTCAGCTGACCTCACCTGCACTGGCTCAACAGCACCGTCATGTGGGCCTAAAGAGTGATTTACTTTGTTTCTATAGAACCAAAAGTTTTATTAAATGTAAGAAATTAGCATTCTGCTTGCAGACCTTTCATGGTTATTATATCATCATGCAAAGTATTGCAATACTTTGGTGTATTCATTTCCCCCAACCCCTTACACACCCCTACTCAGCACAGGTTTTTATTTATCAGTTTACCTTCACCAGTACTGCTGCGTTACTCAAAATCGATCGCGAGACCACGTTTTAAAGATCTTGGTCTTGTCTTGGACTCAAGAGCATTTTTACACGGTCTTGTCTTGGTCTCGGACTTGCCGGACTCTGGATTTTCCGTCAAGATCGATCAAGACCAGCACTGATCTAGCCTTGCAGAGCAGACGGACCTGCCAGATTCTGAAATCATGCATCTCTGTCTTGCCAGCTTCCATTGTCCAACGGTTTCACTCGGCTAAATGCTTAACAGCCCAATCAGGGAAGAGAGGTGGGAGCAGCGGGCATGATGACAACAGGAAGTGACTTAACAGGAAGTGAAATCACTTTCTGTTGTACAAATAATGGAGGTTAATGTCACTTAGCTGTCATAATTACTCAGTTATACTTGGCGAAATCTGCTCTCCTCATATGTTTACTTCGTAGAGATTGTCTTTGTCGAGGTTCATGTCCCATAAAAGTCTCAAATGATACATCTGTGTGGCATAATTAAATGTCAAATGATAGTCTCAAGGTTGTTAAGCTATCGGCTAGCAGCCGTTAGCCACTACGGCTAACAAGGGCAAACAACAGTTGGCCGTTAGCCATAGCAGCTAACAACAGTTAGCCGCTAACAACAGTTAGCCACTACGGCTAACGGCCATTTACTGTTGTTTGCCCTTGTCAGCCATTAGCCATAGCAGCTAATGGCTAACCGTTAGCTGCTACATTTAGTCACTACATATGCTACATCATAGCAGTGCTGCTTGATATGGATTGGTCTGAGTGTTTTGGGCCAAACGATCGTCCAATCACAAGCTGCTGTTGTTTTTGAAGGTTCTGCCCCTGAAAACATTTTCACAGGGCTCCTCCCAGATGGATCAGTGAAATATTTCCAATATGGAGCTGTCCATCTGGCATGTCAGGTTAGCACTGATCTGCTGTTCTTCAACTTCATTATAATAAGGAGGATCACTTTGTAAAACAACAACAACTGTGATGACTGCAACCTTCCTGGTGTTGTGACTGAGGGACACCCTCCTTAACTGTTCAACCATATCATGGTTTTAAAAATTGATTTTGATGGTCTTGGTCTTGTCTCGGTCTCGGCTTGTGTCTATCCTGGTCTGGACTAGGTCTGGACTCCCAAAAGTTTTGGTCTTCTCTTTGTCTCGGTGCATTCTGGTCTCAGGCAAGTCTTGATCTCAGATAGTGTGGTCTTGAGCACAACACTTTTCACCAGGATGTCATGTTTTCATCTATCTGGGAGCAAGATCGCTCAAAAAGTTCTCAGTTCTCATGACACTTTTTTGGACTGTTGGTCATGGCACAAGGTTGAAGTCCTGAGATATCTGTGGTGATCTGAATCAGGATCCAGAGCCTGCAGGTTTTTAAAGGATTTGTTGCTACTGTGAGAGCAGTTTGATGAATACCTCGGCGGAGGCTTATGCACTCTGAGAACTTGTAGTTGAATATTTAAACCACGCGGACAATGTGGTTATTGCTTGATTGCACCACTCAGACATCAGAGATGATATCTGAGATGATATTAATGAATCAGTTTTAACATGGAATGGAACTGAAATTGTTTGTTTTCACATTAAATTCAATTAAAAACCAATTTCCTATCAGCAAGGGTCCTGTCTGCAGTTCTGAGGTTCTTGTCAGAGCTTGATGAAACAGTTTTTATTATATTATAATGAAATTTAAAAGGCAACAAGAAGTCTGGCTGGAGCTGCTGGGCCTGATCCTCTACCTGATGTTACAATTTGCCTTAAAAGTTATGTTGAAATTCTTGATAGTTAAAAAACATGCAGATATCAGTATGTAGGCTTTAAGCTATAAAAGCACAGTCAGTCGGTAATAAAGCTGATTGTTTGATTATTGATTTGCCGTTTTAGCTTAAATAAATAAAAAAAACCCTTAAAGAAAATGCTTCCATGCTAACAGAATAAAATAAACCATCAGCTGACTCATGTAAACAGGATTCAATGATCGTGAGTTTAAAATGAGTTCATGCTCACCACAGAACCAGATTAAACCTTCTCACTGTAATTTTCTTACCCTGCCAGTTTTTAATTTGCTGTTCTATAAGACACCGTGATTCAGTCGAGTTTATTCCTCAGTTAGTTTGAGAGTCTGTAATTAGGACCTGGTTTGCCCACAGAAATGCTGGGGCCCTTGAAAGAGAGGGTAGGGGGCTACCCCAGATGTGACTGAGGGATGAAACCCATGCGTGCATGTTATCAATTGAAAGTACAGCGGCCACATGCGGTTCTCCAGCTATTTTTAAACTCATAACAATGCAGCTAAAAGAAATTCTGCTGTGCGGACACACAGTCAAAATACATTTAAACACGAAAAAGGAAAATATGTCCTCATTAGACACAAACAGTTGGTTTTATTTTATTATTTTAAAAGAATAATTGAATTGAATTGTCTTCTGTGGTTCCTGTAAATATCTTTTTTGAGGAAATAAGTAGGATGGATGAACTGAAATTACAGTCAGTAACTAAGATTTTTGCGTCTGCTACCCAAGTCAGATTACTTTTGTAAAAGCAATTTAATCCTCACTGGTACTTACTGGTAAAATGAAGTTAAGATATGCAGACTAAAAAAGAAAAAACAATATTTTCTAGTTTATTACACTGTAAAAGAAGTGTCTTTAGTTGGCAATAATACAACATTTAGCTTGTTAAATAAAGCTGTGCTGTCTTCTTTTGAGTTTGAAAACATTAATATATGTTCTGATAGAAGCTAGATATATTTCGTTTTTTTTCAACAACAATATAGCCTAATAACCAAAGTTGGCTATCCCTGCTTTAAGATAACGGTGAATATTAAGGTTGAAGGTCACATTTGGTTATAATTTGACTTCAGGATTTAGCGTTTTACTCAACGTATGTGGCACCGATAGGCCTGTCATGATAATCAATAAATCAATTAACCGCACGATAAATAAAAACATCCTCGGTAAGTTTGCCAGCCTCAATAAATTGACACGTGCATGCATGTTTGTTTTCCTCCTCTCTTTCTACCTAACAGGCTGGAGGAGAAGATGGCTCACTCCGTCCATCTTTCTCAACGCCTGGCTACGTTGGTTTTATAGCGGATTTAGCCAATATGTCGTATTTGTTTGAAAGTAGTGGCAACGGAGAAGGGAAGGTGCAGCAGAGCCTTTGTCCTGACGGGCAGTGCCCACTGAGGTGTTTGGTCGGCAAAGTAAACATATGTGTAAAACAGCGCAAAATGGTCCGCGGTCACACAAAGTGTCGTTCGCTACATTGCAAAAGAAATGCAACCATTTAATAGGGTTGAAAAGCCAGCACTTCGGGAAATAGTACAAACATTTGACAGATAGTAAGAATTGACTGGGAGAACGTACATGTCAGAGACAGTTCTTGAACTGTATAAACTCTATTTTATTTATTGTTTTTATTGTTGTGAGTGCTTTTATTGGAGTTTTGTTTTTTTTTTCTTTACAGAGACAGGGTCTATTTTTTTATTGTTTTGATGAGTATAATTTTTATTTGCATAGTTTTTTTCCCAAAAGAGATTAAATTTGTTATATTGTTTGTTTAATTTATTTTAATTAAATGCTCTTGACCTTCCAATTACAGTTAAATACTCTTAAGAAGTTAAAGTTTATTGCTTTTGATACGATGTACCCACTTTATTATGACATATATTATAATTACATTAATGATAAAATGATGTTTCAAACAATATTGACAATAATAAAGTTTATCTGCAATAATTTTTTGGACAATAATCGTCTAGCATAATTTGTTATCGTTACAGGCCTTGGCACCAGTGAGGCAGGGACTCCATCAGTTTTTATGCTTTTAGCCTCAGTCATACAGGCAAGCATTTATAAAGATGCAGCCACGTAAAACTTCCCATCTTTTCCTTACAGGAACCTGGCTGGTCCCTGACAGTCATGGATCATAAACTCTTGGCTGTAGTTGGGTAAATCTGTGGTGTCAAGTTGCTCTCAGTTGATTTGGCAGCTGGTTACAAAGGACCTTTTATTGTGCTTTTGTTTGGCTAAAGTCTGTTTTAAATGTACAAGACTGCAGCAAAAATGTAAATCAGGTAATTTATAGTAATTAAATTACTGTTTTGTAGAAATCTAAAGTAGTTAATTACAGTTAATTTGTCATGGAGCAGCTAGTTTTGATTGATTTAGTGTGTTTTATTCCTTGTGTAGACCTTGTGTTTCTGTTTTGATCCTGTTATTTGTCTTAGTTAAGTTACCCTTTTTGTGTTCATGTTTGTTTCTTGCCATGTTTCTCCAGTGTTTTCCCCAGAGGTTCTCTAGTGTTTGTGGGTAGCTTTTTTTGTTGAACCTTTTTTGAAACTTGGTTTTTGCTTTGAGCTTCTACTGTTTGTTTCTTTTTTTTTTAATCAGTTTTGAATTTGTTACTTTCTCAAAGATTTTTGTTTGGTACTTGGACTTTTGGTGCACAAGTTAGTTTTTGCTTTTCTTGATGCCTTTTAGTTTAAAATAATGCTTTTTTTAATCTGCTCCTGGGTCCTTATCCATTATTTTCTTGGTAGTTTAGTTGTCACCACATCGTTTCCATTTGTTTTAGGATCAAGTCAGAGTGGACAGAACTGTGGATGATGATCTCGGACAGCTTCAACGGGGGAGAATTCTGTGTTCCTGAATTATTGTATATCCAGATGGAGAACAATGAGCATCAGGAGGAGGGTGTCTGTCCATCCCAGCTGCAGTGGAACAGTAAGTGAAGACTTTTCCTTTGACATTTAAGGTTAAATCTTGGATAATGTTAGCCACACGTCAGGCAGCTGGATGCCGACAGAAAATTTTGCTTCTGTCCATGTGCACACTAACTTTTTTTTGCATTTTTGCACATTAGAAAAACTTAACAATTCAAAAAAGCAAAAGAGCTACAGAATAACCTATGATAGGCTTGACACCTTTTATTTGCTATACAAAGGTGATACTATGAGAATTCTTATTTTACTCCCCTTGTGTTGTGTCTGCTTTATTGCTTTTCATAACAAATGGTTTGTTTTTGGACCAAGATTAAGATTTAAAGACACCCAAATGATGAATATCGATGTTAAGTTAATGGAAAGTAGTCAAAAAATCAAAGGAAATTAAAGGAAGTTAGTATGTATGACCTTAGTGTGTATGTATATGCATATAGCTTCCTGTTGTGTCAGAAGTAAACTGCAAACATGGTGATTGTGAGAGTAATCAGAGTATCAGTAAGTGCATTTTCATTACCCTTGGATATGTGCAAAATTCAAATAGTGCAGTAAAAAACTGGTAATGGAAACACCTGAATTTCAAAAAAGCACTAAAATATCGCTAAAAAGTTTTTACGCTTTCATGAGGTGGTTTTTCAGACGTTTCGATATTCAAATATATCGCAAAAGCACAATGGAAACACTTTTTCCGCAATTATACGTCACAGGACGTGATGTACCTGGTCACATGATCACTTCTCTCAGCGTAACCATGGCACAGTATGTTTGGACAGAAGAGGAGACGGAGACTTTTCTTGCCATTGTTCTCGAGAAAAACACAACAGCCATACCAGACAGGAAATAACAGAGCAATGCAGAGTGTTATAAGGAGCTAGAAACAGAAATGAGGGAGAAATGGTTCGACAAGCCTTGGCATCCATCTTCCTGCAGTGAAATCTTGTGGGATGATATTTCACGAGAGTTACGATGCTCGACACTGCAATGGAAACACGTTCAAATATACTTTGTCTAAATTTTAGGAATATCGCTTTTATTTTGCGAAAAAACTGTAATGGAAACCCAGCTAATAATCAGTATCGTCCTCATTTGTGTTTCTTTTTAGCCCTTTTCCTAGAGCAGGATCATTGAGTTAATATTTATTAAAGATGCTATGAGGAGATTCCAAGTAATTACAAAAAAGTCTCACTCTTAGATATATGCCTGATGGAAATACACACTTTAAGATGAGTTTATAGCATCAAAGTAGGTCATCTATACATGGTATTCCTTAGCTTCGTGGTCGGGTTGGACAGGGCTGGACTGACCTGGATACTCAACTTCAGGAACAAGAAAATTAAAACTAGAGCAAATTTATATTATTCAGACACGTCTTAGAGCACTGGGCTGTAAGTAGCCATATATAGCCGGCTACAAAACTACGATACTAAGTTTTCCAAAAATTGCTTGTTGTCACACATCAAAAACTACCACTACGTAACTAGAAAGAAATACATTACCTCGTGGCTTTGCATCCTGTAAGTTGTTGAAAACAGAAGTTGTAAAGCAATGCAGAGTTCTGAGGAAGGTCTGAGCTGCATTCATTAGCATCACAACAAACACACGCTTTGGCTTGGGTCATGTCTTTACGACAGTCGTCGCGCGTGCTCATGGGTAGCAGAGTCTTTATGTCGCTGGAAATAGATTCTCCTCATAACACCTTTAAACAAGGTTTAAACAAATCTTCAGATGAATGCACGTATCCACACATGTGAAATCGTGAGACGTGGCGGTGACCTAAGCCGGTGTTAACAGTTTGAAAAGGTCGAGACAAGAGAGGGAAATGCTTTCAGAGGCACTCAGCCAGAGTGTTTAACATTAATTGGCTGCAGTTGTTTAGCTTATTATGAAGTTTGCAAATATAGATATGGTTGGTTAGATAAATGCCTCAAAGTAATTGTCTCTAATAAGCAGCCCATTCAGACCTATTTAGTGATTAACACATCATCACCGTGATCCTCGGCCCGTCTCAGCCTGAGCTCTAACATCGTCATTAGCATGCAGCCCCGCTCCTCCACCGCGGCAGGAGGCCTCGCGCAGAGAGTCAGCCCTCTGCTCTTACTCAGCAGCCGAGGTTTGGATGCAGCCTTTAATTATAAGAATTTGATGTTCCCCCGTGGATGTTTTGAACTCAAGAATGTGTCCGCGCTAAGAAATGAAACGTGACCCGTCCTTAAGCAGACGCGCTCACATGTGTGCAGCTTAGCACACACGCTAAAACACATGAAAACACGCTCACATGTATTTAAAACCAACTTTTAGTCTTTAGACGTGTTCTCATCTGCTGGAGCTCCACACGCAGCGGGGAGCTCGGGGGGGCCACGTGGCCGGGCTCGGCACAGCACGGCTCGAGTAGATGAAGAAATCATCCACGCCCACGCTCGCTGCCAAAAGATGCTCCGCGAGAGGAGAGCGCCATGAAAGATTTACTAGCCAACAGAGGTGGTCTCCCTCAGAAGTCAAGCGAAGGCCCGTGGTTGATGGAGGGAAGGAGGGAGGGAATTCCAGGGAGAGCCCCGGAGTGTGTGAAGTGTGATTCTGTATTCAGAGGACTCAGCAGCGATCAGTCTCCGAGGCTCTTAAGCAGCCTCCGTCACACTCCGGCTGCATCCCGCAGGAGTTTGACGGATGATAAAAGGAGACACTTGCCAGCCCCTAAACACAGACCAATTACAAAATCCTGGTTGACGTAGTGAAAGTTTGAATAGATCACAGTACTGAGGTCAGCACCGTCACGTGGAGGCATGTGGTTCAGGTTCCTCAGCCTTCAGAACATCCAACATGGCCGAAGTCACGGGCAGAAATCGAAGAAAGCACATAAGTACAGGTGCAAACCCCATGATGTCCAAAAACTTAAATGTGGACTCAGACCAAGGTAGACTGTTCCACTTTGTCCCAGTCTGTCTCAGAAGAGCTCGGCACAGTTCAATCAATCAATCAATCAATCTATCAAATTTTATTTATATAGCACTTTTCCGACAACATATGCAACTAAAAGTGCTTGCAGATAAGAAAACAGGAGGAAAAGAGAGGGGTAAAAAAACAATTCTAAACTAGGCACCTGTCAGTTCTACGGTGACAAACTACGCTACGCTTGATAGATTGATATGTGTGTGATAACATGATGCATTTATAAGTCCTAATCGCGTTACTTCTATTACTCATATTAAGTAACAAAATATTTTGCTGTATATCCGTTTGTGCTGTTGGACGATTAAATGACATAATATTCATATACATAACTGTCTAAAAATAACGTAACTGTCACAACATCACACTAATTGCAAAAATTTTAATGCACTTTCCATAGTTAAGTATGGTTTTTATTTATAGAAATTACACAAATGGATTTTCCTTTCAATACTGAATACTTTAGTTACACATTTTTGGACAAAAAAATACTGAAATCTATACCAAATGATCAATCAATCAATCAGTCAATCAATCTTTATTTGTATAGCACCAATTCATACCAATTGTTATCTCAAGACACTTTACTATATAGCATAAAACTCCTTTTATGGATACACATATATGCATAGATACATATACACATATAAAATGCACATATAAATATATATACAAATATATCCATCCAACAGCAACATGAATCCATATAGCCAATCATGAATCCCTCCATCATGGCTCAAGAAAAAACCTTCTGTTAAGCAGCAGGAAATCTTGAATGTGGATCCCAGTCTCATGATGAACAGCAAATCCACACCATGCTGTGTTGGTGTGAGGGTGAAGGAAGGGAGGTAAGAGGAGACAAGTGGACTAAAGTAAGAACTAAAGTTAGTGACAGATCCATGAACCATAGACCTGTCATCTGATTTATTAGAGGTTAGCCTCTTGAGATGCTGCTGAATGGTTGTGGTGATCATTTTATAGGAGTATAATCGATGAATTGATGACCAGCAAAATCCCATCATGTTCCCATGGAAGATTTCCTCAGTTCTTAACATCACTCTTTGTATACAAGCACATTTTTTGGGAATCTTATATCGTTCATTATTCCTGTTGTTCATCTCGTCTTCTCCCGCCGTCCTCTTCTCTTCCATGTTGCTGGGTGTTGCTAGTGTGGGATCCTGCCAATTACAAAGCAGAAACGTCATCACAGCCAATAGGGATGTTGGGATGTGCAGCGTCATCAGCAGGCACAGGCCGGGGGGGAACAGATCTGGTACCTACACCGACGGTGTTCCTGGGTGTTGTTGATATAAAGCTGGAATGTGACTTTGCAATCATAATGTCATCCACTGAAGTCCATAATGTGCGTGTCCATAAATACGTCATTTTGGTTACCAGCGCTCAGCGACGTCACATCTGCTTGAGCTTCACCAGGATCTTATCAGGTATCATATCATAGGAAGTATTAGCTGACAGTGTTGCGCTCAGAACCTCACTATCCAAGACCAAGACTTGCCCAAGACCAGAATGCAACATGACAGAGAAAAGACCAAGACTTTTGGGAGTCGAGACCAAGATGATCAAAATCAATTTTAAAAACCAGGACAAGGTTGAACAGTTAAGGGGGGGGGGGGGGTCCCTTAGTCACAACATTGGGAAGGTTGCAGCCATCACAGGAGAAATAACACATGAGCTGAGGCTTATGCTGTTTTACCAAGTGTTCCTCCTTATTCTCATTAATGAAGTTGAAGAACACAGCAGATCAGTGTTGGTCTTGATGGAAAATCCCGAGTCCTGCCAGTCCGAGACCGAGACAAGACAAGACCAAGACCTTCAAAATGTGGTCTCGAGACCAAGACTGGTCAGAGCGATGTGGTTTCCTTGATCGTGACCAAACCCGGTTAGCCTTGCCCCATCAAGACTTGTCTTTGTTTGGCAGAGTTTGTGTTAACTAACAACAGTTTTCTGAAGTGTTCCTGAGCCCACGTGGTGAAATCATTGACTGAAATGCCTCTTACGCGCAGTGATTCTCTGAATCCTTCGATGATATTATGAACTGCAGATGACGAAGTACCTGAGAACTCTTTGCAATTGTACGTTCAGAAACATCGTTCTTAGACTGTTGGTCCATTTACGACTGAACCTTTCAGCGATGCTCTTTTAATACCCAATCATGACATTCCTCGTCTTTCCCAGTTGTTGTTGCCCCTGTCCCAGCTCTTTTGGAACATGTTACAGTCATCAGTATAAAATGATGATGATGAAGTTTATCAGTTTGAACATCTTTGTTATGTATTCTTTAGTCAAAATGGATATGCAAATGATTGTTTTTGTTTTTTAGTTGTTTTTACTCAACGTCCCGGCTTCATTGGAATTGGGGTTTGTACTACGTTTACATAAGAGCTTTTAATTCTCTTTCATTCTGAATAAAACTTAAATCCTTTTTTAAAAAGATTACAAATGACCATGTAAACACTTAATTCTAAATGAAAATGATAGATCCAAGTAAAACCTAATTCCAAAGTAAGTGGCTGGTTTATTCTGATTTTAAATCAGAATTAAATAATCCTCTATCATGTATATGTTCATTCCACTTTAAAATTAATTCCAGTCGTTCTGCGCATGCTCGTTGCCTTGTCCTAATGCGATGACAGGTACAGTAGGGCGCCCACAGCAAGTGTTGGACTCGAGCTGAGATGGTTTAGAAGATTTGGAAGTAATGAAAGAGTGGGTGGGCGTAAGCATTAAAATGTGGACCATTTTAAAGTTGTAGGGTCCAAGTTGAATGAGGTTTTCCTGACAGAGATGCTAAACTGAAGTTTTTCTTTTGGTAGATGTAAATAAACTATTCCCAATGCCCAGGCCTTAAGAGGAATTGAATAATGGTGAATAAACACGTTTTCCATTTAAACCTTTATTTGGAATTACTATTCCATGTGAACACAAAGGAGAATACTTTAATTCTGAATTATTTAATTCTGAATACTTAATTGGAAATTAAAAATATCATGTAACCCTGACCAATATCACTGCAAGTAGTTTAATTCCTCATCTGCCGCAACAGATGTGGCAGCCTCTGCACATGTTTACAAAGGCTGCATGATTTATTGGACTTTCATAAAGTGAGCATTTGTAATTTCTGCCAATATTACAGCCAATAAATGGGATTTTTATGGCTACTTTTTACAGCAAACTATTGCATGTAAATGTCAGCAGAAAATGTTCATATATGCATACTGCAGATAGCAATATTGTTTTTATAATCACAGGATATTAACAGATGAAATAAGATGATGCATGTTGACAATGATGCACAATGCTGATTGTTCATCATTATTTCCTTTACGTTAAAGGGATATTTCAGGGTTTTTTAAGTGGGGTTGCTCAAGGTCCATGGCACTCGTTAAAGTAATTGCCATAAAAATAATCAAGAGAGCCATCCCTTTAAGGTTTCAGGAGGGCGGGGCAGCGTGTGATTGGAGGAAGGATACATATGTTCTGTCACATCCAGGAGCCGAGCTAGTTAGTTTGTTCAACATAAGTTACATTAACTAGTGTCATGGACCTCCAGCAACACCACTTTAAAATACCTGAACTGTCCCTTTAAAATGAGCAAGGATTGAAATATGAACCACTGATTTGTTTGTGACTGCAGAGCATGTTTGTTTGTCTTTATCACTTTTAGGGTTAGACGAGGAACAGCCTCCAACACTTCTGCTTTAACTCAGAAGGGAGACATTAAACTAAACGAATCATAAAAAAGTTCAAAATTTGATTCTAAGAATTTAGGGTCAAGGTTTTTATCCGATGTGGGTTAAGTTCCTGCAACAACATGCATTAATGAACACCAGTCAGAGCAAATTATGGCTAGAATATATATCACACAGGCAAAATCTGATCATTATGAGGAAACTTTTAGGATGTTCTGGAAAAAGAATAGCATAATTAAATTCTAGATTTAATTAAAAAATCGGTCCAGCAATGAATTTTGAAAAATGCCAACCCTCTGCAGTGTTATGGTGTTAAATTGTCTTTATTGGAGGTCTTAAAATCATCTTTAAAATATTTAATTTGGTTTTAAACTTGCAGAAATCCTGTCTGCCAGTTGTTATGGTGCTATTACAAAAAACATTTAAAGTCGCTTGGAGGAAGGACACGTCAAAAACTTAGTGTAAAGTTGTTCAGAGATATTAAACTCTAACTTCACCCTCACATATTTCTAGATTTAGACCGAAATTAGTGAAATAGTACGTTTTGAAAGCTGGAATAAAAAAAAGGAGCTGTTTTAGAATTATATAAAGCAAAATATTCAGACTTTAAACACTAGAAGAACTCAAACTTTTCAGAGATTTGCTCAAAAAAGTTCAGTATGAGACACAGAAATATATTTATATATAAAAAAGAATCTCGGCCCGATCCCCAATGACATGATTCAGACGACGTGTGTTTGTTTAACATTATTAAACTGGACTGAACAAAACCATCAGCAGGAACTGGTTATAAAGTGGCCACCCAAAATCTGTTTGGATATAGTGGAGAAGATCTTTGGAAAGACTGAGTCATGGTTAAAGGACGAAAGCAAAGACTCATAAACTACAGCGGGGCAGAGTGTTTTCAGGCCTGAACCTCCCAGCTTGACAAAGACTAGAGCAGCTTTTAATGTTAAAGAGTAAAATATTGATTTAATGTTTCATGGCAGAGCATGTAACTGACTGTCTGAAGAAGAAGAAAAGCAGGTGAATTAAAGTTCAGGAGAGAGACTGGTGTTCTGTACACCGAGACAAAAATATATGCACATAGTCGAGTGGTTATATAAACAGTCAAGAAAAATCAATATTCAAGACCCAGTACAATACTACAAATAAAAATACACAGAACATCATTTATTCCTGATTAGACATCTTCTCTTTTTGTGATTGCAAAAGTGCAGCTCCAGGAAAAGCTACAGGAACATGTGTCAATCATTAAAGGCCTCCTGGTTTTGTAAAATAATACTCTCTTTGTCATAAATGCTTGTACAAGATCCTGTCCACACAGAGATGCAAATGTGTTTTAACCCTTTAAAGGCCAAAACATTAAAAACAAAACTGAAATGTTTGGTCTAATGTGCAAACTAGAGCAAATGTATATTATTCAGACACGTATTAGAGCACCGGGCTGTAAGTAGCCATATATAGCCGGCTACAAAACTACGATACTAAGTTTTCCAAAAATTGCTTGTTGTCACACATCAAAAACTACCGCTACGTAACTAGAAAGAAATACATTACCTCGTGGCTTTGCATCCTGTAAGTTGTTGAAAAAAGAAGTTGTAAAGCAATGCAAAGTTCTGAGGAAGGTCCGAGCTGCATTCATTAGCATCACAACAAACACACACTTTGGCTTGGGTCACGTCTTTTGGTGCATTCCAGTTGTAGTCAGAAGTAGGAATTCCGAGTTCCAAGTAGGAAACTGCAACTGGAACGTTCCCCGATGTCTGAATTTCCTACTGGGAACTCGCCGAAACCTCGCCAACCAAGTTGACAATGGAAGATGGATGCCCCCAGTGTGAACAGTTATTTAGCTCCTGTAATAATCCATTTATTTGCACTTCTGACTGGGGTGTGTCGCTCTAGATCAGCTGTATACAGTATATAGTATATAGTATTGTTAGACTTATATTTACAAAAATGCTGCCATAGTGATAATCACATTCTTCATGTGATATTTGTGAACAACAACGCAGGGCGTGCTAACAACAGCTAACAAGAGCCTGGTAGATTGGCATGTTCTTTTTCCAACTTCAACTGGAATGCCGATAAGTTGAAGATGATGTCTTTTGAGTCTTTATGTTGCCAGAACTAGATTCTCCTCATAGCACCTTTAAGGAAAATAAGGTGCTTTCATGAGCAAGGACCACACCATCAATAGGATGAATTTGACAATTATTTATTGCATACAGTGGATAATAAGCAGCATAGCCGGGTAACAGTTTGGGGAAATTTCTAAGGGACTCCGCCGGAGCATGATGAACCTCCTTTATAAGGCTCTGAGGAAAGAAGGAAGGAAGAAGTTTAAAGGCAAGGGGGGAAATTGTCAGATTAGAATTTATGGGAACACAGGAATAGGCGTGGTTGAGGTGTGGTCCTGCTCCTGAAATTCTGCTTTAAGCTCCACTAAAGATTTTCACCCAGCTGTACATTTGATCCACAATACTTTTGTGCCTCATTTTTCTCACTTGACTGTGGAGTAGCTGATGCAACCAAACTTCAAAAACACTGAACTGTTCCTTTAAGTGAGAGGTGATGCTATGATGTGCATATGGAAACACAAGATTATCGACTCTGGGAGCTGAGAAGTGGGCATTCTCTGGCTCCAGTGTGGATGAAACTCTGATGTAGTCCAAAACTTGATCAGATCCTAAATTTCTTGTTTCTATCAAATTTTGTTCAATTGATGAACTCAGTGCAGCCGTTACAGCCTTTTTTTGTGAACAGATGACTAAAGAAACTCACAAACAACATCAAGAACTTGAACTTAAATAATGAATAAATGATTTGCTGTGAATGTCAAAGTCTTTGCAGATGGCATGGATTATCTGGTTTTAGAGCTGATTTAGAAACTTTGACATTTTCAGTGCTGTTGAATGGAATATTTGTGGCATCATTGTACAAATATGGTACTTAAGAAGTGTTTAATGACTGAGTTTACAAGAAGTGACTGTGTAAGCCGTGGGAAACATTTAATTGCTGCTCATTCCTATAAACTTCCAGCTCATAAATGACATCAAACTGCCATTTTCATGACAACAGGACCTTTTGATGCACGTGTTCTAACTTGCTTCTAATTTATTGATACTCTGGCTTATTTCTCGTGTTTGGACTTGATACTGATTGAGTCTCTGAATGTCACCACAAAGCCCAAACTGGCTTGACAAGAGGAGTTCTGAGTAGGGGTGGGCAATACTGGAAATTTTGGTATTGATCCGATACCAAGTTAATACAGGGCAAGTATTGCCGATACTGATACTTTTTACATGAAACGTAATGATCATTTAATCATTTTGTAATTTTGCCTTGAGTTGGTTGATTATGATTATGGTAAAACACAGCACAAAGATTTTAGGCAATAAAAATGCTTTTTATTAATGAACCACAACAATAGAACAAAATTTTAAATTTTAACTGTATAAAAGTAATGTAAAGTGCAAAATAACAAAAAAGCAGCAATGTAAAAAAAATATATAAATATAACAACGTCAGCATCACAACAAAAAATGCCTTCCATTGCACAAATAAAGTGTAAACTTCAGTTAACCTTAACCTTTGGCTTTCTGCTCACAAAGCCCTCTCTTGTTGTCCTTTTGGCTCTGTTTCCATATTGACAACAGATTTATAGGTTTTTGTTCAGAAACAGTAACATGTTGACATAGAGGGAGAGAGGTGAGCTGTTTAGAAGCGGCAGTCGGAGCGGAAGAAACTGCACTATCGATCTCATCACGCTTGTATCGATCCGATACCAATACTCAGCTTGGTATTGATACTATCGATATTATGATCGATACACCCACCCCTAGTTCTGTGCGCACACGGCTTTCCAACCAGGCCGGTTATTGTATCTCTACTACTGAACCACAAGTGTTCCTGGATCCATGTTTGGTTTCCTATCACTCCCAAAATCTAACCACTTCCTTTTTGTGCTGTGATCAACATTCCCTACAGTTTTCATCCAATCACCTCCTAACTGTTCGAGTTGTCTTGTTCACAAACTAACAAACAAACGCCGGCAGAAACATGCCCTCCCTGGCTGAGTTAATGACCTGCTGCTCCTGTAGGAAAACAGCCTCCTCTTAAATGTCTCGGTCAGAGGCCTGCAGCAGTAAATCAGCTCCCTGCGGAGGCTCCTCTCCAAATGTGAGGATCGGAGAGTCATGTTCTCCTGGCAGGGAGTCCTGCCAGGAGAGCAGATCCTCTCTCCCTGTCACTCTCAGTATTCTTAGCCTCTGCAGCACGGTGTGGAGCCACAGCGGCGGCAGCATGGTGCAGACCAACGCGGGAATCTGCTGCGTAAAAATGGATGAATTCTGTTTTTAAGAGTCGGAGGTCTGCCCGCGCACAGCTTCATCCTGGCACCAAGTTTTTACGCACGCCCCGCGCGAGCTGCGTGTCCACGCTCGGGAGGCACCTGAAGCAGCTGAGGCGCGGCCCAAGGTGGGACGGTAATGCCTCGTGAGCATGCACGCGCGCTCCTGTCTCCGTATCACTGACTCATAAATTAATTCTCCGGCTTCACGGGACCGACATGCATTACGAAACGCGCGCGAGCTGCGAGGAAAAACCCCGGACATGCACGCCGAGCACCATCAAATGACAGCGAACACGTGCTGTCATATTTAGTTGGACCAGATCCCGAATTAATTCCGAGCGTCGTAGCGCGCGCGCAGGAGCTGCAGCCTACACCGCCTGCTTGCGTTTGCACCCCCCGCTGACAAGTTGTGGGGACGCACTTTGGAAAATGAGGTTCGGGAGCATCGTCCTGTTCGTGGCTGCGTGCTCCCTCACGGCGTACTACATCTACGAGCCGCTGCCGGAGGAGATCGAGGAGAGATGGAAACTCATGCTGACCAACTCTTTCTTCAGAAGTCTCAGCCACCTGGTAAGTGGAGGAAAAGTGTCCTCAGAGATCTGCTCGCGCTTCTGTCTGATCCGCTCTGCAGATGAGGGACAGTTTTTAATGACAGGAACGGTCTTTCTGCTGTGTTTGTTCTTCAGGAGCGTTTATTCTGCTGATGTGGACGTGCTGGTTACACAAGCTTATGTCAGATGTAATCCATGTATTGTATAGTCTGCTCACCTGGTCTAATAATAGAGCCTATTACAGGCGTTAGAGCCCCTGCTCAACCGGTGCCCACTGTAATGAGGCTAACGGGAGCTTTTTTAATCTCTTAATACATATTTGTTAACAGTCTTATAACGCTATTTATATTCTCTTTATTCTCCTGGAACAATCTGTAAAGACCGAGGAGGTGCACAAAAGGACACTTTTAACTCGGGGTGCATGAACCTGGATTTCCAAACTTATTAGATTCTGATTCAGATCAGGAGAACTTTGCTTGTCCAACTTCAGATTACAGCCACAAGTCAATAAACACAAATGAAAAAACACAATCACAACATGTTTGCAGACAGGCTGGGTCATCCATGAGCAACAGCATCACATTTATCAATGATTAAAATAAAAAAAAGCATTATTTAACATTTTTATAGTCCTGTTTTTGAGCCAAGAGTCTTCCCTTAACTGTCAATTTGTGTAAGAAACATTTTGTATGGCCAAAATATTTCTGATAACAATAATCAAATTTTCAGGCAATGATCTGCCAGTACAGATATTTGTACTATGATAAAATTAATCCGTATTAAACACATGGAGAGGTTCACGGTCGATGTAAGGCCAGTGTCTACAATCTAAACCAGGAATAACTTTATTTACCATGAGGCCTTATTAATGACACTTTGAGTTTCACAGGGCAAAACTGTCAATCATAAAATCATGTATTTAGTAAGAATAAAAAAGAACCTTTACTTTAACAAAACAACTTATTTACAGCTTTCATCAGAATTTATATTTTTATTTCCAAGCTCAAAGCAGTATTAAATAAGCTGATCATAAATTAAAACATATTGAAGATACTGTTTAAGAGCAATAAACTAGTGTGTTGTTCTGTCAGGTGCTGACCTCTTATTTGCAAAATTTTGCATATCAGGAAATAATAACATATTTGTGCTACTAAGTTAATGCTCAGTATTGTGTCCTAAGAACAAGTGTTTTTGTCCTTTAAATTTGCCCATCAGTGACACAGTACTGTTTTAATTAATTTATTCAGCATTTTGGCCAGTAGGTCCCATTGATAATTAGATTTCTTTTATAGGAATAACTTGGCCAAGAAAGCAGTCTATCTCTTTTTATTATTATTAAAAAACATGATTGAACTTACTTTTGTCCCAAATATATTAGAAATATTCCATAAAAGGCCTTTTGTAAAACATTTTAGTAAATAAATCTGTATATTTTCTGTGTAGAATGATATAAATCAGTTTTATAGACTCCTTTTTAACATATTTTCCATTTTCACTGTGTCCTACTGGCTTATAAATCAGAAATACTTCATGTCAGACTTTCTTCATTTTTATGGATGCAGTGCTCTGTTTGCTTTCCCCTTATAAATTTACACCTCATGTCTCAAGTTCACATCCAAAGTGTCCTTTAAACTGATTTACAAAATGAAGATCTATTAAAGACTTTTTCATCTTAATGCCAGAGGTGAAGTGAAAATATGTAAAACTCAAATCAAAATAGTTCTTTCTGTCCTCAAGTTTTCCACGAGGATGAGCAAAGGCAGCACCTTGAGAAGCGAGTCAGTAAAAGTGAAAATGATTTATTGTGCATGTTAAATCCATTTTTTATTGTTTTCACTTGATTCAGTTCATTTAATAAAAGAATTTGACCCAAATTGAACCAAAGATTCTGTTTACCAAATGAGATTTAATACCCAGCACATCAGTAAAACAATATTAAATCCCTTTAATTGTTTTAAAATACGTTTTTTGACCATCAGTATCGTCACAAACCTTCAGTAACAAGATCAGAAATGTTAATTTAGATTGTCTCATAATGGTTTGAAAATGTGCAGCTGCTCTTTCTGCAGAGCTCCCTGTCTGTCAGCAGGTTGTTAACAGTCTCCTGACGATTGCAGTTTACATAAAATTTACTTGTGATCACATCTTTACTTTTCATCACCAAACACCTGAAGCAGTTTTCTGTTTTTAAGAGCTGAATTTTGTAATGTTTTACAGTCCAGTATGTGCAATGTTAGAAGAAGAAGAGTTAAAGATCAGGAGAGACTTGTGTTCTGCACTGAGAAGCAAAAGTATATAAGCTTAATTTGCATTTCAGTAGATTGCATAAATACATTTCCTGCTCAGATGCTTGAACGTACAGTATATTAAATATCAGATGTAAGGTGACAGCCTGATTATTAATGTGATTTATGGGAGCTGACTCGTGCAGATTAGTCCAGGATTGGAGTTTTTTGCAATTAAATAAAAATGAGCTTTCTGTGATGATAAAAGAGATATTTAGCAAAAAGTTAATGAACATATATGTTTAAAAATATTGATAATAGAATTATTGTTGAAGGCCTTGTTACTCTCTCCCAAACTTTAAGGCCCAGAGCTCCGCCCCTTATTTAAGTCCATGTTTCTGGTCCCTTCTTTCTCCTCCAGCCTCATACTGGATAATGGTTTAAGTATGTCTGATGATAAAGTGACAGAAGGTGCCAGAGAGCCTGCAGATGACAGATCTCTGGTCACAGCGGAGAGCATCAGCTGATGGGCCTCATGACAGCTGCTCAGCTCTTACCTCACTGGACAAAGAGCTTCAGTTTATGGTTTCATAACGATATATCCAGCCATCACTTCAGGGCAGTGTTGACATTTCAGCAGACAGTATTCTCTTGTCCGCGTCTCAGCGTTTAGCACTGAGAGGATTTGTTCATGCTGATGGTGTTTATGTAAGACAAACTGTGAGCTGCTGCTGCCTCAGGTGTTCCTGCTCTCCTGTTCCTCTGCAGGCCGACCTCAGCGAGCTGCTGGGGCTCTGGGACTACATGGGGGTCATGTACATCATTACTAAGATGGAGGAAGTGACACCGGTGTCCGACGAGTTCGTCAAGGTGACCGTGGAGAAGTTTGATGGAGTGGAGGTGGTGCTGTATCAGCCCAAGCAGCCAGGGGGCGACGGCGAGCTCAGGAGAGCCGTCATCTACCTGCACGGAGGAGGGTGGTGTCTCGGGAGCATCCGTAAGTTGGTCCAGGAAGTACATTAAAATGTCACTTTGGTAAATAATTAAAAAATACCATTAAATCAGAGGAGGTTCACCAGGGACAAACTCACCAAACACTGGTATATATTTAGTTTTCTAAAAGAGAAGATGAAACAGTGACCAAAATATCATTTAACTTCTGATGTTTCCCTTTTAACTGTGCAAATCCCCAACTTGTAAAGGACAGTGTTACGCACCAGTCAAGGGGGAGAGTACATACTATAAAGTTTTAAAATAATAATAATGTTTTTTTTTCCCAGTCCCCAAATGAAATGAGATTTTTAAAAGGTTTAACAGGATTTATTTACAAAAAAAATGAAATAAACAGCTCACTTTCAACAAGCCTGAACAGAAATCTGGATTTCAAACAAAGGAGGCGATAAACTCTAAAAAAAAAACTACTCCAGGAAGAAAAAAAAACAATTCACTAGGGAAAAAGAAATTAAAAGGACTGTGAGGAGCATCTATTACCGGCAACACAAAGACTCTGCTTCCCATGAGCACGCGCGGCGACTGTCGTAATGCTACGTTCTAGTAACCTCGGAAATGAGAGTGACATCATCTCCGACTTATCGGCGTTCCAGTTGAAGTCAGACAAAAACATGCTGATCTACCAGGCTATTGTTAGCTGTTGTTAGCACGCACTGCGTTGTTGTTCACAAATATCACATGAAGAATGTGATTATCACAATGGCAGCATTTTTGTAAATATAAGTCTAACAATACTATGTATACAGCTGATCTAGAGCCACACACCCCAGTCAGAAGTGCAAATAAATGGATTATTACAGGAGCTAAATAACTGTTCACACTGGGGGCATCCATCTTCCATTGTCAACTCGGGGGTGGTGAGGTTTCACCGAGTTCCCAGTAGGAAATTCCGACTTCTGTGAACATTCCAGTTGCAGTTTCCTACTCGGAACCCGGAAATTCCTACTTCTGACTACAACTGGAACGCACCAAAAGACGTGTGCAATCCAAAGCGTGTGTTTGTTGTGATGCTAATGAATGCAGCTCGGACCTTCCTCAGAACTCTGCATTGCTTTACAACTTCTTTTTCCAACAACTTACAGGATGCAAAGCCACGAGGTAATGTATCTCTTTCTAGTTACGTAGCGGTAGTTTTTGATGTGTGACAACAAGCAATTTTTGGAAAACTTATTATCATAGTTGTAGCCGGCTATATATCTCTACTTACAGCCCGGTGCTCTAAGACGTGTCTGAATAATATAAATTTGCTCTAGTTTTAATTGTCTTGTTCCTGAAGTTGAGTATCCAGGCCAGTCCAGCCCTGTCCGACCCGACCGGAAGACTAAGGAATAGCATTTATAGATAACCTATTTTGATGCTATAAAACTCATCTTAAAGTGTGTATTTCCATCAGGCATATATCTAAAAGGGAGACTTTTTTGTAATTACTTAGAAACTCCTCATAGCATCTTTAAACAAAGAACACACATCCACTAACACAGGAGCTTCTACGGTCGAAGGCTGCTGTCAGGTGGTCTGCCCATCACCCTCAGGCCGCCGTATTTGAAGATGTTGAGGCCAATCAGCGCCGCGTCCTCGCCGCCAGCCCCCCGACCTTATCGGCCAATCACGCAGCACCATCATCTGATAAGCAGAGATCCACTCACACAAGACCGCACAGTCTCTCAAACAGACGAGACGAAAAACAAAGATCCACGCAGAACAGAGCACTCACTCATACAGAAAATACAAGCACAAAACACCAAAACCAAATACGGCCACAGCCGTAACGGACAGGTTTCTACTCATAGAATATTTATAATAATAAACTTCATTTAATCAGGAAAACCCTCATTAAGAGGATTAATCCAAGAGTGTCCAAGACAGACAGCAGCAAATCAAAACAGCATCAAAAAGCATCTACAGCTGGATTAACTCAGTCCCACTCAAACTGTGTTTTTGTCTCCTTTTATTTTGAAAGTTTCTGATCATTTAGTTTTATTTTGCTTTGCAGTGACTGCAGCGTCTCAGCTCATCCAGTCGGTCTGTGTGCCACATGAAAATGAAAATGGGCAAACAGAAATGATTTATTTACAACAAAATGCATCAGCCTTAATTATAGCTGAGGAAACAAGTATAACCCATTTAGGATTTTAATTGTTCACAAAATATACACTTTGCCACAATAATGAAATTTACAGTACTTATATATCAGTGATTATAACAACCTTTAACGCCACAGCATTAGGTGGCTTGAAATGTATTTACATGCATTTTAATCGAAGGCATTTTAGCCTTTTTCATTGGAGTTTACAACAGAAATATTTGTGTTTTCATTCTATTTAAACAACACATTCAAACACATGTACAACGGGAGAATCAATCAGGTAGGACCGAATAAATGTGCCAAAATCCCCTGAAACTGGAGGCGGGTGTTCTGGTCAACAGCGTGTCAGGATTATTTGGTGTCAGCCCAAATTAAGACCGAGTTCTGTGAAACGAATGAAGCCAAAGACGGGCCGTGAAGTGAGCATACCAGGAAGACAAACTCCAAGAAGACTGGATCCTCCTCCTCCTTGCTTAACCCTTTGACTTCCAAACGAAGAAACACATTTATAACAAATATTTTCTATTGGTGTGTTCCTTCGTCTTTATTTAGCAACATTTCAGGTTTTATTTTTCAGATTACTCCATTGGGAAGCAGATGTGTTGACCAGCCTGCTGGTTGGCTTTTCAGTTAAGGGTAACACTGGGCAAGAATGGATTTATTTCTATACTGGGACATTTTTTTATCATCAAATTTATTTCCTTCAACTAAATTAGGATTTTTAGAGGATCTGGAAATATGTGAAAATATTTTGTCTTACTCTGATGTGTACTCTTATTTTTTGATTTCTGAGGAGCTATGCAGCAAACATTTAATCAGATTTTTTCTCCGTTTCAAACAATTATGGCCCTTTTCCATTCGCCCTAATCTACTCTACTTGACTCTACCGGGCTCTACTCTACTCGCCTTGTGCTGCTTTTCCATTAGCCCCAGTCGCCTGCCCAACGAGGTGCAGTGTTGCTGTAAACAGCTGAGCGGCTCTGCGGTGACGTCATTTTGAGCGCGACACAACAATCTGTGTCTTTTTGTCACAAAGCGAGTAAAAAAGGAAAGCAGAAGAAGGCTGCAGGTGGTAAGAAGAAATACCCCTTGAGAAGCACAGGAGAGTTTTGGAAGCTATACAACAGAATGAAGCCGAGGACGAGAGCAATCCAGCTGCACAGAAAAGACGTATGAGGGTAAGCTAATGGTAGCTACCACTAGCATGCTAGGTCATCACGCTCATGACTCATCGATGATGACATTGTCTGACCAATCAGTAGCCGGCAGTTGCTGATGTCATCTTTTAGTATGGACTCAGCTCGCTTGGAACCAGAGCGGAGTAGGTACTAAAACTAACTTGTTTTAGGAGGTACCAGGCTAGTGGAAACACACTGCAACAACACACTGGGCCAAGGCGTGCCAGTGGAAAAGGGCAATAACATTCATGTACAGGAGTGCCTTCCATGTAGATACATATTGGTGTTACAAACACTATTCAGAGAGGTAATGTGAATAAAGAATAACAGACAAAAATGGGCTTTAAATGTTTTAAAGTGGTAATCCAGCAAAAAGTCAACCGCACGGTTACAATGCCCGTCAAAGGGTTAACTGAGGAAAGATTCTTACAAGTTGTGCTTCACTGTAGAGGTGACTAATCAGGCTTTCAGAGAGAAATAGTACCAATATAAAGTTTTCTAACTGTTTTTAAGAAGTGTGAAATTCAGTTTTGTAATTGGAAGGATTTTAAACTCTTTTCTTAGGAGCGTGAACGTACTTTGAGGAGTTTTTTTGTCTCTAATTCAAACTGAAAGTAGCACCAGTTTCAAATGAATGCCAGCCCCTGTATGTGACCTAAACGAACTTTAGATGATTACTGGTAAATACAATATTAACATGAAACATCGGTCATTGTCATTGGCAAACAGATACATCAGTGCAGAAGTGTGTTTTATTACAGTTTAAATAAAAAATATTCAGTGTTTATGAGGTCATTGATTATTTAGAGACAGATGCTCTCACCAGAGTGGTGACAAACTATAACGTTACAGTAAAAAATCTGATCCATCCAGTCCTACAGCTCCTCTCTTTGTTCACCTCAGAGAGTTTCTGATGTCTGACATTTGAGGAGAGACATCAGTTTTTTCATTTTATTTTGTTCCACATTATTATAGGTTTAGCGTTCATTAAAAACAGCCTTGACCTTGTTTATGATAGATGGGTTATTGTTATTCATGCTGCAGCTTTCCGTAAAGCTCTGTATTGTTTGTCACTGCTCATCCATGGCAGGATGAAGTTTATTAGAGAAGTGAGGAAAACAGGAACAACGAGCAGGGTGCAAGAGGAATAAGCCAAAAGCATGAGAGTGGAAACAGATGAAAACAGAGATTATCCACTGGCCTATTGGTCGCTGCAGCAAAAAGCTTTAAAAAATTACTGGTTTGACATAAAATGCACCAGAGTGAGGGCCCATGGCTGACAGGGGCCCTTAGAATATTATCATTTCTGCAGTTGTTTTTTAATACATATATGAGATCTTTTTCTTAAATCTAGAATCACACTTATCATCCCAATAGCCTTTGCATTTCCTAAAGATGATTAAAAAGTAGTTAACAAACCCCAAAACCAGACAGGCCCATACATTGTATCGTTTAATTTGCCAATTTGACTGAAAAAGCTTTGATATCTTTTTTACTTCGGAGGCTCTATTCTTGTATGTTGCAGTAAAAATCTGGGACTTAATTAAAAAAAAGATTATTGAAGCTTGAAATGTTTAACTTTTTGTTTATTTTTCAAGTTTCAGTAGTTTTTGCATGTAAAGGGAATATGACTGGTGTGATTGGCTTTAATGTTCTTTCGTGGTTCATAGTCTACATCCTACAGTAAGAAGGTTGCTGGTTTGATTCCTGAGTCCGTCAGGGACTTTCTGCGTGCATGTTCTCCCTGTGCATGTGTGTGTTCTCTCCAGGCTCCCTAGCTTCCTTCCACAGACCGTAAACATCCTTGTTAGGCCAACTGGTGACTCCACCTTGCCCTTAGGTATGAGTGTGAGTGTGAATGGTTGTCTGTTTCTTTATATGGTTTAGGAGTGGCTTTGCCAGGCCTCCATCTTCTCAAAATGTGCCTCACTTTTGGCCCTTTTCCACTAGCACGCCTTGGCCCTACTCTACTCGGCCCTACTGGATTTGCAGCGTGTTTCCACTAGCCTGGTACCTCCTGAAACAAGCTAGTTTTAGTACCTGCTCCGCTCTGGTTCCAAGCGAGCTGAGCCGATACTAAAAGATGACGTCACCAACTGCCGGCTACTGATTGGTCAGACAATGTCGTCATCGATGAGTCATGAGCGCGACGACCTAGCATGCTAGCGGTAGCTACCATTAGCTTACCCTCATCCGTCTTTTCTTTGCAGCTGGATTGCTCTCGTCCTCGGCTTCATTCTGTTGTATAGCTTCCAAAACTCTCCTGTGCTTCTCAAGGGGTATTTCTTCTTACCACCTGCAGCCTTCTTCTGCTTTCCTTTTTTACTCGGTTTGTGACAAAAAGCCACAGATTGTTGTGTCGTGCTCAAAATGACGTCACCGCAGTGTCGCTCAGCTGTTTACAGCGACACTGCACCCTGTTGGGCAGACGGCTGGGGCTAATGGAAAAGCAGCACAAGGCGAGTAGAGTAGAGCCAGGTAGAGTAGAGTAGGGCTAATGGAAAAGGGCCATTAGTTGTTGAGCACCATCAGTGTTTTTGACCGTCTTGTTATGCTAAGAGCATCCTCTCTTGGATCAAAATGGTTAACTGCCTGAGGTCCCTTGATGTGCTGCTAAAACATACACTGCATGACCAAAAAGAAGCCGCCTGGATTTAACTAAACAAACAGGTATGAGCCTCCTATTGGATAATTACTGCATGGGCGATTATCTTTCAGCTGAAACAAGTTATTTAACTCCAGCTGATGACATGAGCAGCTTCTCATTTCTTCAACAACCATGTCAAAGACACATCCTGTGGTCGTGGAAAAGATGTTAGTCTGTTTAAGAAGGATCAAATCATTGGCATCAAGCAGAGAAAACATCCAAGGAGATTGAAGAAACTACTAAAACTGGGTTAAGAACTGTCCAACACATTATTAAAAACTGGAAGGATAGTGGGGAACCATCGTCTTCAAGGAAGAAATGTAGTCAGAATAAAATCTTGAATAATCGTGATTGGCGAATCTTTTAAACGTTTGGCCAAATCAAATCAAAGAAAAACAACAGTAGAACTCAGGGGTGTGTTTAATAGTGAGTGTAAGAGCATTTCCACACACACAGTGTGAAGGGAACTCAAGGGATTGGGACTGAACAGCTGTGTAGCCTTAAGAAAACAACAAATCAGTAAGGCTAAGCAGAAAAAAGGCTTCAGTTTGCTAGGGAGCATAAAGATTGGACTGTGGAGGACTGGAAGAAGGTCATGTGGTCTGATGAGTCCAGATTGACCCTGTTCCAGAGTGATGGGAGCATCAGGGTAAGAAGAGAGGCAGGTGAAGTGATGCACCCATCGTGCCTAGTGCCTACTGTCCAAGCCTGTGGGGGCAGTGCTGTGATCTGGGACAAATCTGTGACATTGGAGAAGCTTAAAGAAACAATGACACAGAGAATGAGACTGTAATCAAAGCTAAAGGCGGTCTGATAAAATATTAAAGGAACTGATGTCCAAATATTGAGAAAAAGTGACAGCCGAGCTCATCACAAAACTTGATCGTTGAAGTCTTTTCTAAAAACAGTCAGCCTTGGGAACAGGAAGTGCTAAATGCTAACTCACATTCATGTTTTGCGGCCCATGCACCACCCTTAGATCAGTAAAAACGACTTTCTTTTTGTTGTAAAGCTTGACCGTGTGCTGTGTGATCTGTCTCCTCTCTGCAGGAATGAGTCCGTATGATCAGCTGGCTCGATTGATGGTGACCGAGCTGGACGCTGTGATTGTCGCTGTTGAGTGAGTATCTTATGTTTTGACTGTTCGCCCTCACTTGTATATAAAATAAAAATAGTTGGAGTGCTGCAGGGTCAGACATATTTATGTTGAAGCAGAGTTTATTTAGTTTCTCTTTATTATCTTCGTAGATTGAGCACTTATTCCCTGCGTGTCTTCTGGTTTTTCCGACATCACATGCTCCTGCTCTCTCTTATTAGTCTCAGCTCAGGGGAGGGTGCAGCAGAGTGAGGCTAACAGGTTTTCATTGGGGTCTCTCCAGGCCCTTCCTCTCTCACAGTGGGTTGTTTCAGCCATGCCCAGCTCTAAGTCCAGCTCTGTGCTGTTATTCCCCCTTGTTAGTTTTTCAGCTCTGCAGATCAATGGTTGGAGGACAGACCGTATCAGAAGGATGAGAACATTTCCTCCTGTTTTTTATGGCCGTATTGTCACATAGTATCTGACTGTGAGCGGGCCTGTGGAGGCATGGGAGGAGGTTTAGTCGTATTTGACTCATCCAAATTCCTGTCTGCAGCTCGTTAAGTGTCCAATGGATAATTTCAGCTTTTGACTTTTGGTTAGCCAAAAAACATATCTGATTATATTTCCAGAAAATTGTTGAGCAATTTCAGTTTGAGTTTGTTTCTGATGAAATGTCATGCAATAGATTAAGAGTATTTGCTTGTTTCACGGCAAGCAAAGTTTGCTTGTAAAGCACATTTCAACAACAGACATGAATAAAACAAGCGTGAAAATAATCAATGAAACACAGAATTAAACAAAAGAGTAAAAAAGAAGAAGAGACGAAATGGAGGAGCTAAACAGGAGCTAAAATGTGGAAGAAATATTCTTTTATGGAAATCACATCTCACATTATAATACTTTTGAAGTTAGTCCAGTATTGCAGTTAACCCTTTCATGCATGGTGTCCTCTGCAGTAGGCAGATATTTGAATAAACTTGATTCCCTTTAGGTTGCTGCACCACTTCTACTGCCAGGTGGTACATTAAGTTTCATGAAAATATTTTCTTTTCACATTTTTAACACATCGAGATATGGCGTCATAAATCTGCAACAGCTGATGAAGGGCAAATTGGGTATAATGCTTGTTTTGAGATTATTTTTTATTTTAGTTTTTGTTTTAATCCACAAGTGAATAGTTTGATTGAACAGCAGCAGCACATAAACATTAGATTTTGTTTTTTTTGTTATTTATTCAAATAAATGTTGGTCAAAAACATTTGTGTTGGGGGTGCTGGTTTGGCGGAGTGGTTGGCAATCAGGCACCCCATGTATTTGCTTCTGCTGGTCCAGGTTCGGGTCCCGCCTGTGGCCTGTTTGCAGAGTGTCTTCCCCTGCTCTCTCACCCCCTTTCACGGGTCTGTCCACTGTCTCTCTCCTATCGATGAAGGCACAAAATGCCCCAAAAAATGTATTAAAAAAAAAAAAAAAAAAACATTTGTGTTTGTGGATTGTTATAAAGTTCAACTGAAATTACTATTTATACTGTGTATTCATGGTGTCCACTGTAGTGAAAAATGTATAACTACCAAAAATAAAACGTTGAAAAATTGACCATGATTTTTAATTTGTTTGAAAGGAAAAACAAGCATTTTTCAAAGAAGTATTTGTTTGTGATTTAAGTTCATTCACACATGCAAGAGATTTGACTTGATAAATTGGTGCAAAGACGATCAACTTCTTGTTAGAATAAAAGCAAAGAGTCAGGAGGAATATAGTATAATAATAAAATATAGAATAGGTAGAGAATAGATAACCTCTGAGCCTCTCCGTTCTGCTTTTTCAGGTACAGACTAGCACCGACTCACCCTTTCCCTGCCCCCTATGAGGATGTGTACCGTGTGGTCAAGCACTTTCTCCAGAAGGGGGTGCTGGCCCAGTACTCTGTGGACCCGGGACGCATTGCTGTGTCTGGGGACAGCGCTGGAGGAAACCTGGCTGCTGCCGTCTCCCAGCAGGTACTTTATTAATTAATGAATTAATTGATTAGTTTCAGATCAAACTAAATCAAACTTTATTTATAAGGCACTTTTCATACTTAAAAGCAACACAAAAGGCTAAAAACAACATTAAAACAGAAAACATGGCCATCCCACTCCCACAAATCCAGAGACACATCCAGACACACTCGCAGACATCAGCATACGCACACACACCTGCACCCACACACACATACCCACACACATTCATACGAGCTGTCATAAAAGAGAGAGAGAGACATGGCTGTGCACCGAGGACTGAGGCATGGAATACGCCACCTTTGGGGGCCATCAACACTGAGGAGTGCTCCCGGCCCCGGCCCCGGCCCACCAGCTGGAGACTCCCCCAGCAAGCACAGACACGAGGCCCCACACCACAGTGCAGGGGCCTCCAGCCATGCAGGCAGAGTCGTGCCCCGGGAGTGGCCCAAGAAGTGGACCAGGAGCAGCTCCCAGAGATAGAAGAAAGAGAGATAAAATAACATAAAATGGATAACTGAAATATCGTAAAAAAGAATTAAACATGATAAGAAGTTTTAATAAAAGAATAAATAAATTATAAAGTAATAGAAGAATGAAAAATAAGGAATAAATAACTCGATTAAATCAATTAAAAGCTTGATTTAAAATGTGGGTTTTAAGCCTCTTTTCAAAAGTATCAACAGACTCTGCAGCCCTGAGATTCTCCGGCAGGCTGTTCCACAGTCGGGGGCCATAATAACTAAAAGCTGCCTCCCCGTGTGTCTTAGTTCTAACTATTGGTATGGTTAAAAGGCCAGTGCCAGAGGACCTCAGGGTACGCGAGTGCTGATATGGTAAAAACAGGTCAGATAAATAAGAAGGCCTGAGGCCGTTAAGACATTTATAAACCTTTAAAAGAACCTTAAAATTGATCCTGAATTGCACAGGGAGCCAGTGCAGCAATTTTAAAACTGCTTTATTTATGTATTTATTTATTGTTCCTTTCATGAAAGCTGACAACTAAATCTGTGCACAGGTGCACTTAACGCCCACAAACAAACACGTTCACGATAGGAAAGGAGCAGCAAGAAGAGAAATGTCTCTTATATTTGTCTGTCCCTACTTGAACAATTTAAAAATGAAGAAAGAACAGATGGTCTGACATCACATATAGCTGATTTTCAACAGCCTACATGAACCAATCTTTGATTTTTACAACAAAAACAAGCCAAACAAATACAAGTAAGTTCAATAAAATAAAGAACCCATAAATATACAAATTTACGGCCTGGACCACACTTATGCGGATATTTTTTTGTCCTCGTTTAAAAAAAATCTCTGTCCACACCACAGAAATATCTCTGTCCATACGAAGAGGCAGAACTGAAAACGATCGCCTCTGAAGCCTGCAATGCCACACATGGCCGATAGCTGGCAGGTTAGCAAAATGTGAAAACCACAAAAGAAGAACGTTATGAGCATGCGCAGTCAAAAACAGGAAGAAGAAGCAGTCAACGGAGTAAGAAGATGGCGAAGAAAACAAATAAATTTGAGTCGTATGTGTAGACGGACAATAAGGTGGACTTGTGACTTCGTGTAACATTGGATTACAAAAACAAAAAGGCCAGAGAAAATTTAAACTGGGAGTCTTGTTACACAAACTTCCTGGAAGTTTATGTGTCCAACGGCGAGGAGGGTAACAGTAATACCAACATTACGTTCAGTTGTAGAGCTGTAATGAGGGTAAAAAGTGCAAAGAACACAGAGATAGCGCAGTAAATGTCGGCCATCGTTCTTGTTGTTGGCAACCGTTGCTACAGTGACTTGTTGCTAGGCGCTTAACGTCATTGCGTCACCACCAGCTCCGTTTAACACTGCTACACGAATCCACTCAACTGGATATTTATATAAAAAAATGTGAGTTTAGGAATATATCCAGGCCTACATCTCAGAACAATTGATGCTTAATATCCAGTTTAAGTTTCAAGTGTGCATTTGCAATTTCTTTTAATTTGTACATTTTTCTAATTGATGAGTATCTGTAGAACCCTTTAAGTCCTGTAATTTGGAATTCCGTATTTTTACACAGACAACCAAAGTACACGTTTGTTTTAAGGTAGTTCAAGTGACTTGGTGCTTAAAATCAAAATTTCTTCTATGATTTTGATCCTCTGAAGTAAACACAAACAGCTTTTGTAGGTTTAATTAATTAGTAATGTGTGGAGTTCTATTACTTTTTTGTTTCAAATGTGGAAGGAAAGCAAAATAAAACCTAAATGAATATCGACTATTGTTTTAAAGACTTTTTTTCGGATAAAATAATTGGATGATGATAGGGACAAAATCCAACATGTGCCTGTGCCACTGTTTAAAACATCTTCACAGCAATGTATAGATTTTATTTTATTTTTTTATGGCGTATGATATAGAAATATAGTTACAGCCTCGAGGAATCCATATTGATTTATCTTGCTTTAAAGACTCAGTTAGGTTTATATTATTGTTAGGGAGTGGTGTCTTCATTGGTTTATATATATGTTCCCAATAAACTTGGATGCCCTCCTACAGTTGGAGTGCATGTCATGAAATGTTGATTTGTTCACATAAACACTGAGCAGTTTTATCTGTTTTAACATGGAGCTTTCTGATCAGTATTTAATCTCATTTAACTCTTTAACTACCAGCCCAACTGTTTGGCAGAGGTCATCATTATGTTCAGGGATATTTAATGTTTTAAGAAACAGAACAAATCAAATCGTTGTTTGGTTTCATGAACACTTCAGGGAACAGAGAAAAACACACAACAGATATTTTGCTGCACAAAAATGATCAAATATTTGTGACAAAATAAACCAGAAAAGGCTGAAATGTCTGTAAAAAAAATTGCAAAAATACTTAAAAATGGATGATATTGAGTTTCATAAACACAAAAAACATTTTTGATGAATAACAGACTTTCAATGTGTATATATCATCGTTATCAGTAAATGGTTAAATATTTAAAATAGTAATGATGGTTATAATAACAGTAGCTTTTAGCTTTTCAAACCTTTAAATCCCACAAACAAAATGTCAAAAATTCTTTTGGTTTGTTTGCAGTTTTTTCTGCATCATTAAACATAGAAACAAACAAGGATGTGTTATGTTTATTTAACACATTGTTCCTGAATTTAATTGCCTCTGCCAAACAGTTGAGCTGGGAGTTAAAGGGTTAAAAACAAATATAAACCTCAACATGTGCTTGTGCAAAACCTAAAAGGGCCAACCATCATAAAAACTGGGAATTTTCAGTATTTATATTTTCAAACATTGCAACAACTTACAGTTGAAGTAAGAAAAATCTAGATTTTTATTTTTTTAAAGCTTCTGCAGAAAATGTTCAAATGAATTGATTTAGATGATTTATTACCCAGCCCTACCTTGACATGTGTGAGAGCCTTTCAGGTACAGACTCTCTCGCTTACTTACTTTGGCAGCCTTTCAGATCTATTCATGAGAACTGGCTCCTCCCTGTACCCATTCTTCATGCCCTTTTGCCTTGAGCAGGTTTTTCTTGTTTTAGATGTTTCATTTGAACCCACCTGAGGACGGTCCCGACCGTGTCCTTGGATTACCTTTGCTGTTCGTTGAACTTCTGTTCCTGAGTTTAGTTCCTGTTCTGCAGCATGCACAAAAGTCTCATTTTTATGCTTTCTTGTTTATCAGTTTATCTTAACTTTACCTCAACCTGGGTCATATATTCAGTTTCAGTGACGGCCAAAGTGTGTTCACACTCAAGAATGTTAAAAAATCTTTCTACTTTAAAATACTGAGTAAACTGATCTGCTCGAACTCCCCTAACCTGAGACGCTTGGGTTGAGCTCATGCCACTTTAAGGCTTCCTTGCCCTCATGGGCCCAGCTGCTCTGATTGGTTGACTTCCATTCTCTGTGGACATTGGTCAGTTTAGTACCACTATTCAAAGATAATTGGATGTCGTCCTTGACAGCCTTGTTCTTCAACTCCTAAAGTGGGTCAACAAATGGGCCAGGGCTTCACTGTGGATGAGGAGTGGGCCAGCTGCTTTGCACATCATCCACACGTAGCCCCCGTTTTCTTACTTCACTTGTTGTCTGATGAGAGGAGTGTGAGTTTATGAACAGCCAGGTTGTGCTGGAGCGCCCTCTTGTGGATGGGATGGATCACTGCTCACTATGCACTCGTGCTGCAGAACCTCATATTATTTTTACAATCTTAAACATATATTTATATTTTCATTAGAAGATGACGGCCCTGCTCTGCATTTATTCCACAGACTATCCTCTGCTCACTACCCCATGGTAGGACATCTGTTTTCTAGGGTCAGGACAAAGATGCTCCCGGCAGCTACTGCCACTGTAAACAGGAGAGGAGGGAGAAGTCCTGCTGCTTGTGACTTTGCTGTCTTGTGGCTAGACATTCACAAAATGCAGAGTCATAGAAAATAGATAAAACTTGATAAAAAAAATATGTCTCTCGTAAGATCAGAACCTACTTCTGATTTTACAGGTTGTGTGGACCTTTGTAACTTTTTCTACAATGGCAAACCATACAAACCATTCACCTTCATGCTAGCTTTCCAAAAGCAAATTCATGATCACAGGGAGAGAGGAAGTGGATGTAGGAGTAAAATGTCCTCCCCAACTGAACAGTAGATAAGGAGAAAAGGTCTAAACCAGTATTCTTACTGCCTTTATGAGGTTGCACAGTACAGCATAGTAGGGGTGTAAATCACCAGTTTCATGACGATACGATACGATATCATATTTGGCAATATCACAACTCAATTTTACGATTCAGGGACTGTCGATCGATTCAAGACGATACTATGTCCTCACTGAACACAATCAGCTACATTTCACCTGAAGCAAGACAGAAATACAAACTGTTTTTATAGTTTTATTTCTGAAATGTGAAACAATATGCTGACCTTTGGGTATGATATTTTATAGAGGATTATAACCATGTGTATGATCTAATTGTTATTTTTTTTAATTGAAATTGGTTTATTGTAGGTAAGGTGCTTATTTTGCCCCCACAGTTACCCTGTGGGTCTTACTGTTACATAGTAATGTTTGTATAATACAAATGATTGAATTATTTTTTTAATTTTATTATGATTGACCTCCAACATTTGAGCATGCTCTATCAAACTAAAAATGTGTAGTTTTCATTTTAATTATATAAAACTTTTCTCATTTTCAAAATTAGAACTATTAACTTAACTAACTCACCATTGATGATTTTTTTTTACTGTGATGCCTGGTAACCTCAGTTTGTAAGTCAGTGTGATCAGATTTTTTCTCTCTGTTTAATGGTCGGTATAGAGGAGGAATGACACTGAACTGTCTCTGTTTTTCTTTCTTACTATATACAATTTCTTTAATCAGTGCACTACAAACTCAAATGATGAGGTAACTCAGTGCACTCGTGTGATAACGTACTCCTGTAGTGCAGCATCCTCTGCTGTCAGATCAACTGTATCTTACCCGGATACAGCAGAGCTATTTTATGATTGGCTGATATTTCAAGCTCCTGTTTAGCTCTGTGATGCTAACAGCGTCTTTCTACACGTTCCCATAGAGCGGTGTTACTTGGTGGGCGCTACACAATACATTTTAAAGCAGGAGAAATATCAGGTGTGGTGTGTTAGAGAGCAAAAAGGATCAAATGTGTCTCATACGCTGAATGCGTGAAACTTCAGAACGACGCGCAGTTGGGCGGAAACTGACATGCATGTCAGATCATGATTTCAAAATAAAGGCGTGTATTAAAGATGACAATGCTGATCCATGTTTTGAGTTTCCATCGATGTGATTGGATCATTGCTTAACCAATCGATGTATCGATCCAGATCGATGGATCATTACACCCCTACAGCATAACTGGTGGTTGTTTGCTATAACCTGAATACTTCTCTTCCTTCCTCTTCTGATTTAAGGCCTGCTCTCTCCTCTCTTCCTCTTCACAGTTGCAAAAAGAGACGGGACTTGAGGTGAAGCTGAAGGCTCAAGCCCTCATCTACCCTGTGATGCAGGCGCTGGATCTCAAGACGCCGTCCTACCAGCAGAATCAGGACATGCCCATCCTGCCGCGCACTCTGATGGTGCGTTTCTGGAGTAAGTACTTCACCCCCGACATCGCCCTTTTCAAAGCCATGATGGCCAACTCGCACAACAACCCCGACTCCTCCGGCCTGCTCAAGTTTGTGGACTGGAGCGCCTTCCTCCCGGAGACGTTTCACAGCAAGTACAACTACAGCGCCCCCGCCGTCATGTCGGGGGTGCGAGAGGACGCTGAGATGGACAGACTGTCTCGATCCCTGGCCGACCCCAGGGCATCGCCCCTGCTGGTGCCAGACTCAGACCTGCACTCTCTGCCCAAGGCTTACATCATGACGTGCGAGTATGATGTTCTTCGAGATGACGGGATCATGTACGTCACACGGCTCCGCGCCGCCGGTGTGGAGGTGACGCATGAACACTATGACCAAGGATTTCACGGAGTGTTGATGTTCACTGTGTGGCCCACCGACTTCCTGATAGGACAACGCATTACAGCAGACTACATCAAATGGCTGCAGGAAAACTTGTAAACTCCCCAAGGCCGATCTTCCATTCCATTTTTGTCTAAATAACATACCATTGATTGGTCCTGTGCACATTTTCCAGGCAACTGACTTGATTTGTTTTTATTTTCCTGTACATATGTAATAAATAACTCTTTCAGCTATGGGTACTTTTGATCAGGTGCGATTTTCTAAGCAAAGATCGGATGTTTTTACATGTGATGGTTTCAGTCAAACACAAAAGCATCTCTTTATTAACGCTGATGTGATTGTCCACTAAGATCTGTGCACTTTTGTCTGCAGTCTGACACGCGTTAAGATTTTTAAAACCTCATTAACTGGTTTTGGAACAGTGTGAAATCCTCATGAAAAAAAAAGACAAATAATATCAGATCTATCCGTTCTGTTCTTGTGTGGTGTGCAGCAAAGAGAGAGACATGCACACCACCAAGCAAGTTTATCTGGCAACTTCACGATACAGTGATTGTCCTGGTACTGAAGCAATGATACGATGATGTGTGTAAATTGGGGACATTGGCTATGCCTTTGACAGGTTTTAAGACAACTTTTCTTCTCTTTTGCAAGTGCAAAAAGAGCGAGGACAGGGTTTAAAGGATCCTGCAACTCAAGACATTTTAATTTAAAGTCTCAGCAATCATTTAAAATTGTAAGATGTGCTGCATCATAGAGTTTGGCTTCTTCTGCCATCATTTTAACAACTGCTGTTCCAGCATACTGAGCCTTAACTTATCTGCAGCAAACACTGATTCATGTATCAGCAACAAGCATGTGCCAACTGCTGTATCCATGTTTGAGCACACCACACACCAACCAACTCCCTCACCAACTACCAGGGCCTCTACTTTATCCATCCTTTAGCTATGCTGTTTACCCCTTTTGGGCCAGGAGCCTGTCCTAGTTGACATTGGGTTAGAGCCAGCCAATCGGAGGTACACATAGAGAGACAGGTAATCTCTCACACTCACACTCACACTCTTACCTAAGAGCAATCACACATCAACCCAGTTAGCATGTATTTGGTCTGTAGGGGGAAGCTTGAGAGCCCGGAGGGGGTCAAACCATCAACCTTCTTCCTGTGAGGCATGTGCACTACCTGCTGCGCCATCAAGCCCCTTCTACTCTAGCTGCTGGTAGTCTTGTGTGATCAAACTTAACTTTAGTGTAAACAATCATGGCGGACAATGTTGCAAGGAACTGATGCTAAATGAGGCTATCAGTTAGCTTCCTAATTTCCATCCAGCTGCTCTCCTTATCATAATTTTCAGCAGGGGTGTGCCATCTAAGGCACCTCATGATTCGATTTGATTACAATTTAGGGTGCTACGATTCAATTATTCAACGATTATCACAATATTAATGATAAAAACGATTATCACGATTTTTGATGCATCTTTTTTTCCCCTCACTTTGTGCCTACTTCATACTTTTAAGCAATGTATGGCTATTTCTCAGTATACATAAGTCAAAGTAAACAAATTCAAATCGAAAAAACTGTATCTTTTATTGATGTCAAGTGATCCATCAGGAACCATGGCATAAACTTTGTTTGGTGTGGCTGTCAGTCATCACTCTGGTTTGGAGAACATAACTCACCAGCTCCCAGTCGTGGCGCTCCTCACTCATTAAGCGTGCCGTTACCGTGACATATGACTGTGTAGCAACTGAAGTCCATGCATCACATGTCAGAGCTGCCCTGCATGCTTTCTTCAGTGATTCCAGCACTTTGGGTTTAGTCATGTTGTAGAGTTCGGGAACTGCTTTCTGTGCAAAATACTTTCGCTTCGGGAGTTTGTATCTGGGCTCCAATGTCCGCATCAGAGCACGAAAGCCCCTGTTGTTGACGACAGCATGTGGACGCAGGTCCTTGGCGATAAAGGTTGCAATGGATGATGAGATCCGTTTTGCCCTTTCATAGCTGTGGGGACGTTTTGATAGTCCTTCTTGTATTGTTCGCTGGTTAGCAGCAACAACTGGCGGATTCCTCTCCCTCTCTAATCCGAGGTGGAAGCGCGAGAGGTGCTGGTGCATGTTCGTTGTGTTACCACTGTACTTCATTTTGGCTTTACACGCCTTACAGATGGAGTAAGTTTTGTCAATGCTCTTTCCATTTTCCTCGTCATAAAAACCGAAATGTTTCCAAACACTAGCTTTTAATCCAGAAGAATGAATCTCACATTCTGTGACTGTGGCTAAAGAACTAGCTGCTGCCATATTCACCGGTCTGTCACTTCAGGTGTCCAGGTGGTACGTAGGACTAATACTTTCATTCCACAAGTGGCGTACGTGCTCCTGTCTTCTAGTTATTATGAAAAATCATCGTTTTTGAACATTTATGAATCGTAATCGAATCATTACGTGTCGCATTGCAATTAATCTAACAATCTAATTTTCAGGTTATGCTGTTTGACAGTCGTGATTTCAGACAAATCGACAGGTTGTGCCTCCATTACTGACATTCTTCTCACTTTAAACTTGTTGGCTATGATTGCTTCCTGCTTCTGCCAGCTTGCTCCATGATTAGCTTTGTTCAGTTGTATGTGACTTACACAGATGCTGTGCTCGTCCATTGGTGCAGTCCACACACGAGGATTTCTGATAATAAATACCAAGCATGCTTGTTATGGCATCCCCAATCCTCTTAACTCACACCACACCTCAGGATAATTGGGTTAGATCATTTTTAGGACAAACAGATAATCAAGCCTTTGCTGGAGCGAAGACATGAGCCAAAACTCTGATTATTGTTGTTCATATCCCACCTGAGATCACAGAGTGTCACAGATCTTGATGGACAATCGGACTGAAAATCTTAAAGTTGTTTGTGGATACTGGCAGCTGCTCATTCCTGTTGTTTGGGTCTTTCTGTTCAGGCCAAAGCTGACGTTGATCTCTCCTGACAGCTGATCTTGAAACTTGTTTGAAAGAAACAAAAACTCATATGAATCTAATAAAGTGTCTCAGACTGTCAGATCCTGTTCTATATAATTACGAGAAAACTTGACTCATTTATTGAAGCTGGTTCACTCTGGTGTGAGAAATTGTCTTCATAAGATTTAGGCTATTATTCCCATCAACTCATACTTTCATACATCTGGTCCTGTTCCCACACTTCAAATATTTGACATCTACAGCTTTGAAATGTTAAAAACTGATGTGCCACATTCCAAAAGATGATTAATGAGTGAAGAACATTTTGTTATAATAAGTCTCCAACAATCATGCACATTAAAAACAGGGATGATTTCTGTGGTCAGCTTGTAGCATCTGACAACTTCTCTTTTTCTGTTATGCTAATGTTATTCATTGGTCAAAAAAACAACTAAATACAAACATGAAAAGAAGCAGAAAGAAGAAAAAGCACGTATGATCTGCTCCTCATTTATAAGACTGATTAACCAAAAAAATAGTGAAAAAGAAACTTTTGAATAAGTAATATTGAGGTCACAAAATAAGGTTTGGTACTTTGGTGTTGGTTCCAGCTTCTGTTTCAATACTGTTTATCATTTTTCTGGTTCATAATGGTTCCTAATTCTGATTCCATATCATCCAATAGTAAGTTGTTTTAATTATTTGTAGGAAAAAATATATTTCTGCTGTTGGTACAAGGATCTCCGTCACAAACTGTCAGCACTGACGCAGGTTGTGATGTTAACGTTTCTATCTTAATCTACAGAAGACAGACCACATACAAAGAATATTATTGACCCTAACTAACTGAATTAAACAAGGACAAAAAATACAGTTATTCAGATTAAACATGTCAATGAGTTGATAATGTGAACAAAGTATTTTTGTTTGTTTTACTTAAACCAGAACTCCGCTGTCATCATCAACGAGGTTTGAACTTCTTCACAGTGAACTTATTCATCCTACATTAGGTCTGCAGGGTCCTTACAGTAAATATTGGTGTATGGGGGGGAGCATAACCACGCTGGATATGGTGCATTTCCTCACATTTACACTCAGTTGAAGATAATTATTCGTCTTGCTTTTGCTGCATGACCAGAAAAAGCAAGACGAATCATTATTCAAACTGTCTGCTACTGTGGTCCATCATGATTCTCTAATTAAATGCTTCTTTATGGGTGTTATGATTCGGTCCACAAAGATACATAAAATGTACTTAAACAGCAGTTTTCTCTCAGAAGGTCTGTCACTAATAAAAGATATATGGACCTGTTCAGAAACAAAAAGCAGATCTGAGTCTCACGTCCACTATCGATGCCTTGAACCTTGATAATATTTTCGAAATAGGAACCAGTTTTCAGAGCTTAATTTACAAAATAGTAAACCGTACACCTCAACACAAAGAACAAAACTTTGATTTCATATTCCATCATATTCTTTTATCATGATTTTAAATCTGTTTTTGGTTTAATTTATGATGTGGTTCTTTGTCCCATCAGTTTGCTTCTGAATGTCAGCTCTTTTTCCTTTTACTCATTACAACTCTCTTTACAAATCTTTTCTGGATGTTGATTTATACAATATATATTTTGAGTTTCGTAAATAAGTTGAAGAATATAAAATCCCACTTTTTCATGAAATCTAAACAACTTTAACTTTTATATTTGGGTTGGATGGATCTCTGTATGGGCTGTTTTTAAATGCTTTTATTGCTGTTTTTTGTAAAACAAAAAGTTTCCCTAAATCTGAGTACCGCAGCTCAGATGTGAAACAATTATTGAGTTATTTCAGGCCTGTGGAAGAGTTAATGCTATATTTTATATTTCTGCAGTTAAAACAAACCTCTTAACTTTCAGTTTTACCAACACTCATCACTTTTTAACTGACTGCACTTGACACTGTAAACGTAACGTTAACAGGAAAATATATAGTACCAAAAACATCCCTCATGCTGCAGATGTCTTTGTTGCTAATTTTTCTTTTCGCTATAAGCACCATAATATTAAGAAATAAGCTCGTTTTCACACCTGGATGGTTTGGGGGGGTTGTTCTATTACAAGCGGACATTCTGTGTTCCACACGGTTTTGGTTTGGTTCACAAAGTTTAGTCAGTAAGTCCTGTAGTCTACAGGTGTTTCACTGTAATAAGTAACCATGCTATCTGATGTCCTCTGTGGCATGAAAAGCCCCTCTTCTTCATGCACAGTTTGTTCAAACTTAAGTCACCAGGCCTGTCAAACTTGGATGAAGATGCTCATCTACGTTTGACACCTTCATCATTAAGCAGGGAGCTGCCAGCACGTGCCAGAAGTGCAGCTCTGCACTGGTTCGCTGGAAAAACGTGTTAGGTTTATTTTTAGCAGGAGCCACTTTAACCCCAAGCAGACAAACCCAAACTCTTTCCCAAAACGCTATAAATCATTTTTTATTTAGAAAAATTACATTATTTACCCAGACCCACCATTGGGTTGGCTGGGGAACTGAACTTTGAAATACAGTTTAAACAGGGACATATAGCTTTCTAGCATTAAATACGATAGGGCAGGTAGTACAATTGGTATACAAAAGAATAGCACTGAGTAATAGATATTTTTATAATTTTGGCTTTTATAGCATTTTGGAAATGCTGAACCTGTTGCTTACATGTTGCTCTTCCTGTTATCGAGTAAACTCACAGTTACCTTGTGAAGCTGTGGATCTTTAGTATTTTAAATCCACTTCTGACGGGCCAGGATATGCACAATTTGCCACAGCAAATTCTCAGCACTGACTGGACGCATTGCAGACTGACTGTGGAGGAATTCCGATTTAGCCTGTTTGCTCCAATAATACCTTTTTGCAACTCACAATTGCTTTGGTTTGCAAATATGCAAAGCCTTATTTTTTACTTAATCAGGACAAAACAACAAAGCTGTGGGTGTGAAACCACCTAAATGTCTTTGGTTTTAATCATCACATTTTATTGTTTTGCAGGATTTGCTGTTTTATTTGAGTTTTTCTCTTTTGATCCACTGTTTGCTTTTTTCAACAGGTGACAGCTTTACATTTTTAATTTTTGCTACATTGACATGAAACATGAAAAACATGCTTTTTGAATCCTTTTTGACAAATTTATTTGCATTAAATTTCATTGAATGTCTAAATCAGTAAATTCTCTGTATCCTGTTTAACGTCTGTTTTGTCTTGTTCACCGTATTGAAACAAAAACAGACCAAAGCAGTTGCACGTGTAGACTTTACGTTACATGTTGCATAATGGTGACAAGCACATTACACTCGGGGAACGTGAACAGGATGATATGCTGTGGGGGATATTGTGTCGGCTGACTCAGACACACTTAATCCACTTGGTGCCACTTAGGTGAAGCGGTCCCTGTGGGATCTGGAGTGTTCCTAAGCCGAGGAGCTGGAGGGAGGGAACAGTTGATCTGCACACGCACTGCAGACCACCAAGCACTCTGACACGCGACTTATTATCCAAGAGGCCGGAACATACCGCAGTTTCACTTTCTTTACACACAGAGAGCCGGAGAGGGACATCAGAAATAAAAACAGGCCTGTCGTCCACCTTCCTCCCAAAACACTCCACGCCTCCAGAGAGAGGAGCGAACTGTTGTGACCACAGCGTGCTGGTCTCATGTGCAGGTGAAACTAAGTACTTCACATGTGTATGCACTAATTATCCCTCTGAAGACTTAACCCTTTCTGCTCCATGGCACATACACACATATTTTAGTCATAGCTGTGTTTGAACGGTAACTCTTTCATGAATATATAGAAGGAGTCTGGCCAAATTTATGTCTAAAGAAAGTTTCAGTCTAGTCATTGGATGCAGAGTTTTCCTCAGAAATGTATTTATGGATCTGTAATTCACATTTTTACTGCATTTTTTTGATAAAAAACTGAGTTGTGTTAATGTTATTGGACTCTTAATTTGACCCCTAGCTTGTTTGATCCTTTACATCATTTCTTGGCGTTAAGTTAAAGCTAATTTGAAGTCTTAAATGGGCAAACTTAAGACATCTAAAAGCAAAATGCAACAAGGAGCAGCAAGGAGAATTTGAATCAAAGGTGCTATGAGGAGAATCTATGACCGGCGGCATAAAGACTCTGCTACCCATGAGCATGCACAGCGACTGTTGTAATGCTGCGTTCCAGTAACCTCGGAACTGGGAGCGACATCATCTCCAACTTATCGGCGTTCCAGTTGAAGTCGGAAAAAACATGTCGATCTACCAGGCTATTGTTAGCTGTTGTTAGCACGCCCTGTGTTGTTGTATGAAGAATGTGATTATCACTATGGCAGCATTTTTGTAAATATAAGTCTAACAATACTATGTATACAGCTGATCTAGAGCGACACACCCCAGTCAGAAGTGCAAATAAATGGATTATTACAGGAGCTAAATAACTGTTCACACTGGGGGCATCCATCTTCCATTGTCAACCTGGGGGTGGTGAGGTTTCACCGAGTTCCCAGTAGGAAATTCAGACTTCGGGGGACGTTCCAGTCGCAGTTTCCTACTTGGAACTCGGAAATTCCCACTTCTGATTACAACTGGAACGCAACAAAAGACGTGACCCAAACCAAAGCGTGCGTTTGTTGTGATGCTAATGAATGCAGCTCGGACCTTCCTCAGAACTCTGCATTGCTTTACAACTTCTTTTTTCAACAACTTACAGGATGCAAAGTGACGAGGTAATGTATCTCTTTCAAGTAACGTAGCGGTAGTTTTTGATGTGTGACAACAAGCAATTTTTGGAAAACTTAGTATCGTAGTTTTGTAGCCGGCTATATATGGCTACTTACAGCCCGGTGCTCTAAGACGTGTCTGAATAATATAAATTTGCTCTAGTTTTAATTGTCTTGTTCCTGAAGTTGAGTATCCAGGCCAGTCCAGCCCTGTCCGACCAGACCGCGAAGCTAAGGAATAGCATTTATAGATAACCTATTTTGATGCTATAAAACTCATCTTAAAGTGTGTATTTCCATCAGGCATATATCTAAAAGGGAGACTTTTTCGAAATTACTTAGAAACTCCTCACAGTCTCTTTAAGTTGATTAAAAAAGTGAAACATTTAATCTCTGTAAATGATCAGATACAGCTCTTTTTCTCTCCCCTTTGGAAATGCTCCAATCTGACAGGGGAGGGGCTACAAGAGGCTATGATAATAAACTCCGCACTTGATTGGCTGTCCAAACAATGGCTGATTGGGGGCGGGGTTACAGGCCGTGCAGGATTGAAAACAGTCATATCTTGATGAACAGAAAACACATATTTTGGTGGAGGCTGTGTAGCTTTGACATCAGAAACCCCAGGAAGTTAAAAACAGCATTTTTAGGATCATTTTCTTAAAAGAGGCAATTCTCTTTGGACTGGAAGATGAGTAAAAGTTGTTGTGCTCTTCTGCTTCACAAGCCTCTTAAAATTTTTAACATTTTTAAAGAATGACTTCATATTGCTAATTGTTGATGATGTAGATCTTTGGCAGGTATGGACAGAATTTGTAAAAACACAGATCATAAAAAAACTTTTTTTGACAAAAGACAAATTTTCTCAAAATTACAGGAAGCATTTAGTGTAGCAAAAAATAAACAATATATAGTTATTTACATTTCTCGGTTATTTACAATCTTAAACTTAAAATGCTGCATGTTGGAAAAGATCTGTTTCAGATACTTTTTGGCACAATAAACATTTTTCCTGGAATTAAGTGTGATTTATTTACATTTTATTTTTTATATGCATATAATACTTATTTATAAAATGCAGAAACAAATCAAGCCATCTACCTTTACATACGTATGCAATAATTATTACAGCTAAAATAATTTATAGATTATTAACCCGATAAAGTCAATTGTATCATATTTGATACATACTTTTATAATACCTTTATCTACTCAATATGATCAACAAATTACAAAAAGACATTTGATTACAATCAGATAAATGATAAAAAAATATCCTCAAATGGATTATCAGTTGCCAAAAACACCTAATGTATCAAATGAGATATGAAAATCTATATGTTGAATTTTATGGACATTTTGATATTTGTGGATTTTAGCAGAAAGTGAAACAAACATTATAGAGTTAATTTGGGTAACTGATGGCAAATGATAGAAATATTGAAAAAAATGTAATTATGGCCAACTTTTACCAACATATATCGAAACATCCATCCTTTGGGAAACACTGAAGTTGGGTGGATATTAATCAAAGTTTATTTATACAGTTATTTATTACAGTACATACACATACATAAACAATGACAATCACTTTCTTTCAACCACTTAGTTGGTAGGATGTAAAGAGGATTTTGAAGCTAATGCACACCACAGAAGCTAAAGTAAAATAAATGATCAAATTTATAAGAATGGATACAAGATACATCAACTAATTTGTGTTTGCAATATTAATGTATGCATAAATATTTAGCTCCTTGATCCTACATGCTTAGAAATTGCAACAAGAGTTGACATCTGATTACTTTTGTTACTTAAATTTAATTTCTGTTAGCAAGCATTTGGATCTGCCCACCTGTACTTCGACTCTGATGGATCCAGCTGCTTCGTTATCAGGTCTGGACTCCTGTTTTTACATCTTGACGTCCCATTTTGGGGACAGCCTTCTTTAGTCAGAATACTGAGACCAGCTGCATGTGCATGCAGTGAAATTGCTTACAGCACATTTGCATTTGCTAAGCTAACAGCTATGCATTACATCTGTGTTGGTGACCTAAGAATCTGTTTACGATGTGATGATCTGCTCCTGGAGATTATATTTTCACTAAAACTTCAGTTATTTCTCTTCATTGGTCACTTTTAGCTTCTTTACATTGACGTGTAAAACCTCTTAATGATCTGGTTTCTGTCCAAACTCCATTCACATCCATGATTGCAGATTTTTTTTCTTTTTTAACATATTATTTTTCCTTGATAATTGAAAGTGCTTTGGGGACAGATTGAGTGAGGTAGCTAGCTGCATGTGGCCCCGGTTGCCAGTTGTCCATCCCTTCTCTCGGGTAATAAGTTTGGATGTAACATTATCAGGCAGCAGAGGGTCTTTCTCAAGGCCTCGTTTGTACTTGTCAGCACCCTCTCCTCATCGGTGCTGCGTTTATGAACCCTTTAACTTTGAAACTTTATACTCACAGAAAGCCCAAGGTTTCATCTCTGCCTTGTCTGTTGTTCCAGGACACAAGCCAGTGTAAATGTGGTGTTGGTTCAGACATGGTGTGATGAAAGAATCTTGTCTTGTCCGTTTTATTTAAGATCGATGAGGTTAGATTAGTTTGAGAGGAGCTCAAGGCCTAAGTAAGCACGAGAAGTCGCTGACAGCACAATACGAGCTGAGAGTTTTTAAAGATCCACACTTACAGGAAAAGGGTTTCAGTTTATGAAGACAGTTTCCATGAGTGATGTTCACCATCAGCTGAGTAAATGATTAAATGAAATCTTCTGTTGGTCACACCAGTTGAGCTAGTTGGCTAATTAATGATTATTTTTATACATCAGGTCATGCTGGTCCAATGTTGTACTTGGATTATAATGCAACCCTCCACCACTAGACACAGACGAACTTTAGCCATAGCTAATGCCCCTTCTCCTTTAGCTCTACTGCTAAGATGTAAACAATGACGGGCAATATCTTATGGCCCTTTTCCACTAGCCCTACTCTACTCTACTTTACTCGACTCTACCCGGCTCTACTGTACTCGCCTTGTGCTGCTTTTCCATTAGCCCCAGTCGCCTGCCCAACGGCATGCAGTGTCACTTTACACAGCTGAGCGGCACTGCAAAGACGTCATTTTGAGCGCAACGCAGTAATCTGTGGCTTTTTTTCACAAACCGAGTAAAAAAGGAAAGCAGAAGAAGGCTGCAGGTGGTAAGAAGAAATACCCCTTGAGAAGCACAGGAGAGTTTTGGAAGCTATACAACAGAATGAAGCCGAGGACGAGAGCAATCCAGCTGCACAGAAAAGACGTATGGGGGTAAGCTAACGGTAGCTACCGCTAACATGCTAGGTCGTAGCACTCATGACTCATCGATGACGACATTGTCTGACCAATCAGTAGCCGGCAGTCGGTGACGTCATCTTTTAGTATGGACTCAGCTCACTTGGAACCAGAGCGGAGTAGGTACTAAAACTAGCTTGTTTTAGGAGGTACCAGGCTAGTGGAAACACGCTGCAAATCGAGTAGGGCCGAGTAGAGTAGGGCCAAGGTGTGCTAGTGGAAAAGGGCCATTACAGCTGCAGAACCCTCTTTATGAGTTTTATAATCCAGAAAACTGAGATCCAAATTCATGCAATCAGTATAAAGTTAAGCTGCCATAAAAGCTACAGAAATGTATCTTCGTGTAAGTATGAAGACACTAATCGATCCCTGTTTGGGTACCAACAACCCTGCCAAGCGTGTCTGAAATCGGTGGTCTCATCTCACTTCCTGTTGGCCTCTTGACCAGTTTGTTAACAGTCAGGACATAATTGATCCAGAGACCAACACAATCAGCAGCATAAGCAGCAATAGAAGTAACAATGAAAAGGTATTTTTGATGCACGTTGTTGCGCCCTGCACTACGGAAGCCGCCTGATTGTCTGCCGCGCCACGAGTGCAGTGTGAGCGGCGACGCGTACCGCGGAAGTACTTCTATATAGCATTGTTAGGCTCAAAAATGTATTCACAATGACCTCGCTTCGACCAATTATGGACGCTACCCGATCAGACACTTGGATTACAGCTTAACGAGCAGTATGAAGGAAAATAGGCACGCTTTGTGGACTTTTATGGACCTTTTTTTCGGCTCCGCCGGTTCCTGTTAGATGGACGCTTGTTGACAGCGAAAATCCTCGACCCCGCCGCATTTGTGGATCAAAAAAGTGCTCCAGAGTGTTGCTCAGCATGAGGGTGAGTAGAAAATGAGGCCAAATTGTTGTTTGGGTGTAGTGTTCCTTTAATAAGCAATGACAGAAATAATGACATAACAACAGTGGCATCAAAGTGCTTACTTATGTATTCGCAGCTATGTAATAAACTTGTATATGCTGCTTGAAGCTGAATCGACCTTTCTAAAGCCTGCCCTAATATCCGTCTCCCAGGTGCATAGTTTGCATGCAGAGCAAACTGTTCTCAGGAGAAAGAACAGTAAAACTTAGGACAACAGCAGTTAAAGTCTAAAAATGAAAAATGTTGATCTTTAGGAGACTTTGGTGGAGAGTACATAATGTGAGGCAACATTACTCAGCATGAAGGGATCAAATTAATCCATGAAAACAAATGAAGCAAAGTCTAGACCCTGAAACGGCTCTCCTGGGCAGGTCTACAGAACAACTGTTGAATCTTTTTCCACTGAGTGGACACAAATTCACTTCTTTAACCCTTTTATGCATGATGTCCGCTACAGTAGCCAGATATTTGAAATAAATTTTAAACCCTTTATGTTGCAGTACAATTCCCAACTGTCAGGTGGGAAACTCCAAAACACTTCAAATTTTATAAAAATATTAACTTTGCACTTTTTTTTTCCATATTCAGATATAGCATCATAAATCCAAAACAGCTGGTAAAGGAAAAAATTGGCATTACATGTATTCAGATTTTACATATTTTTGTATTTTTTATTTTATGTTTTGGTAGTTCACTCGTGAATCCTTTGATTTAACAGCAATAACACACACGCTTCAGACATTTCTTTTACTTTAATTACTCTTTAAAGTTTGTCATAGATTTGTGGATCTATATTTAGTTCTACTAGCTTACAGTTTATACCACTGATGGATGGTGAAGTGGACAGATGCACAACTCCCTGAAAATATAACTGGAAAAAATGACCATAGTTTTTAACTTGTTCGAAAGTTAAAACAAACACTGAAAATACTATGGGTTAACTTCTGAGTAGAATATTCTCATATTTCACCCACTAATTCAGAGAAAAGTTGTAGCTATGTACACAGTTATTTCAGTAGAAGGTGACTTAAAAAATGGTGATTCTATGTACAAGATGATAAAAAGGGTTGATAAATGCTAATGTTAATTTACAAGCACATTAAAACCTTAGCAACAATAGCAGGCATGCTTTTTCCAGCATTTATCATGTGAAGGCAGCTTTTCCTGAAGAACAAAACAAGAACAAAAGAAGGCCCAAGCAAGTTGTCTTACATTTGCTTAAGAGAGCAAATAATCAGCACAATACCTGTTTGTACCGAGGTTTGTGTTTGTTGGAAAATGCAGAGTGATCAGGCACAAAGCCGGTGTGTTTTTAACTAGAATTCAACACCACTAAAGTCTGTAGTCACAGTGTTTCTGCTATTTTGAGGGCACTTTAAAGAGATTGACACACACTCGCAGGATCTAAAGACACTTTATTGAGCTTGTTACACTTTTATATGCACAACATCAAACCTGTACTGTTACATGTAAGAGCATTTGCTGATGCAGTTAAGTTCAAGTTTGTAAAAGGACAGAATTGAGAGGCAGCCTGTATTTTTTGCAGCACTTCATAGTGCACTTTAGCGCATGTAATACTCCCAGTAACAGTACAACACACATGGTTGAAGATTTATATGCAACACAGAGCTACATCTATTAGATTTTTACTCAAACTGGCAATAACTAGTCATGATGCTCACAGACAATAAAGCAGCCTGTCCAGTGTGTTTTAATTCTGCAGTGGAGAACAGAAACAATAATTCCTGAGGGAAAATGAGAAAAAAGGCAACAAGTGTTTGGTGAACAGTTAACAGGTCTATTATAATCATATAGAAGTCTGATTCTGTTGGTTTTATGAGGAGCTTTTTTTTTTCATTTCATGAGATTTCACCTTAACAATTACATGGACGTGAATACGAGTATTAGTATATTTCATAGTTTCCTGAGTTTGTTCTTTGAGTAAAGTGGCACAACAAAAGGGGGTGAATCAATAATCCAGCCCAAATTCAGACCAAACTATTAAACCCACTGTGTAAATAGCAAATCGCTAGCCGGATGCTAGCAGGACGCACTTTGGACAATGCTCTTCATGCCACCAAAATGGGGACCACCCTCTCTTATTTTTATCTTTTCTATTTTATTATCCTGTCCTGTGAATGATTATTGCCTCTTCACCTTCATGACACATTTTTTATTTATAAGACATTTGCTAAAGTGAAACTGAAAACTTAAGGCAATATTTTGACCCTTAGCAGTCAGAAAAGACGGCCTTTGGCCAGTTTTAGCTTGTGAAAACAGTTTTTGGAGGTGTGTCTAATTTGTTAGTTCTGTTTGCGTCTCAGTCTTCTTGAAAAGCTGTCTGAACTTGGACAGCAGGAGGACTCTGAATTTGTCTCCCATGAAGAAGTAGAAGGCCGGGTTGATGACACTGTGCAGGAAGGCCAGTGGGCGGGTCGCGATGTAGAAAGCCTCGATGTACACCTTCGTGCACTCCTGCAGCCCGGCCCAGGACTGCATGGATGCGATCTTGATGTTCCTCAACACATGATAGGGCGTGTAAAGGACCAAAAACATGGCTGCCACAGATGTGATGACCCGGAGAGGCCGCTTATACGACCTCTGGCTCTGCAGAGCCCTTTCCTGGGTGCGCAGCAGAACAGCGATTTGATAAGAGAAACCACAAATTCCCAGCAGAGGAATGATGTAGCCAGTTATAGTTAGCCCCAGGCTGTACTCAAAGAGGTTGACCTCCCCCTGAAGGCTGGCAAAATCGTTGCACCGGCTCCAGTTCACCCTGTACTGGTCCTGGATCATCAGCGCTATCATCGGAGCTATTTGGACATTGACAGCAAGCCAGCTGAGGCCGGTGATGATAAAGGCCGCCCGGCAGCTCTGCAGACAATGGTTCCGTGTTGGATATCTTACAAGCAGGAAGCGGTCCATGCTAAGCCAAACCATGAAGAGTATGGAGGAGTACAGGTTCACGTGAAGGACATAGCGGTTGATGATGCAGGTGGAGGGGGCCTCTGATTGGCCTTTTGCATAGATGTATGAGAGGTGCGGCAGTGTGCAGAGGAAAATGAGGTCGGACACAGCCAGGTTAAAGAGGTAGATGTTGAAGCTCTGCCACTTCTTTAAGCAAAATATGTACCCAAGCACGACCAGGAGGTTTCCAGGAAAGCCAAGGAGGAACTCAACGGCATAGAACGGTGACAGGTAGAACCTCTCAAGAGTTTTGTCTATGTGTGTGCACTGCAGAGACAGAAGGGTGGAGGAGGGAAGAGGTGAAGGAGGAAACATAAGTGATGATGAAAAACAAACTCCTCAGATGTGGAGCTCGTGAAGCAGCAAGTCAGATTCAGAAATCAACACGAATGCTCACACCAGGATAAGACTCACCATGCTGGAGCTGTTGAAGTCGTTGCTGCTTGAGTGAAAGGTGAGCACGAGCCGAGGACGCCACTATGTGTGCTCCGGAGACAGTAAACAGTGAGACGTGAGGGCTCCTGGTCTCTAATGTGACATGGCCGGAAACAACACCTGCCTCGTCTTTGCCTGCAACATGGAGACACTTTGAATGGATTTGCATTTAAACATTATAAAACTGGGAGGTTAAATAAAGAGAATGAATCATTAGTAAAACTTTGCCTCGTGTTTTCGCAGCAGAGCAAACAAGAAACTCATATTTGATTTTGTAGCAATGGATGAGAATTGGAAACTAATTCCTTGCAACATAACATGGAGACACTTTGATTTGCATGTACATCATAAAACTCAGAGGTTAAATAAAGAGAAAGGGCCTTTAGTTATATTTCCCCTCATGTTTACAGCACAGCAAAGCAGACAAGAGTCACGTTTGATTATGAAACAAGATATGAAATCTGAAAACCAATCAGAATCAATAAAAAACTCCCTTAACAGGGCTCCAGACTAACTTTCAGCATTGGTTGCAATGGGGCACCTAAAATTTTTAAGGTGCATCAGCACAAAAATTAGGTGCACCCACATTTTCATCACCTTTCACACCATAAGGCCACCATTTTATCACTCTCCAGAGCTTTTTTTTTTTTTTTAAATATTCTTTTTATTGCAAGATACACATTGGACAGGATATATGTCTCCAACAAAGCAATCATATTTTTATATTTTTGGAGTAAACAAAAGTAATAATAACATCAATAATCAAAGGGCGCATAAACAAGAGAAAACAAAAACTGCAGCAACTCTAAACATAAGTTAAATATGACAGTATGAAAGAAGTTCTCCAGAGGTCTTTTATGATGTAAATGATTTTTAAACAAGATTAGGATGTAAATAAATACTCGTCTTTATTCGAAGCAAATCATATATATATATAAAAAAGTGTTTAAAGTGCTGCACTGAATGAAATTACAAATTCAAACTAAAACATTAAGCAGAATAAACATTTCCAAATAAAAATGCTGTAAGTGCTTTACTTAAAGGTGTAGTCAGCGATCTTCTAATCTTCTAATCTAATGCACTATTTGTCAAAATCACTGTATTTCTCCTCTCCATCCACAAGATGTCACCACTGACAAGATGTTGAAAAAAAAGTCCAGTTTTAATACACAGCCTTGGCTCTGAATTCCAGCAGGTAAATACTGTGGCTCAGGCCGAGTTACCAAAACAGGGTACACCCCCCCACATCCAGGGGGTGATCATACTCATGCACAGATCAGACAGAGGGGGGAGGGGGAGTCGTAGGTTGCGTAGCGCGCGCAGTTAGCGTAAGAGAGAGATACAATAGGTGCAGTAGCAATGGCTGAAAAACAGCTAAGAAGTTGATTGTCAGAAAACTGTCAGATGTGGTTGTCACTCACATTATTTATCATGAAATCATAAATGTCATAATTGTCTTGTGAGTAGTTTTACTTGGCCGTGGCCGCACTTTAAACATTTGTCAACCACAGACTCTGATTCAAGAATATTCTGGCATTCTCTGAGAAATCTCAATCAAATGAAAATTGAACTACCAACCTAAAACAATCTTTCCATCTCCAGCAGCGAACGCTGTGGCGGGGAGGGTCCACTGTTCATTGTTGCTATGTTAACTTCTTGGCTCGGCTTAGCCTTCTGGCAAATTATGATGATTCAAATGCCTCACCTGAAAAATCATGGCGAATTTTTCAACTGTGAGATCCTCTGCTCTTAATGCGAGTCGCCTGCTCCCCCGAAGCATGAGGTAGCAAGCGCTGTAACTCACCATCGCCGTTCGGGTTTTGACGTCACGTCTCGTTAAACGCTGCGGTGCACTTCTCTCTCTGGAAATCAACACAATCCTCGGTGTTTCCGGTTCCAGTTCACGTTTAATATCAAAATATCACGCAAACAATTCAAACAAAATCTATTTTTTTTTATTTTTGTTTTTCCTACTTTAAAACCAGAACAGAAAAATGTTGTTTTAATGTTTTTATGTTTTGGCTTTAAAACAAAAAAAAAAAACAACATAACAAGACCTTTTTTTTGTTTTTTACTATTTTGTTTTGAAACAGAATAACAACAGAATGAACCATACATGGATTGTTGGTGATGACACATTGGAGGAGTGATATGATTAAGGATTAAAACCAGCACAAAACATGCCTCGAAGGAAAACTAATGGTTACTCAAAGTGCTTAATTCTCTTTGCTATTAAAGGAGACATATCATGCTGATGCATGATTTAAGGCTTACATATAATATAATAAATTTGAAAACAAGACCTTACACCCCCTTAATTTTCAAAAAATGAAATATTGTATTTTTTCTGATATCCTAGAACGAGATTTGATGCCTCTGAAAATAGGTCATTGCGAGATGACCGCGAGATTTCAATCGTCGTGACGACACGAGGTACCTTTCTTTTTATTGGAGTAATCTGATAAAACACTTCCTCCTCTGTGATGTCCGTTAGCCACAAAACCGTCACCGAGGAACACATCCAGCAGCAGGGGTATAAAGCTCCCTAGCTCACACTCACTCATTACCAGCTCTGGCCTGTAGGGGGACTCAGTACGCGGTCGCTGCTTTGAGCCTGCCGGAAAATGCAGTAGAAGTAGAAGGACAGGCTGGCTCTACCCTCGATAGAACTGACCAATCAGAGCACAAAGGGCTGTGACGTTGCGAGGTTACTGTAGGTCAGCCTGAAAACCGAGCGTTTCAACGAGAGCTTCATAATGGCCTAAAATGAGGATATTGAGAACGCTATTGTGGGGCAATGAAGGAACTAAATGACTTGTACTGAGGGCAGAAATGCTTTGCAGGCATCCTCGTCTGGCATAGTGAAAAGGAGAAACAAGCATGATTTGTCTCCTTTAAGCTCCTAATACAGACCACACCCATTTTAGATAACTCTTTTTAGAGGACGTTACTTATTTCTTATCTTATCTACTTTTTTCTGCTGTTTTTAAAGTTTTCAAATTCTCTTGTTTTTTACCCACTTGCTTTATCTTTATCTTACCTTACCTTGTTTTATCTTGCTGTACGATTTAGGCTACTTATAATGTCTGACATCCCTATCTGTCCCATGCTTGCTTAAATATGTTTCATGATAGATTACTATTTATGTTGTTGACTGACCGTATGCATAAATGCACACTGGATAGCTACAAATGAATCGCCCCTTGTGGGATTAAAATAGTTTTCTGAATCTGAATCTGAAAACAGAACAGATTTCCATTTGACAATGATGCAAATGCCTTGGTGGATGTCTGCACTTTTTTAGCACTTTTAGTTGTATGTCTTTGGTGCTATCAGGTTCATAATGACTTTATTTTTAACTGTTAAGCCCTTAATACAGCTGTGTGAATAGCTTGGTGTCCTGCGCCTGGCTTTGCCCTGAGAACATGCGTCTCTCTGTCACAATACTGAACCAAGAAGGACCCAAATGCATGATGTGCCAGATCAGAAACACACAAGGTACAACAACAATCTGGCAGAGAACCAGAGGGGAAATGGGAATTAAAAACACACAGGAGATAATCAGACGCAGGTGAGTCAGGGAGACACAGGGAGAGGAGGGCAGGAAACAAAACCTGAAACAAGAGACGTGACGCGAATGCTTTGAAAATAAAAAAAAGAAATGAGACATGAAGAAACAAAAAGGGGAACTTAATCAGGAGATGTGACACAAACGTGCTTTAGACAGCGTGTTTGTGCTGCAGGTTAAGGCCTTTTAAGTCCAATCTTTATATCAGACTCTGTAAAGCACTCTGAACCGTTATCTATGAATGATGCTCCATAAATAAAGTTACCTTGTTAAAGATTAAAAAATGATTTTCTATGATGCTTCAACTCTTCATTGGCTGGAGCTCAACTATGTTTTATTTTTCCATGAGAAGACTGAAGGTGTTCAAGGTGTTAAAGCCAAACAAGTGAAGTTAAAACACATCAGCAGAAGCTACTTCAATAACAGCACATACATTTGTAAGTACAAGCAGAACTATGTAGGTACATGAAACAAGGTGAGGAGCTGTCAGGGCATCATACTCATCTTTAAATTAATGTTAATTAGAGTTGTACTTACTGATCCTGCAGGCTACAGAAGAAAAGTTTTCTGAGGAGAAAATTAATCAAAAATCAAACAAAATGAATTGTCTGCAGCTGTAAGCCGAAACAACCTTTAAATAGATTTTTCCTGAGTTCAAGTTTTAAAGCTAATATCTTTTTACTTGACGCAAACGCTTCCCTCCAGACCTGGTCGATTCATGAGCGGTTGTCTTCTGAGACGAGCACTTCTCTAAACTTTCGGGAGTTTTTTTGATCGTATAAGATAAGCTTTTGGGGTTGATCATTTGCTCATCCTTCATGATAATTTCGTAGAAACAGAAGTTAAGTTCCTTTTTCTACTTTTTAGAATTATTTGACCTCTTCTTTCTCTTTCTATTCTTTCTCTTTCTCCTCTCTCTAATTTTTCTCTGAATGTTTAAAACATTTTAAACAGCTCTTGCGATAAATGACTTCACTCTGACATTAGAGTCAGTATGCTAAAACAGTCCCCTTCCTCTTTGAATGATTTCAAACCAAACTTACCGCGTAGTTAAGCCAATAATGGTTCTTTTTAAGGTCTGTTTGTGCTTAACCTTTAATTTTACTTTTTGATTTGTTTGAATATTATCAAATACACAGTAAGTATATTTGTCTTTACAGAAGAGTGTCGTCTGCATACATTTATTTCCAGACTTTTCCTGAGTTTTTGGAATAAATTTGAAGAATAACAAAAAGATTTCTTCACTTGTGAGTTTATCTGTGGGACGTGTTCCTCTAAATCTTGCTGACGTTATAACCACTCTTTTCTGCTCTCTTTTGAGCGTTTAGTTTGGTAGTATGCCGTCAGATTTTGAGTGAATAAATGTATTTTTTTACAATCTTGTTTTTGGATGAAAGAACGCTGAGGTCTTGTCACCTTTCACTTTTAATGTTTCACAATTTTTAGACAAGACAGTTTTTCAGTTATTATGATTTTGACTCTAAACAGGATGAAAAATATAATTTTAGTCTTATTTATTTGGACCTAATCTCCTGAGTCTACCCTTAAAGCCTATTCCTGGCTCATGCTGTGACCTTCTCTGGGAGCCATCAAAAGGCCAAAGTCATCATGGCCCTTTTCCACTAGCACGCCTTGGCCCTACTCTACTCGGCCCTACTCAATTAGCAGCGTGTTTCCACTAGCCTGGTACCTCCTAAAACAAGCTAGTTTTAGTACCTACTCCGCTCTGGTTCCAAGAGAGCTGAGTCCATACTAAAAGATGACATCACCGACTGCCGGCTACTGATTGGTCAGACAATGTCGTCATCAATGAGGTATGAGCGGGACGACCTAGCATGCTAGCGGTAGCTAACATTAGCTTACCCTCATACGTCTTTTCTTTGCAGCTGGATTGCTCTCGTCCTCGGCTTCATTCTGTTGTATAGCTTCCAAAACTCTCCTGTGCTTCTCAAGGGGTATTTCTTCTTACCACCTGCAGCCTTCTTCTGCTTTCATTTTTTACTCGGTTTGTGACAAAGAGCCACAGATTGTTGTGTCGCGCTCAAAATGACGTCACCACAGTGTTGCTCAGCTGTTTACAGTGACATTGCACCCCGTTGGGCAGGCGACTGGGGCTAATGGAAAAGCAGCACAAGGCGAGTAGAGTAGAGTAGGGCTAATGAGAAAGGGCCTTTAGAATACATTTTTGAAATGTTATATAGCACTTTGGCCCCTACATCAAAGTTTTGTAAAATTTAACAAACAGATTAGAAGCTTTTATCCGTACAGTAAAAGAGTTCATTAGATCATGGAGGCAGGTTCACACTCTGAATCTGTTTGCCTGGTGTGAACGTGTTTTATTTTTAGAAACCAAAAGTTTCAACGATGAAAATAAAGTTTTTTATTCCCTCTTTTAAACCAGGATCATAACCATCAGAAACATTCTGCACACACAGAATGAGACACACAATCATGTCAGATCATTACCTTATATAGAGATGTGACAGTAAATGAGCAGTTTGGGGTTTGGTGCCTTGCTCAAAGGCACTTTGGCAGAACTCAGGAAATTAGCTGACAACTCTTCAGCTCCCAAACCAGCTTCCAACCAACGACCTTCTGGACCGAGCTTCTGCTGCAGTAATGATATTCACCTATTTATGTTTAAATCTACATGTTTAGGCAATCAAAATAGCACTTTATATTTTTGGGCAATTTGTAATCCAATAATGCACTTTACACTTTACACTTTAGCACTCTGCACTTTAACCAGCCCCTTGGCCTAAATGTTTTTTTTTTTTTTTTTTGATGATCAACTATGTTTGCTTTGCTTCGTATTGCTTATTTGTTTTGTCTTGTTTTGTTTTATTGTGTATAAATATTTTGTACAACACCAACCTGCCAATGGGACTAGAGATGGAAATTAGCCACACAGCTATAATCTCGCATGTTTACATTTATATGTTAATCAACATGTACTGTCCCATTTTCTTCTTTGAAAAATAAACAAATCTACATTTGAGTCCTTAAAACAAGCAGATTTTTTTAACCCTTTAACTCCCAGCTCTGCTGTTTGGCAGAGGTCAATCGATTCAGGAATATTTACTGTGTTAAAAAACAAACAACATGTCATCGTTTTTCCTCAATGTTTTAAGATACGGAAAAAAATGTAAACAAACCAAAAGAACGGATATTTTTTGTGTGACCAAAAGGTTTTAAAAGCTAAAACTTTTATTACCATCATTATCATTTTAAATACTTAATTTAACAATTTACTGATAAGATTTAAATAGAAGTGTGCATACATATTATTCATTAAAAAACTTGTCAAACTCATCTATTTTGAGATATTTTTGATTTCTATTTTATTTACAAGCATTCATGCCTTTTTAATTGTTTTTTTTTATTGTATTTTATTTAACTTTATTAAACCAGGAAAACCTCATTGAGATTAAAAATCTCTATTACAGGAGTGTCCAGGCCAAGACAGCAGCACATTCAACAGTTTTACACAAACACATGCAATAATATTAATACATTAAGAAAGAGAAGTCACATTTCAGACAGCTTATTCTGCTTTGATTGCCCACAGGATAAATATAAAGTACATTAGTGAAAACATCTGCAGCCAGATGTGTCCGACTCCAAGTCGCTCAACATTGTCTTAAAAATGTCTGACTCCAGATCTTTTAGTTTCAGGTCTTTTTGTAGGTTATTCCAAGCATGTGGAGACGCAAACCTTTTCTCCCAGCTCAGTTCTTACTTTTGGAACAGACCAGAAGAAAAGATCCTGGGACTAAGGATTATAAGATGCTGTGCTCTTCTGACTGATGTAGGTCAGAAGGTTGGATAGGACCAAGAATATATTTATAAATAAGAATAATTAAGAAGAATTTTGTCCTAAATATTTGTGCATTTTTATGTCATCACGTAATAAACTGTTCGCTTTTTAAACCTTTAAATCCCAATCAAAGAAAATAACTGGTTTATTGTTTGTTTGTAGTTTTCTCTTTTCTCTTGATGAGCTCTGCCAAACAGTTGAGCGGGAAGTTTAAGGGTTAAGTCGAAACACTGGAAAAATTATAATTTCTGCTGAAACATTATTGTTTGTGTTTGTGTTTGTGCAGAGAGGATGGAGGAGAACGGACAAAGACAGAAGAGACAGCGATGCCAGAAGAGGTAAGAAAATGTCCGATCAGCCTCTGATTTGCTCACATCACCGTGATTTCTGCATTCATAAATTTCCCTGTTTGTTTATTATCTGCTCCTGCAGTACATTAAGAGGCAGGAGAATATTCTCTGACAAAAACAAGCACATTAAGAAGTGTTCAGGATGTACAGCTCACATCTTAGTAATGTGTCTATCAATTAATTTATAGCAATTTAAAAAAACTGCAATATGAAGAAGTTCAAGAAAATATGTGTTACAAATCCATTTATGGATGTTAAGATTGATTCTGATATTTGTGAATAAACACGATTCAGTTCAAATGCAGAATGATTTTTTGCATCTTTAAAGCTAGGGTCTACGATTTGAAACCACAGCCTGCCCCCCCTTCCCTCACCTCTCCCCTCCGTGTTCCAAGATCCCGCCCCCAGCTAAATTAATAGCCTCATAAAGCCCCCCCTCGGACAGAGCCTACGAGTGACTAACACAATATATCAGCAACAAACTCAATCCAAAAACAGCTCAGCTCAACTGAAAGTATCCAAACCACGACAGACATCCCCCTTGTAACCTTTTGTAGTAGCCATTTCAAATTGGACCATGGCGGCAATGCGGGTCTGGCGCCCTTAGGCGGAGCGAGTGTGGGAAGGATTTATCTTTCTCAACCTGTCCTCCCCAGCTCAGCTTACAGTGCAAAGCGATTAGCGGCTAACAGGCTAACCGCTCCCCTACAAGTTATTAGCCCTTGCAGGCCTGAAGCAACAGAGTTATTCAGCGAACATCTCCCACTGTAGTAAAGCAAAGCCATTACCTGATCAACCAGGGCGAAGCAGCCGATGCTGAAGGTCTGGCCCGGCGGCTGAGGCTGATAAGCTATGCCGTTAACCCGTTAGCCCGCTAATGAAGCCCCCTCAACCAGCGGGCAGAGCTCCGTTGGGCCTTGAAGGAAAGCGGCCGATCTCGGCGCTAGGCTTTTCGGCTCCATGATAGTTCAGTAGCTAACGCTTGCTAGCTGCTCACGGGGAGGGAGGCGGGACCATGGGCATGGCCGCTCGCGTGGCGAGGAGGCAGATTGGATGGACTCACAGACCAACTCATGGACCAATTAATAATCATGAGTTCTTTGAATGTTCTTTTTAGAATGAAACTGCATGCTGCAAAGACACTTAATTTTATTTATTTATTTATTTTATTTTATTTTATTTAGGGAGGTATCTTGGATAAGCCAGAAACAGTTACATTGACATAGAAAAAAAAGGCAACAAAGTGCTGGAGAGGTTAAAGAAAAACAAAAAACAAAGCTGGCTTATCCAAGATACCTCCCCAAATAGAATTAATAATAAAAATATAAGAAGATAAAGAAATAAATTTTTTAAAAATGAAATAAACTCAAAATAACTCAGGAATAGATACTGAGAGGCCCTGAAGCTCGAGGGCAGCTCTATTCATTTAGCGGCCCGAGGGCCACATGCGGCCCAGAAGCAACCCTAGAGTGGCCCAAAAGCAAAGTGATTGGGACTTAGGTGCGACTAGGAAAACAGAAAAAACTTTTACAAACACTGACAAGGTCTCACAAAAATTCCAACATTATTACAGACATTGAATGCAGCACATTCTGAAAGGTTGCTGTTGATCTAGTTATTTTAATGCACTTTAAAATATGACCAAAAGACAGTGTTTTATATCTGCACAATGTCCATATGCACCTTAACATGTGCTTGTATTTACCTGTCATAACGTATGACATTTTAGATATATGCCTGACCAAAATACACACTTGGGGGACAGGTCTGGACTACAGGCAGGCCAGTCTAGTACCTGCACTCTTTTACTACGAAGCCACGCTGTTGTAACACGTGCAGAATGTGGCTTGGCATTGTCTTGCTGAAATAAGCAGGGGCGTCCATGAAAAAGACGTTGCTTGGATGGCAACATATGTTGCTCCAAAACCTGTATGTACCTTTCAGCATTAATGGTGCCTTCACAGATGTGTAAGTTACCCATGCCTTGGGCACTAATACACCCCATACCATCACAGATGCTGGCTTTTGAACTTTGTGCCTGTAACAGTCCGGATGGTTCTTTTCCTCTTTGGTCCGGAGGACACGACGACCACAGTTTCCAAAAACAATTGTAAATGTGGACTGGTCAGACCACAGAACACTTTTCCACTTTGCATCAGTCCATCTTAGATGAGCTCGGGCCCAGCGAAGTCGGCGGTGTTTCTGGGTGTTGTTGATAAATGGCTTTGGCTTTGCATAGTAGAGTTTTAACTTGCACTTACAGATGTAGACGAACTGTAGTTACTGACAGTGGTTTTCTGAAGTGTTCCTGAGCCCATGTGGTGATATCCTTTACACAGTGATGCCGGTTTTTGATGCTGTACCGCCTGAGGGATCGAAGGTCACGGGCATTCAATGTTGGTTTTGGGCCTTGCCGCTTCTGTGCAGTAATTTCTCCAGATTCTCTGAACCTTTTGATGATATTACGGACCGTAGATGATGAAATCCCTAAATTCCTTGCAATAGCTGGTTGAGAAATGTTGTTCTTAAACTGTTGGGACAATTTGCTCACGCATTTGTTCACAAAGTGGTGACCCTCACCCCATCCTTGTTTGTGAATGACTGAGCATTTCAGGGAAGCTGCTTTTATACCCAATCATGGCACCCACCTGTTCCCAATTAGCCTGTTCACCTGTGGGATGTTCCAAATAAGTGTTTGATGAGCATTCCTCAACATTCTCAGTCTTTTTTGACACTTGTGCCAGCTTTGTTGAAACATGTTGCAGGCATCAAATTCCAAATGAGCTAATATTTGCAAAAAATAACAAAGTTTACCAGTTTGAACGTTAAATATCTTGTCTTTGCTGTGTATTCAATTGAATATAAGTTGAAAAGGATTTGGAAATCATTGTATTCTGTTTTTATTTACAATTTACACAACGTGCCAACTTCACTGGTTTTGGGTTTTGTAGCTGGAAATAGATTCTCCTCATAGCACCTTTAAAGTGTTAAATTAAAACAGAAACAGTACTTCAGCAGAAGTTTAGTTTAAGTGCTGCTCTTTATTGAGTTTATGCCCTTTTGGATGTGGCAATAAATTAATAAACATACAGTGTTTTAGTTATCTATTTGTTTCTATGTGGTTAAATTTGCTCACTGTCTGCCAAAAATGTCCGGCCCAGTTCGTGTCCTAAGTCTGAAAATCTGGCCGACTGAATTTCTAATTGAAGACCCCTGGGCTAGGGTCTCAGGTAGAGAACCACAGCTTGAAGGAGGGCACATGACCAGTTGTCCCATCCTAAAATGTCCCCGGTGTGGCGTGAACCTTGTTGATCAATAATCCATAACATATTTGTGTTTGTTTCAGTGTTTCTGTTCATTCTGGAGTTTGTCTGACCTTAACCTTGCTCACTGCGGACACACTCCAGGTTAAGAGTTTCACGGCCCTGCCCTGACCCCCCTCTCATGGACCTCCTGTTGAAAACCCTCCTCTCCTCTAAATCGGCCGTTATGGTTTCACATGCTGCGAACATCTGAGAGGAGTTTAAATTCTCTGCACATCAAAACGTCCTAAGTCCTTAAAATCAAATATCACAGGGGGAAATATGCTCAAATATTTTTTCATCTGTAAAATTTAATCATATCAAAATGCCTAACTTTGCTTTGGAACACATGCACGCGGGACAAAATAACAAGACCACTGCGATGGCGTCAGATCTGAGCACCTCTCCTGCTAAAACAACCCCCTGATCAGGTCCAACCTGACGCTGACTGTTTGTTTTGGCAACAGCAGCCTTAAGAAAGCACATGAGCCACCGCGGAGAGACATGTGAGACGGGGAAGCATCTCTTTTTAACGTACTCTGCAGATTATGTAAGATAGGTGTAACGGACCTGCCGTGTCCTTAAGGCACCCGGCCTGTGACTGACATCGGTTTGTTTGGATTTATTACAGCAGGATGGAGACTAATCTTTCAACATTCCTGTGTTTTTCAGTTCTGTTAGGGTTTGATCGGGTGGAGGCCGATGGGGCAACAATAGGACTTCTATTTTTTATATCACCTTTCCATCATTGGCTGTTTCATACAGAGAGAGGGACCTCTAGTGGCAGAACATGAACACAAAGTGAGGGAGACTCCAGATCATTTCACTTCTCATCTCTTCTGACTGAATGTGGCACAGCTGAAGTTCTGGAGGCACAAAAATTAGATCTTTACATCGTGGACAGAAGACTTTGTGAGATGATCGAAATGCTTCCACAAATGTAAAGAGTATAGAGATATGATATTAGATGCATGTTTACATGATGTATGGAAAGCATCGGGATACCCCAGGGGTCAGTTCTTGGTCCGCTGCTCTTCAGCATGTACATCAATGACCTACCTGAGATTTGTCCTGGGGCCTGTACTACGAAGCTGGATTAGCTCTTAGAGAGTTAACTTCCTGGATACGTTTTGGATTTTCCGCACTACAAATGTGGATCTCTTTTTATCCAGACACGTTGCCCCGGTAACTGATGCTGAACGCCAAACCTGGTCCGGAGCAGGTTAAGTTCCAGGATAGGAGCTCACGGGGTGTGACAGACCGCCCGCTGACCAATCGGTCCTCTCGGGCAGGCATAAAAGACCGCACAGTCACCAATTTGCTGTCTTGGAAAATGACTTGCCCATTTCTGCCAGAACCGGTTAATGTCGGTGCGCGAATTGTAAGAAGAGCGCTTCGTCGGGAGCGTTTTTATCTTGACCGAAGTAATCGGCTTGATTGACATTATTTCTCAATGTCAGTGATAACGTTTGATCCGAGGATGTTTATTTCTGATAAAAGACAACAGGTGCTGATAATTGTACTGAACTTTATTATGGATAAAGTCAAGTAACAATAATTTTGGTTTAAAGTTCAATTACAATTACATAAGTAATCATCATATCTTAAATGTTGTCTAATGTAATATGATCTCCAAATTTTGGTAGTAACACCATGACACCGAGGGACAGAATTTTGTTGGAACAAATATTTTTAAATATCGAATACATGTTTAATATCATAGATTTATCCCAGTGTTATCAACACTGTCCATGAAATGTTTTACACTGTCCAATAGCGGTGGATCATGACAGTGGGACAAATGTTGTTTTAGATGCAAAGTACAATAAAAGTGAAATTAAATATTACATTTAGGCTAATTATATTACATTCAAAATACCAAAAATAAATATTCATCACCATTTAAAAGACTATTTAATTACATAATTTTGGTTTAATGAGGATGAGTTCTTTATCACATTTTCAGCGATTTGTGTTTATGGAAAATATAGGGCCATGTTTTTCACCGTGTTGCTCCTGGCCTGGATAATACTGCGGTACTCCTCAGACTTTTGCAGGATTATTTGCTGCTCCTCCGTCGTGAAGTAGGCTGCTCTCTTCTCCATTGTGGAAAATGCTCCGGGGCCGCTAACCACGCCCATTTTATGTGTGCGCGCACAGATCCCAGCCGGATTCACTTATCGAGTTCATAACGAGCCTCGTAGTACAGCAGATCTGGATGGCGGAGATCTGGTGAAGTTCAGCGAGATGTTGCAGAGTTATCCTGGATGACTTGATCCAGCTTCGTAGTACAGGCCCCTGCTGTCAGTTGCCAAATGTATGCTGATGATACGGTCCTATACACAGCAGCTAGATCAGCAAAGAAAGCTGCAGAGCAATTAAATCAATCAGTCAAACTTTATTTATATAGCACTTTTCATTAAAAAAAAAAAAAGCACAAACTGCTTTACAAACAGACAAATGAATTAAATGAAGGATTTATAACCCAAACCCACTCCACCCAGCCTGGGTGGAGGTTGGGTTAAAAGGTTACTTTTAACCTAACTGGAGGTTAGGTTAAAAGTATAAAATTAAATATATCTTGACATAAAATAAGAAAATGAATTTAAAAAATAAGAAGAATAATAAATAACTTGAAATTAAGTTAAAATATAAATATATATTATAATAAGAAAGAAAGAAAGAATAAAATAGGAAAAACTAGAAAATAAAATAAGGAAAAATAGAAAAGATTTCAAAAGAAAAGACAAAAAAATAAGATAAGATGAAATAATAAAAAGTGGCCCGTAATTAGAATAAATAAAAACACTAAAAGGTAATTCAGGTAAAAGCTCGACTAAAAAGGTCGGTTTAGAGTTTATTTTTAAACAAATGAGTCGCTGCACTCTGTAGCACACTGACTTAAGTCTTCTCACTTAACATTGAACGTTAAAAAAACGGTCTCAATATGTTTCTTGATGCGTAAACAACACAATGGAGAATCATTCCTGATTCAGATCAATAATGAGCCCTTTAATGTGCTTAATGATGTAAAGACTCACACCTACGGTTTGAAAAACAAGTGAATTATGTTTGCAAAAAAAAAGTTAAATCTAATGTAAACTGTTTCAGGATCATCAGAATGTCTCCTTCTTTAAATACAGCCAAACTCTACATGCACACTGTGATATTTTCACATCTGTCATACGGCCTCACTTCCTGGTCCCAAGCCTCGCAAACAACTTTCAAACCAATCATATCCATAAACAACCAGACAATAAAAATCATGGACAAAAACACTCCGATGGCATCACTGTCTCGTGTTAGAGAAACACAGCGTGCGTAGCTGTGAAAGATTCATTACCTACAGTATTATTAAAATTTTTTACAAATGCCTACATAATATAGTTCCACCTATGTTGGTGAATTTGCAGGAGTCAGAACTCCAGTCGAGTGAACACACAAGCTTCTGTTAACGGTAACTGTCGAATTCCAATGTGCAAAACATCCTTTGGTCAATCAGCCTCCTCTGTCACAGCTAAACTCTGGAATAATCTCCCCTCTGAGCTGAAAATGCAAAATAACTTTAAAAGCTTCAACAAAGGTGTTAAATCATGGCTGAAGGAGCAACAACACAAATTATTTGCTTGTATACATGTTAACCTGATGAAACCTTCTCGTTCATCTTTTTAGAACTTGTTTTTTATTTATTAATTTATTTTGTTCTGTTCTTTAAAAATCTTTTTGTATATTTTTAATCCTTAAAGCCTCCCATAGACTGGTGTTGAAAATTAGCACTGTGCCTTAAACACTTACAGCAGAGCATCTGAGACCTTTGCATATTGAAATATCACAGCATCAATGTTACTGTGTGTCCATGTCAAATAAACAATAAAATAAATAAAATGTTGGATAAAATGATAAAATGAAATTCAATATTTTTTGGTGAATTTGAGAAGAACAGGAAGAGCCTGAGCACGTCTCAGTATCTGAGCCTCCTCTTTTATATTTTATAGACTCTAGTGTCCTTCTCTTTCCTTGCCCCTGCAGAAAGGGTGGTGGTCCACGTCTTATATCACCCCCTCCCAACACCCGTGGGTGCTGTGTTTCTTCATATTTCTATTTCAGATAAAAGCTGGAGGCCTGTTGCTTTAGCAGGTGGATGAGCTTCAAAAACTCAGATCTAGGTGAGAGTATTTAAGTATTTAAAGTAAAAAAACAAACTCACTAAACTTATTCTAAGCCACAATTTCCTGACATGTCTGGATTAAGGTCTTACTTGAAGATATGAACTCTAGAAATAAAGCCTTAGTTGCTTGTAAAAAAGTGAGATAATCTATCAACACAATTCCAATTGTCCTGCACTAATAACCATAAGTTATTGTTTACATATAAATCAACACAACTGCTTATATTACTGCCACTGCTGTATTTTTATTATGCAGACATTCCCACTGCTGATAAGGTGTGCAGATTAATTATTTGTAGTTTATTTCCACCGGTCTTTTGATTGCTGCTCCAGTGTTAAGGTTAACTATTGGTATTGTATTTATTTATATCAGACACTCTAACTGCTGCTACAGTGTACAGTTTAACTATTTGCATTGTAGTTTATTTATACCGTCATTTCATTTCTGTTTCAGTGTTAAAGTTAATTACTAGCATCATAGTTTATTTATGTCAGTTATTCTAACTGGTACTACAGTGTTTATGTTGATTATTTATACTTAGTTTATTTTACCGGACATTCTAATTTCTGCTACATTGTAAAGGTAAATTATTGTTTTTTGTAGTTTATTTATACTGGGATTAGTAAAGTTCATATCTATCTATCTATCTATCTATCTATCTATCTATCTATCTATCTATCTATCTATCTATCTATCTATCTATCTATCTATCTATCTATCTATCTATTTTTTTTTTTTACCATATTCAGGTATTGCATCATAAATCTCAACAGCTGATGAAGGGCAAATTTGCATTGCACTTGTACTCAGATTGTACAAATAGTTTGATCAAACATCAACAATACAGATACTTCAGACTTTTCTTTTACTTTTATTACTCTTAAAAGTTTGTCAGAGATGTTTGTGGATGTATTTAGTTCCACTAACGTACTTTTTAGATCATTGATGCATGGTGAAGTGGACAGATGCATAACTCCCTAAAATATAAATGAACATGATTTTTAACTTGTTTGAAAGTAAAAACAAAAATGAAAAGAGTATCCCTTGTGATTTAATAATTCATGCATGAAAGGGTTGAAGTAACATATTTATCTAGACTTCTTCAGTTAATGTGGATTAGAGTTAGTGTTTTGGATATTACGGACTTGAAAATGGATAAAGACTCTCAACTAGATCAGACATTTTGCAGTGCAGGTCTTACATGATGCAAAACAACGCAGAAAAATGTGTAGTATTAGAGTTTTTTGCTCCCACATTAGAGTTAGCAATCAGGTTTTTACTTCTCTGCAACAATTAAATGTGTACAGCTCACTCATGTTTCAAATAAAGTGTTTTCCTTTTGTGCAAGAAGTTAAAAATGGATATGATAGATATGTGGATGAATATAAGAAAAGGGTGAATCCTGAAGGAAACCTCAGTGTGCCACAGAATACAGTTTAAGATCTCAGCTTTATTATTTTACTTTAAGGGTACAATATTACCCACAAAAATATTGAAATTGAAGTTTATCTTGCAGCACTGTCCCAATTAAGTTATTTTGTCCTTCTCAAAGGGAGGGCTGGTAGAGACTGATATCACTAACAGGGTGTATCCAGCAGAGGGCAGTGTTTACCCAACGCTCAGGCAGAGGGCCGTCGTCCTATCAGTGCTCTGCAATGAAAGAAATTAAAACAACACTGCTGGGAAGACTTAGCAACAACAAAACAAACACATAAGTCATTAAAACCATATGAAAGAGCAGCAGCTTCACCCAAATGGACCCTGACACATAAATATACACGTGCACTCGTGCACAGTCACGTAAAAACACTCCAGAATCATCTTTAACAGCTTTCCATCTGCGTGAGCTCCAAGTGTGTTCTCATGAGTGAGTGAGTGCTCCCATTAGCCCCTGTAGCTTCATCTGTCCCACTTCTGGAAGGTGACACACTTAGAGCTTTATCACCACAACTTTGCACTAATTATCAACACGGTTCACGTCTGACAGTTTGGTAATTGGGTCAAAACCTCGGGTAGCACATTAGCTTTTGGGTTTTGGGCTGTCAGTCACGTAGGATGGAGTAAGAGGCCTCAGAACTCTTCTCTTGTCCACAGGTGCACCTCACAGCAGGAGACTGGCTGTCTTATGAGGCCGGACACAACATGGAAACAACACACACAGCCCACGATGCATCATTCTCCAAGAGGCAGCCTCTCAGGTACGGACCGTCCTGGTTTGGTAGCTTGAAACAAACACAAGAAAACAGTGTTAACCCTTTAACTACCAGCTCAACTGTTTGGCAGAGGTCAAAAATTTATGCAGGAGTATTTAATGTTAAATATAACAGAACAAATCAATCAGAGAACAGAGAAAACTACAAACATACCAAAAACTAGATATTTTCCTGGTGTGGGATTCAAAGATGTAAAAAATGAAAAGCTGATGACTTAAAATGCACACATATTTGGGACAAAATCAATTAGTAAAGGCAGGAATGTTTGCAAATAAAATAGCAATAAACTGCTAAAATAGATGATATTGAGTTGACAAACACATAAAAATGTTTTTGATGAATAACTCTATTATCTCATAACAGTTAAGTATTTAAAATAATAATTAGGGAGATAATAATGAAAACTCTTAGCTTTTTAAAACTTTAAATCCCACACAAAGGAAATATCTTTTTTTTGGTTTGTTTTCAGTTTTTTCTGTATCCTAAAACATTGACAAAAACAAACAATAATGTATAACTTTTGACACATTAAAGATTTCTGAATTTATTGAGCTTTGCCAAACAGTTGAGCTGGAAGTTAAAGGGTTAATTTTGACAGACCCAGTTACAGTTTTTGTCCAGAATATGTTTTGGTTTTAGTCATAATTTAGTCTCTAAACTGTTTTTATTTTAGTCTAGTTTTAGTCGATGAAATCTGCTGTAAATTTATTTGACTAAAATCTGAAGTGTAAAGTTTAAGGCATTTTTATGTCTCATTGAATTTGTGAAGTCCTGTTTTCCTCTGTGATAAAATCAAACATCTACTAAGCCTTTATTGAATGTTAGTAAAGTCTGAATGTCTAAATGAACAGAAACAAATGTTCCTTTGTGTGAAATGCAGTCACCTTTATTTAGGCTACCTGGCAGAGCATCTCAGTTACAATACCAGAACTGACAACAAACAGTGAACCTGCTCTACATGAATATATCAATTCATAAAGAGAGCAGCTCTGATTGGATCGCTCCACAACTTATCCCACCACCACCAAGCTAAGGCAGCTGTGATTGGATGTCACTCTGAACTCATCCAACCTTTAAAGGATAAGTTTGGTTCCTACAGCTTTCACATTGTTAATAGAATGAAGTAGAACAATATACTCACCCAGAAGGCTTTCCTGATCCAAACAGTGCTTCAGGAGATATTTAGATCCAAAATCGAGCGGCGGACATCCGTATAATGGTAGCACACGGGGCATGTATAGTGCCGCTCCTAAAACTGCATTAATTGTCCAAAAACTCATTAGTTTCACCAATATTTCATCATGGTCCGCTCGGGCTACTCCTCCACGACAGTCTGTGTCACTCCACCCATGTTTTGTGACTGTGCTGACCTCTGAACTGAAGAAGAAGAGTGCTTGCTCCGCACATGCGCAGTGCGGCTCATTGTTTCAGCGGAAGACAGTCGGCTACTCAACAACTTTCTTCTTCCAGTTTTGTGCAAAATGGACGAATATCTATCGGATGAAGATGTTGTGGACAAGAACTTTGAATATGATGGGTGTCCTTACAGTTTCGAGCCAGAGTTTACAGATGAGGAGCTCATCAAAAGGAGGACGCGTACGGCGCATGCGCGGAGGCAAACCTTCTTCTTCTTCAGTTCAGAGGTCAGCACAGTCACAAAACATGGGTGGAGTGACACAGACTGTCGTGGAGGAGTAGCCTGAGCGGACCATGATGAAATATTGGTGAAACTAATGAGTTTTTGGACGATTAATGCAGTTTTAGGAGCGGCGCTATACATGCCCCGTGTGCTACCATTATACAGATGTCCGCCGCTCGATTTTGGATCTAAATATCTCCTGAAGCACTGTTTGGATCAGGAAAGCCTTCTGGGTGAGTATATTGTTCTACTTCATTCTATAAACAATGTGAAAGCTGTAGAAACCAAACTTATCCTTTAACACAACCAAAGTAGCTGTGATTGGATAGATTCCTAACTTGTCTCTACTTCCTACATGACCAAATTAGGTCTGGAAATTTAGTTTTAGTTTTTGTCCATATGCACTTGTTTTAATTAGTTACTGTCTAGTTTTCATAAGGAGAAAAAGGGTTGTTGAAACTATGATGAAAATAATAGACAAAAAATGATCAGTATTTTGGTTACAATAAGGTGATATTAACTCACAGAACTCACTCATGAACACACAGTTTAATGCTAAAATAATAGATAAGTGTTGTGCATATGTTAAAACCCAGGTACAGAGAGAGTTAAAGTAACATATCACAGTGACCTGAGTATTAAATTCTTTAACTCCAGCTCACTTTATGTGCTCCCCACATGACCTGTCTCCTCTGCTATGAAGTCTTTTCTCTTCAGCCGTCCTCCATCTTTCTTCATCATCTCAGCCTCGTATTGCGCTCATTTTCAATCGTCTCTCCTTTATGTTCCTCCAAACTCAATATGTTCTCATCGGCTGCAGTCTGGGGAAGTTTAAATAATTCATCGGGTGTTTCGGCAGCAGTCGAAACTGGCATGCAGAGACAGGGGTGATTCTGAGGGCTTTACCTGCTTTTATTTTTTGGGTTGGCTTTCTGAGGTCAAAGCTAAGATTGATTTTTTAAAATAGATCTGAAAACACACAGAGAGGCCCCAATGCTGTCCTCTAACATGCACAGTCATTCTGTCCAAATGAAACTTGATCATTAGCTGTGGAAATAAACGCAGAGACGCTCCTTTTGGGCCAATTTGCTCTACAGTTTGACTTCAGTGGGGGAACCAGTTAGGCTCCTGCTGCTTTATCTGTGTGGCAGACGCTGTCAAATTAAGGTCCTCTTCATCTTCCTCCTAACCACAGCAGAGAAAACAGACTCTTCGTTTACAATAGGCCTCTCCTTTAGGTCTTCACGTTTTAATTATATGACCTGAAAACATACATTTAGATTTGAAAATATCAATGAGGGCTGTATCTCAGTCATCTTAGCACAAGTTTATGAAGAGATTTACATTGAATTCCCTTTGAGAGTCCTGATTAATACGGCCCATGTCATTAAATGGTATTTAGAGGTTTGTATTTAAACCTTCTTAGTGTCTAATTTGATTATAATTAGTGCCGTTGTTTGTTTGATTATTCTTCCTCGTAATTGAGAGTGTTTTTTAATCATATTTTTCTTTGCTAATTGTTTGCTGAGCTTATTAAACTCTATAACAGACTCAGAATTCTCTGTTTGATTTGTTTGGTGATTATAAAAGGCACCTGATGCCTCATTTCCACCATGTGGTCTGGTTTGGTCCAGTACAGTTCGGTACAGTTTTGGGGTTTGTTTGGTACACTTAAAGGGTTCTGAAAAGTAAGTGGGCAAGGCTAAGTTATTTGGATTCTTCTTATGCAGCAGTGAAACTACAGTAAATGTTGAACTGAACAAGATTGCTTGGTGAAAACACACAAAGGTAGATGTTCAGGTTGGAATCAGTGTCCCCATAATTCAATATTGTTACTGTAATTGTGTTTTGATTTGATTTTATTGCAACTCGTAATAAGTTATGATATGCTGAGTACTGCATCCCTTTACATTGCATTATATTGTGCTTTAGAAACTTTTTGACTGCATATACATCTAAAGTTAGTAACTTTCTGCAACAGTACAAATGAAATATATCTCAGTTTGTTCATCAGATTGTTTTACTTTTATTGAAAAATGGGATTAAAACCAACAGACATCTGCCCACACATGGTCAGTTACTGCAATCTGTTCTGCTGTGTGCAACCTCTCTTCAACTTTTAGCTCCACTGCTCTATAGAACTTCAGTACTGCTGTGCTTTAGCTCCACTGCTCCGTAGAACTTCAGTACTGCTGTATTGTGGCTCCGCTGCTTTGTAGAGCTTCAGTATTCCTGTGTTTTAGCTCCACTGCTCTGTAGAGCTTCAGTACTGCTGTGTTAGTTAAATAATACAGAGATGGAGGCACATACCTTGAGCCAGTATTAAGCAAAAGCCCTTGTTTTCCACAGCATTGTGAGGCCTCCAATCTTTGCACATAAAGTTAGTCATGGATTGAACTATTTTCTCAGATTTCTCAGAACAGAAGCAGCTTTGACAAGATTAGAATGTCCATTAGTGGCTGTTTTTTCAGTGAGGTTAGCTCACATTAGCTTTGCTGTCATCAGCTTTTGCTTTCCACTTGAGGTAAAGAGTGGCGTGAGCTGTATTTCCACAAATTCATCCCCATGTGTCATGTCTTCTGTCCCTTTTAAGTCCAAAGAAAGTCAACACGCCAAAGTTTTTCTTTTGTCTTTCTCCTCTGCCGCCATGTTTGTTTACGAACTCGTCAGCTCTGCCGCTCTCACCTGCATTGGCTCAACAGCACTATTGTGTTGCTGTAATGAGTACTGAGTTTGTTTCTACCGAGCAAAAAGCTTGGTTAAATGTTGTAAATTAATAATTGCTGAAAATGTCAATATTTGCCAGCCTTGAAAATCACCTCGCCAAATGTCACAATACTTCAGTGTCATGGATTTTTTTCTCCCATCACTAGTAGATTAAGGATGCACCGAATATTCGGTGGCTGAATATATTCGGCCGAATATTGCAAAAAAAGCCATATTCGGCCTTCGGTGGAGGGAGGTAATAGCAAGGCCGAATAGTACCGTGTGACGCAATGACGAAATCAACTACGTCATTGCCCGTGACTGTGACTAAGCAGACTAAGGCTGTCAAACTCAAACATGCACCCAATAATCGAAGATATATCATTATTCCAGGCCTGATGTGCCGCCACACTCAATATTTTACATTCAAATTTTTATTTACTATTCGGTTACAGGTATTTATCCCCATATTCGATCGGTTATTCAAATATCGAATATAAAGTGGCAGCCTTAAAGCAGACTTGTGTCAAAAGGACAATTATTTATTTGTTGGTATTATTGGTTTATTGGTTTATATCCACTTCAATGCACTTTAGTATTTTTTTAATGCATGTTTTGTTTTGTTTGAAGGCTTAATATGAATGAAAAACTTTGTTGGGCTTTTTTTTTGAAAAGCAAAGGCTACTGGAATATTAAAAAATGTCATAATATTCAATAAACAATTACTTTCTTTTAAAAACATGTCTAAAAATGATCTCTAAGATATGAATGCACTATTAAAAATATAGTGAACTACTTTGCCTCCGCATTGGATTTTCGATATTCAGTGTTTGGTATTTGGCCAAGCATTTATATTTTATAGACTTCAGCCACAAATTCTCATTTTGGTGCATCCCTGTAGTAGATGGATATCAAGGACGGGAATCTACAACAAAATTATCATTTCAATAACCCAGCATGATGGCACATGCTCTTTTGTTTGCTTTCCTGCTTTAAACACCAACACTTTGACTGGTTAAATTCCTCTTTAGCCTTTATACAGTTCATTTTCATGGTGCATCAGTAACTGTTTAAGTTTTTTTTTTATTATTTTTAGATTATTTTCAGACAAACAGCCCCCATCGTTGTCATGCTGTAAATTCTTTTGACAGAAGTTATCAGAGCTGAGACCTCCTCATTTTCTACCTCCTTTGGTCCGAGCCCTGTCCTCCCCTCCTCTCCCTTTATATTCCTCTCTATTGTAGATGAATTTCAGTTTCAGTGGCAGCAGCTCTGGAGGCTTGTTTTACACATGCTTGTGGTAAACGCTGTGTCAGGCCCTCTCAGTGTTACTGATATGATTGCCTCTGCCGTCCACCGGGACGTATAAATTCTAAAGAAACTCCGTCAGCTCAGCTAACCGTCAGCTAATCTCGGCGTTGTAGTCACTGGACACGCTGCAGAGCCAAGACTTCCTGCCCGCAGCGGGGGCTGATACCTGACCCTGCCATGTTCTCGCTCCGGCTTCTGATACCCAGATCTCAGGGTCAGTCGAGCAGAACTAATGTCAGGCTGGAGCTTTGCTTTCGGTGCCCCGCGGTGATCGTGGCCTAAAGCTGTTTTGTAAATAATGCACCGTGATGTATGCACACTTGTCACCAAGCTCAGAGATGCAGATCACGGCCGCCTGCTTTTCATTTTCCTAAACAGAAGCTCAAAAGTGGATTTTTCACAAGCTATGAAACTTGTTACCCACATTAAACTGGCAGCTGCGTGACACACAGGGGTGCTGTCTGAACAGCAACATCTGTGTGTGATTTCCCTCCCTGTCACACTGAACTCGCTCAAATTGCTATCATTCATTTCAGCAGGTGGCAGTTTTCTTTTCAGGGGCTTGTTTTCCAGAGCGGGCGCACACACACACACACACCTTCTGCACACCTCGGGGCCTGTTCAAAGTCTCCTCTTGTTTCATTACCGGCATCACCGCATTTTTACAAATGTGAACATTACCGCAGCATGCTGAGAATAATGGCCCTCCTGTTCTGTGTCTCGGCTTGATGACATCATGGAGCTTCTGTGGGGGAACCTGGGAGCAGTGAAACAGGTTATTTTATGTAAAACACATTGTAGCACTTCAGCAGGGTAAGTAGAGACAATGAGTGTCTTGTAAGCCTCTGTGGTGATTTGTGAAACAGTCGTCGGTGCCCGGAGAGCAGCCTCTATTCTTACTTTTCTGAGCTCCCTAACAGCACACCGGCGGTCCTGTCCCCCTCCGTCTCTGAGGTCTGAGTCTGCAGCGCTGTCAGCTGACAGTCGAGTGTGGGCTGACGACAGAGAAATGTCCATTTCCATCGCTGACATCCACCTTCTTCTTCTCTTCTGCTCCCTCTTCCCTCCTCATCATCCCCTTAGTTTCTCGACTTGTCTTGATTTCTCCGCCTGTTTTAACCGTAACACCTGATCCAAAAACACTGCCAGGGAGGGTTTTTAAAATTCATTTATTTATTTGACAGGAACAGTGTTTAGACCAATGGCTTGTCATATCCACAGCTTTCTAATTGGTGTCACAGGGTGTCATGGGGATGGGAGCTCTTGTAGCAAAATGAAGGACGTCACTGCAATTAAGGAAAAGTTTTAAATAAGAGCTGAAAGGAAACAGGTCGATAAGTGGAGACATAATTTGGCCTATGCCATATAGGGAGATAAATCCATCAGAAGAGAATATTGATATTAGTATCACTAAAACTATCACATGTCTTGGCTAAAAAATACTCAAGCTGATGTGTGTCCACAGGGGTTGCATATGTGACAGAAAAGATAGAAACCAGGTCAGCTACTCATAAAACAGAGGTTTACTGTTGCTCCTACTAACCTTTCAGGAGAAACTCTTTTTTTGGGGTTGATATATATGAAAGGAGAAGAGGCTGTAACAGCAGGAAATTAACATGCCTGGTGTGAAAGCTGTGGCGGCTCTCACACGAGCTGACACGCTAGGCAAATGCACATGAGCAAAATGCTCCCAGTGTGGAGCAGGCATAAGGACTCAGGTCTGTAAGTATAAATGATAATGTCAATAAAAGCAAGTGTTGGCAGGTGGTTGCCAGGGCCACATGCCACCCTCTTGCTCCTGCAATTCAACCTACTCTTGGATTAAATTTTTTTAAATGCATATACATTAAGGAAATGTGACAAAAGCCTCTATTTAAATGCTAAAACAGCAGTCCTTCAAAGGCAATAGAGCCATAATTGTCTGTTTTTGTGTCTTTAAAATTCCCTTTTGCACATTTCTAAATGCCTTTATGAACAGAAAATTCAAGCTGTTCCTGAAACTTACATTCATAACTTAAATCCTCTGGAAAGTCAGAATTTACCATCCAAATTCCATCAGTTTTGCCCTTTGGCACTGAGGTCCAAATTCTGCATAAATATTCACAGCCAAATGGGGCTGCAATTTACAAGTTGCTGCTGGACTTTGGTTTACTTCTCCATCGTTGCATGTGGGTAAAAAGACATCAATTGAGCCTGAAGATTTGTCATACACAAGGAGTAAGCCAGCTGCTTTGCACATAATCGACACACAGCCTGGCATAAGCGGCGTAGAACCTAAAATACTTCTAAAATATCATAATAACCTTTAAAGAGTAAACATTTTATAAGCAAGCTGTAGTCATGTATTTCTGTTGTCAAAGTGGGATCTTTAATTCAAGATAAAATATTTTTATTTATGGCTTTGAGAATCAGCCTCAAGTGGACACTCGAGAAACTATAATGGCCCTTTTCCACTAGCACACCATGGCCCAGCGTGTTTCCACTAGCCTGGTACCTCCTAAAACAAGCTAGTTTTAGTACCTACTCCGCTCTGGTTCCAAGCGAGCTGAGTCCATACTAAAAGATGACGTCACCGACTGCCGGCTACTGATTGGTCAGACAATGTCGTCATCGATGAGTAATGAGCGCGACAACCTAGCACGCTAGCGGTAGCTACCATTAGCTTACCCTCATCCGTCTTTTCTTTGCAGCTGGATTGCTCTCGTCCTCGGCTTCATTCTGTTGTATAGCTTCCAAAACTCTCCTGTGCTTCTCAAGGGGTATTTCTTCTTACCACCTGCAGCCTTCTTCTGCTTTCCTTTTTTACTCGGTTTGTGACAAAAAGCCACAGATTGTTGTGTCGCGCTCAAAATGACGTCACCACAGAGCCGCTCAGCTGTTTACAGTGGCACTGCACCCCGTTGGGCAGGCGACTGGGGCTAATGGAAAAGCAGCACAAGGTGAGTAGAGTAGGGTAAGGCTAATGGAAAAGGGCCGTAACTCTTTCACTTCTGCAGTGGCATCAATGCCAACACTGGAGCTCTTTCCAAGTTTGAAGATTTAGCCGTAAAGCTCCCGCTAACATCTCAAACAGTAAAACATCAGTCTATATGAAGTCTTGTGTCAGAGGTGAAGAGTCATGGCTCCTCTCTGTGGTGCCTTTGACTTCCTGGCTTGTGTGTGTTGGCAGAGAAAGAGAGGACTCGCTCTGCCAGCCATTCCTGAAGTGGTCAACAGCTCTCCAAAATAACACACCCGCAGGAATTTGTCTCGGTCTGCTGGGTTCTGAGAAAATAAAGAGAGGAAATAAGAGGAGATCGTGTTTGGAGGTGTTCACTGGACGAGAGAGACAGCACCACCAAGAATTTAAGTGTTTGCCCCGCGGTCGATAAAGGTCATCGTGTTTGTTTCTCTTTCAAAGAGATTTACAGCAAAAATACCGAGCAGTCTGATGTAGTTCATAAAGCACCCGTGGATGTCTTCTTCTGTCTCTCTGGCGTGGTTATTTAGTCTGGTCCCGCCCCTGAATCTTCGCCGCCCCTCCTTCCTCCCTCATTGGTCGGCCGCACTCCCCTCACTCCTCCCTAGGTGGCGATTACGAGCGACATGATCCTAATGTCTCGACTTTGCGCTCTGCTGCACACAGACAAGAAAAAAGATGTCAGAGAAGGAGGAAAGGCAGCATCCCCTCCTTCCTTTCATCCTCCTTTTTCTCTCCCATCTCAGCAGGTAGACGGGGTGTAGTTCTCGCCCTGTGACATCACAGCTCTCTGCTGGTCTCATGCAGGCTCAGGTTTCTGCACCATGGATTAGATTAGGCTCATATTGACTGGCTGACTCACTGTCCTTGAGTTATGTTGCACCATGAAGGGGAGGCTAGATTGCTATGTGGTCAAGGAGGGAGGATCTAAATTGGATTTTTGCTCAGATGGAGATAAATCTAAAATGAACCCCCGTTGATTCTCTTCCTGCTCTGTGGAACAGTTTCGAGTGCGCTTTGTAATTCTGAGCACCACTTCCTCTTTTAATACCAGTATCATGATTTCATGCCCTGGCTTAAATTTTTACGATTGCAAATTTAAGCTAACTCACTTCATAGATTTGGGAATAGCAGTGCTTTTGCTCAAGGCCTCTTTCAAAAGTTACAAAACCCTGACACAAGGAGCAGATTCACATGGAGCTGATCACCCTACACCATCAAGAGTTTTCTACCAACCTCAGGGAGAAGAGAAAGTTCTGATATTAAAATGCATGGATTTTAAACAAGTAAACCGACAATCCCATGACGGAAAATGAATGAATAGACAGACAGTGTGCAGAAATCTCCAGTCGGTTATCAGGCTTGGGATCATAACTGCATCCATTGGGAGGCCCCTGTTATGGGCAGTGTTGGGCACATTACTTTAAGTTACTTTCCCAAAAAAGTAATTTCTTTTCTTCTTATTCTTCTTTTACTTCCATCCTGTAAACTCCAGTTTTAACTCCACAGACCGCTTTGGACTCCCCATTGCTGCAGCTAGCTGTGTTGCCAGATTTTGTGATTGAATTAAGCATTTTTAAGAGAGAACCCTACATGATGCGTGTTTTAATTTTTATCAATGTTACATTTTAATTTCAAAGTCATTTTTCTTCTTTTTTGTCTCGTAATTTACTCATTAATCATCCTTTTGTTTGGGGGTGGAACATCTTTTCTTTATACAGAAGTGAAGGGAGGGGCTGCTGTTATTTATAACCCTATTATTGTAAAACAGTCTGTCTAACCATGATTTGTAACCAAACAGACATGTTAGGGTTTTATCTTAATCTTCTACAGCTCAATCAAGGTGAAAACAGGAGTACCTACATTAGAAATCAATTTAAATCTGGCTATAAGGATATATTTTAGGTGGAAACACCTTTTACCGTAATTTTAAACTTGTGTTAGGGTGGGATAAATAATTGTAATAACTTTTGAATTGGGTTTATATTGATGGTTTGGGGGCACAACAAGCCCAAACGAGCAACTGCGCTATTGGAACAAGCCCAAAAAATGCAACCCACAACTCCCAATATACACGTGCAAGTTAGTAAAGGAAGAGGCCAAAAGTCACTTATAGTAAGCGGACCTGGCAACTTTGGCATCGAGTTTTGTCGTCTGTCTGTTAGTGGCGCAGCTCCTGTCTGTGTCTGGCAGAGGCAGGTCGGATATCAGCTGCTTGACATTAGTGCAAAGTAACGCGCCACATTTCACTGTCGGTAACAGAGTTGTAACACATGAAAAAGTAGTTAATTAGATAACCTGTTACTGGGGGGAAAAAAACGGCATTAGCAATGCTGTTTTCTCTAACGCCTTTACTCCCAACACTGGTTATGGGCGTGCTCAGACTGAGCCTAGTTGCCCTGAACTGTTCATGGTCACATTTAAACCCCTCCTCAGTCCCAAGCTGGGCTGTCCTCACAGTTTACACAATGGATGCTCTCATAGTAACAAGAGCACAGCAAGCACCATGACTAAAGGTGCATTCAAACTGAATGCGACTTTGCACTCAAGATTGCGTCGCAAACCCAAGTCCTGACACCTATACTCAGCTCATCTGTTGCTGTTGCTCAGTGACGTCAAGGCTGCTTGAGTATCATCCTGTAGTCATATCTTATCATATCAAATAATAGGACAGATTAGCTGACATTACTCCAACTGTTTCCTTTTCACTCACCTACCAACCGCAAAACACTGCAGCAGCATCTTCTGTGAGTTTTCTGTGGATCATCTAGACAGCATTAGGGCTGCCAACCGTCCCGTATTTTCCGGGACGTCACGTATTTGAGCCAAAAGAGGCGCATCCCAGGCGGGACGTTGTTTGTCCAGGCTGCATGGGTAAAGGAAAGATGCATATATTTTTTCTCTCTGTGCGCCATACATTGTGTGTCTGGCCGCCTGCCTGCATGGCCAGCTGTAAACTACGGGCACTAGGACCGCTCAGTTGACAGGGTAGGCAGGCACAGCTTCAGCCTATGGCTGCAGCGCTTACGTGCATATGTGCGTGTGACTCAGTCCCAGTGTGTGTGTGCGTACGTGTGCGCTGTACTGTGAAGCAAGCGACTAGCGGCAAGGCAGGCAGCTGTTTGTGAAGAAGTGGAAGTATGTATGTATGTATGTTGTGTAAGTATGTTTTTACTACTCGTGTTTTGTGTTTTATGTGTGTGTTTCAGTTTGGATATTGCACATTGTTGGTTCTATGTTCAGAAGATTTTACAGTTGTGATTTTGCACTTTTTTTTTGTTGAAAATAAAAAAAGAAATGGAGTTAAGTTTCCAAATAAGTAGGCAACAACCAAAAAATGTTTGCACAACTTAGTTGCACTATTAGGCCTACTCCTACATTTTTTACTGCAGTTACATTGTGTTTACACGGTCTCACATGTATGCCTCAAATACAAACTGATCAAACTTATCATGGGTTGTTATTACAATCTTGTTACTGTAAGTGTAATGCAGTAGCCTAATGTGTTTGTATAGTCTGTAATAGGTATAACTGTGCCAAAATGCAGTGATATATGCGTTTTTTTAACTCCCAAAACCCCCAATTTTTTCAGCCGCCAGGAGTAGTCCCTTATTTCAATCTCTGGGTGTTGGCAACCCTGGACCGCATTGATGCACTCACTGACTAATGTTCCACATGGACATTGGTTGTCACTCTGTGAACCAGAATATAAGCAGTCTGTCATGGTGTCATCATACATGCACCTAATGCTGATTGGCTCTCACGGCGCAACATCACCTAAAGGGTAGAATCTTTCAACTTTGTGGACATCCGCAGGAACAGCTGCGCCATGCTGTGTTTGTATATATTCACACAAACTGAGCCGAGCAGGAAACGCCCACTTGCACCTGAACGACTCTGAGAACGACCTCACATATGTCCAACTTGTCCAACAGCTCCTTATCTTTTCCTCTGCTGCCAACATGAACGCCTGGTCTCATCTCTGACTCCTAAATTAACCTCTCTGACATCTCCTCTACAGCTTATGTAAAGAGATGCCTACATTTCCAGGGCTGTGCTTTGAGCCAAAGCTTTAAATCTTCACATATCAGTTGATTTAGTGAGTTTTTTATCTTTATTTACCAATGACATAAAGGACAAAGAGCTGGGAGCCTGTTCTCACTCCACCTTTTGCTCTGATCTATGTGATTTATTTTCTTTATATTCAGCATTGTTACAGCCTTCTTTATTCAGTCCCTCTGGCTGAACAGGGAAAGAATATGTAATGTATATGTTCTTTTATTTGCCTGTATGGAAGAGCGCACACACCTACGCTGGGCAGGTATGGACGGTTGGAGCCACAGAGATGTGTGAAACACATGTGCTGCTGATGGGCAGGATGAAACAAAGCGGATGAGCGCATTCTGCAGTGGAGCTGGAGGTGGTAAAAAATGGTGCAGTGGGGCAGGACGGGCTTTGATTCGATCCTTAGGAGAGCTTCCCAGATTTCATTAACCTGGGACGGCATTCTTATGGAGAGCGTAAAACTCCACTCAATGGACAACACGCCTGAGAGTTCTCTTTATAGATCCATTCTTCCTCTCATTCCCAGTGCCCCGTTTTCTTTCTTTTCTTCATTTTTCCCATCACGGCTCTGGCAGAGCTCCAAACACTAAGATATTTCATTGGCCTGCTGACTCTACAAACAGCTTTACAACATTCCTCCTCACCTCTGAGTACACACTACACCTTGCCCCCTCCAAACTCTCTGATCCTCTCCACAAAGACCTCCCAGGAACATCCTCGGCCTCACGGAGCTGCAGTCCTGCTCAGTATTTAACCACAGCCCCACAGATTGCAGCCTTACCTCCCGCCCTGGTGATATTTCTCTATCTGTTCTGTGTAAACACCGCGCACACATGGACGGGCGCGCACATGGTCAGCCCCATTCTGTGTTTACACAAGCAGGGATGGAGGCATGCCGGCGGTTTCACCACTGTAAACAAGTCTTAAACGGATGTCTGCCGTACGGGTGGGTGATGTCAGCCCCTGTTTGGTCCGAGCCAAGCTCAACATTCTGCACATGGGAGAGGCGGAAAACATATGACCAAAAAAAGGCAATCCAGCATGAGCCGTGGCATCAGTAGTCTGGAGCAAACATCATTATGCCATAAGAAGTGTGACTAGCAGAGCAAAGAATTGAGTTAGCTCAGACAGTCGGCTTTCATCTGCACTCATTAGGTTACAGCTCATTCTCAGGCCTGACACACCACTGCTGCTTTTCCTCCTTTACCCTCAGAAGCTCCCACCTTCTCCTCTCGCCTCTACATGGTTTTCTCTCCCTTATTCACCAGAGAAGGCAGGAAAAAACAGTGTTGACTCTGAATAGTAGAATAATTACTTTAAGCTTATGTCGTGTTTGACTGCTGCTCATTTTTAAGTCGTTGACTTACTGAGAACGTCGGGTTTGAGCTGAGGGAGAGAGTCGGGGCGGGGGGGTTTGTGGTTTGTAGGCTGATTACCAAGAGGCCGAGACGAGGGGAGACAAACCAGAGCTCTGGTTTACTGAACTTTACTTTGTCTGAGAAACACTTCTGAAAAGATTTTAGTATTCTATCTATCTGTCTGTCTGTCTGTCTGTCTGTCTGTCTGTCTATCTATCTATCTATCTATCTATCTATCTATCTATCTATCTATCTATCTATCTATCTATCTATCTATCTATCTATCTATCTATCTATCTATCTATCTATCTATCTATCTATCTATCTATCTATCTATCTATACATACATACATACATACATACATATATCCATTCATCCATCTATCCATCTCTCTATCTATCTTTCTATCAACTGTATCTATCTATCTATCTATCTATCTATCTATCTATCTATCTATCTATCTATCTATCTATCTATCTATCTGTCGATACATCTATCCATCCATCCATTCATTCATCAGTCTATCTATATGTTTGTCTGTCTGTCTAAGCTTAGCATAAAAACTAAGTACATTAATGTATAAATAGTGCCACATCCATCCATCCATCCATCCATCCGTCCGTCCGTCCGTCCGTCCGCCCGTCCGTCCGCCCGTCCGCCCGCCTGTCCGTCCGCCCGCTCAAAGCAGAGACATCGAGATGAGACTCTGCAGCCAGTGCCCTCCAGAATTTGAGAGGAGCGCGGGATCAGCTTGGGCATGATGTTCGTGCCAGAGTGACCAACCAACCACATTTACTGACCTGAAACAGTTTAAGGTTGAAGAATGAGATGCCACCCTACAGCAGTCTGTGACCAGGATGGACTTGTTGTTACTTTGATGGTTTTTCCACACGCTACTGTGGCCCCTCTTTGTTAAATGACTGAAGTGTTAAATTGACAGCATGCCTTTTTTCTTTAGAACTTAATCATTGAATCCACCAGACAGTCAAAGAGATGCATTGGCAAAGAGGACTTGGTAAATGTTCATGCTCTGCTCTGCTCGTCCCACAGATGAATCCGTTTAAAGGGAAATAAACAGACTGTACAATCCTAAAGATTTATCAATACGAAGCATTGTTACAACAATGAAATGATCTAGCAAACACTGATGTACTCACTTTTTGTGCTCCATGAATCTATCCATCTGCTGCGTCTATCCTCTTAGCGAGGAGCAGCATACGACATGCATGTTGGCAGATAAAACGTTATTTACATACAAATGCTTGTCTGCTCTGTGTGTAGATGAATTATTCAGCAACACACTGAATCCACAGAACACAGGATGCAGTTTTGAATTTCCAGTCTCAAATCATATGTTAATATTGTCTCAAATGGTTTCCTCGTATATAACACATGAAGCTCTGCATGTATGTGAGCATGTCTTGCTTACACAAACACAGTGAGGTGATGCGTGGTGTGATTGGCTTGTGTGTTTTATCATTCTCAGAGAAAGTGATGGCGACAAATAAGCAAATAAGTCATCTTCCATGTGGAAGCCTTGTGTTTGGAAAGTTTTTTAGCAGTCCAACATCTTTCTTTGAATCATGTTCACCTTAACACACAAACACGAGAAAACAGTTCACTCAAAGAAGGAGAAGATGTCACGTTAAGAGGTATGAAGTCGTTTACATTCGAGTAGCTCACACCAAACAAGTCCTTTGCAGCTCTAATTAGCTCAGGTAGAAGGCTGCATACGCTGTCGATAAGCAATCAATGCAGTGATCACGTTGTTATTACCAGCTGAGCAGGGCAATTATCTGCAGCATTGATACAGCAGCGTTTTTTCTGTTCTTGTACTCGGTGGAGGAATAAAGGATCTGTTTCATTCTCTCTGATGATACTATTTACTGTTAAAAAAAAAGATGAAATGATGTCTTTTTAAAGATGCTTTGAGGAGTTTCTAAGTAATGAAAAAAAAGTCTCACTTTTAGATATATGCCTGATGGAAATACACACTTTAAGATGAGTTTTATAGCATCAAAATAGGTTATCTATAAATGCTATTTCTTAGCTTCGCGGTCGGGTCGGACAGGGCTGGACTGGCCTGGATACTCAACTTCAGGAACAAGACAATTAAAGCTAGAGGTAATGCAGAGTTCTGAGGAAGGTCCGAGCTGCATTCATTAGCATCACAACAAACATACGCTTTGGCTTGGGTCACATCTTTTGGTGCGTTCCAGTTATAGGCAGAAGTAGGAATTTCCGAGTTCCGAACAGGAAACTAAAACTGGAATGTCCCCCGGAGTCTGAATTTCCTACTGGGAACTCGGTGAAACCTCGCCACCCCCGAGTTGACAATGGAAGATGGATGCCCCCAGTGTGAACAGTTATTTAGCTCCTGTAATAATCAATTTATTTGCACTTCTGACTGGGGTGTGTCGCTCTAGATCAGCTGTATACATAGTATTGTTAGACTTATATTTACAAAAATGCTGCCATAGTGATAATCACATTCTTCATACAACAACGCAGGGCATGCTAACAACAGCTAACAATAGCCTAGTACAGTGGTTCCCAAACTTTTCACAGCCTGTACCCCTTCCGACACTTGACCTCCAGCCATGTACCCCCAACTCTCATGCACTTATAACACCGAGAAAAATAAATGTTTAAGCCTGCCACACTCCGACCTCCCACATTTTACATGCATGACTTACAAATAAAACCTATTAAAGTGAATTATTTCTGACTAAATACATTGATTTACCAGCAATGTCAGTGGGCAACACCAGTCCACTTTTGAAAAAGAAATGTACATTTCTGAAACATTTTCATTAATGAACTTAAAGTTTTAATTAAAAGGCTGTCTGACCGAACTTACTGTATGTTATTTTAAGAATTTTAGATAATTCAGGACAGATTTCCCTCTCCAAGATGCCTCAGCCTCTCTGTCAACACTTCAGGCCTTTATCAAAGCTGACAGTACAAACATTTATCAGTTTGAGCCTGAACTACTGAAACAACTGTTTAGACCTGATCACATTCTTCATACAACAACGCAGGGCATGCTAACAACAGCTAACAATAGCCTAGTAGATCGGCACGTTTTTCCGACTCCACTGGAACGCCAATGATGTCACTCCCAGTTCCGAGGTTACTGGAACGCAGCATTACGACAGTCGCCGCACGTGCTCATGGGTAGCAGAGTCTTTATGTCACCGTAAATAGATTCTCCTCATGCCTTTAAAGTCATCCGAGCTGAAAGTCCTCTTAACCCTTTCATGCATGAATTATTGGATCACAAAGGAATAGTATTTTCAATATTTTTTACTTTCAAACAAGTTAAAAATCATGTTCATTTTTTCAGTTTTATTTTCAGGGACTTTTGCATCTGTCCACTTCACCATGCATTAGGGGTGTAACGGTACACAAAAGTCACGGTTCAGTACATACCACGTTGTGGGGGTCACGGTTCGGTACGTTTTCGGTACAGTGGGGGAAAAGTAAGAAAAGCTCACAAATGTACAAGAGTATCTTTTTTTCATGTATTTTGAGCAGACCACAACTTACTGCAAAACCTCTTACCATCTCCTGTTGCTAAATGTTGCTCATGCTCTTTCATTTATTTTCATTTTAGTTGTATTTATGCTATTTGGTATTTTATTCTAATTACTTATAGTCTCATTTGTAAATCTTTTCTTTTCTCTTGTATCCTGCTGCTGCTGTAAATCTGGAATTTCCCCCTGTGGGACTAATAATGGTGTATCTTATCTTATCTTAAAGTAAAAAAATAAATAGAATAAAACATAAAAGAAATGTATTAAGAGGGATCTCTTAGCATTCATTCTGTTCATACAGAAAAAAAGGAAAAAAGAAAAACATACAGTAGTGCTTAACTGAGGTAGTCAAGTATAAACTGGTAACTTGGTTTTCTTTTTTAATAGTTTCCAAAAACTTTCAGTGTTGTATTGCACAGTTAGATATATGTATATCCTTATCGCCTTAGTCATTTCTTTGGCCCTGTCGGTGTTATTACACAAAATCTGGTTGAATGCACTGGGGATAACTGTTGCACTGTAGATGTTTTTTTCCTTGCACCAGTGATGGACACGTCGGGATGATGTCGCTCATGTGTGTCAGCATGTTAGATATATTACCTGCGACGTACCACACCTCCGCAGAGCATCGCCGACAGACCGTCTTTGTCCGGTCCACCACTCTTTTGCCATCGTTGCTGTATTGTACCGGGAATCCGAGGTTTTCCCACACGGCAGATTTATACGAGGCTGGTGGGTCTTCCAACTCCACACGCTGCATCTCTCATCGTTTGTTTATGCTTGTGCTTTCTTCTTCGTTTGTTTTTGTTTGTACCCGCTTCGTCTTCTTCATCTTCTTCTGTGGTAATGGCGGTCGCTGGCAGCTTTTAGGCTCATTACCGCCACCTAAGATTGAAGTCAGGACTCACCTTTTTTATTTATTTATTGTTTTTACTTACTCATGTATTCGTCGTGTGATTGTGTGTATCGACCCGTGACAAATACAAATACCGTTACACTCCTACCATGAATCATTGGTATAAATAGTAAGTTAGTGGAATTAAATATAGATCTACAAACATCTTTGACAATCTTTTAAGAGTAATAAAAGTAAAAGAGGAGTCTATAGTATGTGTATGTGTCTGTATGTGTAATTTAAAGTAAAAAATACAAATGATGTAAAATCTGAGTACAGGTGTAATGCCAAGTTTGCCCTTCGTCGGTTGTTTTGGATTCATGATGCAACATCTGAATATGTTAAAAAAAAAAAAAAAAGTGCGAGGTTAATATTTTTATGAAACTTAAGACAAGTGTTTGGGAGTTCCCTACCTGATAATTTAGCAACCTAAAGGGTGTAAAATGTATTTCAAATATCTGTCTACTGTAGCGGACATCATGCATGAAACGGTTAAGCTCAACTTTGCAGCCGTTTCCAGCAACACCAACACTATTGATCAAGCACCGCTCACCTTTGTGCTCTGTATTTAATCTTTGCTTTAGTTTACTTAAATCAATAACCATCTCAGCAGCATGTATGAATTTCCCGAGGCAGTATGGGTAATGTAGTCCCCCAGAGTGCCTGTCTCGCTGTAGGTCTGAGCTCCCTGTCGGGGTTCTAAGGGGATTGGATATGCTCTGCTAATGCTATTAGTGCTGCAGCTGGGGATTACTGTCTCAAAAGGAAAGGGGGAAAGGGCGTGAAAAGTGAAAAATCAGAGCTTCGGTGTGTACGTGTGTGTGTGCGACACAGATTTGCATGTTTGTATGTGTATTTGAGGGAAAAATGAGAGATTAGAAAAAGGATTTTCATGCAGACTACTGCGCACCAACAAAAATACTAAGTCACTGGCTCTAATGCAGAGTGTGTGAGCTGTTTTTTAATTTCATTTGGCTGTTACAGGGCTCCAGGGATTCCAGTTAATTAGTCTATTAAGCTGGCCAGCACCTCTTAGAAACGGACTTATTTTTAGCTGAAGGAGAGATAGATTCCGTGATTGTATTTTTTTAAGAGGGCCAAAGTTGAAATCTGATACAGAAGCAGAGGGCTAATCTCATTTGGCCTCTCTCGTGTTGGAAAAGCCTTTTAAAGTATTGTATGACAATGCCACACATTATTTGAGTAAAAGTGAAATGGTGGATACGTTTCAGCATCTTTTTGAGATCAAACAGGCCAGGCTGAGGCTGCCAAAGTGTTCAGAAATGTATAAATTCTCTTTAAAGAATCAGTTCAAAAGTACCGAAACTCTTAAAAAACAACCTTATTTTCATGACACAGATTAAAAAAGTAGAGGGACAAATTTGTCCAAAAATGCAGACAAGCTCCACAACACTGTCTCAAGTTGCTTTAACTCCTCAGGAGCAAACTTTGGTCTGCTTTTAGGACAGTACGGTTCATTGGGGGTGGAGTGAAAGCTTAGCAGAACTTTGTCGTGGACCAAAAACTGAACTCTGGTTCAACTGAAAATGAGGGGCATTGGTTTGCTGTCACACAGATAGGAGTTTGGGGTGTGAAGCCATCTAAACCAAAAAGACCAAACAAGGCAAGTGAACCAAAAGCAGAGGAGGGGCTTGAATTTGGCTGAATATCACAGCAGTTAGGGAGCAAGTGTGTTTGCTGATAATATAAAGCAGAATCCAGCTAATCTAACTATAGCACTGTGAGCAGCCTTTGGTCTGCTTAAAGCTGGGGTTGGTAATCTGATTTAGACACTTTTAGTAATACTGGTTAAAATAATCTTTATGAACTGATGGCAATCATGCATCATGTGTTTTTAAAATAGAGCGAAAAATATCTGCAGGAATAAACCTGGGAAAACACCAACCAATCACATCTTTGTAGCCCACATTTTAAACCAATCAGCCCAACTCCTGACTCTGTTTCAATGTAGCCGAGCTGAGAGGGATCCAGCTACACTGGAGAATGCTTACCTGTCAAGTTTAGTCTTTAAAAATAAGGGAAGCCCACTACGAGCTGTCCCACAACCCCAACCAAGCTGCAGTATCCCTCACATTTTAAGACAGGTGTACAGAAATCTAAAATAAACTCTTTGTTTTTCTTGGTTTGTTCTGTTGGCTCTAATCTCACGACAGCTGCCACCCAGGCTACTGCAGGTGGACGTTCTCACCAGGCTTTTTCTTCTTCTTCGGTTTTACGGTGGTTGGCATCCATCATTTTGGAGCATTACAGAGTTCAGTTTGGAGAGGCAGAGGAATGTTTTTATTATTATATCATCACACGGGAGATTTATGGGAGAATACTGATACAGGAGGACGTCAGGAAAGAGGATAAAATACGTAAAATACGGTAGTTTCACGGCCAAAATGGGAGATTTGACAGCTATGTGGAGAATGTCAGAGGAACTACCTATCGGGCTGTGAGCACTAACTAACTTTACATGTTTGTTTTTTTAACTTTACCATGATAATGTGTTTTCTTACTGCTGACTGAGACATGACTTGGTGTAGAGTAAAACATAAACGTTGGGCTGAGGGTTTGGAGTTGAATCAGTCATCTGGTTGTGACTCAGCGGCACTCGTGCATGTGAGTGGGGGGGGGATTTTGGAGGAGGGGTGGAAAGGGCTAGACGGGGCCCTGAGAAGATGCTACATTCAAATTCATGTTAGTTTTCCAAAATTACAGACCCTAGCTGTAAAGGAGCACTGAATAAGACTCCCTCTGACTTTCAGCTCTCTAGTGCCCTCTGTGGTCTTTGAGTGTAACTGCACTGTCGTACACCAACATGCATTTGTTGACTTGCAGAGGGAGGAGAAGCCGACAGGACGTGCCAAGAGACAAATAAACCATGTGGACTGATAAGGTACAGTCTGGTCATGTTTCTTTTCGAATAAATCATCATGTCCAACGATAACAGGGCTAAATCAGCATTAATTGGACATCTCTCCTCGTCTTTCAGCTCACGCCGGGCCGATGTTTATCCGTGTCCAGGCATTTAACTTGTTACTCTCCAGCTTTCCTTTTTTCGGCTCCTCCAAAAAAAATTTTTGTTTTCTTTGGGTTTTTAGCTGCTTCCAACATGATAACAGCTCTACATTTAGCCTTCTTCTTCTTCTTGTTGTTTAATGGTGGGTGGTATCCAACGTCAGGGGAGCATTACCGCCACCTACTGTGTAGGAGTGTGAGCCAGAGGTTCATATTTCCATTAGGAAAATAAGAGCATATTTACTTCAAACTAAATTCTGTTCATTGAACCTGTTTTAAAAATTTGAAGTTACATGGAGCGCTGTGTTGTGTTGGTTTAGCTGGTGAATGTTTGCAGTAGGGATGAACAATTTTACAATTTTGTGATATCGGATATTGCAATATAACAAAGCTCATTATTGCTTTATACAATGAGAACTGTATAAATCTGTGTTAGAACAGATTATTGTTTATTGATTGATTATTGTTCTGATAACATTACACCTCCCTAGCCTTCAATTTTGTGCAGAATATATTTAGACATTTCTCCAGACGATATGCTCGTGCTGCATGATGAAGCCTAAAAGCAACTTTATAATTATTTTCTGGCACTTCCAAACTACTTTGAGCTAAACAATATTTTAAATTGAAGCTGCTGTGTATTTCCAGGTCAAAGTGCAACAATGGGATGGATGGCAGGTAGAACACTGCAAGTACATTCCCAGCTAGTACCACCATTAAAAGTGCTTTGGTCTGCCTGATAGCTGGACATGATTGGCTGGTTTAATTTCAGCAGGAGCATCTTTAAACCTGCATCAATCATGGCCAATTGTATCGATTCGGAACAGGAACACAAGTGCTCGGTTTGTTATTTCAAAATAAAGCAACAAAGTGGAAATGTTATCAATGCATTTGGCAAATTAACGTCAGGTGGGCAATACAATCTGTTTTTGAAGCTAATCAAGGCTGCACTTTGCGGCCCAGTGCTTTAAATATGCTTCTAGTAGACTTTATATGCGCTGTTGGATGGCGTAAAGGAAGCTACCCAGATGGACAATTCAGGATGAGCTTCACCCGTCAGTGTGAGTGATATTATAGGAAACAATTTCTGCTCATTGAAGCAGACGCACCATACACTGTGGACATTTTTGACATCAGTATAGGGGAAAATGAGAATCATCCTCCCTAAAAAAAAGACTACACAACATCCTGAAAACAAAACTCTGACAGCAGCTCGGTGGACCAGCAGATTGTTTATCACACAGAGGAAAAAGTGCAGTCTCTCAATAGGCCGAGAGGTGAAAGACTTGGTAGAAAACAAGCCGAGGATTACAGTAAACCTGGTGTACAGACTCGACATGATCTGCTCGGCCCACCAGCATTTCCCCACAGCTTGGCCTCTGGGTCGATCCGCTGTGGGAGCTGTGCTGCTGAGGATGAGTGGGTGCCTTCGGGGAGAAACAGTCTGACTTTAAATTATGAAAAAAGCTGTTCGAAACCACTGAATACATGCCCTTCATTTAAAAAGACCTTGACCTTCTGAATATGTATCATGAGTGATGAGGATTACCAGGGGCTCCATGATTTCACAAGGCAAAAAGAAAATCAGGATCTTCATATCACCCAGGGGCTGCTGCAGGGGATATACCTGTAGTTTTTTTTACACAGCAACAAAACACCTGTTCGATATTCTCCGTCAGATACTACAAAAACAACTACAAAACAACTTGGCAATGCAAACTCTGAATCAGCTCATCGCAGGCTTTAAATTCGGCCCTATTAGCTCAGTAATTCAGTGATCCAGTGTCGTTGCATAATGGTCTTTGATAGTTGTGTTCATGCATCTCTAATGAGCCATTAATCTCAACAGAAACAGTGTAGTTGAGCTTTGTTTGTGCATAAGTATGCTTTCATGATAGCCAATTATTTCCTTCAAGTATTTAAATTTGTGAGACCAAAGCGTTTAAACTCGTTGCAGAGGAAAAACCCGGAGTTAAACAAATGTTCCCCCTGTTCTTCTTCTGTCTCTGTCTCAGCATCTGCTCTGCTTCTCCCAATAATCATTATCTCCCCCTCCGTCCCACACATTTGCACATCGTTCTGCATGTTGGGATGAGTCTCCAGATCGTTCTTATGAATATTTACTAACAGTGAGTTTTCCGAGGGCTATGCAGAGATTTTTGTTCACTCCCACCCTGCTTCGTATGCATGCATATGTCTCTGGGCTTTGCTTGGGCATGTGGGTAACTCTTCTCTGGTCTGACTCTCCTCCAGGCGGGGTCAGGCACTTGGATCAAACCCCATGCTGACCTGTGTTAACAGCAGCGTCAACATCTCTCCTATGTACAGAGATCACCCTGCTGGGGCTTCGAATGCAAAGCAGATTTGCATATTAACTTTGCAAATGATAATTTTTAAATTGAATATGTATTCCATGAGGGGTGTAATGAAATTTCGTGCCACATAATTTCGTGAAATAAGAAATGACGAAATAAAATTCAAAGACGCACAACATAAAAGCACGAAATAAAAAACGCGAAGGGCCGCACCACTGAGACTGGTGATTTTTTTACCCTCCTCGCCTACCGTAGCAAAACACTGGCTTCAGAATGGAAGAAGACGAGGTTGAGGAATTAGCTGACGCTCCTTCGTCACATAAATCGGTTGTGTGGACCTATTTTGGCTTCCCATGTAAAGGACGATTGAACGGTGAGCAGATTGTGGACAAAACAACAACCGTGTGTAAAATATGCCGCTACAGTTCGTCGTATACTGCGGCGAGTACAACTACCAACTACTTTGAACTGGAGACAGGCAGCAGCTGTATGTTTGTGTAAGTCTGCAAAAAAAACAATATTTGATTTTTGCATCTACTGTTGAGTTGACAGAATTTGATCATACTTGAGGATCAGCTAAATATTATAGTTCACAGTTCAGACATTTATAGGTCTAAACTGCAGCTCTGAGGACTGCTGTTTGTTTTCCTTTTCATTCAAGAATGTACTTATCCTGATTGTTACAACAACAAAGCACTTTTTATTGAGATTTTGTATTTGCACTGTAGTCTAAATAAGGGGGAAAAACTTTTTTTTTTTTTTTTTCAAAAAGCATTTATTTTGTACTGATCCAGCAATACTTTTTGTATGTCTGCATTAGGAAGAAAATAAAGAAAATGAGATTTTTGCACAACTTCCTACTGTTGGGGATTTTCTTTAATCTTTATTTTGTATCGTGGGCCCTGTTTCATATTTCGTATCGTTTCGTGAGTTGACCATTTCATTACACCCCTATATTCCATATAAGGGATGCAACAACTATCAACAAAATGCACCATTAAAGGTGTAGTGTGTATACGTGTGTAGCATTTCGCTGAACAGAAACAGTGAATATAGGATATGTTTCTATTTGTTTGAAAAGTCCATCTAAATAGATGAATAATCATCCTCATAAAACTTTGATTTTCTTTTTATTAAGTTAGAAAAAGCTTTTCATATCTATATACCACAGTCTCCCCTCTGTGGAGGCAGACATAACGATCTGCCATGTTGTCTATGGGTGGGTTTTGGGGACAAAAAGAGCGAAATGCATTTTTTAAAATACGGGTCTACAAAAGTTTACCAAACCTATATTCATCTTCTTAACTGACCTGTAGTCCATTAAAATAATAGTTATAAATCTGAATGACAAACCTTCACCTGGTTACTGTTGTAAATGATGCCCTGTTCACGTCCCTTAGTGATGTGGTGTTTTAGAAACAGACAGGCTCATTCCAAAATCTGAACACTAGATGTCGCTAAAATGTCAATGTCTACACACTGCATCTTTAAGTACAACAGCTGTTATATATTGTGAGTTCTAGTCTTTTCTGGTTTGCACATAGATTTTATTCTTCATAATTCTCTCTTTATAAACTCTGCTTAGCTTTTGGATGTGAGTCACAGAGCTATAATGATAATGAGAAACTTTATTTATCATAATGCACTTTACATTTGATGCAAATGCCAGTGCTACAGTTATGAAAACAGGAGCATAATTTCAAAGGAAGTAATCATCTGAATGTAAATGAAGTAATTTATTATTTCTATCAGTAAAGCAAGTTAAAGCTCTTTCTGAAAATTAAGCTATGACTAAGTCAATGTCTGCATGACTTTACAGAGCACATATGATGCTTTTACAATGTCCTTTAGTGTGTTAACATGTCTCCTCTGCATGATGGAATGCTTCCATGCACAAGACAAAAGTCTTTAGGCTTCTCCTTTAGGGGTTGGAAACTCCATGCAAATTGGTGGCATTGAGTTTAAACTATGCTTGACCTTGTCTGTGGGTATGTTTGTGTTAATTAAATTTCATAAGCTGCATTAGCTCACACATAAATTACAGATTGGTATTTTTGATCCAATAAGAAGCAGTGGAGAACTTACCCTTCGATTCCAAAAGAAGAGTGAAGATTACAACCTGAGGTCTGTTTGCATCCACTAGCGCTACATCCTTCAGTAATCATATAAAGGCAAGGATATGAACAAAACTGCTCATCAGTCTTTATTTGTATAGTGCAAAATTCATAACAAGATTTGCTCAAGGCACTTTACAATAGCCCAGTGGGCCAAATACTTGTAAAAGCAGTAACTGAAGCTTAGTAGGTCCACCGCAGTAGGCCATCCACAAAAATGATCCCAGGCTGCCTACAAGAGAAGAACCAGAGATGAGTACAGGAGCAAACAAAAAAGAGCAGAGATAAATACAAAGAGAGGAAAAAGAGTGTGAGAGAGAAACCAGTGGACTCATACACAAGGACAAACAGTGAGTGTATCTCCAGCCTTGGCCTGGATAGGAATTATCATGGAAAATGTCTGGTGAGTTACCCTGGTGGCTGGACCTAGCTCGTTGTGGAATGAATTATACCAAGAATGTTTATGGAAGGTTAGTTTTGTATTTCTTTGTGCTGCAGGTAACATGAATGAATATTTAAAACATTGTTTTTAATAAAAAAAAACATGTTATTCTACCATAATAACCTCCTAATCCTGTAAAAACAGCCAAAAACACCTACAAATGGAATCCCCACCAAAAAAATAAATACACTTGAGTAACCCCGGCCGTCAAACAAAACCAAAACCAAATCAAAACAGAGACATGAATTAAACTGTGGGCTGAGTGCACCCCTACTCTCCACATTCAGACTCTGTTCACGGAGCTCCTCTCTGGTATCTTCTCAGAGGACTTCCTTTAAATATAAGGTATGTGTGGCTTTCTCCAGCAACACTTACAGCCAAGTGGCAGCCACATTGCACCATAGTGTTTGTGTGGTGTTAAAGGAATTTCCTCCTCACCATCACGGTTCAACAGTTCACACCACCGTCCCAGTCACTGCAGGGACGTCCCCTCGGAGGAGGGCTGTCACTGCTAAGATGGATGTCAGGCTGAAAGCTAGATGACATTTAACACATCATCTTAAACAGCTATGCACCAGAACAAATGAGGGCCGTGATCTCTAATTAGAGGGTTAGCTCTCTGGAAGAATATTTCACATAGTGTTCTGCCAACAGTGTGATGATGATGATGATTTGTGAGTTTTTAGAGAGGTCAAAAGACTTTTCAGGACCGGGGGCTTGTCAGCAGTGAAAATGGCGTCCCAAGTGAACATGGGACGGAGCAGTTATTGTCAATCTACAGATGAAGTGAGGAAGAAAACATTTCACACCTTTTGAAGCTCATTGTTTGTATGAAGAGGTCAATAGGTTACACGCACGCACTTTGAATTACATAGGAAAAGTGCTATACAAAAAAGTTTGATTGATTGATAAGAGGAGAACATGGAGGCAATGATTGAGCTCCATCTATGGGTTTTGTGAGCAAACCCATAGATGGAGCTCTATCTATGTATCTATCTAGATAGATAGATAGATAGATAGATAGATAGATAGATAGATAGATAGATAGATAGATAGATAGATAGATAGATAGATAGATAGATAGATAGATAACTTTATTGCTCCAATGGTAAATTTGTTTTCACAGCCTGCCAAACAAGAAGGACATATACAACAAGAAAAGAATACAGTTAGGGAAACAGATACTACATGTAAAACCATGTAAAAACCATAGAAAACCATAGAGCACGCATTTTCCATTCCAACCCATTGGTCAGTGGGTTGTCTTGTTCAGGATGGAGATGGCAGATGGTACAAAGCTCTTGTTAAAGCGAGCCCTTCTCCATTTCAGTGTTCTGTACCTGCGGCCAGAAGGCAGCAGTTGAAAGAAGATGTTGATTCTTTTTTTGGAAATCAGTGTTTTACAACATGTAACAGGCCAAACCAAGAGTCTCAGCATAGACCATGGTGTTCAAAATCCAAGAAAACAGTGGTTTCCAAGTCTAAAAAGCTGTCGTAGGCCAATCCAGACCAAGCACCAAACACACCAAACTCACACACAGGAAGCAGGAAGTGGGGACAAGAAGAGCAGGAAGTGGACTTCATGGTATTCTCATGTTTACGGTGTTGCTCCAGCTGAAACACTTTAACACAGGCTGAAGTCAGGACTTTATCTTTCTTTACCTCCTAGTGTGTGTAAATCTGTGAAATATATTGTTATAAATGTGAATTGTTGTGGAAGGTGTGTAATTCAGTCAATGAGGAGAAGCAGAGGGATCGACTGTGTGTTATCATGAACGATCACATCCACCATGAATGTATGATGACTCCCTTGAGCGCACTGTTGTTTTTGCTCTGCACAGATCAGCCGTGTAACAATAGAGCACGGTGAACAAACACCTCGATCATTTCACAGCTCACTGTCAGGCTATTTCACTCTGGCTGAAAATAAAAGCTGTTGGCTTTAGTTACCTCCTAATCATTACATAATGGTAGAGTTTAAGCACATTTTCATCAACATTGATATAAACTAACAGCAGCTGATAGAAAATATTTCCAACTTTTAAAAATACTCTGGCACCAGAGGCAGCATAGGTACAAGATTATTCTAACAGACAGGTAAAACAAGGTAAAAAAAGTCATATCTACATTAATATTTTAAGTTTGAATAGTTCAGTCTAAGAGTTAATAGCACTGTCACTTCTCTCAAAAATCTCATTTGAACAGTTTTTTAACATACACACTAATAGCCGGAGATATTTGGGCCCAGGACCTCCTGATGCCACACCCTATGAATCCTGCAGTCTTGCCCCTGAAGGCCTTTAGACAGACCATTTCACCATTGCACAGGCAGAGCATTCTTTGATGACGGGCTAACAAATGGATTTGTCATGGATGAGGAGTGGGTCAGCTGCTTTGCACACAATCGACACAGCTCGGTCTGTGTTTTTCTATTTTTGACTTTGGTGGTGTGGAGCCCAAAGTGCTTCCATGCTGCACCCCTCACGTTTTGCTGTCCTGCTGTCCTTCGTTTTCTCAAGGTTAACTTCCTTCCTTGTTGTGGTCAAAACAGCAATGGACAGTCGTGTTGAGTTGAGAGCGCCCTCTGTTGGACCAGGCTGGTCACTGCTAAAGGTGCCCCAAAGTGCTGCTGAGATGTTTTTTCAGTTTGAATGTAAATTTACTGTTCCAAGTTTTAAGTAATATTTGAATACCAAGTTTGACGTGGCATCCTTTTGAGTTAAATTGAACTTTATGTCTCAATGGAAAAACAAAGACAATTTAAGGTACAACACACCTGACTTTTAACTAGAGCTGGGCAAAAAAATGATTAAATTCATTAATATGAATTATTTTCTGCAGAAGATTTGAAAAAATTTAAAATCAAGTTTTTTTTTTCTTGCCCTAGTCCAATTGTAAGTAGCTGCAATTTTTTGAAAAAAATTACAATTTTCATGATGGTCGGCCTTGTAGGGTTTGCACAAGCACTTTTATAGGCTTGAATTTGTTATTTAAGTAGATTAAATATTGAGCAGAGAGTTTCATGCTAATACTGTAGAAATACCTCAGCCTTTTAGTGTTTATGTAGACAAACCTGCCTACGTTTATACTACATAATCAACCTTTTATGACCCAGACTTTGATTTTAAGAGGGTAACACTTAGACAACATAAAGGCAAAACTTGATTTGTTTCATTTTTATGACACTGGGAGTTTTGTTTCTTTTAGTGAGGGAAAAATCGATTAAAATCGTGAATCCAGTGTTGTGGACAAAAATCTGGGATTTATATATATATATAGTATAAAGTCATTTAGTGGAACTTAAATAAAGATCCATAAAATAAATCTTTGACAAACATTATTAAGAGTAAATAAAATAAAAAGCAAAATTGTAAGCATATGTGTTATTGCTGTTTAAACTACTCACTTGTGAATTACACCAAAAATTAGAATTAACAAATTGCAAATTATATGAAATTTAAATACAGGCATAATACCCAATTTGCCCTTCGTCAGCCATTTTGGATATACGGTGCAATATCTTGATATGGTAAGAATGAGCAACGATATTCTTTTTTTCTCGTGAAACTTATGACAAAGGTTTGGGAATTTACCGCCTGGTAGTTGGTCATAGTACTGCAACTTAAAAGGCATAAAATTTATTCCAAATATCTGTCTACTGTAATGGACACCATGCATGAAAGGGTGAAGTTGTAATATTGGATTCATGCAACACACACATACACACAAAGGCATAAACACTCACTCGCAGCATTCCTGTCTCTAATATCGCATCTTTGTTTCTCCCTCTGGAGACGGAACAAAGTGGGGATCAACTCACCATTCTGCCTCCAAGAGGTGAAACTTCAAAGAGGGTGTAAACATTACACGCTGAAATGGTGGTATGAATTTGGCTACCATTTACAAATTTGAGTATTAGCTTCCTTTTAGACACAAAATGCAAAAAGTAAAAGTCCTCGCTCTCTTTTATTTAGCTTTGTTTACTGTCTGAGGATCAGTATCTATCCTGTCTGTTGCTAAGCACTTAGAAGTTTCATCTGTTTGCGTTTTCAGAAGCATCACTTGACATTGAATTGGTGTCTTGCTGTTGAAGTTTCTAAGCCTTAAATAAAAATAAAAAAAACGGTTAAATCAAGAGTGGAGTCAGAAATGTTGGACTCTAAAGCCTCCAGAGCTTAGCAGCAGATAGTGTATTACTAAATGGTTTGTGAAGTGTTCTCCTTCATTTAGCGGCCGGGGCTGTTTTTTGGTTGTTTACCAAGTCGATGTTAAAAAAATAGGATGATTGGTTTTTGTTTGCCTGCACGAACTAAGAGATGATGTAACCTTGTTCAGAAAGAAGCCTAATGCATTTACGTGTGTGTGCTGCTGAGGGAGCTAATGAACGTCTGCATGTGAAAGAATATTTAAGAGAAGCTCACACTTGGACATTCTCTTTAAGACGCTCTGCACCAACAAAGTGATCAGAACAGAAACAGACGAGCTCCTCCACCTCCCTCCCCGTCTCAGAGAGCTATAGGAGAGTTCATTTTTAAATAGAAAGGAGTAAATATCATTTTGCATGCTTTTAAAAACCTGATGAACTCTTTTACAACAGATGCTCTCAGGGATTTTGTAGCTGTCACAGAAGTCACTAAGAGCTCTGGTGTCACCAGCAGAATAAACACAATCCCTCCAGAGTCCACGGCAGCAGCTCTTCGTTTCTACATTTGATATAGAAGCAGCAGAGACGAGCTTGTTTACGTGGAGCATTGCCCAAAGTTCAAACCAGTTGACTTTTGGCTCCAGATTTTCTAACCCTTGCGAGGGCAGACAATTGCTTTGGGCTACAGGTTGTGTTGAGAATAAAGATGGAGGGTCAGGTAGGAGCGGGGCATTTTAAAGACTCTAAAGCAGAGTATCATCAGCATATCTGACACACCATGAAGTCCCTTTAATTACTAGTTTTATTTTACCCTAAGGCTTCCATAGTAATAAAACATAAATTAGAATTACTGATCAGACTGTGCCATGCTCTAAAAATGATGCTGTCTAAAAGGCAATGGTCGGTTAGGTTAACCATTAATGAGGCTAAACTGATTGTTGGTAATGTCAGGTGTAAGATGGTTTCAGTAGTATCACCATTATTATCAGGGTTGCAAGGAGGTTTTAGCCAATCCCAGCTGTTATTGGATGAGAAGCAGGGTATTGGTCACCAGCCAATCACAGAGCAACACAGACAGAGAACCAGCAATTTAGCCTTTTGTTTCTTAAAAATGAGGAAAAAAATTATACATATATATCAAGATCAATACAGAATTTTCACAATGAATCCATCTTTTTATCATTTTTTTTGGTCAAAAAGAGTGTAGGATGAAGTACTTAACTTACCTAGTCCTACTTCTTTTTTTTCCAAAAAGGAACTCAAAAAATCAAAGCCTCAGGCATTCAAAGAAATACAAAATAACAGAGCTTGATTCAGCTAACAGCAAAAGCTAATAGCTAATAAAAAATCTAAACATTACCCACAGTACAAACCAATCTAATTTAAAGTACACACTATTTCAAGGCACACCATTGTCTTTTTTTAAAAATAAATTTTAGAACCTACTTATTGTTGTTCATGTTTTCGTTTCTTTATTTCAGCTGTTCCACAGATGAACTCCTTTTGTAGATGTGCAGTGTGGTCTCACATTAGTCCTGACTGCTTGTTTTTTGAACATGTATGAACCTCTGAGATTATGTGTACTCTCTCTAAGTATCGTCAGTTAACCTAATGAGCATGTTTTTAGTCTGTGAATCCATAACTAAAAATAAGACTTTATTTGGCAGTTATGTGGTTGTTCTTTTGGCTCATTGCTGAACTGCATATATATGTAACTTAGTTTATAGAATGTCAGAAAATTTTAAAGTTCTAATCACCATGTCCCAGAAAAACTGCAAGGGATGTCTTTTTCCAAAATCACTTTAAACCCTAAAAAAGTTCGTACCAACAGAATGAAGAGAGGTTAGAAAATGATTCATTTGATCTCGGAAAAATTTCTTTAACATCTCACCCATCCAAATAATCAGAATCAGGTGTATAAAATCATCACCTAGGCATGCAGACTGCTTTAACAAACATTAGTGAAAGAATGGGTCGCTCTCAGGAGCTCAGTGGATTCCAGTGTGGAACTGTGATAGGATGCCACCTGAGCAACAAATCCAGTGGTGGCATTTCCTCACTCCTAAATATTCCACAGTCAACTGTCAGCTGGATTAGAAGAACGTGGAAGTGTTTGGAAACCACAGTAACTCAGCCACCAAGTGGCAGGCCACGTAAACTGACGGAGCGGGGTCAGCGGATGCTGAGGCGCATAGTGAGAAGAGGTCGCCAACTTTCTGCAGAGTCAATCGCTACAGACCTCCAAACTTCATGTGGCCTTCAGATTAGCTCAAGAACAGTGCAGAGAGCTTCATGGATGGGTTTCCATGGCCGAGCAGCTGCATCCAAGCCTCACATCACCAAGTGCAATGCAAAGCGTGGATGCAGTGGTGTAAAGCACACCGCCACTGGACTCTAGAGCAGTGGAGACGCCTTCTCTGGAGTGACCAATCACGCTTCTCCATCTGACAATCTGATGGACCAGTCTGGGTTTGGTGGTTGTCAGGTAAACCATACTTGTGGGACTGCATTGTGCCAAGTGTAAAGTTTGGTGGAGGGGGGATTATGGTGTGGGGGTGTTTTTCAGGAGCTGGGCTTGGCCCCTTAGTTCCAGTCAAAGGAACTCTGAATGCTTCAGCACACCAAGACATTTTGGACAATTCCATGCTCCAACTTTGTGGGAACAGTTTGGAGCTGTCCCCTTCCTCTTCCAACATGACTGTGCACCAGAGCACAAAGCAGCTCCATAAAGACATGGAGGACAGAGTCTGGTGTGGATCAACTTGACTGGCCTGCACAGACTCCTGACCTCAACTCCATAGAACACCTTTGGGATGAATTAGAGCAGAGACTGAGAGCCAGGCCTTCTGGTCCAACATCAGTGTGTGAGCTCACAAATGCTCTCTGGAAGAATGGTCAAAAATTCCCATAAACAGTCCTAAACCTTGTGGACAGCCTTCCCAGAAGAGTTGAAGCTGTTATAGCTGCAAAGGGTGGACCCACGTCAGATTGAACCCTATGGGTTAGGAATGGGATGGCACTTAAGTTCATAAGTGAATCAAGGCAGGTGACCGAATACTTTTGGCAATATAGTGTATTTTGATTAAGAGCTTACCGTGGTTTTATCTTTTATACTTTAGAGATGTGTAAGTTGACACCAGCACCTCCGTCACCATCATCACGTTCAGACCAAGTCAATGGTTCTTGGTCCTGAGGTGAGCTGCACTGAAGTTAATGAATGGATCCAATGAGCACTGAGCCCTGTGCACGTGTACCGGTGGTTAGTGTTAATGTCTCTAATGAATAGATGTGGCGCACATAGCCTGTAGACACCTGCTGCCATCACGGTCCCTGGGAGAGGACTAATCACTCTGGCTTTCAGATGGGAGCAGGTTATTCAGCGCTGCTCCGTCTCAAGGACCCTTCATTACTCTGAGAACATGAGCGTTGGGGGGGACGCCAGCTTATCAGAATAAATGTCTGAAAGGGTCCAAAAAGAAGCTGAGACTTGGATGATAGTCACACAAACCTGATGAGGTGTTTAAAAATAAGGATAAACTCCAGGGTTACAGGTTCATGTGTTATTACTGCATCAATCCTGGAATATCTTTGGTGACACTTTTCATAAAGCACCACTTTAAAATGCATTATAGACATGTCTATACTTTTAATGCTGTATAATCAAAGTTATAACCACTTTTTTAGAGTAACTGTTAAAATAATTATAGACATTGGAGTACTGAGTCATGTTGTGCATTTGGGTAAAAGAAATTATAAATATATGTAATGTATTTAACAATGAGTCTGACACAAATTAAAGCTTTGCACAGCTTACTGTTGATGCTTTTTGATGTATAAAGTCAGATTTCTTAGTAACTACTAGGACTGGGAAAAAGAAACAAAACTCCCAGTGACTTAAAAATGAAACAAATCTAGTTTTGCCTTTATGTTGTCTAAATGTTTCCCTCTTAAAGTCAAAGTCTGGGTCATAAAAGGTTGATTATGTAGTATAAACGTAGGCAGGTTTGTCTACATAAACACTAAAAGGCTGAGGTATTTTTACAGTATTCGCATGAAACTCTCTGATCAATATTTAATCTACTTAAAAAACAAATACGAGTCTATAAAAGTGCTTGTGCAAACCCTACAAGGCTGACCATCATGAAAGTTGTAATTTTTTTCAAAAATTGCAACTACTTACAATTGTACCAAGGCAAGACAATAAATCTCGATTTTTAATTTTTTAAATCTTCTGCAGAAAAAAAAATCGAATCAATTGATTTAATCATTTTTTTGCCCAGCTCGAGTAACTTCTTAATATTTATTTACAGCATGATTCATTTCAATATTCTTCTTTTTTGCAAGCTTGCTTTTATTTTTAACATTGTCAATCTTACCTTTAAAACATTTACAGATTAATGTACCAAACTTCTTTGGACATCTCAATATACGTATTTGATATTATGAATGTGTTCCTGATTATGTTTTCAGAGATAATTTGTCGGTAATTCATAAAACCTACTTAACATAGAAGTTGACCATCTGCTCCATTTTTTAAAATAGATAAATTAAAAGTAATAATTGAAAAGATAAGAGTTTTTAAGAGGTTTTGGATCAGCAGCGACAACATACTGTCTTGAATCAATTTATTGTAACATTGCTGCCCATCACTGAGGCCTTACAATTAAAGCAGCACTACGGAAGATCTCCGCTTGACCGGAGAGAGAACTCAACTACCCATGAGCTCTAGTGCGTGCATACTGTCGTATGACAGATCTGCCGGTCGCGTGCATTTATTTTGTATGCGAATCACAGAAGCCAGGACTTTGCTAAAAGTATTCTGTCTTCGGCGGCTGTTTGCAGGATGGATAGTGACGAGGTAATGTATTTATTTTTGACTAAATGACGATGTTAAAAATCGCTAAGTTCAACTTGGTTTTATTACCGTGAAGTCGCCCCCGTCCTGTTGAAGCGATAAAGTGAATAAAAGCAAAGACGACGACGAGCTGGCGATATCACACACTTGAAACAGGTTTGAACAAAACTACATACTGGTACGTTCTGGATTTGTTGTGCTGTACTTTGTTCCTGTAAAGTTTTTTGAGGAACTTCGTCATAAATTAGTCGCTAACATACCTGATAGTAGTCAGACATCCCTCCTCGTCTTTTATTTCACACCAGCGAGTGAACGCCGAACCGATGTTTATTCTGGTCCGAGCATTCAGCTTGTTTTTCTCTCGCTTTCTTTGTTTTGTATCCTCTGACAAAACTTTTCTCTTCCTAACGTTGTTTCCTCTGCCATGGTTAAAGCTCCGCGATTGGCTTTTGCTGAGACTTCCGTGTTTTAAACGAATCGGGAATCGGGGGAAGTGACGTATGCCGTAAAGCAGTCCAAACGTGTAGTTTTTTAGTGTGGCAGGGTTCCCACCATCCACCTCGAAGTTACATAGCGCCAGTTAAAGGGATACAGACCACTCCAGAGGTTTCATTGAACTCACTGTAAAGTGGTGGACTATCACAATGAATATTGAAGGATTATATTATGTTTGAAAAGCTACATAGTGTTGGTTTAAAGGCTTGAATTGAATTTAGGACAAATTTTGTACAGTTGGTAAAACTTGAGAGGCTTTTAGAATTAAGCATTTTGAAAGACATTATAAAATCTTTGTTGAGTCTGATAGTGCATGCTAGGTTTTAGTTATGTCCTCTTTCATGGACTGCGTAGAATGTAAACCCTAAATTGGGACACAACTTTGATATGATTAAAGATACTGCAAAAAATATATGTAGATATGATGAACTTTCAGGAACTCCTGCTGTCAGTGAATAAATCTGAGCTATGGCATTAATATTTCTTTATGCATTCTAATATTCTACGCATACTTTTTCATCTATTTTTCTCTGGCATTGTCCTTGAAGATATTGTATCCTCTCTATTTTCCTTTGTGCGGACTCGTGCAGATGAATCAAGCCTCCTGTTCTAACACCTGTTTTATGATCTGAACACAGCTTTATCCATAGATGCAGTGATCTACGTGTATAATTCTACAGCCTATGTGAGAAAGCAGCATGTACGTCTCCTCGCACACACTCGGTTTCTCCTGCCTCTGCTCCCTCGCTGGCCCTTTGCTGAGTTCACTGATTAAATCATGCTTGCGAGAAACTCAACAATCAATGCTCAGTGGATCCCACTTCCTGCTCGTTCCTATGGCTACAAGCAACACAAGGAAGCCGAGCGGTGGGAGTTGTAGTTCCTTGTTTTTTCTTAACCTTCTCCTTCTCTCTGAGTTCCCGTCCACATCCTGCAGTGCTCCAAAAAGTACAAGCGTGTATTTTTGTGTTTGTTTTTGCCGTTAGAAAGGGCTGCGGCAGAATGAGGAAGGTGAAAGACTGATAGGCGCAGGAGAAGAGAGTGATGACAGCTGCATGAGAGAAAAAAGGGAAGAGGAGATGTCGAAAGATTGAGTGCTTGGGGTTACGAGTGCGATGGTTACTCTGCAGGGCTCAGCTGTGAACCTCTGATTTACGGGACCTGAAGGACAGCCACCCACTCTGTAGCCATGGGAGATGGTGGGCAGGAGGCTTGGTCTTCTTTTCTTCTTCACCCTGGTCCTCTCCTCTTTAAATTACCCCTTCTTCCAGCTCTCTTTTCCTTTTCTGCCCATCAGCCCGCCCTCTCCTGATAACCCATGGAGCTCCTATTATCACTCTGAATCATCCCACTAAATAACAGGCCAGCCCTTCGTCCAGGAAGGTGAATCATGACCGAAACTGGGATAATTACACCAGTGGGCACAGTCGGTCTGTGGATCTGTCTGCTGTCATGCATGTGTGCAGATGAGCTGCAAATAGGGCTGGGAATTACCAACCAGCATTCATATCTCAACACTTTAGGCTGAGTGGTGATGCTTGTTTTTATTTTTCCAGATACATTTTCTCAAAAAACCTTTTTATTGAAGCTTAAAGGGACTATGAGGAGAATCTATTACCGGCAACGTAAAAGACTCTGCTACCCATGAGCACGCGCGGCGACTGTTGTAATGCTGCGTTCCAGTAACCTCGGAACTGGGAGTGACATCGTCTCCGACTTATCGGCGTTCCAGTTGAAGTCGGAAAAAAACATGCCGATCTACCAGGCTATTGTTAGCTGTTGTTAGCACGCCCTGCGTTGTTGTTCACAAATATCACATGAAGAATGTGATTATCACTATGGCAGCATTTTTGTAAATATAAGTCTAACAATACTATGCAAACAGCTGATCTAGAGCGACACACCCCAGTCAGAAGTGCAAATAAATGGATTATTACAGGAGCTAAATAACTGTTCACACTGGGGGCATCCATCTTCCATTGTCAACTCGGGGGTGGTGGTGACTTTGGGGGACGTTCCAGTTGCAGTTTCCTACTTGGAACTCAAAATTCCTACTTCTGACTACAACTGGAACGCACCACAAGACGTGTGCTATCCAAAGTGTGTGTTTGTTGTGATGCTAATGAATGCAGCTCGGACCTTCCTCAGAACTCTGCATTGCTTGACAACTTCTTTTTTCAACAACTTACAGGATGCAAAGCAACGAGGTAATGTATCTCTTTCTAGTTACGTAGCGGTAGTTTTTGATGTGTGACAACAAGCAAATTTTAGAAAACTTAGTATTAGTATATTCATTTTGGCCAACAAAAAAACATAGTTTTGCCCATAATCTTAGATCTTAGACAAAAATCATTGAGACCTGATTCTGTCATGCCTCTTCCTTTCCAGTATATCGGCCTTTACTCTCCAACATATGATCCAACATATTTTCAGGGACACCCCTATGTGTAAAAAAAGTTTAGCAAAGTACATTTCAATGAGGACAGGTCAATCAGGTGAGCGCCGTTCACTTCTTATGTCTTCCCAGGTGTTCTCGGGCAATGATGAGTCTTTGGATCTGAGCTGTGCCCTCATAGATCTGGTAAATCTTGGCGTCCCTCATGAGTTTCTCCCTGTTGGCGCTGCTCAAACGCTGTTTTAAGGGGATCGTTTGGGCTGTTTTGTTTTTTTTTGTTGGTAAATTTTGCTGTTGCAAAGAAGAAAAAGACAAAGAAGGCCAAACAGTCAAGAGAATTAGCCAAAATGATGCCTCACTCTGTGCTAGTTTAGTGCATCATCAGCTATGTCGGAGCTGGATCATTTAACTATCTAGTTATCTCAAGGTCAGACCACTGTGCCGGACAAAGGGCCTGTTCTTCTTCTTTTTTTAACCCTGACATTGGTGGTGTGGAGCCCAAAGCTTTGCCTGTCCTCCATTTTTTCTAGGTGTACTTCCTGTTTTTGAGGTCATGGGGGCGGGTTGTTCACCGCTCCAGGCACCTCAATGTGCTGCAGAATTGTATATTTTATATTTCAGTGTTTGTTTAAATCAGATATTCAGATATAAGGTGACAGCTATGACCATGTCACCTTAATTTTGATTGGTCATCCTTAAATCTTTCATAATGACTGTCTACCTTGTCAAACTATCAAAGAAAAGCTGTGAAGAGGCTGCTTGTTCCTCTTTAAGCATGAGTTCACCAACTCCATCATCATTTTAAGGTTATATTTTGGCCTTTGGCCTTTTGTAACAACGAGGAGACTGAGTAGAATCTGACAGGAGCGAGAGCAGACACACAGGAAATTAAAGCACAAGCAGAAATGAAAAAAGTTTGGATACTATTGTTTAAATCGATCTATATGTAGTGACCATTTGTCTTAAAAACTCAAAGCAAAATTTAAATATCAAACTGAAACTTTAACCAAACCTAATCAAGGATCACTGATGCACTGTGGGGGTGTGATTTATGGAGGCAAAAAAAAGTCCAGTGTCCATGCAAAAGTTCTGTAGTTTCTAATGGTTTCCAAATACAGTTCATGGCAAGCAAGCAAACAAACGAACAAAGGCGATCACAGCTCCTGCAGCCTCCCTTGCACTGGTAAAAAAACAAACAAAAAAAAACATCAGCCCACCCTTCTGCCACCATGCTGGTCTTCTGTCACCTATCTACCTCCCTAAATAACATCTAAATAACATCTCTGCTCAGAAAGTTTCCAACTGATCTCCACATTCAGACTCAAATCACGAGCAAGCTGCTCAAAACTGGAACACTTTACGGGAGCTTTAAATGATTGTAGATAACAGGCACATAATACTTTGTAAATTAGATATTAAGATGGAGAAGACAGCAAAGCAAGTGTTTGAAAGTTTGAAAGAAATTAAAGCAATTAACCTTTACAGTCCCTTTTTAGGCCTTTTGCTTGAAAATGACATGCTGATAAAGAAAAGAGTATATCTCTGTAACTACAAGATCTATTTGAATTATTTTGGTGTCATAATAAAAGTAACTCTTGAGAGATTTGTGAAGATGTGTAACTATCAGGATGTGTTACTGGGACAGAGCAAATGAAGATAGGTCATTGGATTGGCTGGGGAACTGAACTTTGAAATACAGTTTATAACAGAGATATATAGCTTTCTGGCATTAGATAGGACAGGTAGTACAATCGGTAAAAAAAGAATAGCACTGAGAAATATATGTTATTTAATTTTGGCTTTTATAGTGTTTTGGAAAAGAACTCTTCATATATATATTGGAAATGATGCTGGAGTGGCTGTAAAACTCTAAAAATGAATAATAAAATATGTTTACATCATCTCTGCAAAGGACTATGGTCATGACGTGATGCATAGCAAAGTTAGGGAGGTTTTATAACAGTATGGTTGGTGAGAATTTTGAGAAACAGTTCTCTTTTTCTTACATTTTTGTTGTAAAGTCTGCAAGCATTCCCGAAATCAGGTACTTTGGAGCTGCAAACGTTAAAGTTTATAATTTAGGCTGTTGCAATTAGATTGTCTTAGTTAGTGAAGTAAAGGCTTTATTTTCTGGTGCTAAACAAATTTCCCTTGTTTAATTCTGGTCAGAATCAAATGATGTTTTAAAAACGCTCATTCTTCCCAGCCCTAGCTGCAGGTATTTCACTTGTCCGTTCGGTTGCTCTTCCCTTGTTGCTGATGTGACTGAAATGTCTTATCTGAGGCTGCAGGCCCTGCTGCACTGACCAGAGATGGCGAGAAGGATAGAAACCACAAACAGGAACTTTAGCCCGCTTCCAGGAACCACCACACCAACCCACGCACACGAGCACATGTGCACACTCAACAACAGCACCCTCTCTTTATCTCAGCAGGCAGAAGCAACAGTTAGTGATCACATGAGCACGAGAGACTCTCCTCATTGCTGCCTTAGCATGTTAGCCTCAAAATAAACCCTCAAAAAGAGGAAGTCGAGTCAAACAGAGCAAAGTGCAGTTTGTTGAGCTCCTGTTTCACTATTCAAACAGAATATGCTGAGAGGGAGCCACAGGAGCCAGGCCGGGAGAGGAGGGGCGGAGAGATGCTGTTTCCAGGGCAACCAGAGCCGCGGCGGCTGTCATCATGAGCCTTCTCCCTCTGCATTGTGTGCGTGCGCGTGTGTGGACGAGGCGCGTGCGAGCTCACCCTCCTCTCCAGACAGGAGGCGAGGACATCCCCCTCTAACACCGTGCCAACAGAGAGAGAGAGAGAGAGAGAGAGAGAGAGAGAGAGGGAGAGAGAGAGAGAGAAACCCCATAATGCACTGCACGCTGCAGGGCTGAAGTCGTGCAGATTCATCAGTTCCTGTTTGGAGGGGGATCGTGTGTGAGCGCACACACACTCACACACCAGGACCGAGAGCCCGAGACGCACAGAGACGAGCAGGCAGGTAAGACAGCTTTCCCTCTGACCGCGCGCGCCGATCCTGGGTTTACAACACGAGCTGTTTATCTGCGCGCGCCTCCCGAGAGGAGAGAGCGGCTCCGCGGAGACGACAGGCTGTTATTAATATTTGACATGTTAGGATTCTGACAACTTCCCCGCCTGTTGCTGCTGCTGCTGTGATTTTTCTTGGAGATATTTCAGTGTTTCCTGGAGCAGAGGGTGCCTTGCAGAAACTGTCAATACCTGCATGTGGAGCATGTGTTAGTTTGTGTTTTCACCTTCTAACTGTGGCTCATTTGAATATGCTCGGAGGGTTTTGCATGTGCTTGTGTTACAGGAGAGCTGGTAACACGGTGTAACTTTTAGTAATGCCTTATGTCAGAGGGGTGTTGGGCACAGCTTCCACTTTGTCAGATGTGTTCAGCTGAAGTTCAACAAAAGAGTTAAAATCAATGAAATTTTCACAAATGAGTCATCAGCAGCAGACAGTCTGGTTTTAAAAGATTAAAGTGTGAAGCATCCTGTTGTTGCTGCATTATTAAGTCTCAGATGCATAAAACAAACCAAATCATTCAGAATTTAAGCCTCATGTATCCAACGAGTCCTGTTAATGCAGCATAGATTACACCTCAGAGCAGGAAGTGGCTTAAAGAGGATACAATCAGCTGTTTAAAGTGGTCATTTTTAATTTAATTTGCTCTTGAGTGTGTTGAACATGTCTCCTCTGTGAACAAAAAGTTTTTCTTTAATCCTAAAATATCTCATTGCCTGATCCAATGTGACATCATACCTTTGTTTTGTCACTTTTAGATTAGGGCTGGACGATTATGGTAAAAATAAGAATCCCGATTATTGTACGTGATATTGAAATCACAATAAACACAATTATTCATGTATTTAAAAACTTCAGTATTGATTTAAACACAACTTTAAAGAACGTTTTTCTTTGATTATAATGTTTTTGTGATTGTCAGATGGCAAAATTGAAATCACGATCAAAATCCAATTAATTGCCCAGCCCTATTTTAGACCACTGACCTGCAGTAGCAAGCCCACCGCAGAGAGTAGACATTGGAATGAATGCAGAGTTGTTGATAACATGGCACCGAGCAGCCCTCATTGACCACATGCATACTGGACAGTTCAGCAGTTTTTAATGGCATGAAGATGAACTCTAGGTCTGAGCAGCTCCACAGCATCTCTGACTGTGCAGTTTTCTGCAGAGTGAGCTGGTGGCACAGGGAAGGGCACCAATGTAACTACAAAAAGACCTGAAACTAAAAGATCTGGTTTCACTGGACACTTTTGAGATAATGTTGAGCATCTTGGATCTTTCTGACATGACATCCAAGCACAATCATCTGTCTATCATTGTGATGTGTTTGCGTAAAACTGTTTAATGTGCTGCAGGACAGTCTTGAAAAGAGATTTTTCATCTCAGTTATGTTTGTTTCCTGGTTACAAAAAGGTCAATAAAATAAAATAACATGAAGAGTTGACCTGGAAGCCAATCAGAGAAGACTGAGACGAGACAGGAGCTGCAGCAGAGGGAGAATAAAGGACTATCAGGGGTATTTAACTTACTTTAGGGGTCAGGAAAAAATAATATATTAACCTTATTTGGGGCTAAATATGACCATTTTAATTCATATTTCTAGCTTGAGCTTTTGCGAATAGTTTCCCTCCATATCAGGTCTTCACATTTGGTCAGTAACACTTTTTTTCAGAGAGAGAGCACTAATCTGAATGATAATAATAAAACTGTCAAATCTCTGAATTATTCTGAAAGTTTTGCCATTTTCATCAAATGCTTATCTTTTGTTCTAGAGGATTTTAAGGTGCATCATTTGCAGTGTCTTCTTTTGTCATCATAAGCGAGTATGTTCACTCGCTGATTAGCAGAGAGGGCAACATCTAATAATTAATATTTGTGTTATGTAAGGGCAGGAGTTGATAGATTTGATTGATGCTGATACCAGTATGGATTCTCCTAATCAATTTTCTGTGTTGGCAAAAGTTGGCCTGCACTGGTTTAAATGGCAACAATGTGCAGAACAAAATGAAAGGACTCGATAAGGAAACTGTCAAGCAAAAATACTTATAACATTGATTCTTTGCTAAAAGTGCTTAAAGTAAAACAAATGAATGCTGCACTTATTTAAGATGAGATTGATAGTCCAAGCTTTCTTCCAGTATAAGTCTTTAGCATCTTTTTAACTGCAAAGCTGGTCCAAAACCCAAATGTTGTGTAAAAACAGTTGTGTAAAAGCAGAAATACCACTATAATTTGGCCAAATTTAATTCTGTCATCAGACTCTTCTTTATTGGTTTTATGTCGAGACAAGCATGAAAACATAATGTTATGTCCTCAGTGCCTTAATTTAAGATTTAAGCCTTTTATTTTATCATCTGCTGAATTTAGTGTCTTGAATTCTCTTTAACATAATAACTAGAAGATAACCAAAGAGGTGGATTCATATCCATTATTACCTGAGTGTGTGCTCGCTTAGTGGGACAGATGTTGACTCATTCCTTATTTTAGCAAAATAACAGTGGAAAAAGTTGATTAAAATAACCATGACGCACAGGAAAGTCACATTTGTCTCTAGATTAAAATTCATAAGCATCCAGGTAAATGAGTTTTGCTGCTAAAATTCTTTTTTTTGTCTTTGGTTTCCAACGCTATAATGCACTGCAGTAATAACCCCTGTCCCCTGCCACATTTTTTATTTCTTATTCATGAAGCAGCCCCCGTGTTAATCCTCCTGACACTAGAAACAGAAGAAGGATTCACACACGTTTATACTTCCATTTGACGACTTTTCTCAAAATTCGGTTATGAAACCTCACTGATTTTTAAATCTAAATACTTAGCAGTTTGTGTCGTGATGTCACAGATGGGCTGTTTTTTAGGGATGTAAATGCTGCTCCACGTGACTCTGACGGGAGCCAGTTGGTGGTCAAACGTGTGGCTCCTCCGTCACGGGTCATCTTGTGGTCTAACGGCCGCTGAGGCTCGTGCTCGTATCAGCTGCAACACAGACTCAGACAAAGAGCGACTGCAGCAGCTCAGGGAAGAGACTCTTCAACTTTATTACCACACGACTCAGATGGGAAATGTGGAGCCACATCTGAGGATCAAAATACAGGCTGACAGAGAAAGTGCTTTGAATAATTGACTGTTTAAGATTGTTTTTGATGAAATCTTTATTCCAAACAGACATCATTAAATTTCAATTCCACACAGAGGCCCCTTTAGAGAGGCAGCATGAGCTGAACAGTAATCAAGCTTTTATTGAGCTCAAATATAGAGACCTTTCCATATAATTATATATATTTATAAGAAGGTAATGACCAGACAATTGCCCAAGTCCCTCCAGTCCAAGTCCCAAGAAAGTCTCGAGTCATTTGATCCGAGTCTCAAGCAAGTCCCAAGTTTTTCTGTTGTGGGCAAGTCAAGTCGAGTCGAGTCACGGGTTATGACAGGTCGAGTCCCTCACCATTGTTCCCCAGTTTACCCAAAAAGAACTGAGATTTTTATCTTGAAGAGAGAAACCATATCTTTCCACACATACCACACACGTACACCCTCTTTACTAATGTTAGCTTTGCTAGCTTCATATTGACCACAGGTCTGGCTAACGTTCCTAACATATTGACCTATGGCAGGAACGTTAGCTACTTAGCTAATAGGGGTGTAACAGTACACAAAAATGACGGTTTGTTACGTACCTCAGTTTTGGGGTAACGGTTCGGTACATTTTCGGTACAGTATGGGAACAGCCCAAAACCATTTGCTTGTTTAGCATGTTTATGAAACCAATAACTTTTCATTATACAAACTTAAAACCAAAATAAATTCAATGTGCTGCTTGGTAATGCTAATAAGTTAAATAAACTAAAAAAACAACAAATGTATGAAATTAAAAATAATGAGTTTCTTTTTAAAGTCCTGGCTTAAATGTGGACGACTGGGTACTTTATTCTGGGGCTCAATCACCTTTAGCATGTGTTTAACACCAGCATTTTCCACAGCTGAATATGGTCTTAGATCTGATGCTATAAAAACACAGATGGATGCTGTTATCGCTTTTGCCTGATCTGAACTGTCAGGAAGAGGCTGCTTGAATGTAGACGGCAGTTGAATTTGCACTACAGTGTTTTTTTTCCTTACCGTGGGAATCTTTACACTTGATTGGTGCTGTTTCAGGTGAATTAGCATGTTTGACGTGCTGTCGGAAAATACCCGACCTCAGTTGAACAGTATCGGCACCGCTGTCGTTTTATCCAGCTTTCTTTATCCATTGCAATATTTCACCAGGAAGCCAAAGTGTTCCCAAACAGGAGATTTCAGTGATGGGGGAGGGTCTTCAAGCTCCGGTTGGTCGCTAGCAGTAGCCATGATGCACAATTCAGACACAAGTTTTTGTGGTTACGGAAGCTCTTTGATACTCGTCTTCTGATTGGCTCGCCGTTAGACGTCACATCCACATGATATGCACTAGGGATGGGAATCTCGACTAATTTCCCCGCCGACTAGTCTCAAATTTTATTTGCGACTAGTCGACTAAATTATAAAGCAAAAAAATACATATTAAGTTAAAAGTTTAACATGCAAATGTGTATTTAGGAACTATTTAGCCCAAACATTCAGGACAAACTGTTAATTTAAATTCTATTGATGTAACAACAACTGACTGAATAGTTGAACAATTTAAAGAGAAATACATTTCTGATACGTTTGCCAATGCAATGCATGGCATTTATTATAAATACTGCTTTGGTATGAAACTTAGATGCAGCAGCATGACAATTCCAAACGTACAACATAGTAGCCTAGAATAGAATTTCCCTGAAATCTCTGGCACTTAAGACTAGTGCACGATTCAAGAAACTTTCATTTCTTAAGAATATTTAACTGTAATTGGAAGGTCAGGATATTTTAAATAAAATAAATTGAACAAAAAATATTGTATCTTCAACAAACAAAAAAGAGAAAAAAAAGCAATGAAAATGAAATGGCCTATCTTTTAGCAAAATTGCATGTAAATAAAAATAATTATACTAGTCAAAAACAAAAAAAAATAGACCCTGCCTCTGTAAAGAAAAAAAAAAACTCACAACAATAAAAACTCTGGCCTAAATGAAATGGAGTTTATACAGTTCAGGAATTGTGACATGTACTTTCTCCCAGTCAATTCGTACTATCTGTCACACGTTTGTAACTGCTGGCTTTTCAACCATATAGATGGGCTGCACTTCTCGCAATGTAGCGAACGACACTGTCTGTGAGCGCTTCATTTTGGGGTATTATCTATATGTTCTTTGCCGACCAAATGCCTCATTAACTGTTGACTGTCAGGACAAAGGCTCCGCTGCACCTGCACATCTTCGTCGCCACTACTTTCAAACAAATGCGACATATCAGCTAGTAGGTGTTCATGAGCTCACACCTTGTTCATCCTGTTCAAAACCAACACATTCTCACACTGGGGCAGCCGGCTTAAGAACCGTATCTTTTGTGCCATCATTCATATTAGCGTTTGTTTCCGCGTTACTCCTCAGGACGCTCACTTCAGCTCTCTCCGTGTGTCCGCGCGAGCGGCCCTGTCTTCACCCCGAAGATCGCATGTTTGACAGATGCTCACTCGGCTATAAATCCGCTAAATCCGCTATAGAACCGATGCACCCCGGTGTTAAGAAAGATAGACGTAGTGAGCCATCTTCACATTCAGCCTCTTTGGTAGTAAAGAGGAGGAAAACAAACATGCAGGCTACTGCAGGTGGCATTAAGAGGCAGAGGAATGTTTTTTTTGTAATACGGAGAATTACGGGAAAGTATTAATACGGAGGACGGCGGGAAGAGGGATACACACGGTAGTTTCGGCCAAAAGCAGGAGACTTTACAGCTCTGCGCAGAGGCGTGAAGAACAAGATGCATGATGCTTAATGTAGCGTTTAACCGACTAGTAAAATACTAAACGATTAATAAATAAGTAGGCGGTTAACCGATTAAACGACTAGTCGCGCACATCCCTAATATGCACATGATCGCAAGAGCACGAATCCCAGACCACTTTCCTCATGAATATCAAAAAGCCTTCCCTAACCACACCAATCGTAGACGAGTACCCCATGACTGTTAAAGAACCATGTGCAGCGGCTAACGTTAACATACTGTACTCGTTCGAATACAGCACTGTACTGAACCAAACATCCTTTTCGAGCGGTTCGGTACGGATACATGTACCGTTACATCCCTACTGGCTAATGTTTGCAGGTTTCACTCACTTGGTCTCATGTGTCCTCAGGTGGCGGATAAAGTTCAATGTTGTTCCCTCTTTTTCGCTTATCCAAGCGTCACAGGTCGTGCACTTGGCGTGTCTTCGTTTTCCATCTGATTTAAATTCTTTATATGCAAAGAAAATAACTTTGGGCACAGATGACATGACGGTTGCCAATTCGAAACCCGCGTCCAGCGCACCCTGCCCACCCTGCCCACTGATCATCACTGTAGCAACAGCAGGTGTGTGGTAGGAACGTATGTGTGTATTACTGTGTTGTGTGTGGGACAATATTAGGTGACGGACAAGTGTACTGTGAATGGAGCATCTATAAAGTAAACCTAAAGGAAAGAGCGGCGTATATCTCCTGTCTGGCTCTTCATATAAAGCCTGAGTGTGTGCAATTTTCCGAAACATGTTGTCTCAAGTCAGGTCGAGTCTGGAGACATTTTCTTGCAAGTCCTAGTCGAGTCTCAAGGTTTTACCTCCTGTGTCGAGTTGCAAGTCGTCTCATTAGCGGCTCAAGTCAACTCAAGTCCGAGTCCCTATGACTCGAGTCCAATTGTCTGGTATTGACATAACTTATGATGATGTTCATTTAGAAAATACTATATCAGACCCAGATCTCAGTAGTTATTTTAACCATTAGTCGAGATTGTTGAAACATATTTTATCGGGTTAGTTTTATTTCCCCTGGATGAGTCTACTGATGATGACATAGAGCTCTGAGGAGCTATGCTATCGCTAGCATAGTTAGCTCGCTAGCTATTTAGCATAGCTGCCATGTCGGGAACAGGCGGATAAAGCCAGATTTCCGTCATAACCACAATAAAACAGTCACGGCTAAACTGATCCCCTGCCATCAGAACGTCCAATTCATCAGTACTGAGGACGACAGAGGTGGCGTCGGTCAGGAAAAGTGTTTGGCAGTGCCCGGTCTGTCTGTGTGAGTGTAGGCGAGTCATCTATACACACAGCACCCATCAGAGAGCTAAGAGCCGCCATCAACGCGCGTCGCCATATTCCACAACGTCATCATTCTGCGTGGCTTGGACAGCGAACAGTGTTTACTGTTTGATGAGAAATCAAGAATATATCAGGGCTATATCGGCAAAACTCTGGCCAATGTTGAATACTTTCAAAAGGGCTGTAATCGGCCGATTTAATCGGTCGGCCAGTAAATCGGTCAGGCCCTATAAAGTTCCTCATTATAACAGACTTAATGTTTGGAATAACATGGCCTAACTGCAAATGAGACAAAAACCTCTCTTAAATACTCAGTTTGAGTCTGTGTGGCCACCGTCCCTCTGCAGAAACCGACCCATCAGGGCTGAAAATGGAGAGACTCCTCTTTTTTCATCAAGAGCCACACCTTCACTGTCTGTGTATCAGCCTGATAGAATTATCCAGCAGACGCCGGTGTGACAGCAGCGTCTGTATCTCGGCCTCGGCTCTGTAATAACTCAGCGTTAGTGTCCAGGAGAGTCTTCATGTGTGCGTCTGAAGCTTCTAGAAAGTCTGTGTCTTAGTTTCTCCGAGATGAAGCCCAGATCTGACGTGCGTTAGAAAGAGAAAGGCAGAGGGATGTTTGTCTGTCTTTAGTTTTAGAATAACAGCGGTCATAGCATAACATACCACAGCTGTTTCAGAGATGAACGACAGAGTTCAGGAGGTTTGTGAGCAGTGCTCATTCATACACTCCAAACAGCTCTGCTGCAGACAGGGTCCCACTTTTTCCATTGAGGTCACATCTCAGGACCTCAGAGTTTGTCTTTATGTATGAAGACAATCTGAAACAAGCATTCAAAGCAACTGGGACAGTTTACCTTAATAAGACTTTAGAAACAGAATGATGACAGCGGGCAGTGATGCTGCACAGAGTTAAAGACAAAATACTTAAATATGCACACAGTTCACGAAGAGCTGCTGTGGACTGAAGTTATTTAGAGAAAAGACTTCCTGATCAGTGAGATCAACACGCTTTATGAATCACTGATGCCCTCACTTTGTTACACCAGCATAAATTACACCTGGGATGTGTTAGTTCATTAGCACGGTGGCAGCACGTAATGGAAAATACCAGGCCAGGCTAACATCTTCAGGACTGTCCTGCTTTTTAAACGTTACTGCTCCCAGTGTGGTCTCACGATATTTACAATATCTGTTACCATGAAACGGGTCTTTATAAATCTTTTTGGGAGCCAGTTGTTTTTAGGTCACATATATCTTCAAGTTTTAATTCAGCTTCAACGTTCTGAGATTTTACGCCGTTTAGTGCAGAAGCATTCATCTATTCACCAAGGAGTGATGTGAGCGACATTAGCCTAATTCACACGAACATTTCAAGGCCTCATATTCACCCGTCTGTGATGTTTTACCTCCACTGTAAACGTCCTGGAGCTGGGATGGGGGAACAAGTTGACCGTCTCCTTGCTCTGTCTCCAGAGGTGGTAACTAGGACCCGACCAAGATGGATTTTTTTAGGATGATGCCGATATTTGGTGGAAAGAAAAATACTGATTACCGATTAATCGGCCAATATGTTGAAAAAATTAATTTGGGAAAAACCTGGTCCCAAAACACAATAATGATAATATATATAAAGTATGAATTACAGAGAGAGCACTCCATTGTTTTATAATATTTTGTCCTTCAGTATTTATTTAACTTTACAACAGAGAGGAAATTTAAAGTACAATAATATGTAGGCCTGTCACGATAATCAATAAATCAATTAACCGAATGATAAATAAAACAGCCTCAGTAAGTTTGCCTGCCTCGATAAACTGACAAGTGCATGCGTGCTTGTTTTCCTTCTCTCTATCTACGAAAGAGGCTAAATGAGAAGATGGCTCCGTCCATCTTCTTAACACTGAGGTGCATCGGTTCTATGGCGGATTTAGCGGATTTATAGCAGAGTGAGCATCTGTAAATCATGCAATCTTTGTGGGGAAGGTGGAGCCGCTTGCGCGTACAAACGGAGAGAGCTGAAGTGAGCGTTGTTAGGAGTAACGTGGATGGAAACACTAATATGAATGATGGCACGAAAGATACGGTTCCTAAGCCGGCTGCCCCAGTGAATATTTTGGTTTTAAACAGAATGAACAAGGTGTGAGCTTATGAACACCGACGAGCTGATGTGTCCAATTTGTTTGAAAGGAGTGGCGACGAAGAAAAGAATGGGAGGTGCAGCAGAGCCTTCGTCCTTGACCGTCAGCGCTTACTGAGGCGTTTGGTCGGCAAAGTAATCCAAATAAAAGTGCAAAATGGTGCGCGCTCAGACAGTGTCATCCGCTACATTACAAAAGAAGTGAAACCCTTCAATACTGTTGAAAAGCCAGCAATGTTACAACGTTTGACAGACAGTAGGGATTGACTGGGAAAGAGTACATGTCACAAACAATTCAGGAACTGAATAAACTCCATTTTATTTATTGTTTTGATTTTTGTGTGTTTTTTAGGGCTGCCATGATTAGTCGACTAGTCGCGACTAAGTCGACTATCAAAATAGTCGACTACTAATTTAATAGTCGACTAGTCGTTTTGTTTTTTAGGTGTGTTTTCTCACGAAACTGCCGCTGTACCTCTGCTGTCTTGTCTGCCTATCTGTCCTGTTTTCTGGTTATCACACCTGCAGGAATCAAACCAACACACCCCGAAACACACTCATGCATGTGGCGCATGCACAACTATGCAGGCACCAAAGTTGCCAGGTCTGCCCATAATAAGCGATTTGGGCCACCAGCTGCATGCTGGTGCAGTACGCTGCAGTTCATGCATGAAGTGACTAGTCGACTAATCGCAAAAGTAGTCGTTGACTAGTCGACTATCAAAATAGTCATTTGTGGCAGCCCTAGTGTTTTTATTGGAGTTTCGTTTTATCTGTACAGAGACAGGGTCTATTTTTTTATTGTTTTTGATTAGTATAATTATTTTTATTTACATGCAATTTTTCCTAAAAGAGAGTCCATTTCATTTTCATTCTTTTTTCACTTTTTTAAAATTTGTTTGTTTAATTTATTTTTATTTAAAAGATCTTGACCTTCCAATTACAGTTAAGTACTCTTAAGAAATTAAAGTTTATTGCTTTCCATATGGTGTATTCACTTTGTTATGACATATATTGTAATTACATGATGAAAATATTTAAAAAATCAAAAATAATATTGACAGTAATATCGTTTATCTGCAATATTTTTTTGGACAATTATCGTCCAGCAAAGTTTGTTATCATGACAGGCCTATATATCGGTTTATATCTTTTTTTAAATTTTTCTTTGTATCTGCTATTAAAGGTGCTACTGGAATCTTACTTTCCCTGAGGGAGTCTCCCAAAGAAATAAATAAAGTTTAATCCAATCTAATCTAATTTCTGTTACACCGTGCCATAACTGAATGGAACCTTCTGGTGTCACGTTGCACCGTTGCAAAATATAATCCATGCCTCATGTTTTCCTCGTAAACAGAACATCAGGTGCTTTTGCTGTACAGCTGCATGGACAGATGCTTCATGCTGACGAGTAGTTGACTCTTATATACACAGCTCTGGATAAATATCTTGGTTGAATAGTTTCACTAACTTACATTAATGAATGCTTCACTGTCTCCTCTGAGTGAAGCACATTAACAAGCTTTGCTGAGTGAGAAAAGTCCTTGACTCAAATGAGGTAAAGGAAACTAGAAACAAGGCATTGAGGCATAAAAGCTGCCTCTGTGACATGCCGTGTCATTGCGCTGTATTGCTATGGGGCAGTAAGGACGTATGGCTCCATGTAATGAAGCCTGATTTTGTCACGGCCTTTTTCATGCGTCACTTTTATTTGGGATATGGTGTCAATCCGACGCTAATGCTTTCCTCTTTTGCTGTTACATACATTTAGACCTGAGGCTGCCGACAAAACAGCCTTCAAATGTCCCTTTTCCACTTGCATGCCTTGGCCCTACTCTACTCGGCTCTACTCGATTGGCAGCGTGTTTCCACTAGCCTGGTACCTCCTAAAACAAGCTAGTTTCAGTACCTACTCCGCTCTGGTTCCAAGCGAGCTGAGTCCATACTAAAAGATGACGTCACCGACTGCCGGCTACTGATTGGTCAGACAATGTCGTCATGGATGAGTCATGAGCGCGACGACGTAGCATGCTAGCGGTATCTACCATTAGCTTACCCTCATACGTCTTTTCTTTGCAGCTGGATTGCTCTCGTCCTCGGCTTCATTCTGTTGTATAGCTTCCAAAACTCTCCAGTGCTTCTCAAGGGGTATTTCTTCTTACCACCTGCAGCCTTCTTCTGCTTTCCTTTTTTACTCAGTTTGTGACAAAAAGCCACAGATTGTTGTGTCGCGCTCAAAATGACGTCACCGCAGTGCTGCTCAGCTGTTTACAGCGACACTGCACCCCGTTGGGCAGGCGACTGGGGCTAATGGAAAAGCAGCACAAGGCGAGTAGAGTAGAGCCGGGTAGAGTAGAGTAGGGCTAATGGAAAAGGGCCAAAACTGAAGTGTTCTTTAAATACAACATCCAAAACTGAAGAGAAGTTTGATGCTAACATAAACCTTAGCCATACGCCTCTGTAGCAGATAAAGAAGTGAAACACATTTGAAAGCTCAGGTAGGGGTGGGCGATATGGCTAAAATATCATATCACGATTTTTAAAAATAAAATCACGATCACGATTTTATCACGATTCTTTTTTACTTTGATTTTTCTAGACTAATTTGCACGTTTGACCATTTTTTCCCTATGTCTAACATAAAACATGTAAAACCCTAAAAGAAAAAAAAAGGAAAATTTAAGCCAAAGAAACTTTCTGGACAGATTTTAATTTAAATAGTGCAGTTTTTTATAAAAATGTGCAATAAATGTAAACATAAAAGGTAATGAACAACAATATGAACATTATCTCTTAAACAATTCAAAACAAATGTTATCTAACTGCAAGGTCTATAATCAGAGTGAATAATACAGCTGCTTTAGAACAGATTTTTGTTCAGACATCTTCAAGCTTTTATCTCCTTTTCTCTTTTCACCATGGCTTCATGCTACATAACCAAACAGGAGATCCCACCATGCACTGTGCTTAATGTGCTACGATTGGTTAGTCGGGTGCGCGTCAAAGTCTCTGCGCCCACACAGACGATCTGACGATCTTTCTGCTTTATGACGATATTAAATTGTTATAATCCTTAATGATTTAATATCGTCATATCGCACACCCCTAAGCACAGGCCTTCACCTTTGCCCTAAAATTCATTAACACTTGCACCATTAATCTCTCAAAATGATCAACATCCCTTACGCAGTGCAGATGTGGCATCTTGTCTTGAAGGTGGAGGCGTGCCACGATGCTTCAGGTCTAAATGGGTCAACGTGTGATGTGTCAACATTAGTGAAGCACATTATGGGGACGGTGACGGAGAATTCAGATAAAAACAGCCGTAAATACTTGAATATTTTGTAACTAAATGACTGTTTTGATGTCAGACTGTCCTGCTCCAGGCCTTCTCTGTATTAGGTTTTAATTAAAATCAGACCAAAAAGAAAAATGGATGAGCTCTGTGAGTTCTAAAGGCTGAAATAGGTGCTGTTGTTTAAGGTTATTAGTCCTATGATTTCATTCTAGATACTCAGTCATAGATCATACTCTGTTATGAATGTTCAAACCTTTCAGGCTCGCTCCGGGTCACTGTGCTGTATTTTCCATTTGCTAAGACCTTTGAGGTTCTCCAGCTGATATTCCTCTGCTCTCCGTCCAGCTCTGGCTTTGCTTAGCAGCGCGGATCAAAGATGATATATGGATCCAAATCTCTTTGTCCAGCTTTAACTCCTCCCGCCTTTGTTCTTCTCTTTTTTTTTCTTTCAATATTTCCCTCCTCTTCGTTCCTGCCTTTAATGATCCAGAACACAAGGGACACATGTTCATGGATCTGCGGCCGCTTTTTGACTATGTGAGGGACACACGTTTAGAAAACAGCACCTCAAAAGTCATTTGAGTTCTTTCCCTCGGCACACAGACATCAGCAGAGCGCCGAGCAGGAACCTTAGTGTGCATTAAATTATCTGCAATTGCTGCAATTATCTGCAAGTCCAAAACCACTTTCGCTGCGCCTTGTCTCTTCATCACTGCATCTCTCCCTGTAGAATAAAAGCCGGCTGGTGCTAAGTGTATTTGCTCAAGTACTATTCTCAGGTATAAGTCTGAAGTACTTCTTATTTTATACTCCTCTGCACCTCTAATTCACAATGTCTCAGGGGGAATAAGTGCTTCATAGGTTATTATTTGAAAACTAGCATTTGAACAGCCTGCTTTGCCAGGCTATTCAAAACAATCAAAACAAATGTGAAATGTAGAATAAACCAACTTCATAATGGAGGTGGCGTTACCTTAAAGCTGCTAATGTGAGTGCCATATAGAGTCCAAATGAAAGCATTTAATTCAGCATGCATAAAAAGAACATAGGGATAGTTTATCCTCTATCTTGACTGCAAGTAACGGCATATTTTCAGTATTTTCATGATGGTTTGCTCACTTTTTCAAATGCATATTAGTAGAAGAATAAGAGCTGCTGTTCAAATCATTGTAGTTTGTTCAGGATATAGAAGAGATACAGATGATTTTGTCTTTATCTTCTGTTTCAAAGAGATTATTTTTCTTTTCTGTTTTTGCTAGATTTAGCAAAACATAAATACAGAAATATATACTGAAGGATGCAGCTGTATGTTGTGGCATTCACAGTTCAGTTTGCATGCCTGTATTGCTACAGTTTGGTTTTCTATCTGCATTTAAGTTAATTAAAGATGCTGCACAGCTGCTTTGAGATAAGAGGCAGAAATATGCACCCTCACTCAGAATATTAGCTTCTTTTTTTCTAATCTGTGGAAAATCAATAATGTGAGTTGGTCAATACTCATCTGATTCTGCATTAAGTTAAGCGTGGCATGGCATTTTCACCACAGCTTTGAGAAAAAAAACTCTTTGGACTTCATAAGACTCCAAACACACACATGATTCTCCATATTTAAGAGCAGATCCAGACTTTGTTAAATGTTATGTTTCAAGTCCTTGTTGAAGTCAGCAGGGAAACAAACAAAGTTTAGGAGATATAAATAGCCATAACAATAGTCATACCATTAAGAAGGAGTCAAACCAGCACTGGAACCAGGACTTGATTCAGAAAAATCAGAAAAAGCATTTTTTTTCTTCATGCATATTCAGTAATTTAAGAATTTCTTAATCTACACTGGATTGATTCTATTAACTAAGACACTAAACCTACTTTCTTTAAGTCATTATTTTGGCTTTAGCCTTTATTAGTGGTGCAGAGACAGTGGACAAAGTCTTGAAGGGATCAGTGAAAAATAGTCCAAAGGCAAAAATCAACCAACCATTGAAAATTATTTTGTGAGTTGTTTTTTCTCTTTCTTTGATTTTCTTTTAACCCCAAGCACTTTATCGTTGTATTTTTTTTAATCTGATTTTTTGGGTTCAATTTGGGTTAATATATTTAATTTTATGTAGTCTTAAATTTAATTAAAATGTTATTCTGTTCTGTTTTTCATCTATTATGTAATGTGTGATAAGATTAATGTTTCCATCTCTCTGGCTGCGAAACAAGTTTACCAAGGTGCATGGTTCATTTAACCACCAGCAGTTAAAGTAGATTTTTGCAGTAATATTTTTATGCAGTCATCCCACAAAAAACAACAACCTAGCAAGTGTTACAGCCCACAAAAAGTCAAAAGTCATGTGCAGATGCGGCCAATTCAGTTTCCCCTTCCAGCCAAATACCAGCCAACTTCCAGCCAGAGAGAGTCAAAATAAGGTTTTTGTTTGTTTGTTCGTGACTTCAATTTCTGCACTGAGTGGATTTTTCAAAGCAAATCAAAATTTTCATTTACATATCCTGTACAATATAAGTATCAATCAATCAATCAATCAATCTTTATTTGTATAGCGCCAATTCATAACAAGTGTTATCTCAAGACACTTTACAATAGAGCATAAAACTCTTCATTTTATGGATACACATACATGCATAGATACATATATACATATAAATATACACATATACATATATATACAAATATATCTATCCAACACCAACATGAATCCATATAGCCAATCATGAATCCCTCCATCATGGCTCAAGAAAAAACCTTCTGTTAAGCAGCAGGAAATCTTGAATGTGGATCCCAGTCTCATGATGAACAGCAAATCCACACCATGCTGTGTTGGTGTGAGGGTGAAGGAAGGGAGGTAAGAGGAGACAAGTGGACTAAAGTAAGAACTAAAGTTAGTAACAGATCCATGAACCATAGACCTGTCGTCTGATTTATTAGAGGTTAGCCTCTTGAGATGCTACATCTGGTTTTCCGGAGGGTCCTCATGTCTGAGTGGTTGTGGTGATCATTTTATAGAAGTATAATCAATGATATTCTTACTGAAAATAAGAATTTATTGTAGTGATGAACTCATGGGTGCCCAAACCACAAGTGCATCCCTACCATACTCCGTTAAGAAGTAAGAGATACAGGTACATCATATCAGCCTTTAGCTCCCACTGTGCTCTGCCAAGTAAAGTGATATATCATTATCATATCGATATTGAGATATGAACTTTCAAGATATGAAAGATGCTATGAGGAGTGACTAAGTAATTACAAAAAAGTCTCACTTTTAGATATAAACCTGATGGAAATACACACTTTAAGATGAGTTTTATAGCATCAAAATAGGTTATCTATAAATGCTATTCCTTAGCTTCGCGGTCAGGTCGGACAGGGCTGGACTGGCCTGGATACTCAACTTCAGGAACAAGACAATTAAAACTAGAGCAAATTTATATTATTCAGACACGTCTTAGAGCACCGGGCTTTAAGTAGCCATATATAGCCGGCTGCAAAACTATGATACTAAGTTTTCCAAAAATTGCTTGTTGTCACATCAAAAACTACCGCTACGTAACTAGAAAGAGATACATTACCTTGTGGCTTTGCATCCTGTAAGTTGTTGAAAAAAGAAGTTGTAAAGCAATGCAGAGTTCTGAGGAAGGTCCGAGCTGCATTCATTAGCATCACAACAAACACACGCTTTGGCTTGGGTAACGTCTTTACGACAGTCGCTGCGTGTGCTCATGGGTAGCAGAGTCTTTATGTCACCGGAAATAGATTCTCCTCATAGCACCTTTAATATAGAAAAAGCAACAAAATAAATGATACAGATTTCCCCCCTGCTTGCCCTGCATGTACAGCTCTGGAAGTCACAACAGATTTCATTTTTACGATTGCCCTTGAATGCACCGTTTGGTTTTCACCAAACCCGTTTTGAATTGTAACAACATGGAGATATCTGGCATGAATATCGAGTGAAATTGATGAAGTGAAAATTTTATCCATATTGTTCAGCCCTATCTGAAGGGACATTGGCAGAAATGGCTTTACAAGTTCAACCAACCGTCAGATCAAATGAAGCTAGCAGCTTATGTAAAGTTAAACATTTATTGTATCATGTCCCTTCATGAAAAAGTTTGGACACCTTTTCTCAAATCAATCAGTGCAGGCCACACCCTGAGATATATTTTTCCATTTCAACAAGGAGAAACTAACACTGTGGACAAAAAAATCGATTCAATTAAGTCTTGGGATTTTTTGTTTGACGACTTTAAATCGATTTTTTTTGTTCAAAAATCTTTTTTCTTTCCAAATTTAAATGCTTCATTTTAGTCTGTGTCAATAAGCCACTTTTAAATGCAGTCCAGGCTTTTGAAGAGAGAGTATAAACAGCTGTTTAAAATATATTGCTGAATAAATCCTAAAAACAGACTCACATGTGATGTGTATTTGTCCTGATATTGTCTGTAGGCATCATCATTGTTCATCTTTTCCGCTGGTGTTAACCCTATGAAGCCAATTGTATCATATTTGATACGTACTTTTATAATACCTTTTTCTACTCAATATGATCAACAAATTACAAAAAAAAACCCCACCTGAATACAATCAGATAAATGATAAAAATGTCCTCAAATGGATTATCAGTTGCCAAAAACACCTAATGTATCAAATTAGATACAAAAAGTCGATATGTTGAATTTTATGGACATTTTGATTTTTATGGGTATTAGCAGAAAGTGAAACAAACATTTCAAATTGAATCATCCCAGCCCTAATGAGCCTTTCTATTCTGCAGACAAAGTTTGAGAATTCTGCTTTTACATCTCCATGGATCTACGGTGTACCTGTTAAGGGCCTCTTTGGGCCAAAGTCAGTAACTTTCCAAATGTGAAACCTGTTTGACCGTGTCCGTGCATCGCCTTGGCTTTATGAATGAGAGGGGAATATTTATAAAAAAATGGAGCAAAACGTTAACACTTGGAGCAGCACAGATCCATCACAGGTGCTTCTGAGTGCGAGCTGCAGGCTGCAGTTCAATCAACACCCTCCTTCACCTTCGTCCACGCTCGCACAAACGTGCTGCTCACGCTCAGGCCAACACGGTGATATATCGCAGCCACAAGTCAGTGATGTGGCTCTGAGTCACTCTGTAACACCCACACACACACATGCACACACACCTCCGCAAACACACAGCGCTCACACAGACACACACCTGACGTAGTGTTTGATGGAGTTAGACACCATGGCAACAAGAGCGGTGACTCTTGCTGTCCTGTGAGTGGACTGAAGCTGTGGAGGAGGAGGAGAAAGCTAGCAGCTAGCAGCGCTGCTCGAGAGCGGCTATTATTATTCCCAATCTCTCCGTTCTCTGCTGCTCCTTCTTCTCCAACAACTGCTGTCCACATGCTGCTTTTTTTTGTCTCAAGTGCAACACAAAGGCTGTCAGATGAAAAAAACTCCGAGAGAGGGAGCAGAGGAGGAAGAGGAGAGGTCAGCAGCATGTATTTTTAAAGCCATCGATTGTGCAAAGCCTGACACATCATCAGAGGGAATCGCAGCAGAAACTCCGTCCTCCTGCGTCTCTGTTGATATGTTATTTTCATCTCCATCCCCTCCTGCTCCCCCTCTCTTTCAATCACAGAAACCAAACAGTTTAACTCGTCTTTCTTCTCCATCACTGCCTCTTTTAACCTTTTTTATTTTATTTCTATCTCACAGTGTTTTCTTCTCTTCTTCTCTCCAGTCAGTTATGTTTCATGAGGGGAGCAGATAAGGAGCAGGCTGGATTTTTACTCCTGATTGTCTTGTCAAAACAGCAAGACTATCACAGTATTTATAGAGTAGTAGAAAATGAAATAAAGTAACATGATCTACAGGTTTTTCTGTTATCTCTGCTTTGGAAAAATACTCTTAATTATGCATATGGAGGTGGAGAAACTGTCTGTAGCCAAAACTCGTCAGAGAAATGTACAAAACAATACTACTACTGCTACTACTACTACTACTACTATTACTACTGCTGCTACTAGGGTTGGGTTTAAAAAATCAACTTAATTGATTTCCCTTTAACTGGCTCATAATCGATCCATAAAATCCAAAGATGGATCTTTTAACTTGGGTAGTTTTTTCTTCTTTGGATGTGCAGAGAAGCAGCCTGTGGTGTCAACCCTGCTAGTCTGTTGTGATCAGCGTTTAGCGTTGCTTTCTACTGAACAAGATCTCATGAGATGTTACTGCAAACAAACATGGTGAAGCTCTATATGGGCACCACTGGCAAGTTTAAAAGCTGATGTTTGGATGTACAGTATTTTAGATTTAACAAGTACAAAGGAAAATACGAGCTGGACAAAAAACAAGTAATGTGCAGAATATCATTAATGTATATCATTATAAAATATGATTAATGTAACTGCTTTGGGTTTAGATCTTCATGTTAAAACAATTTTTAATGATGTACCAGGTCAAAAGGTCACTTTTTAAATGTACAGCACTATTTTAACTAAGATATCCCAGACTGAATAAATGTCGAATTTAATCGTGAATCGAATTGATTTGAGACCTTGTAATATCGAATCGATTCGAACCAGAAAATCTGAATCGACACCCGGCCCGTACTGCTTATGTCTACCATACGTGCTGAGAAATCCTTGTTTGGCGGGCGTAAGGGAAAAATAGAGAGAGGAGAGGGAGATGTTATAGAGTGGGAGTTTGGCGGGAGAAAGGGTGCAAAGTGAGAGACTCCTGCCTAAATGGGGAGTGTTGGCAGGTATGCAGTCTTAAGCTGTCTTTAGGGATGTAAGGATACGAAAATTTTGTGTCACGGTTATTGTGACCAAAATTATCACGGTTATCATTGTTATCGTCATCATTTAACCCCTTTATTATTATATTTTTAACAGTTCTTTTTTGTCTTTTTTGCCAATAAATGTGTCTAGAAATGCCCTTTGAGTAATTTTTTTACCCCTCTTTCATTAGAATTAAAAGTAAACAATTTTATTTGTCATTATTATGTCATAAATGCTTGAACAGTGTGTAATTACAAGAAAAGAAAACAACAGATTTGAACTTTAAACAGGATTCTCTTTTAAAGGTTTTTAATGATTTGTCGTTAAGTCTTGACTCTGGTAACTGTGCCATTTTAATCCTTCTCGACCTGACAGCAGCGTTTGACACAGCGGATCACTCTATTCTCCTGTCATGCCTTGAGCATTGTATAGGCATTAAGGGCACAGCCCTAAACTGGTTTAAATCGTACCTGTCTGAAAGGTCTTTTTCAGTGCATATGGGTCAGTTTTCCTCCTCTGTGGCTCCTCTGACATGCGGGGTCCCTCAAGGATCTGTTCTGGGCCCGTTGCTCTTCTCCTTATACATGCAACCTTTGGGGTCGATTTTTAGGAAATATGGGATCCCCTTTCATTGTTTTGCAGATGATGTGCAAGTTTATCTGCCGTTGAAGTTCCCAGCCACTGATGCTCTTCAGTGCCTGCACAACTGCATGGTTGATGTTAAGCAGTGGATGGATCTGAACTTTTTGAAATTAAATGGGAGCAAAACAGAAGTTATCCTGTTTGGTCGCCCTGATCTGGTCCAGCCCCTTGCTAGCTCGCTTGGCCCACTAGTGCCTTGTATTGGGTCCCAAGCCAGGAATCTTGGGGTTATAATTGATGGCGCATTTAAACTGGACAAGCAGATCAGTGCTGTTGTTAAATCCAGCTTTTTATCAGCTGAGGGTTCTAGCCAAGGTTAAACCCTATCTGGACCAGAGAGACTTTGAGAAAGTCATTCATACGTTCATATCATCCCGTTTGGACTATTGTAACGCCCTGTATGTCGGCATTGAGCACTCCCAGATTAACCGCCTGCAACCGACATTGACATTGACATTGATTCTCTTCATAAACAATTGAAAATGAACAACAAATAACCTATTTTACATACACTCTCCTTTACAAATGCTATTATTTACAAGATTTAAACATTATTTAGACAGAAAATACTGACAAACCACCTGTAATTGGCTCGCTCTCTCTCTCTCTCTCCCTCTACCTCTAAGGCTCGGTCAGCTCATTTTCTCGAGGAGTTATGGCAGTTTTAACCCTGCACGTCTTTTTCTTTCACTGCAGCTTCTAGTTAGACAGGGTGACTGTCTTCTATCAGTTTCCCCTCGGCAACCTTGTAAAATCCAAAATTAAGCAGACTTTAGAGTCTGTTTCCAGAGGGAAATCTCCACTGTCTCTAACTTTCGCTGAGGCCAAACAATGCAAACTGAGCATACACGCTTCCCATGAGGCTGCTTCATCGAGGAAGAGACTCATAGTTCCGGCATTTCCAGGCAAAGAGCAGCATCACCGTGCGTTTTTGATGCATTGTGGTTATAAAAAACGGTATAATGGTAATTTTAATAGGACGCGGTAATAATTACCGTGGGCAATTTCACCGCGGTTTACCATTTTACTGGTACATCCCTAGCTGTCTTCCAGTTTTAACCAAATAGTCTTACAATATAACCGATTGCCTATCTTTAGCTTGATAGGGGGGTTATTGCCCATATTGCAACAGCTTCAATGTGAAGATAAAGGAGGCAGAGCAGAGGAGGAGGGGGCTGCAGGTGGACAGGTCTCACAAGCAGCAGCTGTATGAAATTTACTGCCTGCAGATACAGATGGTGAAGGAAGAGAAGAGAAGATGGGGGGCGTTGGAACAGCACAGGTGAACTGCCTTTCAGCTCTCCCTGCATTTTCACGGTCTGATCGTCAGCACTTGCTAACATACACACTCCCATGCAGATGCACACACTGTCAAACTCACGCAGTGTGAAATTGTGGGAACGTGGCTGTTGACAGAAGAAGTTTGTCAGAGTTAACCCCCCCCACACACACACTCTTCCACCCTCCCTTCCTCCTTTGCGTATGATCCAAGCGCGAGCTGTGAAAGGTGAACTCGCAGCCTGCTGTGGATAAATTATGTGTGACATGTTTAGCTGTGCTGCCTTATATGGAGTCTGGTGTATCTGAATACAGTAGGGCTCTGCCAGGAGGAGAGGGAAGGAGCGAGGGAGCGGAGGAGGAGAAGGAGGAAGAGGAGGAGGAAGGAAAAGAGGTAGGGGAGGGCGAGGGGGAAGGAAAAAAAGGAGGGGGCAGTGACGGAGGGAGTGAAGGAGAGGAGTGCCGCGAAGCAAGCATGAGGTTTTCACTTTCCACTCCCTCCTCAGCAGCAGTCAGATGAGTCTGTGCAGAGATACAGTAAGTCTGTTCACTCTCGCTGTGCTTGTGTTGATCTGTGTACTCAAACTTTCCTCTGGGCTTTTGATTCCCCTCTCGGATGTTGAATGTGGCATGTGGACGTGTGTTTGAATGAGTTTCGTGCCTGTTTGTAAGTTCGTGTTCGCACATATGCAGACGATCACCGTTATTCACTGCTAATGTGCAGCCGTACGAGGCGGGACGGTTTTAATGTGGAAAAGAGCTGAGAGGACTAAAGAACGGTGGCGTTAGTGTTTAATGTTCCGCAGAGTAGTTAGCACACACACCCACTCGTGAGCACACACTGACACACATTTCCTCTCTGGCGGACTACACTCCATCTCTGCTGGACCTCACCAAAATCCCTGTTGTGTGACTCCGTTAACACTAAAGCTAAATATGAGCTCAGGCTTCTGGATGAATGAATGAAGAAACACACACGAGCAGCTCCTCCTGTAACGACCGGTCTGCTGCTGTTTACACTACAGCCGCCCCCAGAAAATGATTAAACCCCCGCGAATCACAGGCCGTCTGCACCAGAGTGACGCACGGACACATCAACCAGCAAACACGGGCATGAATTAAATTATCAAAAAGGATCTTAAAAAACAAGCTTGTTGTGTTAAAACAGAAAATTGTGTTGAAAGGCTGGAAAAGTTTTACAGTGAATGTTTTTTAAGTTGAACAGCCGCACTTTGTGGTGAGTCTTGCAGCAGGTAGTGGATGGCACATAAATTTAGTGAGGATTGTATTTAACTGACTCAATGTAAGATTAATTAAGGGGAGAACAGAATTTAGAAATCAGCATTCAAGCCATGGGAAAGAAAATAAAAGATTCAAAACCCAGCCAAGATTCAAAGACACAAGGTTTGGAATTCAAAATCTTATTTAAACCTTAAAGACGCTATGAGGAGTGTCTAAGTAATTACAAAAAAAGTCTCACTTTTAGTGAGTTTATAGCATCTAAATAGGTTATCTGTAAATGCTATTCCTTAGCTTCACGGTCGGGTCGGACAGGGCTGGACTGGCCTGGATACTCAACTTCAGGAACAAGACAATTAAAACTAGAGCAAATTTATATTATTCAGACATGTCTTAGGGCACCAGGCTGTAAGTAGCCATATATAGCCGGCTACAAAACTATGATACTAAGTTTTCCAAAAATTGGTTGTTGTCACACATCAAAAACTACCGCTACGTAACTAGAAAGAGATACATTACCTCGTCACTGCCTGCTTGCTGTCTGTTCTGTAGCTCAATTCATTTACTGCTGTAAATAGACGTCTACAAGTTGAATGGAGACCCTTTGTCTACTTTGTCAGTGTCCCATCTCTCGTAGAATTGAGGACTTTTTGTGAGTGACTCTGTGAGGTATATTCACTGCAGCAATCCAACATTTATTTTTCATGGATAAACTTCTCAAAGGAAGAATAAAACACTTCATAAAGTGGACGAAAAGCTTCCCAGAATGCTCTGCAAGCTTATAGTGTGAATCAGAAAGTCTTTTTATAGTCATTTTTCTCTGTCATCATGTGAATTTTTAGCCACAAATTTGAAATTTTCTGTTAAGTTTACCACCTCATGGAGTGATGGTTTTACTGATGGGAGTGACTGGGTCACTACGTCTTGACTCCTCTTGAGTCCCCAGGTGGCCAACTTTTACATACTGTGCCTTTAGCAACATTCAATACTTAATTAACTTCATAAACACATTTACATATTGTTCTGGAGTAACTGATTTGAATTTATAAAAGCATAGAACAGGATAGACGGGTCTTAAAAATGTATTGAATCAGTCAACTTCAAATTTTCTCTGTGTGCCAAATATTCAGTGCATCCTTAGTAGTCATTGCTACACTAATATATGTGTGATATATAAAGGAATTAGCTTGCATTTTAGTAGACTTATCTTTCTGATGTTAGTATTAGGAACTGTTATGATGATTGCATGAAGTTAAAAGGACCAGATGGTTGCAATTGTAGTAGTTGAGCAATATAAAAATGCACGGCCTTTTCTAAGCCAAATCTGCTCCTGCCAAAAAAAAAAAGCCTGAGGTGGCTTAGTCAACCAAAAGTTTGGTGAACTAAGTTTGGTCTCCGGAAAAAGTTGCAGCATTGTTTCAGATTTCTTTTGGTTGTTTTTTTCTTTCACCGTGCACTCTGTCAAATGGACCAAAGGCTGTCAAATGTTCTGTAATACAGCCGAAAACATTGGTCAGCTCAAATCCGTTCTGGGGTATTCTGTGATATTTATGAAGATGAAGCTGCATTTAGGCATCTCGTGGCACATGCATGTTGACCAAAGTGAAACTGTGTCTGCACGCATTGTAGGCATTGACCTGTCAAGAAGACAGGCTGTCTCTGCTTTTAATGACCTGCTTTGAATGATCAAGCTCTCTTTCAGTTGTTGTATTCGACCACAGTATTAAACGCACTGCTTTTGGTTGACTCGCCTTTTTTGGTCTTTGTTTGGTTTGGATTGCTTTGCACCCAACATGAACCAAACTTCATGTTTTCAGGAGGACCAGAGTTCAGTTCTTTGGTCCACACTCGAATACACATGAGCTTTTTTTCCATCCCAAATGTGTTTGTCATGAAACTGAGGAGCAGTTACCTGTTGGTGCAGATGCATTTTCTGCTTCTCTTTGACAGCCCTGTGATTGGCTGATAACTGGTCTAGACTGTACTCTGCCTCTTGCCCAATGCCAACCCCTCTTGAGACCTCAAAGGGACTAAGCAGTATACCTTAGATAATAAATGGATGTCTACAATGTCTATTTTTTGAGAGAGACGTCCTGCAGCCTGACTGCAGTACCTCTGAGGCCCACTAGAGGGCTACTGGCTGTAGTGTGATGTGATTCATTATAACACACTAATATACTTATAATAATAAGGCTGTAGGTCTGTATTCATTTAAAATCTTTAAATAACTTCCCTTTCCTCATAAATTCAGTGATTTCCATGTAGTCTGGTTACCTGCACCGCTCTGTGGGAGGAAAGGTTATGATGCCAGTTTTCCACCCGGCATGAAGGAAGTTATGATGAGAGGTGTCACTTAAACTGAAGACATGTTGAAAACTAAACCAAACAGTCACGAGTGCCTCCTGCCTGCCAGTTTCCATCCCAGAGCGGCTCATTTCTTTTTTTCCTTTTCTTTATTCAGTCCGGTCAAATGTGACAAACGTTTCCTAAAGGCTCCATACTTTCTCTGGAAACGATCTCCATCAGGTATTTTGAGTCCTTCAGTGTTTCACTGCTCACCTGAGTTTTACTGAAGTCCGTGACTCATTGTTCCAGCTTTGTAGAAGTGGTCGAGTCAGTTTGCAGTAGGAGATATGTTGCTGCCAGGATGTGCTCTCATCCTCACATGGTGTGTCTTTAGGCAAGTCCAGCTGTGCTTTGGGAAACTGTGGAACCATAAATTACAATAACAAAGAATAATCCATGAATATTTTATTTTATTAGTTATTTTATCAGTTATTTATGCACATTATTGTACCTATATGCCTGAAGATCATGCCATTGGTCAGAAATTACAATTTGGCAGCTTGAAGAGCCCTAGCTGTTTTTTTTAACTTATTTTTTTGTTTGTTTGTTTTTGTACCAAGTTCAGCAGGTAACTGGTTAGCTGAGCTACTTTCGTTTATAAAGCAGATAAAAATGAATATAATGATTAAAATCACACATTTTCATTCAAATAACAACAGTGTTGTCTTTGTAATTGTTATTATTATTATTATTAAGGGTGCACCGAACATTCGGTGGCCGAATATTTTCGGCCGAATAGTGCAAAAAAAGCCATATTCGGCCTTCGGTGGAGTGAGGCAATAACAAGGCCGAATAGTACCCCCCTCCGGTAAAGGTCAGACACTCTCTTATCCACCCTGCCGAAAACAACACCGTCACACGGGGTTAAACTCTTGACGAAGCTCCGCTGCAGTCAGCTGTATAGCTTGGATGAAAAGCCGACGGCTGAGCCCGCAAATAAGTGGAGGACGAAAGACTAAACTATATTTCACGGAACACACAGCCTGGTCTTTAAATTTAAGTTTGCCATCAATGTTGTAGAACCAAAACTACTTCCACACAGCTCTCCTCAGAACAGTTAGAGCTGTTTATGTCTCCACTCGGAGCGGAAACTCTTTGGCTCGAGAGAGCAGCGGATGTGACTGACGGTCAAGCTGCGCTCACAGCGCCCACTGTTGGACGGAACGGTCCACTGCTCCAGGCCTGATGTGTCGCCACACTCAATATTTTACATTAAAATATTTATTTACAATTCCATTACGGATATTTATTCCCATATTTGATCGGTTATTCAATATTGAATATAAAGTGACAGCTTTAAAGCAGTATTGTTGGTATTATTGGTCTTTCATGTTTTTATTGTGTTGTTCTATATGATGTTTTTAGCCCCTGTACAGCGTCTTTGAGTGTTTAGAAAAGCGCTTTATAAATAAAATGTATTATTGTTATTATTATATTGCTACATATCCATCAGTGTACATTCATATTTTTTAATGCATGTTTTGTTTTGTTTGAAGGCTTAATATGAATGAAAAACTTTGTCGGGCTTCTTTTGAAAAGCAAAAGCTACTGGAATATTAAAAAATGTCATAACATTTAATAAACAATTTCTTTCTTTTAAAAACATGTCTAAAAATGTACTCTAAACTATTAATGCACTATCAAAAAATGTAGTGAACTACTTTGCCGCCGCATTGGATATTCGGTTTGGTATTCGGTATTTGGCCCAGCATTTATTTATTATTCAGCTTCGGCTTCGGCCTCAAATTTTCATTTCGGTGCATCTCTTATTATTATCATTATTATTGTTATTATTATGAAAACAGATTAATAGAAATAATACAACCAATACTTGAATTGTCATTATTACTAAAATTAAACAAAAACACACTTTTTTATTACTTTTTTCTAATCTTAAACTGGACTGATGTCTTTTCAAAATAACTTCTTTTATGAAAAAACTTCTATGTCACATTGCATGCATTTAAATTATTCTTATATTGTGCAGCACTTAATGAACTGTGCTTTCAGCAATAATAATTTAAATAGCCTTTTTTTCTGCATTTACAATACACATTTTGCAATAAGTGATTAAAATCATTTTGATTAACTATTAAAATGAGCACATTTCCATTTTAAGAAGTATTAAAAAGCTGTTTTAACAGACCAGATCATTTTGGTCTTATATTTTGTCATCAATAATTTGCTGCAATATTTCTTTGACATCCAAACTCATGCTTTATAAGTAAAAGTTAAAATTAACAGTTCTTATTCTGACAACAAAGAAACAAAAATATCCAATTTGTCCACTGTTTCCTCTTCTGTTTATCACCACATGGTCAGCTGCTTATAAGCTGCTTTTTCCTGGTGGTACTTTAATATGTTTATTTGTTTTATTCATTAAACACGTGCATGTGGTCAGTTAGGGTACTCACGCTCAGCTGCATCGAGATCATGAAGAAATGCCCACTAATGTTTTGTGTTGGACAGAGCACTCTGCTGCTGCACTGCTGCTCTCCGCCTTTGCTCAGGGAGTCGTAGCTTGTTTGGATACAACTGCACTACTTGATCTATGAAAAACTAAGCTAGTGAAAAGCTAATCAGCTCAGAAAGCAGAAAGCAGCAGTTTGTAGTGACGCTGCTGCCTTTCACTGCTAGATAGTACTTTAGATACCTACATGATTGATATGTGATGCACCCTTAGATGAGGGTATGTGTGATTTCAGCTGTTTGGTTGTAGAAGCAGCCTGTAGATGTGTAGTTATAGAAGCTGTCTTACTGTAGCTCACCTTACTCACAGAGGTAGAGGCCATGTCAAGGCTGTCTGATCAAAAGTGAAAATGAAGAGCACATAGATTTATCATAGTTTTAGACCAAAGCCATTTTCTGACCCAGGCTGTTCAGATGTTTATTTTGGCTGTAAAAACCTTCAGCTTTCTGCAAACAATCTTAACACCTCTCTGGTTCCTGCAGCCAGCCCCAAGTAGGGATGGGCATTTTATCCCATTCCCAATCAATGAATCAATACGAGGATCTATGGTAAATTGATCGGTTTGAGTGGTGTGCACAGGATAAGAAAATGGGCTGAAACCAAGATACATCGCCTTGTATAAGCTTTGCATTGATAAAATTCAATGTCATGTAATTATATATATTTAAAATTATTATTTCAGTCAATTCACTTCTATAATCATCTCTCAGCTGTTAGATTCTCACAAGTCCTCACTGCTTAAGTAGCCTTCTGTACGTAATCTGTCTTAATTTAAGCTTCTTGATAATAATAATAACTTCATTTATATAGCACCTTTAAAAACAGAAGTTTACAAAGTGCTTTAACGGACAGAACAAAGGCAGAAAAAAGCAGAATAAAATCAACAATCAGTTCATCAGAGACCCCGAGAGTCACGTGAACTAAAGCAACAAAATGTAAGAAAATAGAATAAACTGGTAGGATTGAAACAGCTGGTGTAATGCATAGTGACAAGGAGATGATAAGACAGTAGATAGATGATAGATTTACAGATACATAGATACATTTAGGACTGTTGAAGGTTGACAACATCACATCAGAAAGATAGAAAAGAAAAGGGCAGATAGAGGACTGGTAAAAAGAGAAAAAAAACATAATAATAAATAAATCAATACATAAAATAAATGAAAATAATGATAATGAAAACTGAGTATGTCAAAACAAGAAAAGAGTAAAAAAAGGACTCAGGAAGTAAAAAATCATGTAAAAGCAAGTCTAAAAAATTGGGTTTTAAGATGTAATTTAAAGATGTCAGTACGATACTGCTTATGTTCTTGAGGGGATAATAAAGTTGAGTTGAATTTGCACAGATTTGCATCGTGATAGGAAGATAAGTCATATTGTCCTGAATTGGTAGATGCTTCATGTGAATTGTTAGTTTATTGTAGTTGTAGCCTACATATTAGGGCTGGGCTATTAATCAAAAAATAATCAAAATCGACAATTAGACCCTATAATTGAAGTAATTTTACTCATGTCGATTATTCTGATTATTTTCCCTTTGTAAGTCACATGACCACACTGCCTTCATACAGTCTACATTCTCTTTCGTCAAGAGCGAAGGACGCGCTGCCAACATGGAGGAAACAGGCGCCAATCTATCAGATGACCTTGTAGCCAAGAAAAATACGGTCTCCGTTGTTTGGGCACATTTTGGATTCTGTGCAGAGGGCATTGAGCAGAAAGAAGTAAAGTGTGAATACTGCAGGAAGACTGTGTCGATGAGCATCGGCATCACCATAGCATAGGGGTGGGTATTTTCAGCAACCCCACGATACGTATCCCGATACTGAGGCCACGATACGATACGTATCCCGATACACATTAGTCCCCAAAGATGGTAGACACCTAACTTTAAATTTGGAGCTGTGTTTCATGATTTAACTTGGCTTCTACGTTGAACTGTGCTATTGTTAACATTACCCAAAGTGTATTAACAACAACTTACCAAACATTGAGGCCGTATCGATTCTGTAGAATCCGTATCGATACACGTATCCCCAAGGTGTGCATGACGATATTTTGTCGTAACGTTATTTTGAGCACAGGCCTAACACAGCATAGCGTAAAATAATCGTTTATTCATCGTAATCGAGGTAAGAGCTTCAATTAATTGTGATAGTGAGATAAGGTAATATTGCCCAGGCCTACTACATATAGAGATGCATATTGTATCGTCCTGTGGACGGAGATTTCCATCCCTAACCTCAAGTGGACACTCGAGTTACTGCAGCTTTCAGCACCTCCTCTTTGGCCTCCTTTTCCTGCCCTGGAGGTTACCACCTGCTGAACTCACAAGTCGTGATACAACAGAGACTGAGGCTTCGAGAAGAAATGCGTTGAAGCTACGGCTGAACAATTAATTGCAAATTAAATTGCAATATGGCTGGTTGCAATTTTCAAATCGCTGACAGTGCAATATTTTCAACCCAAAATGTGTTGAACATTTTAGCATTGTGATGTAATTTCATGCCTATTTGAACCTTTTTTAACCCAGTTTTAACAACTTTATGCCTATCTTGCTCCCATTCATCTTTTTTTTTTTGGCCACTGTCAGAACCATTTTTGGAATTTTTACATGTATTTTGAAATTTAATCCCGATTTTGCTGCTATAATCAATTTTCCTTAGTCACTTTTGAATTTTTTAGCCATTTTTTTTTTTGCAATTTCTTACCTATTTTGCTTCTGTTCTTCACTTCTCCACTTTTTCTCAAATCTTTTATCCTTAGATTGATTTGATGTCATATTGGTTTTACTATAAAAAGATCTACTGCTTCTGTTTGTTTAAGAATACATAAGATGAGGAACATTAAAACAATCGCAGAGTAAATCGCAATTGCAATATTGGGGGAAAATATCGCAATTAGATATTTTTCTCAAACCGTTCAGCCCTAATCTACGCATATTTTTTTTTTGAGCTCACGCCCTCTTCAGAGCCTCAAATCCCAGCAGCTCCGTCTGTCTTTTACTATTTTACTGTTTCACTCCGTCAGCCTGATATTCCTCTCCGTGTCTGTGTTTGCCGTATTTTCTTTGTCTTTCTGCCTCTTTCACGGCTCTCACTTTGTGTTTGTCTTTGGTTGTCTGACTCTGCGTGAGTTGAAAAAGCTTCTCTGCAGATCAGAGCAGGCAGATCTACAAGGTCATTAGAGTAAAGAACAGGCAGAGCGCCGAGGCACTCCGATACATACTGAATTTTACAGCACACACCAGCCTTACTAAACAACCTGATGTGCAGGGAAAAGACTCAGAGAGCCAGAGAGGACTGCATTGATTCTATTGATTTAAAAAACTATAAAGAGGAGGTTTTTCTGCAAACTTGTCCTTTCTCCTGTTCCTCCCCCACCTCCTGCTCTCGTCCCTCGGCTTATCTGTCCTCCAGAGGTGATGTCATCTCCCTGCTGTCTTCAGCACGCACAGGGCCGGCTGTCGAATGCAGATGAGCATCATGTTTGTGAGGGAAAATTAGCATGTATGTGCGTGATGACACGGGACGCCCTGACTCCCTAATTTACATTATTCAGTTATGAAGGAAAAGGGAACAGGGCGTGTGCTGCCATCAAGGTGATGAGGGGGGAGCAGAGACGCAGAGCTCACACATCAGAGTGGCGTGCAGACAGTCAGTCACTCCGGCGAATGGTCGGGGGAGTCCTCCAGGGCCATTTGGCGAGTGGCGAAATCACAGTGAGTCAGTCAATGGTGTATGATTGCTGTTTTCCCTGCAGTCTGCAAAGCTGTCACCGGACTAATGCACACTAGTGGGAGATGTAATCTATAGTAAATACAGTTGGCTCCGGCGGGGAGCCCTCTGTGATTTCCACAGATTAAGGTGTCAGGCTGAATCGCCGCTCATAGACAGCTGAGGAGCACAGATTATCCCCCCGTTTGGCCCATGACATCTCGGAGATTCCTGCACTTCAAGTGTTGATGGAGAGAGTTTATTTCAAACCAGAACATCCAGTCCTTTGGTATTTCCTGACTCCAATCGCCAATACCAGACGAGTGAATGAGCGGAATCTACAGAAGGCAAAATCATTAACCTTAATGTCTTCCTGTATCGAGCTGCATAATCTTCAGATATTTTCGTAGGAAGCATTTTTTAGCTTCTAATCAGTGATCATCTCGCTGGTACTGAACCGTCTCCTGTCAAGGATTCTCCTCCATCATAAATTATTCTTATCTCGTTGTACTTATTGTCAGTCTGAATCCCCCTCTCCCCCTCTCTGTCTCTGATCCTGTCTCATTACATGCTGAATACCTCTGCTCTTGTCTTCCTCGGGCCGGGCCACCTGTACCTCCCAATTGTCAACCCGTCTGTCTGTGCAGAGGTCTCCCTTTTTCTTTTTTAAATCATTGTCTCCTTCAGCTGTCTCCCTTAATGTCACTGTGTAAAGAAAGATCAGCCAGTGCGTTTACATGCACACTTCTGTCAGTCAAATTTTATGTTTATTACGCAGAATCAGGCTTCTCAAGACACTTTAAAAAGAGTAGGTCAATACTCTTCTTTTTATATTTATATATCAAGTTCACATGAAAGTCAGTGTAAGATAAAGCAGTTAGAATGAAGCAGATCCACAGCAGTAGGTCGTCTATGTTGGTAGTGGCTAGACTAAAATACAGTACAGGCCAAAAGTTTGGACACACCTTCTCATTCAATGTCTTCTCTTTATTTTCATCACTAATTACATTGTAGATTCTCACTGAAGGTATCAAAACTATGAATTAACACATGTGGAATTATGTACTTAAAGCTATGTCTACGATTTGGAAGCTTGGTACATCTTAATAGCACTGTTTATAAGGCCGTTATGGTCCTATGGTCCGATCTACGCAATATAAAGACCAAAAAGAATGAAAATAATCCATTCAGTATATCCGCTGCAAAGCGGCATAATAGTTGACCAATCCGAACCTCCGGATCCAATCCATCCAATCCCCTGTCTCCCCTGCTCCGCACCGTCCTGCCTCCTCCCCACTATCCCCCTCATATACCGGTGAGCAGCGAGCTGCACAGCTACGGAAGCGTCATGGAGCCGGAGAAGACCAGCACCGAAACTGGGAGGCCGCTTCGAGAACAGGTAGCATTGTAAGCCGAGCTGGTGAAGACACGCCGAGAAAGGTAAATCCTCGCCCACAATTGGCTCTGCTCTGATCGACTAACAGAGGTGATGCCAGACCCGCTTCGCCGCCGGTCCAATTGAAATGGCTACTGCTGTGTGTTACAAAGGGGATGACTGTCGTGTTTGTTACTTTGAGAAATCTCATTTATCTTCAATGCCAATGAATATTTTCTGCCGGCCGGCTCCTTGCTCTATCGGAGGGGTGTGGTGTTAGGAGGCGACACGAGCTGGGGGGCGGGATCTTGGAACACGGAGGGGAGGGGTGAGTGAAGGGGGGCAGGCTGCGTTTTTCAAATCTGTCTCAACAGCCAAACTGGTTTTCAGATCGTAGACCCTAGCTTTAACAAAAAAGTGTGAAATAAATGAAAAAACGTCGTATTTTCTAGTCTCTTCAAAGTATCCACCCTTTGCTCTGATTACTGCTTTGCACACTCTTCATTCTCTTTATGAGCTTCAACATGTAGTCACCTGAAATGGTTTTCTCTTCTCAGGTGAGCCTTTCCAGGGTTAATTAATGGAATTTCTTGCCTTAATAATGGGGTTGGACCATCATTTGTGTTGTTCAGAAGTCAGGCTGATGCACAGCCCACAGCCCTATTAGACAACTGTTAGAACCAATCAGCTAAGTTAAGAGAAACGAGTGGCCATCATTACTTCAGTGAGAATCTACAATGGAATTAGTGATAAAAATAAAGAAAACACATTGAATGAAAATGTGTCCAAACTTTTGGCCTGTACTTTATGTGTAATATTTAAAGGAATTACCATGTATTTTAGTAGACTGATCTTTCTGATGTTACTATTATGAACTGTTATGATGATTGAATTGGGTTAAAATAGCCAAATGTTTGCAATTGTAGTAGTTGAAGCTGTGCAGGACCACAGCAGTAGGTCGTCCATGTTGGTAGTCAAGGCTGCAGTCAAATATATATTTGTAATACTTGCAGGAACTACCATGTATTTCAATAGACAGATCATTCTGATTCTATTAGTAGGAACTGTAATGATAAAGGAATGAGGCTAAAAAGGCCAAATATCAGTAATCGTAGTATTTGAGTGTCGGCCTTCCCTGCAATAATCCAGAACTACCTAGAAGACAAAAGCTAAAGAGTACAGAAGCAAACAGAGAGAGTTGAACAGGGAGTGCTGGAGAGCTGGAGAGGAAGGAGCTCAATGTGTGGAAGCAGTGTGAAAAGTTAAAGAGTGACCTCTTAAATCTTTTCTCCAGAGTCTTTAGGCACGCTTGATTAAGCACCTTTAAACACAAATATCTAATCAAGCAATTACATGGCAGATGCCTGATGCACAAAGGCATGTAGACCTGATCATAGGTCAAACTGAACATTTGGGTGCTGATCCTTGCAGTTAGGACACAGTGTTGGTCAGATTAGACTTTTTGTAATTGCATGTAAACACACTGACAGTGTGAGTGTGTATCTTATGGCTGAACCGAGCGAATGCCGCATACAGAAGAATATTAACACGAGGGAGCATTTCAAAGTGGGCGGACTTCTTCTCTGGCACCTGTCTGCACCCATCCATCTCCCACATCTATCCATCTCTTGTATTTGTCCGTCCTGTCACTCACTGTCTGTCTGTGTTTTTCCTCGGTCTGTGTGACTTCTCGTCTCGTTCTCTCCGTTTTCTAATCTTCCTCTATCTCCCCTCCCCACCCACACTTACACTCTCGCACAAACACACATATACCTCCTCCTCCATTGCTATTCCTGTGAGGAGCAGACTGGTCTGGCGGTGGGTTTGGTTTATGTCCATGAACCCGATGACACCGTCGCTACCACTGCATTACACCGCGCTGGCACTGCCACAGCCAGGTAGCAACACCGCAGTGAAGATAAGAAGAGAAGACAATTTGTGTACGAATAGATAACCATAAATCCACTCTTCATGTGGGCGTGTTCGAGAACCTGCTGTCTCTGCGTGCACGTCAGGCTGTTTAAACACCGGCGCTGATACCACGGTGCAGACGACAGCTTGCACACGTGCCACTTGACTGCCCCTCGCCGTCTCCCCTCCCCTCTGTTTGTCTTACAGCTGAAGGAGGGAGTCATGGATTGTGTGTTGAAGAGAGAGAAAGTGCGCACAGGGGAAGTAGTTGACGTTGTGCATATGCATACATATTACTCATGTGGCTGTGCGCTGAATATAAATGCACCCACTGACCTTCCATTCATCTCCGTAGTTGTGTATCCTGCGTAGATGGAGCAGATCTGCTGTCTCATGCTTTGTGGTCAATACTAATGTGTGTGTGTGTTGGTGTGTGTGTGCATCACAAACGATGAGGCATTGAAGTCTAAGATTACCCTGATGGTTCAATCTGTGGAAACATCATCGTAATGGTGTTCAGTTTCAGAATGACCAGCACTCAAGCCGAAGATCAAGTCTCAAGCTCGCATGGGTGGGACCGGGCGCTTGTGTCGCAGGGGTCACAAGCAAGCATTTGAAATAGCGGTGCCCCCCCCTTCGGCGAGGTATTTCGGCTCATTAATGTCAGCGTGGCGTCAGCACCAGCAGCAGGAAAACATAATATTTTTACTGAGATATACGGCAGATTTATGGGGACTAAACACGGCGCTTAGGCGAAAGTAAAAGTGGAAACTTTCCCAGCATTCATTACTCACTGCCATGTGAATTAATGTTGTCTTAATGAGCCATGTCTCTACCAGTAATGAGGGTTTTATTTAAGTTTTATATTTCACTTACCTATAAGGGAAAATAAAGATATCAACTCGCTATGCTGACAGCTAGCTTTTCCCAGAGGCAGCATTAACACCGTGCTTTAATGCAGATGATAGTTTCCTCTGTTAGCACGGTTTCCATACAAGAGCTGTGACACCACAGGGAGTGATGAAGCATTTACACTCTTTAAATGGACAAACATGCTGAGCACACCTTTGACATGAAGCAGATGTACAATAATTCAGACTGATAAACTTCTTTACTTTCTGTAAATATTCACTCATTCTGAATTTGATGCCATTTTCCATTGCAGTTGGTACAGGGGTAAATTTAACACTCTGTTTCATCACCTTTCCTTGTTTGGTTTTTGACTTCATATGCTCAACAGTCCGAGGTCTCTGTTTGTTGTAGTTGCACTTCATGATGGTCCTCAACTGTTCAGTGGAGGCAGGTGTGGACTGCAGCAGGTCAGTCTAGTCCCTGTTCAGTGGAGACAGGCGTGGACTGCAGCAGGTCAGTCTAGTCCCTGTTCAGTGGAGACAGGCGTGGACTGCAGCAGGTCAGTCTAGTCCCTGTTCAGTGGAGATAGGCGTGGACTGCAGCAGGTCAGTCTAGTACCTGTTCAGTGGAGACAGGCGTGGACTGCAGCAGGTCAGTCTAGTCCCTGTTCAGTGAAGACAGGCGTGGACTGCAGCAGGTCAGTCTAGACCTGTTCAGAGGAGACAGGTGTGGACTGCAGCAGGTCAGTCTAGTCCCTGTTCAGTGAAGACAGGCGTGGACTGCAGCAGGTCAGTCTAGTCCCTGTTCAGTGAAGACAGGCGTGGACTGCAGCAGGTCAGTCTAGTCCCTGTTCAGTGAAGACAGGCGTGGACTGCAGCAGGTCAGTCTAGTCCCTGTTCAGTGAAGACAGGCGTGGACTGCAGCAGGTCAGTCTAGTCCCTGTTCAGTGGAGATAGGCGTGGACTGCAGCAGGTCAGTCTAGTACCTGTTCAGTGAAGACAGGCGTGGACTGCAGCTGGTCAGTCTAGTACCTGTTCAGTGAAGACAGGCGTGGACTGCAGCAGGTCAGTCTAGTCCCTGTTCAGTGAAGACAGGCGTGGACTGCAGCAGGTCAGTCTAGTCCTTGCTGTTGTAACTTGAGCAGAATGTGTCTCCATGTCTCTGAAATAATCAGGACGTCCCTGAAAAAGATGGATGGCAGCATGTTGCTCCAAAACCTGTATATACCTTTCAGCATTCACCTTCACAGATGTGCAAGTTACCCATGCCATGGGCACTAACACTCCCCAGTACTATCACAGATAATGTTGAAACCCAATCGTGATACTTGTCTTGCTTTTCCGTTCTTTTGTTGCCCCTGTCCTTTTTTTCTGCAACGAGTTGCAGGCATCAAATCCAAAATGAGCGAATGGTTAAGGGCTGAAAGATACTGTATATTAGAATCGTATTGATATAGAGATATGAAAATTCAAGAAATTAGTATTGAAAAAGCAACGATTTAAACAATATAGATTCCCCCCGCGCTTGCCTTGCATGTACAGCTCTGAAAGTCATAACAAATTTCATTTTTATGATTGCCCTTGAATGCACTGCTTGGTTTTTACTGAACCTGTAGTCATATCGTATCGTATCGATATTGAGATATGAAGTTTGTCCATATCATTCAGCCCTAGAATGGTTGCATAAAAACAACAAAGTTGATCAGTTTCTACATTTAATATCTGCAAAGGATTTTCAAACCATGTATTTTTCTTCTATTTATGTTTTAGACAACGTCCAAACTTCTTTGGAGTTGGAGTTTGTTGTGCTCAGAAACTGATAGATTTATAGAGCTCAGAAAACATATTTAATAAATATTTATGAAAAAAAATACTTTAAAATCAGTGTTTCGTTGTTCTCGTTAAGGACGTCCTTGAGAAACCTTGACTGACTATATTGTTTGATTGAATATCAAATTTCAGAAAAGCTCTAAAGTTCCTGCTCGAAGTTATAAGACAATTTGCTCTGAAATGGGATCCATCAAACTCTTTGACTTCGTCGTTTCACTGTTTTAAATCGAGGTCTTTCCCGTCATTTCCACCTCATTTCTGGAACACAGCGTTGAACTTGATATTGTGGAGCTCTTTGTCCTTGCTTTAAAGATGCTCTGTGTAGTTGCTGTGGCGATGATGACCTTGCAGCACATTACCATGGCACTGCAGCAGAAGGTGTTGTCTGAACGAGGAACAAGAAGCTCGGATAACCAGAGTGAGCCGAGACAGTGGGCGATTAAAAAGGAGGACGGCTTCTATAAAAAGCCTTGTTGACAAAGTTGTTTATGTCACATAATGCTGGTTTGGAGGGTGAAAGTGAAGATTTTGGGGATATAAGGGGAGAAAAAACAGCAGGCAGAGACAGATAAATGATAAAGTGTATCAAGATCACATCACAGCCGGGTTTGGAAACAGAACAAACCTAAATTTATTTTCCTCCCTACGTGCTCGCCGCTGCTCACCTCGTCTCCCCCTTTGCTCGGCTCTCAGCAGCTTGTTCTAATTGTCTCAGTTTGCCTCCCATCACTCTTCCTTTAACCTCCATCCTTCTCCTGTCAACACCTCTGGTCTGCCCCGCTCTGTTCGTCTCCCACTGCCTCCCCCCCAGTGCTCCTCCTGATGCTCCTATCAGTATAAAGGGCAGCCCGGGTCGTCCACAGATGATATCCCAGTCAGTCAGTGTTGCGGTGTAATATGAAACTTACATCATCTGCTTCTTGCTGCTGCTCTCAGCACACTTTCACCTCTTGCATTACTGAGTTGGCCTCCCTCCCTCCCTTGAGATTTGGTTCTCTTTCTCTTTAATTTGCTGCTGTTCAGGTGCCCAAACTTCACCTTAACCCCACTGCCCTGATCCCAGCCTAGGGGTGTGCAATGTTGTGACCTAAGACAGAGAGGAATGTAACAGTGATGTGCCAAAGCAAAGGGAGGCTCGACTATGTGGCTAAATCTGTCTGCTGCAGCTCAATGCTCCCCTTAAAACTTCTATTTATTGATATTTTTATAGTGGTAACCAGTGTTGGTAGGCTTGTCACGATAACAAATTTCACTGGAAGATAATTGTCCAAAAAAATATTGCTGATAAACAATATTATTGTCAATATTGTTTGAAACATCTTTTTTTCCTTAATGTTATTATAGTAAATGTCATAATGAAGTGAGTACACCATATCAAAAGCAATAAACTTTAATTCTTGAAAAGTATTTAACTGTAATTGGAAGGTCAAAAGCTTTTTATTAAAACAAATTAAACAATATAGTAAATTCAATAAAAACAAAGGCAAAAAACCCAATCAAAATGAAATGGACTCTCTTTTCGGAAAAAAAATGCATGTAAATAAAAATCATTAAACTAATCAAAAACAATAAAAAATAGACCCTGTCTCTGTAAAGAAAAAAAACTCCAATAAAACACACACAACAATCAAAAACAATAAATAAAATGGAGTTTATAAAGTTCTGGAACTGTTTGTGAGTTGAGGATTTTCAACCGTATTGAAGGGCTGCATTTCTTTAGCAATATAGCGAATGACACTGTCTGAAAACGCGCACCATTTTGCGCTATTTTATTTGTATTTACTTTGCCAACCAAACGTCTCAGTAAGCGCTGACTGTCAGGACGAAGGCTCCGCTGCACCTCCCCTTCTTCATCGCAACAAATACAACATATCTGCTTGTTGGTGTTCATGAGCTCACACCTTGTTCATTCTGTTTAAAACCAAAATATTCCCACACTGGGGCTGTGGCAGCCAGCTTTAGAATTGAATGAATGACAGATGCTCACTCCGCTATAAATCCGCTAAATCCGCTATAGAACCAATGCACCAAGGTGTTGAGAGAGTTGCACAGAGTGACTCATCTTCTCATCCAGCCTGTTTGGTCGAAAGAGAGGAGGAAAGCAAACATGCATGCACGTGCCAACTTGAGGCCGGCAAACTTACCGAGGACGTTTTTATTTATCGTGCAGTTAATTGACTAACACCATTACTTTTTTCCAGTAACAGGTAATCCAATCAATTACTATTTCAAACGTTACAAAGCTATTGCTGTTTCTGTAAGGCGGGGCAATATATCGATTAAATCAATTCATTCAAATTATCTGCAGAAGATTTAAGAATTAAAAATTGAGATTTTTTTCATGTAGTTACTTAAAACTGTTAGTAGTTGCAAAGTTTGAAACAATATAAACACCGAAATGTTGCAGTTTTCATGATCGTGGCCCTGTCAGATTTTGCATAAGCACTTTCATAGGCTTGTATTTATTTAGTTTTAATTAGATTAAATTTTGATTGGAGAGAAACATGTTAACAAGCTGTGGAAATCCCTCAGCTTTCAGTGTTTATGTAGGCAAACCTGCCTCTGTTAGAACTACATAATCAACATTTTATGACATGCACTTTAATTTTAAGAGGGAGGTTCTGATTGATTTAGGAATATATTTTGACAAAATAAAGGCAGAGCTTGATTCATGTCATTTTTGTGTCACTTGGAGTTTTTTTGCTTTGGGATAAAAATCGATTAAAATCATAAATCGAGTTTTGTGAGGAAAAAAATCAGGGATTTTATTTTCAGGCCATTTTTCCCAGCCCTACGTTACTGACAGTCAAATGTGTGGCGTTACTTTGCATCAGTATCAAGCAGCTGTTATCTGACCTGCCTCACTCAGCCAGACACAGACAGGAGCTGCACCGCTAACAGACAGACAAGAGAACTCAACCAGAGTTGCCAGGTCTGCTTATTCTAAGTAACTTTCAGCTTCTTCTTTTTCTAACTTGCATGTGTATACTGGGAATTGTGGGTTGCCGTTTTTGGGCTTGTTCCAAACCCAGGAGGAAGCTAGTGCATGATCTACCATTTTGTAACCAATTTAGAAGTTACAAAAGTTATTTATCCCACCCTAACACAAATTTAAATTTACCTGTAAAAACAATGTTTCCACCTAAAATAAATCCCTGTAGCCAGAATTAAATTATTTCCAACGTGGCTCTTACTGTTTTCACCATAATAAAGCTGTAGAGGATTAAGATAAACTTAGATAAAAACATGGTCTATAAAAAAATGGGAAAAGAAAAGTCTTTTTAATCACAAAAATCAAGGTTAGACAGACTGTTTAGCAATTACAGAGTTTGAAATAACAGAATTGCCTCTCTTCACTTCTGTATAAAGAAAAAGATGTTCCTCCTCAAAACAAAAGGATGTTGAGTAAGTAAATTAAGAGACAAAAAAGAAGAAATATGACTATGAAATTTAAATGTAACATGAATTACATGTAGGTTTCTCTTTTTAAAAAATGCTAATTTCAATTGCAATATCTGGCAACACAGCAAGATGCAGCAATGACGAGTCTGGACCTGTTTTTGGAGTTAAAACTGGAGTTTTCAGGATAAAAATAAAGGAAGTAAAAGGCAAGAACACACATGTGAAGTGTACATTATGTCCTAAAGCAAAGTGTTTGTCTGTTGTTAGTAAATCTAAAATCTAGAGACCAAAAACACCGAGAACTCCGCTGATGGTAGGAGAAAGGATCGAGGAAGGACACAGAGACGGAGCCAAATATTTCAAGCAGCTTAAGCTTTTTTTAAAAAGTAACGCATCAATTACTTTCCCTAGTAACTAATTACATTTATGAAGGATTACTTCTGTTAGTAATTCAGTTACTTTTATCATTATGTTGCAAACAGACAGACGGACAAATGCTGGCAATGGAAACAAGTCAAGTGGGGACGCGATGATGTCGAGGACATCCTGACCAGAGTGCTATTAGAAATGTTTAAAACTGTCTGAATAATAATTTCTACATTAATTTTCATGCATGAGGCCTGCAGCTGTTTGTCTCTTCCCTTCTTCAGCAATCATAAAACAGGAATGTGAGTGTGATAAATCATCACTGCTCCATTTTAAGTCCTGACCTGTCAATGAAGAATCAGAATCATCTTTAACGGACAAGTACGTTCCCAACATAGAGAGAATGTGTTTCTGGCTTTTTGTGTCTCTTAGGAAGTGGAGGATTAAAATCAAGATTTATAACTTAATATAAAAGGATCACTTTCTTAGTTAACTGCATGGCCATGTGTCATGAATTATTCCTGTTATGAATATAAAAATGTGTTGTTTTGTCTTTATAATCCGTCTAATTGAAGAAGATCCATTTGTACACAGATTCATATAAACCTTTCAGTCTCTTTGCAGAGTTACAGATTTGAAAATTCTGTTGAGCTGAATAAGTGCAGAAACACCAGACATTTATACAATGTATTAATAGTTTAATTAAAATATGTATAAAAGTAAGTCAGTGGAAAAGATTTAAAAACACAAATAAATCATAATTCTACAGTTGTGCCAAAAATACCTAAATTTGTTCTGTGAATTGTTCAGAAAGCCGTATTTTTATTCTTTTTATTGTTGACCGCTTCATCCCAATTACTCATTGGTTCCAACAGTAAAATGGTGAATACGTAAATTCTGCATTCATAAAAAATCCGCATTTAAAAGAATTTTGATTGATATGAGTTTGGTTCTGGCCCGTAATTTGCAAATTAATTAGGGATGGGAATTAAAAACCAACTCCAGTTGAGAATCTTTAAGCGGTCCATTAAAGAATCCATTAATGAGTCTTTTTGCTAATCAATTCTCTTATCAATTCCTTCCACGGACAGGGTTCAGAAGCGTCAGCATTGTGGCTTAATTTAAAAAAAGGCGCCTATTGCACAACCTTAAGTGAGTGGAAACTAGGGCTGAACAATTTTAACGTTTTCAGATCGAAATCGCAAGTTTGTGATCGCCAAAGCTGCAATTTTTTGCAGCGCTCCTGACTGACTCAGGATCTGTTGTGTCAAGTATTATACACATACTGTTTTACAAATTTGTAGACAATCTATATGTTAAAAGTGCTGGTAAGCAGGTCATCAACACAAAGCCTCTGTTTAGGAGTAGAAGTTAATGAAAACAGATTATTTATCATCACTATTGAAGGTGAATAATGTGTTAAGTGTTTTTCATCATTTATTTCCTTACTGTTGTCTGTACTGTAAACAAAGTGAATTTTGCACTGAAGTTTGATTTGAAAAAAAATCGTGAATTGCAATATCTACCAAAAAAATCGAAATTAGATCTTTTCCTAAAATCGTTCAGCCCTACATGTGAATATCCCAAAGCTTGATTCGAAGAAAATCGTGAATCGAATTGAAATCGCAATATCTGCCAGAAAAATCGTAATTCAATCTTTTCCTAAAATCGTTCAGCCCTAGTGGAAACACCAGCAGCTTGCAGAAGCAGTTATCTATGCTGTGACATGTGTTTCAATCAATCAATCAAACTTTATTTGTATAGCACTTTTCATACAAAATTTTGTAGCACAAAATGCTTCACATTAGCCTTGCAGAGCAGACAGACCTGCCTGATTCTGAAATCCTGCAGGTCCGTCTTGCCAGCCTCCGTTGTCCAACGAATTCACTCGGCTGAATTCTTAACGGCCCAATCAGGGAAGAGAGGCGGGAGCTGCAGAATGCGGACATGACGACAACCAGAAGTTGAAAACCGGAAGTTGAGAACGGACATGCCGATTAGCCTATTGTCATCATAGATACAAAGTAAAACTTGGTGAAATCTGCCCTCCTCAGAAGTTTACTTGTAGGGATTGTCTTTGACGAGGTTCATGTCACATATAAGTGTTAAATGAATCATCTGTGTGCTACAATTTAGTGTAAAATGATAGTAAAAGGTCATTAGCTGTTAGCGGCTAAGTTAGCCGCTATGTATGCTACATTTTTTTTTCAATTCTTTATTCAGCCATTTCAACTAACAAACAGGCACATTTTGCACCATACAGTCTTCAAAACTCACTGAGCAGCATCAGCAACCAATATAAACAAAATAATAAAATAAAATGTTTATACAAAAGAAAAAAAGACAAATTCAATGAAAACATTTCTACATTATAGGAGGCAACCCTGCTTGATGTGGATTGGTCTGTGATGAATTTGACGAGCAAAACGATTGTCCAATCACAAGCTTGTGTTTTTTTTTAACGTTCTGCCCCTGAAAACAAATTTAAAGGGCTCCTACCCAGATGGACTAGTGAAATATTTCTGTGGCAGATATATGGAGCTGTCCATCTGACTTGTCAGGTTAGCTTCACATAGAAATGAAGAAAATAAAATAAAATAATAAAAGATAAAAAATTAAATACAATGAAAAAATGCAACCCATCCACCCCCATCCCTCACCCCCACCTTCGCAATCCACGTACAGCACACACACTAACTTACACACATACAAAGACATGAAGACGAGATTCTTACAGAAAACAGAGTAAGAGGACTGAGGATACGCCATCTTTCATTAAATATGAGGAAACACTGGAGCTAAGACTAAAATCATAATAAAAAAAATAAAATCTTAATATGAAATAGGATTAAAATAAATGAGTATAAAATAAAATGCATGTGTTTGACGTTGTTGACACTGAAAATCTACAGACCCACACAGAAATCTGCAGGAATCAATGAAGAAATCGTTAAAGAACTGGCTCTATTAGCAGGGTTGTTAATTGCTTTGGTATCTATGATATCTCATCAATTCCCATCCTTAAAATTAGCGTAAACAATGAGAGCAGAAAGACTATGATACTGCCATGGCAACAATAATGCCACAGTTCTTCCATATTTCCCGCCCCTATCCCGGCCCCAAACTTACCCCAACCCTCAGTTTAATAAATTACCAACCACATTTCCATAAACAGAGGCGATAAAGCACAAATATGTGAATCTTTTCTTTTAACAGAATCTAAAACACTCCAAGAATGTCTCAAGTCCCCCCCCTCCCCCAAACGCACGACTCCCCCACAGCGAGCGCCCTCTAACAGATTAGAGTTTGCACTCTGCCTCTCATGGGGAGCTCGTTTTGAAGTAAATTGCTTTCTTTTACTCCCCAGTAAGTTTTGTCCATTTTATTCTTCTGCCTTTTGTGCTCCAAGGGTCGGCCACAGGAAACCAAACATGGAGGAGCCTTTTGTTTCTGGCTTTCTTCCCTTTACCTCTTTTATTTTTTTTTTCCATTTCCAGGAGTCATTCAAGGTGAATAAACGGCTCCAATCTCTCGCCCCTGTTCACTCAATTTTTCCTCATTCCATTCACTCTCCGTATTGCTCTCAGATGCCGGGCTGAAAGTGGCTCGTGTTAACACCACGAGAGGCCGGCTATAACAGGAATTCCATGTGGTTTACACTCGGCTCTGCACATCGTCTGCACGGCTTGGTGTTAATTTTACGACGGAACAGAAAAATGCACAGTCAGCAACTTTTAAAATAAAGACTAAACAAAAAAGTAACTTTTTTTTAATGGTAGACTCATTTGGGTTGGTCAAATTTAGCTGTTACATATTGCAAAGTCGAATCAGCTCACAGCAAACCTCTGCTGAGTCACCGGCAGCAGCCTCAGAGTTGTGCTGTTTCTGTTTCATGAGGATCTCTTTACATGTGAAATACGTTTTGGCTAAGGCGGTATATTCTTTTCATTTGAACCTTCTGAAATCCTGTAACACCCCCACAGCAGGCTCTGACATATCACACTGATGGAGGCCGAGTTGTGTAGTAGGGATGTATGAAAATGTCATATCACGGTTATTGTGACCGAAATTATCACAGTTATCATTATTATCATGGCATTGTTACAAAAAGTACTTTAAGACAGTCTTTAAATCATTTAACCCCTTTAAAAATATAATTTTAACAGTTCTTTTGTCTTTTTGTCAATAACTGTGTCAGGAAATGTCCTATAAGTACATTTATTTAAACTTTTTTCATTAGAAATAAAAGTAAGTAAGTATTTGTCATTATTATGTTGCGAATGCAAACAACAGATTTGAACTTTCTCTTCACAAACAGTTGTAAATGAACATGTTCAAAGTTTTGAGGCGGCCAAAAATAAATTTAACCTATTTTACAAACACTCACACATTTTAGTTTGCCTGCAGCATTAGTGTCCATGTTACAGCTCGTTATATCAGACCATGCCCAGGCCTTTATTATTCTTTTTTTTTTTTGTTTTACTCACGATTGTCCCTAAAGCAGTTCGCCCCCTTCATGACTCTCCTCTGGTCTCCCCTTTCCATGGCAGATCTCCTCCACATCTCCTTCTTTAATATTTCCAAATTACTATTGATTAAATCCATAAAACATGAACTATGAAGGAAAAAGACGATCTATTACGACAAAATACGGCAAAACACGGCAAATAAACGGCAGATACACACTCCAGAATGATACTAATGCTGTTATTTACAACCTTTCTAAATTATTTAGACAGAAAATCCTGATAAACCTCCTATAATTCTCTCAGGTATGGCTCACTGAATCCTCTCTCTCTCTCTGCTCATTTATTCGAGGTATTACAGCAGTTTTAATCACGCACATTTTTGTCTTTCACTGCAGCTTGGTGTTTTAGACAGGGTGACTGTCGTCAATCAGTTTCCCCTCGACATCCTTTAAAATCCAAACTTCGACCAGACTTTAGACTTTCACCGTTTCAACTAGCAAAACATGTAAGTCTGAGCGAGGCTCCAGCTGCTGCTGGACTTTTAAAGGCCAAACATTGCAAACTGCACACGCGCGCCTCTGTTTGCGAGAGACGGCTGCTTCACCGAGGAGCAGACACACATAGTTCCGGCTTTTCCAGTCAAAGAGCAGCATCACTGAGAGTTATTGACGCAGTGTGGCGATCAAACACGGTATAATGGTAATTTTAATAGGATACGGTTATGATTACCGTGGGAAATTTTACCGCGGTTTACCATTTTACCGGTAACCATCACATCCCTATTGTGCAATAAGGTATCCATGTCCCGCCCTCTCTGCTAAATCAGACTCATATCTGACTCATCGATCCCTCAGCATGTCCACAGCAGACATGTTTTTCTGCATGTGAATACTCACTGGTGTTGAAAGTTAAGAGACTCTTGTTCTAGTGTGTGGAGGCTTGATAAAATTCCTCTTGGCGTTCATACTTTACTCGCCTGTTCGAGTATAGAGGGCTGTCAGTCACAATGGTGACTTTTTTTGTAGCATTAATTTACTATTCAGATGTTTGAAATAAAACCCTTTGGCTTCAGTTTTAAGGAGCTGTTAAGCCATTTTTAATAAAATATGTTGACTCTTTTCTGATCCTCATCACAGTTGAATCAGGACATTAGCTCGAAGCAGAATATTCCTATCCTGGAGGCAAACATGTATCTCCACCACAGGCTCCCAGAGTTCTTGGTACTCTCCCAGATAGTACCATTCTTCTCAAATAAAGTTTGGAAACATTATTTTGGTTGATTATTTCTCCCCTTTGTTGATACCAATTGATAATGTGTTTTATATTGTTGTAAAGCCTGATTAGTCACAGGGCTCCAGACTAACTTTTTGCATTGGTTGCAACAGTGCACCTAAAATTTTTGAAGGTGTACAAGCACAAAAATTAGGTGCACCCAAATTTTTCATAGTGTCACCTTTAATGCCACAAGGTCAACACTTTTTCACTCTCCATAACTTTTATATAATGTAAATGATTTTTAAACAAGAATAAGATGTAACGAAATACTTGTCTCTATTCAAAGCAAAATTGTATATTAAAAGAAAAACAGAGCGTTTAAAGTGCTTCACTGAATGAAATTTACAAATTCAACCTAAAACATTAAAGGAGACATATCATGCTTGTTTCTCCTTTTCACTATGCCAGACTAGGATGCCTGTAAAGCATTTCTGCCCTCAGTACAAGTCATATAGTTCCTTCATTGCCCCACAATAGCGTTCTCAAAATCCTCATTTTAGGCCATTATGAAGCTCTCGTTGAAACACTCGGTCTCAAGGGTGACCTAAAGTTACCTCGCAACGTCACAGCCCTTTGTGCTCTGATTGGTCAGTTCTATCGGGGGTAGAGCCAGCATGTCCTTCTTCTTCTACTGTATTTTCTGGCAGGCTCAAAGCAGCGACCGCGTATTGAGTCCCCCTACAGGCCAGAGCTGGTAATGGGGGAGTGTGAGCTAGGGAGCTTTATACTGCTGCTGGTGGATGTGTTCCTCGGTGAGGGTTTGGGGCTAACGGACATCACAGAGGAGGAAGTGTTTTATCAGATTACTCCAATAAAAAGAAAGGTACCTCGTGTCGTCACGACGATTTAAATCTCGCGGACATCTCGCAATGACCTATTTTCAGAGGCATCAAATCTCGGTCTAGGATATCAGAAAAAATACAATATCTCATTTTTTGAAAATTAAGGGGGTGTAAGGTCTTGTTTTCAAATTTATATTATATGTAAGTATTAAATCATGCATCAGCATGATATGTCTCCTTTAAGCCAAATGAAATGTTTCCAAATAAAAGTGCTTAAAGTGCTTTACTGAACTGAAATTAATCATTTCAAACTCATACATCTCAAGTTAAATAAAATATTTCAAATAAAAAGAGGTAATGTTTAAGGTGCTATACTGAACTGAAGAATGAAAAAAATGTGCGCTCGGCGGACCGCGGCTCAGTAAAACTTATATCAGCACCTGCTTCTGTTTTAGCCCAGTTTTTCTGCTTTGTGTCCCTTTTTAAAATGTGCCACAAAATGACGTGCTGCTGCTGGATTAAACTTATATCAGCACCTGCTTCTGCTTCTGTTTTAGCCCAGTTTTGGCTTTGTGCCCCTTATTAAAATGCGCCAGAACATGACGCGCTGCAGCCACGGCGGGAGTGTGCCCGGCCCACCTCCAAATGCCCTGCATCTTAAACCATTCATGGGACTCCTTAAGTGTTTCCATACAGAGTTCCATATTAGCCACGTTGTTCACTACAACAGACACTTTTTTTTCTGCTCGACCTTTGAGGCATCGGCAAGTTCATATAATCCGCAGCGATGTTTCTTCCCGTGTCCGCCTCTCCTTTTTTACCTCTCTCAAGCAGAAGACTCTTTGCTTCCCAGTTTTCATTAATGAAATGGGCAGTCACTGTCATATAGGACTCCATTCGAAGAGACGTCCACATCTGTTATCTTTATCTATTAACTCAGAAACTTTCTCTTTTTTTCTCCCTTGTATTTTGCCGTATGTGCATGCGTAATTGTCTGGCGCGCTGGCACTGAATATCCAGGTTCCAATGTTTTTCTTGGCCTTCCATGACACCAATGGGCCTCATACCCTCAGAAATAAAATTGACAATTCCACCTGTGATGTCGTTTTTGCATTTGGATATTTATATGAGGCATACAATCCAGCGCGGACTGGGTGAGGGTTGCCGCCGCTGCAGTGGGCAGAGCGCATGCAGCAGCGGCATGCAGCTATAAAACGAATAAAGGATTATTAGACTAGAATATTGAAAATTTCTTAATATAATATTGATATTGAAATGAATGATAAATACGTTAAAAGACAGGCTGTTACCTGTGCAACGGTTCACTTGACACATTTCTCCTGATAAAATGAACCATGTACTACAGGGGAAAATATAAATTGATACATTTGGTCGACCAGTCAAAATTTTGGTCGACTGAGCACACATCGACCAATAAGTCGACCAGTCGACTTGGACTTTACAGCCCTAGATGGGTCTGCGGTATTTCAGACTCTCACACTGGCTTCAGTTTTCAACACTTGAGGTGATTGTGTGGCGTCTCCGTTTAGTAAATTAACAGCAGCAGTAAATTTAATAGAAGAGTTCAGCCTATCAGATGGTGTTATTCTAACAGCCGGATTAGCACAGGATTAGCCAGCTCGGTGACGCTCTCGCCATCACGTCCACTTTTACAGGAAGTGTGTCAACAGCTGCAGCGACCACAGAGGGACGGGCTGAACGTGCTACTCCTGCGTTTCTGCTAGCGTGTCTCTCATCATGGGATCGGGGGAGTACGTAATATCCCCACTCTTCAACCCCCCCTCCAATTTATTACCTTGGCTAGTTGATCTGATGGTGTAATAATATCTCCTGCCTCTGGCTACGGGAAATGGCCGCATGCATTATTCACACATGCTAAGATGCTTATTGATGACTCCTTTATTTATATATTTCCCTCAATGCCAAAGTCATTCCTCATAATTTTAACCCCCTACGTCTCTCTCTCTCCATTTCTGACGTGAGCCCTGTCTAATGAGCCCTCTCTCTCTATTTTGGCTGTTTGATGGGACTTTTGTTCAGGCTCTTGGCATGAGAAGTGGGTCTAATAGTATGAATTAAATCGTCTTATTTGATGCTAAAGCTTATTTTGTGGTAGCTGTTTACACTGGGGTATCATGAGTCAAAGAAAGCAGAACTCCACGGAGAAAACAAGCGTGACATTGCCTAAGGACGCGGGCGTAAGATTGTCTAATCAAATACGTGTAAATACTCCAACTGTTGGCTTCCTCTTTATTCGTGCCGTTGCTGCAAATGGGGCATATTCTCTTTTAAGTCAGTGCATGCCAGAGTTCAGAGCTGCTGGTAATCATAGGCTTTTTCTCTGAACTCACATTTCCTCTCTGCTTCGACTCTCAGCCTCGGGAATAGAAAGAAACAACCACCGCTGGTTAAACAGAAAGGATTACCTGATGCTTTTCTGCTTGTTTTATCACCCAGTCGTCGATTTTGCCTTCATGGTCGTGCAGCCTCCTTCTCTTAACGCAGACTTTCAGCTTGGGACCCAAATGAGAAGTTTGCTCCCCCCCCCCGGGACCCAAAGTCACAAAAATTCTGGATATTATCTAAACCAGTGGCTCTTAAATGGTTTTCCTTGAGGCAAGTTCAGGTGTGTAGTGGTGCAAACAAATATTTCTATCATTACAATTTGCAAAAACCAATGAATGCATTCCTCAGTGACTCAGTTTTGGTGCTTTAATTTTCTCAAACTGCAGCAAATGCTGGAATCTGAAATGAAATTCTTAAGCCTCAGAGCAATTACTGTATTTTGCAGACCAGAATTTGCAGCTTTAGAGAATTATGAAGTTTTTTTTATCTCTTCCAATTTATGATTTCTTTAAAAAAAAGGAAGGTTGATAAAATAAAGATGTGCAGAATGTATGTAATTCAACATTGTTTTGGATTTATTATAAAATATTTGTGAGATCAGGTTGGGTTGGGTTCATTTTTAACCCTTTCATGCACAGTGTCACCTAGGGCTGAACAGTTAGTTGCAAATTAGATTAAATCACAATACGGCTTGTTGCAATTTTCAAATCACAGACAGTGCAATATTTTTAACCCAAAATGTGTTGAACATTTTGGCATTGTGATGTAGTTTCTTGCAATTTCATGCCTATTTTAACCTTTTTTAACACAGTTTTTACAACTTTATGCCTATCTTGCTCCCATTCATCTTTTTTTTTTGGCCACTGTCAGACCATGTTTGGAATTTTTTACATGGTTTTTGAAATTTAATCCCAATTTTGCTGCTATAATCAATTTTCCTTAGTCACTTTTTAAATTTTTTTGCCATTTTTTTGCAATTTCATACCTATTTTGCACCTATTAACTTTTTTTCCGCTTTCGTACCATTTTTTTTACTCAGTTTTTACAATTTCATACATAATTTGCTTCTGTTCTTCACCTTTCCATTTTTTCTCAAATCTTTTATCCTTAGATTAATTTAATGTCATATTGGTTATATTATAAAACGATCTACTGCTTATGTTTGTTTAAGAATACATAAGATGAGGAACATTAAAACAATCGCAGAGTAAATCGTAATTGCAATATTGGGGAAAAATATGACAACTAGATTATTTTCTCAAATCGTTCAGCCCTAGTGTCACCTGCAGTGGACAGATATTTATTTTATATTTTGGACCATTTAGGCTAACCTTGTCCTAACTATCAGGTGGTAAACACTAGGGCTGGGACGATTCACTTTTCTCCTGATTCAATTTATTGCGATTTTTTAGGTGCCGATTTGATTTAAATTGCGATTCTACGATACTGCCGATTTTTGCAATCTTTAGTTAGCTTTTTTAAAACCAGCAAAAGATAAACAATGATGATGCCTACAGACTATATAAGGAAAAATACACATCACATGTGAGTCTGTTTTTAGGATTTATTAGGCAATATATTTTAACCAGCTGTTTATACTCTCTTTTCAAAAGCCTGGATTGCATATAAAAGTGGCTTATTATCCCTTTAGGCACCAGAGTTTTCAAGAAAATATTCAATTTTGCTGTCCAGATTTAAAAAGGCTATAGTTTCAAAGTGGTTAGTTTTCCCACCCATTATCATCACTGTAATTTACGGGCCGAGCATGAACGCCTCTGCTGCCTTCACTGTGCTCTTTACCCCCGGCTTCTCTCTCGTCTGACCAGAGCTCCGCAGTCTCTCATTCCCGCTAACACCGTCACTTTTCGCGGTGTTTTGAGCTTCTCTTCATCCCAGACCAGTCCCCTCCTCAGCAGTCGCCGGCTGTGGAGAGGCAAAGCTTCTGCCTCGGTATGTGCTGCTTGTGGACTGTAATGGTGCGCGGACCCGCTCCTGCTGCGCGCACACGCGCCGCCAGTTTCATCCTCACTGTACAACTGACCGTCATCCTCAGAGAGTAAATATTCCTCAGATTCAGAGTCAGCCAGTACTTGAGAAAGTACTCTCAGCATTGTGAGTACTCTCTATCACTCTGTGTCTCTCTCTCTGCTCCGCTCCACAGCCTCTGCAGCCACACTCGCGTCCCTCGGTCCGGTGTGTGCGTTTAAAAATAAAGATACGCCAAAACTTTGAATAGAAACCTGTCACCTGTCCACTATCTGCTGGTGAAAAGTAGTAACACTATTCAGCACTATTTGAACAGCTATGGCCTGTTTTATTCAGCAATGTCGCTTGCCGCAATTTTGCGACTTTAGCGCCTATAGGTTTTTTTATTTTTGGGGGCGGGGGGATCGATTCTAGAACTTAAAAATCGATTTAAAAATCGGCAGACAAAAAATCACGATACTTAAGTGAATCGATTTTTTCTCCCACTCCTAGTAAACACCAAAACTACATCCTCAAGTTTCATAAAAATATGACCTTTGTGTCTTTTTGTTCATTTTGAGATATTACATCATAAATCCAAAATGTCCAACAAAGAGGGATATGCACCACACCCTTCAGGATTAAGCGTTAAAACCTTCTGTTCTCAAAGAATTAGTAAGGAAAAAGCATAAACTCTTATTTAATGAGATGTAAGGACACTTTTATGCAGATTTTTTTTTTATCTGTGAGCAAAATTAATCTCCAGTGGACATTATGCAGTAAAAAGTATATTCTGTGTATTATGCCTGTATTCAGATTTTACCTAATTTTGTATTTGTATTAATTTTATTATTGAAAGTCAAATGTGAATAGTTTAATTAAACTGCAATATTAAATATGATTTATATTTTGCATTTTATTTTGTACAATTTTAGTTATTGTTTTAACAAATATGGGGTTGTTGATCTATATTAAGTTCCATTGAATCATTATTAATTATCAACTCCCTCAAAATATAACATATTAAAAAAACTGCACATTATTTTTAGCAAAAACAAGAAAACATATTTTAAAAATCATTCCCATGTGATTTAATAAATTCATTCATGAAAGGGTTAATGTAGCACAGTTGTCATTTGGATTTTGGTTGGTTGATATTAATGAACTTGTACAAAAAATACGATGTGTTAAAGAGGCTTTCTTGCATAAATATGGTTTCTAGATGTTTTTTTTGTTTTGCAACTATAAGATGTTATAATTATCTCTAATATTGTTGTATTATATTATATATGTTTATTTTTTTGTGTTTTTGTAACTGAAGCACTTTGAAATCTTATTCTAATATAAAGTGCATTAGAAATAAATTGTATTTTTATTCGTATTAATTGTCCTAATGTTTTTGAGTTATTCAAAGATAGGATAACACTTGAATAGTTGTCAAGCTCCACAAAAGTTTAAAAGAATTCAATTAAAAAAACTTCAATTCAGAGACAATTTCCCCAAAGTGCTGTTACATTTTCTCTTTTTAATATGATAAAAAACATACTTTATGTTACAATTGTCCCTGGTCTCCCCTATGAAAACTTGTGTCCTAATTTCTGACCCATTTTAAAACTCTTTTTGAGTTTGAGCTGCTCTTTAGACGGTTTGTGATATTTTATGTTCCTTTCTGTTGCCTTGAATGAAGTTAAAGTTAATCAGGTCTCTCACGCTGCCGTTCCCGTCATTTTTCATCGCTGCGAAACGCTCGCTGCTGAGTTGTGCGTGATTTTGTGCACAGGTGACTCACGAAGTTAATGAGTAAAAATGTAACACAGGATCATAATGCCTGCTGAAGGAGACTCGTTTTTCTGCCGTCGACATGCTGATTTTTTCCTTTTAGCTTTAAATGCTGTGACTTTTCTTGATGCTGCAGAGCCGAGCTCACCAACCTTTTTACCTGAAGACCTCCTGTGATAAAGACAGAGGAAGCTGCAGTAGATCCACCAAAGTCTCTGAGACTTGGTTCATTAGATTGATATTTTCCAAATTTAAGCTGCTTGAATTCTCATGCTTTCTGTTTTAGTCCTGTTCTTGTTAAAAGATTTCAATTTACAGGAAGTTCAAACTGCAACAGTTTTAGTCTTTCTTCCTCATGATGAAGACTGAGAAGGTTAAAGATGAGTTTCTAAGTAATTACAAAAAACTCTCACTTTTAGATATATGCCTGATGGAAATACACACTTTAAGATGAGTTCTATAGCATCAAAATGGGTTATCTATAAATGCTATTCCTTAGCCTTCCGGTTGGGTCGGACAGGGCTGGACTGGCCTGGATACTCAACTTCAGGAACAAGACAATTAAAACTAGAGCAAATTTATATTATTCAGACACGTCTTAGAGCACCGGGCTGTAAGTAGCCATATATAGCCGGCTACAAAACTACCATACTAAGTTTTCCAAAAATTGCTTGTTGTCGCACATCAAAAACTACCGCTACGTAACTAGAAAGAGATACATTACCTCGTGGCTTTGCATCCTGTAAGTTGTTGAAAAAAGAAGTTGTAAAGCAATGCAGAGTTCTGAGGAAGGTCCGAGCTGCATTCATTAGCATCACAACAAACACACGCTTTGGCTTGGGTCACGTCTTTATGACAGTTGCCGCGCGTGCACATGGGAAGCAGAGTCTTTATAGAAATAGATTCTCCTCATAACACCTTTTAAGTTAGAGTTAGGCCTGATGTGCATCTTCTGTTGAAGATCAGAGGATCATGATCTACATCAGCCCTGTTCAATCACCATAACATGAGGCCCAAAAGCAACCCTCGAGTGGCCCGAAATCAACGTGATTGGGAGTTAGCAAAACAAGAGAAACTACAAACACTGACAAGGTCGTACATAAATTCCAACATTGTTCCAGACATTGAATGCAACACGTTCTGAAAGGTTGCTGATCATCAAGTTACTTTTAGTGCACTTTCAAATGTGACCAAAAGATGGTTTTTAATCTGCACTTTTTTATGTTCATGCCCACGTTAATGTGTGCTTCTATATACCTGTCAAAATGTGTTGAAGTTATCTGTTTGGAGAGTTACATTTAAAGAAACAGTATTTCAGTACAAGTTTAGTTTAAGTACTGCTCTTAATAGAGTTTTACCCTTTTGGATGTGGCAATAAATTAATAAACATCCAAGGTGTTTATGATCTATTTGTGTTTCTTTTACGTGGTTAAATTTGCTCACTGTCTGCCAAAAATATCCGGCTCAGCTCATGTCCTAAGTCTGAAAATCTGGCCCGACTTAACTTCTAATTGAATAGCCCTGATCTGCAGGTTTGTGAGCTCTACTGCAGAGATTTCATCTCCAGGTGTTTGTCCAATCTGTAAAGCAGTTCTCCACCTCTGCATCTTCACCCTCATAAAGCATCATATTTATTTCTGCTTCATCCCAAAGACTTTGGCGAAGATACCATTTACAAACTCATCTTTGTAGTTTTGCTTTAGCATCATGGACACTGCAGTCTTAAGCATCTCTACCTTCTTGAAAACGAGATGCTGCATCTCAAGGGGCTATCCTAAATAAATTCAAATTAAATTAAATTACCTTCACTCTGCCGAGGCAGAGGGCGTCTGCAGATGATCAGTAAGCAGGGTCACTTTAAGAAAGAGGAAGGGATGAGCACGAATCTTCTCAGTCTTTTTGTGATTTTAATATAACAGCCAATAAGGAAGGGCTCATTTATGTAAATTAAAGTTCTCCCAGCTCCTAGAATCAGATTATTAGACTTCAGTTTATGGCTGGGCGATATGGCCGCGAAATAAAATCCCTGATTTTTTCCACAACACTCGATTTACGATTTTAATCGATTTTTCCCTCCCTAAAAGAAACAAAACTCCCAGTGACATAAAAATGAAACAAATCAAGTTTTGCCTTTATGTTGTCTAAATGTTTCCCTCTTAAAGTCAAAGTCTGGGTCATAAAAGGTTGATTATGTAGTATAAACGTAGGCAGGTTTGTCTACATAAACACTAAAAGGCTGAGGTATTTTTACAGTATTAGCATTAAACTCTCTGATCAATATTTAATCTACTTCAATAACAAATACAAGCCTATAAAAGTGCTTGTGTAAACCCTACAAGGCCGACCATCATGAAAATTGCAATTTTTTTCAAGAATTGCAACTACTTACAATTGGACGAAGGCAAGAAAAAAATCTTGATTTTTAATTTTTTAAATCTTCTGCGGAAAATTATTCGAATTAATCAATTTAATCAATTTTTTGCCCAGCTCTACATCAGTTTTAGGACATTTTGATATAAAAATGTTGTTTGTTAGCTGCAAGCTTCACCTTAAGTTGATCCCTTGGACCTTGAATACAAAACTTTATTTATTCATTTATTTATTTTACCTTTATTTAACCAGGAAGTCCCATTGAGATTCAAAGTCTCTTTTACAAGACAGACTTGACCAAGGTAGCAGCCAAAGTGTTACAGACAAAAAAAGCAAAACATTCACAGCACACAACTCAAATGTTAAAACACTTTATGTTAACTGCTGGGTGGACCATGGACACTGAGTTATTTCAGTAATTTTTTCATTAGTTTTGACTTCATTTGGAGGTTCTTGTGCATTTTTAAGACTAAATTACCCAAGACATGTCGGCTGAATCTCTAAAGTAAAAGCACTGCTTTAAAACATGGACTCTAAAAGGCTGCTTGGTTGCACTAACTGGAGTAAAAGTTATTAGTATCTTTCCTCCCCTGTGTGAAAGTATGAGCATTAATCAGAGGACAGGCTGTTTACTGTGGTTGCACTGACTCACAGTCATCTGATTAACTTCAGCGTTGTGCTGGATACCCAGCTGACAGATCCGCGAGCGTCTCACAAACAGACGCAAATAACCAGCGTGGACAAAATGCCAGCAGCAGGTCCGCCCTGCTCAGACTGGCTGAGGGTTTAAGAAGAAGAAGAGGAAGAGGACATACTGTATCAGCCCCAAACAGGACATTCAGATTCTTTACACTCTGTTGTAGACAAACAGGCGGAAATACACAAACAGGTCCTGTGATCATGACTAATGGAGAGGTGTCAGAGTGATGGTTCACTGCTCCTGAAGCGCTTCAAACAGTTTTGGGGGGTTAGTGCTTTGCTCAAAGGCACTTCAGCAGTACCTAAAAGTCCGCTGGCACCTCTCCAGCTACCAAACCAACAAAGCAGGGATGTAATGATATGAATATTTTGTATCACTGCTATTGTGACCAAAATTATCACGGTTATCATTATTATCGCGGAATTGTTCTCAAAATGTTCAAAAAGCACTTTAACACAGAATTGAAATCATTCAACCCCTTTAATATTATGACAGCTCGGAGAGCGCAGACCTCCGCCAGCGCTACCTTCCTCAGCCATATTGTGATTTTCACCATAAATATTAGTCCTACCTTTATTTCATCGAAATATTTAGATTCCTTGATCATGAAAACATACCATTAACAATTGGATTCATAATGATATGAATTTTAGTTCAGTAGTTATTCACAGAAATCACATTTTTCGCCATGGCGGCCAGACACTGATCCGGATCAACACCAAAATCAAATCAGTTCTTCCTTTTCCCATGCTGAACATTCCCTGAAAATTTCATCAAAATCCATCAATAGCTTTTTGAGTTATTTTGTTCACAGAGGGACGGACAGACAGACAAACAAACTCTCCCGAAAACATAACCTCCTTGGTGGAGGTAATCATAACACTTCTTTTGTCTTTTGTTGTCAATAAATGTGTCAAGAAATGCCCTTTGAGTATTTTTTACCCTTCTTTCATGAGAAATAAAAGTAAACAAGTCTGGCAAGCATGTCATTATAATGTTGTAAATGCTTAAACTGTGGGTAATTACAAGAAAAGAAAAAACAAATATGTACATTAATTAGGATTCTCTTTATAAACAATTGTAAATTAACGTGTTTAAAGTTTTGAGAAAGACAAAAAAAAAATTAACCTATTTTGCAAACACTCACACATTTAAGTTTGCCCTCAGCGTTAGTGTCCATGTTACAGCTCGTTATATTAGACCATGTCCAGGCCTTTTTATTTATTTATTTTTTTTTCTGTTTTACTAAAGATAGTCCCTGAAGCAGTTGGATTTGATTAAATCCATAAAACACGAACTTTGATGGAAAAAGACAATCTACTACGACGAAATACAACAAATATACCTCAAAAGAACAGCAAGAACACACTCCAGAATGATATTAGTGCTGTTAATTACAAGATTTATACATTTTTTAGACAGAAAACACTGAAAACCACCTGTTATTCACTCAAGTATGGCTCACTGAATCTTCTCTCTCTCTCTTCTGCTCGGTCAGCTCATTCACTCGAGGAGTTACAGCAGTTTTAACCACGCACGTCTTTTTCTTTCGCCGCAGCTTCGTGTTTAAACAGGGTGACTGTCCTTTATCAGTTTCCCCTTGGCAACCTTGTAAAATCCAAAATTCAACCAGACTTCAGAGTCCGTTTTGAGAAAAAAGGCCCAACTGTAGTGTCTCTAACTTTTGCTTTCCGAGGCCAAACAATGCAAACTGCGCATGCGTGCCTCGCGTGAGGCTGCTTAATCGAGGACAGATACATAGTTCAGGCTTTTCCAGGCAAAGAGCAGCATTACCGTGCATTACAGAGGCAGTGTGGTGATCAAATACGGTATAACGGTAATTTTAATAGGACACAGTATTAATTACAGTGGGAAATTTTTACATTTTTACCATTTTACCGATAACCGTTACATCCCTACAACAAAGAAAGTATGTTTGAGAATATGACAGATATGACAGTTTTAATCAGTCTTTTAAGGGACCAGCTGTGATTCTGACTTAAATATTTTTTATTTTCAGTGGTCCAGAATAGACTGGACGATGAGCTCTCTGCTTCTCTGTGTTGAAATGGTAACCATCTCCTTAGTTTGCCCTCACCATACTCCTCCTGCCACAGTGGGTTCCTGGCTTTGCTCTTTTCTGAGCACACACACACTGACCAAAATATCGGCTTTGGGCTGAAAAGTCGTTCACCACAGAAGTGACCAGCCCAAAAAAGACGGAAGCATGACAAATGAGCTTTAGATGTTTGACCAAAGGAGTATTTTTACCAAACTTTCTTCCTTTTTTCCCTCTTTTCTTCAATTTGGCTCTTTTTTGGTCAAAGTTCCCGTTTCTCTTTTTAATTTAAGTGGCTGTAAATCATCTAAATAATATTTTCATGCCTTACCGCTGTCAGAAACAGTCATTTTGGGATGCCCTGTATTTTTACCTCTGACAAGGAGGTTATTATTTTGCAAGCATCTGTCTGATTGTTTGTTTGTTTGTCCTGTCTATCCAGCCATCCATCTGTGAGACGGATAACTTTGTATTTATTATCTTATGATGACGGATCTTGATGACGTTTTCAGGAGTGTTGGTCATGACTCAAGGAAGATGTGATTAGAGGATAATTAAAGTCAAGAAGGATATGCTCTTGCAGGCATTTGTTTGTTTGTTTGTCAGCAGAATAACTCAGAAAAGTTATGTTTTGAATTTGATAAATTTTTTTAGATCTGATTATATACATTGAATCAGGCAGATCCAGCTGCACTGCGAGGTTGAAACATTCTTTGCCATTGCAGGATAGGGATTCAGTAGTTACTGAGCTCGATTTGGAAAACCTATGCCAACTTGGAAATATCATTTTTTGTGTTAGCTATTAAGCTAATGAGATATCGATGCTCTCTCTGAGTGCTTCCCATTTACATTATGAGATAGAGCAGTTCTCACGTTGTAGTTAATAATTGAAAGAGTGCTCGGTAATTTTATTAAGTGTTCTGGAAATGTTGTTCACACAACATCAGCTATGATGTAAATCCAGTTGTGTTTACTGGATTTGTCTTTGCTGCAGGACAAGTCAGTGTTCAATATTCTCGATAATCACTCAGCGAAGAATGTCAGAAATGCCTCAACTGCTCAGAAAGAACTTCCAGTTTAAGGTCAGTTTGAGTTTGTAACCCACAGTCATCTCTGTGGTCTGACTCATGTCCTGGTAATACCTTCTGGACAGGCCTCTGAGCCTAAATCTGATCCATCCTTCTTAAAGTGACTCAAGATCTCCAAAAACATGAACATGATTTTATTCATTTCTCCAGTTCTGCTTCAGTTTACCGCTAACATACAGTAAGGCAGACATGTGACTATAATGTTCTTACCTAACGTGAGTAAACACTGATGTTTCTAAGGAGGAATGAAACACATGGGCAGTACAAGCAGTGCCAAACCAGAGTGTGTACATACATCAGCTGTTTGGTACACATCTGACCCCCACAGATGGCACTTTCATACCTAAAGTTCAGTGGTTTCTTTCATGCTGCATAAATTCATGCCGATAAACAATATTATTGTCAATGTTATTTTGGAACATCATTTTTTTCATTAATGTAATTGTATGTCATAATAAAGTGAGTACACCATATCAAAAGCAACAAACTTTAATTTCTTAAGAGTATTTAACAGTAATTGGAAGGTTAAGAGCTTTTAAATAAAAAAATAAACAACACAATAAATTTAACAAACAAAAAAAGAGGAAAAAAAACATGAAATTTAAATGGACTGTCTTTTGGAAAAAAACTGCATGTAAAAAAATTATTACAATAATCAAAAACAACAAAAATCAGACCCTGTCTCTATAAAGAAGAAAAAAACTCCAATGAAAACACACACAGCAATAAAAACAATAAATAAAAGGGAGTTTATACAGTTCAGGAATTGTTTGTGTCATGTACCTTCTCCAAGTCAATTGAACAACTGTCTGTAAAACGTTTGTGGCATTTCTGGCTTTTCAACCGTATTGCAGGGTTGCATTTCTTTTGCAAAGTAGCGAACGACGCTGTCTGTGAGCACACCATTTTACTCTGTTTTTTTATATTTCCTTTGCCGACCAAACGCCTCAGTTAGCGCTGACTGTCAGGACTAAGGCTCTGCTGCACCTCCTCTTCTTCGTTACCACTACTTTCAAACAAATTCGACAAATATTTGACGTACATGGGCTCACATCTTGTTTATTCTGTATAAAACCAAAGCATTCCCACACTGGGGCTATGGCATTCAGATTAGGAACCGTAGCTGTCGTGCCATCATCCATATTAGTGTTTGTTTCCTCGTTACTCCTCATGACGCTCACTTGCAGCTCTCCCGCCTCCCCCCCCCAAAGATTGAATGACTGACAGATGCTCACTCTGCTCAATCCGCTGTAAAACCAACACACCCAGGTGTTGAGACAGTTGCACAGAGTGAACCGTCTTCTCATCCAGCCTTTTTGGTAGAAAGAGAGGAGGAAAACAAACATGCATGCATGTGTCAATTTATCGAGGCCGGAAAACTTATCGAGGACGTTTTTATTTATCGTGCGGTTAATTGATTTACTGATTATCGCGACAGGCCTAGTCAGAACCAAAGGCTTTCAAATGATGCACAATAATGTCACCTGACTCTTGTTGGTTGTAGCTTCAGTCTTTGTCCCTGCCGTTCGGCTAGTTTTCCAGTTTGACCCAGAAATACAACTGGCTTGGAGCAGTGACGTTAATCTTCAAGAAGTTAGGAAGTGTTCTTGCCATGAAATAAAGATCCAAACAAAGATGGACACTGTTAGTTCTGTTTCTGTGGTGGTATTTGGCCAAATTCAAGCCATATTTCTCAGCTTTTTTGTTCCCATGCCCTGTTTAGTCCTTGTTTGGTCCTGATGGCTTCGTGTGAACAGACCTGTGGTCCACATTAAAGGATAAGTTTGGTTTCTACAGCTTTCACGTTGTTTATAGAATGAAGTAGAACAATATACTCACCCAGAAGGCTTTCCTGATCCAAACAGTGCTTCAGGAGATATTTAGATACAAAACAGAGCAGCGGACGTCTGTATAATGGTAGCACACGGGGCATGTATAGCGCCGCTCCTAAAACTGCATTAATCGTCCAAAAACTCATTAGTTTCACCAATATTTCATCATGGTCCGCTCACGCTACTCCTCCATTACAGTCTGTGTTGCCCCAGACATGTTTTTGTGACTGTGCTGACCTATTCTATTCTATAAACAATGTGAAAGCTGTAGAAACCGAACTTATCCTTTAAGGGGAGCTGAGACCCACATTTTCAGGCTGATCAGAGCTCAGTTTTTTGGTCCACATCTGGGTTCCTGAGCTTTCACACCAACCTGAGTCAAACACGCTTTAGAAAAAGATTGGCAGAGTTCACCAAATGAGTCAGGAGTGAAAGCATATAGGATGTGCTAATGTGTTCAGTAAAACAACAGAGACGCTCCTGAAGTTCACAGGTGGGCAGAGGAGCGCTGTGTGAGTAACGGGGCTCTTCAGGACTCGTGGAGGAGGGTTATCCCTCCAACAAAGTCCTCGAAAAGTTGCCCACCATCATACATCTGGATTGTGTCTGTTTATAGAAGTAACACTCATGCCTCTCTTCAAAATATTTATAAAATCATTACATCTGAGTTCGGGGGAGGGAGAATGATGTAACGGCGTGTGGGAGGAGGTTTCAGGGCATTTCTTTCTGCAGCTGCAGGAGAGTCTAGTCCTCTGACGAATCTCCCTCTTCAGCCCTTCAGCTGCTCTCACCTGCAGCAGAGATGCTGAAACCACCTGAGCTGATTGGCTGATCCAGTTACCGAGGAGAGGTGGAGTGATCGCAGCTATAGTTTCCTTAATAGATTGTAAACTTTGTTACTCGTGATAAATTAAGAAGTTGTGTGATTGTTGTTTAAATACTCTTTTCGCTTAAAAGACATTACTCTTTGAAATAAAGCTTTTCACAAGCAGAGCCCCGAGGTGTGTAGACTAAATTCAGTAAAGTTCAACAATAATTTGAATTAAATTAACTAACGACTCATAAGACTGCAGATCAGTCAGAAAGGGGGTAACAGTTCTGTTCAGTTTAGTGTTCATTTTAAGAGATTGTTTTAAAATCTGTAAATGGACTTGCACCATGATATATTGCTGATTTTTAAAGGTCTGCACTCCTGTTACATTTATAACAGGGAGGAGAAGGAAAGAAAATAAAAGATGTAAAATGATGGGATGACTGTGGGGATGAGGGGTTTTGGAGAGTGACTTTGTGCTTTGTCAGGGGCTGGAAATATATAAGGTCTGCTTCTTCTAGCCCCTTTTCAAACCACATATTGTGTTGTTGTAGTTTTTGTCTGTTGACTTTATGGTTGTATGGTGTCCTGTGATTGTTTTCATGTTGTGTTTTTTTTTTCTAAAGGGAATAATTTGTTTGGTTTGAAATAAATTTTTATCTAATCTATCTAATCTAATCTTGTCTAGATGTTTGAGCTCTGCAGAGCGGCTTCTTCATGTTATCCCAAAGGCCAGACTATGAATTGGGTAGCTGAGCCTTTTCTGTTGTGGCCCCTAAATTATGGAGCGACTGACCTCCTGAAATCAGGCCTTCGTTTGACCTTCTTTTAAGTCTTGCCATAAACTCACTTTTACTCATTAGCTTTAATTCAGCATGAGAGCTGTTTTTGTGTTTTCAGTTTTTCATGTGTTTCTATGCTACCATTTTTTTTCTATAAACGCACTATGTTTCATCGTAGCGCGCCATTTTGCTCTGTTTTATTCATATTTACTTTGTCAAACGAACGCCTCAGTAAGCGCTGACTGTCAGGACGAAGGCTCTGCTGCACCTCGCCTTCTTCGTTGCCACGACTTTCAAAATATTACAACAACGTCTTGTCTGTGTTCACGGGCTTGCACCTTGTTTATTCTGTATAAAACCAAAACATTCCCACACTGGGGCTGTGGCATTCGGATTAGGAACAATCACTTTTTTGCAATAATCCATATTAGTGTTTGCATGCCTCCCCCCACAAAGATTGAATGACTGACAGATGGCTCACTCCGCTCAATCTGCTGTATAACCAACACACCCAGGTGTTGAGACAGTCGCACAGAGTGAACCATCTTCTCATCCAGCCTGTTTGGTAGAGAGAGAGGAGGAAAACAAACATGCATGCACTTGTCAATTTATTGAGGCCGGAAAACTTGAGGATGTTTTTATTTATCGTGCGGTTGATTAATTTATTGATTATCGTGACAGGCCTAGAAATCTTATTAAATTAAATCTTATTGTATATATATGTTACGCTATTTGAAATCAAAAATATTCTCTGCCATGGGACCTGGAGGTGCTAAATGCTTGACTCATTTCTGCACTGTTTTATTGTTACAAATTAGAGTTTTTGTATTCTGTTCCATAAAGTGTTTTAAAAGCTTTCTGTAAATTAATGCTTCCATGACTTCCTCTCATCCTCTTCTGTCTCCTGATCTCCCTCCCTCGCTGTCTTTCTTTGAATTAAATTGTCCTCGCCTGAACGCGTGAGCTTTACTGTTAGCGATATGGTGTTTGATTTGATTTTCCAGTTGAGAGGCTGGCAGCTTCTGTGAGGGCGACCGAGAGCGGATGTGCGAGAGAATGACTTGAAAAGGTGTTCGAACGAATGCAGATACGCGCCTCGCGTGTGCTTTGGTGAGCGTGTTAATCCCTGCTCCACTGACACTCTTCCCTCCTTCCCCACAGAGAGAAGTGCCTTCTTTCGTCCGCCCCGTTGGCTGTTTGGCTCGACAGAAGCCGCCTCTGTGCCTGTTCATGTCTGCCAGAGTTTCCAGCCACACCGGGACCTGCAGGACTGCCAACGCTACCCGCTGAGCCGGTCGCCAGGACGCTGACACCTCCCTGATTCGCTCTGCCATCCATGCCACTCAGCCGTCCTTAATGACAGAAGACTTTTATCGCCCTTTTTAAGTAAAAGCACCTCTCTGTGAAGCTCCCCTCTCCCTCCTTTTCCTTCTTCTTCAGCTCCTTTTCATCATGGGCCAACTCGATCGATAATGCGTTTCGCCATTCGTCTCATTTGACAGTTCAGCCGAGGAGCGAGGCGATTCGAAGAGACCCGGTGTGAGCGTTCTCGAGTGAAAAACGAGTGAAAGAGAGATTACCGAGCCAAACCTCTGCGGCCGTCCCCAGCCGAGGCCCTGGGTGACAGGAGGCTGAAGGATTTCTGTAACAGCCACAGACTTTTAGGATGGGCTGCAGGTGGTAGGCCACGCTCAGGCCTCTTTGGCTGCACCTCAGAATCACAGCCCCGGGAAAAAGAACCTCTAGAAGCCGCCTTTCTCCCATGTCCTTTCTCTACTCTCCCTCCTCATTTGTCCCAGTGTCTTTAGAAAAACACAGACGCACACATAATCGCATTTCCTGGATATCTATTCTCCCCCCGCCCAATCGACCCCTCCTGCCTGGTCCGAAATGGCGGTGAATGTGACACCGATACGGGACACAAAGTGGCTGACGCTGGAGGTTTGTCGGGAATTCCAGAGAGGGACGTGTTCCCGGCCGGACAGCGAGTGCAAGTTCGCTCACCCTGCCAAGAGCTGTCAGGTGGAAAACGGCCGAGTCATTGCCTGTTTTGACTCGCTCAAGGTGAGTGTGACAAACACCTGTGATAGCCATTCATCACCGCTCCGCCTGCTTGTTTTTCTCGCTCGCAGTGCTCACCAGGATGTTTTTAGACACGTTTAACGAGAGAGGGATGTTGGACTTTTGTCAGCGTGATGATATTTTTAAACCTGTTTAAGCAGATCTCAAATACATATCCAAATATTTCATGCCTCGCACCAAATACTGTTTATCTGATTTTATTTTAAACAGACACAAAACAAGACAAACAGCAAGTCATTCCGCAAATGTGAAAGGTTTCCTCTTACCTCCATTTCTTCAGTATGAAATCATCCAAAAAAAAAATTGGAAACTTTAAAAAAGTTAATCTAATTAATTACCGGATTTATAATTAATGAATGTAATTAATCGCATTTTAACCTCATATCTGCTTAAAGTCCCCAAATAAAGAATTTGAATTCTAGGATATTATAAAATTGTAGTGCAGGACTAATCAAATGAATACACTAAGAAGTGAAGATTTGTAAATCCACATTTTTATTGGTGACTAAATAAAACCAAAGTCAGGGCAACTTGTCCAGAAAATTCTAAGCTCAATCAGGCAACTCAAATTACACTTTAAGTGTGTTTCATAAATCAAATTCAAAATAAGAAAAAGGTCGAGGACATCCAGCAAACCAATTAGGCCTGATGCATTATTAAAGAATGTAGTACAAATATAGATAAATAAATTCAAAAATAAAATCAGACTAAGTCTTAAATATGCCATTCCTGTTGTCACCTGGGCTTTGTTTGGTTTGACTAGAGACGCATGTGTGAAGTGACACGTGCCACTGCCATGTACGGGTCCTCCAGCTGGACAATATCAAAATGTTTGTGTGCTATGATTAATCTGTGATTAATTTTTATAACACATTAATTTGCGGTGTAATTAATTAATCTAATTAATGCACTAAAGTGACAGCCCTAATCTGAAATAAAACATTTTCATACTAGCATATAAGTATATAATTGAATGAAAAGGAACAGAAAGAAGAACAATTTTATATTATCTGCCCCTTTTAGAAACTTAAAAAATATTTCAAAAACAACAAAACAACAACCACACAATGATCAACATAATTTGTAACAGCAATAATAATAAAATAAAACAGCCATCATGAACACTGCTGGCCTCAAATTCTTTTGATTCTCAATGACAACAAGCAACAACTGCCAAAATAATACTAATAATTAATGTTTGAGAGATTTCATCAATTACAAAAATGGTAATGGTACTTACTTAACAAACTGCCCTTTAATGTTCTTTTAGATGTAAATGTTGATATGGATTGTTTAATGTCTTTGGTTAGATTATTCCATAAATTAACCCCTTTAACAGAAACACAACAACCCATCTGTTTTTGTCCTAAATTTTCTTTTTTTTTTAATCTCTATTCCTCTTAAATTATAATTACTTTCTCTTTTTTCAAATCTTTTCTGAAGATTAATGAGTAATAATCTTTTATGTGCTTCAAACATAAATTGCAAGATACAATAATCTACTAAATCATAAAATTTCAACACTTTTAACTGAAGAAATAATGAGTTGGTTGGATCTCTATATTGTTTTCTGGTAATTAATCGAATAACTCTTTTTTGCAAAATAAAAATAGACTTATGTTTTGCAGGCATTTCCCCAAACTTCAACACAGTAGGTCAGATATGGGACAATCATAGAATTGTGTAAAATATACAATGCTTTATCATCCAATTTTTTTTATCTTATGTAACATCACAATTACTTTTGATATTTTTACCTTTGTATAATTTATATGTGATTTCCAACTCAAATTCTCATCCAACAAAACACCTAGAAACTTAGTTTCCTTTATCTCTTAAGCTCAGTACATCTATACTAATTGAAGCCTCAGTGTCTTTACCTCTTTTACTAAATGTCATACAATTTGTTTTTTCCAGATTAAGTGACAATTTGTTTGTATCAAAACATTATTTTTCAAACATTATTTTGGTTGGTTATTTCTTCTCTTTTAATAACACCAATTGACATGGTACTTATATCATTGGAAAGCCTGATTAGTCACCTTTACAACCAGCTTCACCTCATAAGGACCGTGCAATCATGGAGAGAGCATCACAGCTAAACGTGTGAGGAGCACCTGACAAAAATGTGCCAAGCTTCACTGAGTGCTCACTCTTTTTTTGAGCACCAGGTGTGTACCTTTCACAGTGGTACCAAGAACAGATTTCTGGAAGAAAGCCTTCAGTTCCTCAGCTGAGCAGGGTTGAGGAACCGGTCTTCTTGGGTGTTGCCTTCCTTAGATGCCTACTCGAGGTCTCTCATGAAACTTGACCCTGATTTTGGATCTGTTACCGGGGCTGATGCCAGATAACGCTGCCATTCCCTGTCCGGGAACACCAGCTTCCAGTTGCTTTGGCTTTATTGTAGAGAGACAAACATGGCATGTTAATGCTCGGAGCTCACACAAACACAGAAAAGTTGCAGGACTCGTGCTCAAAAGTGCTGACAGTCAGGTCCCAGGCAGCACTGGAAACTTTAAACAAGAGTGAAAACCATCAATGGACTATTGAAGGGAATTTAGCACATTTCGTTGGGTGCTACCCACACATTCAGCTGTGCTGCTCATTTTACGAGTGCTTGATCAAGTTACAAGTTGTTCCTCAACATTAAGGATCCTGATCAGGCTTTGCAACTATATTAAAACACAATAACAAATCACCGAAATAACATTTACAAACTGTTTTTGAAGACTATATTTGTACAAAACATAATTTAAACAGTAAAGCTGAGGTCCATTTGCCTTTTTGAGAGCTAAAAACAGCTCTGTAATGACTCGGTAGGTTCTCAGACATCCAGGTCACAACAGTGATCCAAGAGGCAACTGGACTGGTTCAGATTCTTGAAGATGTTTGGCCTCTTCTCTAAAGGCTACTTTAGTTCTAAGAGTTGGACTGGAGGAGAGCTGGATTTATGAAACCTCTGTGGATGATTAATATGCAAATTATCTCGTCAGTCACCTGAGAGTCGTTGGCAGGTTTGCTGACCTGACCTCTACACGAGGTGTGACCAACGGGCTTTTCATGGGGCGTTTGGGTCACATGTTAAGTACTTTGTTCCAGGGTGGAGGTGTTTGGACTGTTAATGAGGGAAAACTGTCTTATATGTAGGAAATGGACAGTGCCATAGTCCCCCGCCTCTGTTTAGGGGTGGTTTCCTCATCTTTATCTCAAATCATAGACTGTAAAACGAAAAGGATGAAACCGCATGACGTTGGCTTTTGATTATCAAAGAGGCCTTTAGACTGAACTTTAGATCAACCTACTCACAAGTAGAGAAGCTGCATTGAGGCAGGACCGAAGGCCAACTCAGTGTGGATGAGCAGCCTTGTCAGTCATACTCGTATGTCCAAAACCAGAAATGCTTGATAAAATAAAAACAGGCTCAATATCAAAACATCACCCCTCTCACAAGGAGTGCACATAGATATATATTTAGACTGAAGCTTGTTTTTAACCAGGCTGTGAAGATGTTTATGTAAGTGATAAAAACATATTCCTGCACATGATCACTCAGGTGTCAGGTTTCAGCACTCAGCCTCAAGTGGACACTCGGGGTACTGCAGGTTTTGGCACTTAGACATGGCCGCTGTTTTTCAACCAACAGGCTGGGTAAAATGCTGAGCTTGGTATCAAATAAAATAACAATAATAATAACAAACAAATGTATAAATAAGAACTAAATACAGAAATGACAATGAAACAAAAGAAAAAAAAAACAATGCCAAAGATTCACTAAAACTAAAGCTGTGCACTGCAGAAGACTTGGTTCACATGGATTTATGCATAAATGTACAATGGCTGTTAAGTTACAATTAAGTGGGGATAATCAGGGTTTTAAGACACAACGCCTTAACATTTTAAAGGGACTGTGGGGAGTTTCTAAGTAATTACAAAACAGTCTCACTTTCAGATATGTGCCTGATGGAAATACACACTTTAAGATGAGTTTTATAGCATCAAAATAGGTTATCTATAAATGCTATTCCTTAGCCTTCCAGTCGGGTTGCACAGGGCTGGACTGGCCTGGATACTCAACTTCAGGAATAAGACAATTAAAACTAGAGCAAATTTATATTAGAGCATGTCTTAGAGCACCGGGCTATAAGTAGAGATATATAGCCGGCTACAAAACTACAATACTAAGTTTTCAAAAATTGCTTGTTGTCACACATCAAAAACTACCGCTACGTAACTAGAAAGAAATACATTACCTCGTGGCTTTGCATCCTGTAAGTTGTTGAAAAAACAAGTTGTAAAGCAATGCAGAGTTCTGAGGAAGGTCTGAGCTGCATTCATTAGCATCACAACAAACACACGCTTTGGCTTGGGTCACATCTTTTGGTGCGTTCAAGTTGTAGTCAGAAGTAGGAATTTCCGAGTTCCGAGTAGGAAACTGCAACTGGAACGCCCCCCGAAGTCTGAATTTCCTACTGGGAACTCGGTGAAACCTCGCCACCCCCGAGTTGACAATGGAAGATGGATGCCCCCAGTGTGAACAGTTATTTAGCTCCTGTAATAATCCATTTATTTGCACTTCTGACTGGGGTGTCGCTCTAGATCAGCTGTATACATAGTATTGTTAGACTTATATTTACAAAAATGCTGCCATAGTGATAATCACATTCTTCATACAACAACACAGGGCGTGCTAACAACAGCTAACAATAGCCTGGTAGATCAGCATGTTTTTTTTCTGACTTCAACTGGAACGCCAATAAGTCGGCGATGATGATGTCACTCCCAGTTCCGAGGTTACTGGAACGCAGCATTACAGCAGTCGCTGCGCGTGCTCATGGGTAGCAGAGTCCTAATGTTGCCGGAAACAGATTCTCTCACAGTCTCTTTAACAGACATTCAAAATGTTTTTTTAGTTGATAGAAGGGAGCAGAATTGTTTTGATTCGTAAAGTGAAAATTTATCAGTTCATGCATTAATTACAGAAATGAATTTTAGTTCCCATCCTGGTCTGTGCGAATATCGTGTCTACAATATCTCACACTCGTAGTTTTTAGGGGAGTTAGAAATAATGTCGTCCTTTTCGTGTCATGGAGATTTTTTGGGGAGCAGGCTTGAGCAAGATGCACAGATGCACAGCTGTTTCTTTAACCACGAGGTTGAACCTTTGCAGAGGGACAAATAAATATCCTTATAAATACTTTTTAGGGTGTTTGGATCCTGGTAAGTTGAGATGAGGCCGTAATGGCATTAACATCTGTGACTCCGGCTCAGAGTTTCCTCCTCTTGCACATGAGTTTGGAGCTGACTGTTGGCACAGACAGAAAGTTTCTGACAGATTGTCACATCAACAGGCTGAAGAGGAAATATATAGAAGTAGGGCAGCAACTTGTGCATTTCACGTTTGTATGTTAGACTTGGAGTGTATGTCTGTTTGTGTTATTTTGAGGTCATGCTGCTCAGCGGGGCGCTCTCAGAAGGCTCTGTAATTTAACGTCTATTTTTGCCCTGGCACTGGGACAACACACTCCCACCATGCAGCTCCGCTCTCTCTCTGTTCTGCTCTCTGTTTCAGAGAGGGATCAGACAGAAGGAGCCGGTCAGGACGTGAGAGAAAAGAGAAAAATGTACATTAAAGGATTCTTACAGGATTCTTTACAGATCACTGCAAGTTCAATAAGGCACCTGATGCACAACAGCATGTCTGATGAGACGGTCCACATTTCCAGCAGACCATGACCAGAGCGCTTGAGTTCCACTTAAAAGGAAAGCTTCAATAATAATTTGTCGAGGGTTTGGTTCTTGTGTTGCCTGTCATTTTGTAATGGTCCTTCTTAACCAACTATGACTCCAACAAGTTCAGTCTAACTGTAGAGGAATGTCGGCATTTCCTGGACTGGATTTGCCAAAGATCAAAATCTTGGCAGGAATCTGGTCTTGAAAAAGGCATGAGCGAACACAGATGTGGTAGGAAGGTAGCTGTGGTTGGATGATAAGCACCAAGTCAGAAAAGACTTTGAGGGATTGGGGTTTGAGTCTGGTGTGGTTAATATTAGCTGACAAAGACGCTTAATTCATGTCTTTATACGTCACGTTTGATAAAGCTGACCTACATAACTGTTGCACATATACCTGGTCAACATGATGGACAAACATCAAGTTTGACCCGACAGTAATTATTCAGTTAACCCACAAATGTGATGGAGCACATCCTGATGGGGGCTTGATTGTGTGTGCCAAACCTTCAATCATATTTCAGGCATTACTTTGATTACTGGCTCGGCTTCTTTGGTTGTGTCCACACATTAATCTGCACAGCTCAGTCTCACTCCAGTCTTATCTGGAGTTCTTCCTTCTTGGTACTTCACAGTTTTTCAGATCTGAGCCTCGTGACTGTTGTGAAATACAGACTTTACCTGAGTAACACCTGTATTTGCTCAGCAGGGAGCACCTGAGGAAGAGCCAGGCTCAAAATTTCACTAATAAATTAAAAAAATAAACATGAAATAATTTTAGGGGAGCCACAGTGTTGCGAGTCTTTTTGCTTTCTGAGTGACGCACAGGGTGTATCAACTAGGGCCTGACCGATATCAATGTTTTTGGGCTGATACCGATATTTTGCTGAAAAAAAAGATTACCGATTAATCGGCCGATTAATTTAAAAATATTTATATAAAAAATGAATTTCTAAAAAAATTGGCCCCAAAACACAACAATGAACATATTAATTACAGGCAGAAAATTTAATAGTTTAACAATACTTAGTCCTTTAGTATTGGTTTAACTTAACACCAGAGAGAAAATTTAAAGTACAATAACATGAAAAAAAAAAAAAAAAGTAGAGTTAAAATTTTTAATCGCATTAATCTCATTGTTAATCTAATTTCCAGGTTTCGGTATTTTCAGAGAGCAGAACCTTAAAATACCAGAGCAGCTGGTGATTGGACGATCAGTCCGCTCGTCACTCTTCACAGACCAATCACATCAACCCACAGTATGACGTTGCAGCTTGACCCTGTTTGTTAGCCGTTACCTTAAACTTCGAGAACTTCAGTCCTTAGACTGTTCTCTTATCTTACACTAAATTATACTACACATATATGTAATCTGCCACTGAAATGTGACATGAATCTCGTCAAAGACAAAACCCACCATGTTCTCCAGGTACACTTCTGAGTAGAGCAAATTTCATATCATAGGGTAACCATAACTACGGCATTGTTCGTGCGGCATTTCCGAAAATCACAATATCCCATAAGACAACTTGAAATGACATTCTTTTCTCCTCTTTTAAAGAGAAATAGAGTCAATTTCTGATAAAATTGCAGATATTTCTACATCCAAAGAGATCACTTTTACACGCTGCTGTTGTTTTCAAACATGCAGTCACTTCCTGTTGTCGTAACATCTGTAGCTCCGCCTCTGTCCCCTAATTGGCCCGTTAAAGCTGGAGAGTTTTTATGCATTGGGCTTCTTGTGCTACAGTTTTTGGGGGATGGAGAACAATCTTTTGATCTGCCATTGTAATCTAATGAATTTCAATGAAAATACCTCAAGTTGAGGCTTTTTTTTTAGCAATTTTTAAATTGAGATTAAAAAATAGATTAATTAGATTAATTAACTACAGGTCATAATTAGTTAATCTTTCCGTTATTTTAATCTCTTGACAGCACTAAGCAGTGTGTTATTGGTGTTTCCATGTGTAGGGACACCTCTTGAAATGCTGACATCTTTTCAGAGAATGTTTTTAAACTGTTTTATCAGTGTGGACCTTTTCATGGCTAAGCACCTGAACAGCTGATGTGTTTGCTGACTTTTCTGTAGATTTATAGATGAAGTCATTTACATTGCCCCACTGAGTCCTGGCAGGATCATCGCAAGTCGGCTTGGCGGTTTGATGTCTCCCATGACTGTGTGGTAGATATTGAGTTTTGACCTTTTGTCTGTCCACCAGGAGGAGCAGTGATTATGGGGCCTCATGCCATCACTGGTTTTAACAACCACAACTTTTGATCAACTGTAAATTTTACTGATCTTTTATGTTTTTTACCTTGCCATGTTTTGACTGCCAACTGAATGCTATGAGCTGTCCAGGTGTTGTCAGGTGTGGATCTGACAGATCTATCAGGCTGACCACGCCCCCGTCAGCTGGTGGTTTGGAGTTGGATGTTATGATGAACAGCCCATCAGGACTCCTACTATGTTCTTTGTCTGATTAAAAAGTGAGGTGAATGAGTAACCCTCAACTCTTCCATTCTGTACCCATGCGCCTGGATATGTGTGACACCGAGATTTTTTGTTTCCACACTTTTAATTGAAGAAGCACTGAAGTGATAATAACATCTGAAATAGACCTTTATTTGTGAACAGATCATTAATAAGTCTCATCTTATGTGTCAAGGCAGGCAGCAACACAGTGACGCGCCTTTTCTCAGCACGTTTACGATGACTATGAACCATCTGATTCCACATTTCAGTGCCAAATAAGTGATGATAGCACGATTAGTGTTGAACAGAAATGAGACAGTATCTGTGCACTCACAGATAGAGTTTCAGAAGCACACTTCACGCTCGTGGACGCCCTCACAGTGAAGGTAAACGTCCACGTACAGCGAGTGTTTGGAGGGTCAGCGGGGGCTCCATGTGTCACGGCTGTGGGCCAAACATGCACGCTGACCCTCTGTAGTGCACGTCATAAATCATCTGTAAGGACTTATACATGTGCACATTATGCAGAGAGGGCACGTTACATACAAAACATGTGCACACACTCGTCACAGCCTCACAGCATAACAATTGAGCAGGCTGATAATCTGGTTGAGGGATGTTCAGCATTATGAGGGCCACATTATTGTTGTTCAAGGTTTCAGAGGGCCAATCATTAAAATTAAAGGATGCTATTGATAAGACAAAAAAACAGTAAATACATGAATATAAATGAAAACAAATTAATATTAGTCTTCATCAGAGTTTGTTTGTTTTCTGGATCTAAATCAAACAGCAGAGGTACAATTAAAGCCAATTAAAGGTACTTTTTCAGCGACATTAACTCGTTTTATTTTTTGTTTTTGATTAGTTAATTAATTTTACAGTAAAGCTCACTGAGAATTAATTTACTTTAATTTCATTTCTTCTTGAAATGCATGTGCTTGTAATTTCAGTTCTCTGTTTTTTTGTGACTTTTTCCGGTAAAAAGTAAAGTAACGCAGTACTACTGAAAATGTGGTAACGAAACATAGTTGGTAACTAATGGCCCTTTTTCACTAGCACGTCTTGGCCCTACTCTACTCGGCCCTACTCGATTTGCAGCGTGTTTCCACTAGCCTGGTACCTCCTAAAACAAGCTAGTTTTAGTACCTACTCCGCTCTGGTTCCAAGCGAGCTGAGTCCATACTAAAAGATGACATCACCGACTGCCGGCTACTGATTGGTCAGACAATGTCGTCATCGATGAGTCATGAGCGCGACGACCTAGCATGCCAGCGGTAGCTACCATTAGCTTACCCTCATACGTCTTTTCTTTGCAGCTGGATTGCTCTCGTCCTCGGCTTCATTCTGTTGTATAGCTTCCAAAACTCTCCTGTGCTTCTCAAGGGGTATTTCTTCTTACCACCTGCAGCCTTCTTCTGCTTTCCTTTTTTACTCGGTTTGTGACAAAAAGACACAGATTGTTGTGTCACGCTCAAAATGACCTCACCGCAGTGCTGCTCAGCTGTTTACAGCGACACTGCACCCTGTTGGGCAGGCGACTGGGGCTAATGGAAAAGCAGCACAAGGCGAGTAGAGTGGAGTGGGGCTAATGGAAAAGGGCACTAAGTAAAGTAACAAGTTACTTTTTTAAGAAGTAACGAGTAACGAGCAAACAGTACTTTTCAAAAGGTGAGGAGTGACTTGTGTGACCTTTGGTCTATGGCAGTCCTCCTCCATTCAGCTGTAGTTCAGTATCAGTTCTTCAAACTGTGTATTTTGGCAAAAACGTGCACCGTGATTCCGGATCATAGAGTTCTGTCAGCCGTGTACTTCACTTCCTTCTAATTTTATCTGATTGGCACTCGAGGTGTTATTCACTGAAACAGAAGACCAGAGCTGGAAGTGAGTCAGGAAGGTCGAGGCGGGAGTGTGCGTGTTTTCAGAGTGAGGGAGGGAAAGTGGGCGTCGGTGTTGTTACAGTGCCGGGGCTGCTTGGTCGGAGCTGTGACGGCCTGGTGGGTTCAGTTGGTGCAGGTGAGACGGGGATGGATGGAGGGGGCTGCTTGGTGCAAACAGACTGAGAGACGGAGCTGAAGAGGGCTCAGCGGGGAACGTGCGAGGAAGCGCAACGCTGCGTTCAGTGCCAGGGCATTCCACAGTCTGCCTCCATGACAGAATGATAGATCAGCTCTATCTGTGGATGGATTTATAACACATAGTGAGGCATGGAGAGGGGAAAGGGGCTGTGGAGAGGTGAGGGGTGGCACGCTTTGGAAAGTTTGATGTTCCACCCATGCTTTGCTCTGTGGGTAATGCAGAGTGGCATCAGGAGGGAAGAAGGAATTGGGAAAATATAAGAGGCTGTATTGATTTGACGTGCTTTCTAATGTGAGACAAACATCAAATCTCTGCTTCCAGTTATTGACGTCTTCATAGGAAATAAAAATGAGGCTTCTATTAAGCTTACAACAACATTTCCTCTGTAGGACTAACTGTGAATGAAAGGTAACTGAAAAACAACATGAGAAAAACAGAAAGACAAAACAATTAGAGGAGATTTATGTCAATAAAATGTACAGTGGTATAGAGCAAGGGTGGGGAACTGGGGGCCTTTGGGCCACAGTTATTCCCTAATTTTGGCCTTACAGTAATTCAGACTCTCTAAACAACATATATACACACTAAAAAAAAAGCAGAAAAGAGCCTTAAAGGTGCTATGAGGAGAATCTATTTCCGGTGACATAAAGACTCTGCTACCCATGAGCACGTACGCAACTGTCGTAAAGACGTGACCCAAGCAAAAGTGTGTGTTTGTTGTTATGCAGCTCGGACCTTCCTCAGAACTCTGCATTGCTTTACAACTTCTTTTTTTAACAACTTACAGGATGCAAAGCGACAAGGTAATGTATCTCTTTCTAGTTACGTAGTGGTAGTTTTTTGATGTGTGACAACAAGCAAGTTTTGGAAAACTTAGTACCGTAGTTTTGTAGCCGGCTATATATGGCTACTTACAGCCCAGTGCTCTAAGACGTGTCTGAATAATATAAATTTGCTCTAGTTTTAATTGTCTTGTTCCTGAAGTTGAGTATCCAGGCCAGTCCAGCCCTGTCCGACCCGACCGCGAAGCTAAGGAATAGCATTTATAGATAACCTACTGATTTGATTCATCTTGTCTTCTTAGAACAAAAGTGTTTTTACTGTTCCTTTATTAAGACAATAAAGGTACGATTACCTTAACATGTTTCGATGTTACTCTGCCGTCTTCTTCAGAAACTGTCATCCTGACAGCTGTGACGTGTCTTTATCAGCTGTTTCCGGGAGCAGCCAGCGGGACAGGTTGATCACGTGATCTGTCCCGCCGGCTACGTCCCCCACAAATACAAGAGGTGGATAAAGGAGTCAGAAAACGGGGCACGGACACCATCAACAGGGATGAAGGAGCTTTCCTGCTCTTGCACACCTGGAATTCACTTCTCCAGGGACCGCCAGGCAACGGGGGACGCAGCCGGCGGGACAGATCACGTGATCAACCTGTCCCTCCGGCTGCCCGAGGAAACAGCTGATAAAGACACGTCACAGCTGTCAGGATGACAGTTTCTGAAGAAGACTGCAGAGTAACCTTGAAACATGTCAAGGTAACCATACCTTTATTGTCTTAATAAAAGAACAGTAAAACACTTTTAAAGTTAAACTATTTTGATGTTATAAAACTCATCTTAAAGTGTGTATTTCCATCAGGCATATATCTAAAAGGGAGACTTTTTTGTAAGTACTTAGAAACCCCTCATTGCATCTTTAATAATGTGAAAATAGCAATATTTCTAAGACTACATTCACACTGCAGTCATAAGTGACCTGAATCTGATTTTTTAGGCTCAAATGTGACCTGTATCCGATTTGTTTCTGACAGTGTGAACAGCACAAGTCGCTTTGAATCTGACATTTTAATCAGATTCAGGCCTCTTTCAAATGTGGTACTGAATCAGATACAAATCTAAATTTTCTTGAATGTGGCCAGGGTCTGGACAGTCAGGTCGCATTTAAAGCGACTTTGACGTCATACTAGAAAAGCAGTTTGCCTCTGGACAAATGTTTTCAAAGTCACTTCATGGACAAACATAATCAGAGGATCATATATAGACATGATTATTAAAAGTTTATATAGTTTTTCCGAAAATAAAGAGTTTTAGTTGCTTTTATACTGTACGGCCAAAAGTTTGGACACACCTTCTCATTCAATGTGTTTTCTTTTCATCACTAATTCCATCGTAGATTCTCACTGAAGTAATGATGGCTACTCGTTTCTCTTAACTTAGCTGATTGGTTCTAACAGTTGTCTAATAGGGCTGTGGGCTGTGCATCAGCCTGACTTCTGAACAACACAAATGATGGTCCAACCCCATTAATAAGGCAAGAAATTCCATTAATTAACCCTGGAAAGGCACACCTGAGAAGTGAAAACCATTTCAGGTGACTACCTGTTGAAGCTCATAAAGAGAATGAAGAGTGTGCAAAGCAGTAATCAGAGCAAAGGGTGGATACTTTGAAGAAACCAGAATATAAGACATGTTTTCATTTATTTAACACTTTTTTGTTAAGTACATAATTCCGCATGTGTTCATTCATAGTTTTGATACCTTCAGAGAGAATCTACAATGAGAATAGTGATGAAAATAAAGAAAACACATTGAATGAGAAGGTGTGTCCAAACTTTTGGCCTGTACTGTATGTACAAGCATTAAACAATGCATAAAGGGAGGAGTGACATGGGAAAGTGAGAGAGCACTGGGGCGATCGGCTGGTGTGTCTATTACACGCACAGTAAACGATAAACATGAATGAGCCTGTCTTTACACTTTCTGTGTTATATCTGATAACACAGAATATCTGTTAACACTGCACCAATGTTTATAATGGATTTATCAGGCTGAAATAACAGTTTATAGGACTGAGGATTCACTGCTTTCCATCTCATCTGTGCACGTTTGTGTGCTACTGTATGTTTCTACGAGACAGCATCAGTCAGTGAGCAGTCTGCTCCTGTCTGATCTGCTCTCAGACAAACTAAGAAACATCAGAGCAGATGATTAAACTAAGTTTTCGCCTCTTTGTTAACCTGTTCAGCACTATGGCTCTGAGATATTTGGCGCTCCAGCAGCAGGAAAGAGCGTCCGCCTTTAGGTTCATAAGAAATAGAATATAGCCATAATTACTTTAATAAGGTGAGCTGCTGTAACATCAGGTTCTGCATTATGGAAACAAACTTTTCCAACATTGAGAAGCTCTGTTTTGGTCTGTGTTTGTTGCCCCTCATCACACCGTGCTGTGCTTGATGTCATTAATGTTCAACTGTGCATGTGCGACACTTCTGGTGTGAGCTTTTCACATCACAGTCTGCAGTCAAGACACATTTAAAGGTGTAATCTGACCAGCTAAACAAAAAAATAGGATTGAGCAGTAGATCAGAATTGAGCATTAAGGGCTGCAGTGTAGACCAAAGAAAATAAAGCTATGACCAGCTGTTATATTTCTATCAAACTCTCTTTTAGGTAGTACTGCAGACATTAGTGAAAATAAGAAAAGAAAATCAAGTAAACAAACCTTGATCAGTTGTAATGGCTGTTTGACTTGCACACGGTGGAGACCCTAGGATCACATTTTGACTTCTTTGCTATCATTTCTGTTGACTGTAATGATAAAAGTGGGACGTCCTTGATTTACAAGGCATGCAGAGGAAAGTGGAAGGATTTAATTAGGGAATTTTTTAGTAAAAAGATTAACAATATCATCTCTCTGGGGAAGATGCTGTCGACTCTCATCTAGAATTTAAGTTTCCATCTCTCCGGTAACCTAACATACCCTTTATACCACACTATCTTCCAGGCTTTTCCATCTTCTGTCTGTTTTTTAAGGAAATTCGATGTCTTTGTTCTGTATGTTTTAGTCTCAAACTGATTTTCTTGTCCGTTGAGAGGCTCGTCATTTTTTCTGTCTGAAGATGTCCTTTTCAATTACCAACTTCATTCAGTGTTATCTGAAAAGCAGGTGTTTATCAGCCTGTGGAAAGTTCCATTTGATGTATCAGGGATGACGTGATCGGAGCAAACAGGAAATGAGTCAGAGGCAGACTCGGTACAATTGGCTGAGGCCGACCCTCTCGGTGCAGCACAGCAGCGTCGACACAGAGCAGGTATCAGAGGAAAATGTCAAAGCAGACGGTGTTGTTTTCATTCTTACAGCTGTCTTTTCATTGTGACAGCACTATTATACCATCTGCTTGATCAGCCTCTTCAAGGACAATAGCCTTCATTGTTTCTTTAAATGCTAATTTTCTGTTTGCACTTCAGGCCTGTGTTCAGACGAAAACAAACCTCAGCCAAGACGACACAAGACTCTTTCAAAACTGTCTGGTTCTGAGGAGACAAACAGCCATTATTAGACTTCTTGAACTGTCCTTGATTCAGGAATAATGAAAGAAAACCTGGACTCTGCTCATCCCGCTCGCTTTTGGCCCCGAGTTACAGGAATGCAGCAGCTTGTTGCTATTACCGGCCGGACACAAAGCCAGTTTCATTGTCAGCGAATAAAAAAAGCAAATCTGGGTATTTAGGCTGATGGAATACAATAAACTCTCCTTGTTGGGCACTGATGAGAAACAGCTGAGGGTGAAACAGTCACATGCTTTGACTACAGTATGATGGTCGAGATCAGGGGTGGGCAACTGGCGGCCTGAGGGCCAAATGAAGCTCATCATCTCAGGAGAATAAGAATATACGGCGAGCCATATTTGAACATCATGTAATTGCAAATTAAAAAACAGCATGTGAAATCTGCCAGGTGTGATTAGGGATGTAACGGTTACCGGTAAAATGGTAAACCGTGGTAAAATTTCCCACAGTAATCATTAACGTGTCCCATGCACAGTTTGCATTGTTTGGCCTTTTAGAGCAAAAGTTAGAGACACAGCGGAGATTTCCCTCTCAAAACGGACTCAGAAATCTGGTTGAATTTTGGATTTTACAAGGATATCGAGGGGAAACTGATAGAAGACGGTCACCTTGTCTAAACATGAAGCTGCGGTGAAAGAAAAAGATGATTAAAACAACCGTTACTCCTCCAGTAAATGAGCTGACCGAGCTGTAGAGGTAGAGAGAGAGAGAGAAGATTCTATGAGCCATACCGGAGAGAATTATAGGTGGTTTATCAGTATTTTCTGTCTAAGTAATGTATAAATCTTGAAATTAACATCATTAGTATCATTCTGGAGTGAGTTCTTTGCCGTGTATTCGCTGTAATTTTGAAATTGATCATCTTTTTCCGTCAAAGTTTGTGTTTTATGGATTTAATCGACCGTAATTTGGAAATATCAAGGATATCTGCCATGGAAAGGGGAGAACAGAGGAGAGTCATGAAGGGAGCTAACTGCCTCAGGGACTATCGTTAGTAAAACCAAAAAAAAAAAAAAAATCAAAAAAATCCTGGACATGGTCTAATATAACGAGCTGTAACATGGACACTAAAGTCTGTGAGTGTTTGTAAAACAGGTTATTTGTTGTTCATTTTCAGTTGTTTATAAAGAGACTTCTGTTTAAAGTTCAAATCTGTTTTTTCTTTCTTGTGATCACACACTGTTTAAGCATTTATAACATGATAATGACAAATTGTTAACTTTTATTTCCCATGAAAGAAGGGTAAAAAATGTACTGAAAGGACATTTCTTGACACACATATTGACAAAAAAAGACAAAAAAGACCTGTTATGATTATAATATTAAAGGGGTTAAATGATTTCAATTGTGTGTAAAAGTACTTTATGAACATTTTGAGCACACTGCAACAATATCATGATAATAATGATAACTTCATTTTAAGGACAGAAGCTGCTTTACCGAGACCGCAGTGTGAGCTGGAGCATAGTCTTCATAAGAATAAATCAATTTCTTCACAGCTGGGTTCTCTGTCTTCAGACTTTTACTCTTATTTTCTTCTGTTTGCTAAAAAAACAAACTGAAAAACAGTTTTCTTTCTAAACTCTCACTGCTGCTGCTTTGTTCTTATTCTACCTTAGTATTCATCCATCCTGAGCAACAAAGTCATTCTGTGAGTATTTGATCATCCAGTGCAATACAACACATTTATTATTATATTTTATATTGTATATTCTTGATATTTATCCCTTTTTTTCTATTTTATAGTGTACTGTAAAAAGAGTTAGATTTATCTTGTATATTTTTGTATAATAATCTGATTGCACTGACGAAAGAGAAGCTCTCCAGTCTCATTGTACATTACGTATAATGACAGTAAAGGGCTTTCTGTTCTATTCTACTTTATTCTGATTGAAAGCATCCCATGATTTGGCTCCAAGGAAGTGAGAACAAAATCCATGTGGCCGTGGTCATAATGGAAAATCCCATGGCTGGTCTAGATACTAGGCTATAGTAATTAGATTGCGTGGGGTTTATTTTCTGGGATTGTTTTCTCATTAGATCTCGATCTCCTTGTTTACACGAATCGTATTTCTCCCTCATAAAATCTTTTCTGTTTCTTTCACATCTTTAAAAAAGTGCACAGTAACAGTGTACTCGACATTACTCATTTGTTAATCAATTCATTTGAACATCAGGGATATATTAGACAAAGAAATGAAACCAAACCTCCTCCTCTCTACAAACATTCATTATAAATGAGCCCTAAATAGAAGCCGACATTGTTTACATGAGTCTAACATACCCACTCAGGATTTACTTATTTACTCCTTTCAAAGGAAACAACATTTCATAAAAATCTTCAAAGTGAACTTGGATATAAATTAGTAGTGATCAGGATCTTCAGGGAAATGTCCTTCAACAAGTCAGACATTAAAATCTGAATTTATGGATGAAATTTGTCTCCCCCCGCCCACTCAGTCTGAACTGTTAGAGCTGAAATGTTTTAAAGAGAAGCAGATTGCGTGGACGTGGTTTTGATTATTTCTTTTAATTCTTCACATGAATGAGCAGGAATGACAGTTTTCTGAATGATGACAGTTTTCAGGCCTGGGATCCCGAAGACAAAAACTGAAGACAATGATTTGCCAAAAGTTTGAGTCCAAAAAAGTTTCAAAGTTGTTTTTTTGATAATTTGATAAAAAAGTCTGTTTTCAGCCGTTAAAACACCTGACAGTTATAAACACTTTTTCCTTTTGCCTTTGACTCTCATTAGTTGAGGACAGACGATTGGTTGATTGAGCCGTTGTCCTTCGGGCCAAGCAGCCGTTAGGATGGCAGCTTGGTGAGACTGATCTGCCTGATTACCCACATTAGATCAGGATGATCCATCTGCACTGCAAGGTTCGCTTATCTGTCCACCATTACTGTCTGCCTGCTGTCAGATCTGTCACCCAAACTTCCTCCTGTTACTCCAGCCCCATCCTTCACTACCCTGCTCTTTAGAATTTAGGACTCTAAAAACCTCACCCGGAGGTCTGATCACTACACAGCAAACAAATGTTTCTGATTCATAGATGAATTGTTCAAACTGAGGGAGAAAACACCTCTGAAAGTCGACATTTGTTTATTGTGCAACACAAAGCCTCATTTTCAAACGTTGTCTCTCTCATTATGGGACATTTTTTCACTAAATGTGTAATATTTTTATTGAACGGAGTCCTCAGTTACAGAACAGTGAACAGCGAAGGTCTATCAGGGCTCCAGAGTGTGACCATTTTGGTTGCAAATGTGCCCAAAATGTTAGTATGTCCAGCTGTTAGTATGCAAATGAGCCCATACTGTGGTGTCGGGTTTCAACAAAGAGCGGTAACTCTGAATAAGCAGCGAAGCTCTGTCAAATTTGTCTTGGTGACTGTCAGATAATTAACTAGAAAAGCGCTCGGAGAGCACAGACCTCCGCCAGCACCACAGTCCTCACCCATATTGTGATTTTCACCATAAATATTAATCCTACCTTTATTTCATGTAAATATTTAGATTCCTTGATCATGAAAACATACCATTAGCAACTGGATTCATAATGATATCTATTTTAGTTCAGTAGTTATTCACCAAAATCACATTTTTCGTAATGGCGGCCAGACGGTGATCCGGATCAACAGCATAATCTAATCAGTTCTTCCTTTTCCCATGCTGAACATTTCCGAAAAATTTCATCAAAATCCATCCTTAACTTTTTGAGTTACTTTTGTTCACAGACAGACGGATGGACAAACAAACTCTCCTGAAAACATAACCTCCTTGGCGGAGGTAATAATTAACAACAGTAACATATAACGCAAAGTAACGTTTAAAAAAAATCTTTATTTTTTCAGTCCTTTCTCCTGTTAGAGGGGGGAGTTTCTTAGTCACACAGGCACAGAGATGAGTGTCCACCTCCACTGAGCACATATGACCTGACTGACAGACCCTACATAAAGCTGGGCTGTGAATTTAAATTTTAAAAAAGCCAAAACAAGACAAAATATAAAGAAAAAGTCATTAAATGTTCTTCCCTAAATGTCATTTTTTATAAATTAGTTTGAATTTTTTATTATTATTTATGCCTACCTTAGTTTCAGTTTTGTCAATATTGACTAAAGTGTTTGAAGTCTTAATCTAGGTTCACATTTATTGGAGAATAAGACCAACCAGTTAAATGTTCTGTTGTTAAAATCTGGATATTTATTTCATTTTTGCAGTTCAGTATAGCACCTTAAAAATTAACTCTTTTTATTTTGAAATGTTTTATTTAACTTGAGATGTTTTAGTTTGAAATATAAATATCAGTTCAGTAAAGCACTTGAAGCACTTTTATTTTGAAATGTTTTTTTTTACATTTTCTTTTTATTTGAAAGGCACGTACATTTCATACACTTTCATTGCACCAAACATCTCTTGCATCCAACTAGACCTTTCAAGATCCATTGTGAGGTATCACATCAAAGTTCGTTATTCTTTCCACACAGGTCTTGGATGTTTAATTGTAAAAAGTCTCAATGTCTCTATCCTTGTTGCCTCTCATAGAAAATGTTTTATTTTGTTTAAAGGAGACATATCATGCTTGTTTCTCCTTTTCACTATGCCAGACTAGGATGCCTGTAAAGCATTTCTGCCCTCAGTACAAGTCATTTAGTTCCTTCATTGCCCCACAATAGCATTCTCAAAATCCTCATTTTAGGCCGTTATGAAGCTCTTGTTGAAACACTCGGTCTCAAGGATGACCTAAAGTTACCTCGAAACGTCACAGCCCTTTGTGCTCTGATTGGTCAGTTCTATCGGGGGTGGAGCCAGCTTGTCCTTCTTCTTCTTCTACTGTATTTTCCAGCAGGCTCAAAGCAGCGACCGCGTATTGAGTCCCCCTACAGGCCAGAGCTGGTAATGTGGGTGAGTGAGCGAGGGAGTTTTATACCCCTGCTGCTGGATGTGTTCCTCATTGGCCGGTTTGGTGGCTAGCAGGACATCACAGAGGAGGAAGTGTTTTATCAGATTACTCCAATAAAAAGAAAGGTACCTCGTGATGTCACGACGATTTAAATCTCGTGGTCATCTCGCAATGACCTATTTTCAGAGGCATCAAATCTCGTTCTAGGATATCAGAAAAAATACAATATCTCATTTTTTGAAAATTAAGGGGGTGTAAGGTCTTGTTTTCAAATGTATTCTATTATATGTAAGTATTAAATCATGCATCAGCATGATATGTCTCCTTTAATGTTTTAGTTTGAATTTGTAAATTTCATTCAGTGAAGCACTTTAAACACTTTGTTTTTCTTTAAATATATAATTTTCAAGGAAAGACAAATATTTCTTTACAGTTGTTCTTGTTTTAAAAGCATTTACATTATTTAAAAGTTATAGCAAGTGATAAAATAGTGACCTTCTGGCGTTAAAGGTGACACTGAAAAATTTGGGTGCACCTAATTTTTGTGCTGGTGCACCTAAAAAAATTGTTAGGTGCATCGTTGCAATCAGTGCAAAAAGTTAGTTTGGAGCCATGGATGTATTATAAGAACTGGATAGCGTGGCTCCGCCTTCTACCATGTCACGGATTTGAAGCCAAAATATCCCCCGTCAGGGCGCCGCCATTGGGCAGCCAGTAGAGAATCTGGACCGTATTTCGACGTAGTTGTCGTAAACTGTCGCAAAACTCCCCAGCATATACCGTACACAATCATTGTGAAACTGCCGTAAACCGCGGTTATTTTTTAAACTCTAATAACTGCCGAATAAGACATTTTTCAGAAAAAAGAGGACTTGGAAAAAACGCAGCCCAATAATACTTTCATATCACCACAGCATTCGGGTGGGAGAAGTATTTGTACGGGGTGTATTAATTTTTTGAAGTTTCACTTCGGCCCGTTCAGATGAATGGGGGAGACGGAGATTTGACCTATACTGCAGCCAGTCACCAGGGGGAGCAGTTTTCATGGCGGCTTCAATTTGACCCCAGCGACATGACGTCCATGTTTTTTACAGTCTATGTTTGGAGCCCTGACAGTGGGGGTGACTTGGTCACTACATCTTGACTTATTGGCTATTGTCTTGTTTACTTGAGTAGCCCCTGATAAACAGATTTTACCTACTGGGCTTTTACACCTTAAAGGACACTGATTGGTTGGAGCCTCTGCAGAGTGATTTTAAGATAAATATGGTGACCAATGAAAAGAAATATAACAGAAATCCAACCAACTCCATTGCTGTATTTATATTTGTAATATCTCAAATCTCCATCTGTAAAATATCAAACATGTACTTAACAACTGCAGATATATCGCTTACAATATACTATGTAGTTTTCTATTTTTTATTTCTACATTATTTATTATTTTTGACTTCATTTTTAATTAAGAAGTTTCTTTCTTATATTTCACCTGTGTCCTGCAGCTGCTGTAAATTTAATGGTGATAATTTCCCCGTGTGGAACTAATAAAGGCATATCTAATCTAATCTAATCTAACCAAACTCAGCACTGAGGCTTTACTATGAGTTAGTTCTTGTTGAGAAACGTTCATTGTTTTGTTTAGACAAGATCAACTGATGCAAATAAAGTTTATCACATTCTCAGGAATCTGTCTCCTGTAATAGTCCCCCTTTGTTCGTCGGAGTGACAAATGCATTGTTAACTGTTTTCCACCTGTTTGTGTAAACCCAGTGATTCAGCTTTCAGTTTCTAAGATGGTGTTTGAGTTCATCTGACTGGCTCATTGTTGGAGAAAGTGTGAAGTTGTCAGAACAGAAAACAGTTCAACAAAGACTGAAGCAACAAATACTGAAACAAGTCCAACAAACATCTTCAGCCCTGAAATCATTTGTTTAGATTTTTTTCCTGGTGCATGACTGAAGAAAAGCTGTTACTGATGGCTGTTGGATTTGTGGTCAGTCCACCTGTGGAGACTTTAGGCTCTGAAAACAGATATGTTGAATATGAAGAGAACATCTGATTGAAGCTTTCTGTCACTTATTTTGAATTCCACCGAGACATTTAGCTTGTTCTTGCAGTTTGTTGGAACAATTTAAGCGAGCCAAACCACATCTCAAACTGTAAACCTGGCATGTACATGATTTTTATATCGTCTGTACTTTATACCAACTTGTTGTTTTTATGCGTGCATTTAAGTCGCCACACTCCTCTGAGTTTTATTATGCATGCTTTAATCCTGGAGGTGAGGACTGTGCTTGTAATGCTGCACGTCCTTGAGAATTGTTGAACTCATTACTGCAATAACACAGGGCACTCTGTTTTATTACGGTAATGATGGTGTGTACTGTGTCCCTATGATCACCTCTGAGAGCCTGTTGGGGTGTGTGATGGCTTTAATGTGACGATTAATTAAAGAAATACCGTCTTTTAATGCGTACAGGAGTTTTTACCAGGTAATTAAGAAGAAAAAGCTTACATGTGCAAACCTCAGCATGGGGCAGGTGCATCTACGCTGAGATTTAAAGGATAAGTTCGGTTGCTGCAGCTTTTACATTGTTTATAGAATGGAGAACAAAAATATACTCACCCAGAAGGCTTTCCTGATCCAAACGGTGCTTCAGGAGATATTTAGATCCAAAATCGAGCAGCAGACATCGATATAATGGTAGCCTGTAGGGCATGGGTCGCCGCTCCTAAAAACTGCATTAATCGTCCAAAAACTCATGTTTTTCACCAATATTCCATCATGATCTGTTCCGGATGGTCCGCCATTGCAGTCTGTGTCACTCCACACAGCGCTGTGTGGCTGGACTGACCTCTGAACTGACGAGTTTGTTTACGTGCCCTTTGCGCATGCGCAGTGCGGGTCATTGTTCTAGGGGAAGACCGACGGCCTACACAACAACTTTCTTCTTCCAGTTTTGTGCAAAATGGACGAATATCTATCGGATGAAGATGTTGTGGAGGAGAACTTTGAATATGATGGGTGTCCTTACAGCTTCGGGCCAGAGTTTACCGAACAGGAGCTCATTGAAAAGAGGAAATGGAGGCAGCGCTCCAGAGAGTACTGCGCATGCACAAAGGGCACGTAAACAAACTAGTCAGTTCAGAGGTCAGTCCAGCCACACAGCGCTGTGTGGAGAGACACAGACTGCAATGGCGGACCATCCAGAACAGATCATGATGGAATATTGGTGAAATTAATGAGTTTTTGGACGATTAATGCAGTTTTTAGGAGCGGCGATCTATGCCCTACGGGCTACCATTATACGGATGTCTGCTGCTCGATTTTGGATCTAAATATCTCCTGAAGCACTGTTTGGATCAGGAAAGCCTTCTGGGTGAGTATATTGTTGTTTTTCATTCTATAAACAATGTAAAAGCTGCAGCAACCGAACTTATCCTTTAAAGGAAAATGCACTCTTTCCAGTGCTGGATGAACATGAGAAATAAAACATGCAGGACTCTCCATCATGCACTCGCCTTCTCTCAGATCACAAAATCCAAGCTTCTCATGCAGATTTGATCACAACAAGTGGTTATCTGAGTTACTGCTGCTTTTCTGTCTTCTCAAATCACTCTGGCCTCTCCCATCTGACCCTGATAGCATCATGAAGCTGCTGGTTTTCAGTTCAGTTAAGAGCTTTATAGCCCCTCCAGGGTAAACTTGGTCTGCAGGGACAGCACATCCAACAACAACTACAACAGGTAAATAAACATTAACACAAAACAATGTTGCTGTGTTAGGGATGTAACGGTTACCGGTAAAATGGTAAACTGCGGTAAAATTTCCCACGGTAATCATTACCGTGTCCTATTAAAATTACAGAGTTACTGTGTTTGATCACCACACTGTGTCAATAACTCACGGTGATACTACTCTTTGCCCCAAAAAGCCGGAACTATGTGTGTCTGCTCCTCGGTGAAGCAGCCGTGTCTCCCAAGCAGAGGCGTGCATGCACAGTTTGCAGTGTTTGGCCTCTGAAAGTTTAGCAGTTGGAGCCTCGCTCAGACTCCTAACAGGTTTTCCAGCTTGAAACGGCTAAAGTCTGGTCGACGTTTGGATTTTTACAAGGATGTCGAGGGGAAACTGTCGTCACCCTGTCTAAAACACCAAGCTGCAGTGAAAAGCAAAAATGTGCGTGATTAAAACTGCTGTAACTCCTCGAGTAAACGAGCAGAAAGAGAGAGAGAGAGGATTCAGAGAGCCATACCTGAGTGAATTATAGGAGGTTTATCAGGATTTTCTGTGTAAATAATGTATAAGGTTGTAAATAACAGCATTAGTATCAATCTGGAGTGAGTTCTTGCCGTTCTTTCGGCACTTATTTGCCGTATTTTGTTGTAATAGATCGTCTTTTTCCGTCATAGTTTGTGTTTTATGGATTAAATCAATCGTAATTTGAAAATATTAAAGAAGGAGATGTGGAGGAGATCTGCCATGGAAAGAGGAGACCAGAGGAGAGTTATAAAGGGGGCTAACTGCTTCAGGGACTGTCATTAGTAAAACAAAAAATAAATAAATAAAAAGTCCTGGACATGGTCTAATATAACGAGCTGTAACATGGACACTAATGCTGCAGGCAAACTAAAATGTGTGAGTGAATTTAAAATAGGTTAAATTTATTTTTGGCTGTCTAAAAACTTTGAACATGTTAATTTACAATTGTTTATGAAGAGAAGCCTGTTAAAAGTACATATCCTTTTTTTTTTTTTCAAAATAATGACAAATACTTGCTAGACTTGTTTGCTTTTATTTCCTAAGGAAAAAATTTAAACAAATTTACTTATAGAACATTTCCTTACACAGTTATTGAAGACAAAAAAGACAAAAGAACTGTTAAAATTATAATATTAAAGTGGATAAATGATTTCAAGACTGTTAAAGTACTTTTTGAACGTTTTGAGCACACTGCAACAATACCGTGATAATAATGATAACCGTGATAATTTCGGTAACAATATCCGTGATATAAAATTTTCATACCGTAACATCCCTACGCTGTGTACAGCACAACTAAACTTGACATGAACAACCCCAATGATGTAAAAATAGAGCTGTCAAAAGAGTTTAAAAGAATATAAAAGAATATAAAAGAAGTGAGGAAGTGGGTGAAACCTGTTGTCAATTAAAATAAGGATTTAAATAGGTTGTGCCTCCTGGGCAGCGTAATTTCAGAATTATTCAAGTGGCGCAAAGGACAGCTTTTACCTATTTGTACATAGGTACCTGATGTCTCCATCTGGATGGGAGAAAAATGAATTTGTTCAACATTTGGGGATCAAATGCTGGTCTGTCAAAGATCTCTGAGAGGAAAAGCTGCTGCATGCCAAATATGTTAGTAGCATCTCGCACAATCTTGAACAGGTGATTTTTGTTTTTAACGGACAGGCTTCCATAAAATTAAAGTAAGCAAAAAGTGAAAAATTAATCAATAAAATATATATGAAATAAAACCATAAAATAGTGCTAAATAATTTTCAAAAATATCAAATTGTGATTTTTCTAGCAGATGTTGTGATTTCAATTTGATTCGCAATTTTCTTCTATGTTAACAGTATAGAAAACAGTAAGGAAGTCAGTGATAGCACAGAACACATTATTCATCATAAAACTGATGATAATAATCTGTTTTCTTTTTTAATCATGGTGTTTATATACTTTTTCCAAACATTGAACAGTTTAAGAAAAAGTATAAAACCATGATTTGGAAAAGGTACAGGGATGAGATTGTATAAAGGTCACTGCAGGTGGATTTAACTTCTGTTGTTCTTTTGTTTATTTATTTATTATGATTTGTGCTATATTATTAGTATTTTGTGTATTTGGTTATGTGTGATTATTTTGTCAGTACTGTCTTTTTCACTTGGAAGTGGGTAAATTACTGACTAGCTGTGTAAGGTGAAGGGGGGGGACTAGACAAGTTTCGACTTCCTCCTACTCCCTTTTGAACGTGCAAATGACACATTTTGTTGTTTTGCACTTTGGTTGCTGTTTTTACTTTTTTATGTTAAAACATATTTTTGTTATGTTCAAATAAATAAATAAAGGAATACTCAAACTTCTTCTTCTAAACAGAGGCTTTGGAGTAGAAGTTCACTTTATTTATAAAGCAGATTCTAAAACACAACCAAGTTTACCAAAGTGCCACACAGTGACTGACAAGGATCGGCACAAAAGGACCCAAAAGCAAGACCCAAACAAAAATGCTCTTTATTGAAAAAAAATCAGCTCTCAAAGTAATGAACAAAAAATCACAGCAACACTGGAGCAACTAGAAAAAGGCAACCAAAAACTAGATTAACAAAAGGCAACCAAAATCTTCTGAAGCAGCACAAAAAGGCTGAACCTTTTTCCGGGAAATAAGACACAAGCAAACACATGGAACATGAGACAACAAAATAAAGAGCATCTTTGTTTGAGTTTTGCTTTTGGGTTCTTCTGTGCCGATCCTTGTCAGTACAATCTGGCACAAGACAAAAGGAGACATTTGTACAACAGGTAATGGGGCACAGGTGGAAACAATGAGGGGCGGGGCTCACAATCACAATGGCAACAAGAGGGAGGGATGTGAAGTTGACTAAAAAGAGAGGTGAGTTGAGACTACAAAATGAAAGCTTACATGACAATATAAAAGACAAGACAGAAGTATAAGGTGCAGACTTAACATGACGGACGAGACATGACAGTGACTACAAAGCAAGAACAGAATAAAAAAAAAGGCAAAAATAAAAACTAAGAATCAAAACCAAACTTTGGAGTACCAGTAGGCCTGTCACGATAATAAATAAATCAATCAATCGCACGATAAATTAAAACATCCTCGATAAGTTTGCCAGCCTCGATAAACTGGCCCGTGCATTTTTGTTTTCCTCCTCTCTTTCTACCAAAGAGGCTGAATGAGAAGATGGCTCACTCTGTCCATCTTTCTCAACACCAAGGTGCATCGGTTCTATAGCGGATTTATAGTGGAGTGAGCATCTGTCACTCATGCAATCTTTGGGGGGGAGGTGGGGCCGCTCGCACATACATAGGAGAGAGCTGAAGTGAGCGTCGGAAGGAGTAACATGGAAAGAAACACTAATATGAATGATGGCATGAAAGCTATGGTTCCTAAGCTGAATGCCACAGCCCCAGTGTGGGAATATTTTGGTTTTAAACAGAATAAACAAGGTGTGAGCCCATGAACACCAACGAGCCGATATGTCGTATTTGCTGAAAGTAGTGGCGACGAAGAAGGGGAGGTGTAGCGGAGCCTTCGCCCTGACAGTCAGCGCTTACTGAGGCGTTTGGTCGGCAAAGTAAATACAAATAAAACAGAGAAAATGGTGCACGCTCACAGACAGTGTCGTTCGCTACATTGCAAAACAACTGCAACCATTCAATACAGTTGATAAGCCAGCATTTTGGGAAACGTGACAAACATTTGACAGACAGAACGAATTGACTCTTGTTTTTATTGTGTGTTTATTGGAGTTTTGCTGTTTTCTTTACAGAGACAGGGTCTGTTTTTATTGTTTTTGATTGGTGTAATCATTTTATTTACATGCATTTTTTTCCTAAAAGAGAGTCAATTTCATTTTCAGGGTTTTTTTTTCTTTTTTTTAATTTATTGTATTATTTGTTTATTTTATTTAAATGCTCTTGACCTTCCAATTACAGTTAAATACTCTTAAGAAATTAAAGCTCATTGCTTTTGATATGGTGTACCTACTTCATTATGACATATATTATAATTATATAAAGGAAAAAGTTTTAAAACAACTTGATAATGATATTGTTTATCAGCAATAATTTTTTTTGACAGTTATCGTCCAGCAAAATTTGTTATTGTGACAGGCCTAAGTACCATAGAAACATATTAAAACTTAAAATATGGAAGACTGTAAAAGCAGAAATTTAAATCCAAACTTGGAAAATAGGAGCCATAAAAAAATAGAGTTCACACAAAATTGTATGACTTTTTAACAATATGTGTTTTCAAAATTCTTCAAGAATCTAAATAACTAATAGTTTTACACTTTTAAAGCTGTAAAAGGACCTTAATATGTTTAAATAAAATACTGACCTCATAAACGCGCAGTGTGCTGTTAAGAATCAATGTTTACATCAGTGTCGTATAGTTAGATAAGTGAATCCTCAACACTGTACGTGCTTTTTTTTTAGATACGTCCCAGAGCGACACACCAGCAGCAAAACATACTTTCTACTGTAGATTTTCATCTCTCGCACATGTAACGGTGACAAAAGGAGGATAGTGTGACCTATATAGATGAGTCCTTGAAAAGACAGCGGAGTAGAGAGAGGGAGCAGCAGAGTCGGCGAGGCGTTGTGATGAGTGTGTGCACGCTGAGGGATGCAGCATGTTGGATAAGAACTCTTTGAAAGGGAAACGTACTCCAACAGAGCTAATCTGCTCTGTATCTGTATTCTGCTGTCATGCTCCCCGCTCTCATCCTCTCCTCTCATTACCTCTGTTAATCTGCCTCTCCTCAACACCGTCCTACCACACCCCCTCCTCTTTTCTGCTCTTTTTTCTCTAACCCGGGCATCCCAGACTCTTTCATTTCCATTTCACACACGCTGATTCTCATCTTCCCTTGTTCACGGCTTTTCATCGTGCTGAAAGGAGACGTTTGTCGTCCTCAAACTTCGTGGCGATTAAGGAGATGGTGATTCATGTAGGACAGTGATTTCTGTTGGTCTGCAGAGGTCACCGAGGGCTGGATGTGGAGTTTTTTATTTATTTTTTTACCCCAGACTAAATCTGACAGCCACTGTTTACTAGTGAAAGAATTGGTGGCCTCAGTGGAGATTGAGGTTGTTGTGTCTGAGCAGCTGTTGCTCCATTGTTCTCCTAAACTCCTCTCTGCTCCTCAGAGGCCACTGGTTCCCTTTCTTGATTTTCCTTTTTGGACTGTTTACTACCGGCTGAGTTTTGATGTAGAAACAACGCTGACTTAGATCGATTGGGAGCGATGTTCCAATACCAGTGGGCTCAGTGTGTGTGTGAACTGGTACAAACAACCACAGTTTGTAGGTGGTCTAGGCTTCTTATCAGAGGTTCATTTCGTGTTAGGACACAATCCACCAAGCAGCCGACACAACCAGGTTGACAAGTGCCCTCCTCACACCGCTGCAGTAGTACAAGCAGCAGAAGTTGGTGATAATTGCATGATAGCTGCCAGGTAACCAGGCTGATAACTAAGATCTGCTTACTGCTACGTAGCACTCAATAACACGCACCGATTCAGGAACTGGTTTAGATAACAGAAGTTAGCCCAGCTCATTCAGGCTGGAGGACTTATCCTTTTTAAACTGCTCTACTACTTTTTACTGTCAACACTTCTGTGGTAGCCTTGCAGAGCAGACGTACCTGCCTGATTCTGAAATCATGCCTCCATTGTCCAACGGTTTCACTCTGCTAAATGCTTAACGGCCCAATCAGGGAAGGGAGGCAGGAGCAGCGGGAGCTGTGTGACGACAACAGGAAGTGACGTGACAGGAAGTGAGGTCACTGTTGTACAAATGATGACGGCTAATGCCGCTTAGCCTGTGGTCATCATGGTTACTCAGTTAAACTTGTCGAAATCTGCTCTCCTCATAAGTTTACTTGGTAGGGTTTGTCTCTGACAAGATTCATGTCACATATAAGTGTTAAATGATACTTCTGTGTTGGATGATTTATTGTGAAATGATAGTCTTAAGGTAGTTAAGCTTTCAGCTAACGACTGTTAGCAACAGTTAGCCACTAACAGTTAGCCGCTACGGCTAACGGCCATTAAAGGTGTAGTCACTGATGTGTGAGAAAACGAGTGGAGAGGTTGTTTATAAACGAATTTAGACCCGCCTCTCCCTTCATACCTCACCCCCCAAAGCTGATGGATGTGCATCGTCATGGAAACGGCCGTAGAAACTGCGTAGCTGACCAACGTAGCTAAGGTAACCCCTACTCGTTAGACAACTCGACTGCCATTATTGATAACATCACAACAACAGTACATTCTGACAGATTAGACAATAAGATGAATGCCCGACGGCTGTTACTGTTATGTGAAGCACCACAAAGCTTAAGCTAATGTTGCTAACCTATCCAGCAGAAAGACGGCGACATCCGCGTCCGTTTTCAGGTCTTTCAATTGGCGGAGTTCCCTCCACCGTCAGAAAGCAACACCAATGTTGACCCGGGTCTTCGCTCTTTCATGGTCATAGCCCTTCTTTTTCACTTTTGGCTCCTCTGACCTTTGACTTCCGCAACCGATGACTTCCCCTCCCCCCTCTGTCTGATCTGTGCATGAGTATGATCGCCCCCTGGATGTGGGGGGGTGTACCCTGTTTTGGTGAGTCGGCCCGAGCCACAGTATTTACCTGCTGAAATTCAGAGCTAAGGCTGTGTATTGAAACCAGACTTTTTTTCAACATGCTGTCAGTGGTGACATCTTGTGGATGGAGAGGAGAAATACGGTGATTTTGACAAATACTGCATTAGATTAGAAGATCGCTGACTACACCTTTAACTGTTGTTTGCCCTTGTAAGCTGTTACCTGTAGCGGCTAACAGTTAGCTTTTAGCCACTACATTTAGCTGCTACATATGCTATGTCATAGTAGCGCTGCTTGATATGGATTGGTCTGTGATGAGTGTGATGAGTCAAACGATCGTCCAATCACAAGCTGCTGTTTTTTTTTAAGGTCCTGCCCCTGAAAACATTTTCACAGGACTCCTCCCAGATGGATTAATGAAATATTTCTAATATGGAACTGTCCATCTGGCACGTCAGGTTACCTCTGCGGGTGTTCGGTTGTAATTAGTTACCATGCTATCGCATTAAAATATATCTTACGTCACTGGTTAATACCATATTTGGAAACAATGGTAATAGTTATATATTTGAGCTTTAAAAACTGGTAAACATTAGTTTTTTTATTGCATTAAAAAGCTTAAGTTAGCTTTAAATATGTGTCATGCTCATTTTGCTTATTTGAAATTTTTAATTGTCTTTGAGTTTGAATATTTAAGTGTTGGTATAATCCTTGGTTAAGCTTTAGCTTTGCAATTTTTTGTTTATATATATATATATATATATATATATATATATATATATATATATATATATATATATATGTATGTATGTGTATTTATTTATTTATTTTTTTCTTTGTTGACAGTGCCAACAATATGTAACAATGTGGCCCTCAGGCATTTAAGAAAAATTAATTTGGCCCTTTGGTGTTGATAGTTGCCCACCCCTGGCTCACAACAGCTTCAAGCCAATACTCAACACATCAACACCAGCCGAGCTTCACGGCTGCACAGAATCTGTGGACTTAGCTGAGCCGAGAGGAACTCGACCCAGAGGTTTGATTCAACTGCGTCTCATACGCCGGTGTGGCCTCTGCTCCAGGTTCACAGCTTTCTAAAAAAACAGTCAGTCAATCTGAGCTCAGCAGCAGCTTTCGTGGCCCTGTTTGTGTTTTGTTTAGATCTGGTATCGAGCCTTTAAAGCGGAAACACGGAGTATCCCGGACAGTTTCTGCAAAGTGATGTTATTGGCTTAAGAGATGCTCCAAAACATCAGGGCTCACAAGTGGGTGTTCTCTCTCTGACTGTTATCAGGCAGGACTCTGCTCTTCCATTTATAGAAAATATTTTTGGGCCTAACTGAACCAGATATACCATATCTGATTTCTCTCATGGCTCAGCCTACACAGGACATTATGAAAGGAGGCTTTTATTAGCGCGTAGCCATGAGGTAAACACGCTAACGTTCAGCTCCTAACTTTGTCAGGCCCTCGTCAGGAGTTAGTCCTGCCTCACAGCGTCTCCTCTAAATGTCTCTCTGTCTTCGGAGAGGCCACCATTTCTACATCCATCTGTGGATTCGCTGCCTCAGCACAGATGCACACACACATCCATCTTTAAACATGCTGCATCAGCATGGAGACATGACACAACAGCAGCCGAGCCAAAATACGTACAAGGGCATTCAGGAATAGCTTCCCGTAACATGCAATCACCTCTCCCTCAGTTTGATGACTCTTTCCTTCACTGTTAAAAAAATGATGTTGCTCTAAACATTATGGCTCCCTACATGAAAATGTACAGACATGCTGGAACAGAAGAGTGCAGGGAGGACTTTCTGTGGTGGGGAACCTAAAAATTGACATTGCACAGTTCCCATGGCAAAATCCTATATATCCTTTATATAGCGCTGCTTTCCTGTGCAGTACATCGCCATACACAATAGAAATATTGAGAACTGGATATGGAACTATTTTCATTCTTAGTATTTATCCTCTACCTTATATTGTACATAGTAGGGGTGCCCCATCCGATATTGATATCAGATATCAGTCCGATATCAGCGAAAAAACCAAATATTGACATCAGAGGTGTAACGAAATTTCGTGCCATGAAATTTCCCGAAAATAAAAAATGACGAAATAAAATTCAAAGATGCACCAAATAAAAGACGCAAAGGAGCACCACTGAGACTGGTGATTTTTTTAGCAAAACATTCACTTCAAAATGAAGGAAGACGAGGTCAAGGAATTAGCTGACGCTCCTTCGTCAAATAAATCGGTTGTTTGGACCTATTTTGGCTTCCCATGTAAAAGACGAGAGAACGGTGAGAAGATTGTGGACAAAACAACAACCGCTACAACCGCTAAATATGCCGCTACAGTTCACCGTATACTGCGGCGAGTACAACTACCAACTACTTTAAACTGGAGACAGGCAGCAACTGTATGTTTGTGTAAGTCTGCATAAAAAACAATATTTGATTTTTGCATCTACTGTTGAGTTGACAGAATTTGATCATACTTGAGGATCAGAAGTATATGCACTGTTATAGGCTAAATATTATAGTTCACAGTTCAGACATTTATAGGTCTAAACTGCAGCTCTGAGGACTGCTATTTGTTTTCCTTTTCATTCAGGAATGTACTTATCCTGATTGTTACAATAACAAAGCACTTTTTATTGAGATTTTATGTTTGTATTTGCACTGTAGTCTAAATAAGGGGAAAAAATACTTTTTTTTTTTTCAAAGAACATTTATTTTGTGCTGATGCAGCAATATTTTTTGTATGTCTGCATTAGGAAGAAAATAAAGATAATGAAATGTTTACACAACTTCCTACTGTTGGAGATTTTCTATAATCTTTATTTTGCATCGTGAGTATTTCGTATCGTGAGCCCTGTTTCATATTTCGTATCATTTCGTGGGTTGGACCATTTCGTTACACCCCTAATCGATATATAGGCCTGCATCTAATATCTCCTTTTTAAGCACCCTGATAAAAGCAGTCCATTCTAATTTATTTTTTATTTATTTAATTTAGTTGTAGAATCTGATTATGTTTTAGTTAAACACAGTGGCTATTTTGCAATTTAAAAATACATGTTTTTGTTTTTACTAGATTTATTGAGGCTACTTTTCAAGGTCTTCTAATTTATTTTCATTTATTTATTTAATTGTACGGTACTAATATGTTTAAGGTTAAAATTTATTGAACCCATTTGTTAATGGATCAAACCTACTATTGCTGACTACTGACTCTCACCTGATCGAGCATTTTTCTTACAGTCCATACTACAAAATAAGTAATAAAGGTACGTTTGATTCCTGCTGATATCGTATCGTATCGATTTCGTATTCGCCAATACTCAAGGCTGCAATATCGGTATCATATTGGGAGGTGAAAAAGTTGTATTGGGGCAGCCCTAGTACATAGAGCTTCAGTTGCAGGTTTGTATTTCATCTTGTATACATCTTGTTCATTTAAAGTCTTCTTACAACCTTTTTTATGTACATTATTTTTGTATACTTTTAACTGAACTACCTATTGCACTGAAAAGGAGAAGCATTCTGTATGATGACATAAAGGCCATTCTGATTCTCTATTTTAATCTTGATTTTTGATTTTTTTTTTTCTTATGTAAGTGTTTTAAGTTCACAAGATTTTAAAAACAACTTAAATGTAGATGTTCTCATGGGAACTATCCCTGTAAGAACAAAGCTCTCACACTGACCATTATTCATCCTCATGTTGAGCCTCTCTGTTTCAGTGGCTTCCAGCTGTTTTTGTACCACCGGCCGGGTTTATGTTATTCAGCAGCAACAAGAAAAATGTTACACGGAGTCTAAGTCACCACAGGATTGGACAGAGCCATGGGCTTGTTTCTAAACCTAAAACAAAGTGACATTCATGAGGACTCACTCTGTTTTTTCAGCTGCTTTAGTAGGCTGAAGTCACCTGTTGACATAGTGACTAATTACCTCCACCAAGGAGGTTATGTTTTCGGGAGTGTTTGTTTGTCTGTCCGTCCGTCCGTCTGTCTGTCCGTCTGTGAACAGAATAACTCAAAAAGTTACGGATGGATTTTGATGAAATTTTCGGGAAATGTTCAGCATGGGAAAAGGAAAAACTGATTCGATTTTGGTGTTGATCTGGATCACTGTCTGGATCCGCCATGACGAGACATGCGATTTTCGTGAATAACTACTGAACTAAAATAGGTATCACTATGAATCCAATGGCTAATGGTTTGTTTTCATGGTCAAGGAATCTAAATATTTACATGAAATAAAGGTAGGACTAATATTTATGGTAAAAATCACAATATGGGAGAGGACTGTGGTGCTGGCGGAGGTCTCCGAGTGCTTTTCTAATTAAACCGCTACACCTTTTCATGCAGTAGTAAATGACTTAAACAGACAGCGTATGATTTATCCAGTTTATCCATGTTTCCTTTCATTGTTAATGGGTGTTTTATCATTTCTTATTTCTGAATTGAGAAGTCAAGCGTTCTTATGTGCTTTGTAAGTTTTTCCATTTTCTTCTATTGTGCTGAGGCAAATATATTTACGGCTCTGACCAGGGAACAGGTGAGAGAGTGTGTTAACACAAAGTTTAAGCGTGTACAGTCTGTGCAGTCAAGCTACACAGAGGTTATGCAGGGATAAAACAAAATCTGCCCAGAAGTTGGCGACCTCTGCTCTAAAATGTAGGATTTTAGAAATCTAGATGTGTTTTTCAGGCTTAACACCGGTCAACATGGTCACTCAAGGGTGCTGGTTTAGCAGAGTGGTTAGCAATCATGCACACCCCATGTACATGCTTCTGCCGGTCCAGGTTCGAATCCCGCCTGTGACCAGTTTGCAGAGTGTCTTCCCTACTCTCTCACTCCCTTTCACAGGCCTATCCACTGTCTCTGTCCTATCAATAAAGGCACAAAATGCACAAAAATACATTTAAAAAAACATGGTCACACACTTTGTGACACCAGCTTATGGTAGGAAACTTTTTTGTTGTATCCTTTCAGTAAATTCCACAGGTCCATCTGGGACAGTGTTTGGGTGTGTAGGTGTCTAAAAGTTTGTAAAGTTTACATCTTAAATTGTTAGAAACATTTGGTAAAAAAGCTCTTCTGTCCAAATGTCATCGAGGTGTTTTTCCTCCCTGCTGCTTTACCTAGACTCACTTAGCTTAGCATGCTCATCAGCATCCCGCAGTCCCTCCTGGATTTCTTTGTGATTGTGAGTGATTTTTGTGGCTCACATCCTGATCCTGGACCAATCTGATGTTGTAATGTGAGTCTGGAGGAGGGAAAGAGCAAGTGTGATTGGCCAAAATTGTAAGGTTGAGCTGAATTTGCAAGGACTGACTGAACTTGCATGCATGGTCTCGATTGTGAAACGGTGAATCCTGCAGGGTCTTTGCTCGATAGTGTGACTGGTAGGGATGGGACGATACACTTAAACTCACGATACGCTGCACCTCGATATGCCTGGGTCACGATACGATACGTCACGATACAATAGGGCTGAACAATTTTAGGGAAAGATTGAATTGCGATTTTTCTGGCAGATATTGCAATTCACGATTTTTTTTTCAAATCAAACTTCACTGCAAAATTCACTTTGTTTACAGTACAGACAACAGTAAGGAAATAAATGATGAAAAACACTTAACACATTTTTCACCTTCAATAGTGATGATAAATAATCTGTTCTCATTAACTTCTACTCCTAAACAGAGGCTTTGTGTTGTTGACCTGCTTACCAGCACTTTTAGCATATAGATTGTCTACAAATTTGTAAAACAGTATGTGTATAATACTTGACACAACAGATCCTGAGTCAGTCAGGAGCGCTGCAAAAAATTGCAGCTTTGGCAATCATAAAATTGCAATTTCGATCTGGAAACGATAAATTGTTCAGCCCTACGATACAATATCAAAAAAGTAAAAAAGAAAACATATTACTGTGTAATTACAAATTATTTATTTTTGTTTGAGTTGCACACAGGAAAACACAAGGCCTAACAGGCCAAACACAAACAATAACACTCTCTCTAACCCCAGAGAGGTTAGAGAGAGTGTATGCTAACGAGCGGTAGGCTCGTTTTCGCCGTCTTCGTCTTTTTAAATGAGATAGCCAAAATACTGCCAGACAGATGACTTGTATCCAGGTGGAGCGTCCTCAATTTAGACCTCATTTGACTCCATCATTCGGCTTTTTGGAGGCAAGGTAGTTGGTGCTAATAATAATAATTTTATTTATATTGTACTTTTAAAAACATAATTTACAAAGTGCTTTGCAGGCATTCAGCACAAAACAATAAACACAAACAAACAATGAGCACAATGAAGTAAAAACAAAAAGCACAGCTTAAATCAAGACTAACAGAAAGACACAACGGTAAAAAGACACGAGGTGAAAAGACAGAGGGGCGACGGTTGATACTGTGTTAATACTCCAGATTTCTTACTGAAGGCCCTTTTCATACTTTAGGAACCCAGACAATACAAGAACCATGCAGCATAAAAAGAGACCATGAGGACCAAACATAAAAACATCAAATCAGCAAGAATAGGAAACAATAAAAAATATAAAAAGATGAAATGAGCAATGATGATAAAATTACAAAATAATAAAAATAAGTGGCGATGATAAAATACAGTAATAAACATGAGCAAGAGATAAGACAATTAAAAAGGTCTAAAAATAATCTATAAAAGAGTTTAAAAAGGTGAATCATTAATCAGATAAAATCATAATTAATAGCACATAATAGTATTAATAAATTAACAAAAAGGAGTAAAAGAAGGTAAAGCAAAACAAACAGTAAAGCCAAAATAAGATAGAGATAAAAGACACAATGTTTGTTGTCGTCACTTCTGGTCACATGCGCTATTAGCGGACGTGACGTCTTTATTTCGCGATCCATTTTTTTCAAACTCGATGCATTTTGTCACGTACTGGATCGCGATATATTGCCAAACGATATTTCCTCCCAACCCTAGTGACTAGTGAGCTTGGCATTTGCTTACCTGCCCTGTGGACAGAGTAGACCGTGACGTATTGGCAGGAGAACAGCTTTTCCTTTGTTCCTCCGATTATTTCAGTGCGAACACAAAACAAACCAGAGAAAAATGCAACAATTTATCATTTTATCATCTGAATCATACAAAGCAAACAGGCTGCAGGCATGAAAGCCCCTCAGGCTCATGTTTACCACAGACCTTATTCCAAGCATCAAACCAAAAATTGATGCAGAAATCCCAAAGGCTCTAGGGTCATGGAGCCTGGAGTGCTGAGATGCTTATTACTGCAGCACTATAACATACTGTATGTGTGCATCTGCATTCATATGAGCCAGTCTGTAGGTGATATCAGCATCTCTGCGTGCTGAGTCGTGATGTCCCTTTGCTTTTGCTGCTCCTGCCGTTGTGAACAGAATCTCTAATCAGTTCTGGCCTGATCATTCCCGTAGTCTGTCTAAGCCCCCCCCCCCCATTACACACACACACCTCTCCAATCTTCTCCCCATCGTTCATGACCAGCCATCGTCTCCCCTCCTCCCTCATATTTTCATTCATTTTAATCTTCAGTATTTTCCACCTCCTTATTAATATTCTTCAAGAGCATCGCAGTAAAACAAACCTTTTAAATTTGACTGCAGACAAGATGTTCGGGGTTGGAGAGCGGGAACAGCGGGACATTAATTCACTCCGGGACAGCTCGGACCCCGTCTCCACGTCTCCCCTTATCTGCCTCTGACCCTCTGCTCTCCATCTGATCTCTGCAGTCCGGACGCTCGGCTGTCAGACTCCTGAAGCGTAATCCTTCACTTGTAGCCCTGAACACCTGAACACACACACTGACACAAACAGCAAACAAACTCTCTGAACTGTAGTCGCACTCACGCTCAGCGACTCAGCGAAGCAGAGAGAGGCCTGTGAAACCATGAGCATTCGCCTCAGGTAAGTAATCACGTCAGAGTGGCTCCGCTGCCTGGTTAATGGTATTGCCAGCTGCATCAGGCAGGAAGTGGGAGGATGGGCAGGTCTGTCTCTGCTGTGGTGCTGGTGATTTAAAACTGATTATGAAGGTAAGTGCCGCTCTGGAAGCCACGAGGAGAAAGCTCTCAAATCAGGATGTGATGGAAGAGATTAGGGATGTAACCATATGAAAATGTTGTATCACGATTATTGTGACTGAAATTATCACAGTTATCATTACTATCACGATATTGTTGCAGTGTGCTCAAAATGTTCAAAAAGTACTTTAACAAACAATTTAAGTCATTTAACCCCTTTAATATTATAATCATAACAGGTCTTTTTTGTCAATACATGTGTCAAGAAAGCTCTTTAAGTACATTGTTACCCTTCTTTCATGAGAAATAAAAGTAAAAAATTTGTCATTATTATGTTATAAATGCGTGAACAGTGTAATTACAAGAAAAGAAAACAACATATTTGAACTTTAAACAAGATTCTTTTTATAAATAATTGAAAATGAACAACAAATAACCTATTTTACAAACACTCACACATTTTAGTTTGCCTGCAGCATTAGTGTCCATGTTACATCTCGTTATATTAGACCATGTTCAGGAGTTTGTTCTTGATATTCACTCAAGCAGTTAGCCCCCTTCATGACTCTCCTCTGGTTTCCCATTTCCCTGGCAGATATCCTTGATATTTCCAAATTACGGTCGATTAAATCCATAAAACACGAACTTTGATGGAAAAAGATGATCAATTTCAAAATTACAGCGAATACACGGCAGAAGAACGGCAAGGACAGACTCCAGAATGATACTAATGCTGTTATTTTCAACATTTATACATTACTTAGACAGAAAATCCTGATAAGCCTCCTATAATTCTCTCCTGTATGGCTCACTGAATCTTCTCTCTCTCTCTCTACCTCTACAGCTCGGTCATCTTATTTACTGGAGGAGTTACGGCTGTTTTAATCGTCTTTTCTTTCGCCTCAGCTTCATGTTTAGACAAGGTGACTGTCTTCTTTCAGTTTCCCCCCAGCATCCTTGTAAAATCCAACATTAAACCAGACTCCAGAGTCCGTTTTGAGAGGGAAATCTCTGCTGTGTCTCTAACTTTCGTTCTAAGAGGCCAAACAATGCAAACTGCGCATGCGTTAGTTCAGGCTTTTCCAGGCAAAGAGCAGCATCACTCAGCATTAATGACATAGTGTGGTAATCAAACACGGTAAAAAGCTAATTTTAATAGGACACGGTAATGATTACCGTGGGAAATTTTACCACGGTTTACCATTTTACCGGTAACCGTTACATCCCTAGAAGAGATGAATGAATGAATGAAGCCGTTACTGCCCCTAAGGGAAACCTTCACTGCAGATTCCCAATCCAGTGAGATTAGGACTCTACATAGACAAGATATTTAGTGTTTCAAGTGAAAAACTTTTTTATTGTTGGCAAATATTGACTCATTTTGAATTTGATGGCAGCACAAGCTCCAAAGGCAGCTTGGACAGGAGCTTGTTTACCTCTGTGTTACATCACTTTTCTTTTTAACAACACCCGCTAAACGTTTTTGAACTGAAGACACTGATTGTTGAAGCTTTGGAGGTGATTCTTTCACATTCTTGCTTCATGTAAGACTGCAGTTGCTGAACAGTCTGGGGTCTTTGTTGTCATATTTTTTTTTCATTTCATAATGCTCCATATGTTTTCAATGGGTGACAGTTCTGGACTGCAGACAGGCCAGTGTATTGTCTGCACTCCTTTACTTACTTTAACTCAGATTGTTTATCTTTGCTTCATCTTCCGTCATTCTTTTAATCTTTTTATTGAAGACTTTTGAGCTAACTGTTACTGTTCTGTCTCTTTTATTATCTATATTCTACTGTTTTATTATTGTCTTTTATTTTTATTCATTTATTAATGTATTTTACTAATTTTATTTATTTATTTATTTTGAGCTTACTTTGGTCCTCATGGTCTCATTTTATGTAGCAGTGTTCCTGTATTGTCTGGGTTCCTGTGACATATGGAGGGGGCCCTTTTGATTCATGGGGCTGGGGTCACTGGACATGGACCAGTCCATGTTAGTTAGCATCATCAGGGTAAAGTTGCACTTGTGTTTTGCTGTGTCCTGGTGTGTTGTGTCTCCAGCCCCATGGGGTCAGGCTTTCCGCTGTGTCTGTGTCTAGTTACTGGGCCTGGACTGTACCTACTTTTTGGGGTTTAAGTTCTCTATGTTTTATGACCTCTCTCAATTTCATTTGTGTTTGTCTTAAATGTTCTTGATTTTAATGAACCTTCTTTGGTTGTTCTTTTGTCCTCTGATGTTAAACCTTTGTGCTTTGTTGTCTTATGTTCCTGCCTCCTGTCAAAGCACTTTGCAAACCCTTGTTTTTTAAAGTGCTATACAAATAAAGTTTATTATTATTACAAGCCACACTACTGTAACACACTGCCAAACTCAATCTAAGGATGTAAATATTTTTCCACTCTCAAGCTTTAACATCTCCTCAGACAGCTTGAAAGCCAAAACTTTCTTACATGTTCAGTTTCACAACATATATTAAAATAGAAAAACAAAAAATAAAGCCTGTATTTCCTGTAATAAGTACAAATATCTGCCAGTGAGACAAGGCAAAGTTTGCTGGTATGATGTCTTTAAATCAGTTGTGCTCTCTTATGCAATAAAGAGCCTCGTGGAGTAATATTTTGTTTGCAGATATTCTGCGATAAATTCAAGAAATTCAGTTCCTTACTTCTGCTTTTTGTTCCTTGTAATAGTACATCCATCTGGACCTGTCAGATGAATTTGGGATTCAACAAACACATTTTACTTTTTGCAGTGCATGTGCAGAATTTGTCTGGACATTGTCTTCCTGAAACAGTTTGTGATGCCCCTAAAAAGATGGATGGCGACATATGTTGATCCAGATCACTGGATGTAGCTTTTGACATTAATGGTGCAAGATACCCATGCCATGGGCACTAGCACACCCCATACCGACCAATCAAAGTCTTTTCAGAGATACAGATACTCAAGCTCCTGTCGAGACTAACTAAAAGACATGATAGATCCCGTCAGAATATGCTGAGTTGGGTACTCTTAGACGTCTTCTCACATCCTGGGATGCATGCCACTCCATCTCTTATTCATGTAGGCTCACACCCCCCCTACTATCAAGACCCCACATTTCTGGTGTCCCTGGTTTCTTGCAGCCTCTACTTCCTGTATGGACTTAGATCAGCACAGCACTTGAATTGCTATCTCAAATCAATAACAGTAGACTCTCCATAGGACCCACCCCCACCCCCCTTCCCTCATCCACTACCCGAACCAGGGTCTTCATCCCGTTCCAATCCTCCCTGTCCTAACCCACTACCCGAACCAGGGTCTTTATCCCTCTCCTAACCTCCCCTCCACCTCCACTACCCGAACCAGGGTCTTCATCCCCCCCCCCACCCCCTCTACACATGAGCCACCCTCTTCATACACACCACATACTTCCAGTATGGACTTGCATCAGCACAGCACTTGAACTACTATCTTAAACTAGCTACAATACCTGTTTGTTCTTCTCCCAGTTGTCTTGTCCTGTCTTGTCTGTCACTATTTCCCCTTCCCCTATAAAAATAAAGTTTTATATGATGGAGTAGCCTACAGGGAGGGCTGGTGATGGTCACTATAGCAGTGAATCATATTCACATATCTCTCACTGCTAGAAAAAAAAATGCTTTAGTCTTTCCAACGCTGCCACCGGACACAGTGCTCAGCTGTAAAGATAGTGCAGACAAGGGAAAAAAAAAAAAAAAGTCTTTTCAGAGTTATTGATCTCTATAGCTTGTCTTAGGGCTAGGCAGTTAGTCGAAAAATGATCGAAATAGACCTTTTAGACATACTAATCCTATTCATTTTACTCTTGTCGATTATTATGATTATTTTCCCTGTGTAAGTCACATGACCACACCCCCTCCATACAGTCTGCATTCACTTTTTCTTTTCCAGCATTGTTTGAATAATCATTCATTAATTCTAATCGAGGTAAGAGCTTCAATTAACCGTGTTGAGATTAGCAAATATCACCCAGCCCTAGCTTGTCTCTTTATTATATTTTTGATTATTATTCTGTACACTTGTGTTCAACAATGACAGCTGTGTAAAAATTTGAATTGGCAGGAATTCCAATATGGTGACCGCCATCACTGAAAGTTATGAGCTAGTTGTGTATCTCCGGGTCATAGTGCAAAAATAGACCAGGTAGCAGGAACACAGACCTTGCTACATGCCCAGAGAAGCCAGCACAGAAGTTTTAATGAGAGGGACTTTGTCAAAAAAAAAAAAAAAAAAGATTATTGTAATGAATCTTACGTCCAATTGAGACAACTTATTTTTTGTGAAGCTTTGCCCTAAAAGTGGCTTTTGATGGCTCTGCTCTGTTGTGTAACATCTTCTGTTATAGGGCAGAGCTGGCCAGGTTCTTTATTGGTAATTATATTTATTTGTTCCATCGGCTTCCAGGGACCCCCACTTAAAAAAGTCAAACTAAAGTGAACTTACTTAGAATTAATAAAGATCCAGATCTGCTTGAATATTGAAAAAGTAAAGAGAAGCTTTAAGCACAAAGTTGGGCTCCTCATCACTCACACATAGACAATCTTTCTGCTCAGTGTTTGCTCTTGGTACACACTTGAGCCTCCTCTTCATTTCAAACTTATTTTTTCAGAGAGACTTTGCTCATTCGGGTGCGATGATTCTTCCTTTAGATATTCAGTATTTTGGCATTAAAAAGAAGAATGAAGACAGCATTTCCAGGGAGTGCTGCACCCTCTGCTCCTCCAAGCATAAAAAAATCAGTCCAGCTTGATTAATACAATTTATGCAACTGGAGACATTTTAATATTTGCACCACTCGCATTAATATTCCTCATTACAGAAATAATTTGATTTCAGATTTGTAATTTGTTTAAATGCAGCAAACATTTCTGTGTGCCAAAGAGCCCCGCTCCTGAGGGAGTGCATTAAACAAGGCTCAGCTGAGTATGATGTCTGGCTCTGCGTCCGTCATTAGCATGTTTGCTGTTTCGCTTCCCCTCCCGCAGAAATAAACATGCATTCATGAGTTTACTCAATGCCCCCATCACTCACTCCTTTAATGAGAAAATAATCAGAGCTGGATGAGAGGTTCATTAAATCTCATCCTTGAGAGCCATCAGCTACAAACACAGGAGTGGGATATTCATCTGGCTTATGAAAAGAACCTCAATATCTGTTGTTTTGTTTTTCCCGGTTAAGAGATATCATTGGTTAGGAGGACCGCACAGTAGGAGGCGAGCGATGACGCCAAAGACAGACGGACTCTTAATGGACGGGTCAGTAAAGAGCAAGAGTGGGAAGAGAGGCAGTGGAGTCAGGAAAAGAGGGGCGGAGGAGGGAAAAAGAGATCATTAGAGGAGTGCTAATTAACAGAAACTGCACTGTTTAGCAGCACTTTGCCTCCATGCATTATCGATCCTTCACGGCTGCTATCGTGTGGATGTTTTCTTTCTGCATTGTTTGGGCTTTTTTCCTCCTGCTGTCCTCCAAAGTTAATACATTTAGTCACCATCATGCAGGTAGGGATGTAGCCATAAGAAAAAAATTTTATCATGGTTATCGTGACCAAAATGATCATGGTTATCATCATCATCGTGGTATTGTTGCAGTGTGCTCAAAATGCTCAAATGTACTTTGACACAAAATTGAAATCATTTAACCCCTTTAATACTATAATTTTAACAGTTCTTTTTTGTCAATAAATGTGTCTAGAAATGCCCTTTGAGTACATTTTCTTACCCTTCTTTCATTAGAAATAAAAGTAAACAATTCTAGCAAGTGTTTGTCATTATTATGTAATAAATGCTTGAACAGTGTGTGATTACAAGAAAAGAAAACAACAATAACCTATTTTACAAACACTCAAATTTTAGTTTGCCTGCAGCATTAGTGTCCATGTTATAGCTCGTCATATTAGACCATGTCATGTTTTTTTTTTTTTTTACTTACGATAGTCTCTCAGGCAGTTAGCCCCATTCATGACTCTCCTCTGGTCTCCCCTCTCCATGGCAGATCTCCTTGATATTTTCTCCTCCAATCTTTCCAGAGTACGATCGCTTAAATCTATAAAAAACGAACTTTGACGGAAAAAGACGATCAATTTCAAAATACGGCGAATACACGGCAAAAGAACGGGAAGAATACACTCCAGAATGATACTAATGCTGTTATTTACAAGATTTAAACATTATTTAGACAGAAAATACTGAAAAACCACCTATAATTCTCTCAAGTATGGCTTGTTGAATCTTTTCTCTCTCTCTCTCTCTCTCTACAGCTCAGTCAGCTCATCTACTGGAGGAGTTACAGCAGTTTCAATCACGCACATCTTTTTCTTTCGCCGCAGCTTCATATTTAGACAGGGTGACTGTCTTCTATTAGGTTCCCCTCGGCAACCTTGTAAAATCCAAAATTTGGCCAGGCTTGAGAGTCCGTTTCCAGAGGGAAATCTCCGCTGTCTCTAAGTGTTGCTGAGGCCAAACAAAGCAAACTGCGCATGTGCGCTTCCCATGAGGCGGCTTCATCCAAGAAGAGACTCATAGTTCCGACATTTCCAGGCAGAGAGCAGCATCATAGTGTGTTACTGACACAGTGTGGTGATCAAACATGGTATAATGGCAATTTTTATAGGACGCGGTAATGATTACCGTGGGAAATTTTACCACGGTTTACCATTTTACCGGTAACCATTACATCCCTACATGCAGGTTTACCTCCACGCTTATCTAGTATTTCTACACTGAACTGCTGAAAGTATCATCAGCTGATCAGCTAATGCCACTAAATGATAAACTTTTTTCAGGGGTGGGATGTGCATGAAGTGAATTGTTTTAAATGGAGTGAAGCCTGTGAGCTACTTCATGCAGACAGCTCGAGCTGTGCTGCTATGCATATGTCACACGTCACACTCCTCTCATCCATCCTCCAATCACACTCTCCACCTCTCAATTTGGCGGTATATTTAAATTGGGAATTTTCCCTTCTCTCCCTCTGCCCAGCAACATCTATGCACTGATTTCACTGTGTGTTCTTTTACCCCCAACACCACCCCAGCATCCTCCATGCCTTCATGTAAACCTTTCTGCAGGGAGTGATGAGACCGGAGCGGGGGCACCAAACCTATAACATGTATTTGCAGCTACAATAAAACAATGTAAATGCGAGTTGACTGACTGAACTAAGCTTGTGCTCAGTTACCTGGGTGTAGAGCAGGTATGTCCAAAGTCAGGCCCGGGGGCCAATTGCGGCTCGTGTTCAAATTTTCACTGGCCCGCAGTCTCGGTTATAAAATCAATTATATGCAACCCGTTTGCACGGTTGACTGCTGTATAAAATACTCGTGTCCAAAAATTTATTTTACATTTCACCAGAAGATGGCAGTAGCGCTGTGGCCACATCCTTGTGGCACTTGACACCTGACCTTTTGTCATCATTTCAGCCCATCCCATTTCAAACATGGCCACTGTAGCTAAAAGAAAGAAAAGCTGACAGCGAGTGCCACCGATTCCGGAACAAGTAGAAATTAAGACTGTAGCTGTTTTCAAGGAATTCAGTGTCAAGTGGCACTACCAGACAAAACATGCTGACTACAACAAGCTAACTGGGGACGAACGTGGCGGAAAATTGAAAAAACTGGAAGCTTTTTTAACGGCATATCAGTGCTTTTTTCACAAGAGCCATGAGTCAAATTAAAATGCCACAAGGGCGAGTTACGAGGTGCCAACGCTGATTGCCAAGCACCGCAAACCTTTCACTGAGGGTGAATTTATTAAAGACTGTGTGCTGAAAATAGTTGAGAAAATTTGTCCTGAGAAGAAGCAGGCTGGTCGGCCCCAGCACATTTTCACCTTACCAAATCTGGCCCGCATGGCAAAAAGTTTGGACACCCCTGGGTGTAGAGCATGACACGAGAGCGGATTTTCACTCCTGTCCCGTCCCACTCACAGAGAAAAAAATCCCGTCCCATCCCAATCCCGGGCCAGAATAAATAAATTAATCCTGTCCTGTCCCACTCGGATTGCCAGTACAATGTTATCACTCCTTCCTTGTGCCATGTCCAACATTCCCTTAAAGTTTCACCCAAATCTGCTCATCAGGTTTTAAGTTACCTTGTTCATTATCAAACAGAGCAAGTAACAAACATGGAGGTAATTATGAGTCCTGAATCTGATCTGTGTGTTATTGGCTTTAGTTTCAGTGTGAGCGATTTGAGATTTGATGCTGCCTGGTCATTAAGAGCTGGAATAAATCATGCAAACAGTCTGCAGCAAAAACAAAAATAACTTTGCAGCGTCCATTAAAGTGAGTTTAATCACAGAAATGTTCTGCATCTGTAATTGCATCAATGCAGCGTATTAAACATGAGGCGTAGAGCACGGAGACAGACAGACAGACAGACAGGAGGGCGGTGTCAACAAGTACATTAAAGCCTGCGAGGGACGGAGATGGCTCTGCTCTGAAATGAAGTGGAGGACAGAGAGAGAGAGAGGGTGATGGACGGGCGCACAGACATCAAATGGTGTAGTGTGAGCAGTGATGGACAGATGGAGAGAGGAGAACAACGGATAGATGGAGAGAAAGTAATAAGAGGGGTGGAAGTGAACGGGCGAAGTCGTGTCAGTCTTCACGAGATTGAGGAATGTCTGTAATATCCCTTTATTGTTATAGTGCGTGTTGCAGGGCTCGCTGTCGGACGTTGTGATTCTTCAAAAGGCTCTAAGTGGATTACAGCGGTATCAGGCTCAGCCATCAGAGAGAGATACAGCAGCTGTGTCGTGTTGGGTCTCCAGACAGCTCGCTGTCTGTCACCTCGCCGTCTCTCACTGCAGCTTTCATGCTGATGTTTGAAGTCTAGACGCCACCACATATCACAGGACGTGTGATCGTAATGACATGGAGATTACACTCAGATCCTTATTGTGCATGCAGAACTAATCATTTAAGCTTCAGTGCAACTTTAATTTGTTCACATCTATGTGACCTTTATGCCTCTTAAATTAGATTACAGCTCTTTGATATACATCTGCACGTACGTACAGCGTGGCATCAGACAAACAGACGAGCCCATTATGAGAGGCTCAAGGAGGTTATGATCCCCCCCTCTCTCCTGGAGTGGTACGAGCCGACTTTGATCAATGTGGATCGATGTGGATGAGTGTGCAGCCGGAAGGCGCTACGTGGTGAGGGAGGAGGTGACGGCCCTCTGCTCTGTCACGCACTGGGTGTGTATATGACCGTGTGTTTGTTTGGGTGGGGGGTGAATTAAGTGGCACAGTGTCATTCTTTTCTGCGTGATGTATCACACTAACACAACATATCCTTAACCTACAAATGGCTCTGTCTGCTTCTGTTTCTGTTCCTTCTGTCTCTTTCCCTCTCGTTCCATCTCTAGCGTGGGGCTCTCCCTGAGGAGCACGCTGCGCTGCGTTGGTGTAGCCAGCGTCCTGTGGGAAAAGAGTTATTTGACTGCTGAGGTTTATTGTTTGTGGCGTGTTCTTAAAGGAAGGTCTTTGACCTCAGCATGAAACCAACAACAGATTAAAACCACAGACTAAGACAACAGTGGACAAAGTCTGAGCTGATTCTCACTCTAACAGCTCAGTTGAAGTTTCCTGATTTAGTCAAAGAAGCTCTGCAGGTTAGCACATTTCTTCATGTTTACACAGCAGTATTTAGAAAAGGCCAAAGTTGCACTAGCACTGTTCTAAGTAACATAAAAAGCTGCCTTTTTCATTGTTTTGACGGGTAGTGCTGTGCATTATGGGAAGGAAGCCAGCAGGCTACACCACCCACAAAACAGTAGGGGTGTAACGGTACACAAAAATGACGGTTCGGTACATACCTCGGTTTTGGGGTCATGGTTCGGTACATTTTCGGTACAGTATTGGAAGTTGGAAGAATGCAAAACCATTTGCTTGTTTAGCACGTTTATTAAACCAAAAATTTGTCATGATACAAACTTAAAACCAAAATAAATTCAATGTGCTGCTTGGTAATACTAATAAGTTAAATAAAATAAATTAACAACAAATGTATGAAATTAAAAATAATGAGTTTCTTTTTAAATTCCTGGCTTGAATTCGGACGACTGGGTACTTTATACCGGGGCTCAATCACCTTTAGCATGTGTTTAAAACCAGCATTTTCCACAGCTGAATATGGTCTTAGATCCTATGTTATAAAAAGGCTGATGGATGCTGTTATCACTTTGGCCTGATCTGAACTGTCAGGGAGAGGCTGCTTTAATGCAGACGGCAGTTGAATTTGTACTACAGTGTTTTTTTTCCTTACCGCAGAAATCTTTACACTTGAGTGGTGCCGTTTCAGGTGATCTAGCTTGTTTGACGTGCTGTTGGAAAAATACCCAACCTCAGTTGAACAGTATGTACACACCGCTGTCGTTTTATCCACCTGTCTTTCTCTTTTGCAGTATTTCACCAGGAAGCCAAAGTGTTCCCAAACAGGAGATTTCAGCAGCGGGGGAGGCTCTCCAATTCAGACACAAGCTCCTGTGGTTACAGAAGCTCTTTGACGTCACGTCCACATGATATGCACATGATCGCAAGAGCACGAATCACAGACCACTTTCCTCATGAATATTAAAAAACCTTCACTAACCACGCCAATCGTAGACAATTCCCCCCGTGAATATTAAAGAGCCATGTGCAGCGGCTAACGTAAACTTACTGTAGTTGTTCGAATACAGCACTGTACCGAACCGAACGTCCTTTTCGAGCAGTTCAGCACTACCATTACACCCCTACAAAACAGTAAAGGCAGGTACATTAGTGTGTCATTTACCTAGAGTTAATAATAATAACAAACTTTATTTCAATAGCTCTTTGTAAGACAGAGCTATAAAGTACTTTACAGACAAAATAAATAACCTAAGAATAAGAGAAAAACTTAATAGAAATGTGAGGATACAATGGCATAAAGTGTAAGACTTAAAACAGAATAGTGGAAAAGCACATAAGAGCCAGAAATGACAAAAACAGAGAGCAAAATACATGAGGGAAGAAAGAAATTAAAAAAGGCCAAAATTACCGAAAGATAAAAGGAAATAGGAGATAAAATAAAGGTAAATATAACCAAAAGAGGATAAAAAATATGGAAAGATCAAAAATGAAGTATAAAAAGATGATATGAAACATCTTGCTTTTAAAAAATCAAGCCAAGTGAGAACTAACAGTGGAAAAAAAAAGTCCCAGAATAGAGCCTTGGGGAACACCACATGGGAGGAAGGGTTGTTACAATTACAAAAATCAAAATCAAGCTATTAGTCCCCAAACACACACACATACTGCTTCGATAATTTTACTATTTTTCTCTCCCAAGGCCACAGCAGTGGGCTACATGTCCTTGTTCATAAAACCTTGCCTTTGTCGTGGATGAGGGGTGGGCCAGCTGCTTTGCACATATCAACACACAGCCTGGTCTTTGTTTATGTATGTCATTGGTGGTGTGGAGCCCAAGGTGCTTTCAAGTAGCTCTCCTTAGAAGTTTATACTGAAAGGTCGGGCTGCTTCAGGTGTCTTATTGTGCTGCTGCACTGTATATTTCCAATTTGAATGTGTATTTTCAGTTCATGTACAGATTTGAACCCCAGGTTTGAACAGATTTTCAATTAGGGTATGGTGACAGCCTTAGTGGGAGAGGACAGATGATGATTTAAAGCCCTAGAGTCTCAGTCTAAAGCACCAGATTATAATTCAGATATCTAACATGAAATAAATCTTTGAAAACCAAGAATTAAACGTTTTCTACTAGTTTTTATAGTCGTCTCTGCTTTCTTTGTATCACTTTGTGGAGTCATCACAAATACCCAAGGCCTCAGTCTGAGGATTTTCCAGCTCTGCTGTTGTGGGTGACTCAAAGGATGGCTGTGTTTTCTTTTATATTCGGCTCTGACAGTCAGTCTTTCAAACAGAAAGGCTGCAGCTGGAGGAAATCTGGCTCTCCTCCTTGTTTTGTGGATGTGTGTGTGTGTGCCTTCAGCATGTCTGTACATCCCTGTATGTGTGTGCGCCTGCAGAAGGGGGGTATCATCACTTTATGGAGTAATGAATGCTAATCCTCTCTTATCTGCTTTAACCTCGAGGCAATGACACTCTCTGCTGATGCCAGTACAGTGACACCCTTCATTGGAGGAGAATAGGAGTGTGTGCGTGTCGGCTTGTTCCACATCTGACTGAAAAAAGAAGATGTCTCTACTTGTGTCTGACAGCTCGCTCTCAGCTTCTCTCTCTGCTGGTTGAAGGCTTCAGGGTGTGGTCTGATGATTATTCGCCACGTCCCTCATGACTCATCAGATGTAGAATAGAACATTCCAGCCCTCTGACTCGGCTGTATCCGATCCGGACTCGTTTCACAAGGAGGGCAAAGGCAAAATCTGAGCAGGCTGACACTCAGTCCCTCCTGGGTTGGTGTACAAATTGACAACTTCTGTTTGGCTTCATGCTCCGTTTGCTTAAGAGTCGCCCTTCGGTTACTTAGTCGTAGTAGGGATGGAAAAAGATGCGATTTTATTTCTGGCGTAGTGCTGGGCGATATTTGCTAATCTCTATATCACGATAGTTGACGCTCTTACCCAAATACTGATTAATGAACGATTATCTTATGCTATGCTGGGACAAATTAGTGGTGATACCAACAGTCATCAACACGGTCTTCCTGCAGTATTTACACTTAACTTCTTTCTAAGGATGCACAGAATGTTCGGTGGCTAAATAATGCAAAAAAAGCCATATTCTGCCTTCAGTGGAGTGAGGTCATAGCAAGGCCAAATCGTACCGTGTGACGCAATGACGAAATCAACTACGTCATTGCGTGTGACTGTGGCTAAGCAGACTAAGGCTGTCACTTTTCATGAAAGTCAAACTTAAATATGCACCCAAATAATCGAAGATAACCCCCCCCCACACACACACACACACACACACACACAGGGTTAAACTCTTGACGAAGCGCCGCTGCACTTGGTCGTATAACTTGAATGAAAAGCTGACTACTGAGCCCGCTAATCTAGTGTGGAGGACGAGTACTAAACTGTATTTCACAGAAAACACAGCCTGGTCTTTGATTTTAAGTTTGCCATCAACAAAGTAGAGCCAAAACTACTTCCACACAGCTCTCCTCAGATGATTCAGAGCTGTTAATGTCCGCTCGAAGTGGAAACTCTTTGTTTATTGAGGTTAAGAGAGCAGCGGATGTGTCTGACAGTCAAGCTGCACTCAGAGCGCCCTCTGTTGGACGGAATGGTCCACTGCTCCAGACCTGATGTGCCGCTACATTCAATATTTTACATTCAAATATTTATTTACTATTCAGTTATGGATATTTATTCCCATATTTGATTGGTTATTCAAATATCGAATATAAAGTGACTGCCTTAAAGCAGACTTGTGTCAAAAAGACAATTATTTATTTGTTGGTATTATTGGTTTATATCCACTTCAATGCACATAAGTGTTTTTTTTAATGCATGTTTTGTTTTGTTAGAAGGCTTAATATGAATGAAAAACATTATTGGGCTTTTTTTGAAAAGCAAAGGCTACTGGAATATTAAGAAATGTCATAATATTCAATAAACAATTACTTCCTTTTAAAAACATGTCTAAAATGTATTCTAAGGTATTATGCAGTATTAAAAACTGAACTACTTTGCCTCCGCATTGGATATTCGGTATTCGGCCAAGCGTTTATATTTTATTCGGCTTCGGCCACAAATTTTCATTTCGGTGCATCCCTACTTCTTTCTGTTTGATGTCCTCTTCAAAGAATCCAAAATGTGCCAAAACAATGGAGACAGCATTTTTCTTGGATACAAGGTCGTCTGATAGATTGCCGCTTGTCTCCTCCATGTTGGTGGCGCGTCCTTTGCTCTTGGCAGGAGTGAATGCAGACTGTATGGAGGGGGCACAGTCATGTGAAAATAATCAAAATAATTGACATGAGTAAAAGTGTGTCGAACATCGATTTGGTTTGAGACAAGTTAGCCCACATATGTTTTCATTGGCTTCAGTGTCAAACTCATGTCACTCCTAATATTCAGTTTGCTGCACGGATAAATGCTGCTCTTGCTGTTCAGCATTATTCAATAATGGCAGCAGTATTAATAAAATCTTCTCAACTGCCAGCGTAGAGACACTCTCATAGTCGTGGATTTAAAAAGATGGTTTTATCGCCCAGCTCTACTTCAGTTTGCATTTTTTGTCCACTCACTCATCTTCTTCGTAGCTGGAGCCGGCACCCTGCCTTTCTTCTGCAGCTTCTCTCTTCTTGTCTTTTGTTTTCCCTTCAGTGTAGCTGTTAAAGATCACAGCACAAACCAAAGGCAGCTGGCAGTCTGCGCCGGCTTTTGTTCATTCACGGGGACAACTTTATCTCCTCTGCTCTTTCTTCCTCCATCTCCCGTCTCTGTCGGCAAATAGAGACACAAGTGAAAACAATTCCTCAAAAGGATCCTCCTCGCCCGACACTTGATGAACTCTTAATGACACTGGCTGTGAAGCAATCTGGGGAGAGATTGAAAATAGGAGAAGATGGAGGTATGAAATATGATGGGAAGTGTGGATGTAAAAAAAAAGGGAGAGAGGAGGAGGAGGTCTTCTCCCAGGAGCCAGAGAGGCCCATATCTCAGCAGAGTGAGCGTCACAAAGATGGGCAGAAAATAATTAGGCCTAAAAGCTGCTGAATCCTGTGTGCCTGTTCACCAGCCTTCCATTAAGGCTGTTTTAATGGCTCTGCTCTCCTCTGGCACACTGAATGGAAGATAAAAACTGAATTAGAGTAAAGTTTAGAGATTGTGAATAAAGAAGGCTTCGGCTGAGAGAGATGAAGGCAGAAAGGAAGGAGATGAACCGATGGAGGATGAGGGTTAATTGAAAGAGAAATGGAGAAGAAGGGCCACATCTCCAGGGCTGCAGGATGGCACAATCTCCAAATGTGAGTGCGTGCATTAATATACGTTTGGTCTGTCCGAGGGGAGATGGTGTGGTAGACCTAATGAGAACAAAGCTAATTAGAGACTTTACTATAAGGTCCCCTTCAGACTGCAGCACAACACCTTTCTCCACTCCCCAGAGAAAAGCACAGCGCTGTATGTTCGTTTTATTGGCACCGCTTCAATCCTCCTTTTCGAGCTGATTTTACAAGTCCAGGCGACATGACTGCAGCCGGGTCAGAGGAAAGAGCACGGCGAGCAGAGATGAAACGGACACTCGGCTGCTGACTTGCTTCCTCTGACATTCTGTGTAATCCCTTTACGAGCCACCAGCCTTATTTCCCAAATGCTAATGCTGACTTTTCTGACCACAGGGGAGTTCACTGTCCAAGCAGGCAGCAGCAAAAGGTATGAATGATTAATCCAACCCCACAAGGGTCTAATGATCCTGTGACATGCAGGCCTATAGACGGTGGTGCATGTCTTTGTTCTGCTGCAGCCTCTGCAGGTGGAGCTGCAGTCATCTGTAGTTCTCATGCATCCACTTCAGGCTTCTGAAGAATCCACACCAGGTCCCAAATGAGTATACCATAACTCCGTTATAACTAGGGATGGGACGATACACTTAAACTCACAATACGCTGCACCTACGATACGATACGATACGATGTTGTCATGTGAGTCTGGGAGGAGGGAAAGAGCGAGTGTGATTGGCCAAAATTGCAAGGTTGTGCTGAATTTGCAAGGACTAACTGAATTTGCATGCATGGTCACGATTGTGAAACGGTGAATCCTGTAGGGTCTTTGCTCGATAGCGTGACTAGTAGGGATGGGACGATACACTTAAACTCATGATATGCTGCACCTTGATATCCCCGGGTCACGATACGATACGTCACAATACAATATCAAAAAAGGAAAAAATATTACTGTGTAATTAAAACTTATTTGTTTTTGTTTGAGTTCCACACAGGAAAACACAAGGCCTAACAGGCCAAACACAAACAGTAACACTCTCTAACCCTACAGAGGTTAGAGAGAGTGTATGCTAACGAGCGGTAGGCTCGTTTTCGCCGTCTTCGTCTTTTTAAATGAGAAAGCCAAAATACTGCCAGGCAGATGACTTGTATCCAGGCGGGGCGTCCTCAATTTAGACCTCATTCGACTCCATCTTTCAGCTTTTTGGAGGCAAGGTAGTTGGTGCTAATGTTTGTTGTCATCACGTCTGGTCACATGCACTATTACCGGACGTGGCGTCTTTATTTCACAATCCATTTTTTCAAAGTCTATGCATTTTGTCACGTACTGTAGCTAAATATAGTGCCAAATAGATATTTCATTCCATCCCTAATTATAACCCATCAAAGTCTTGTCAGAACAGTTTTGAGCTCCGTATCTTGTCTCTTTATTACATTTTGATTATTTTTCTCGATATTTTGTGTAAAATAAAGACACTGTAAAAATTTGGTGATCTCATCACTAAAAGTTTCGAGTTAGTGGTGTATCCCCAAGTCGTAGTGGAACAATAGATCAGGAACATAGACCTCGCCACAGCCCCAGCTTGAGGCCGGAGGCTAAATGACTAACCGTCAGGCTTTGGTCCACCTGACTAAAAACAGAAGAAAAAGAAACCAAACCAAGTGAAAATGAAACAATGCTGCAGCTTCACCCAAACAGTCTCTCTGAATATGAATCTGTGTGATGATATAATCCACTGTAGATGAGGAAATCCAACATGTCTTGCTGTTATATTGAAAAATGTTGTTTATAGGATGTCAAACTTTGACACATCCTTACTCGTGAACCAGCCTTTCAGGGATGCTCCTTTTATACCCAATCGTGACTAGGAATGTATATCGTAATGATTTTATCGATACTGATACAGATACCAATACTTATCGATACTAAAAAAATGTAATTTTGTGTAAAAAATAGACTGTACAAGATATTAAAAGATTCAACCTTTTTTTTAATTACCACAAGGTAATGATAAAGCTTCAACAGAATAGAAGTAATGCATTACAAATGCTTCTCAGAGGCAAAAAGAAAGCTAAGGAGATGGCAAAACCCCTTCATGCCATCCTACAGACTGCACGTACAGACAGACCCATATATCAGTGGGGCTAAAATCGATGCTGTAATGATGACTACAAACTAGACAAAAAACTTACCATGACTTGACACAGCATAAACAAAACCGGGTGCCACCGCCATGGTGCTGCAGTCTTTAGCATTAGCCGTGCTGCTAACTTTACTCATGTTGCTATAGCAATCAAACAGCCCGCGCTCCTTTAGCATTATGCTATGTGCGCGCTCAAAGTGTTTGGTGATGTTGCTAGTATTTCCCTCCTTGGACGCAACTTCTCTCTGACAAAGACTGCATCGGGCAGAGTTTTCATTAACTTTGCTAAAGTGAGCTCAAACCTCCGAGTGCTTAGCCCTCACCGACATGCTTGAGCCAGCTGTGTCATCACCTGTCGACGGCGGTAATGTCATAACTACATGACAGTTGAAGAGACGTTCAAGTACTGATAACAGTACCGTTTTTCTAGATTCTTAACGGTATTCGGGCGATGACCCAATTAGGGACCGGTACATTAAAGTAAAGGTCCGCAGTATACATTCCTAATTGTGACACTCACCTGTTTCCAATCAACCTGTTCACCTACTGAATTTTATAAAAAGGTGTTTTTTAAGCGTTCCTCAACTTTCCCAATCTCCTGTTGGCGTGTCCCATCATTTTTTGGAAACATGTGGCAGGCATCAAATTCAAAATGAGAGAATATTTGAAGGAAAAGGCATTAAGAGGATCAGCTTAAACATCAAAAATGTAGTTTTTGTTGTGAATTAAATTGAATATAGGTCATAAAGGGTTTTCAAATCATGTAAGTCAGGTTAACAATTCTATTTATAGAGCAGAAAATACTCTTGATGCAAAGTTGGATGCAAAAATAGAAAACAATTTCTGTGTCCAATTTTCTTTCCTCTAAGTCAGATTTAGCTTTTACACACAGAGCTGTGAATTCAAATGTCTGCTTGTCAGGATGTTTAACAGACTTTAGCATCCAACCCCCCCCCCAAGTCTGTAAGCCCTGTTCAACACATTTAAAGCAATCAAGAGCTCAGCCGTTGCTGCTGTTTCATGTGTCTCTGCGTGTTTTTGTATTTACCAGTGTGAATCATGAGCACGACAGCGGATATCAGATGTATTTTCACATAGCATGATGGTGGCGTAACGCTGTCAGCAGACATGACCGCTAATGATTTTGCCCCATCATTAGCGTTCTCCGCTAACGATGTTGTTCCACTAAAAAACATGTGAGCACTCTCAGACTGTGTTGCGCTTCTGGGGGCTGTAATTGGTGTTTTGGCTAATTGAGCACTGCTGCTAAAAGCTTTTGGTGAAATGTGCATCATTTGTGACGTAGGCCGTCTCTCATCTGTGGATCACCGCTGCTTTTTTTTTTTTCTGCAATAAAATCAGCTGTTTTATTTCCCTCAGCCCTCACAAGCCGTCCTCAGTCGTCTCCGTCTCTCATTGTGAGTCCTCCGTCCACGAGTCTAGCCTTATCATCGTCTCAAAGGCTTATCCCTCTGCCCAGTTAAATGAGGTTTCAAGGCCATTAACTGATCCAGGCTATTATCCTAACGCACCAGGGGTGTTCCAGATTTGATAAATGATTGGAAAGGGATAATGAGACTTATATAGACATGTAGTATTAGCTGGGGCACACAGGAGACACGGAGGCAAAGAAGACAAAGAACACAGGATGTTTTTGTGCTCTAATTCGGAGGGAAAACATGTTTTTCCTCAGGTTCACTTCCTAATATGATGCAGAGCGGGTTTGCAGCTGGAGCGTGTTTCTTGAAAATCTGTTTTGGGGAAGTGTGCGTGTGTTTGTTCGGTCAGTCTGGCAGCAGCTTCAGTCCTCAGACAGGCCGTTCTTTGTGCTCCATCTGATGTCATAATTCGCCTGACGTCTCCTTGCCAAAGGAACCTTCAGTAAAGAAAGCACATGCCCCCCTCCTGCGATCGTACTCTTGTGTATTCTCATCACAGCCCTCACCCAGACGACGCTCGTCTTTGATTGATGCCCGTCTTTGGGAGCAGCAGGGAGAGGTGGTGCCACTGGGAGAGAATTAATAATGCACAGGGGTGCTGGGACGGTGGCTGTGCAGACTGGAGCCTATGGTTGTCACACTGGTCACGCCGTTCGGTGTTTCAGCCGCAGTTGGGGTGGGGAGCTGAGACGCAGCGTGAGTAGGGAGAGAGGGAGGATGCAGGAAAGATCAGAGGCTGTTGGATTATGTGTGGTTAAGTCAGAATGAGGCATTCTGGATGGGCAGATTAAAAGATCATTTGGAATCAATGGGTGATTATGGGAGTGAATTCGCAGAAATACTACGTGCCACTCATCAGGCCCTCAGAGGATGGAGATACTGAAGCTCCAGAAAGAGTCTGATCTGATTAATATTAAGAAAGAGCCCACCTGCCTCTCTTTCCTCCTCTGTTTTCCTCGTACCTCCCTCTGATTCTCTGCCGTCCTCTTCTTCTGTACTTGTTTTTGTCTTCGTTGCTCGTCCGTGAGATGAATTCTGCCACGGGTTTTATTCTCTGAGATTCCACAGACGCATCCTTCAGAGAGCCGCCAAACTACCACAGGCAACCAATAATGCCGACAGTTTGAGCTTTTGATCGTGGTCCCACTGCACACAGACACACTGAATCACACACACAGGCATCGGATAGTTAGGGACTTCAGGAGGATGCTGCTCATGAGCTTGGACCGTGAGTTTGGCAGAACTTTTAATAGCGTTTTAATTTGGATGATTATTCACTGGACTCTCCCCGTGTTACTCTGCTTAACCACAGCTACTTTACTTATTTATTTATTTGTTTATTTTGAACATATTAACAACAAAAACATATACAAAACAAAAAAAAATAAGAGGAAATAAGTGAGGAAAAATGACTGTAACTGCTGTCAAATAGTAATTAAATGATAAGACTGCAGCATCAGAATATAAATGCAAAATGCAGAAAGCAGCATTACTGGGTCTCCTACAATATCCCTTATTCCCTGTTACATAGTGACTTGTATTCCCCAACTCAATAGACTTATCAAGTGACTGCAAGGCTGGAGATCTTCTTGATCATTTTTATACACATATTACTTATCTACCTATCTGATTACCTATTCAGCATACCAGTTGTGCTCAAGCTCCAGCTGCAGCCTTTATATGTACAACTATGGGATACATGAAGATGAATTCCCTTTTAAATTCATATATAAATTTTGTTGTTTGACAATAATGAGTGATCGTGTATACATACTTTTCTTTTGCACACACACACAGACAGCTTTTTCTGTGGGTGCTTGTTAGTTTATTCTATTTTATTTGGTTGATTTTTTTTTTACATAAAAGCTACTGATTAGTAGTTTTGATATGATGCTTGAAACACAATCAAGCACTGAAGGGCACATGCTCTATTTTTTCTGTTGCTTTAACTACAACATCTATCAGTACTCCTCATTGTTGTTTCTTATGCTTGGGATTTAAAAATTAAACGAAATATTGTTGAAACAAGTCCAAACAACATTTTTCAAAGATTATCTTTTGGGCATTTTGTGCCTTTATTGATAGGAGAGAGAGTGACAGTGGATCGGCTTGTGAAAGGGGGTGAAAGAGAGTAGGGGAAGACACTCTGCGATGGGCCTCAGGCTGGATTTGAACCCGGGCCAGCAGAGATGGGTCGTGCCTGGTTGCTTACCCCCTGGTTAAACCAGCACCCGTAGAGTCCAAACAATATTTGAGATGTTGTCAAAACACTGGACATCAGTGGTGATAAAATAATGGTGTTTGAGTTTTACTTTTACTATTAGAATTACTGCCATGTTTGCAGTTTACTTCCAACACAACAGGTAGTGTTGTTCCTCTTGTAACTCCTGCCATATACAGGCATGTTAATTAACAAAAACATTTATGATGCCAGCGGCGAAATATGCAAATGTTAGGACAAACTTCAAGCATATATCCAGCTTGAGAACAATGTGTTTTGTTAGAGGTCGTCCATGATAACATGAAAATACATCAGCGCTGCAGCCATCAAAAATAGAAAATCAAGATTATATTCAAGCCATATATGTCAAAAGTAACGGTCACATTGGCTGTTTTTATATCTCAAAATTTTCAGTTTCAAATCGCAATATCACAGAAATGTATGTGAAATCTAAAAGTAAAGATAGTTGTTGACTGACACCCTATATTTATTTATGTGTTCAGGTCTATGGTGATTGGTTAATTGGCTTGAATATACTTTCATCCACCGTAAAAACTAGATGATTTTATGGTTTCTGTATCATGTCTCCCTTTTTAATGTCCAAACTTTTTGTCTAAAAGCTGCTTTAATTCTCCGTTAAGCTAAAGAAATCATACACATGTCACATTATCTCTGGAATAAACACTGAGAAATGATTTTAGCAGCTTTAAAAATAGATCTGGTCAATACAGAGGTAAAAATCTGTGCCATCTTCTTGACATGTTTTTGCTTTTTTCCCTCGATAGCCTTGTCCACGTAACCTTGTGGTGCAGGATTGTGTTTTGCTGATTAAATATGTTGTTGGCGAGGTCAGGAACTGCCACATGTGTGACACCTGAAACTGCAGAGAAAATGCAGCAGCGGTAATTGAAGTAACTCAAGGTTACAGCATGCATGTGTGTGACTGTATGTGGGGATATGTGCAGTATAGAAAGGCAGGTGAGTGTTTTTATTCTCTTGAGCACAAACAACCTTCACATATAACCACCAATAAAAATATGTTAGCCCCAACAGTTTGTCAGGTGGTTCGAAAAAGAAGTTTAGTTGCATTTTTGTCTCCGTGCCTCTAAATGCACAGCAGCTTAGGATGGCTAAGAGGTATGTGCTGTAATGAGGCCAAGGTGATTTATCAGTGCAGAATGCTCCATTTCTGCAGCAGGCACACGCACAGCAGGGCTGAAGAATATTAAAAGATGACACAGCCATGTTTTTTCTTAAGCACTATATATGACGGTTCTTTTAAAGAAGCATCAGATCAGTGCAGAGTATTTTAGTTTACATCTGTTAAAACTTTGAACTGCAATTTTCTTCCTCCAGTAAACACAGCACAGATGTTACAGTCTTTTTCTGTGTTCAAATAAATAACAAAAATGACTCAACATTTTAGTGTAAGTTGCTTGTTTCATTATCAAGTCAGTTTCAACAGGCAAAGTGTATCTAAGCAGTTATGAATGAATCAGTAAAAGCAAAGAGAAAGGCTGTGTACGAAATGGCATACTAACGTACTACTCATACTGAGTGTGGCGTCAAAATGAGTATGTAGTGTGTTCACATTAGATAGTATGAAAAGATAGAGTGTGCGAAAAATACCCGAATGTATGCTATATTGGAAAAAATTTGAAGTACGCGAGGTGGGCATACTAGCCACGTTCAAACGCCCCATAATGCATCATGAGCCCCATAATGCATTGCGGCATGCATTATGACCGGCATTCAGCTAAAAATCAGCCACTAGCAACCTTTCCGTTTTCAAAATAAAAGCATCTTTTATTATCTCCTTTTAGTTCTTTTAACGCTTTTGTAAATTGGGCTCTTGTTTTGAAGTTTCTTCGATAGCATGATGGGGCGCATAACAGAATGTCCCAAATGCCGAAATGAAAATTGTATCCGTGCGTTTTTTGGCTCAAATGACCACATTTTGGTATTCTACATGGTGACTTTCTCGTCTAAAATGCTCTCTGAACTTTCAAATGTGGCGAATCAACAGAGATATTTGATAGCCTGGTGTGCTTCCGATTGTTGTCGTTGGAGGTTTGAAATGCATTATGGGAAACTTGGTACTATACCACAGTGTGAACGGTTGGCATCCTAATCATACTTATAGTATGTAGTATGTCAGTATGCCATTTCGGACACAGCCAAAGTCATGTGTAGGGCTGCCACCCTGAGTAGACTAGTTGTGACGATGTTTACAATCAAAATAGTCGACGCATTGTTTTCTCTCAAAATTGCTGCTGTACCTTCTGCTTTCTTGTCTGCCTTACTGTCCTTGACACATGCACAGTCATGGTAACTGGGTTAGTCCTGATGAAGAGTTTTGCCCAAACAGAATCATGGTTAACCGGCAATGGAGCGCGAAAGTTTAGGATCATTTTACCAAAACAAAAGAGAAAAATGTGTAATGCAAAGTCTGCAAAGAGGAACTTGCCTTCCACGGCAGCATGACGGCAACGCATAAGCATCTGAAAAGGAAGCACGTCATGACTGATTCAATTTCTGATGAAGAGGGACAGTTGTTTCAACAAGCTAATTGGCTAGTTAGCTGCTAACTTTGGCGTCAACAGTCTGGTGATCAGATGTCCCCGATTTCCGGGGACAGTTCCTGCTTTGGATGACCTGTTACCGGTTAAAGCTGTCCCTGAAAATGTGCCTGATTTCAGTGTTTTACTATTGAGCGTCTACCGTGTAGGAAACAGAAAGCGTGAGGGAGCAGGCTGAGCGCAGACTAAGACAACAGTTATTGTGTTGCCAGGTCGGCTCATTAAAGTGACTTTGGACTTGCTCTTCTGCTTGTGTGAATCCCACATGATTATCACCCAGCTGCCTCTACAAAGCAGACATGAGTGTGGTTGGTAGTTTGTCCTTTCCTCACCCCCGTGTCCAACCCAGCACACCCTCAAACACACTCAAGCATGTGGCACATGCACAACTAAGCAGGCGCAATAGTTGCTAGGTCATGCTCATTATAAGCGATTTTGGCCATCAGCTGCATGCTGGTGCGGTACGCTGCAGTTCATTCATGGCAAAAATAGTCGTTAAGCAGTCGACTAGTTAAATACTCATTTGTGGCAGCCTGAGTCATGTGACATCTCTGCAGCTGCACAGCAACAGATAGATGATCAGCTGATCTCTTTCCCCTTCACAGGCCACAGCCAGGTCAGACCTGAGATCTGTCCCCAGGTTGATCTGCTTGGCTGAATTTGAAATGAGGTGGAAGTAGCTCCCACTTGAAACAGACTTTCCAGCGAACCAATGCGGAGCTACTAGCACACACTGGTGACAAATCAAGAGGCAGGCTGTGGGGAATTTGGTGTGGAGCCTGCAGTGTGCAAAAAATCAGGGGCTAGATGGTCGGCCAGTTAAACCAAGACATGTTTGAAAATGTTTTTGAGCTTTAATTGGATTGGTGGGAGTAGAGAACCACTGCAGACAATTACCTGACAACAATGTAGTGCGTAAGAGAGACGGATGCTTGTAGTGTGTTAGTGTGCATCAGCGTCTCCGTAGACTTCTAAACAGGTGAAAGCAGAACAGGATCCACTCACTGTGTCTTGTAGCTGTGTAGCTCTCAGCCAGAGGGAGTCCTGCTTTGGATCAGACGGGTTCACCATTAACCGATGCTGACACTGTTTAGACAGGGGAGACAACAGCAGCTGAGGAAAAGGCGAGAGAGAAGCCAGGACGTCAGCATCGCCATGAGTGACGGGACTTTGGGCTCCGGCGGAGATGTTATAGATTATTGGCTAAAACGGAGGAAAGGGTGTGACAAAGGGCTGACCTTTTTAAAGACGGTGATAAAACACATGGAGGTAAATCATCATGGCTGCAGGTGTAATAATGAGGATTTAACCTTCAGTCTAATGGATCTGTCTTAATGTGTCACAGCTTGTTTCCCTCTCAGTCATCCAACATGGCGGCTTGGTCAATGGACCAGTATGTGACGTGATAGTTCACATACTAGCTCCTGCTAAGCTTGTGTTTTGATTTGAGGTTGAGGTCAGATGATTTAGCGTGAAGAGTCTGCTTCATATCACGCTCCGAGGTCATCAGAGGTGTGGAAACATGCTGGCTGTGTGAATATTGGGACCAGCTGGAAGAAGCAGAGTGTATGTCATGTTTTTAAGGTGTTTAAAAGAAGTGACCCCCTGTGCCTTCGTTTCAAACCAACACCATATTCGTATCTGAATCCGCAACCTGGACTGAGGGTTTGGGACCATTTAGGTTTAATCCATTTATGGTTCTGTTTCTGCTTATTGGTTCCAGTTCTTAATGGTTCCCATTCATAGTCTGGAGAGTAAATTCTATAATAGAATAAACATCAGCTTGTTATTGGCCTAATTTAAGATCTCAGTGACAAACTGTTAGCTGTGGCACAGATTTTATTTTTGCCTTTTACATATTAAAATAAATGTAACTCTTTTAAATGCGGAAAGACTGCAGCATTTAACAGTTATCCAAAATAATTTATCAATATTGGACTGAAATTACAATTAACTTTAATTAAAAACAGTAATTTATCATATTATCTATTACAACCACATTTTCGTCCTTTTATCCATCATCCATCCAACCATCCATCCATCCATCATCCATCCATCAAGCAATCTATCCATCAACCCACTTATCCATCCATGAATGTATCCAACCATTAATCCATCCATCAAGCAATCTATCCATCAACCCACTTATCCATGCTTAAATGTATCCAACCATTAATCCATCCATCATCCATCCATCAAGCAATCTATCTATCAACCCACTTATCCATCTATAAATGTATCCAACCATTAATCCATCCATCAAGCAATCTATCCATCAACCCACTTATCCATGCTTAAATGTATCCAACCATTAATCCATCCAACCCTCCAACCATCCATCCATCCATCCAACCCTCCATCCATCCATTCATCAGCCCACTTATCCATCCATAAATGTATCCAACAATTAACCCATCCATCCATCCATCCATCCCCTTGCCTATTAAATTGCTTTACCATCTCTCATCATCCATCAATCAAAAACAAACCAACATGTTATGAATAAATAAACTCTCATTATTTGTCTTCTTATATAACATACCAGTTATGTAAGTCCATGTATATGTAACTCAGTGAGTTCTGAAAGAAAATCCATTCTTATTTTAATATTATATTTATAAGAGAAGAACACTTTTTTTTTAAGTGGTCACAGTTAAACTTCAGCGTCCGTCTAAAGATTAAATAATAACTGTCAGTCCGTCCTTCATAAACATGTCTGACAATAATAGAAACACTTTATTAGACAAGCTTTGTCAAACTGAATCAGAGGATTTTTGCTCTCATCTGTTTTATTATTTATTACTGACACGGCCTTGGCCCGAGAAAATTAGAGGAGCAGATTCATCAAAAGGGAAATATTCACCTGCATGCTGGACTTTGTTTTCCTTCCTGTCCTCTCTAATCCCCCCCTGCTCTGCTCTCAGTGGATTTCAAGGTAACAATCTTCATGCTGCTGATTCAGCTGCCAGGCATCTATTCATTTACTACCAAGTATTTTTCAGTTGGATGCTGATCATGGTTTGAGAAGAGAAGGTCATCTAATTTATTGGATGACTGGAGAGGTTTTGTTTTTTTTGTTTCTCTACATAAATACTGCAGCTGATTCTTCCACCCATGCATCCTGACATAATGAAAAAGTACTGGTAAAACTTTTTAAATTTTCAATAACATATTTTTGACTACACAGAGGAATTCAGCCAACAACAGTACAACAACAACAGTAGACAACAGTGGATTGAAATATATAATAGTCCTTTGTTGTGTTGCTATTCTACACCACACTGCTTGCACTACATTTTAGCTATTTTAATTTGTAAGTGGGAAATACAGTGAAGAAAACATGTTGATGACAGTGATTAAAAAAACTCAATTTTAATGTAATATTTTTGTTGTTGTCATTTTTGTTTTTTATCTATTATTATTATTTTTATTATTTGTATATTTATATTATTTGTAAACTGTTATTTTTAACTATTTTTGTTTGTAAGGTAATTGCAATTTTTTTTTGGCATTTTTTTCAGATTTTAACATGGACAACTTTCTTTTTTTTTTACCTAAATAATTGAATGAAATCCATGGAATTGGCTTGCGCCTGCTTCAGGCCTCTCACACAATGACAGCTGGGATAGGCTCCAGCCCCCAGAAACCATAAAAAGGATAAGCGGTACAGAAAATGAGTGAATGAATTTATTGAAATATATTATTCTTATTTGCTGCATGTTACCTCACGAAATCACAAAGTCCCCCCTTACCTGCTTTTAAATCTTGTCTTAAAACTTTTACTCAATAGCTTCTAATTCATCGCAAAAGTGTGTGGTGTGTATTTTTTTTCCTTTCTTACTTTACATTGGCTTTTAATCTTTTATTTTACCATTTTTCTCTTGTGTTATGTGGTTTCATCCATTTTTATGTTTTTACAGAACCGTATTAGTTTGATTGAATTCTTGGTTTTTATGATCATTTTCCAAATGGGCCATTTGGATGAAGTTGATTAAATTGTTTTTTGTTCTTTGCTTTTAAAATATGTTCAAGCTGTGCAGCACTAAATGATGTCTGCTCTTAAAAATCCCCATATGAATGGACTCTGCTTACTTGTTTCTCTTTTGCATTAATTTTAATAAAAGCTTTACAAGAGAAATCATCGCTGAACCAAATGATAGAGCGATCGAACAACTGTTGAACAGACTTGTATCAGTTTGGTTTCTAATGTTTGCCATTCATTATCTGCTGACGTATTTTTTTATTGTCAACAGCTAAATTATCAGTTTTATGCTGACAACAAAATGAAAATATATAAGTTTCCCAGTACAGGAGTTTAGTCATCTCACCTTAGTAGTTGTTTATATCAACAATGTAAGAAACAAAGATTCATTTACATCCCAGAAAAGGATTGGCAAGCCAAGTACAGACTTACTAAATCTCACCTCTTCTCTGTTAAGAATCAAAACTCAAATATTCTGCTTCTTCATTTTGTGTACGAAGCACTTTAGCCCAAATTGTCCCTGTCTCCCCTACTCTAACGGCCAACTTGGCAAACATGCAACAGAAACATCTGTTTAGGTAAGAACAAGTTTTTAGACTTTAAACATTTGTATAGAATAATCCAACCCGATATACCTTAGTTGCATATTTTTCAAATAATTAAGTATATTCTCTCCACAGTGTCTACCATGCAAAAACTAAATAGGAGGAATTAAAATGAAGTTTGAAAACACATACAATCAAACCAAAAAATGAAACTACTATAACATCATAAAACATGTGAAACACATAAAAACATAAAAACTAGGAGTGGGAGAAAAAATCGATTCACCTAAGCATCAGAATTTTTGTTTGGCGATTCTTAAAACCAATTTTTTGTTCAAAAGTCGATTTTTTTTTTTCCAAATTTAAATGCTTCATTTTAGTCTGTGTTAACCCTTTCATGCATGGTGTTCACTACAGTATACAGATATTTGGAATAATTTTATACCCTTTACTTTCAGTACCATGTCCAACTATTAGTTGGTGAACTCCCAAACCCTTGTCTCAAGTTTCACACTAATACTGCTTTTTTTTGTACTACTTTTTTTTCCATGTCAAGATATTGCATCCAAAATCCAAATTAGCCAACGAAGGGCAAATTTGGTATTTTGATTGCACATAATTTTGTATTTTTTATTTTAAAATTTGGTGTAATTCACAATTAAATAGCTTGACTAAACAGAAATAATACATATGCTTAAGATTTGGCTTTTTCTTTTATTTACTCATAATAAATGTTCGTCAGAGACGTGTTTGTGAATCTTTATTAAGTTCCACTAAATAACTATGTTGATGCACGGTGAAGTGGACAGATGTAAAACTACTTCAAAATATAACACTGAAAAAAATTACCATGAATTTTAAGTTGTTTGAAAGTTAAAAAAAAGCATTGAAAAATGTATTCCTCTGCAACAACAGACAACAATTCATGCATGAAAGGGTTAATAAGCCACTTTTAAATGCAGTCCAGTCTTTTGAAGAGAGAGTATAAACAGCTGGTTAAAATATATTACTGAATACATCCTAAAAACAGACTCACATGTGATGTGTGTTTTTCCTGATATAGTCTGTACGCATCATCATTGTTCATCTTTTTCACTGGAGTTAAATAAGCTAACTAAAGACTAATATCGTAGAATCACAACTTAAATCGAATCGGCACCTAAAAAAATCATAAAAAATCGAATTGGGAGAAAAGCGTATCGTCCCAGCCCTAATAAAAACACAATAGTTTGTTCATATTACAGCAAAATTAGTAGAAAAAGGATAAAAAATAGAGACCAAACAATGTTCAAGCTGAGTTAAAAGACAAAAGTTAAATATTTTAAGATGAGATTGAAAAGTTGTTAAGTTTGGGACATTCATTTGTTATTCTTGTTTTAAAGATGTTGATGAAATCAGCCTTAAAGTTGGCTGCAGCAAATGTGCAGTGCTCGCCCTAAAAGAGTTTTTATTTTGTTTTATTTCTTTATTGAATGCCCCTTTCTGTCTCAGTCAATCACCCACACTGAGAAAAATAACCCAGACACACATTTACACCGACACGGCTGGAGTTGACATACTAGAGTCTAGTCACCCGGCGGGAATGTGCCTCGAAAATCAAAAGACATTAGCCAATTAGCACTGATCAATAGTCGCAGCCACGCGGGGAAGAGCCAGACTGGGAGCATTGTTAATGCGTGCCTCCAGGCCGATCTGCAGGCTGGGAACCACCGCCGCTCTCAGCTCGCTCTCGGCCAATGAAAATGCTGCAGGAACTCTTGACATTCTGCCGCTCTCCAATGCAGAGCACCTTTCCCGCTGTATCCAGGCAGATCAGCCGTGCAGAGATGGAGAGATAGAGCGAGATGTAAGGAGAGGAGAGAAGGGAGAATGGGAGTGAACGTGTTAGGCTGTGAAAGCAGGTGTCATGGTGGGCCGCGGTGGGCAGCAGGTAATCGCACTGAGATCAGCACCAGCATGACAGCCAAGCCCTAATTCCCCACGGGAGGTGGAAGTGTGGAGGTGCTGCAGGGACGCTCGGCTCTTATGGGGGAAACAGATTTATAAGAAGGAGAAATGGGATGAGATGGAGAGAGGATGCATTTTGATGGAGGGAAGATCGAGGCGAGAGTTTCAGAAAGAGCATGCACACATGTTCATGCACAGATCACGGCCGGGACGTATGGGGGATTGAAGCAGAAGGAAGAGAATATAGAGAAGAAGGGAAGTAAGGAAAGAGGAGGAAATATCTCAAATATTACACCCATCCAGGAGGGAGTGTTCAGCGGAGCAGGCATTATGAGAGTGTAAATTGCATTCCCTCCTTCTCCCCTTGGGCTGCCGGCTGCTGGATGAATATAATCACACACAGCACGGAGCGGCACACACTCACACTCCGTCTGCAGACTCCAGGAGAATATAGATACTCTGTGTGTTTGTTGGCACTCAAGTCTCCAATCATGTTTCGATTTTGTATCAGTCCCCTCGCCCGTTTCCTTTTTTTCTCCTGAAATGATGTTAAGTATTGACACATGGGTAATTTGTCTCAATTGGAGAAGGATTGATGGTGATTCACTGGGTGTCGTATCGCATCAAGACCCAGCCTCGGAGATGGAGAGAGGGGAGGTCTTTGCTAATTCTGATTTGAAGAATGATTCATCTTTTGAGTGAGAGCAATATTTCAGATAAGAGCTAAAGAGGAGCATGATTCAGTCATACTTTTTACAGAACAAACGTCAGACTAAAGGCCTCATCGTGTGCCCGCCCTCCTGACGCAGGTGTCATTTATGCGCCGTGTGCTCATGCTGTTTGAAAAGCAAACAAATAAATGAGTCTGGATGGTCCTTTTCCTCTTTAGCCTGGAGGACACCACGTCCATGATGTCCAAAAACAGTCTGAAATGTGGACTCAGACCACAGCAGACTTTTCCACTTTGCCTCAGTCCATCTCAGACGAGCTCAGCCAAGAGAAGCCAGCAGTGTTTCTGGGTGTTGTTGATGTTTTTTTGTCTTTGCTTGGCGATGTTAGCTTGTGAATGGATGGATGGAAAGTCATAGGTAGGCCTGTCACGATAATCAATAAATCAATTTACCAAACAATAAATAAAAACACCCTCGGTAAGTTTGCCGGCCTCGATAAACTGACACATGCATGTGTGTTTGTTTCCCTCCTCTCTTTCAACCAAACAGGCTGGCTGAGAAGATGGTTCACTCCGTCCATCTTTCTATATGCCTGGGCACGTTAGTTCTATAGCAGAATGAGCGGGGTTAGGGTTAGTGATGCATCTGTCATTCATTCGATCTTTGAGGGGGAGGCGGGGCCACTCGCACGTACACACGCAGAGAGCTGAAGCGAGCGTCGTGAGGACTAACGAGGAAACAAACACTGACATGAATGATGGCACGAAAGGGGGGTTCCTAATCCTAATGCCACAGCCCCAGTGTGGGAATATTTTGGTTTTAAACAGAATGAAGGTGTGACGTTTCACAGACAGTACGAAATTGACTAGAAGAACGTACATGTCACAAACAATTTCTGAACTGTAAAAACTACATTTTATTTATTGTTTTCATTGTTGTGTGTGTTTGTTTGTTTGTTTTCTTTACAGAGACAGAGTCTATTTTTTGTTGTTTTTATTATTATAATGATTTTTTTCACATGCAGTTTCTCCCAAAAGGACACTCCATTTCATTTTCATTGTTTTTTCCCTCATTTTTTTGTTTGTTTAATTTATTTTTTTTAAAAAGCTCTAAACCTTCCAATTACAGTTGAATACTCCTTTAAGAAATTAAAGTTCATTGCTTTTGACATGGTGTACTCACTTTATGATGACATATAATTACATTAATGAAAGAATGATGTTTCAAAATAACATTGACAATAATATCGTTTATCAGCAATAATTGTTGGGACAATTATCGTTCAGCAAGATTTGTTATTGTGACAGGCCTAGCCACAGGCGTTGATGGTTTCAGCCTTGCTGCTTGTGTTCGTAGATTTCTCCACATTCTCTGAATCTTCTGATGATATTGTGGACTGTAAATGATGGAATCCTTGAATTACTTGCAGTTTTGCATTTAGAAACTTTGTTCTTGAACTGTTGGACTATTTGCTCACACAGTTGTTCACAAAGTGGTGAACTTCACGCCGTCCTTGCATCTTTGGAACATATTGCAGACATCAAATTCAAAATCAGTCAATCAATCAGTTACTTTATTATCATTGCACATGTAAAAAGTACAGAGCAACGAAATTCTTCTTCACAGCACAACCCGTCTAAGACCATACAAAGACAGTGACATGCATGGAGACGGGATCGGGAAGACCGCCGGGTCACCAGCAGAGCAGCGCCCCGTTTTCTCAGATAGGAAAGGAAACACATCGGGAGAGAGAGGAAAGAAAAGACCAGGCACACACTATGCCCTGCAGAGCACAGTGTGAGATCAGACACAAAAACACCTCAGCAAATGAGCAGCATAATAAGACAATTTCAAACAAAAAGACTCCAAGACGAGCACATATGATGGGGGATGGGGTCGTGAAACAAGTCAATTTTTGCAGACATTGTTAGTTTGAACATTACATAACTTTCTTTGTGGTGTAGGTTGAAAAGGATTTAAGGAGCTCTGTGTTTGCAAACTTAATTGGATTTAGAGTTTATGCATAAGTCTCAACAAGTCTCTGCTTTGCATTTTCTTCATACAGTTTAACTATTATACATGTATTTACATGTATGTCATCCATTGGTAATTTTAAAACCGTTGAGAAGATGTATTTTAAATGGCATTTGCGTAGGGAAGGAACTTATTAAGACTAACTGATACCAATGAGGCTATCAGCTTTGCTTATTGACCAGGTTCTTTAAAAATTCACTTTTTGATTCTTCCGAACAGGTTTTAGAGGTAAAAACATCGAACACATCACTCCTTATGTTCAGTCCTATGCTTCACAGTGAAATGCTTCTGCAAGTTGATGTTTTTCTACATACTAAACATGTGGCAGGTATAATGACTTGACACTAAGCCACAGTTTTATCATGTGCAGAAGAAAGTGAAACGATTTGATGTGGAGTTGTTAAGTAGGCCTGTGCTCAAAATATCAATACGGCAAAATATCGTCATGCGCCTCTTGGGGATATGTGTATAGATATGGATTCTACAGAACTGATACGGCCTCAATGTATGGACAGTTGTTGTAAATACACTTTGGGTAATGTTAACAATGGCACAGTTTAAAGTAGAAGCCAAGCTACATGATTAAACACATGTTCCAAATTTAAAGTTAAGTTTACTATCTTTGGGGACCTGAATTAAAGTTCTGAAGTTGAAGAATTATTTAAAGCTCATCCTTGTTCTTTTTCTTCTTGTAATAAAAACAAAAGTTGCTGGGAATTCTGTTAAAAGCGTGGTCAGTGTTCACAGTTTATGTCTATCGGGATACATATCATATCGTAAGGTTGCTGGAAATACCTTTCCCTATTGTGAAGCATAGTGATATTGATTCATTCAGTTGTTATTCATGCTCAGCTGTAATTGCTTTTTAATTCCCCTCATATGGTTGGTTTACTTTGCTCTCTTGTACTCATGGTTAATGTGAAATATTGTGTAGATTTGCTGCTTTTGTTTCTTGTAAAACGAATCAAGGATATATTTTCATTTCGGATGGTTTGTCAGACAAAACAACTGGTTAGGGAATTTTTTGGCATTAATTGCTCTGATCTTTCATGTTAATGATGAAGAGTGCACCTAATTTCAATGTTTATAAAAATAAACTCAAAACCTACCTTTTTACTGTAGTCGAGCCTTTACCTGAATTAGCTTTAAGCGTTTTTATTTATTCTAACTACAGCCCACTCTTATTATTATTTTAGCTTATCTTATTTTATCTTTTCTATTTTTTGTATCTTTCCTTATTTTACTGTCTAGATTTTATATTTTTATTTTTACTTCATTTCAATTTATTATTATTATTATTATTATTATTATTATTATTATTTTAAAATTCTTTTTCCTATATTATTTTTATGATATATTTAATTTTGCACTTTAACCTAGCCTCCAGTGTTTTCTAATTTTTAAACTTTTATGATAGCATTTCCATAGTACGTACTGGGTACTGCTATATGCTTTATTTCTGTCTTTTTTTTTTTTTTTTTTTTTTTTAAGATGCTTTTTACCAGCATTGTGTATGGATTGTGGTGTGGGTGGGTACAGGGGCTGGGTGGAGTGGGTTTTGGTCATAAATCCTTCATTTAATTAATCTGTCTGTTTGTAAAGCACTTTGTACTACATTTTTTGTATGAAAAGCGTCATATAAATAAAGTTTGATTGATTGATTGATTGATATTCATTCTCAGCTGTAATTGCATTTTAATTCCCATCCCTCATATGGCTGGTTTATTTATGCTGTCTTATACTCATGGTTAATGGAAATGTAAATGTTCTTTATTTATACAGCCCTTTACAATCCAAAGTGCTTTATGATAGGTGGAAATAAAAGCAATAAATAACACAATTAAAAATAAATAAAAGCAATAAGAGCAATAAAATACAGTAAAATAAAGTAAAACAGAGTAAAAGTAAGAGTGTCACCACATTACTGGGTATTAAAAGCCATCCTAAATAAATATGTCTTCAGTCTAGATTTGAAAAGGCCCAATGTGACATATTGTGTAGATTTGCTGCTTTGGTCTCATGTAAAATGAAAAAAGGATATATTTTCATTTTACATGTTTGTCAGACAATATTTTTGGCATTAATTGCTCTGATCTTTCTTGTTAACGATGAAGAGTGATTAGCAGATTGAATAATCATCAGACTTTGTAATGAAGAATATCCATATAATCAGTGAGTTGGTGTATTATCCCCTGCTTCCTTTTCTTTTCCTCTGTGCGTAACACTGTGTTAGCAGAAGCAGATAGACATGCTAATCCTCTTTATCTCAGCTCTCCAAGCTAATTTGTCTCTCGATGGGACCCTCAGAAAACAGGGGAGGGTAGTATGTGGGAAAGAAAAGCATATCTTATCAGTCTTCTTCACGATAAAGCCAGAGGCAGGCCCAGATGTCAGGGATGTAAGGTCAGAGCTCGCTAAATGGGAGGGCAGCCACCCCGGTCACGGCTCATTACTCCTTTACATTAGGCAACACTTGGTCTGATCTGCCTCCTTCCATCCTCCTTATCCTGCTTCGTCTCCTCCTCCTCCTCCTCTCAGGGCCGCTGCTCCAGAGAGAACTGTAAATACCTGCACCCTCCTCCCCACCTAAAGACCCAGCTGGAGATCAACGGCAGGAACAACCTCATCCAGCAGAAAAACATGGCCATGCTGGCACAGCAGATGCAGCTCGCCAACGCCATGATGCCCGGCGCACAGCTACAGCCAGTGGTGAGTAAACACTTGTAACTGCATGCACATGAACAGAAACAAACTCTGATCACACATGAGGAGGCAGAGCCGGGATCTTTATTATATTTACTCAGCTTTAACCTCACTTCAGAAAAACAGACCTGTCCCTTTAAAGGTGTAGTCCGCGATATGGGAGAAAACGAGTGGAGAGGTTGTTGATAAACGAATTTCGGCCCGCCCCCCGAAAGCTGATGGACGTGCATCGTCATGGAAACGGCCGTAGAAACTGTGTAGCTGACCTAGTAGCTAAGGTAACCCTGACTCGTCAGACAACTCGACTGCCGTTATTGATAACATCACAACAACAACACATTCTGGCAGATTAGACAATAAGATGAATGCCCGACGGCTGTTACTGTTATGTGAAGCACCACAAAGCTAATGTTGCTAACCTATCCAGCAGACAGACGGCGACATCCGCGTCCGTTTTCAGGTCTTTCAATTGGCGGAGTTCCCTCCACCGTTGGAAAGCAACACCAGTGTTGACCCGGGTCTTCGCTCTTTCATGGTCATAGCCCTTCTTTTTCACTTCCCACTCCTCTGACCTTTTTCTTTTGGGCTGTTTTTCAGCCATTGCTACTGCAAATATTGTATCTCTCCCTTACGCTAGCTGCACACGCTACGCAACCTACAACTCCCCCCTCTGTCTGATCTGCACATGAGTATGATCGCCCCCTGGATGTGGGGGGGTGTACCCTGTTTTGATAAGTCGGCCCGAGCCACAGTATTTACCTGCTGAAATTCAGAGCCAAGGCTGTGTATTGAAACCGGACTTTTTTTCAACATGCTCTCAGTGGTAACATCTTGTGGATGGAGAGGAGAAATACGGTGATTTTGACATATAGTGCATTAAATTAGGAGATAAGAAGATCGCTGACTACACCTTCGTCCCAGGTGTTATTAACCCTATAAAGCCAATTGTATCATATTTGATACATACTTTTATAATACCTCTTTCTGCTCAATATGATCAACAAATTACAAAAAAAAAACATCTGAATACAATCAGATAAATGATAAAAATGTCCTCAAATGGATTATCAGTTGCCAAAAACACCTAATGTATCAAATGAGATACGAAAAATCTATATGTTGAATTTATGGACATTTGATTTTTATGGATTTTAGCAGAAAGTGAAACAAACATTTCAGCTGCAAAAAAAATAGAATTTTCTGGCTATAATCTAGGGTCTTGGGCCTTAAAGCGTTAAAAAAAAAATGACCAGGAAAAGATAAGCGTTTGTAAAAAAAAAAAAAAAAAGTTTTTATTCATGTAATTTGAATAAACTGTTTCACTTCTGTTGACTGACTCGTTGATGAATTGACTGACTGTTGCAGCGACGACTTCATTAACATCATATTAGCCTTGATTGATTAAACAACGTTTAAACAAGGAGCTGCCGCGTTAGACGCTGTCACTGTGGGACTGTTTTCATACAGCGATCAATAGAGTGATAAATTATTATCATGCAGTTAGTGACACATCAGATCCTCACATACACACTCAGCAGAGGATCAGGGCTCCTCAGCTGGACCCTCTTATTAAGAAGTACTCTTGACCCATTACTCAGAGTCTGTTCAACAGTTTCCTGGAATTTATTTCCACATCTCAACATAAAAACAACAAAAAGATTTTGTGAACAAAATGGCAGTGAATTGAAAAAGTTCATATTTCCTTTGATTTGCATTTAGTCAGTTGTTATAAACCAAAATATACGACCTTAGTGAAGCTGTGATAGATCTTATAACAGGGGCAGCTCCTTTAGGCAGGCCTGAAAAAATCTCTCTTTATCTATATATATATTTATAAATAATATGACTAGAAAAGCACTCGGAGAGCGCAGACCTCCGCCAGCGCCACAGTCCCCACCATTATTGTGATTTTGACCATAAATATTAGTCCTACCTTTATTTCATGTAAATATTTAGATTCCTTGACCATGAAAACATACCATCAGCAATTAGATTCATAATGATATCTATTTTAGTTCAGTAGTTATTCACAGAAATCACATTTTTCCTCATGTTACAAACGTTTCACAGACAGTATGAAATGACTGGGAGAAAGTACATGTCACAAACAATTCCTGACCTGTATAAACTACATTTTATTGTTTTTTTCATATTTGTGTGTGTTTTTATTGGAGTTTTTTTTCTTTACAAAGTCACGCTTATTTTTTTGTTGTTTTTGCTTATTATTATGATTTTTTTACATGCAGTTTTTCCCAAAAAGACAGTCCATTTCATTTTCATTGGGTTTTTTTCCTCTTTTTTTTTTGTTTAATTTATTTTGTTTAATCTATTTTATTTAAAAGCTCTTAACCCTCCAATTACAGTCTAATACTCTTAAGAAATTAAAGTTCATTGCTTTTGACATGGTGTACTCACTTTATTACGATGTATAATTCCATTAATGAAAAAATGATGTTTCAAAAAAACATTGACAATAATATCGTTTTTCTGCACTAATCTTTGGGACAGTTATCAGCCAGCAAAATTTGTTATCGTGGCAGGCCAACCTGTGCTTAAAGCCAAAACACTTACAGCAGCTATACAGTCGTGCCTTTTTCTGTACGTTGATCCAACTTCCATCGAATCTGTTTTTATCACCATGTTTTACTTTCTTATGCCCAAGTCACACATTCCGGTTTCTCATGGCGATTGTGCACAACTGTGCACGATTGACGAGGCTGGAGTGATCGCTATGATATGGGATGAAATGACTGTCCCACCCCTGGACACACTCCATAAATACACAGTCAGTAGCGCTTCTAACAGCACTTCTACAGTGCTTCGGGGGCGTTCGTCCCACTCCAGCTAGGTTAAAACAGCCGCTGACACGTCGTCAGCCCCACTGGAGCTCAGTTCGTGTCACGTAAGCCGTATTGAACGGGAGACAGTCGGGGCACAAACTGATACGTCCTTGTCAGTTGTCCTCATAAAGCTTTCAGGATTGAGCCACGATCAGCCCGACTGAGCTCCGTACATGCCACGCTAATATAGTTCGCATTAGGACTGCATTATGCTGCGTTCACACCGCAAGCAACCCAGCTACCAAAATCGCGTCACCCACTGACGTAGCGTCGCACGTCCATAAATACCTCATTTTGGTCACTGTTGCTGTCGGCCATCGCTCGGTGACGTCACATCGGCTCAAGATTCACTCATATTAACACCCAAATGCAAAAACAACATCACAGAAGGAATTGACAGTTTTATTTCTGAGGGTATGAGGCCCATTGGTGTCGTGGAAGGCCAAGAAAACCATTGGAACCTGGATATTCAGCACCAGCGCGCCAGACAATTACGCATGCACCAACGACAAAATACGAGAGAGTAAAAAAGAGAAAGCTTCCGATTTAATAAACAAAGATAACAGATGTGTACGTCTCTTCGAATGGAGTCCTATGTTACAGCGACTGCCCATTTCATTGATGAAGACTGGAAAGCAAAGAGTCTCGTGTTGAGAGAAAAAATAGAAGAGGCGCATGGGGGGGGGACAGTTTTGAACAGTTCAAAACTGTCGGGACCCTTCCACATTCCCCGCTGTTCATCCACGACTATACAACGCTGATCCAGACCAAGTAGCGCATGCACCACGACCAGGATTATGACAATCGTGCACAATCGCCATGAGAAACAGGAATGTTTGACTGGGGCTTAAAGCACGTTTCACAACATGATTTCTTCTCAGCTGCTCCCATCTGGCTCTGCAGTCCTTCTGCTGATCAGGATCCACCAGTTGAGAAACACTGCTTGAGTTGCTCTGCAGATCTCAGGGTGGTGATGGGAGCTCCCTCAGCTCTCGCTGCACGAGGCCCTCACAGAGTCAATGAGAGCCGTCAGTCAGGCTCACAGTCTTTCCTCCATCTCTTTATGTCTAAGTGGAGTGAATTTGTCTCCCATCTTTTCAGAAGAGCGTGAGCGCACACAGACACACGTGCACGTGCACTTCGCTGATGGCTTATCGCCCTTATCTTTTGGGGAGACGCGGGGCTGAGTGGAGAAGCCTATTGAGAGGAACAGAGACGAGCATGAAAGGGTTTGAAAGAAGCAATAGATCTCCCCGGGACTGCAAAGCTTCCCCTTTTCTGTTTATGTCATGGGGAGAGAGGGAGTATAAGAGGAGGAGGAGGAGGAGGAGGAAGACAGGCTGACAGAGAAGGACACAGCAGCAGAAGAAGAAAGGGAGCGCTGAGTGAGGCAGAGGAGATAAATGGGCAGAGTAAAGACAGGTAGGTAAAGTGAAGGAGATAGGGCGACAGCGCTGAGGAGAGATGGCTTTAGACCTGCGCTTCAGTTTGAGAAAAGTCTGTGTGCCAGGAGAACAAAGGATGAAACCAGGTACTTGGCTTTGGACGAATCAGACTTTCTCCCTTCATCCCTTCATGGTGTCAGCTGAGTTTCCTGCCCTCATACTCAGCAGCTTTAACTCACTTTATCTGCCTCTTTCTCCGGGCCTTTACCTGCTCTCCCTCCATCCATGTGTGTAGGAGAGTGCTTTCATTTCACGCATGGACCTGTGCTGAGGGCGGAGTAATTAGGGTCCATTACAGCCTGCTGTGAGTGATGGTGCTCATGGAGCTTTTTATTACAGAGTCAACGTCAGCGGACAGGCAACATTACAATTATGTTGTATCACTCACTCACTCACTCACTCATGAAAAAAAGGAAAACCAGCTGAAGTGAACGTGCTACGCTGGTTTGATGCAGTTGCAGAATAAAAATAAGTGAAATAAAACCATAAAGCCACGAGGGAAGGGCTCTCCAGGAGACGTCTCTCTACTGTAATTAGATGTAGTCCCATGTTTGGTCGGAGGAAAGGCGTATGTTTATGTGTGGCTGCAAAAAAGCAAAACAAAGCCTCGACTGTTCTCAGTGTCCAGGGGTTGATTTAGCACTGAAGTATCTCCAGAGGGAAGTAGAGTATTTTTATCATCATTACATGTTTTACAAAGAATAGAACAGTCAATCAGCTGAATACAAAGTAGAGTAACACCATTACAAAAAGCATTCTAAGTGGTTTATTACTTTCGGATTAGCTTTGTGCTACCAGTGTCGTTTATAAGTCTAATAGCTTTTTAGTAGTTTAACCATTTTATTAATCAGGTAGTGCGGTGGCATCCAAACAAGCTACATTTCCCTTCAGCAAAGACAGGAAGCAAGAAAAACAAACCTAAGGTATGGCTACAATTTTAACTTTGATCTATCAAGCAAAAGGAAGTCCAATTCACGCTGCCGTTTCAAGCCTTAATATTTACACCCTGTGTTACATCACCTTCACTGAGGGGGACAAATTGATCCTCTCTTTGCTTCGTCTCCAGAGGTAGATGTAAAACAAGAAAAGATGGGACTACTGTGATACTGTTGAGCTGGAAATATGGAAAGGATGTTTACTTTGGTCGATGTCTAAGAAGTGAGAATTTAAGAATAAGGCACTAAAGGCAAACCATCAACTGTCCTAGTTTATTTGTAGCTTATGTCCTACCAGCAGCTGACCATGAAGTGCTCAATACAAGAGGAAACAATGGATAAGATGGAGAGATAGGACAGTGTGATTGGTATGTTTTTGTCAGTGTTTGTTGGTTTGTTTGTGCTAGTGTTACTTTGGACAGCACTTTTTAATTCAGTTTTATTTGAGTTTTTTTCTACATTTCATTTCGGATTTTTTATTTGGATTTTTATTCTTTGTTAAATTCCTTTCCTTTTTATATCCTATTTTAGCTGATTTTAGAATGCACCTGATGTTGCACTTTCTCATTTTACCATATCATTTATCTAACTTTTATTTTATATTGTTACATTATATTATTTTATTTATGTATTTACACATTTACTTATCTTACCCTCTAGTATTTTTCGGGGTTTTTCAACTATTATTTTAGTTGTAGCTCCTGTGTTTCCTCATTTTTTTATTCAAGATGGCGTTTCCTCAGTCCTCTAATTTTGTTTTCTGTCAGAATTTCCTTTTTATGTCTTTGTGTATTTGAGTGAGTGAGTGTGTATATTGAATGTGGTTTGGGGAGGGGGGTTGCGGGGGTCTTAAGCTGTGTTCACACCGCAAGCAACCCAGCTACCAAAATCGCGTCGCCCACAGACGTAGCGTCACGCGTCCATATATACCTCATTTTGGTCACTGTTGCCGTCGGCCGTCGCTCGGTGACGTCACGTTCGCTCGAGTTTTACCGCGATCATATCATATATCATATAATAGGATGTATAAGCGGACATTATTCCAGCTGTATCCTTCTCATTCACTTATCAACCACAAGACACTGCAGCTGATGATGCAGCAGCATCATCTGTGAGTTTCCTGGTCTGTCTAGGCCAGGGGTGAAACTTTAATCACCAAGAGGGCCACATAAAACCATTTTCCCAGCCTGAGGGCCACATTGTCACAAATTTTCAGAAACTTTTGATGAGGAAAAAGAATGTTGGATAAATAACATATGAGAATAGAAATTGGTCACAGAAGTAGAATACCAATATTTATATATTACCAGTTATTATGCATAATCAAATGAACTTGACGAAGAATTCAATCAAATTTAGCTAACATACATGGAATTAAAGCCAATGAAGTTATTTTCAAATCAATAAAATGATATGTTATTCAAACTTTTAAAGCTCAAATATTTTGCTGCTGCCATTACGGATTATAGTATTGAGTAATACTGGATATAATGTTCAAAGGCTTCTTAAAAGAGATTTAGAGACACTATTATAGAAAAGTAGGGTCATAGTCAACTAAACATAATCCAATAAAATATCAGTCTACACTTGGCTGCATGAATAACTGTCTGTCACGGGTACCCTCACACGTGCACACACCGCACTGATTGGCTGTTGCCGCACAGCCGCACATGACATCGCCTGAAAAGATCAACTTTTTTTAACTTTGACATCCTGCGACAAGTGAAGTGATTGTCTTGTATGCGGCAAACGCATCGCTGGAGGGTTAGCCCCACCCCATCGCGGCTGTCCATTGACTTTGCATGGAGAGTGTTCACCGAGGTAGTACAAGTGGCATGCGGTGTGTAAGCACCTTTATGTTTTCATTTTATGCAATTTTCTCCTTTCTATTTCGCTTATTGTTATTTATTTTATCTTTTTTTCCCATGTAAAGCACTTTGTATTACAAAGTCTTGTATGAAAAGGGATATAAAAATAAAGTTTGATTGATTGATTGATTGATTGATTGATTGAAGTAATTTGCCCATCCATGTTGGCTTTAAGTCTGAAAAATGAACGTCTGTTTGTTGGGTTTATTTTCTTTTTCTGGCCTTGTTTTGATTCTGGGTTTGTGAAAGGGTAGACGTCAGCCTAAGACTGTCTATGGGAGAACTTCACAAACACATCCTCCCTGCTGCAAATCAAAGTGCTGACAAGAGGCATGCAGTGAGGAATGATTCTGTTCCTACTGTGTAAACATGCTCAATTTCACATAATTGTTTTCAATCCATCGCGACTGTGATTTATGACCAGGATCCTTGCGGCCTATCATCATTGAGAACTATTCAGTGCTAAGTGGGGACACATTCCAGAAAAGGCCGTTAAAGGGCTCACAAACTTTAGTGGGATGACATCACTGCATTGTTACAACCTCGTGATTGTGAGACTATTTATGTGACATCATCTCAACCTTGAGACGAGGAAATCCTAAACTGATTCTCTCACGTCTCAAATAGAGAGAGAGAGAGTGGGGGGGGGGGGACACATTAACTTCTCTGGACCTCGTGACAGGACGTAATTCTTCTTCCAGAGGCCAGAGAGTACGCTCCATTCTCCCAGATTTTCTGAGTCATCCCGGGAGCTGTGAGGAGAGGTTTTTCTGGAGGAATGTAAGCGTCCGGCCCTGCTGCTCTATTACTCACTGTGTCGTGTTGGCAGGGACTCAAGAGACAATCCTCAGACTGGGCCTGAGGTCAGGAACGTGCAGGGAAAACTTACCGAGCACTACGTCAGCTAGCATGCGCCGTGGCCTCCCCCCTGGGAAGTTTTCTCTGTAAGCTCATATAGGCGGTGTGTTTCGACAGTAAATCCCCGCCCTTCCTTTCCTCTGCACACACAGCTTGACGTCCCTCATCCTTATTACTCTCTGTATGTGTGATCTCTGGCGTGTGAAGCGTGTGATTCAATCGGAGCCGTGGGGAGTGGGTGACAAAGCATACAGAGTGGAGACCACTTTTATGTGTTGTGTCAAATGAAAGACAAGCAGCCATCAAAGACAGACTGTGTCCCTCTGATGTGTGCCCGTTAATTGTGATTTTACTCTGTCTTTCCCTCCCCTATTGAAATTTCACCCATCTCTGTTGTTTGTCTTCTGTGGGATATTTGAGACGGCGTGGGCGAGGATTAGGCCTGTCATGATAACAAATTTTGCTGGATGATAATTGTCCAAAAGATTATTGCCGATAAACGATATTATTGTCAATATTATTTTGAATCTTTTTCATTTTTTCATTAAAGGTGCTATGAGGAGAATCTATTACCAGCAACATTAAAACTCTGCTACCCATGAGCACGCACGGCGACTGTCGTAATGCTGCGTTCCAGTAACCTCGGAACTGGGAGTGACATCATCTCCGACTTATTGGTGTTTCAGTTGAAGTCGGAAAAAACATGCTGATCTACCAGGCTATTGTTAGCTGTTGTTAGCACGCCCTGCGTTGTTGTTCACAAATATCACATAAAGAATGTGACTATCACTATGGCAGCATTTTTGTAAATATAAGTCTAACAATACTATGTATACAGCTGATCTAGAGCGACACACCCCAGTCAGAAGTGCAAATAAATTGATTATTACAGGAGCTAAATAACTGTTCACACTGGGGGCATCCATCTTCCATTGTCAACTCGGGGGTGGCGAGGTTTCACCAAGTTCCCAGTAGGAAATTCAGACTTTGGGGGACGTTCCAGTTGCAGTTTCCTACTCGGAACTCGGAAATTCCTACTTCTGACGACAACTGGAACACACCACAAAACTCTGCATTGCTTTACAACTTCTTTTTTCAACAACTTACAGGATGCAAAGCGACGAGGTAATGTAGCTCTTTCTAGTTATGTAGCGGTAGTTTTTGATGTGTGACAACAAACAATTTTTGGAAAACTTAGTATCGTAGTTTTGTAGCCGGCTATATATGGCTACTTACAGCCCGGTGCTCTAAGACGTGTCCAAATAAGGCTAAGGAATAGCATTTATAGATAACCTATTTTGATGCTGTAAAACTCATCTTAAAGTGTGTATTTCGATCAGGCATATATCTAAAGATGAGACTTTTTTGTAATTACTGAGAAACTCCTTACAGTCCCTTTAATGTAACTATAATATATGTCAAAAAAGTGAGTAAACCATATCAAAAGCAATAAACTTTAATTTATTAAGAGTATTTAACTGTAATTAGAAGGTCAAGATCTTTTAAATAAAATAAATTAAACAAACAATATAATAAATTTAACGAACAAAAAACGAGAAAAAAAATGGAAATGAAATGGACTCTGTTTGGAAAAATTGCATATATGAATAAAAATAATATAACTAATCAAAAACAAAAGAAAATGAACCCTGTTGCTATAAAGAAAAAACGTCAAACGTTTGTAACATTTCCTGAAATGGTGGCTTTTCAACTGTATTGAAGGGCTGCATTTATTTTGCAATGTAGTGAATGACACTGTTTGTGAGCACACACCATTTAGCGCTTTTTATTTATATTTGCTTTGCAGACCAAACGCCACAGTAAGAACTGACTGTCAGGACGAAGGCTTCGCTGCATCTCCCCTTTTTCTTCTTCATCGCCACTCCTTTCAAATAAATACAACATATCGGCTCATTGGTTTTCATGAATTCACACCATGTTTATTCTGTTTAAAACCAAAATATTCCCACACTGGGGCTGTGGCATTCAGCTTAGGAAGTGTCGCTTTCATGCCATCATTCATATTAGCGTTTGTTCCATTGTTACTTCTCAGGAAGCTCACTTCAGCTCTGTATGCGTAAACGTGGGTACGGCCCCACCTCCCCCACGAAGATTGCATGAATGACAGATGCTCACTCTGCTATAAATCCACTAAATTGGCTACAGAACTGATGCACCCCTGTGTTAAGAAAGATGGACTGAGTGAGCCATCTTCTCATTCAGCCTCTTTGGTAGAAAGACAGGAGGAAAACAAACATACATGCACGTGTTAGTTTATCGAGGCCGGCAAACTCACCAAGGGTGTTTTTATTTATCGTGTGGTTAACTGATTTATTGATTATCGCGACAGGCCTAGTGAGGATGAAATCAGACTTACTGTTTGATTGTAAATTAATATCTAACATTTTTACTTTCAAACTTTCTCATTTCTCTTCCCCACAGCCCATGTTTTCAGTCACACCGAGCCTTGCCACAAACGTGAATGCTGCTGCTGCGGCGGCTGCAGCATTTAACCCCTACCTTGGCCCTGTGTCGCCCGGCCTGATGCCTGCCGACATCTTGCCCAGTGCCCCTGTACTGGTCACCAGCAACCCCAGCGTCCCTGTACCGGCTGCTGCTGCCGCTGCTGCACAGAAACTCATGAGGACGGACAGACTGGAGGTAAGAAACACATTAAGGCTGGAGGTGGTCTAACAGTTCGTCCTTGTGTTTGCATTGTTGGCGTCATGAGTGTTATTGTTTACATGGTTGCTTGCATGTGATGCTGGTTACCATAGGAAACCACTAGAGGGTGCAAATAATTTCAACTAATTAAGAATAAAATGTTGCTTTTCTTCCTTCACATGTGTAAGGGGATGTAACAGTATGAAAATTTCATATCACGGTTATTGTGACCAAAATTATCACGGTATTTTTGCAGTGTGTTCAAAATGTTCAAAAAGTACTTTAACACAGTCTTGAAATCATTTAACCACTTTAATGTTACAATTTTTAGCATTTCTTTTGTCTTTTTTGTCAATAACTGTGTCAGGAAATGTCCTTTAAGTTAATCTGTTTAAACTTTTTTCATCAGAAATAAAAGTAAACAATTCTGGCAAAGTTTGGCATTAATATGTTATAACTGCTCAAACTGCAATTACAAGAATTACAAGAACAGAAGGATTTGTGCTTTAAACAGAATTCTCTTCATAAACAATTGTAAATGAACATGTTCAAAGTTTTGAGACGGCCAAAAATAAATGTAACCTATTTTACAAACACTGACAAGTTTTAGTTTGCCTGCAGCATTAGTGTCCATGTTACAGCTCGTTATATTAGACCATGTCCAGGCCTTCTTATTTTATTTTATTTTTTGTTTCACTAGATAGTCCCTGAAGCAGTTAGCCCCCAAATTACAAAACATGGCAAATAAATGGCGAAAGAACGACAGGAACACTCTCCAGATTGATACTAATGCTGTTATTTACAACCTTTATACATTATTTACACAGAAAATCCCGAAAAACGGCCTATAATTCACTCAGATATAGCTCTGAATCCTCTCTCTTTAATATTTAAAAGTTGGCCTCTTTGGTATCCAGAGCCTGGAAAAAATGTCAGGATCATTTATTTCCTTTTTTTAAAAAAAAACTGATCCCTGAACTTGATGACTGAATAATGGTGTCTTGGGCATATTGTATATGCATGACACGATAATAAAAATCAAATCAATCAATCATATTTACAAAAAAGATCCTCTCAAGCATTCTTTAGATTAAACCTTCAGAAGAAGAACAGCCGGACCAACAACATTCAAACATAATCCCTGTCGTCCTGCTTATTGGGGGCGTGGAGGTGTTTAAAACAAATAAACAATTGCGTACAGACGCTGCACATGGCGAGGATCCTTCTCCCCGCTAAGCAAACAGATTGGGCTCTGCTTGTTTGAATAATAAAGACATGGGTTGAAAGTCTTGCCTCAGCTGATTCTGTTTGTAGACTTTAATTATGTATCTGGTACACAGCTCCTGTAACAGTAACTACCGCCTGTTGTCACATTAGAGCCATTACCCAGACTTATGCAAAGAAACACAAATGTTAATGAGAATATCTCTCTGCAAACATCACTGCTGTCAGTGCTGCGGCCAATCAGGAGGACGTGGACGGGATTGTTTGGCACCGACTTAACTTGTACTGTATACTCGGAAAAATCTATAACTCTTCAATGAACGCAATCAGTCATTAGTAACCTGACGGCGGCCGCTCCCCTAGCAGTGTTCAGATAATCATTAATTGGACAGTAAGTCAATCTCATCCATTATGCAGCTCTGCCCGGGAAACGCTCGCAACCGAATAATGGGGAAATCGTTGGAGGCAGGCAGGAAGCGTGCGGGCACGTTGGGAAGGTTATATAGAAAGTTACATCGGATAGTGGGCTAATTAATGGGGGAGAAAGTCTCCAGGCCCTGATGAACAAGTGGGTGACACACATAGAGCGCGGGAAACGGGTCAATGACAGGGAGAAGAGATGGAGGGCAAGATATGGAATCAATTTGTAGACCTGTTGTGGTCATCAGGGGAGTGTTTGAACCAAGACGAGAGAGAGAGAGCTAGAAGGAATAGGAGAGGTTTTGATTAAATTCCATGTTTGAGTCGTGACTGGTGAGGAGAGGAGAAACATGAAGGTCTCCACTCAAATGATCAGTTGGCATCAGATTGGAAGCACCAAAGTCCAGTAAACACACAAGCTGATATGAAATATTAATCAGCAGAAGGCAATAATTGGCAGAAGAAGGAGAATCTGCTCGTTTTTACTGATTTTTCTCCTTCATGTAGCCCAGGCCCAGTGGTCACATCTGCCTGCAGAGATCAGGGGTGTTCTGGTTCAGATTTTTGATTGGGGGGCTTTAAATACTAGCCTCATTCGTCAGGATCTGGGTTTTGCTAAAAATATCTTCAAGAAAAGGGCCGGCCATCTTTCAGTTTCTCTTGTGAGTCGTTCAGAATAAACATAGCAGGAATTCAGTGGGCCGGCACACATACCAGCCGTTAGATATGTTACAGGCTATTTCCTGGAGACAGAAAGTCCTATTTTAGAAGACAACCCTCCAGACGCTTCCCCAGAAATATCTCATCCCTCTTTATCTCACACAATGCAGCATTTCAGCATCTATTAAGTCATATGATTGTGGCTCACCTGCAGCAACGGCGATCTACAAACCTCACTTCAGTGAAGTCGGGATGCTGTGTAAGATGTATATAAAAACAGACCACAAAGATTTGCAAATCTTTATTGACTTGTATTCAACCGAGTACAGTACAAAGAGGAGAAATTTAATGTTCAAGCTGAAAAACGGTGGTCAAAAATGGGACAGGGACAATGGAAAACTGGGAAAGTTTAGCGAAGGTGAAAACATACCTGTTTGGAACGTAAGCCAGGTGAGCAGGTTGATTGAGTTGATAAAGAGCAGAGGTGAAAGTAAGCCAGAAAGCACCTGGACGCCGTGCCGGTAAGAAATATACAGACCTCTTCTACCGGAACGCGCCGGAACGCCTTTGAAAAGCAACTTTCACTCATGCATACAATGCGAGCCCTTTCTTTTTTCAAGCGAATTTTACCGAAATGAATGTAAAATTGATGAAAACATAAAACTCATCTCCAGACTACGCCTTCTGTGACATGTTGAACAAGGTTTAATGCAGCTGACGAACACTGGGCTTTAATTTGTAGGCTACGGTACTCGCTCACTGTGATAGGTTTCAACTTGTAGTAGGCAGGCACTCGCTGTAGCGTAGAATAATCCAATGTCCACTGGTGTGTGTGTTTTTTGCAGACAACAGGGTAGTAATTTTCGCAAAATAAAGATGGACAGACAGTCAAGAAAGGTCAAAAAAATGCAGGCTATGCAGTAGACCAGAGATGGGCTGTGAAGTTCATCCTTCTATTGTATGTTTTTTTTCTACTTTTTTTGCATAAATGTGTTAATTTACTTCAGTTCTGATCAAAACTGTTTTTTAAAATATTTTAAATGCCAATTTTACAAGTAGTGTCACTAATTTTGGGGAAAAAACACACAGAATGACTGCTTTTCTAATAAAAAAAATATTATTATTATTGTTAAAAATTATTGTTTTGCCATATATTACATCAAGGGTGGGCAACTATCAATACCAAAAGGGCCACATAAAAAAAATTTTCAGTGCCCGAGGGCCACAATTTTACGTATTGTTGGCACTTTCAATAAAGAATAATAAATAAACAAAAAATAGCAAAAATAAAGCGTAACAAAGGATTACTTTCACATATATATCCTAACTCAAACACATTAAAAAGAAATCATGATCTAATGAACATGACACATAGCTAAAGCTAAATTTAGCTTCTTTTTAATGCAATGAAAGAATGAATGTTGACCAGTTTTTAAAGCACAAATATACTATCATTACCATTGTTTCCATGGATTTTTAGCAGTTCTATAAATTATACTGTAGTGCCTCATAAAATATTTTTAGGAATACAATCATAGCATAGTAAGAACTTTAATTAGTTGTACGTACCAGCAATCTAAGGTTAGTGAAAATTTTTGATGAATCATATTAGCGACTGTTGTTTTGTTTCTTCGTATTTCTGGGTTGTTTTGTTTCTTTTGGGGGGAAATGACTAGTGGGCCGTATTGATCAAGGTAAAGGGCCACATATAACCCCTGGACTGCCAGTTGCCCACCCCTGTATTACATAATGTGTCTGACATCTTACATGATGCACTCAAGGATGTGCACAGCAGTCAGAGAAGAGCAGGCTTTATCAACGTCTGTCTCGTATGATACACTCGCACTAAGCGTGCAAGCAAAAAAAAAATGGAGTCGCACAGTTCCTGCAAGAATCTTATCTTACTTCACCCCTGATAAAGAGCGTCCCTGAAAGACTCAGTAGTTTACAAGCAAGGGTGGGAACTGTTTACATGTGACGTGATCTATTCTGATCTGGTGTTTACATGTGCCCCAACATTTAATCAGAACAGCTGTTTAACAGACACGTGATACACTCAGATCTATTTAAACATCACGTGATTTATCAAAGATGGCGGTAAGTAGGTGTTTTATTGAATTATTTGAGGGTTGTGCTGTTTAGCCTTATAGTAGCCAGCCTTCAGAGTTTTCCAGCGGTTCCTTATTTGTTTATTTATTTTGGTCTATCCCGGCTTCGCTGAGTTTTCGTGGACTTTTTTAAATAGTTCAGTATTTCTTGTTTTCCCACCGTCTATGCGTGTGATAATGTTTAGTTCTTTAAGATTTTGAATTAAAAACAAACTCTCAGACCAGTGCTGTGTGCTCTGTTAGGAAGCCGCTATGTTTCCAAGCGAGTAAACGTCACTGCTCGTTTACGTCCAGACTGAGCATGTGCAGACAGAACCCAGCCTGACAACTTTCTGATTCACTGTTCACATGACAGGATTTTACTTTTAATCGGTTTGGGAAAAGGAATATACTACCCCTGTGCAACCAAATGAAATTCCATTCGGATTTGTCCTGTTTATTCTGATTGAGGTGTTCATATGGAGCATTTTTATTCGGTTTGGGCTTCTTTTTTTTCTGAATAGTTTTGTCTGGATAACAATCCCCTTCCCTTCATTTTTTTTCCCAAATGTGCAACACCACTGTGATGCATGATTCATACAAAAAATCCAGAGAAATTCCTTGTTTATACAGCAAATCAAGAGGAATAACATAATATCATATTAAAACACTAAAATAAAACAAGAGAACCCATAGATATTTAGATGAATAATAGCGATCATAAAAAGAAAAAATAAGTAAATAAGACTATGTTAACATAAATGCTTGTACAGTATGGATAAACCTTAGCAATTGATAGACTTTTTACATAGTAAAGTAAAATAATACATATAATACATATATAGATACATAAATGCCCACAAACTTAGTAAGATAGATATAAATGCCATTGATACATAGTCCAAAATCAAGTAACGTTACATAAATCAATTAAAAAGGAAAGAAATAATAAAAAGAAAATAATAATAATGATGAAAAATAAATAAAATAAAAAATAAACAAGTGCTCCGCCTTTTGGTTGCTGACTGATTTCCATTACCAGTGTTAGTTATTTACATTCACAGTATGCATGGTTAGGGTTGCTGTTTTTTTTTTCCCTTCTTTTTGTCAGTTCAAGAGAGGTATTAATACTGCTAGTGTTAGTGTCATTATTGTCATTAGTTTACATTGTTTGCCTCTCTATTTTTCGTATAGTTTTCCCATTTCATCCACAATTTTTTACCATATCTTGGATTCCCTCTGATTTTATAACGGTTTGGGCTTCTAACTCGATTCTAATCGGAATATTAGGCTCCATGTAAACCTGGCTTTTGTTGTATTTTCAGTTGAATCTATAAATCATTGTATTTTGTTCTTTATTTGTGTTTTACTCTGTCCAAGCTGCATTTGAATCGGGCTGTATGAAGTCATATGATTGCTGTTTACCTGCAGCCACAGCAATGTACATAAATTGCCCAGAGGGACAGTTCCCATGGGGACAAAAATATGATTAACAGGCCCTTTTATTTATTTGTCCAACTAAGCACTTTCCCAGAGTTCTCTCCCTCTAATGCACGATTAAACACCGTTGAGAAAAACACACACCTGGTGCAGCAAACATCACTTTGCCTCCATTAAGTCGTCCCCCTCCTGCGCTAATTTGGTTGCCATGCCACGCACACACACTCCAACCCCCCAGAGACTCTGACTGTGTCTCCTTGATCCCCGTCTCTCTGTCCTTTACTCTTTATTCAGCAGCAGCCTTACATTTCCCTCCTCTCCCTTGTTTCCACCCTCCCTCCCTCACCCACCTCTCCAACATCTGCCTGACAACAAGGCAGTCTCTCTCTCTTCTTTTTTTTAAATAAGGCCAGCAGCAGCGGCAGCGGTGGGAGATTAATATGTAGGTGTGCGTCCATATATAAATCTGCGAGAAGGTGCACAAGAGAGGCGGCCATCAGCGTGTGGATGATGAGCCGTCGTGCAGCAGACAGCAGGATTAGTCTGGAGATGAAGCTGATGGTGGCCTTTTGTTTTGCAGCCCCTCCACCTGCAAATCAAACCCTTTATGCATGCAGACATCGAGACCGGTAAACAGATATTTTGCAAACAGGCAGCTCAATTGCAATAACTGATCAATCGATACAGTCTGGCATGAAATTATGTTTCATTTGCAGCTTGAAAGAGTTGGCCGACTGCTCTCAGACGGAGACCTGAAGTTATTGCATTGCTCTTTAAGTGTCAAGATTTAATCCTGTAGTGAAGAAAACGCTGCCTCATTATTTAAGAGTGCACCCACCTTGTGTTTGAGGGCCTGTTGGTGATTACGTCAGCCTCCCTCCAGGGGAAACCAGCCTCATATTTCCCCAGAGCCTCGTGGAGCGCTCACATCAGGCTGAAGTGATCAGCCTGTGCAGATGCTGCCCTCTTCTGCCTCCACCGAGCAGCAGCAGCAGCAGCACAGATCATTTGAATAATGGATAAATGTGCTGTGATTGATGAGTCTGCGAACCCTGGTTACGGTCTGTTCTGCTTATCAATCAGCAGTAATGGGCTGAACCTGTCGTTAAGATTGGTTTGCTGTGTCTCCTGAAGTGATTGTCAAGTTCTCAAATGACTGAGCAGATTGATTTCTTCATCAAATGTGGAGGAAAATGAACCATGACTCTATAACGCGTGTTCAGGTCCCGTGTTTGGGTGATATTTAGATTTCCAAGGAAACAAAAAAATGCATGTATAATGTGTGCAGTGATAAGTTTAGGGTCTGACAGCTCATGTAGAAATGAGAGTTAAGAATTAAACCTTCTGTAAAGCTCCTCTTAACCCATTCTGCCCCACCAGCAACAATTGTTGCCAAAGTATATCCCTGTCATTTTCTACTCACAACCAAAAATCTTGATGGTAATAATGCAACTTTTTCACTTATGTGTTAGTAGACAACTTAGATAATGATTTGGCTTATAAAAAATAGTTCCCCATGACATCATCTGCTTCCTGCTCCATCCGGTGGAAGACATAGCAGATGCAAATTGTCCTGGAAAGAGGTCATTTTCATAAATTTCTAATGCTGTCCCCCAAAACATATTTATAATTATTTAATCATTCAAGTCTCTAGAGTACCCCTCCCCAATTTTTTTTTACCTGGGATAAATATTTATTTGTTTATGGGCTTATTTCTGTGAGTGGCAACAAAAGTTGCCGGTGGGCACATAGCTTGTCACTAATTAAAGTAAAACACTGTCTGCAGGATTTCTCATAATTTACTTATTTCAAATTATAGAATGAGGTACACTGATGCATTTAAGTCCTCTTAGAGTACTCTACCAAACTAAATAAAATCAAAGGTATTAAAGGCCTATGTCTTAAGGATTTTGATATGTTGTCATAAATCATTTTCTTGCTAGCTGCTGAGCAGGAGGCCCGTTTCCGTCAATAAAAAAAAAGAATTTAGGCAACTAAAAAAAAAGATAAATTCGTTTTCATGATTATGAGATAAAAAGTCATAATCATGATATACCATTTGCTCATGTGCCCCACGTCTATATACATTCCTACAGCCACACACCTTTCTCGTAACTTTGACTTTTTTTCTCCTAATTATGACTTTTTATCTCAGAATTGTGACTTTGTATGTCATAATTATGACTAAGTACTTAATTTTTTTATTTTATTAGTTCCTTAAATTCCTTTTTTTAAGTCGACAAAATGGGCTTCTGTAGGCTACATTAGCTTGTGTTTCTCTGAGGTAGAAAAAAAGTTCATGTGCAGTTGGAGGTGCACTTTTCTTGACACACAATTACTTAACACACACACAATTTTTCATGAAGTAACTGGCCAAAATAAAGTCAATCGTGTATGTTGCCCTTTCCTGAGGTACTCCATAGCAGAGGTCCTGGCCATGCTGCAGGACTCTAACACTGTGACCTTGTGACAGGCTGTGTGACTATTGGCAACAACTGTTGCCAGCCATAAAAAAGCTATTTTCTTTCAAACAAAGTACAAAATGAAAAAAAAAAAGAAATACATAACATAACTCAGAGGGACTCAACTGATAAATTTATATGCCTTACAGCTCAGAGAAAATTTTTTGGCTTAAATGGGTTAATTATGATGTGTAATAGTGAACTAATAATGGTGTACAATAATTACAATCAGAATCAGAAATACTTTATTAATCGCCAAGGGGAAGTTTGGTTGTTGCAGTTGCTCTTATACACAGTATAACTGTTGGAAATATCAGATGAAGACATTAGAATAGAGAGGAGCATCAATTAAGAATGAAATTAAAATAGAATAGAATAGAATAGAACTTTACTTGTCATTGCAACAAGTACAACAAAATTGCAAAAGCCCTTCAGTCAGTGCATAACAATGTGAAACAAATACAACAAAGTAATAAGATAAGCAAATAAGATAAGAAATAAAAATAAAAGAAATAAACAATATATAATAAAATAATAAAGGTAAGGTGCAAAATAGAATAACAAAGTATGATGAAGTAAGTAATAAGAATAAGGTGCAAGAGGAGTGGAATGATACCGTAAAAAATAAGGTGCAAAATAGCTGCCATGTTCAGGTGCATTAATGACATGAGGTAATTATTATATTATAATTATTATGATTATTATGATGACAATTGAGGAAGTGATTTTAGCCTTTGTTCAGGACCCTTACTGCTGTTGGGTAGACACTGTCTCTGAACCGGTTTGTCCTTGCAGTGATTGAAAATACAACTAAAATGGAATAGAACAAAAAGAGCATGAAAAATTAAGTAAACAGGTTGCAACATGTAGAGCTTTTAAGCAATATGAACTCCTTTATGAAGGAAAATAAGTAATAATTACGTGGAAATGAGACTCTGAATGACAATAATTACACCACAGATGTGGATATATCTATGACAGGAGGTGGATAGTTTTAGTTGTTAATAGTTATTAGCCTCTTTATGATGCTTTATCAACCCTTCAACCCAACGTGTGGTTGACTTTTTGCCCCTATACCACTGTTTCGAAAACTCTGAAATCCCATCTTTGTTTGTTTTTCCTTTTTTTTCCTCTCTCAGAATATGTATCCACTAGGTGGTGCTGCTATGCATTAATTTAATTGTTCAATAACTAGAAAAAATTCAAAGTGATTCATTGCTACATAGCTCCTTTGAAATCTAACCATAAGAGCATACATCGGAGTAAGAAAACATATTTTTAGATCCTCTAACAATCATCATTTAGTTTTAGGAAATACATTTGACAAAAAATTGCTGTCTGTATTTTTTCTCTGTGATTTATTTCTTAGTTTGGAAGTTAAAGGGTTAAAGATGTCATTGAAATGGGTCATAAACATTCTTCCAGAGTTAAATTGAACATTTAACTAATTTAAACAGTTCATAAAGATTAACGATGTTAGATGTTAACTCAATGAAATGGAAGTTTTAAACATATATATATATATATATATATATATATATATATATATATATATATATACATATAGACTTTTATTCTTATCATACATTGTTATGAATTTAGAACATGTTTAAAGACAGTTATGATCATTATCATTTTCAAACGCACCTTTGAATGTGTGTCTTTGTGCACAAGGTTTGCCGGGAATACCAGCGGGGGAACTGCACACGCGGGGAGAACGACTGCCGCTTCGCCCACCCAGCAGACAGCACGATGATCGACACCAACGACAACACGGTCACCGTGTGCATGGACTACATCAAGGGCCGCTGCTCGAGGGAGAAGTGCAAGTATTTCCACCCTCCGGCCCACCTGCAGGCCAAGATTAAAGCGGCCCAACACCAAGTCAACCAGGCTGCAGCTGCTGCAGCCATGGTAGGTATCTGAGCAGAGGGCAAAGCAGCAGGAGGGTCTGCAGGTAGAGCATCACAGGCCAGAGGAGATGAGACAATAAAGCTACTGTATAAGTTTATCCAAAATTAGAGATTTATTTGATAATGTGCCAGTTTCCTGTAGATGTAAATGTGTTATCGCTGTCTTCTCCAGCGCATAATGTAGTCTTTTTATTGTTTTTAGTGTAGTTTTGCCCTTAAAGTAGATTAATGATCGGGCTTAATGGTGCCACTGACTGTTATTTATCTCCTACTGCCCATACCTGCTTCCTCCCCTTTGGGACGGAGCTGGCCACTTGTTTTAATTCATGCATTTATATTTACTGAGCCTCGAACAACCCCACTCCAAAACCCTGAACTATCCCTTTAAATATCAGGATGTGATGTTGCTGTCAAAGAGAGCATGTGGAGGCTTCATTTTTTGTTTCATAAGAAATCCAGAGTATTGATAAGAGAACTGAAAATAGATCACATCAATAAGCAGAACCAGTAATGATGTTAGTATTAATGAACGTCTGTTTGTGAATATATTTGTGTGAATAGTTTTTACAGTGCAGTTATTCATTTTATATTTCCAATCTTTATATTTATATTACTTAGTCTAGTCTTACTTAGTCTGTTTTGTATGTGTCATTATTGTCCCTTTGCTACTGTAACACTGCAAACTTCCCTTTGTGGGATGGATAAAGGTTTATTTTATTCTATTTTATTCTCCCACATTATTTGATTGATACCCAAATGTACATGCTGGATGTAAATAAAGTCCAAGAGCAACAGGAAACCAAGGCTGTGTCCAAACATAGGCAGATTTCCTCCACTGTTTTCACAATTTATCACAGGGTTAAGTTTTTAAAGCATCTTAGTTCACATGAAAACACATTAATGAACAGTTAAGATCTATTTCTAATCTTTTAACAATGTCAGTGATATGCAACTTTTTTGCAGTTTTTATTTTTATATCTATTCCAACCACAAGTCTGACTGGTGTTACAGTTTAACTTGTGACTGCAGGCTTGTTGAGTAAATATTTTTTATGTTATTTCAGTCAAGGACACATAATCTTAATCGAATTCTGATTTAGAAAACTAGAAAACATACTATTATTTTTGTAAATAAATATTGAATTATAACGTTTGCTCCGTGTCTCCTCCCGGTTTTTTGTCTCTGGCTTTAAGCCATCCGTGACAAATTGGGGGCTCGTCCGGGATCCGGACTTCATCATCTAGCTGGGCTTCCCCTTGCCTGCTTGTTCCCAAGTCTGATAACACCGCCAGGTTTTGCTCTGATTTTCGAAAACATGTTGGTTTCAACATGTTAACCATAAACTCAGGCAGCCATCTGTCACCAGTCAACACAGTCTGTGAAACAATGACAGCAGATCCAAAATATCTGCAGCATTTATATCATTGGAGTTTTTAGTTATGTCAATGGTTCTGTTATGAACACTGCAGCTCACATGTAGATTTTAACATCTGTCTGAGGAGACTTTGGAGAACAGTGAGCCCGAAATAATAGTTTCAAAAAGCTGAGTTTTCAGAAATCTTCTGGACGAAATAGAAAATGCTACATGTTCAAAACAAACTTGCCTACACGTGGACACAGCCTCGGTCATTCCAGGTTATTAAACGTATAACCATAAAACATTTCTTGTGTAAAGACGGCAACACTCCAGGACTGTTTTAGATTTAATGTAACCGATCTGTAACTTGTAAATCCTTTTTTTCTGGACTGTAACAACATGCACGTGTAGTAAGCTAACAGAAGTGTGGGACAGCAGAGGGCCGTGGTTTTCTCTCAGTAACCCTACAGCTCATTAATGTGCATGCTCTAGTCTTGTTATTGTTGTATATTGCATTCCAATGATTTCTTTTTTTATTTGTTTGTTTGTTGTTTTGTTTGTTGTTTTTCTCACCAACCCACACTGCACTGCTGCCCCCATGATGCACCTCCGCTTGCTGGTTTATGTTATTGCGCTTGAACCCCCCCATTGGCCCCATTGCCATCATGTGCTCGCTGCCTGCTAATTAAGACTCAGTCGGCTGTCAAATCACTGAAGCGGCCTCTCGACGCAGCCTTTGACCTGGTACTATATCCTTTCACCTTTTAGCTCGGCATGTAGCTGTGATGTCATGCATATACTGTGTAGCTCTGTCATGAAGTAGATGTTTAGTGATATGATATGGGGAGACGCCGAGGGGGGATGAACTGACTGAAGCTGAATATTTTAAAATTTGATTCAAATCTTCAAATATCACAAATTAAACAGAAAAATGCTCTTAAAAGACTTCCAGTGCTCAGTTCATCGCCTCAGGTGATTCTCTAACTAAAGGTGGCATGAAATGTAATAATGTAGAGTCTATGATATGCTAGTCTTTGCATGATGTTGTCATTTCCCATATTGCATGTGTAGACAGTCTTAACGTGGCTTTGGTGTATTTTTACCACCGAGCTGGCGGTGCTGCCTACTCTAACCACATCTCTTCTGCTGATGGTCCAATCAATGCAGTACTTCTATGATAGATCTCTTTAATGAAAGTTATCATGCCCTTGGCTACAAAATCAATGTTTAATCTTTTGTATTATTTAAGGTGGTTTAATAAGGTTCCTTAAATTGCTGAGGACTGTTTTTGTTGTCACAGTTTGTCACTTAGCACCACTGTGTTCTCCACTGCCTGCCTGTGTGTGGTTTGGGTTCGAGGAAGACCTTCTAATGTTGTTCTTTCTTCTCTCTGTCCTGAATGTCACTGCCACCATCCTCATTATTTCCCACTCACCTTCCATCCCCCCAATATTTCGATGTTGTCCCCTCATCAGGGGCTTCCTCCCGTCTTGCCTCCTTTACCAAAGAGACCTGCACTTGAAAAAGCCAACGGTGCCACCACTATGTTCAACGCTGGCGTGTTCCAGTACCAACAGGCCCTGGCCAACATGCAGTTTCAGCAGCAGGCCGCCTTCATACCGTCAGGTAAGACTTCTGTCACACGCACCTGTGACGAGGGATGGGAATTGACAACCAAAACCAGCTCACAATCAATAAAAAGTCCCTCAAAGATAGATATGATTAGACTGTTTGCTTAAGAATTCCCTTATCAATCCCTTTCACTCTGCCTGCATTGAAAAACACGGCTGCCCACAGAAATTACAGCAAAGAAAATATAAAAATGCTAAACAGGAGACAGGAGGTCTGCGTGCTTTGCAGCCATTCGTTTTTCGTGTTGATATGGGGAAACGGGAAACCATCCGATTGTCTGATTTCCGTTTGGATGAAGGGAAAAGAAAAAAAGGAAATGACTCGTTTCCTGTTTTTTGTTTGGTAATCGAAAATCGAAAAACGAGCCATTATCTGATATCTATTACAGGTTTATTATTCACAAGTTGGGATATAAAATACGGCCGCAATTCCTTTCGTAAAGCTTGCTTTGTCTTCACCTGGAAGCACTTCCTTCTTCTGTCCTGCTTCTTCTCCTTGTTCTGCTTCTGAAGCTACACTACGGCGTATTACTGCCCTCTAGTGAAATTATTAGTTTACCGCGCTTTAAGCCCATTTCGAAGCATCATCTGTAACCATAATTGTTTTCTATAAATTGAGTTTCAAATTCTTACTATATATCTATGTTCTTTTACTGTGTGACCTTCTTTTACTGTAGACATTAATGAAATATTATGCTAGTTCTGTAAATTGTATTTAGTTCTGAATAAATGTATTTGTTATTACCATGTATTAATTAATAGACATTTATTTAAATTGTCAAACTACATTCTAAACACATATTACCAGATGGGCAGTTACACATTACATCAAGGTAAGCCTCGGTTCTGCAATGTTTTATCAATCAATCTTTATTTGTTCATAACAAGTGTTATCTCAAAACAACTTACAATCGGCAGCGCAGAAGAAGGAAGTGCTTCCGGGTGAAGGCAAAGCAAGCTTTACGAAATGAATTACGGCCGTATTTTATATCCCGACTTGTGTAATAATAAACCCGTAATAGATATCAGATAAAGGCTCGTCTTCCCTTTTTGGATTTTTGATTACCAATCAAAAAAAAACGGGAAATGACTCGTTTCCCATTTTACCTTTCCCTTCATCCAAACAGAAATTGGAAAATTGGATGGTTTCCTGTTTTCCATTTACCCATATCAACACGAAAAACGAATGGCCGCAAAGTACATGGACCACAGGAATGGTCAAAACTGTGGCTTAATTTGTGATAGAAACTCTCACTGCTGAATGTTTAGTGAGTGGAAACACCAAGAACTTACAGAGGCGTTTGTCTGCAGCTTTGGATGTCAAGATTGACTATCAAACTTTATGTAGGTAAGTTAGGCCCGTTAGAATCAGAATCAGAATTTGTTTTTATTGCAAATCACATTTCCACATAAAAAGAATTTGACCTGGTGCAAAGACAATCAGCATGCAGTTGGAATAAAATAAAGAATCAGGAGGGATAAAAATAGATGCAAAATATTGCAAATTGAATTGAAAAATGTATAAAATATTAACAAAAAAGAAAAAAAAAACACAATCCAATTATATAAACATATCTTCATGTATATAGGTGCACATAAAGGTGTGGTGTTTAAGTATATATGGATAGGTAATCAGATAGGTAGAGAGGTATTTATATGTGTATAAAAATAGGTAGATGAATGTTTAAATAGATTTCATAAGCCCATGTAATTTGCTTTCATGATAAGTCTGTTGGAGTACAGATGTTGAATACACGTCAAATATGTAACAGAGAATAAGGGGTAGGACCAGATAAGTTTTACTTCTTCCTACTCTTTTTTGAGCATGTAAATTGTAACTTCCGATGAATATTATAAATTAGTTATCTGCTTTGTTATTTTTTCCTCGTATTTTTTTTGTTTTGTACATATTTTTGTTGTTAATGTGTTCGAAATAAACAAATAAATAAATAAAACAAAAGATGCAGTTAAGGTGCTGTACAGATGAGCACTTTTTTTGTTAACAATATAAATATAGATGTAAAATCTCTTTTCCAATGGAGGCCTAACCAAGAATGTTACAATTCAAAATAATACAAAATAAACTAAAAGTTTACTGAGAGCACAAACTTTCACCAAAGCATTTCCATCATTGTTGGTTAAGTTGTCATGAAAAATTTGGAAACTTCTCTTTATCAAACTGTTTACAAATCATCCTGGATCTACATTCAGATTTAGATCACCACCAAAATCTAATAAATTGGTCGTAGACCCATTTCTGACCTACCCTGGAAGTTTAACTCAATTAAGTACATATGTTCTTGAGTTATCCCGTCCACAAACAAACAAATGCTGGCAAAATCATGACCACCTTGGCAGAGGTGATAACACGATCAGTGATAAATCATCGATTCATGCAGATGCAAACTGAAAATCTGGCCAGAAGATTTTTTTACCAAGTAATTAGAAACATTTAGAGTAACTAAACTTTGAAATCTCAAATCAGCTGCAAACTGTTCCAAGCAAAACAAGCAAAAACCCCATAGTTTTCTGTCCCAGCTCAGCTCAGGCCGTTTGAACCACAAGCTACACGATGAACGCTGTGCTGCTGTCCCATCGGATCAAATACGAGGAGCTCATCCATGATCTTTCCCAAAATGTGTTTGACATTGTTGCCACTGAAAACTTGTGCAGGCCAACCTTTCTCCTAAAATCCACAGGAGTTGACAAGGGAATTGTTAACGAATCAGGTGTTAAAATCTTACCAGTTCCCATGCCTATCTGACTGTTACTCCATCGCTATTGGCTGTGAGATCCCATGCTTTTTTTTTTTTTACACTACTTTCCAGTTATATCTTGGCATCAACAGTTGAACGCTTAAACACCTTAATTAACCAAAAAACATCTATTTATATTAAACGTGCATGTATTTGATTTGTCACATCAGTTTTCAGCATGCTGTTAATGCTTATTATAGCGAGCTCAGTGTGAAATGTTCAAACACATGATCAGTTAAAAGTGTTATCACAGTTTTTTCTCCTGTCTTAATGCTTATAGCACTTTAGCTAGAAGATGACGACACTCAGACTTGTTTTATTTAATGTTACGAACTGGAAAACAACCCCATTAGCAGGGTACTCGCTGCACTACAAGATTAATTGGCCTGAGTTTTGGCTCAGATCCCTTCCATGGATCAAATTCAGCAAATGGCGGATTATCTACCTGAGGGGTGTTTAAGTCATTTTATTGTCCTCTGTCACATGGAACGGAACAAAGCCAATCAGGGAGCAAGCTAGCTGAAGCAGGAAGCAAAAGTAGCAATGACAACTACAGTAAGAAACCAAGGTTCGACTTGTTGATTTGTTGCACAACAAGAGCATCTATAATCTGTAGATTAAATCAAACAAACTGATGTGGAGAGTCAGAGGAAGCTAACTGTTAGCAGCATGTAACTCCTGATCAGTGTTGTGTGTAACGCGTTACGCGTAACCTCTCTCGGGTAAAAAGGAAAGTAACGCACTACTTCTGAAAATTTGGTAACGTAACGTTGTTCTTTTTTTAATGCGGCGGGACGTTACTTTTCCCACGGACAGATCTGACACTGAAGCTGCCTTCTCAGCTGCTTGCATAGACACAAGCTACGTTGCTAAGTCTGCTCGTTATAAGCCTCTAAGGGCCGCAAATCTCGTGAGTCATGGCCGTGGATCATGGTTTTTTGGGCTCTTAGGTCTGTGTGTATCCCCCTGATTATCTTCCAGCTCCTAACAATAAAGCAAAACACAACTGCAGTAGGCAGTTTGTCAACTTCCTCGTTTCCTGGTTATAGCGCTAGCCCCCAAACACACTCACGCACATGGCGCATGCTCCAGAGCCAAAGTTGCCAGGTCTGCTTATTATAAGCGACGGTTTTGTCTTGAATAGATGCTTGGCACTGTGATATTGAAATGTAATGTAGACGAAAATTAACACACTTTATATATATTTCTCTTTTTAAAAAGTAATATATCACATGAGGAAAGGAAATAGCTGGAGGTTGCTTATTTTGGGCTTGTTTTTATCGACCAGGTTGTTTATTTCAGAAGCAAAATGTGGAAACACTGGGCAGGAGCTCTGATTCCACAGGGTATGTGACATTTTGTAAAATAAAGAGCACAAAAGAAACTGATATGTTCTCTGTAGTAGAACTTTTTGTAGGCCTTCACATTTAGAAAAAAGTTTGGGGTTCTGTCCAAGTTTGAGCAATATAAAAGTAACGAAAAAGTGATTTTTCATGGATGGTAACTCAGTAAAGTAACAAATTACTTTTTTCAGAAGTAATGAGCAAACACAACTTTTAAAGGACCTTCCCCAACACTGCTCCTGTTGCTGTCTGCCATGTTTGAGTGTGATTAGGAGAACAAAACTCTTAATCTGACATGATCTGTCGGCGTGAGGCAGAGATCAGTTTGTGTAGCAGGCCGTTGTTCAGTGTGTGGTCTTAAACAGGCTGCACACACACTCTGGCAGGCACACTCAATCCCTATTTCAGCCTCATCATCTTACACCATGTCCCATATTCTGCCCTGACAGCCTAAGAATAGCCTGCCATCGATTCCCTTCAGTGAGAGATTGGGGTGCTCGGATCGTCGTCCATCCCGCACTAACACACTGTCAGGACACCGCCGCACAATTTCAGAACGCTGCAAACAGGTCATTAGAAACGATCCAGGTTCAAACAGTTGTTACTCTGCTGACAGGAAGATGGGATCAGGGGCAGAGTTAAATCAACTCCTCCGTCTTGGAGACATGATAGCAGAGAAGTAAACTGAGGCTGGTGTTTCTCAGTGTGCAGCTCTGATGGTGGAAACGTTCTTTAAAATCATTTTTTAAGCTTTTTGTTTGTGTGAGTTCTGACTTTGTAACACTTGTAATGGGTTTTCTTGATTTCTTCCCCTCTCTATTCACGCCCCCTACCTGTTGCAATGCATGATGGGCAGGCTCGATATTGTGCATGACACCTGCAACAAGTGTTGGTAGGTGCCAGCTTTCCTTACTGACTATGTTTGAGCACATTTAAGTCATGCACATCATTGAACTCACCGCATAATGTGAACACATTCTTCCTCCCCTGTGGTTTTAGCCTGAAGGCCTTTTCACCATGTGATTATATTTTTTCAAACCCATTTTTAAGCAACATTGTGGCTTTTATTCTTTTGAACCAAAGATTTTTCCCAACTTTTGGGTGCGATAAGCCCACACCTGACCAATGAGAGTAATCATTCTGGCACATAAGCTGCAGTCGAACAGTCCTTTTTGCTTAGGAACGTTCCTAACTGAGTGAAATGATGCAGAAGTAGTTCATAATAAGAGCTGTTTGAATAGTCTAAATCAGGGGTGGGCAACTTTAATTACCAAGAGGGCCACGTAAAAGCATTTTTCCCAGCCTGAGGGTTGCATTGTTACAAATTTTCAGAAACTCTTGATGGGGAAAAATAATGCTGGATAAACAACATATGAGAATATAAATTTGTCATAAAATTAGAATACCAATATTCATATATTACAACAAAAATACAAGTTATTATGCATAATCAAATGAACTTGATACAGAATTCAAGCAAATTAACCTAATATACATGGAATTAAAGCCAATGAAGCTATTTTCAAAACAATAAAAAGATGTTTTTCACATTTTTGAAGCTCAAATATTTTGCTGCTGCCATTTTTTAAATATAGTATTGAGTAATACTTGATATAATGTTAAAGGCTTCATGAAAGAGATTTAAAGACACTATTAAAGCAAAGTAAGGTCGTAAACAACTTACATAAGCCAATAAAAATATCAGTCTAGATTATAAAGAATTATTTCTATTGAATGTCTGAGTTTTCTTAGTTTTTACAACTGCTGGTTCTTGGGAATGAATGACGCTTTTTTAAACATGGTTCAATATTAATCATTTGTACTCTATTAGGTTGTGGTCTTAACAGTTTCTGCTTCTCTTTCATTCAGTTCCCGTTTATTCTCATGCCCTGATTGGTGTTCATGTTGATAATGAGAGGACAGATTTATTTAAATCCTTCCTACACTTTGTTAATGCTCAAATTGTCTAAAGGAACAACATTGTCATGATACATACGCTCTTCTAAGATGAGCCTTTTGTAGTCCATCTTCAGAAAATTGTAGTTTCACCGTAGCAGTAACATCTGCCTTCACATGACGACGTAGCGTAGTGAAAGTGTAGTGAGAGAAGTGGATTCTCTCTGCACTTCAGTTTTCCTTTCCTAAGTCCTTCTGGATTCTCCTTTCTCCTTTCCTTAACCTCATGACGTTTTCCATTGGGGTTAGGGAAAAGTGGTTAGGAAAGGCCTTAGGAGGAGACTATTCGACTGTAGCCATCATCTCTGTCAGTCAAATCATTCAACATGGCGGCCCACTTCATGGTGTGCTTGCATAATAGAGGTCTGTTTTATTTGACCAAATCATAAAATGACAAAAATAATGGATTTCAGTATAATGTATGAATGAAGACAGTGTTGGAGCTACAGTATGTCCATTGTGTGTGCACACAAGCTTCTACTGTTGTAAACAATTGGTCCATTAGTATGGACGCGAAGAAATACCAGAATCCAAATTAAAATGAATTAACAGAAATGTATTTTCATTTTCAGAATAAAGCTCATAATTATTCCCAATTATATTATTTTGACTCATAAATAAAATAAATAATACCAGACAGACGTAGTTGAAACCTGCTATTCGCGGCCGATTTTGTTGCCATTCAAGGGCAGCTGCAGCCTTCTTCGTCAGCTTCTGCACTGATGTGGACATGGTGGTGCCGATATATCCGCTGTTTCTGAGAATATTACCACAGTCCGGTACGAACAAAACCTTAACAATTCAGATTGAATTATGGACCACTTTTTGCAGGGCAGGCATGAAAGCGAAAAAGCAATGTCCTCTTTGTTGTCTTTTTAGTTGTCTCATAAAATGTGCAGCCTGAAGACGAAAATGAAAATGCTGTTTGGATTACTTATTATTTATTTTATTTATGAGTCACAAATTCCGGCCATTACCTTGAAGTGAAAAAGCATTACCACTAATGCTTTTTAATTTTCAAATTTGACAATTCAGATTAAATTATGGTCACTATTTGCTGGGGCATCGTTTGAAAATAAATATATCGTTCTTTTTCATTTTAATTAAGTCACAGAATGAGCAGTCTTGAACTAGAAAATGAAAATTCAGTTTGGAAAATGTATTATTATTTCATGTATGAGTCAAAAAAACAGCTTTATTGTGAAAATGAAAATGCATTTCTGTTAATCCATTTTAATTTGAACTCTGGTACTTCTTCACTTCCATGCAGAAGCACAGGCTCAGCTCCCAATTTAACGATGAAACCCACCAAGTTCGCCTCTCTCTTAAGAAATCAATTGTTCCCATTTACATTCTGTTTAATTAAAAGCAGCCCCAGGACATCGCCACTTGACGTTAATTCCTTTCTGGCATAAAAAAAAGCATAAAATTCGCCTCCAAAATCAATTTCATGCCCCTTCTTTGCCTCACCCTCAGCGTGGAAAGGCCTTTAAGTCTAAAAAAAGACTTCACTGCAAAGTTTAATTTTGAATTAATGTGTCAATTGGAAGAGAGCTGTTTGATAGCTCTCAGTTTAACATTGTTGTGTTAAGAATGGCCCCATTTTGCTCTGTCTGTCACCTGATGCTTGTTGCAGTTCAAACCCCTTTAACCTTCATTGTACATCCATCCCAAGCTCTCTAACGTCATGAGCACTTCATTGTCTGTCTGGTTAAACATGCACCATAAACATGAGAGGTGACTCGAGTGGTAGATGGACCACATATTTAAGAATTGACATAATGTGGAGTTTGTGTAAATTTCACAAGGCTGATGGTCTTTCTATCATCAGTCTGCCACCCTAAAAGAATATTTGATGTTTCTTTTTATTCTGCTGCTCTTTCTTTGTTAAAATCTTTAAAGTAGCTGATATAAAAAACAGGGCTGTCAGTGTTATGATGTTAATGTGCTGGTATCAGAATGAATAAACTCAATTCTTTCTCCAGTATTTCTTTCATACTATTTTTTCTTTCTAAATGAGCTGTAAATAGGCCACTTAGCTGGAGATGCAGGTGGATACTACTCACCGTAATGTCCTACCGTGCACCTCCAACATGATGTCACATGTTAAGGTACGGCCCTTCTCTCCGCTGCGATGGATTTTAGCCTGGCTGTACACATCCCAAAAAAGTTGACAGACATAGAGACGGCAAGAGTAAAAACTTTGAGGATCTACTTTTCCGTCAGCTAAAAAATAAGCTTAAAGGGACTGTGAAGAGTTTCTAAGTAATCACGAAAAAGTCTCACTTTTAGATATATGCCTGATGGAAATACACACTTTAAGATGAGTTTTATAGCATCTAAATAGGTTTGCTATAAATGCTACTCCTCAGCTTCGCGGTCGGGTCGGACAGGGCTGGACTGGCCTGGATACTCAACTTCAGGAACAAGACAATTAAAACTAGAGCAAATTTATATTATTCGGACACGTCTTAGAGTAACTACGATACTACGTTTTCCAAAAATTGCTTGTTGTCACACATCAAAAACTACCGCTACGTAACTAGAAAGAGATACATTACCTCGTCACTTTGCATCCTGTAAGTTGTTGAAAAAAGAAGTTGTAAAGCAATGCAGAGTTCTGAGGAAGGTCTGAGCTGCATTCATTAGCATCACAACAAACACACACTTTGGCTTGGGTCACGTCTTTTGGTGCGCTCCAGTTGGAGTCAGAAGTAGGAATTTCTGGGTTCCGAGTAGGAAACTGCAACTGGAAAGTCGCCCGAAGTCAGAATTTCCTACTGGGAACTCTGTGAAACCTCGCCACCTCAGAGTTGACAATGGAAGATGGATGCCCCCAGTGTGAACAGTTATTTAGCTCCTGTAATAATCCATTTATTAGCACTTCTGACTGGGGTGTGTCGCTCTAGATCAGCTGTATACATAGTATTGTTAGACTTATATTTACAAAAATGCTGCCATAGTGATAATCACATTCTTCATGTGATACTTGTGAACAACAACACAGGGCGTGCTAACAACAGCTAACAATAGCCTGGTAGATCGGCATGTTTTTTTCAGACTTCAACTGGAACGCCGATAAGTCGGAGATGATGTCACTCCCAGTTTCGAGGTTACTGGAACGCAGCATTACGACAGTCGCCGTGCGTGCTCATGGGTAGCAGAGTCTTTATGTCACCGGTAATAGATTCTCCTCACAGTCCCTTTAAAACTTTTTTCCAACACAAACCTCGTCCTCTATTGATTTAGCAGCTGTACGGACCATCTCCTCTCCTCTCCCTATTTTCTCTCAATAACACGAATGAACAGCATTTCTTTGCTCAGAGTTCTTCATCTTCACAACAAGTAGTGTTTCACTGACTTCTGCTGAACCATAATGGAGACTTTTTGGGAGATATTGTCCTGAGACATTTGAGACAAAGTTGGTCAGTAGCGAGAAAAGTTTGTGTCCATGTGGAAAACATAACCGTGTCTTAACTGTCAACCTCACCTGTGTGTTTACACAGCAGAGCAATGAAACTGGAACTTCTGGAGGTGTTAATGCTTCCACATTAGACGTGGATCACTGGACTTATTAAATGAGCCATTTAACACATGCAGTCCTGCATCTCTCTCAGTTTATATCAACACTAGACAGTGAATTTGACAGAATATGCCCTTTAAAGCTGTCCAACTTCCAGATTATACCATAGTCTTGTGTCACTGCAGCTTTTATGCAGATAATACATCTAAAAGTTCAAATGTTCCACCGTGAGATGTGAAAAGAAATTAATCAAGATCAAAATTTAACAATAACTTGCAACTGACAGCCCTTCAGGTCACACACCAACAGAAAAAAGTGGCACAGTAAAGAGTTCAAGTCCGTCCTCATGTTTGTCTGCATGTTGAACTCAGACGTACGACAGAAGTGTGAACATGAAAAGCTTCAAATCTGCTCTGGTTCAACTGCCTGTGTGATCTTTCCCTCCAAAGTACCCATGATGCACGGTGCTACTCCAGCCACTGTGTCTGCAGCCACCACATCTGCCACAAGTGTTCCCTTTGCAACCGCAACAGCCAATCAGGTTTGCTCCTCTACCGCCTCCTCTGTCTGTCTGTCTGTCTTTGTGTCAGCTTTGACTTTTACATTGTTACATATGCCATTGACTTTATGAATACACATAAATGAAAGTTTAATGACTTTTTTTTTGGTACATTTATCACAAAACACCATTTAATAAAGTGTATCCACACGTCTGATTGTCACTGGTGTTACTGATTGTTACCCATAAGAAAGTTAACACCAGTGAGTTTCACAAAAAATGCCCTTTAACAAAATGGCTGCTGCAGAGCATGACACAGCATGTTACTAATCTTGATCTATTCACTAAATTATGTCTTCTTCATACATTTTTATTGCAATTCCCTGCTAATAAAGTTGGTTACACCAGTGACGTCAACTAAAAGCTTCATATGAAATCATGAGATAAATGTTAATATTTCTGAAAACTGAAAAAGGACAATGTTCTTACCAGAGTCCCTCTTCATAGATCTACAAGAAAGAGGTCAAAGGAAGTCAAGTGATGTCATCAGAGTGATTTCTTTTTCCAAAATAAAAGACTTTTGTCACATGGTAACACCAGTGACATGACTGCAGGGGACAACTACTTTTAAATATATTTTATAAAACTTATTTGGCATTTTGTTTTAAAATGTAATTTATATCATATATTTGATAGTTATTTATACATTTTTGTACTTTTTTTTTTTAGAAAACTTATTTTTAAACTCAAATACAGCACTTTCTCTCCATCAATGTCTGTGGGGACGAGCACTTTTGTTGTGGTTGGGGTTCTAAATAATTGATTAAAAAGCAAACATTACCAAGCTGATGGCTCCAAATAGTGTGATAGCTGAAATAATATGTTTTTTAAATAAAATACTTTAAAAAATCTAACACAAACTGTTTTCTTCAGGAGTAATGTAGCTCTAAATGCTAGGGACAGAAAAATGCATGTTTCTGTAGAATGAGCCATTTATTAGTGTTTTAATGGAGTTAATTATTCGATCCCTCATGTGCTTCTCTGTCAGAGTGCATGAATACCTCACCAGGCTAAACCTCCGATGTCTGCTAGCTTTGAGCTTCTGGTTTTGTTTATTTAAAGTAAATGTTTGTAAGGTTTAAATCAAGTTTCTGACTTATTTTATTTGTTTATCTTTGTCTCTGTTTTCCACCCCTCTGTCTCTCCTGTCCCTCTCGATCAGATTCCAATAATATCTGCAGACCATCTGACTAGTCACAAGTATGTGACCCAGATGTAGGAGTCTCCATCAGAACGGTAGGTGCTGTACTTTTTGATCTCTCTCTGAAATTAGACCAACACTTGTTTCCTTTTCAGCCGAACAACTTTGACACCCTGATATTATACATTTAAAAAACCCTCACACCCATTATACTCATGTTCAGGGAGCTGATGAGTGGATTTTGGAGAAATTAATAAATCTGAAGAGAGTAAAAGGAGGAGATATTTCTCTGTGCCTGAAAGTAAAGATTTCACAGGTAGGGACAGGAAACATTCAGCCTGATTCTTTATCAAGGGTTTGCTAGTATTATATTTTTCTTGTAAATTCTACATAGTGGTGTGCGATATGACGATATTAAATCGTTAAAGAGGCTGTGAGGAGTTTCTAAGTAATTACAAAAAAGATTCACTTTTAGATATATGCCTGATGGAAATACACACTTTAAGAGGAGTTTTATAGCATCAAAATAGGTTATCTATAAATGCTATTCCTTAGCCTTCTGGTCGGGTCGGACAGGGCTGGACTGGCCTGGATACTCAACTTCAGGAACAAGACAATTAAAACTAGAGCAAATTTATATTATTTTATTAACTGCTCGTTGTCACACATCAAAAACTACCGCTACGTAACTAGAAAGAGATACATTACCTCGTGGCTTTGCATCCTGTAAGTTGTTGAAAAGAGAAGTTTTAAAGCAATGCAGAGTTCTGAGGAAGGTCCGAGCTGCATTCATTAGCATCACAACAAACACACGCTTGGCGCTTTGGCTTAAGTCACGTCTTTTGGTGCGTTCCAGTTGTAGTCAGAAGTAGGAATTTCCGGGTTCTGAGTAGGAAACTGCAACTGGAACGTCCCCCGAAGTCCGAATTTCCCACTGGGAACTCTGTGAAACCTCGCCACCCCCGAGTTGACAATGGAAGATGGATGCCCCCAGTCTGAACAGTTATTTAGCTCCTGTAATAATCAATTTATTTGCTCTTCTGACTGGGGTGTGTCGCTCTAGATCAGCTGTATACATAGTATTGTTAGACTTATATTTACAAAAATGCTGCCATAGTGATAATCACATTCTTCATACAACAACGGAGAGCATGCTAACAACAGCTAACAATAGCCTGGTAGATCAGCATGTTTTTTTCCGACTTCAACTGGAACGCTGATAAGTCAGAGATGATGTCACTCCCAGTTCCGAGGTTACTGGAACGCAGCATTATGACAGTCACCGCGCGTGCTCATGGGTAGCAGAGTCTTAATGTCGCCGGTAATAGATTCTCCTCATAGCACCTTTAACAATATTTAAAGCCTTGAACCTGAACCTGCAGTTTATCAGCTGTTTAATGGCAGAGATCCAGACATGAATAAACACATCATAGATAGATGTTAAACAACAAAACAAGTTCGGCTGCGGTACACAGAGTGGCAGGATTATTTGATGTCAGCCTTGGTGCTATTTACAGACTAATGCTGCGTTCACACCGCAAGCGACCCAGCTACCAAAGTCGCGTCGCCCACTGACGTAGCGTTGCGCGTCCATAAATACCTCTTTTGGTAACCGCTGCCGTCGGCCATCGCTCAGTGACGTCACGTCCACTCGAGTTTCACCGCGATCATTTCATATATCATACAATTGGATGTATAAGCGGACATTATTCCAGCTGTATCCTTTTCATTCACTTATCAAACACAAAACACTGCAGCTGATGCCCTGCAGCAGCATCATCAGTGAGTTTTCCGGCGGTCCATCTAGGCGGAACTAATGTCCTCACTGACATTAGTTCCGCCTAGACAGAACTCATCCGCCCTGTAGTCCGGATGAATAACTGTCTGTCTTGGGTACCGTCACACGTACACACACCTCTGATTGGCTGATGCCGCACAGCCACACACGACATCGCTTGAATAGATCAACTTTTTTTAACTTTGACATCGCGCTACGAGTGAAGTGATCGTCTTGTACGCGGCTGTCGTATCGCGGGAGGGTTAGCCCCGCCCCATCGCGGCTGTACATTGACTTTGAATGGAGAGTGATCGCTGAGGTAGTACAGGTAGCGTCCGGTGTGAATGCACCTTTAGGATCGAGTTCTGTGAGAGACTTCAAATGGGTTTTATAGGATGACACCACCAAAGAAGACCAGTGCCAGAAAATTTATAAAATATCAACTGGTATTATAAAAGAGGAAAAACAATAATCAGAAATAACATCCCTAACTTTTGTTCATGAAAATTTCTTCTTCTGCCCTTATGCCTGACTTCCTGTGTTTTCTTCTCAGACGGAGCGTACTGACGTCAAGTCCAAGATTAGCGGCCACCCTTCACGCCTTGAACATCGAGGGCATAAACGGAGAACCAAATCTGAAGTGGTTTGGAATAAATCTGCATGTTAACATAGGAGGCACAGTTTGTCAGGATCGTTTCATCATGCACACTCGTACACGACTACAGAAAAAGAACTCCATCTGCATCAAAGACTGCCTCTCGCTCGGCGGGGGCGACTTACCTTTATTCACCGAACACACTTTGAATGTCAACATGAGGTTACTGACCGGAGCGGTTATTTGAAAAAAACAAAAGAAGCGACTGGATTGGTACGTCCATCAACCGGGAATCATGACTTGAGTTTGTGTTTGTTTGACCTAAACGTGTTCATTTGTTTACAAGAAGGTGCACCTCGTGTTTCAGTGGAAAAGGAAGACGCAGGAATCAGACTGAACCACATTTGCATGAGCAGTTTGATTTAATTTGTCTTTTTTTCAAACCAGAGAAAAGGGAATGAACATACAGAGCACTCAGAGGCAAAAATAGCAGCTGAATGTCTGTAAGGTGTCTTTAAACCTTTGTAGCCTGATTTTCTATCTTTAAGCACACGTCTTTAACCCTGTAGGCGTCCCTGTGAAGTGCCATACATCTCAAACTCATGACAGTATTTCAGCAGTGTTACCAATGATTCTTCCCTTTAAAATGTCTTATTATTTCTCCAGGGCAGCATGGCGTGTCCTGTCATTCCCTTAGCAAAACCTCTAACAAGTAAACTCTCATGATTGTCCCATCCTCAGCTGAATGATCAGTGTTCTTAGTTATGATCTATCTCCATGTTTCATTACGTTATCGACTCTGAAGCTCAGTTAGTCGTGTTGAATCTCGGTCTTAAACCAATCGCTGAGTAGCTTTGAGACGACAGGGCTGTCTGTGTGTAGGTACCTGAACTGCTGTGAGACAGAAGTCTGAATCGACAGGTGTGATTAGTCTTTTCATTTGTGTGGTTGTGCATATTTTAAGGCGATTAAAGCATTTGAGTGTAAATATAGTCTGAGATATTTAAGAATATTTGTTTAATACCAGAGAACTGTTTCAGATAGTCAGCCAAAGTCTTTTTGTGTCACTGTTACTCGATGTAGTGCGTAGACTAGAAGGAGAAAATGTTTCAAAGGAAGAGCTGTTGTTGAAGGGTACAAACCCCATTTCCACTGATGTTGGGACGTTGTTAAAAACGGAATACAGTGATTTGCAATTCCTTTTTTAACTATACTCAATTCAATACGAGGGCAGAACAAAAATTAGACTGAATCGTAATATGGCTTGTTGCAATTTTCAAAACGCAGAAGGTTCAAGATTTTTAGCCCAAAATGTGTTGAACATTTTGGCATTATGATTGTTGTTTGCAATTTCATGCCTATTTTTTACCTCTATTCATACAATTTTTTCCCACTTTTGGACCATTTTTACCTTTTTTTAGCCCTGTCATTACAACTTTCTGCCTAATTTGCCCCCATTCATCTTTTTTTGGCCACTGCCAAAACCATTTTTGGAATTTTTACATGGTTTTTGAAATTTAATTTCAAAGTTACTTCCCAATTTTGCTGGCATAATCAATTTTCCTAAGCCACTTTTGAATTTTTTTGCCAATTTTTCCCCTTTTTTTTTTGCAATTTCATACCTATTTTGCACCAATTTATCAACCTTTTTCCACTATACCATTTTTACCCCGTTTTTACAATTTCATACCTATTTTGCTTCTGTTCTTCACTTCTCCACTTTTTCTCAAATCTTTTATCCTTAGATTGATTTAATGTCATATTGGTTTTACTATAGAAAGATCTACTGCTTATGTTTGTTTAAGAATACATAAGATGAGGAACATTAAAACAATTGCAGAGTAAATCGCAATATTGGGGAAAAATCGCAATTAGATTATTTCCTCAAATCGTTCAGCCCTATTCAATACACTGCAAAGACAAGATATTTAATCTTCAAACTGATAACCTGTATCAGTATTTTTTTAAACGTTCACTCATTTTGGCTTGATGCCTGCAACATGTTCCAAAAACTTGAGACAGAGGCAATGCCCGAAAAAGTTGAACAATGTCAAAAGAGTATTAAAAGAGCATCCATGGCATAATTTCTGGACAGACAGTTCTTGTAACTGTATTGATGGATTTCATCATCTACAATTCATAATATCAACCAAACATTAGGAAAATCTACCCTGAAAGCAGCAAGGGGGGAAACTAACATTGAATGCCCATGACCTCCAAGCCTTCTGGCATCATAAAGCAGCATCATTGTGTAAAGGATATCACCATTGTCTGTTAACATAGCTCATCTCTGAAAGGACCATCCAGACTGTTATCAGAGCAAAGGTCAAAAGACAGCATCTGTGATGGTATGGGGGGATTTTAGTGCCCATGGCATGGGTAACCTGCACATCTGTGAAGGTTCCATTAATGCTGAAAGTTACATACAGGTGTAGGGGCAACATGCTGCCATCCATCTTTTTCAGGAGTCCTGCTTATTTCAGAGACATGAAGACACATTCTACTCAAGTTACAACAACAGGGACTAGACTGACCTGCTGCAGTCCATGCCTGCCTCCACTGATCAGGGACTAGACTGACCTGCTGCAGTCCACGCCTGTCTCCACTGAACAGGGACTAGACTGACCTGCTGCAGTCCACGCCTGCCTCCACTGAACAGGGACTAGACTGACCCGCTGCAGAACCCGGACTGTTTAGCAACTGAAGTCAAACATCAGCAGTTAGTGTCCTCATTCCTAATTTCTTATTTGCTGTTGCCCCTTTCTCTGCTCTTATGGAACATATTTCAGGTATCAAAAACAAAATGAGTGAATATTTTTAGAAAATAGTGAAGTTTTATCAGCTTGAACATCAAACATTTTGTCTCTATATGAATGTAGGTTGAAACAAATTTGCAAATGGTTGTTGTTCCGTTTTTAATTTACGTCCCGTTTTCATTTGAATTGGGTTTTTGGATCTCTCTTTGTTTTTGTCATGTTCTGGGTGTTTCTTCAGGCATATTTAAATCTGGTGGATATTACAGGGAGAGTGGCGAGAATAAAAACGATTGTATTACTCATCCAAAGCCTTAGAATGTACCATCGGGTCAGCACAATGCAACATGCCATTCTGAACCATCCAGTTGCCTAATTCACGCCATATTAACACACACATACACACACACACTAACACACACACACTAACACACAGAGCACTATGTAAACGTCACTTTTGTCAGTGTTTTCTTGACCTTCTTGTAGTTTCCTTTAGAGTAGGAGTGTTTACCTTTTTGTTTGGATGACATTTTGATATTTAGTTATCATATTTATCTTTCTTATAATGAATATAAGATAAAAGTGTGTGTTTTGTGTGTTCTTCATGCACAGTTTCTTAAAATTCCATGGTATGTTAATTTGATTATGATTGTAACTCAATATTTTCTACGTTATGCATATTGTTGAACTGTATGCATATTGTTCATTTCTCTAGTCTCTTTTGTGTTCTTTGATCAAAGATGTTTTATATGAGTATCTAACAGTGATGAAATAATAGAACAGAGAGGCCGAGTCGTCAATGTGGCGACTGCGGCCGATAACCGAGTAATATTTTAATGATTGTAAGGTTTGTAACTAGTCATATAAGAAAAAAAAGACTATTATAAAAATCTAGTTCTTAGATGTTTAGAGTAAAGATGTTATTTTCTACTGTATCCATTTCAGATAGTAACTATTGTTTGAATATTTTTACTCTCCCTGGAAATTGGGCCATGTTGGAAAACAAGCTGCATATTTGATCACTTTTTCGGGGGCGTTGCTGGCAGGGTCAGGTGAACGCGGCGAGTACGGAGTCTCTTACTCGTCTGGCTGCAAACACAAAAAGGGTGGGGTGGGGAATCCAGAGGCGATTAAAGGTGATAAGGTCGACTTTTTTGCACTTCTGTACATAGTCAAAAAAGAGAGAATCATGTATATTGAGATCTTATTTTGAATAAAAAAAAATATTAATGTCTATAACGACAAAGGAATTTTGCTAGGATAACAAAAAAAACTATCGAAAGGCTGAACAAAATTGCTTGCATCAAAAGGGCACTGAGTTCTCACTCTCCGACCCCTTTCAGAAAAGGCCAAGTGTTGCTCTTCTTTTTCGTCAGCAGCTTGTAGTTTGCCAGGTTACCTACCGGAGGAGGCATCCACTGACCTCCAGCGAGAGGGCCTGGCTGGGTTCGTCTGGTCCCCCATTACCTGCAGGTACCAGCAGGTGTGTGTCATGGCCACGCCCTCCCAGGCCCAACCAATCACAACCCGTCCTGTCTCTTTACTTTACTCCGAGAGGAATGCATGATAAAGGAAATACATATACCGTTTAAAAAAGTCACCACAGTAATACCGAGTAAGAAAACATGTTACACTGAGAGATGTATTTACAGTATACAATATTCTATCAATGTAATGGAATAAAATATATATAAAAAATACAAAAATAGAATAGTGGTTTATTTAAAAAAAGATTCCTGAAAATATACTCACTGAAGTTTTACCACTTGGGGAGTTAAAATACATGCAACACAAACACCATAGCTATAAGTATGTTCTTTATGTTCATGTGAGCTGTGCTTCTAGCAGATGAAACGGATTCAACAGGAATGAAACATCAGGCTGATTTAAAGGTCCCCTGTCCTGCTGTGTTTGATTATTAAAATTATTATTTAGGAGTCTATTAATCAAGGATTTGATTCAAGACTCCTGCTTGATGAACGTGGCCGGCAAGTCCATTTCAAGGATCAATAAATAGCATAAATGAAGAAAAAAAAATGGGCCATAAAAAGTCCAAAATTCATAATATCCTGAGATTAACCTTTGGTCATTTTAATATTTTAATTTCTGTGTGAAATTAGCTTTCTAATTGACATCTTGCTTCTTTAAAAATATTTGGTAAACTTCATTAGGCTAAATCTTAATGTACAAATAAAAAACAGATCTGGATAAAAAGTAAACTATTTTTTTTTAAAACAATAATGGTTCATGTATTACAGTGTTATTCAATCAATCAATCATCAAAATTTATTTATAGAGCACTTTACAACACTTGAGGTGACCAAAGTGCTTTCCAGATAAAAATAGATAACAAGATAGGAAATAAAAGCAGATTAAAAGAAAGCAACAATGAAACACGCCGAGGAAAATAAAATCAGATAAAACAACACAAAATAAAATAACATGCCTCCACATTACTGTGTATTAAAAGCCAGTCGGAAAAAATATGTTCTAAACTGGGCTTTGAAAAGGCCAAAGTCGGTGATGGTGCGTATGTTGGGGGGGAGTAATTGTTATTTTGGTTAATTTTTTGAAAAGCTACTTTTAAAATGATAAAAGTCAAAATATTTACAAGGTAATCTTTGGTCATTGGGATAGTTTTTATTTGTGTGCAAGGAATTAGCCACTCCTGAGACTCAATGGCAGGTTTTTTCTTGTAAAAATCTTGTTTATACATTACGTAATGTAAATGTATGAACATAAAATATCCTGGAAATAAAATTAGTGGTAGATTTATTGCCTTCAAAAAGTGGTTTTAACTGGCGTAAAGTCTAAATATAGTTCATTTATTAAAGTCTTACTGTTTGCATTTATAGAGTGATGGAGCATTTCCCTGCAAAGTGAGAGTTTGGTAAAAGTTGCAATGTTCTCCTGCTCCACAGACTCTTCTAATGATATTAAAAAACAGAGTAAATATATTTAGCAGGACATGAGACCTTTAAGAACTATTTTTTGTGGTCAGGTTTGAAATAGTCCTGATTGTGTTGGTCATCTCTCATCTCCTACCTGCACCCATGCTTACATTTCTGATATAATGTAAACTGAGCTTTTTTCCTTTGTTGTTTGTTTTCTCTGCTTGTAGTGCTGATATGATGTATTCTGTCTCCTGCTGCAGTTTGTTTCTGCTTGTTTTACTGCTGCAGGCCTCGTGAAAAGGCGTCTCATGATTGTGAGCTCAGCCCTCCTCTGAGAGCACCTGTAGAGAGAAACCCTCTGATGGTCAATGTCTAAAGCCATAAAATATAATCTCATCCCAACGAATCGCTGAATAGGGACAAGAGACGGAGCCGAGGTGGGCCGTTATTAGAAAGTGTTTGCTGTGGTTTGATTGGCTACATCATCGTGTGGCTCATTTAGCGTTTGATGTGCCAACTTTTGTGAAAGTGTGTGGTTATGATTCATGACATGTTTTTTCACGAGGCCTGCATGGCTATATTTGATTCTTGCTGTTATGAATAAAAAATGTAATAAAAAATTACAAATGAACTGAAGTCATGACAAGTTTGGCCTGGGTGAATTATTTCATTAATTTTACAACTTCAGTGACTGTTTGTGTTTTTGGACAGGGATGAGCCCATCCTCCCTCTTACACCTCTTTCATACTGACCAAAATCCAGTTTAAACCCGGTAACAATCGGCTCCTGTCGGCAGTTTGAAAGGGTTTAATCAGCATTTCAACCTGTGTTTTTTGACCCTGCAAGCGACCCGGGGTTTTATCAGCTCGCCTCCGGTCAGCTTCAGTGGGATCACACCCGGGTCAACCCGCTAATTTACGGCAGTCCACATGGCATTAATATCACTCCCGTCTCCTCCGTCTGAAACTTACGTGACTCTTTGCCGTCCCAGCAACAAATTCCATCTGTCTTTGAATCGTCAGCGGCGAGTTTGTAAACTTTTGAAGAGGAACAAAAGTAAAGAAAACTGTGTCCACGGCCTCCATTCTCCTTTCCATTGTTTACATGGAGGGGCTATGTCGCACTGATGATGTCACCAATGAGATGACATCATCTTGATGCGCCAGAGGAAAAAAAACAGCCACACAGTTCAACTGCTACCGATTAGACCCAGGTCTGCTGGAAGTGGGAAAAGAGTCACTTGCTGATTGTTAGTGGGTTAAACTATGTTCAACAAAACGTGTTGATCCACTAATTTTAGTATTGACAGGAAGTGACATCACTTCCTGTTCTGTAAATAATGGCAGCCAATGTCGGTTAGCCTGTGCTCATCATGGTTACTCAATTATACTTGGCGAAATATGCTCTCCTCATAAGTTTACTTCGTAGCCATTTTCTTTGGCAAGTTCATGTCACATGCAAGTGTTAAATGATACATCTGTGTGGTGTAATTTAATGTGAAACAAACGTCTTAAGGTAGTTTAGCTATCAGCTAACAGCCGTTAGCCGCTACGGCTAAAGGCTAACAAGGGCAAACAACAGTTAATGGCCACACCATGGCTAACGACTGTTAACTGTTGTTTGCCCTTGTTAGCCGTAGTGGCTTACGATTAGCCAATAGCCGCTACGTTTAGTCGCTACATATGCTCCGTCATAACATCCCTGCTTGATATGGATTGGTCCGTGATGAGTGTGATTAGTCAAACAATCATCCAATCACAAGCTGCTGTTGTTTTTGAAGGTTCTGCCCCTGAAAACACTTTCACAGGGCTCCTCCCAGATGGATTAGTGAAATATCTCCAATATAGAACTGTCCATCTGGCATGTCAGGTTAGAATTAGTGGGGCTGAAAAGTGAATGTCAAATGTAAAGAAATGGTCAATGAACTGGAAAGCACTCAGAGAGCACAAACTTCTGCCAGGGTAGCTCATATAGTGCATTTAAAACTATAAGCATTTGTTCTATGATTAAGTCGTTAAAGGTCATTATAGTATGTGCACCTCCTTTTAAACTGCCACCGGCTGAGTGATAAAACTGTTTATGTCCACCTGACTTGCATACTACATATGCCACTGACTTATGCATTACAGAAGTATGACATAAATGTAAACTTTAAAGTTTAGACCACCCTCCTTAATTCTCTGGTAACTCTAAGAAGGCCTGTGAGCAGATATCCTCATCATTTTTTTGAGTAAAGACAAAATGTTACTACAAACCAATCACCAGCAATCACAGAAACAGGACCATTAATGAAGCACAGCTTTATGACATTAATATCCATACTAAAATGAGACATCAGTTGATTAATTGTGAATATTTTTTAACATTTATTATCACACTTGTCATTGTTCTTTGCCAAAAATTCAGTCTGTCCCAGTCATTAATATTCTTATCGATGGGTCCAGTTTTCAGCTCGCTCTCCTAATCTGGACTTTCTTTAATAGTTACACTCGCTCATATTTCAGGATAACAATCTTACAAACAGAAACGATGGTCCAACATGTCCCAGATCTTAATTTCTTTTTAAAGTTTCATCTCACAGGCTGACTCCAAATTAATCTGTCCTTCATTAAAACCGTATTCCAGCTATCTCTACGCATGATACATCAATTTGTCCTGCCCACTGGAGCCTCTAATTAGGAGAGAAGATTTTAATTGAGATAGAGAAATGTGGCTCATTTCTTTGAGGAAGAGCCTGATGGAGCGATAACACGTGAATGTGACTTCATCTGGAGGCAGACTCTTGTTTTTAGTTAAATCAGTGGAGTGGGAAATACCTTGAAACATGATGGAGGACAGTTGTGGCTTTAACATGACTGAAGTTTAAGTCTGGAAAGTTTTGGACAAAGCCAGAAGATACCAGCCACCTTTTGGTCATTGTAGAAACAGATACAGAGATGGAGCTGAGATGAGCAAAAGGGAATAACTTTGAATTTTTCTAGTGAAGTTATATTAGTTTTATTTCAATAGTAACCGCAGTAATAAAGTCTGTGCACAAGCTTCATGTACTTCCTGTTGCTTTGTCAGCTTCCAAGTTTCCTGTTTGTCCGGTTTTATTTACATTTACTTTGGATGGGAAATTTCTCAAGGCCCCAGCCAGATTAACAAAATAAAAATTCAATGTAGACCACACTGTTGATACCCTGTTATGAAGAGCAAACAGGAGAGAGGTTTCAAACTCCACATTTTGAGTTATCACTACAAGGGTTAGCACTACATGGTTAGCTTGCTGTTAGCGACGTGCTAACTTGGCAGTCTGTATATGGTTACATTGTTATCCTAACTGCTCTAACTCTGCCCTTCTCAGAGTTTGTAATAAAGATCATGGTACAGGTTTAAAGTGTTTAAAAGTTTGATTTTCTTCCCAAAGTTCTGTTTTTGTGTATGACGTACTGGCTTGTCAATCTCAGTCAGTCTATCGCTCATGAACAAGACCCTGAGAAACTTGAACTTCATTTTAGTCTGTGTTAATAAGCCACCTTTAAATGCAGTCCAAGTTAGCTGACTAAAGATTGCAAAAATCGGCAATATCGTAGAATCACTAAATGAAATTGGCACGTAAAAAATTGAATTGGGAAAAAAGCGTATCATCCCAGCCCTAATAAATATTAAAACTTCAACACTGCTATAAGATTGTACTCTGATCAGATGCACTTTGTGTGTGTGTGTGTGTGTGTGTGTGTGTGTGTGTGTGTGTGTGTGTGTGTGTGTGTGTGTGTGTGTGTTCAGGAAGTCATTGGTAGACTGAAGGGGGAAGGACAAACGTGGCGGACACATCTTTGTCCGTCACACTGTATATAAAGCCTTTGTTTTTCTGAAATAAACAGAACTGACTGAACCATGCACTGGTTTGCTGTCTCGTCCTTCTCTCCCCTTGGCCAAGGACGCAGGCTGAGCTTGGAATGAATTTGTGGGCTATGCTCACACTGACATAGGCTAGGCCTGTCAGAAACATAATCCACAGAGAACCAGAGCTTTAGGCCCCATCCACACGAAGACAAAACGCTTAACAGTTTCAAAAACGATCGTCATAAAGACGAAGGCGTCTCAGAAAATGTGTGCGTCTACATAAATGCACTCGATAAGCATCAAAATGCTGTAAAACACATGCCAGACCACCAGACGGCGCTGTAACAATATGACGGAAACAAGCGGAAACAGATGAAAAAACAGTGGGCATGTGCACTTGCGGCAAAAGTTGTAAACAGAGATTGTGATAAAATGATCATAAAGTGCCGTAATGTGTCCTCGATAATTGTTTGTTCAACTCGTTGGTGACTGAGAAGAAGGAGATTTTGCTGCAACAGGGATAGTAGGGTCACTAGCTTCATCAGCACATATGCTACACCGTACGCCGCCATTGTTGTTGTCGTTGCAGCGTGTGGCACATGCGTGTCAATGAAGATATGAAACTATGACGTAAGCGTATCTGAAAAGTTGCAGAGAGCCAGTAATCACGGAGCTGCGTATACGGCATTTCAAAATCTTTCCACTCTGGAACCTGGTTTCAAAAATGATTGTTTACAGACCCCCGAAACACCGTCTTCATATGGATGATACACAGATTCAGCAAAAAAACGTATGAGTTTAGACCTCAGTTTGTCTTCGTGTGGATGGGGCCTTAGACTTGGGGGTGCTGCTGAGGGAGCCATCAGAACATCATCTGCAGAGAGTAGAGATGAGACTCTGAGATCTACTTCCTGCTAGGATTAGGAAAATAAAATATTTGAACTAATGTTTTTTTAACTGGAAGTTTTGATCAGGTACAAACATGACAAATAAATGTGTTCAAAATAATTCATATGTGAGGCTTATTCCGTTTCAGTGCATGTTTACAGCCTGTGACCATGCTTTATAACCCACCACTTCATTAAAAGCTTTTAGAAAAACTTGATTTGCAGTAAATGAAGCACAAATGAAGGCACTTTAAGTCCTCGTCTCCCTGCTGGTTCACTTTGATGCAGGTGTTTTCACTAAATGAAGCTGATTGGTCCTTTAGTGCTGCATGTCCAACACAGCCCTAATCAGGCTAATTAATGAAAAGCACCTGTGCAGGTTAGCAGAGGCTGAGCAATAGAGCAGCGTGCACTTCCACAGGCTGTGAGGCTCCAAGCAGACACTAGATGGCACCATGTTTTTATCCTGAGCTCCCAGCTCTTCAGGAATGTGCAAACACCTGTTAGTCCATCTGAGGACTTACGTGTATGATTAAATATTTGGATATGAATTCTTCAATTATGAAAGAATTTAAGAAGCCTCTGATTATTTTCCAGCATGTAATGAACAAGACGCCAAGGCTGTGAGGGGGAATCAGGCTGACTAACTGTTGGAAATGAACCTCTAAAACTTGGATGTGGGGCTTTGAGAGGGGCTGCCAGCCCACCGCCGGAGTCTTTGTGGAAATGTTGAGTAAGCCAGAATTAACAGGAAGCTGCTGGCCATTACCCCTAATGCATTGTTTCCTTACTCAACCATTTCTGCATCACATTATCTGCCAAAAGAAGAAGGAAAAAGGCATAAATAACCTCAAAGTGGGTTTGATCCAGTCTTTCTTCCTCACTTTTAATCCCCCCTCTCTCGCCTTTTCACTCTTTTATCAGCCTCTCCCCCCTCCAGCTCTTCCTCTCTCTCTCCCTCTCTGTCCACGGGCGTTCGAGGCAGACTGGGTCGTGTTGGGACTTAATGAAGCACTGCTGATCCAATAATGGCAGCTTCTGTCGCCTGCCTCACCAACTATGATGGACGACTTCATTTTGGCAACGCGTCACGAACCTCATCTTATCTGGTTTTTCAATTAGAGCTCTGTTTTTGAAACAACAATGAAGAAGCTAAAAGATGTGATTGAAAAATCTGTTATACTGCAACATGGAAGGAAAGAAGGAAAAGTAACAGTTGAATCAAGATGTGAGGGTCTAATAATGATAATCTGCAGGCACATGCTGAGTTTTTGATTTGGAATTACTAAATTCACTCTAAAACTACTCCTGTGTTACACTTTAGTTTGAATTTTGCATAACTAAAATATCTCTTATTAAGAAAAGAACATTTAAATACCTCAAGCTGGCTGTGGTTTTGGTCCAGTGTTTCTTCTGCACTTAAGCTCATCCTCTCCCTCTCCCTCTTTTTTCTGTAGTGGCTAAAACAACAGTAAGTAGAACATCTTAAATCAAAATGATATTTTTGATTAAATTTACTGCTATCTATACATTTTCAAAATAACTGTTTTTGCAGAAACCCCCCCCCAAAAATAGTCAATCACATTATCCCTTCTTGATCAAGATGTCCGACTGAAGTTATAATATCTATTTTTTTAAACAATTCATTGATTAAGTTTTGTCTATTTAAGTAACGCAACACAAAATAGAAAATCAACATGCACAAGTGTTAATAAAACCACTCAAACACATTAACTTATGATAACTTACTTTATGACTTAAGATAAAGTTTAGTGATTGAATGTTATGCTTGATTAAGTTTTGACCTTGTCAGAGAAGCCCAGTGAGCAGCTCGTCTTCCAACTCATTTTCTTCTAATATATAACAGTTACATGTTTAAAGTTTAGTTTTAATCACGTTGTGGAAATATTTTTAAAAGTAGAAGGTAGTATAAAAATAGGATGTGAATTCTGAACCCCTTATGTACATTTAAATTTAAATTTAAATGTCTGTGTTGTTTAATGAGTTGTTGTTTGTTGTGCTATCATTGTTCTTGATCAAAATAGTTAATTAAAATGTATATTTTTATCGAGTAAAAATCCCCTCTACCTTACTCTCATATTATTCCTTGTCATGCAGCTTTACCTATCTGCAGAGTGAGGTCAGGAGCCAAACAGCGCCCCCGGTGGTCCGTAAACACACTGCACTGTCCCCGATCACCTGCACTGACACTCACCTGGATGAAAAAACGCAGCTACATTAGCCAATCAGATTGAAGCAGGGCTCATCAACGAATCGACGGTGTGTCTTTCGAAAAACAGGGCGGAGCGTGGCAGCAGTTGACCAATCACAACCTGAGGGCGCGCGGCGCTGATCCAGACCAGCTGTGCCGGACTTGGCACCGGCGGCAGGTAGCAGCAGGTCGCAGAATGAGTGGAGGCCAGGATCTGGACAATCTCTCAAAAACCGAGTTCTTAAAGCTGCCTCCAGGTTCAGTTGAATGTCCGACCGGACTCAAGAGTGGAGGAGGAGATCTGTGCGCAAGGCTGAAACGGATCTTCTGCTGAACCAGTCTCTGGTTTGACCCGGGCTCCGGTTTAACTCGGTCTGCGGTTTGATCCGGTCTCTGGAGCGCAACAGGATTCGTTGATCTTGCAAAGCTCTCATGGACCTTGGAGAGGCCTTCAAAGTCCTGGAGGCTGGAGCCCTCAGTTTAGACTGGTCAGAGGAGTCCGGATTGGAGAGGCCCGGGTCAGGGGGCTGCGTAACCGGACTAAAGGTGGACTAACCCGCGCCGTTCTGAAGGGACTGAGCTGCAGATTCGCTTCTCGCAGGTCGGGAGCTCCCGGGGCCCAGCAGGAGCCACTTCATGGAGCTTCAACAGTTTGACAGGACTCTGATGGAGGATCAGAGAGCACGAGCACAGGTATGTGAGACAAGAGAGCAGCGCGCGCGTTTTTCAAGTATAAACGCAGCCCACCCCCACAGCAGTGGAGGTGGAGACAGATCTTGCAAGTGCGCTGATCATCATGGTGCTGCTGTGAGGCAGGGACATCAACACTGCAGCTGATCTATGGAAAACTATTTAACTGTAACATCTACCTACTGTTAGTAAATGACTGTAAATGGTAAAAGACTGTGGGAAAACATGCTGATTTCTGCAAAGTTAACAGCATTTACCATAGAATCAACAACTTTCTGCTAAAAAAATACAATTAACTTCTAAGAAGTGTAAGAAAATTCAGTTCTGGGCAGGAAATCTGTCAAATAGCAGGAAAGATTTCTTTCAGTATATGTTTCACATTTTTGGGTTTGAGTTTGGGTGAATGTATTTTATTTTAGTTTTTTTTTTTTTTTTTTTTTTTTTTCACAAATTATGCCTCGCTAATAAACGACCAGTGAAACAGTTTAAGATGGAGTACTATAAACTTAAATCCAGCAAGTTGACTGCAATGTAAAATGCATTAAAAAGTTGAAACAATATGGCGACCATACTGTGAATGAAAAACAGAAAGGATGCTGTTTTTGAAAATGCAGTAATTTAGCAGTTGATTGAAAGGCAGCAATGATACCTTAAATAAAAATACAGTAGTAAACCAATTATGGTAAATTAAAACGCATTCATGCTAAAAAAAAAACAAAAAAACTCGATTCACGATTCAATTTCATGCCCCCGCCCCATTTAAAATGAAATAACTACTCACTGTAAATTTATTTCCAAAATACACATTTATTTATACTTAAAATGTACATTTAAAGTGCCTCCAGGTCAAAAATCAACAGAAATCGACACAAGGTGCCTGTGCGCTGTAGTTTTATACACTTGTTTGAATTAACTATGAAGATAACAAAATGCCTGAGGTAAGGCTTGTTGTAAAAAAATAAAAATCTTAATACAAAACTCAACTCTTGTTGTAAAAAATGTAAAAGTGTACAAAGTAATGAGAAAAGCGCCTCAAAGTGCAAATGTGAAATGAACGGGTTGAATTTAGAATAAAATCGTTAAGCTCGAGTTTCAGGAAAAAATAACTGATTTGACTCGCCAACTCAATTTTTTCATCTTATTGATTTTCTGCCCAGGCCTACACACTACTCTGAAGACATTTAAAGCAGCTTACTTGTGTCTTGTTGCCACTAGACAAAGTCTGTACCGTTCTTCTTGAACATTTCTTATCACAGAAGAAGAACAAAAATCTTTTTATTTGTTGTTGCCTGTTTACAGTCTAAACCTCCTTCTGCTGAAATGGTAGAATACTTATTTTTAATATATAAATGCTGCTGATTGGACTTTATAATCTAACAGGAATGTTTGATCTGTTCATACATAGGAAGATCTGCAGCATGCTGATTTATTATTGCCCTTTTTATCAGCCTAGATTTTTCTTTTTTTTCAATACCTGTGTTTATGTGACAGGACAGTGCGGAAGAGAGTGTGGCATGACATGGAATAGAGGAGCCACTTTAAGAGCAGTTTTGGGAGTAAATGTTGGTAGTGACATCAAGGACATGGACCCTGTGGATTCCTATGATTATTCACTTTCCTGCTGCTTGTTGGCAACACAACACAAAGATTTCAGGACATGTCAAATCTGATTCACGACACACTCTTAGCCTTTGGATGTCCTGGAATATCCCAGCTGATTGATCACCCTCATTTTTTTTGATGAAGAGAGACTAAAACCCCATTAACACCTGCCAAAAAACTCTGAAATTATCCTGAAATGATCCAGGTGAGCTGCAAACATCAGGGTTTTTTACCCTAAAATTACCCTGGTAATTACCTGCTGCCCTCAGATATTTTCAAAGTAACTTCAGAGTAGGGCTGGGCGATATGGCCTAGAAATAAAATCCCAGATTTTTTTCCACAACACTCGATTAACGATTTTAATCGATTTTTCCCTCCCTAAAAGAAACAAAACTCCCAGTGTCATAAAAATGAAACAAATCAAGTTTTGCCTTTATGTTGTCTAAATGTTTCCCTCTTAATCTCAAAGTCTGGGTCATAAAAGGTTGATTATGTAGTATAAACGTAGGCAGCTTTTGTCTACATAAACACTAAAAGGCTGAGGTATTTTTACAGTATTAGCATGAAACTCTCTGATCAATATTTAATCTACTTAAATAACAAATACAAGCCTATAAAAGTGCTTGTGCAAACCCTACAAGGCCGACCATCATGAAAATTGTATTTTTTTTTTCAAAAATTGTAACTACTTACAACTGGACTAAAACAAGAAAAAAAATTCTCGATTTTTAAAGGTGCAGTGTGTAGAATGTGGCATTTTATACATCCACTGCATTTCGCCAAACAGAAACGGTGAATATAGGAGATATATGTTTCTATTTGTATGTAAAGTCCGTCAAAATAGGAGTACAAACATCCCCATAAAACGTTTTATTTTTATTTAGTTAGAAAAATCTTTATTAAAAAAATTACATTACCGCGGGTCGCTGTTTCGTGTAGGCCGATATATTGGTCCGCCGTGTTGTCTACGGGTGGTTTTTATGGACAAAAATAACGAAACGCGAATCTGTCCGCCGGTTTTGAAATCTACCTGAATGCAGGTGAAGAAGAGGAGAGGATGACAGTGGATGCATAGAAAGTTGTTACTCTGTCCTAGGGATTCAAACTGTGTGTATAAACACACACACAACATAAATTGTGTGCTGTGTTCAGGATCCTTTTTGGTCTTCACAGGATTCCGTTGCTCAGCGACGTGACGTTTTGGCTACGGTTAGGTTCGTTCTAGAATCTGAACGCTAGATGTCGCTAAAATGCCAAGTTCTACACACTGCACCTGTAATGTTTTAAATCTTCTGCAGAAAATAATTCGAATTAATCGATTTTTTGCCCAGCTCTACTTCAGAGGATGAAAAGGCTCAACGTGACCTGAAAATTATAGAATTTTATGAGAGTACCACATACCACTGAGTCATTAAAATCCTGTTTCATGAATAGTTTGTTCTGTGAAATGTTATTTACCAGCTATGATTATTTTTCTTGTTTTGGGTTGATGGGGTGGGAGTAAAGAAGTTCTTGTTCTCTTTGAGTTCACAGGAATGCTGTTTACTTTTTATTTATTTGGCCGAGTTATTTATTACATCATTAACGAGTGCTTAAAGCCTGCCCACTTTACATCCAGGATGTTTTAGTACCAGGCACAGATCAGTCCTGAGACTTTTCCACAGTCGATCGTCTGTATAAATGATCATAAAACTCTTCTGAATAAAGTTTTCTGTTGTTTTGTGCTCCCACAGACTTTAGGAAACGAACCTCTTTCTCAAGCCTTCATGATGAACTGATCACTGCCTTGTCATGAAGCTGCTGATGCTCACCGTACCTGTTACAAACACGTCTTCAGGGAGGTGTTTTCCTGCCGTCGAGGATCAAACTGTACCTGAGAAACACCTGAGGACAGGTGGTCACTGGGCAGGAGTACTGATGGATCCTGAGTGGAGTTATGTGGCAGGATAACTGAACGTTCTGCAGCAGTGAAGAACAGAGTGCTGCTCCTCTACAGTTAGAGGTGAGTAAAGACTAAAACTTCTTTATTTCGGACAGGGCCGTGACCCACCGTGACCTTTTCGATGGTGCACATTAAGGTTGTGTTTTATAGCTTTGAGACTTTGTGTTGTGGGTTTATTGAAGCTTTGCTCATTGATTTTTGATTATCTGGTCAATAAGTTTTATTCTGGGAAGCTCGATCGCTCTGTTGTTGTTTTTATACTTTAATCCTCACAGGAATGCATTTACCTTAATGCAGTCATTATTCTTTGTCTTGGGCTAAACTTAGCTGCAGCAGCACTCGGCTTAAACTGCAGGAACACTCATGATAAGAGGAAATAACGCTCTGTCAGGGTTTGGCATGTGATCAGCTGTTGTGTGATTTAAGCATCGTTGTGTTTGCTGAGTGCAGTTGTTGGTTTTCTCCTTTAAAAGTGCTGTTGCTGACAGATGTTTGCACGTTGAGCCATGTCAGCCATGAGCTGTCATGACAGGATGGCACATTGGTGTGGGTTGCAATGGGAACACTAGATGAACAAGTGGGAACTGCAACTGATGGCTGCAACTTATCACATTTACACTTTTTGCTTCTTACCTGCTATGAAAATATCTAAAATTGCACTAGCATCACCAGCCTGCTGCCCTAAAACATGATTTTTAAAGTGTTTTGTGTGACTTTAAAGTTTAAAGTCCTTAAAAAAATAAAACTATGTTTTAGGGCTGTCACTTTATGTCCGATATTCGAATAACCGTTCACATATGGGGATAAATATCCAAAACTGAATAATATTAAGTGTTGTGGAACAGTAGGGCGCCTGGGGCAGTGGACCATTTCGTCCAACAGAGGGCGCTGTGAGCCCAGCTTGACCCTCAGACACATCCGGTGCTCTCTTGACCTCAGTAAACAAAGAGTTTCCACTCCGAGTGGACATTAACAGCCCCGAATCATCCAAGGAGAGCTGTGTGGAAGTAGTTTTGGTTCTGCATCGTTGATGGCAAACATAAAATCAAAGACCAGGCTGTGTGTTCTGTGAAAAGCTGTTTAGTCACTCTTCCTCCTCTTATTTACGGGCTCAGCTGTCGTTTTTTTTATCCAAGTTCTACGGGCGGGTGCAGCGGCGATCGTCAAGACTTTAACTCCGTATGACTGTGTTGTTTTCAGCAGGGTCTTTACTGAAAGGGTGGATAAGGGAGTTTCTGTCCCTTACTCCCTTACTTGCTCATCCCAGACTGTGTTAATTCATGAAAGGTTCTTGAGCAGTTTTGATATGGGAAGTAACCATATGCCATAATGTAAAAAAAAAAAGACCATACTAAGGGTAAAGCTTTAAAACTTTTTTTTTTTAAATATAAGTCATTACACGGATGAAGTTGGTGTCAGTGTAACGCACATTCATGTAAACTACTGTGGATAAAAAAGACCTAATGCCCACTTTTAGGACTCCATGATCTAAATGTGTCTTTAAATAAGGCAAAGCAGCTTTATGCATGAAGAACAGTTCATACATGTAGATATTCAATGTGATTTACAGGGTAAGAAACATTGCAATTGTGACATGACGAGCTATAAAGACACAAAAGTAGAAAAACATGACCATAAAATATGAAATGCTTCAGAACTTTATGATTAACAGAAGAAATGTAAAATAAATTCTTCTGATTCTCAATATATAAACACAAATTTAAGGCTGTTTCTCTGAATCAAAGATCTCCTCTCCTGTGGTCCACAGAGAGTTTGTGCTGATGTGGTTACTGATACTGGGTTTGTTGGACTTTTGCATAAACGTGATTCTGTTGCTGAAAGTGCTTATTTGTCTAAAACAAAGACCCTGGGGACGTGGTGTTCCTCGGCCACTTAGAGATAAATATGGCCAAAGCAGAACTAATTCTGCACAAAACAAGACCTTAAGATAGAGCCAGTTTCATCTGACAGGCAGCTGTGGAAACTTTCGGATATCTTGGCACAGTCCTGGTTAGCCACCTCAGCTTCTTAGGAAACAGAGTTTTAGAAGTCCCTCTTTCCCTGGAAAAAGCCTTCGGTTCCTCAGTGAAGCCAGAGTGGGGAACCGGTCTTCCTGGGACGCCCACATACTCAACTGTGTTGCTCATACAGTGAATCCATGATTCTTACAAGTTGTGCCTTGTTGTAAAGATGACTAATCGGCTTTCCATCAGTATGAAATAGGGCTGAATGATTTGAGAAAATAATCTAATTGCGATTTCTTTCCCCAATATTGTGATTGTTTTAATGTTCCTCATCTTATGTATTCTTAAACAAACATAAGTAAATCTTTTTATAGTAAAACCAATATGACATTAAATTAACCTAAGGATAAAAGATTTGAGAAAAAGTGGAGAAGTGAAGAACAGAAGCAAAATAGGTATGAAATTGCAAAAAAAATGGGGAAAAAATTCTAAAGTGACTAAGGAAAATTAATTATAGCAGCAAAATTGGGATTAAATTTCAAAAACCATTTCAAAATTCCAAACATGGTCTGACAGTGGCCAAAAAATAAAATGAATGGGAGCAAGATAGGCATAAAGTTGTAAAAACTGGGTTAAAAAAGGTAAAAATAGGCATGAAATTGCAAGAAACTACATCACAATGCCAAAATGTTTAACACATTTTGGGTTAAAAATATTGCACTGTCTGCGATTTGAAAGTTGCAACAAGCCATATTGCGATTTAATGTAATTTGCAATTAAATATTCAGCCCTAATTCCAATCACAAACCAAATCTAATCAACTGGCCCCTTTCTGAAACTTTCCTGTTCTTAAATTTTCCAGTGGTCTTGCTAAAAGACAAACAAATGCCAGCAAATCACAACTTCCTTGGTGAAGGTAATAAATGATCAGAACAGAAGCAAAATAGGTATGAAATTGTAAAAACTGGGTAAAAATGGTATGAAAGCGGAAAAAGGTTGATAAGTGCAGAATAGGTATGAAATTGCAAAAAAATGGGGAAAAATTGGCAAAAAAAATCCAAAAGTGGCTTAGGAAGATTGATTATGGCAGCAAAATTGGGAATTAAATTTGAAATTAAATTTCAAAAACCATGTAAAAATTCCAAAAATGGTTCTGACAGTGGTCAGAAAAAGATCAATGGGGGCAAAATGGGCATAAAGTTGTAAAAACTGGGTTAAAAAAGGTAAAAATGGTCCAAAAGGTAAAAACAAATAGGCATGAAATTGCAAACAACAATCACAATGCCAAATTGTTCAACACATTTTGGGCTAAAGATATTAAACCTTCTGCGATTTGAAAATTGTAACAAACCATATTGCGATTTAATGTAATTTGCATTTAATTGTTCAGCCCTGATATAAAACACATCAGCAACTGGTATTTTTAAAGGGGAGAAAAAATCGACTGAGGTAACATTTCCAATCTTTTTTAGAGGAGGTTACACACAGACAAATCGGTAATACAGGGTGTCTGTTCAATAGAAGAATTAGATAACAGACCCCATGATGGACTAATGATCTGATCTCATTAGGGGAATAATTGGAAAAAAAGTCTGGAGGTAATGAAGCCCAGCAGAGGACGAGAGAGGAGAAGGTAAAAGTGAGTCTCTAACAGGCGAAGAAGGATGTGAGTGCATCCAGGAATGCTGATGCCTTCCCTTTGAAATCAGAAATAAACAGCAGGTATCACGGAGCACAGGAGACGCCGGGCGGGTTATTCTCGGGGTGGAACATGCTGATCAAGTAGACAGACGCTGACACGATCATCAGCGCCATCTTTGCCTTTTTAACGCTCAGTAATGATGTGATTTATTCAAAGAAGTCCTCCTCACCTGTTCCTGCCTCGCTCCGTTTGCTGAGTCACTGCTCGACTTCCTCCAAGTGCTGCACGGAGCAAACATCCAATTTCCTCCACAGTGTATGGTGTGTGTGTGTGTGTGTGTGTGTGTGTACATACCTGCAAGTGTAAGTGTTTGTGTGCGTATATGTTTACACTAAGTGTCGGTGAGTGTTTGCCTCTGCTGATGGAAAAGAAGAGAGTGCTGCAGCAGGTTGGACTAATCACATCTCCTGCTGGAAGAGGAGAGCTATCGATCCGAGCGGCTGAAGTCCATCACAGAATTTAACACTGACCGTCTGCTGAGCTGCCAAGACGAGGCCTGAGATTACAGCGAGTTTGGAGTCATGTAGCAGGACCAAGCTCAGAGACATTTGGCATTTGGAGCTTTGCAATAATCCCAACTTCTGTGGAAAGTCCCAGTGATGGGCTGAAGGTTAGAAGATCATAGAGCTGAATTTAAACTGTCTTCCCATCATCTCCAGTGCAGCTTCTCTGATGGTGATTTTTTTTTAGTTTTATGTTCAAACAGACTTGAATACAAAACCTTTTGTTTTGGTCGGAGCTAAATTACAGAGCAGTCTCTGAGAGGCCACATATCAGAAGATCTTGAAGGAGCAAACAGTTTCCAGGCCTGCTGTGTGATCTAAATACACTCTTGGGACATGGCTGTTATAAGTCAAGGTGAAGTGGTACCAAGAGCTGCCACCTGCCAATTATCCGCCTCTACAAGGTTTACAATTGCAACATAGTGAAAGTACGGCTGTGGGTCAAGAGGGTGAGCTCTTTCTTGTGTTGTTGTGGTGTGATTAGTAAAGACTGCCTCTCTGTGAGGGTGTTGGTGCATGCTTTAGTGCACTGTAAAAACATTGCTGTAAATTTCACAGTAGCATAGAGGCAACAAGATGCCAGAAGGTTCCAACAAATGCCTTAACAGAAACATTCCTCTGTTCTTATTCACAGCATAGTTACTGTATTTTCATTAACAGTATCATCAGGGTAAATTATTCTACTGCTTCCAGTGTTTCCTCTAGGTTCATTGCCTTGGGGCGGCGGGTTCGGGGTTGCGGGGAGGGGGGGGGGGTCTGTCAATAATGCTCCATAATATCATAATTAAAGAGTATTTAGATCTGAATAAAAAGTGAGCACTGTGGGCACACAACTACAACATTCTCAAAAGAATTTAAAATAAACTGCATAAAGTATAAAAAGTATTTAAAAAAACAGGAAGAATGTAACATTTCATGTAACCATGTAAGCTCAGCAGGTGGAGAGAAGATGAATCATAAAGTCATAGCAAGTGACTGACAATGAGGAGAAACTACATGCTGAAAATTTCCTACACTGCTGCTAGCTGTGCTTCCCGTCTTAGTAAGGACAATTGGCTTAAAAATGCTGAGATTTCTGCTTGGGGAGATAGTTTGGTAAGCTTCAGGTCATCCATTAATGTTTGTTTGAATTGGGTTTTTTTAATTATATTTTTTTACCGTTATGGTCGCTCCTTCATCTGCCGCCTGATTGTGAGTGTGTGTGTATGTCTGTATGTGTCGTGTGTGTGTCTTCATCATCCCCTTCACACAACGCGCCGCTTCCAGTCATTTCAATGAGGGACAGGCGGCAGACAGCACGCGGTTTGGACCGCCGCGGTAGAAGCGGTTGCCGCCGAAGAGCATGCACACAGATTTTGTCCTGCTGCTCAGAAACCAGCGTTTTGAACTTTCTGGCTGTAGTCGCCTGGCAGCAGCAAATCATATCGTACTATCGAAGAACTGGACGTGAGGAAGCATTTCTACTGAATTGTTTTTAGGGAAGGGAGTGTCATAGTAGTATGTCAGAGTGAGCATCTTCAGAGTAGACGATCTTTGTAATGTTAACGCTGCTAAGGGGGAGCCCGGGGATTGGCTGAGGGTTACGGAAGTGTAGACTGAGAGAGAGAACTGCTAACTGTATGACACGCTGTTTGAGTCTGTTAATAAAGAGAATTAATGATTCAGAAGTTATCGGCTCGTTCTATGACAGGGAGTGTTGTGAGACACTTTTAGGTGGCCTCTGCTCTGACGTTCGCTGAATCACCGCTACGTCTCGGCCCGCGGTGGCAGCAGCCTCAATAAAGACTGCATGTGGGGGCACTCCGCCTGCAGAGAGACAGTTTGGTTGCCGCGCGGCTTATCGGTGTTACACAAGAGGAGCGAGGGAGGAGGCGTTTTTCAGAGCGGAGAGGAAAAATGCATTTTATTAAATGTAAGCAAACCATAGCGACACAACTATGGGCAAGATAGTTATTTGCCAAAGCACCCGCGACACCCGATTTAATGCAGGACTCTGATGTGAAGGCGGCGACATGATGCTGCGGTGGTGTATTTACAGTTTTTAAAAAAAAATTGCAGGAGCGGCGGGTAGGATTTAGGAGCGGCGGCCCGCCGCTCCTAAATGAATGTAGAGGAAACACTGGCTTCTTTTCAGTATTTTATACAGTGAACTTGCTGTATCATACTTGATTTCACTGTATCTTTAACTATTTTAATGATGGTTTATAGCAGTATATATTTTTTAAAGATCACATTCATCTATTTTTACCAAACAAAATACGTTACTCAAACAGGACCAGCATACAGCTGGTTGCCCAAATCGTGTATAAGAAGCAGACCTGGCAACTTTGGCTCCTGCGTAGTTGTGCACTTGCGTGAGTGTGTTTGGGGGTGTGCTGGGTTGATTCCTGCGGGTGTGAAAACCAGGAAACGGGGTGAGGAAAGGACAAACTAACCCCAGTCATGTCTGCTTTGTAGTGGCAGCTGGGTGATAATCATGTGGGGTTCACACGAGCAGAAGAGCCCAAAGTCACTTTTAATGAGCCGACTTGGCAACACAACAACTGTTGTCTTAGTCTGCATTCAGCCTGCTCCCTCACGCTTTCTGCTTCCTACACAGCTGTAGTAATAACCTTTGTTCTAGTAGACTCACAATAGTTAAACACTGAAATCAGGCACATTTTCAGTGACAGCTTTAACCAGGGACAGGTCATCCAAAACAGGGACTGTCCCCGGAAATCACGGACGTCTGGTCACCATACTGTTGACGCTAATGTTAGCAGCTAACTAGCCAATTAGCTTATCAAGACAACTGCTCGTCTTCATAAGAAATTAAATTGCCACGATGTGCTTCTGTTTCAGATGCTCATGCATCGCCATCACACTGCCAAGGAAGGAAAGTTCCACCTTGAAGATTTTGCATTTCATGTTCTTTTCTATTTTTTTGGTAAAATGCTCTCGAGCTCCGTTGCCGATTAGCCATGATACTGTTTGGGCATAACTCTTCTGGTGACATCACAGCTGACCCAGATTACCACGACTGCTCATGTGTCAAGGACAGAAAGGCAGATAAGACAGCAGAAGGTGCAGCGGCAGTTTTGAGAGAAAACAATGCTTTAAAAAAAACAGAACGACACGTCGACTATGGAATATGTTGTCAACCATTGTGATCAACAAAGTCTTGACTAGTCGACCAATCGTGGCAGCCCTATTTGCGATGCAAGCCCACTTCCTGAGGCTGACCATGACCAGCAATCCCCTTGAAATTACATCAAAGTATTCATTCTTAGCTTTTTGAGTTCTCCTGTTCACAAAATAACAAACACCAGCAAAACACAACTTCCTTGGTTGAGGTTATTATTGCCACGGGGGTTTGGGAACAGTTTTTAAGAGATATAAATGAATGTGTATTTGAAAACACAGACTCTCCCTGTAATTGCCAACTCTTGTTGTTCTATGATAAAGCCCTGAAACCAGTATAAAGTGATAAAGTCGCTCTGCAGAACACATCAAATGATCACATTATCAGGGTTAAATTTACTATCTAGAGATATAGTGAATAAGAAACCCTCTATAAAGTATAATTTCAGTAAATATACTGACGCTGGAAGAGTTACAAAATAATTATAATAAAAATGTCCATACTGTAAGAGCCATCAAAAGCATGTGAGCTTCGTGTCAGATGAATCACATCTTTTGATATTTGCAGAACAGATGCCAGCTTTGACAAACATGTCAGAAGAGCATAAACATGCGTGTATCATGGTGTCACGATGCTCCAGGTCATCGCTTTGTTCCTAAAGCCTGTTCGATTCACATGCAGATTAAAGCCTCTCAGCGAGGTATGTCCACAAATGAAAGGCTCCATCTGTTTAAAGGGATAGTAGGTACCACATATAAAAGATCACGGTTAAAAGTCCATGTTTGGATAAACTAACATGGGCTCCTTTAAGAAAACTACTCTACATTAAGTGCTGCAGATGGGGTCATGAGAAGCATGTACTCTAGTTGCTTAATAACATCCTGAATGAAGTACAGATGGCCGTGTGGTTGGGTCGCGCCCCATCTATGAAAGCTGTGGTCTTTTAAAAGGCCACTTGGGTTTCAGTCCATGCTGCAGCTCTTTTCATCCTGTTCCCGGCTCTCAGTCCACTGTTTCCCGCTTTATCTACTGTCCTATCTATGCTTGGGCCTAGATGTATAAATGAACGCATCTATGTGCTCTCACTGTATGGGATGTACTGTTATTATAATGGGCCTTTTTGATATTATCAAGGGTTTTTGAGGATTTCTGATTGATATGGCTGCACATCCATACTGAGTTACTAATGGTCAGACAGTCCACTGAACAGCATACACTGGGTTCATGGGTAGGATGAAGACAGATTTGCAAACAGCCTCATGTGTGGTAGACACGTAAAGATTACCAGACTGTTTTTGTCTCAACTTTCCAAGGACCCCAGATTATTTTATGACCTATAACATTGTTTAATATGATTATCCTGTGGACAAAGGTGTTAAGAGTGAGTTTGTCCTGATAACCTGTGATGAAATGGGTCAGGACGACACATGCTAAACTTGTTCATTATTTTTCACCAAAAATCTGTGAAATGTGACGTGAATGTAGAATCAAGAAGTGAGCTGACCGAGGAACAAGGAAGCAGGCATAAATTAAAACAAGCATGGCTGACCTGAAGCATAAAGTTCATCAGATATCAGAAATGGAGGATCAGCTCACCTGTCTCCAGGATGTTTTCCACAATCTTTTCTTTTTTTTAGTTCAGGATTTTTCCATCAAAAAATAGTCCCAAGACCACCATTATCCCCTCTTCGCATTAGTCCCTCTTCCAATTTGTGTTCTCCAGATGTTGCTGTTTCCTATTTGTTTTTGTTAGATCATGTTTGATCAGATTTCTGTGTTGGAGGTAGGACTGGAAGATATTACCTAATCTATATATCGCGATTAATTGAAGCTCTTACCTCGTTTACGATTAATAAACGATAATTTTATGCTTTGCTGGAACAAATTAGTGGCGATACCGATGGTCATCCACACGGTCTTTATGCAGTATTTACACTTAACTTCTTTCTGTGCAGAATCCAAAATGTGCCCAAATAATTGAGACAGTGTTTTTTCTCCTCTGAAAGATTGCCGCTTGTCTCCTCCATGTTGGTGGCGTGTCCATCACTCTTGGCGTAAGTGAATATAGACTGTATGGAGGAGGCATGGTCACGTGACTTACACAGGGAAGATAATCAAAATAATCGACATGAGTAAAATTACTTTGATTATAGGGTCTAAATGTCGATTTCGGTTATTTTTCGATTAATTACCCAGCCCTACTTGGAGGACTAGATTCTAGATCAGTGCTGTGACACAATGGTTTTATGTGTGGTGAGCTGTGTTGAGATAATTAGAGCCACACAAAGTATGATCCAAACGGTTCAATGCCTGACTTTTTGTCTTTATGTGGAGGCTCTAGGGATGGGTATTGATTAAGATTTTCTGGATCAATATGATATTACAAGGTCTCTAATTGGTTTGATTCATGATTTGATTCATTATTGATTCAGTCTGGGATATCTCAGTTGAAATAATAGTGTAAATTTAAAGTGACCTTTTGACCTGGTACATTGTTAAAAATTGTTTCTACATTAAGAACTGAACCCAAAGCAGTTCCGTTAATCATCTACTAACGATAAACATTAATGCATATTCTGCATATTACTTGTTTTTTGTCCAACTCGTCTTTTCCTTCGTGCTTGTTTAATGCGAAATACGTCCAAACATCAGCTTTTAAACTCTGCAGTGGTGTCCCTATAGTGCTACTTGCTTCTGCCTTTTTTTTTGTCTGCTTGCAGAAACATCTCACGAGATCTTGTGCAGCGCTCAGTGCTAATCACGTGAGACTAACAGGGTTGATACCACAGGCTGCTTCTCTGCACATCCAGTGAAGAAAAAACTACCCAAGCTAAAAGATCAATCTTTGGATTTTATGGATCGATTATGAACCATTTAAAGGGAAATCCATTAAAATGGATTCAGTGGATTTTTTTAATCCCAGCCCTAGTAGGCTCTCTAATGGCCCTTTTCCATTAGCACGCCTTGGCCCTACTCTACTCAGCTCTACTCGATTTGCAGCGTGTTTCCACTAGCCTGGTACCTCCTAAAACAAGCTAGTTTTAGTACCTACTCCACTCTGGTTCCAAGCGAGCTGAGTCCATACTAAAAGATGACGTCACCGACTGCCGGCTACTGGTTGGTCAGACAATGTCGTCATCGATGAGTCATGAGCGCGACAGCCTAGAATGCTAGCGGTAGCTACCATTAGCTTACTGTCATACGTCTTTTCTTTGCAGCTGGATTGCTCTCGTCCTCGGCTTCATTCTGTTGTAGCTTCCAAAACTCTCCTGTGCTTCTCAAGGGGTATTTCTTCTTACCACCTGCAGCCTTCTTCTGCTTTCCTTTCCTTTCCGCAGTGCCGCTCAGCTGTTTACAGTGACACTGCACCCCGTTGGGCAGGTGACTGGGGCTAATGGAAAAGCAGCACAAGTCGAGTAGAGTAGAGCTGGGTAGAGTCGAGTAGAGTAGAGTAGGGCTAATGGAAAAGGGCCTTAACTGATAAAGCATCTCTTCAGATTTAGAAAATCCTGATGAGTGGACCCTGCTTTTAGCAACAACAATCCAAACACCACAGGCCAACTTTAGGTGCACGGTGCTCAAACTTCACCAAAGTTTGCCGAGCAGCTCTGCAGCCCTCTGAATATTTTAGCTGTGGGACGAAAAGTCAAAGGGTGGCTGCATAACCACTGTCAGGGCATTCTGCTAACAGAATATGGGTCACACAGAGAGGGCACTGAGGGCACAGCTGTACCCAGAGATGAACACTGACTGTATTCACATGGTGACAGGATGTCCCTCGGCGTTACATGTAGCACACAAAGACGAGAATAAAGCAATGATAGAAAAGGTCAGGGAGCGTGCGGTGGAGGTCCTGCAGCGTACTGCGTGATATCCTTTTATTGTGGGTTAATTAGCCGCTCATTTGTCTTTAAGGCCGCGGAGCTATTAGAGGTTAGAGTGAAGCAGCAGAGAGAGAGAGACTGAGTCATACAGAGGGAGACAAAGCCCAAAGAAAGATCCCACTGTGACACCAGAGCCCACAGGAAGAAAGAGCGAGAAAATCTGTTGCAACAGCTGTGGTGTAAGCTAAACTTCATCTTTGTGACAGGACTCTGCGGACAGCTAGGAGGATGAAGTGAGGAGTCGCATGAGCGAGGAGCCAAAACAGATTCAAATCAAACTCTGTCGGAGCTCCAGCCTCCAGCCGGGGAAGGTGGAGAGGGCAGATGGGGACGTGGGGGGTTAGGGATCTCCCTCTTCAGTCCAGAGACACAGTATTATAATCATTTACACTTCAGGGTCGTAAATCAGACGGTGGCTTTTGTCTGCGTGTGTGTTACACCCTCACACCGTGCTCCTCGTTAATGACTTTCTCAATACTGCCTGGTCTCCTACCTCTAACTCTTCCTCATCTCGTCTGTCTCCGTCCGCCATGTTGGGCTCATAAAGCCGTCTGCGATCACCCAGATACCGACACGGCAGCGGTGTTGTAATTAATTCTCTGCGATTTAAGAAGAGCGAGAGCGGCCTTTTGCTTACAGAGGCAGTTTGACAGCTTTGAAACTCCTGCATGGACAAAACACCTCCACATTTCTCTCAGCTGTGTATTTTCTGCAGCTCTGACTCGACTGTTTTACAGTAACACCATCTCTCGTGGTCGGGTTTGGTGCTTTATTAGAGGATTTCACATTAAGAGCTCTTGAAGTGCTTCTAAAGCTGCCACAGGAGGCTGAACGTGGAGTAATATCTGTACTCATTCAAGGACAGTAATGAGTGGGTGGAGGATCCTGTTTAGGTCAGAGTGCTGATTCTGTTGGTCGTGACAGAGGAAATGTCCATTAGTGCATCAAAAGGCAGAGATTATGTGCAGGAGAAGGTCTGTGTGAGAATAGTCTGTATGAATGTGGATGTAGTCTGATGTCTGTAGGCATGTCCTTGTGTGGCAGCAGCTTTCATTCTGGTTAACATGTCCATCTGTCCATCTGTGAGCAAGATAATCAAAAAGTTCCCAACAGGTTTTGACATACTGTCAGGAAATGTGACTCAAGAAGTGATGCAGCTTTGATGCCAGGAATACTTGAAGTGATTTAACACATTCAGATAAGGCATTTTTCCAAATGTTTGCCAATATTTCCAAAAGTTCTCAGTGGACTTTGATGACATATTTAAAAATGACTGATCATGGCAACATGAAGAAGAAATAGATTTTGATTAGTGGTGGGGGAGAAAATCGATTCTTAGATGCATCTCGATTCAGGCAAGGACGATTCTGAATCGATTCACAAATGTCCAAATTCCGATTATTTAGATGTTAAATAACGTGAAATAGGTGGAACGAAAAGGCGGAACTCGTGCAGCGCGTTGTCACCCGGCGGACACTTTACGGGGAGCGCATAACAAAGAAGCATGGCTGAGCGCGAGATCCACCCTGCCCCTTCCGGATTAAAAGCTAATGTATGGAAGAATTTTGGCTTCTACAAAGTTGAGGGTGGACTTGAATTGGACAAGAGCCACGCTATATGTAAACTGTGTCACACCAAGATAAAATACTTTGGTAACACCACGAACATGAGGAGCCACATCACTCGTTTTTCACCCGAACGAGGAGGGAAGATGCCCGGCTGCTGTCGAGGCTACAGCTGCCTCCACCAAACAGAGAACAATCGAACAAGTAATTACAAAGCTTCCCAACAACATTTCATCCCGACGCTACTTTACTGACACGGCCATCCCGACACTCTACAAAGAGACCAAAACAGAAGTCATGGCCTCGCTGGGGAAAGCTGGTTGGATAGCAGTTATATGTGATGCTTGGACATCTGTTGCCAACGAGTCATACGTTACTATAACTGCGCACTTTGTTAGTGATGACTGGAGGTTAGTGTTGCATGTGCTCCAAACAAGAGCAATGAATGAAAGCCACACCGGTGCAAACATGGCCGAACTTTTAAACGGCGTTGCAGATGAATGCCAAATGACAAGCAAAGACATTGTTTTGGTAACCGACAATGCCTCCGACATGGTTGTTGCTGCTCAGCTGGGCCACTTCGTCCATGTGAAATGCCTGACTTATTCATAACTAAAGGCAGCTGTTAGTTGTTTGCTAAAGTTTGAAAGTACATTTGTACTGCTGCTTGTACAGAATTATACATGTTTGACCTTTTCATGGTCCTTTTTTTCTGAAGTCTGAAAGCACTTTTGTTGAGCTACCAAAACAGAATTCTGTTATTCATTTTCTTAAAAATGAAAAAAAAAAGTTTTTATTTGTTTGAGTGCTATATGCACATAAATTAAAGATTAAGTTCGTATTTTCTTACATTTGTAAATAAGGACATATTTTCACATTTCACATATTGTGATTCAAGATATGCTAAAAGCCAAGGATGCTGCTACCTTTTGTTCTTTACATGAAGTTGTAACTTTCCTGTTTACACATTTCCACTAGTATAATAAAAGATAATGGAAATTAATTAGTTTAATTGTTTCTCATTATTACTATTTTAAAAACACAAAGTGGTGAGTGGTTACACAGTGAGACAAAAAGAAATGTGTAATGGCTGGGGGGGGAAGATAATCGTTTCAGAATTGAATCGTAGGCCCTGAATCGTAATCGTGATGTGCCTGAAGATTCCCACCCCTAATTTTGATGGTGACCTAAATCCAGTTGTGGATCCAGGATTTTTTTATAGGGTTGTTTGGGCAGTTTTCTACATTTTCAGCAAACACTCAGCTAGCAGCGTTACTGCACAGGGTATGGAAAAGTTCCGAAAACTCAAAATTTTAAGGTAACAGCACCATTTTTTTTTATTTTTAGGGGTGAAACTCAAAATTTTGACTATGGAGAAAAAAATACTGAAAAAAGGGGACAATCTTGGGAAGGATTTGAACCATTTGCAGTAGGGGTTGCAGAAAAAATCGATTCACATGAGTGAATTTGCACTTAAGTGTTTTTTTTTTCCTTACCGCAGAAATCTTTACACTTGAGTGGTGTGTTTCAGGTGAACTGGCATGTTTGACGTGCTGTCGGAAAATACCATCAGACACAAGTTTTTGTGGTTCCGGAACCTCTTTTGATATACGTCTTCTTGCCGTGGGACTTCACGTCCACATGCTATGTACATGATCACAAGAGCACGAATCACAGACCACTTCCTCATGAATATTAAAAAGCCTTCCCTAACCACGCCAATCGTAGATTAGTACCCCTTGAATATTAAAGAGCCATGTGCAGCGGCTAACGTAAACTTACTGTACTCGTTTGAGTACAGCACTGTACCGAACCGATGTCCGTTTCAAGCGGTTCAGCACTGACACATGTACCGTTACACCCCTATTGACTACTCTTTTAACAGAATTCCCAGCAACTTTTGTTTTATTACAAGAAGAAAAAGAACAAGCATGAGTTTTAAATAATTCTTCAACTTAAGAACTTTAATTCAGGTCCCCAAAGATGGTAGACCTAAGTTGAAATTTGGGACATGCGTTTAATCATGTTGCTTGTCTTCTACCCAAAATGTATTTACAACAACTGTCCAAACATTGAGGCCGTATCGATTCTGTAGAATGCGTATCGATACTCGTATCCCCAAGAAGTGCATGACGATATTTTGCCGTATTGATATTTTGAGCACAGGCCCACTAGCAACACTGTCAGCAGTGTCAGGATGAAACGATCCAAGGCGAATGAGCAAATTTGTTGATAATTCCTTTAGTTTGAACCCCTGATGTAGGATGCCTTTGAAAAGAATTGTTCTTGCACTTTCCACTTTAGAAGGTCCAGCTCTTAGCTAGTCAGCAGAACTGGATCCCCATCTCTTCCTGTATGTGGACCAGGACCCTGTCTTTGTGAAATGCTTGCTGTAGGTGGGTTATATAATCACACAGGTTAATCGTCTTAGCTAAAGAGGAGTTGTGTTCTGCCTCTGCGCTGTCAGGGGGGCAGATGCATCCACAAACGTTTGACTGAATGATGAGACCCTCTCATCCTACTGCTGGCAAGAAATCAAATGAGTATTTTTTTCCCAAATGGTCTGAAGATGAGTTTAGAGATCATGTCTTCACTCTAGCAGTTTATTACACAACACGCTTCCTGAGTGTTGATATTATATCATTCTCACGATGTGGAAGCAGGAAATGTTTGTTCCAGTTACATAAAAGACAGCAATCTCACTGCTGAAGATTTACTCTGCCCCAGGCCAGGTTATTTAGATTTTTCTCATTTGTGTTTCCTCTTCCTTCATCGGTTTATCACAGAGAGCCGCAGACACAGTTCTGCCTCTTCTTTTGTTTTGTTTTATCCGTTAAGTTCAATCACCTTCCAAGAGTCAGGTCGGGTGCAGGAGAGGACTGACTTGCTGTTTTATTTAGAGCCAGTCACTCCAATTTCTCAACGATTTCCTGCGCCGGTGCCCAACCTGCCACGAGTTCCTCGATGTGACCTTCAGCTTGAGTGTATTCATGAAGGCAGCCTAACCTGACGCCTGCAGTTCCTCATGAACTCGTGTGTGAATAATTCCCAATCGTGTGGTGACTCAGACAGACACTTTATCACACAACAGCAGCTCGTTTTTCTGCCACTGCTGGAGTGAGGAAGCTCCTCATCATGCTTTCAAATCAATCACGGTTTAGACTAATCGTGTCTGTTACCACAAAATTAATTAGCCAACAACAACAGGCAAGTGTCTGAGAGTGGAGGAGCAGAGCGTACCAAGCTGCTCGACTTCTTTTTGTAATCCCTCTTGTCACCTTATTAGGCTCGGAAAGTGGTGCCCACTAGACCGTGCAGCTATCTAATGTGAAGTTAAGAAAGCAGCATATTTGCTCTGTCCCGAATGTGTCTGAGAATGAAGGAGGTGAAAGTGAAGGTTATAGCGAAAAAACAGACTGTTGTCCTAAAATACAGAGAAGAATGCTCTGCAGTCAACGGTCGTTAAAGACAAATGAGAAACAACTTTTGGGTTGAGACCTGCTAAATGCTCATATTTCCGGTCCATTCCTCATACAGTGTCAACTGTTCCTCTTTTCAACAAGCTTACATTCATTAAAGATGTCCCAGGTTTGTGCTGTAGAAGTTTCAAAACAGGTAATAGATTTTTTATGCTTTTAAACCCCTCTGTTTCAGCCCCGCTTAAAATGACTGTTTGGGTGTTTGTAGCTTTAAATCCTGAAGAGGTGTGACTAACCACACCTTATGCTTTCAAACACTGTGATTAAAGGTGTAGTCAGCGATGTGGGAGAAAACGAGTGGTTGTTGATAAACGAATTTAGACCCGCCTCTCCCTTCATACCTCACCCCTGGCTCCACCCCCGAAAGCTGATGGACGTGCATCGTCATGGAAACGGACGTAAAAACTGCGTAGCTGACCAACGTAGCTAAGGTAACCTCGACTCGTCAGACAACTCGACTGCCGTTATTGATAACATCACAACAACGGAACATTCTGGCAGATTAGACAATAAGATGAATGCCCGATGGCTGTTACTGTTATGTGAAGCACCACAAAGCTAATGTTGCTAACCTATCCAGCAGAAAGATGGCGACATCCGCGTACATTCTCAGGTCTTTCAATTCGCGGAGTTCCCTCCACCGTCAGAAAGCAACCCCAATGTTGACCCGGGTCTTCGCTCTTTCATGGTCATAGCCCTTCTTTTTCACTTTTCACTCCTCTGACCTTTTTCTTTTGGGCTGTTTTTCAGCCATTGCTACTGCACATATTGCATCTCTCTCCCCCTCCCCCCTCTGTCTGATCTGCGCATGAGTATGATCGCCCGCTGGATGTGGAGGGGTGTACCCTGTTTTGGTGACTCGGCCGGAGCCACAGTATTTACCTGCTGAAATTCAGAGCCAAGGCTGTGTATTGAAACTGGACTTTTTTTTCCAACATGCTGTCAGTGGGGACATCTTGTGGATGGAGAGGAGAAATACGATGATTTTGACAGATAGTGCATTAGATTAGAGATTGTTGACTACACCTGTAAGGATGCACAATATTATCAAAGCAATATTGGAATCAACAGACATGAATAATTTTATTGATATTTAATGGAGATGCATGGTATTATCTGTTTGATATCTGCAGATTGTTTCATGTCAGTTTCTAATGCAATTGTAAAAGTATTGACATTGGTACTGGCAATTTTGAGTTCAGAAATATCAGCATATCACATATAGGCAAAAATCCAGTATTTGCATCCCTATTGAGATCATGATCGTAAACCATGATTTCTTACTAATTTTAAGGGACAGGAATGGAAAACCAGTTTCAGTTCAGAATCGATAACAAATAGCTAAAGGACCTCTCATTAATCTGTTCACTTTTAATTCCTGTATCAATTCTTCCCATGTTTTTCTGCATACCTTGTAAATTAAGGATGTGATGCTCTTACATATCAAAACAAAGAAGTCAAAACTGCATTTGTGGAAGACAGGACAGAAGTGTTCAACATTCTGAGATAAATTTTGTAAACAATAAAAAAAACTCGAAAAGTAGACCTCCGCCAAGCAGCACAGTTCCCAGACTGTGACCCGGATCAACACCAAAATTGAATCACTTCTTCCTTTTCCCATGCTGAACATTTCCTGAAAATTTAATCCAAATCCATCCATAACATTTTGAGTTATTTTGTTCACAGACAGACTGACAGACTCTCCCGAAAACATAACCTCCTTGGCGGAGGTAATAAAGAAATGTCAGGAGGGACGTGTCTGACATTGTGGCCATGGATAACCTATTTTGGTCAACTTTTGGCTTCAGGAGAAATCCACAGGAATAGATAAAGTGTTACCTCCGCCAAGGAGGTTATGTTTTCAGGAGAGTTTGTCCGTCTGTCTGTCTGTGAACAAAATAACTCAAAAAGTCATAAATGGATTTTGATGAAATTTTCAAGGAATGTTCAGCATGAGAAAAAGAAGAACTGATTCAATTTTGGTGTTGATCCGGATCAGCGTCTGGATCCAGGAATTGTTCAAAGGATTCTTTATCGTTGGGAGATAGGGAACTGTGCTGCTTGGCGGAGGTCTGCACTCTCTGAGTGCTTTTCTAGTTAAAGAATTGGATCAATTGATTATGGCGTTGGTATCATTAAAATCAGAACAATTTTCATCGCTTCTTTTTTTTTTAATTTTTACAACACATGCAATAATTGAACCAAAAGACTTAATACACTGTAAATTTATGATCAACGAAGGAGCTAAAGCTACAAATTCGATAAAAAATTATTAACTGAAGTTATTTTAAAACTAGAAAAGCACTCGGAGAGCGCAGACCTCCGCCAAGCAGCACAGTTCCCACAAAGAACCTTTTGAACAATTCCTGGATCCAGACGATGATCCTGCTCAACACCAAAATGGAATCATTTCTTCCTTTTCTCATGCTGAACATTTCCTGAAAATTTCATCAAAATCCATCCATGACTTTTTGAGTTATTTTTTCACAGACAGACAGACAGACAAACTCTCTCGAAAACATAACCTCCTTGGTGGAGGTAAATATATGGAAAAAAGATTAAATAAATGTATCATGTCCTTCGACACAGTAATCTTTAACCTGGATTATTTAGTTGGCATAGTTGTGTGAGGCAGTAAATGTAATTATGATCAAAGTTCTATTAACCTCCCAGCTCTAATTTATAGCTGATATTTTGTAAGTATGAAGCAGCCATAACAGTATGTCCCATATATTGTTAGAAGGTACAAATGTCTAAAAGTTTTCTTTAACATCACAGAATGTCCAATATTGTAAATCAGAAGTGTCAGTAATAAAAGAAAGTTTTGTTTCCCTTGCTTCACATAAATTTTGACACAAATAAACATTTAAGAAACAGGCTTCAGGTAAGTGGAAGCTGAGTGCTGAATTAGGAAATATCAGCATGTTTGATAAAGAATCTGTCCTGATAGAGAGGCCCCTGCCTAAAGAAAGCAGCTCCATATAAATGGATATACAGTGTTGATGTTTGTACAGTTTCATCAAAATATAGAAAAATCATTGAGTCACTAAATCCTCTGACAAGGTAGTAGACCAGACTTTTTTATTTGCGTTGGTGTGGCCAACAATAGAGTCACAGCCGAGCTTTGCTCATGTCAAGTCATGTTCCCTCAGCTGTTGGTGCTTGGCTCTAGTGTGGGAAAAATCACAGGCTACAGTGGCATGGCCGAACAAACGTCTGCGTACACAAACCTGCAGCCACATAAAATAAGTGGGAAATGGGCTTGAACAAACAAAACGCTCTGTTTTGTTTAAACGCTTAAAGCTTCATATGGGCTGTCATTCAGCGGTTTAGTGAAGCGCTCTTCTCTGCCCCAGAATGATTCTTAATATCACCAACACACCTACAGCCCGGGGCTTTGTGGAGGAAAAGTTAAACACTGTGAGGAATCTTACTGTAGCTTATTTTGAGCCAAAGTTAAAACACTGCCTGGCCAAAAAAAAAAATCACCACCTGGATTTAACTAAGCAAATAATTACGAGCCTCCTATTGGATAATTACTGCATGGTGATTATCTTTTAGCTGAAACAAGTTATTTAACTCCAGCTGATGTAATGAGCAGCTTCTCATTTCTTCAACAACCACGTCAAAGACACATCCTGTGGTCGTGGAAAAGATGTTACTCTGTTTAACAAGGGTCAAATCATTGGCATCAAGCAGAGAAAACATCTAAGGAGATTGAAGAAACTACTAAAACTGCGTTAAGAACTGTCCAACACATTATTAAAAACTGGAAGGATAGTGGGGAACCATCGTCTTCAAGGAAGAAATGTGGTCAGAATAAAATCCTGAATGATGGTGATCGGTGAATCACTTAAACGTTTGTCCAAATCAAATCAAAGAAAAACAACAGTAGAACTCAGGGGTGTGTTTAATCGTGAAAGTAAGAGCATTTCCACACACACAATGTGAAGGGAACTCAAGGGATTGGGCCTGAACAGCTGTGTAGCCTTAAGAAAACCACTAATCAGTAAGGCTAAGCAGAAAAAAGGCTTCAGTTTGCTAGGGAGCATAAAGATTGGACTGTGGAGGACTGGAAGAAGGTCATGTGGTCTGATGAGTCCAGATTGACCCTGTTCCAGAGTGATGGGAGCATCAGGGGAAGAAGAGAGGCAGGTGAAGTGATGCACCCATCATGCCTAGTGCCTACTGTCCAAGCCTGTGGGGGCAGTGCTGTGATCTGGGACAAATCTGTGACATTGCAGATAGGGCTGGGTATCGATTCAGATTTCCTGGATCGATTCCATTAGATATTGCAAGGCCTCAAATTGATTCGATTGGATTTTGATTCAATCTGGGATATCTAGGTTTAAAAAAGGCTGTAAAATTAATTGAACCCAAAGCAGTTACATTAAACACTTTTTTTGGTGATACTCTTCTGTAAATTCATGTTTAAACACTCTTTTTGGTGATACCCTTCTGTAAAGTTGTTGCTTTTTTTGTTTTTTTAAATGTATTTTTGGGGTATTTTGTGCCTTTATTGATAGGAGAGAGACAGTGGATAGGCTTGTGAAATGGGGGTGAGAGTGTAGGGGAAGACACTCTGCAAACTGGTCACAGGCGGGATTCGAACCTGGACCGGCAGAAGCAAGTACATGGGGTGCTAACCACTCCGCCAAACCAGCACCCCGTAAAGTTGTGTTTTAACACTTTTTTTGGTGATACTCTTGTGTAAATTCATGTTTAAACACTCTTACACCCTTTTTGTGGTGATGGTCTTCTGTTACGTCATTTCTAAGCACTCTTTTTGGTGATACTCTTCTGTAAAGTCGTGTTTAAAAACTTTTTCTGGTGTTACTCTTCGGTAAAGTTGTGTTTAAAAACTTTTTTTGGTGTTACTCTTCAGTAAAGTTGTGTTCAAACACTCTTTTTGGCGATACTTCTGTAAAGTCATGTTTTAACAGCCTCTTTTTTGTGAAACTCTTCTGTACAGTCATGTTTAAACACTCTATTTGGCTCCGTTTCTTTAGCAGCGATGAGCTTTCCTCCTAACGGACAACAAATTTCCTGTTGCACATGGCAAGTTTGTAGCGTGAGATACGGTTAAGAGTTCACCCTCCAAATCAAATTAGTGTTTTTCAGTGCGGCTCAGTTTGAACCTGGCTCTGCGCCTCTTTCTCTTCATCCCCAATTAAATGCCTCAGAACTCCCATGGTGCACTGCTGCCTTCCTGTCCGTTTCTTCGCCTCCAATAATAAGAAAGGATGGATTGTCTCATTCTTGGCGCTCCCTTCTCCCCCAGATGTAACACACTGTTGCTTCCTGTCTCTATTCATATCTGTCCGTTTTTTCTGTGTTTTCAGCTTCATACTCTCGCCCGCCCCGCCCTCCACTCCTCTTTTATTCATTCACTCTTTGGTCCCTCTCTCGGGTTCCAAAGCTTCCCGCCGTCGCATCGCTCTCGTCTCCATGTGCTCTGCCTTCATCTGCCTTTAAAGTCGTCCTCCCTCCTGTGCACCATCCATCTCTCTCCTGCTCCTGTCAGGGTGCAGACTATTGATAAAAAACACCCCAACCCCAGCTTCTAATGATTTCCTTTTATTTCTCAAGCTTTGACTTGTTTAAATTGGCATGCAGCGTTGTGTCTTCTCCTCAAGCATGACATTTTATAATTAAACAGTTTTTCTGTGTGAAACCACCACCAGACTGTTTCCTTTTATGCTTCTGGGCTGGCAGCAGCTGAGGCGGGAGGCAGTGGGTTTTCAGGTTGGCCTTCCATTTATCTGTGCATCTGTTTATTCAGTTCTCAGTCTCTTCATTTGTTTTCATGTCTCAAGAATGAATCAAGAGATTTTCTCCAGTTTTGCACAAATGTCCACCCTCACTTAGGGATTCTGCTTGAGGATAAACTAATAAGATTTTGGTCTTTGGTCAGTGAGGCTTGAGTTTTGAGGTTTGAGACTTGGGGTCACAGCAAGTTAATGCAATTTCTTGATTATAGCATGCACTCATTTATAACACACACCACATATTTTCATGATTTTAGCCTGAAAAACACTGTACTCAAATATTACACATACGCATAATTTGCCCAAACCTTACCGTCTCAGACAACTTAAACATTACTGATTGATTAATTACTCAAATCAAAGATTTAATCAATGAAATAAAGATGGCTCTGTGTCAGCCGGTGAGTGGTAACACTTCAGAATTAAATGGCGATTACACAAAGTTAAACCATCAAAGAACCAAAATATTTGTTTTGAACAGTTTAACAGTCAGTTTCCTGAGGTTATCTTGATGAAACGTGCTTTGGTCATGGTGCATGCGCTACTTAGTCTGGAACACCGTTGTATTGTCGTAGATGAATGGCGGGGAACGTAGAAGGGTCCTGACGATTTTGAACTGTTCAAAACTGTCGTGGAGAATCGCCGCTCCCAGTATAGCGGGGTGGAAGCCTAATGCAGTCCTAAGGCCAACGGTATTAGCGCGGAATGTACAGAGATCAATCGTGCTGATCGTGGCTCAATCCTGAAAGCTTTATGCTACAGCCACACCAGACGCAAATTCGCCAAGACGCGCGTTGAGATTACATACAAAGTCAATGCAAAGACGCGTTTGTACACAGATTCGCCCCGGGCGGTGCGTTGGACGAGTTTGGCGTGGCACGTATGGAGCGTCTGGCGTGTTTGGGGCGTCAAACGCCTCTCCACTCGAGTTGAAAATATTGAACTTTCGACGCAAATTCGCGTGACGCTGTGCCGCGGCAGCCAATCAGGGATGACCCCCTAGTCATTGATTTGATGACGTGTGACGCTCCGGCCTCCTGCTCCTGCTCAAACTCCGCTCAAAGATGGAGGAGAGGTTGATCTGTGCTGTCTGCCATCATCTGGAGCTATACGATTCGATGTGTGTACTCTACAGAGACCGGAACAAAAAGGAGCAGGCTTGGGTGAAAGTCTCTGAGGAGACAAGTTTTGAAGGTAAGTTCTGTAAATATTCGTTTCCAGCTGGATTTGCCTGCACGGGTCATCACTGAGTCCAACTGGCTCCGGCTCTCAACTCTGTCTGCGCAGTGACATGCGCCTCCCCTCAGGTTTGTCAAAATGGTCCAGCCTCGGGCGTTACACGCGGCGCATCACAGGCGCTACGCGTGTTTAAATACACCAATTCGCGTCCAGTGTGGCCGTAGCATTATAAGGATGACTGACAAGGACGTATCCGTTTGTGCACCGACTGAGCCCCATTAAAGACGGCACAAGTGACGGGGCTCAGTCGGGGCTTACGTGACGTGAACTGATCTCCAGCGGGGCTGTCGTCGTGTCAGCGGGATGGAAATTCATGCAATCCTTGTAATATCGTTTTATTAACCTAACTTGAGCGGGACGAACGCCCCCGAAGCGCTGTAGCTACTGACGTATTTAAGGGATGTGTCCAGGGGTGAGACAGTCATTTCATCTCGTATCATAGCGATCACCAGCCTTGCCAATCGTGTACAGCCGTGCATAATCGCTATGAGAAACGAGAATGCGTGACTGGGGCATAAATTAGGCGGGATTGTTAGGTAGAGAGAGAACATTTCAGCTTTTTGTATCTGATTGTGATGCAATCCCGATGTTGGTGAGACAAAATATTTTAATTATTTTGCTTCGACTCATGCATAATACACACATGAAAATTAAAGCTTATTTTAAAGCAAAAAAGTGTGTTAAAAACTAGAATTACGGTAATTTGGGAGAGTTGTATCAGAGCTTTTTGATCCCTGTTTTGATACAAAAAGGCCATTGAGGACAAGTTTGCAAGATTCATTTGGGAGGACATCCGTCCACCAGTTTGACCTTGGGAGAGGTAAATAACAGAATTATCAAATGGAAATGCCTCGTTATGTGTCTGTGTGTAGCCGGGCTGGCAGCAGTGGCATATATCTTTGGACTTTTTGGAAAAGTGACAGCCCTAGTAAATATGATGTAATGATTAGGGCAGGGACAATACGCTTTTATCCCAATATGATTTTTTAGGTGCCGAATCGATTTAAATTGCGATTCTACGATATAGCTGATTTTTGCTATCTTTAGTTAGCTTTTTTAACACTAGAGAAAAAGATGAACAATGATGATGCCTACAGACTATATCAGGAAAAATACACATCACATGTGAGTCTGTTTTTAGGATTTATTCAGCAATATATTTTAACCAGCTGTTTATTCTCTCTCTTCAAAAGCCTGGACTGCATTTAAAAGTGGCTTATTAACACAGACTAAAATTATTATTATTATTTTTTAATGAATTAATTTTGGGGCATTTTGTGCCTTTATTGATGGAGAGAGACAGTAGATAGACTGGTGAAAGGGGGGGAGAGAGTGGGGGAAGACACTCTGCAAATTGGTCACAGGCAGGATTTGAACCTGGACTGGCAGAAGTATGTATATGGGATGTTGTGCATGGTTGTTAACCATCCCGCCAAATCAGCGGCCCGACAGATTTTAAGACCTGACGGTGGATTTTAGGGTCCCCTATGCCCATGTTCAAATCATGATCAGCGTGATAAATGCTGATCTGTGCCTTGTAATAAAGTCACTGTATTTGGACGTATGCAAGTCTGATCAATAAGGGCTGCTGTGTGTCATGATTAGGGATGGGAATTGACTTTACTGATACCAATGCCATTAACACTTCTGCCTATTGATCCGGGTCTTCAATTATTCTCTTATCAATTCCTGCTGATTTTCTGTCACCATATGCTGTCCAATACAGGCTTACCATGGCAACAATGCCAAACACATAATTCCCCTGATGCACATGCTTCTTCGAGTTGCTGTTGTTTCAAAAGTGTCTTTGGTTAAAATTTAGGACACCATTTTGACCAATTCAGCCCCGTCTGCCATGAGTATTTGTTATTTTCTCTGCTGACTACCTCTGATGAGAGTCTTTAATTTGAACAGCATGCAGAACAAAGGGGAAGGATTGAAAATCGTAATTACTAACCATTTCTACTCATTATTATCCCTTATTTAGAAGACTTTATTAGAACAATACCACCACAAAACCATCTGTCCTTTACCATCCTCATGAAGACTTTGAAGCACCAGGAGGGAGATCCAGTTCCCCTCGGCATGACAAACTTTAACAAACAGAAGCTGACACGAGTGTGACACGGAATGTGGTTTATCTGCCTCTGTTTTTCATGAGAAGACGTTGCCAGGAATCCCTTTCGGCATGCATGTGCGCACAGAGACACTTAAACAGAGTTGGAACAAGTGTGCAAACTTGTTGCATCATGCCATTTAAACGTCAGCTCTGTCACTGTCTGATTTCTTCTTCATTACGTCTCTGTCTTTTCTGTCCATCATGCTCCCTTAATGTGTCGAAACACTCCTGTGCATGTTTAGGCACGCTAGCTTACACACCACACGCCAGATCTTCAAAACCATTCGCCGCTCACGTTTGGTGCTTTCTCTCCAATACATTAAAGTTTTTTTCTCGTCAAACCGCTCATCAAATGCACGGTCTCATTTCATTTCCGCCCCAAATGTTCTGCAATTTAATGCTGGCTTGGTTGCCTGATTGGAAAACTTTGACAAAGTCATTTTCTTTTTTTTTTCTTCAGTTTATCAGCTCTGTCTTTTCTCATCTGTCTCATGAGTATTTACTGAATCCGAGCCGTTCTGACTATGGCTGACGCAGCATGCCAATGTTTAATCTTTGAGGAATAACATTTAGAGGCTGCATTTACTCATTTATCCATTTACCATTTCAACAAGGCACTTAAACCAATAGGAATGCAAACACAATTACAGCCCCTGTGCATCTGGAATCACAGCAGCAAACTCAGCAAAATGTAAGTCATCTAGAAATATTTGATTACTATCTTATTTAGTTCAACAAGGAACAGGGAGAGTGATCGGTGGATGTGCAGCCCCTCTGAGAACTGTAATGTACATCCTGGATGTTCCTGTGAGTCAGCATTAGCCTCGCTATATGGCCACATAAAGAGCTTTACGCTAATGCGACCATTAGCCCCCATTCTTTCAACCCCATTTTGCTCAAAGCATCTCAGCGTTTCCACATCCTTGTTTCCAGCTGCTGGGCTGAAAATAATTGTCTAACGGAGAAGCCCCTCCATTAGACAACCTCTCTACCCTGCAACATCCATCGCACCGCATTCCTCACTGAACACTTAAAACCTCCACTCTGGACATTTTTACGTCATTTAAGCCCGCTCCTGTCATAAATCTGCGTAAGAGCCTACTCTCAGTCTGTTTTTGTGGCCTTGCTGTGCCAAATTAAGTTTAGGAATGTGCTTGTTTTGTCATCGGGGTTGGAAGAGCTGTCAGCGGGGGTAAACAGATTAAACAAATTGAAAGTGAAAATTTGGTTTGGGTTCAGACCTCTCAGGCTGTCGAATCTGATTTTTGGATATTCTGATGGAGAAATTATTGAGCAGATGATGCAGCTGGCTGTGGATAATATTCTGAGCTGTTGTGTTATTAGTTGGATACAGAAAATGGATTATGGGCGACTGATCTAAACATGAAACACCTACAGCTGTAATGGTATCTGGTCTCTTAACTCCCATGTTTGAACGACCACAGTGGAGCCATTGTTTTCTTATGAGCACCTTTTCTATTAATTCTGTTACTGCCGTCATTCCCTCGATGAGTTTTCATCGGGATTTCCCAAAGTTCACACAAAACACGTTGAAGTACTCTCCATATTCTTCACCATCTGCTCTGCAATTAGACCACAATCAGCAGACTTTGTTAAAATCATGAATTAGGGCTGTTGCTGTTTTCTGTTGGCGTGCACATTCAACCCCACGCAGGCTGAAACACACACGCAGAAGATCATTTCACGATTTAACTTTCCCAAGTTTGCATATCCTCTCAAATGAATCCAGCAGTCTTGTCTGCAGTGGCCATCTTCCAAGTACTGGGCTGAGCACTTGACACTTGACAGGGGTGAGAACATGGATGTATTATAAGAACTGGATAGCGTGGCTCCGCCTTCTACCATGTAACGATTTCGAAACCATAATATCCCCTGTCAAGGCGCCGCCATTGTGCAGCCAGTAGAGAATCTGGACCATATCTGGACGCAGCTGTCGTAAACGGTCGCAAAACTCTGCAGCATACAGCGTACACAATCATTGTGAAACTGCCATAAACCGCGGTTATTTTTTAAACTGTAATAACTGATGAAAAAGAAATTTTTCAGAAAAAAGAGGACTTGGCAAAAACGCAGCCCAATAATACTTTCATATCACCACAGCATACGGATGGGAGAAATATTTCTACGAGGTGTATTAATGTTTTGAAGTTTCACTACGGCCCGTTCAGATGAATGGGGGAGACGGAGAGTTGACCTATACTGCAGCCAGTCACCAGGGGGAGCAGTTTTTGTGGCGACTTCAATTCGAGCCCAGCGACATGATGTCCATGTTTTTTACAGTCTATGGGTGAGAACAGTGGGTGAAAGGTAATAAATGGGTCTGCTGTAGGGATGTGACGGTAAAATGGTAAACCGCGGTAAAATTTCCCAAGGTAATCATTACCGTGTCTTTTTAAAATTACCATTATACCATGTCTAATCACCACACTGCCTCAGTAACGCACGGTGATGCTGCTCTTTTCCTGGAAAAGCCTGATCTATGTATCTGTCCTGTATTGGCCTCTGAGTCTGAGAGCGAAAGTTGGAGACACAGCAGAGAGTTTTCTCGAAACAGACTCTGAAGTCTGGTTGAATTTTGGATTTTTACAAGGATGCTGTGAGGAAACTGATAGAAGACAGTCTCCCTGTCTGAAACAGTCTCCCTGTTTGAAAGACGACGCTGCAGTGAAAGAAAAAGGCGTGCACGATTGAAACGGCTGGAACTCTTCGAGTATATGAACTGACTGAGCCGTAGAGGTAGAGAGAGAAAGAGAGAGAGAGGATTCAGTGAGCCATACCTGAGAGAATTACAGGTAGTTAATCAGTAATTCTATCCAAAAAATGTATAAATCTTATAAATAAAAGAATTAATATAATTCTGGAGTGTATTCTTGCCTTTGTTTAGACGTGTATTTGCCGTATTTTGAAATTGATTGTCTTTTTTCATCATAGTTTGTGTTTTATGGATTTCATCGATCGTGAAATATCGATCGATGAAATCCATCGATCGATATTTAGAGGAGCAAATATTGAGGGAGCTAGCTATTGCTAGGGAGAGGGGAGACTAGAGGAGAGTCATGAAGGAGGTTTATTGCTCTAGGGACTATCGTCAGGTAAAAAAAAAGAAAGTCCTGGACATTGTCTAATACAGTGGTTCTCAAACTTTTTTCAGTGATGTACCCCCTTAGAAATATATTTTTAGTCAAGTACCCCCTGACACGGGCAAAACATTTTTGGAAGAAAAAAGAGTTACAGTGCTGTAAAAATAAGTGTCTGATTTATTAAAGCCAAACTACTTATGTCAGTGAACCTGACAAATACATTCATATTGCAAACATTGCATGTAGAAACAAAAAAGAAAAACAGAAGACAGTGACCACCTTCCTGGTGGTACCGTCAAAACTCAAATATGCAAAACGCTGCTAATTTATATTGGTCTCTGTAATGATACAAAATAAAAAATATAAATAAATAACAAAAATGTGTTCACAGAAATACATCTATAACTTATTTATAAATAAATCATATTTTGTTTAAAAAATAAATTAATTTAATAAATAAAGATTTGCTCACAAAAAATAATTAACGTTACCTCTTTTGGGACGTCTCCAGAGTTAGTGTTATTCAGTAATAACAGGTCGTTGACAAGTGCGCTGGGTCAGTGGGTCAAACTAACTTGGTGGGGGGGGGGGGGGGGGGGGGGCAGATTTATTTAGAAGGATATTGAAACTAAACACTGAATATAAAATTCAGTGCATGAACACACATTTATATTTTGTCAAAGTTTTTACAAAATAATTTTCCCCAAGACTTCTTATTAGGATGAGCCGACTGATTTTTTGAAAGATATTTTGAAAAGCTTTACGTACCCCCTGCAATACCTCCACGTACCCCCAGGTGTACGCGTACCCCGATTTGAGAACCACTGGTCTAATATAAGGAGCTGTAACATGGACACTAGTCCTGTAGGCAAACAAAAATGTGTGAGTGTATGTAAAATAGGTTAAGATTATTTTTTGTCATCTCAAAACTTTGTACATGTTCATTTACAATTGTTTTTAAAGAGCAATTTGGCTTGTTGCAATTTTTCAAACAGTGCAATATTTTTGACCCAAAATGTGTTAAACATTTTGGAATTGTGATGTAGTTTCTTGCAATTTCATGCCTATTTTAACCTTTTTTAACCCAGTTTTTACAACTTTATGCCTATCTTGCTCCCATTCATCTTTTTGCCACTGTCAGACCATGTTTGGAATTTTTACATGTTTTTTTTTTTAATTTAATCCCAATTTTGCTGCTATAATCAATTTTCCTTAGTCACTTTTGAATTTTTTGGTCATTTAAAAAAAAAATCCTACCTTTTTTGCACCTATTAACTTTTTTCCGCTTTCGTACTATTTTTTTTACCCAGTTTTTACAATTTCATACATAATTTGCTTCTGTTCTTCACTTCTCCACTTTTTCTCAAATCTTTTATCCTTCGATTGATTTAATGTCATTTTAGTTTTACTATAAAACAATCTACAGCTTACGCTTGTTTAAGAATACATAAGATGAGGAACATTAAAACAATTGCAGAGTAAATCGCAATATTGGGAAAAAATCGCAATTAGATTATTTTCTCAAATCATCCAGCCCTATTCAGGACTGGTGAATGGGGCTGATAAATAATATTGTAAGTGGACTAAAATATTTTCTTTTAATTGTTTTGTAATTATAATCACTGTTTTCCGGCCCCTGCTACGCTTTAAAAAAAGCTTGCCATTGTACAATTGTGGTTGATGATCTTTGACTATCACATGCATACCAAATATGAAATTTCTCTTCAGTAAGCAGACTAACGACTACGTAGATCATCCATGTGGATGGGTTTGAGTTTTGTGTAGTCGCATGAAAAGTTTTCTCATAATTTAATGAACAACAGTCAAATAAAGATCACGCTCAGTGTTTTGATTCTCCATGATCGGCTTCATGCACATCTGTGTGATATTAAGCATTCTTGTTGACTTTGCAGATGATGTTTTGATTAGCTGATTAAAATGTGAACTATTTGGTCCAAAGGCTCCTTTTTAACTTTATATGGATGAAGTGAGAATAAAGGAATGACGTTAGAGATGTACGTGAAGGAGCAGGAAAATATGTGGGACATTTGAATGGCAGGGGTCGGATAAAACGGTCCACCTTCGTGATGGGATGATAAGAAAGAAATGTGTCTTGATAAGGTTTAAAGGTAACGTGAACATTTTGGCAGCTGTAGTGAAAACTTGAGCTTCTAGATTCAGCCCACACTTTCCCATAACACGCTCAGATGTCTGCTCCACTGTACGTTAGTGAGCTCCACTCTGGTGTTATTTGCACAGGATGGACACGCTGACCTTCTCCCTGCTTGATAGAAAGGTTCAGTGACATTCAGCCACATTGATCAGATTATAGAAAAGTCAGTCGGGCAGTGTGGGATGGCCCAAGTAAGTGATATGTCGACATTTGTGGGGACACAGACTTATAGTGTTTATGAGAAATACAGATGGAGAGATAGGAGAGACAGGAGAGAGAAGGTTTAATAAAAAGAGAAAGATGAGTTTAAGCTGCGTGCTGCTGGTCAGAAGGTCCAGGCTGTTGATCACAGCGGCAGTCCGAGGAGCCCTGGGGAGCACCTGACCTTTTGTGTGTGCATGTGTGTGCACGTGGGAACACACACAAGCTGTTTACTCAAAACTAAAGAGTCTACCTGACTTAACTGACCTTTCTTTTAAGCTCCGTCCACGGGGAATTCGAGTTTTCAGGCCATGATATGAGGAGAGCATGAGAGCTCGGTCCATAAAGATGAACAGCAGATGTCTACTGTGTTTACTGAGTTACTGTCAAAAAGGACTAAAACTGTCTAAGGCCGGATGTCTCTGCTCGGTTTTAAAGGTGCAACATAACTATTGTCAAGTGCTCAGCCCAGTACTTTGAGCTTCATGTGCAAAAACATGAAGAAGAATCAGTGGGGGTAAACACTGTAATGAACCAATGAAAATGCCTTGTATCAGTGGTGTGCGATATGATGATATAAAATCGTTAAGGATTATAACGTGGGGATGATCTCATAAAGCAGAAAGATCGTCAGATCATCTGTATGCACCTGGCGCTCACCGGGTGAAAACATCTACTTCAATCGCAAGCCCCTCATCTCTCTCTCAAATCAAAAGTTTAGAAGTTGAGAACGCACATTTCAATATACCTACAAACGTAATACAGCCTATTAAAGTTGACAGAAGTAACTGCAGTCACGGAAATTCCACCAAAAATGGACAAAACACAGCACCTGCCTCCTCTGTCTCTCCGTTTTACAGCAGGGCCAGCACACACACGCACGTACGCACGCACACACACAGCCCTCGGTAATCATCCAATCAGCTGCTAGTATGCAAATGAGCCCAGACGAGCGGTGGTGTGGTGTCAGATTTCAGCGCGAAGTGGTTAAGTCTGAAGATGCAGCAAAACTGTCAAATTTGTCTCAGAGATTGTCAGATAATTAATAATTAACAACAATAACAAGTAAAACAAATTAATGTTAAATATAATATCTATTTTTTTCAGTCCTTTCTCCTGTTAAGGGGGAGTTTCTTAGTCACACAGGTACAGAGATGAGTGTCCATGTCCACTGAGGACAAATGACCTGACTGACAGCTCCCGACAGTACATAAAGCTGTGCTGTTAATAATAATAACAATAATAATAATAATAAAAGCCAAAGTAAGAGAAAAAAAATGAAGAAAAAAGTCATACAAATGTTCTGCCCTATATGTCGTTTTAAATAAGTAAATAAATTTGATTTAGATTAGATTTTTATTTAAGTTTAAATAAATTAGTTTGAGAATTGTTTTTCATTATTTACCTTAGTTTTAGTTTTGTTAATATGGTATGCTAAGTTTTATTCTAGGTTCAAATTTATTGAAGAATAATACCATCCAGTTAAATGTTGTGTTGTTGGTTGTTAAAATCAGGATATTTATTTCATTTCTCATTGCAGTGTAACACCTTAAACATTAGCACTTTTTATTTTGAAAAATATTTTATTTGACTCTAGATGTTTGTGTTTGAAATGTTCAATTTCAGTTTAGTAAAACACCTTAAAGCTGGGGTCGGCGATTTTGGAAAACTAGCATGAATTTGAAAGTAGCGTCTCCTCAGGGCTCTGCCTAGCCCCACCCCCTGCTCACATGCACGCGCGCAGCCGCTATATCCAGAAGACTGATTCAACTCCAAACCCTCAGCACAACGTGTTTGTTTCACACTACACCAAGTCATGTCTCAGTCAGCAGTAAGAAAACACCAAACAAACATGTAAAGTCAGTTAGTACTCACAGCCCCATGTTGATCGGGGTATAGGTAGTTCCTCTGACATTCTCCACATAGATGTCAAGTCTCCTGTTTTGACCATGAAACTACTGTATTTTACATATTTTATCCTCTTTCCCAACATCCTCCTGTATCAGTATTCTCCTGTAAATCTCCCGTGTGACGATATAATAATAAAAGCACTCCTCTGCCTCTCCAAACTGAGCTCTGTCTCTAGCCTGAATGTGGCGGTAATGCTCCAAAATGATGGATGCCAACCACCGAAGAAGAAGAAGTCTCGTGAGAACTGCCACCTGCAGTAGCATGGATGGCAGTTCTCGCGAGATTAGAGCCAACAGCAGAACAAACTTAGAAAAATAAAGAGTTTATTTTAGATTTCTTGTACATCTGTCTTAAATGTGAGGGATACTGGAGCTTGGTTGGGGTTGTGGGACGGCTCACGGCGGGCTTCCCTTATATTCAAAGACAAAACTTGAAAGGTAAGCATTCTCCAGCGGAGTCTGTTCCCTACACGCTACATGCTACATGCTACATGCTACATGCACTATCTGTGCACGCCGGTAAAATGCACGCGCAGCAGGCACGCAGAATGGCGACGGGATTTGATTGGTGTAAAAAAAGGTATCCCTGCAAGATTATTGGTTGGTGTTTTCCCTGTTTTACTCCTGCTGTAGTTAGAGGATATTTTTCGCTCTGTTTTAAGAACACATTATGAGTTGATTACCATCGGGTCATAAAGACCATTTTAACCAGTATTTCAAAAAGTGTATCTAAATCAGATCGCCAACCCTAGCTTTAAGTACTTTTGTTTGGAAATGTTTTATTTTGCTTAATGTTTAAGTTTGAATTGGTCAATTTCTTTCAGTAAAGCACTTTAAGCGCTCCGTTTTTATTTTAATGTAAAATAAAGAAATAAATAAAGTATTTTTTTTTTACATCTTTTTCTTGTTTTAAAAGCATTTTTGTCATATAGAAGTTATGGAGAGTGACAAAATGGTGACCTTATGGTTTTAAAGGTGACACAGAAAATTGGGTGCACCTAATTTTTGTGCTGGTGCACCTTAAAAATGTTTTAGGTGCACTATAGCAACCAATGCAAAAAGTTAGTCTGGAGCCCTTCTTTAAGAGATAACCAATTACTTAAGTTTGCATTTATATTTGACCCTTTTCAATAAGCTATTTGGCGTGTTTAGTTTTCCTGTTACAAAAGTGCACTTTGTTGTTGTTCATTACCTTTTATGTTTACATTTATTGCACATTTTTTATAAAAACTGCATTATTTAAATTTAAATCTGCTCAGAAAGTTTCTTTGGCTTAAATTGTCATAATTTTTCTTTTCAAGTTTTACATGTTTTACATGTTAAACATAGGGAAAAAATGGTCAAACATGCAAATTAGTGTAGGAAATTCAACGTAAAAAAGAATCTTGATAAAATCGTGATCGTGATTTTATTTGTAAAAAAAATCGTGATATATTTTTGCCATATCGTCCATCCCTACCTTGTATGTTTCTGAATATTTATTTAATAATAATTTTATAATTTTTATAATAACTGTTCACACTGGGGGCATCCATCTTTGATTGTCAACTTAGGGTGGCGAGGTTTCACCGAGTTCCCAGTAGGAAATTCAGGAGGACGATCCAGTTGCAGTTTCCTACTCAGAACTCAGAAATTCCAACTTCTGACTACAACTGGAACACACCAAAAGACGTGACCCAAGCCAAAGCGTGTGTTTGTTGTGATGCTAATGAATGCAGCTCGGACCTTCCTCAGAACTCTGCATTGCTTTACAACTTCTTTTTTCAACAACTTACAGGATGCAAAGCCACGAGGTAATGTATCTCTTTCTAGTTACGTAGCGGTAGTTTTTGATGTGTGACAACAAGCAATTTTTGGAAAACTTAGTATCGTAGTTTTGTAGCTGGCTATATATCTCTGCTTACAGCCCGGTGCTCTAAGACGTGTCTGAATAATATAAATTTTCTGTAGTTTTAATTGTCTTGTTCCCGAAGTTGAGTATCCAGGCCAGTCCAGCATTTATAGATAACCTATTTTGATGCTATAAAACTCATCTTAAAGTGTGTATTTCCATCAGGCATATATCTAAAAGTGAGACTTTTTCGTAATTACTTAGAAACTCCTCACAGTCCCTTTAAGAACTTTCAGGGTAACTTAACTTTTTAGTCTATAATCAGTCTGCAAATTGTTCCAAAGGTGCAGAAAACCTTAAAGCTTTCTTTGCCAACTCGGTTTGAGGCGTTGGATTAACAAACGACTGAAGGAAGGTTGTGTTTCCATCCATGCAGATTTTAAGAGAGGAAAGTTTGTCCGACTCTTTCCCAGAATTCGACTTTTACCACATCAATAGTGAAATCATTAAGAATCAGATCACAAAGCAGAATTGATAATAACAGTTTTATAAGTAAATCTTATCAGTTCCATCCTTTGTGAGTTGCTCTGAAAAAACTCTAAACTGGACAAACATCTATCGTTACGCAACAGTTCTGTATCAGAGTGAAACAGCTGTAAGTGTTCGAAGGCAGCTCGATAACATTTCCACATCTCAGTGCAAACTCAGTTCTTACGGGAGCTCAGCGTAAACAGCTCCTTTTGTCATTACAAAGTTTAACAATGAAAACAAGTTAGAGATAAATCATCCCTCTTACAAAGCAAACACGACACTCAACACACAAGAAGCGTCCCGTTCTGGTCTCGACAGCGTCCACCGCTCTGTTTGCAGAGGGCACACGATGTTTATGAGTTTATATTCCTGCAGATGAACCAGTCAGTCACTGTTAATCCTGATCAAATGTTTGTCCAGACTGCAAGTGAGAACAGCCCACCAGCAAACATCTCTAAGAGTAACTTTAACTCTCCGGAGTTTCCACTTTTATTCTTTTTATTCTGATTCACTGAGTGTGAAACATTTGCACTCCAACTCTTAACAGGAGCTCAACAGTTACGACAGCCGAAGCGTTGCGATCACATGGAGCTCAGGACCATGTTTGGGACCAAGTGAGCCGTGCAGTGTCATTACGGCGAGGGCCCCGCGGGGGAGAGAGCCAGCCAGGCTATCAGACATGCTATTACGGCAAAGTGGCTGGATGTTTAGCTCTCCCAGGCCTTTAGTCTACAACGACGGCAGTAATGGCTGTTTAGGCTGGAAACAGGCTGCTGAGCGTTTCCATGCGGGCAGAGAGCTGTTTGAAGTCACGTCACCTCTGAGGAGGGACTTCAGGAGAGGAAGGAGGAGGAGTGCATGCTGGGAGTGAAATGGGATGAATGGGGGAGAAACATAAAAGAGGAAGCAGAGGGTGGGAGGGATGCAGAGTGACATTAAAAAGAGAGGCTAAGGAAGAACTCATTATTCTGTAGGCGAGTCTGTTGACAGCTGATAAGACAGTTCAATAGCAGCGGCGATGCACATCACAATCGTGCTCGTGTGCGGGGTGGTCTTCTTATGGGGGGCTTGGAATTGGAGGCATTACAGAGAGGAAAATTGATTTAAGAGTACGGGAAACAGTGATTCAAAAGTGCTGCCTGGAGGTTTTCTGTCTGTAGGGTTTACGTTTGTAGACAGAGAGAACAATGATGGAGCAGGGAGAAGGGCCGGGACGGTTCATGGTGATGCAAGTCTGAGAAATCTGAAGTCCAGAATCAATCCAGTCCATTCTTACATCATAGTGAACACTTGTTCCATGTTTGAGAAATACAATAAAGTTTTCTTGATATAAAGTTTGTATGTAGTGCTGAACACGAGGCAGCCACTGAATTATTTTTGAGATATTACATTAACAAGCAAGGCATTAAAAAACTCCAAAACCTTTAATTAGGGATGCATGATATTGGATTTTGGGTGTTATTTCTGAACTCATTATTGCTAATACTGATATTCTTCATCAAAAACAAAAAGCCTTTACTACACAAAATATGACTTTTTGCTTTCGATGTAATCTATATGACTTAAGATGAGATGTAAAACAATAAAAACAACATTTAAGTCCTGGAAAACGAAACTCTTGATTTAAAATGTGCACATGCAGTAATGATTCATTTGTGTAGTTTTGCCAATTTTACAGCCAATATATGGCTGATATGTATGACTCATATATCAGCTGCAAATATGTGCAAAAATGTCAACTTTTTTGAGGTCATCTGCTCTCGGAGCACTTCTACTGCATCTTTAAATCAGAATGAACATTTGAGGTAGGACTGTCACATTATTGGAATTATCATGGCTAAAAATACTAATATAACATTTTTTCATTGACAGCTTTTGCCTGGTTTGAAAAACACACAGATGTTTCCATAACATTTTGAGTTGAACTGGTCTCATGGTTCATTTTCCTTCAGTTGTTTATTTAATCTCGTGATTATTGTGGCTAAAAATATCACACCAACAATATTATTGGAATATTTATAGAAAACTGTCTGCAACTGTAAATATATATTTTCTAAATAGTAAAAAAACATAACTTGGTGATAATGAAAAGAAAATCAAATGATTGAAGTCATGCGACCTTGGCACACACAAGATGTTTTTTATTTTTTTTCATTTATTCTGCTTTTCTCTCTAAATTAATGAGATCTTACAACAGGGCTAATCAATTAGAAATTCAGTCGGGCCAGATTTTCATGAGCCCGAATATGAGCTGGGTTGGACATTTTTGGAAGACAGTGAGCAAATTTAACCACACAAAAGAAACACAAATAGATCAAAAACACTGGATGTTTATTAATTTATTGCCACATCCAAAAGGGTAAAACTCAATAAAGAGCAGTGCTTAAACTAGACTTCTGCTGAAATACTGTTTCTTTAGATTTTACACTTTAAACAGAAAACTTCAACACGTTTTGACAGGTAAATAAAAGCACATGTTAAGATGCATATGAACATAAAGTGCAGACTAAAAACTCCACCTTTTGGTCACATTTGAAAGTGCATTAAAAGTAACTTGCTTAACAGCAACCTTCCAGAAGGTGTTGCATTCAATGTCTGTAAAAATGATTGAATTTATGTACAACCTTGTTAGTGTTTGTAAAAGTTTTTTTCTGTTTTTCTCGCCGGACCAAAGTCCCAATCACCTTGATTTCGAGCCACTCGAGTGTTGCTTTTGGGCCACATGTTGCTCTCTGTCCGCTAGTTGAATAGGGCTGCCTTACAACAAAAACAGACCGAGAGAGGTATTGCTATAGATCCTAAATATACATCTTAAACACACATTCAATCCCATGATTTCATGGACAACTTTTACTTGGTAAATGAAGTCTAACAGATGTTTCCAGAAGTCTCTGACTTGAGTTCTGGTCTGTTGAAACCAGTCTAGTCGCTCATTTGTCTCTTCAGTTTTGTATTTATAGAAAAAAAGAAAAAAAGACTGTTACCCATACCATTTTTTTGGAGCAGCCATAGTGCAAAGTTTAACAGAAAAGTCTTAAAGCATTTCTTTCAAAGCAATGGGTGACGTTTGACCCTCAGAATCCTGTCTTGAAGTCGGAGTGGCTAATTCTGCAGAGTCTAATGGTTTTGCACAAGAGTATGAGACGAGTCATATTGATAATAATCTTATTTATGGGATTATTACATGGGATGACCATGGGACTGCATTACATCAGCCCTGACCTGCTTGAGTCAGAGTTTACATTTGTGCAAACTTTAACAAGAAAGCCCTCAAATATATATATTTTTTTTCATATTGTGATCCTAAGCAAGGTGCACCATGACCTCGATCTTTTTTTAATTTTAGGTTATTTTTCTGCCTTTTCATTGAAACAAGAGAGAGTGGACATAGATGTGATACAGAGTGAGAGAGAGTGACACCACAAACAGGCCACAGGCTGGATTCAAACCCGGAGCAGCAGAAGTATGATTGTAGGTCATGCCTGGTTGCTTACCGCTCTGCCCAACCAGCACCACTTTGACCTTGATCTTTGACAATGACCTTCAAGGTCAAGCCAGTTCATTCTCCAGGCAGAGGACAGAGAAAACATTTGTTTCAAGGAATCCTTTCTGGAGGTGAAGACTTCACTGAAAGACTCCACTCTGCGTAAAAATGCCCTAAAACATGTTTAACACTCAGGAAGACTCATGGATGGAGAAGCTGCAGCATGGCGCTTCATTTGTTAGCTTAGACCGCTACAATGGCGCAACAGTTAGAGAATAAATAAAATAATAAACCTGCTGATGAAAAGACTTAGAGAAGATAAAATGATGTGCATGTTCAGCAAAGAGAAAAATGTTTTTCTTCTAACTGCTGTTTTGTACGATCAGATTTCCTTAATGAGACTGATGCATGCTGGTCTCAGCGTGCTCCAGCGGCTCAGTCTGTTTTTATCATTAGGCAGAAGCGGAGAGCCACTCCTGACATGACACGAGCAGGAAACACCATTAGCCGCTCCGACTCGGACGCTGATTGGGTTGTCAGAGGAGCCGGTGAAGCGGGATGTGAAGAAATGCAGGTCAGAGCCGGAGACAAACACAATTTGCTTCCTGTGCTGAACACTTGTCATCATGATTCCATCTGGGACATGAAGAGAAGCAGAATGACATCGAATCAGCTCCGAGGACGAGGCGGTGGGAATAAATCCAGGACCCGACGGGCTTGTTAAAGCATCCTGAAGTATTCCAGCCGAATCTCTCCGTAATGACCTGCTCTAAAGTGTCTGAAATAATGTCACGCTTCCTGGTGCATTCTCTTTCTCTGCCTCTTATGCACTTGAGACCAAATGAAGCGTCACATGTTTTGGACTGGAAGTCAGCGATCCATGGGAAACACTCGGGGGGTTGGGAGGTGCAGAGGGTAAATTTAACTTAGTCCTTATCTCAGTTCACACCTGGAGGCACGAGGAGCACGACGGAGCTCCACAGCTCCATCTGGGAACGCCTGAATCAGCGGATCTCAGAGCGTGTGCTGACTTCAGAAAACAGACCAGGTTTAGAACATCAACACGTGCCAGTGTGACGGAGAGTGTGGGCTTCAGTATGCATTTCTGATATTAGTTTAAGGGCCAGTATGTTAATATTTAAAGGTGCTATGAGGAGAATCTATTTCTGGCGACATAAAGACTCTGCTACCCATGAGCACGCGCGGCGACTGTCGTAAAGACGTGACCCAAGCCAAAGCGTGCGTTTGTTGTGATGCTAATGAATGCAGCTCGGACCTTCCTCAGAACTCTGCATTGCTTTACAACTTCTTTTTTCAACAACTTACAGGATGCAAAGTGATGAGGTAATGTATCTCTTTCTAGTTACGTAGCGGTAGTTTTTGATGTGTGACAACAAGCAATTTTTGGAAAACTTAGTATCGTAGTTTTGTAGCCGGCTATATATCTCTACTTACAGCCCGGTGCTCTAAGACGTGTCTGAATAATATAAATTTGCTCTAGTTTTAATTGTCTTGTTCCTGAAGTTTAGTATCCAGGCCAGTCCAGCCCTGTCCGACCCGACTGTGAAGCTAAGGAATAGCATTTATAGATAACCTATTTTGATACTATAAAACTCATCTTAAAGTGTGTATTTCCATCAGGCATATATCTAAAAGGGAGACTTTTTTGTAATTACTTAGAAACTCCTCATAGCATCTTTAGGAAAGCTGGAAACAGAGACCCCACATTTTTCAGAAAAATTGACTATATGTCTATCTTGTCTCATATTGAATTGAATGTACTCGTTTAGCTCAAACATGTATACATAGAAATAAAAAAGAGATATACCATTCACATACAAATAAATAATAAAGGAATAAAGTACTTAACGCATTATATACATATGCTACTTAAGCAATACATACTTACTTGTATATACATATTATCTTTCATTATTTCTAAACATGCACTGATCGATCGCTGCCAATTTCCTTAATTTTGAAAGATCAGTGATCGGTCGATCCTTACATGAGAAACTGATCCTATTCACCGATCTTATCCACCTCCGCAAAGGTCTGAAAGTCCCTGTAGCTTTCTCCACTGCCAGACTGACAGGCCGTGGTTTTTTACATTTAAACAGCCACAAAGATGATGCATTTGGGCATTTTTTCTTTTTGCAGTACAAGGACAAACCTCAAACTCAGGACAACAGTATTCAAAACTTTTCATTTATATTTGAGAGAGCTACCTCATGTGCAGTTAACCCAAGGTATTGTTGTAGCAGGTATTGGTTAATGTTTTTTAATAAGATAAGATTGGAACATTGAACGTGTATGCTGTCAGTTATTAAAAAAAATCTGTATCGGTGAAGATCGGTATTGGCAGTAGGGGTGTAATGATCCATCGATCTGGATCAATGCATTGATTGGTTAAGCAATGATCCAATCACATTGATGGAAACTCAAAACATCGATCAACATCGTCATCTTCAATATACACCTTTATTTTTAAATCCCGACTGGACGTGTGTCAGTCTCCACCCAACCGCGCGTCGCTGTGAAGTTTCCAGAGCTCTCAAGTATGAGACACATTTGAACCTTTTTGCTCTCTAACATGCCACACCTGAAATTTCTCCTGCTTTAAAATGTATTGTGTGGTACCCACTGAGTAACACCGCTGTATGTGAATGTGTAGCAAGACGCTGTTAGCATCACACAGTTAAGCGGGACCCAGTCATATCAGCCAATCATAAAACAGCTCTGCTGTATCCGGGTAAGATACGGTCGATCAGACAGCAGAGGATGCTGCAAGACAGGAGTGCATTATCACACGAGTGCACTGAGTTATGTCATCATTTGATTTTGTAGAGCACTGATTAATGAAAATGGAAAGTAAAACAGCGAGGGTTTAGTGTCATTCCTCCTCTACACCAACCATTAAACAGTGAAACAAAGTCTGATCACACTGACATACAAACTGAGGTTACCAGGCATCAAAACAAAATCATCAATGCTGAGTTTGTTAAGTTAACAGTTTTGAACATGAGAAATGTTTTTATATAATTAAACTGAAAACCACGCATTTTTTGTTTGATAGAGCATGGACAAATGTTGGAGGTAAATAATAATACAATTTAAATAATAATTTAATAATTTGTCTTATAACGTTGCATCATTACTTGATATGATATACAAACATTACAATGTAACAATAAGAGCCATAAGGTAACTGTGAGGGCAAAAAAGCAGCTTACCTAAAATAAACCAATTTAGATCATACAGATGGTTATAGTCCTCTATAAAATATCATACCCAAAGGTTAGCACATCGTTTCACATTTCAGTAATAAAACTATCAAAACTGCTTTGTATTTCTTTCTTGCTTCAGGTGAAATGTTGCTGATTGTGTTCAGTGAGTTCATAATATCGTCTTAAATCAATCAAAGGCCCCTGAATCGTATCAAATAGAAATCAAATCGTGGCAGACTTTGTGATATCGACAAATATGGTATCATTGTCCAAAGAATCGATCGCATCGTCATGAAACTGGTGATTTACAGCCCTAATTGGCAGGTCGGGCTTTTTAAAGATTGATGATCGATGGTCAGCCAGAAAACTGTTATCGTGCAGCCTTAGTTATTTCATTTATTTGTTTTTTTGCTGCTTTCTTGCATTATTTTTCCTGGACTCTCCATTCTGAGTCCCTCAATTCAGTGTCACTCCATCCCCAACCCCTGAATCAAAAGGTTAGACTGAACATTTCCATGTCAAATGAAGACTGTCACCTTCACTGTGAACTGTTTTAAAGATTTAAGTCTTTACTCTGTGACAGCTGCACACCATAAACCCTATTTAATGAACAGTGAACCCCAAATGCCTGTTTTGTGGGTAAATTTCACATAATTTAGGAGAAAAAGATGTTTTGTTTAGAGCCACCTTAAGCTGTTTTTACATGCTGTGAGTTTAATTTGACATTTTCAAATAAATGTGAAATATAACTTTTGATGTTTGAGTTTATTATTTTTGACTTGTTCTCTCTTTGCTCTAAAATGTTTGAATAACTTTTATATTTCTCCAGTGTGCCCATGCTGCTTTCATAGCCAGAGAAAGCATCCATTTTTGCAAGTATAATGAGAAAAAGTCTTTTCAAAAGCTTGTTTATAGTTGCCATAAAGGCACTGGGATCTGCCATTTCTTTCAGTGAGTGCTTTGTGTTTTGTTTTACTTTTAGTAAACCATTTCTCTGCCATCAAGAACAATGGTGGTCAAATTGACAAAGTGAGCATTTAAAATAAGTGTTTGGCTGAACAGAAGACACTTTAAACCACATTGAGAATTACTGCAACGAGGTAAACAGCCTCTGAAGTGTCAATTTTCACAAGAAAGCAAATTCAAGTATTTCCAGAACAAACCTGTAAATATCTGCAGGCCAAATCCACGCCTGACCTGCTGCATGCTAATGCTCACTTGGGAAACATTAAATGAACTTTAACTTGTCGTGCAGTTTTTCAGTCCTCTTCCAGCTCAGATTGTCTTTTCCCTGCCCGTCACAATCGCAGATTCACAGCAGTGGCTGCTCGGTAAAGCGTCCATAATCCCGTCGGCACACTGCTGCTTCTGTGGGGAGCGATCCAGGGCTCTGCAGCCACAGGCACCTACACATGTGACTGAGGGAGCTGCAGATCAATACCCATGACCTTTTAGTCTGACCTAAACAACCTCTAATCCAGAGTCACCCCATAAGAGGAGTAACACCTCAGAGCTCAGTTAAACCCCCAAATCACTGAGTGAACTCCCTCGAGGTGTAGCCATCAGCTCTGTTTTTGCCGCCTTGAACTGATCCAGACATGCAGCTTCTTCATGTGACACTCAGAGACTCAAACATGCTTCTAACTCATTTTTATTCCTGCGTTAGCCTCTCATTGTCCAAGACTTGTGTCTGATCTGTACTTCTTAGATGGTACATGCACCTCCTTAAAAATGTAACCACTCACCAAAACAGCAGGACCTGCAGGTGCCTGTCTGGTCTGAGTATGTCTAAGGTATGGCTTTATGGATTATAGTTTGATGGCATAGCTGCAGAAGACAAACTAACTTGATTAATTTGGCTGTCATTGGGACCACCACTAGAGGAGATGGTGAGGCTCCCTGCAGATGCACTACCTTTGGCCAAGGGGGGTAGTAAAAAACAAGAATGCAGCACATGCACCACCTTAATCCTGTCTCAAAAACTGGCTGCTAACCAATCAAACTGTACTGTCTATTCCTTCGGTTTGTTCTCTGCAGTGAATGCAAACATGTAGGTCTGTCTGCATAAAAACTGTTGATGCCCCTGTAACTGAGTGACTGAATGGTTTTTATGATTTAATGCCTTGTAACATCCTAACTCATATACACACATGAACAAAACTGTTGGTACCCTCCCATTAGAGAAAGAAAAACCCACAATGGTCACTGAAATACCTAGAAACTGGCAAAGGTAAAAATAATAATAAATAAAGATTACTGAAAATTGACTAATGAAATCAGACATGTCTTTTGAACTGTGGTTCATCAAGGTAATTTTAAAGAACAAACTGCCTGATTTTCATTACTTAATTTTCAATTTTACATTTGCCATTTTCAAGTTCAGTGACCATTTCAGTTTTTCTTTCTCTGATGGGAGGGTACCAACAATTTTGTCCACATTTGTAAGAACAACACTTTAGCTCTGAAATAGGCCTGTAACGATAACAAATTTTGCTGGACTATAAGTGTCCCAAAAATGATTGCAGGTAAACATTATAATTGTCAATTGTATTTTGAAAAATCATTTTTTCATTACTGTAATTATATGTCATAATAAAGTGAGTACACCATATCAAAAGCAAAGAACTTTAATTTCTTAAGACTATTTAACTGCAATTGGAAGGTCAAGAGCTTTTAAATATAATAAATTAAACAAAAAAGAGGGGGAAAAAAACAATGAGAACGAAATGTAATGTAGCGAATGACAATGTCTGTGAGCGTACCATTTGGCTCTGCTTTATTTATCTTTACTTTGCCGACCAAACGACTCAGTAAGCGCTGGCTGTCAGGACGAAGGCTCCGCTGCACCTCCTCTTCTCCTCCTCCACTACTTTCAAACAAATACGACATATCGGCTCTTCAGCGTTCATGAGCTCACACCTTGTTTATTCTGTATAAAACCAAAATATTCCCACACTGGGGCTGTGGCATTCAGCTGAGGAACCGTAGCCTTCATGCCTCCTACTTCTCACAATACTTGCTTAAGCTCTGTGTGTGTGTATGCGCGAGCAGCCCTACCACCCCCCAAATATTGAATGAATGACAGATGCATCACTAACCCCTAACCCTGCTCATTCCACTTTAGAATCAACGTGCCTAGGCGTTGGGAAAGATGGACGGAGTGAGCCATCTTCTCATCCAGCCTGATTGGTAGAAAGAGAGGAGGGAAACAAACATGCATGTGCCTCAATTTATCGAGGCCAGCAAACTTACCGAAAAAGATTTGATTTAACGTTCACTTATAGAATAGAATAGAAGAGAATAGAACACTTTATTGTCCATTGGTTTAAAAAACAGTGGAAAATTGCCTTTGGCATCATGATCACCAGCCACAACAACAGTAAAAACACAACAGTAAAGCTCACAACACTAAAAACACACAACAAGTCCATAAATACATAAATAAATAAATAATCCACCACAATTCCACTACGCACATAGGTTACCTGACACACAGAAATGTTCACTGCAGAGGGCACAAATGACCTTTTGCATGCCGCTCTCCTAACTAGAGGAACTCTGAGCCTCCTTCCTGATGACAACAAATTTAGATTTATTGATTATCGTGACAGGCCTACTCTGAAAGATGTGCTCTTAAAAACAGAGACTTAACCCAGCCTTTCATGTTTTTTATGAAACTGTATGTTATTGTTTGTGGGGCTGTTCTGTTTTTACGTCTGTATTTTTGGTTTCATGTTTTCATTTATGTTTGGGCCTACAGATGAAAATTAACATTGTGCTAAATCCAGCATAAATACACTCGTGTTGTATGACCTCCCAAGTTATTCTTCATCAGTAGCACTGTCCCGTCCAAATAAACATTGAAATGATTAATATTAATAAAAAATCCTTGCCAGTATATTTCCAAAGTTTCCTCATCTGTGTATCTTCCAGTTGCCAAACTGGCTCTTTTCCTTCTCCTCTGACGTCTCCTTTCTTTTATTTTTCCAATGATAACATCGTCATCAGCTGCTTTTCGTTTTCCTGTCTCTTCTTTCTGTTTCTGTACATGGCCCGCTCTGCGCTGCCCTTGACCTCTTGGTTGGTTGTAGAGTAAACATATCGACCACAGACCCTGATGACTCCTGCTCTCTGAAGACAAACTGATGTCGATCCAGTGTTTACTGACCAAGGAGAGACCTGAAGGAGAAGCTGCAACAAAAAAATACCAGCTCCTAAAACTCTGCTGAGGACTTTAAATGATCTCTAAATATCATTATTTTTGAAAAGCTCTGTTTAGCTTCTGACTAGTCCCATTTATAAATGGGACTAAATGGGACTAGTCAAGGTATAAATTGGCATGTTGGCTTTCACATTCCTAGAATAGTTTGCAGAAGCTGATTTCTTTTACATTCCCGGATCAGTCTGAAATGTAAAAATGTTATTTTTATGTTTACTCTCCTCACAGATTTGGATGAATACACCTACGTCCCGTCATTACTACACTTTGAAATACTTCAGTAATGACTGTTAAAACATAATATTTCTCTAAAGCATAGCCCAAACACAAAGGACCAGGAAGGAGGTCAACAGGCTCAGTCAGCAGTGATAATTTCTCTGATGTTTGCTCATTGCAACCAGAAGCTACCACTCATACCAGACCAAATAGGGATGTAGATAAAACCCATGAAACTCAAAAGCCTTTTACTAAGACTACTCTTCAGACTCTGCCTTCAAAAAGACATTTGCACACAGAGCAAAGCCTCATCCTTAGACTTTTCCTCAGCCTGTAACCTGTTGATCAGGTATTTTGTAATTTGCATTTTTGCTTGAAGACATTTAACACAGCTGAGAGCACACAGTTCTGTCTTTAAGAGAGAAAAAGACCAAAACTATCATCAAGGGGTGTAATTAAATGGTCAACTCACGAAATGATACGAAATACGTTAAGTTGTGCAAAAATCTCATTTTCTTTATTTTCTTCATAATGCAGACATACAAAAAATATTGCTGCATCAGTATAAAATAAATGCTCTTTGGAAAAAAAATGTATTTTTCCCCTTATTTAGACTACAGTGCAAATACAAACATCAAATCTCAATAAAAAGTGCTTTGTTGCTGTAACAATCAGAATAAGTACATTCTTGAATGAAAAGGAAAACAAATAGCAGTCCTCAGAGCTGCAGTTTAGACCTATAAATGTCTGAACTGTGAACTATAATATTTAGCCTATAACAGTGCATATACTTCTGATCTTCAAGTATGATCAAATTCTGTCAACTCAACAGTAGTTGGTAGTTGTACTCGCCGCAGTATACGGCGAACTGTAGCGGCATATTTTACACACGGTTGTTGTTTTGTCCGCAATCTTCTCTCCGTTCTCTCGTCTTTCACATGGGAAGCCAAAATAGGTCCACACAACCAATTTATTTGACGGAGTGTCAGCTAATTCCTCGACCTCGTCTTCCTCCATTTAGAAGCGAGTGTTTTGCTACGGTAGGCGAGGAGGGTAAAAAATCACCAGTTGGTGCGTGGCGCCCCTTTCGTTTTTTAACTTAGTGCTTTTATTTCATGCGTCTTTGAATTGTATTCCTTCATTTTTTATTTCGCACCCCTACTATTTTCTAAAGGTGTCTCTCTGTTTGCTGTCCTCTTTATCCCGCAAGGTGTTACAATCCTCAGCGGCGTCCACACAGGAAAGAGTTTAAGAACATTATTCATGCCCTTCTTTTAACTGAGGAGAATTAAATTTAGGAGAACTCCAAAGCTTCTGGACAAAAGTTTTCACGGCCAGATTTTACAAGTCTGTATTTTGACTAGTTATATGGTAACTGGCACTCTCATCTGGGAACCAACAAAGCTGAGCTGAAGGTGAAGATGATGCTTGTTTTACATCCAATCATGATGCTGTAGGGATGGGAATCGAAAACCACCTCCAGTTGAGAATCATTAACAGCTCCAGCAAAGTATCAATATATTAAGGTTCTTTTTGCTAGTCAATTCCCTTATCAATTCCTTCCACTGAAAGGGGTAATTTTTTTACAAAATGCACCTACTGCACAACATTAATGGCCCTTTTCCACTAGCACACCTTGGCCCTACTGTACTCGGCCCTACTCGATTTGCAGCGTGTTTCCACTAGCCCGGTACCTCCTAAAACAAGCTAGTTTTAGTACCTACTCCGCTCTGGTTCCAAGTGAGCTGAGTCCATACTAAAAGATGACGTCACCGACTGCTGGCTACTGATTGGTCAGACAATGTCGTCATCTATGAGTCATGAGTGCGACGACCGAGCATGCTAGCGGTAGCTACCATTAGCTTACCCTCTTCCGTCTTTTCTTTGCAGCTGGATTGCTCTCGTCCTCGGCTTCATTCTGTTGTATAGCTTCCAAAACTCTCCTGTGCTTCTCAAGGGGTATTTCTTCTTACCACCTGCAGCCTTCTTCTGCTTTCCTTTTTTACTCGCTTTGTGACAAAAAGCCACAGATTGTTGTGTCGTGCTCAAAATGACGTCACCGCAGTGCCGCTCAGCTGTTTACATTGCACCCCGTTGGGCACGCGACTGGGGCTAATGGAAAAGCAGCACAAGGCGAGTAGAGTAGAGTCGGGCTAATGGAAAAGGGCCTTAAAAAAAGCAGTTATCTATGCTGTGACGTGTGTTGTTGACACTGAAAATGTACAGGCCAACATTTGCCCACATGGAAAATCTGCAGGAACCAATAAGGGAATTGTTAAAGAATTGGATCAATTAGCAGGATTGTTAATAGTACTGGTATTGATAAAATCTTATCAATTCCCATGCCTATGATGCTGTCATCTCTTAATAATTAACCAACAAATTTGCCCAGTTTTCCAACCAGTTGTTTTTGAAATATTCTGTTGTCATCAAATACAAATTTGTACATAAGAGAACATGCTCAATGGTGGTTTAAAAATGATTCATCTCTCTTCGTCTTTGTTATTCTGCATTTACAGCATTACCTCGAATCTAAAAGTCATTTTAACTGTGATGAAAACATTAACATCACAATGCAGCTCCTCCGCTAAGCTAAGGTACGCTGACCTCACAAACGCTAGAGCAGAATAAATTCAAATTAATCTTACAGCCCGCGTGCAGCCGTGCCCAATACCTCATTGTCCCTGCAGCCTCTGGGGCAGAAAATGGAGGTCAGAGCCAAACAGGAAGGGGTCTTGGCAGGGAATGAAGTGGCAGGTGCACAGAGCATTTCTTAACGCGGCTGAGCCTGCACTGAATCTTTAAATACATTCGCCCCAATTTGACAGGGTTACCAGATAAGGCGGAGTCAGCATATGCACTATAAATGTCGCATTTCGGACGTGTTCATTGGCCGCTTTCAGGAGTGAGTTAGCCGCATGAAAAATGGCTGCAGGATTTTCGTGTTAAATAAAGTCTTTGCCTCCGTGCCAGCAGCTGCACACTCGCTGTGTTGGCACAGAGCACAGAGGATAAATCAAAAGGTGCACACTCCATCACTCTGTGTTTTGGCAGAAGCTCACTCTTACTTATCTTGAACTGATTATGTAACTGAAGAGGCTGGGCTGTCATGTTGCAAGTTTCCAATCCAGAGATAATCACACAAGACGTGTCCCATGATTCAGGTGCCCACAGCTGTTGTGTAAGTCAACCAGGAGAGTTCAATTACAATAAAGTTCTTATTTTGGGGTGAATTTCTTAATTTTTCACATAATTACGTGCAAACTTTACTTAAGATTTATTGTTCTTTTGGTATTTGATTTGAGGTTTCAAAAGTTCATCTCGAGAACTTGCAGAGGTCATATCTTGGGCTGTGAAATTTGGCCTCAAAATAAAATCCCTTATTTTTTTCCCACAACATAAGACGAATATATTCGATTTTTTTCCCTCTCAAAAATCACCGTCCAAGTAACAGAAAAGTTACATGCATCAAGTTTTACCTTTGTTATCAAATATCTTCTCAAACTAAACAGATTTTCCCTTTTATAGTGAAAGTTATTACTCTAAGTTTGTCATAAAATGTTGATTATATGGTTTGAAAAATAACATTGAACACTCTGATCAATATTTTATCTTATTTTAAAAACAAATACAGATCTAAACATGTGCTTGTGCAAAAGCTGACAGGGCCTACTCTAATAAAGACTGTACATTTTTGTATTTATATTTTCAAACATTGCAAAAACATACAACTGGAGAAAGTGAAGATAATAATCTTGATTTTGAATTTTTCAATCTACCGCAGAAAACAATTTGAATTAATTGATTTTATGGATAGATTCCCCAGCCCTAGTCATATCTAAAGTGTAATGTGTAATCATGATATATTGAGGACCTACTGACTTTGAAGGGTCAACTCACTGTTGTGCAGTGTCAAAAAATAAAGCAGAGCTCCCTCAGTTTATCTAAAGGCCCTTTTACACATGCAACCCGATATTATCAGGATAATGTTTAGGGCTGGGACGATACGCTTTTCTCCCAATTTGATTTTTTGTGATTTTTTTTAGGTGCTGACTTGATTTAAATTGCGATTCTACGATATTGCTGATTTTTGCAATCTTTAGTTAGCTTTTAGTTAGATTGAATTGAAAAGTGGCTTATTAACACAGACTAAAATGAAGCATTTACATTTGGAAAAAATGATTTTTGAACCAAAAAATAGATTTAAAAATAGTCAAACAAAAAATCCTGATACTTATGTGAGTCGATTTTTTCTCCCACCCCTAATAATGTCCATGCAGCTCGTTGTGTACTGTCATCAGGGAGCCCACAGGACCTAAAGGTGCAAACAAAAGAAGCATAAGTTATATTTTTTCAGCAATAAAATCGGGAGAAATAGGCCTGCACACATGCTCTTGCACAACATGTGCAAATGTAAATCAAATGTTATAAATCTCCAAGCTGACAGTCCCCTCCTGGGGGGTTATAGACCCCAGGTCGCCCCACACCCATATTTGGATCATCACCAAAGTTTGATGACCTGTCCCTTGAGCCATGATCAACATTCACTAAAAATTTCATTAAATCTATCGAGAACTTTTCCAGTTTTCCTGCTCACAGACCATCAGACAAACAAACAGATGTGTGGTTGTTTTCTCCTTTGAAAAACTTCAAATATACTCGTAATTTTAAATTATTATTATATCTCATGCTGTAATGCATTTAGTTTTACTCTAGGGTATTGCTTCGAAAATCAAGTTTCAATCTTATTTCTAGAATTGTCAATTTTTTCTTCTGTTTAGAATTTAGCGACATCTAATATTGACTCTCGGGCCACACTAAGTGACGGGGGAGCTGCATGAGGCTCCCAGGAGGCCAGATGCATGGAGCTCTCTCCAGAGTAAGTTATTTTATTGAGGAAAAGATAATCCACTCTAAAGCTGTAAATGCATTCTTATCTTTTCGTCTATACTTGTTTTTAGTTAGATTTTTTTTTAATTGACTTTTTTGTTTGATTTCTTTTATTGACTTTCTCTCTTGGTGAGACAGTGGGTATCTCTGCAATATGCAGTTTCCAGAGAGTTCCTGGGGTGAGCTCATTTCAGTAGAAATTGTTTTGCTCAGCCTTGTCTCTTATGTGTAGACATTTCTCTTGATTCTCTGAATCTTTTTTCCAAGTTGAGCCGACTGAACAGCAACAATTTAAGGATCATTTTCAGGTCTTTCTTGATACAGACTAACAAAGAGCGTCCATATTCAGGTGCAGATGATTTGGGTTATTGGTTGAAAGTCCATATTTTAGTTACAAAGACCAGTCTTTATTATCGGCTGTCAATCCAACTCTTTTACAGTTTCAGCTTCTTCTTGGGGAATAAACATAAAATGACAGAACTGAAGCAGAGGTGGACAGCCAATGGGCCACATGCAGCCCCTCCACCCTCTTTGTTGATGGTCAATATCAAAAAGCCATAAACAATAAAGAGAACATGAAGTTAGAAGTCAACACCGCTACAAGCAGTTGAACAGCAGTCTAGTACCTGTTCAGTGGAGGCAGGCGTGGACTGCAGCAGGTCAGTCTAGTACCAGTTCAGTGGAGACAGGCATGGACTGCAGCGGGTCAGTCTAGTCTCTGCTGTTGTAACTCGAGCAGAATGTGTCTTCATGTCCATGAAATAAGCCCAGTTTATATTTTTGAGCTTTAATGGAGCCTTCACAGATGTGCAGGTTACCCATGCCATGGTCACTAACACCCCCCTCATACCCTCGCAGATGCTGTCTTTTGACCTTTGCTCTGATAACAGTCTGGATGGTCCTTTTCCTCTTTAGCCTGGAGGACACCACGTCGATGATGTCCAAAAACAGTCTGAAATGTGGACTCAGACCACGGCAGACTTTTCCACTTTGCCTCAGTCCATCTCAGTCCATCAATTTTCCTTCGTCACTTTTGATTTTTTTTTTTTGCCATTTTGCTTCCGTTCTTCACTTCTCCACTTAGATTGATTTAATGTCATATTGATTATACTATAAAAAGATCTACTGCTTATGCTTGTTTAAGAATACATAAGATGAGGAACATTAAAACAATCGCAGAGTAAATTGCAATACTGGGGAAAAATATCGCAATTAGATTATTTTCTCAAATTGTTCAGCCCTAATTTAAAACATGGAAACTTTAACCAAACTGATTTGAAAACTTCAAAACAGTTTATTAATTTTGTAGTGACCACTTGTTTAAAAAACTCAAAGAAAAAATCGAAATATCAAGCTGAAACTTTAACCAAACTTAATGGATCACTGATGCACCGTGGGGATGTAATTTACGCAGGCAAAAGAAGTCCAATGTCCAAAATTTCTGCAGTTTCCAATGGTTTATTTTTGGGCAAACAAGCAAACAAAAGAACAAAGGAGATCACGGCTCCTGCTGCCTCTCTCACGCTGGTAAAAAACCACAGGCCCACCCCGGTGCATGCTGGCTGTCTGTCACCTACCTACCTAAATAACATCCGGTGCCCACAGTTTGTCATTACCAGACAAACAAAACTAATAATAATAATAATAAATATGCAAAACATCTAATTATAGAAAACAAATAACTAGCCAATATATATATTTATTTATATATTCAACCCCAAAAATCTAACCTAAATGTATCATAAGACAGAAAAATGTAGCTTAATCTAACAACTAATACTTCAACTTACTTCAAAATTAAAGATAAACCACTAAATACAAATACAAATAGCTCCAACAAATTTCATTGAAAGAGGCTGAAAAGTCCTAAATTCTGGATCAAGCTTATTAAGTTCGTCTCATTTCCCACTGCTGCTTCATTTTGAGTTTAAAGGCTGAAAACATCCTGGAGACAGATTTATATTTTATGTTTTTCTTGGTGTAATTTAAAATCTAATTCCAAGAGTGTCCTTCAATTTAGAGCAATTTAGCCCACTGGCAGTGTGAGTAAAATTAATGTGGCCCTTTTGGTAACCCCCCCCCCCCCAGTCTTAACCATGGTTTGCATAACGTTCACTCCGTAGTAAAAGAAGCTCTGTGCACTTCAACTCAAATCCTCTAATTAGTGAAGATAACTGGACATCTTCTGGCTCCACAGTCCTGGATATTTACTCTCCGCCTGCTTCACAGCATCCATTAGATTATTACATCCCTGGCCTTCTTCCTTTTCCTCCAGTTTTAGTATGTTTGGCATCACTGCGTAATTAACTTAACCTTTGTGTCTGTGTTCCCACAGATGATCCCCTCTCTGCTTCCCTATCCTCCGCCATCCTTCCTCCGCCTGCCAGGCTCCGTCCTTGGCTCTGCCCCGCACGTCTGCCTCAGCGCTTTTTAGGAGACACTAAATGAGCATCTTGTCGTAGGAAACGGTGATTCATAGTTTTATGGTGCTTGTGTCCTGCATAACTACCTCCCACTCCTGCCTTAATGAATGGCCGTCTTGGTATTTCTGATTGACAGTCATCACAGGGGAATATTTCATGCCAAATCTGAATGACAATGAGAAAGCTATCACAGTGAAATATGATTTTATTCCACCACAGCTCTGGATGATTTACATTTAAATGGTAATGAATGGGCTTCCTCTCCAATGAAATATCTAATTGGGACATCAAAACTGTTATTACTGCCTCTTTTTGGCGTGATGATTAAATGTGTGTATCTCAGGCTTTAAATGGTTTTAGCAGCGCATCTTGAGATATTTTACAGTCTTTCTTTGGTAATCAGCAGCTTAATCATCTCATATTATCACATTGTGTCCTCATTTCTGCATTTTTTGCTCTTGTAGTTGTATTTATGATTCTGTTCTTGTCAGCATTCTTGCACTTGTCCATCTGTCCATCTGTCTGTCTCTGAGATGGTTTTACCAGTAGGCAAAGGAAATGCACCAAGAAACCTTAAAATTAAGTTCTTATTTGTGTGAAGTATGAGGTATATCTGTATCTTCTTACTAGGGGTGTAACGGTACACAAAAATGATGGTTCGGTACGTACCTTGGTTTGGGGGTCACGGTTCGGTACATTTTCGGTACAGTATGGGAACAATGCAAAGCCATTTGCTTGTTTAGCACGTTTATTAAACCAAAAATTTCTCATTATACAAACTGAAAAACAAAATAAATTCAATGTGCTGCTTGGTAATACTAATAAGTTAAATAAAATAAATAAGCAACAAATGTATGAAATTTAAAATAACGTTTCTTCATGGCTTAAATGTGGACGACTGGGTACTTTATCCCGGGGCTCAATCACCTTTAGCATGTGTTTAAAACCAGCATTTTCCACAGCTGAATATGGTCTTAGATCTGATGCTATAAAAACACTGATGGATGCTGTTTTCACTTTGGCCTGATCTGAACTGTCTGGGAGAGGCTGCTTGAATGCAGACGGCAGTTGAATTTGCACTACAGTGTTTTTTTTCCTTACCTTGGGAATTTTTACACTTGAGTGGTGCTGTTTCAGGTGAGTTAGCTTGTTTGACGTGCTGTCAGAAAATACACAACCTCGTGTTGAACAGTATCGGCACACCGCAGTCGTTTTATCCACCTGTCTTTCTCCACTGCAATATTGCACCAGGAAGCCAAAGTGTTCCCAAACAGGAGATTTCAGCGACGGAGGAGGGTCTTCAAGCTCCGGTTGGTCGCTAGCAGTAGCCATGATGCACAATTCAGACACAAGCTCCTGTGGTTACGGAAGCTCTTTGATATTCGTCTTCTGATTGGCTCTCTGAGACGTCACGTCCACATGATATGCACATGATCACAAGAGCACGAATCACAGACGACTTTCCTCATGAATATTAAAAAGCCTTCCCTAACCACGCCAATCGTAGATGAGTACAAAAAAATAAAAGTAAAAAAAAATACACTGTATCCCCATATAATCTGCAGAATTTTTTTTAATATATATTCATAATTTAGCTCGGAAGATGAGGTGATCTGGTACTCCAAATGGACCATTCATTATATCTAAGTGAAAGTGTTTTTCAATGCTTTCAAAGCAAATCTGGCAAGTGATTGGATGATCATTATGTCTGTCTCATTCATTACAGGCCAATCAGATCACCTGGTAGGTGGGGGCCGCTGCTCTGGAGTAAAATACGAGTTGTAGGCCACCAGGAAGAGGAAACTATAGTCCATGTTTGTTTTTCTATGCTTTGTCATCTTGCTAGTAGCTCCGCCTCTTCCTACTCTAAAGGAAGCTGATTGGGCCGTCCTGCTTTGGTCCACTCACAGTTGTTGTAGATTGGAGTTTGACAAGACGGATCAGCCTGACTGCAGAGGAGCAGGGAGGAAAATCAGTTTCCAGCCTCAGTTTGAACAGCTGTACGGGTGTTTCTGTTGACGAAAACAGACTCCAAGATCAAAATATTAAACTTTATGGATTTGTGTGTTTACTGTTCTGTTTGTTTGTTTGTTTAAATAATGAGGAAGTATTTATTTTAGAGTGAATTTGCTTTTTATTTTTCTTAAATGTTGCATTGTTGGTTTCTGAGCTCGTTTAAAGGAGCAGAACATGAACTTTGCACCTGTGGGTGAATAACAGGCAGGAGCAGGGTTTTTTCTATGTCCTGCATCTTTCTAGACGTAGAATGTGACGAAATATATATTAACTGCATATGTGATGTTTTTCTCTTTTTTATGGAACACTGTGCAAATCATCATGATTGAAACAAATACATTAAAGAGTTCAATTTTAAGATGCCCACACATGAAGGATTGAGGCAGAGATTGGCATCATATGGAAAAAAATATAGATTTAAAGACGTGTAATGCTTATTCTTGCACAATCACATCACTTATTTAAACAGATTTATTTCAGAAGATTATCAGTTTAAAGACTGAACTGCATGAAATCAAGGGCGTAGGTTTGATTTTGGCATTGGTGGGGACATAAAAGTACACTAAGGCAGCACCCTTGAAAGTTGATGTGTTATGCATTTATGACTTTTTTTTAATGTCATGTAGACCTAATCAAACAAGCAAACTATCTTTTTCAGAAAAAAAACTATTCTACCAGTATATACTTTACCTCCAGCCTCTCCTCCTAAATCTCTCCTGTCTGTTCCTTGACAAAAATATATTGATGCATGACACATGAACGGTGGGACGGTTTGGGATCAATCAGAAATTTTGATGGTATGACTATAGTCTGACAAAAATATAGCCAAAACCAAAAAGGACTACCAGTAAGTGTATTCCCCAACAATATGAATGTATAAAATCATGATATTAAAGGATAAGTTTGGTTTCTACAGCTTTCACATTGTTTATAGAGTGAAGTAGAACAATATACTCACCCAGACGGCTTTCCTGATCCAAACAGTGCTTCAGGAGATATTTAGATCCAAAATCGAGTGGGGGACATCCGTATAATGGTAGCACACGGGGCATGTATAGCACCGCTCCTAAAACTGCATTAATCGTCCAAAAACTCATTAGTTTCACCAATATTTCATCATGGTCCGCTCGGGCTACTCCTCCATTACAGTCTGTGTCGCTCCAGACATGTTTTTGTGACTGTGCTGACCTCTGAACTAAAGAAGAAGGTTTGCCTCCGCGCCTGCGCAGTACTCTCTGGAGAGCTTTTCTTCTCTTTGCCTCCACGTCCTCCTTTCGATGAGCTCCTCATCTGTAAACTCTGGCTCGAAACTGTAAGGACACCCGTCATATTCAAAGTTCTCCTCCACAACATCTTCATCCGATAGATATTCGTCCATTTTGCACAAAACTGGAAGAAGAAAGTTGTTGAGTAGCCGGCGGTCTTCCCCATGTGCATGCGCGGAGGCCAGCGTTCTTCTTCTTTAGTTCAGAGGTCAGCACAGTCACAAAAACATGTCTGGAGCGACACAGACTGTAATGGAGGAGTAGCGTGAGTGGACTATGATGAAATATTGGTGAAACTAATGAGTTTTTGGACGATTAATGCAGTTTTAGGAGCGGCGCTATACATGCCCCGTGTGCTAACATTATACGGATGTCCGCCGCTCGATTTTGGATCTAAATATCTCCCAAAGCACCGTGTGGATCAGGAAAGCCTTCTGGGTGAGTATATTGTTCTACTTCATTCTATAAACAACGTGAAAGCTAGAAACCGAACTTATCCTTTAATCTGAGGTTTTATTGTATTTTTTCCCCACTAACTTTTATTGTTGGTCTTAAGCAGTTGCTGCCTTTCAATACACAAATAACACATTGGATAATAAATAAAATAACTAAAACATGTATGTCGTTATATACTATGCTTTTTTTTATGTCAAGAACCATGCAGTAATGGCATTATATTGATAGGGACGTGTCCCAATTCTACGCCCCTGCATGAAATCCTCTAATTCAGTGGTTCCCAAACTTTTCACAGCCTGTATCCCTTCAGTCACTTGACCTCCAGCCATGTTCCCCCGACTCTCACACACTTACAGCGGCGAGAAAAACAAATAGATCTGTAAGGCTACCGCCACCCCTGCCTCCCACATTTAACATGCACAACATAGAAATAAAATCTCTTTAAGTGTATTATTTTTCACTAAATACATTTACTAGCTATGTCAGTGGACAACGCCAGTTCACTTTTGAAAAAGAAATTAACATTTCTGAAACATATTCATTAATAACCTTGAAACTGTTAATGACTCACAACAGCTCTAATAAGAAGGCTGTCTGACTGAACGTATGTTAATAAAAGAATCTTAGATTCGGGACAGATTTCCTTCTCCATGATGCCTCACCAATCCATCCTCCAGCCTCTCTGCCAACACTTTAGGCCTTTATCAAATCTCACAATACAACATTTACCAGTTTGAACTTGAACTACTGAAACAACTGTTTGAAACCTGACAGGTATTCATGTACCCCCTACATCTCTTCGCGTACCCCCAGGGGTTCACGTACCCCAGTTTGGGAACCACTGCTCTAATCTAAACACTTAATCTGAAAAGTAAGACAGCAATGTTTGGACAAGTGGACAAAAATGGCAGGGTGCTTTGGGAAAACATCGGCGACATCAGTCTGTAATTTAGACGGAGCTCTTGTTTGTCTTTTGGTGAAAATATGGCAGAAGATGAGAAAGTTTCAATACTTCAAAAAACTCCTTTAGAAGCTTTGAAGCTTATTCTAGTCTGCACACTGTAATTGCTTTTTGTTAAATGGGAAAGGGGGCTTGTATGTTGCTGTGCTTGGGGCCTCAAAATCCCTAATACCGACCCTGGCTATCTATCTGTCAGACCCTTTGAGTTAAATGCCCCCCTGTTTTGGCGTTAAAAGAGGGAATAACGCCGTGGAAAGTCGTCTCCAAAATGTGCAAAATGAGAATCTCCACGTTTCTTCATCCATAATCCACCCGTGATCAGGGTCTGTGGGAGGAGGGAGGAACACTGAGCGCGCGTTAGGAGTCGGGAGGCAGCCTCGGTGGTTTTGTATCTGTGCGCACCTCCCCTCTCCACGGCGCGCAAAGCTGAGCCTCCTCTCGCCTGCTTGCAATTCCTGCTCTTCGTGCCAGAGCCTGCAGCTGTCTCCGCCGCGTCCCACCGCCGCTGTTGTGGGAAATCGTCGCCCTCCTGCATGACGGACCGACGGGCCGGGTCCTCCTTCTCCTCCCTCTCGGAGTGTCGGCGTAAACCCGAGGGATATCGCAACTTTTCCAACAATTTTCCAACACCGTGCGCAGACTGAATGGAGACACCTGACGGCTCGTGACGCCCCATCTGACTGAAATCTTTGACACTGTGAAGGCTACAGGAATGTGGATTACCAGTCACTCTCAGCGGTGAGTGTTGTAATACGTTAATTACTGCTGTGTGTGTCTATGCGTACAGATCACTGAGTGTTTATTGCATGGCACGTAGGCGTTACGCAAAATCAAGTTTGGAGCAGAAATGTCGAGTCCGTGCATGACTGCCTTTGAGTGCACTCATTAATCAAACTTCCCTGTTATTTTCTGTATTCATCACATAAATTAGAGCCTAATGTGCTCATGTTTATGTTTGTGTGTGTGTGTGAACCCCCTCCATGCAGTAAAAGGACCTGCCTCCACCCCTGACACCATGACCACAGACCTGAACTTGACCTCCCTGCTGAATGTAACCGATCTGCACAACCACACACGAGGATGTTCCCTCACCAAGACCGGTTTCCAGTTCTACTACCTTCCCACCGTCTACATCATGGTCTTCATCACGGGGCTGGTGGGCAACAGCCTGGCTATCTGGATGTTCGTGTGCCACATGAGACCGTGGAGCAGCATCTCGGTCTACATGTTCAACCTGGCCCTCGCCGACTTCTGCTACGTGCTCTCGCTTCCTTTTCTTATATTTTACTACTTCAACAAAACTGACTGGATATTCGGGGACATTTTATGCAGGCTGCAGCGTTTTATATTCCACGTGAATCTGTATGGGAGTATCCTGTTCCTGACCTGCATCAGCGTGCACAGGTACACCGGGGTGGTGCACCCGCTCAAGTCTCTGGGCCGGCTTAAGAAGAAGAACGCGGTCATTACGAGTGCATTAGTGTGGGTGGTGGTGGTTATAGGTATATCCCCCATCCTCTATTATTCCAGGACTGGCTTGAAGCATAACTCCACCACCATATGTTACGACACCACCACCAAGGATGAACTTCCAGGTTATTTCATCTACAGCATGACTTTGACTGTGTTCGGCTTCTGCATCCCTTTTATCATCATATTCTGTTGCTATGGCATGATTGTAAAAGCGCTAATCTACAACGACATGAACAACGCCCCCCTGCGGCAGAAATCCATCCACCTGGTCATCATCGTCCTCGCGGTCTTCGCCGTCTCCTACCTGCCTTTCCACGTCATGAAGAACTTGAACATGCGTGCGAGGCTGTACTTCCAGAGCCCGGACATGTGCGACTTTAACAACCGCGTCTACGCCACCTACCAGGTGACACGCGGCCTGGCCAGCCTTAACAGCTGTGTGGATCCTGTTCTTTACTTCCTGGCTGGAGATACGTTCAGGAGGAAGCTTTCCCGAGCTACGAAAAAGCCATCCAAGAAGGGGGAGCACGTTCTGCAGTCCAAGAGCGAGGAGACGGCTCTGAACAGCCTGGCTGAGTACGTGGAGAACGGAGAGCGCAGGCTGTGACAACAGACAGGGGTGTGGATATGTGTTGGCTTTAGGAGGGTGTGATGGACTCTGGGATGAATAAATAAGTGCACTGTAGGTGTGAAGGTGTCCTGGCAACAGAGTGGATGATGGTTTTATCGAGCTGTAAGATGAATAGTTTATATTTAACCTTGTGATAACCGTGGCTTGCTCGCAGCCTGTTGATGTTGATAAGCTATCGTACTCTATTGTCCCGCGCAGGTATTGTACTTAAATGTTCGAGCCATCATGGTCATTCTTTAAAGGTGAAAGGTGTTGCTTCACTTAGAGGCACATCAGGAGCAGAAGGCTGTAGGAAATAGGTTTCACTACAAGCTCTAGTTTCCTGCTCATCATCAATTTGCTCTGGAAGAATGGATGAATCCTCTCCAGCCCACTGAGGGGATGTTTAATCAATATCAATTAAGCAGGTGAGAGCTGGTGCTTAAGGAAGTAATCGTGGGGTGTCTATCAGAGCAGGGGTGTCCAACCTACGTATGTCCAACCACGGACCGGGGCCAGGCTGTGCAGAGATACGACTTATCAGATTTATTCTCTTTTTTAATTTGGAAAAACGAGCCTATCCTCCTGCAGCTGTCTGTGAGACTTGACTGCTGTTCGTAACATGGCTCAGCCTCATTGGGGTTTAGATAAAAGGTCCATCCTAAACTCACCTCTTTTTTGGTCCTCAATACTTTTTCAGCAGCAAATGTATTTATATTCATTTTGGTTTCTACAGTGTTTTGTATCCTGTTTCAAAATGCACACTCCTTTTGTTTGTTTTTGGTTAATTTAAATCATGCATTGGTTAATTGGACTTGACTGTTTGGCAAAACAGTGTAACTATGAACAAGGGGACATTTAATCAGGACATTGCATCCTGACGATAACGGTAACAAAAACCTTCAAAGCTGATTTAAGTCAGGAAAAGGAGCGATTGCTAGCTGGTGGTAGGTGCTCATGCTACTTATCCATGACTTACGCATCCAAATTTATAATTAAATCCACTGATGTTACACAAACCGCTTACTAGGCTAGCTTAAAATTCAAATTTAGTATGGGAACATTGCAAAATCTGCAATATGCTGAAAATAAGCGGATGTCAAACTACTTTAGGAAACTTGCATTTTCCTTCAGACCAGTCTTACTTGCTCACACGCCAAGCAGCAACAACAGCTGCAGCGTACAGCCACTGCAACGACCTTAGCTATATAAGCACTAGCATTAATTACGTTACTTCATACAGCAATAAAGCAAAAAAAAAGAAGGTAAATTTGGATTTCTTGAGTCATTATACTTATTTTAGAGCACATGTGTCAAACTCAAGGCCCAGGGGCCACATCTGGCCCGACGGACAATTATATCTGGCCCGCAAGATTGTTTTATATAGTTTTTGTTTTTGTTATTAATGGCCTGGCGGTATGAAGTGCTGATAACACACAAACTACAGTGCCCATAATGCAGTGCAACAGCTGCCTGGCTGGACAATAGACAACTGGGAACAAAAGCATAATCTTTTATTATATTTTCATTTTTTTTTGTTGCATATTCATATTTCCAACTTTTTGTTTTGACAGGAGATATTTTTATGGAGAACAAAAGCTCTTTAAGTTATTTATAGTTTCAGTTTCTTTATTCTGTAATAATAGTATTTGTGTCCATTTATTCATATTTATTAAAAACAAAAAAAAAGTTTAGTTTAATCTGTTCAATAAATATTTGTCCTTTTCGGCCCTTGACCTAAAGTGTGTTTTAAGTTTTGACCCCATGCGTAATTGAGTCTGACCCCCCTCTTTTAGACTGTCTCAATATGATCATTCAGTAGTAAAAATCACAGAAATCCAAATTAACCTCTCATTAGACTTTATTCAGTCTATTAATTGACATTAATTTAGCGATACGAGCTGTTAGCTGAGCTACTGTTTGCTTCACAAAAACTAGCTCAATTATTGGGAGGGGGGGCAGACACATGTGCTTGATTGCATGATTTAAGGAAGTTCAGTAATGTATATGTGTTTAATGTACTTTTTGATGCATGATACTTGCTGATACTGCAAGTTTGGCAAGAGTATGTGGGAAAATTGATTACTAAAATTGACCTGTTCCTCCCATTGTAACAGCATATTTGTTAGAAATTGATGAAGAATAGTTGTGATGTTATGACAGTTGTCATGGGGTGAAATTTGTGCTTATATAAATGTAATATGTCAGCAAGATTCTTAGAGTAAAATCTTGCACGTGACACGAGTAATGCAGGGCTCTGTTGCTCTTCTTTGCTATTTTAAGGGGTTGTGGGCTGAAAAGGTTGGTAACCTCTGTCTTAACGCACTGCTGGTGGGCATCCAGAGGTCCTTTACCATAAATACATGAGCATGAGCACAAAAAAAACATGTTTGAAGTAATCTAAGATATTTCCTTCAATTCCCAGAATCAGAAAAACAGAGGACATGCAAAGAGGAACCAGTTTCACAGTTTAATTGTTGCACTCTTAAATTTAGAACAATGCACCCGAGTTCCCCATTATCAGAGTTTATCACTGCCTTCGGCGACAAAGGAGGAGAGAGAGAGAGGGAGGGCAGGCGGGTTTGATTTCACTTCATCAGTTTATGAGGAAAATATGAAGGAAATGATACGCTTCAGAAGAGTGTGGAAACGTTATTTCAGCCGGTTATTTCTCCTCATTAATAAGACCAACTGGTGTTGGATTTTATATCACTGAAAGCCTGATTAATTGCCTTTGTAACGAGGGGAAGTTTTTAAGGATTGTGCATTTTTTGGAAAGAACAGCACAGCTAAACGTTGTGGTTAGCATCCCCCAAAAAATGTGTCGAAACCCCCTTAAACTGGAGGTTGGTGTTGTGGTTCACAGAGTGGCAGGATTATTTGGTGCTCAGGTTCAGTGTAATCAAATACAGACCATGAAGTGGGCGTCCCAGAACGACAACACCCCAGGAAGAAGGGAGTTTTTGTACTTTTTTGTGGGGTTCCACTAGGGCTGGGCGATATGGCCTAGAAATAAAATCCCTGATTTCTTTCCACAACACTCGATTTACGATTTTAATCGATTTTTCCCTCCCTAAAAGAAACAAAACTCCCAGTGACATAAAGATGAAAAGAATCAAGTTTTGCCTTTATGTTGTCAAAATGTTTCCCTCTTAAAGTCAAAGTTTGGGTCATAAAAGGTTGATTATGTAGTATAAACGTAGGCAGGTTTGTCTACATAAACACTAAAAGGCTGAGGTATTTTTACAGTATTAACATGAAACTCTCTGATCAATATTTAATCTACTTAAATAACAAATACAAGCCTAAAAAAGTGCTTGTGCAAACCCTACAAGGCCGGCCATCATGAAAATTGTATATATATTTTTTTTTTTTTCAAAAATTGCAACTATTTACAACTGGGCTAAGGCAAGAAAAAAAATCTTGATTTTTTTAAATTTGATTTAATTGATTTAATAGATTTTTTGCCCAGCTCTAGGTTCTACCCACACTTTTAGTTGTGCCTGGTGACTAATCAGGCTTTCCAATGATATAACATCAACTGGTATTATTAAAGAGGAGAAAAAATCACCCAAATTAAAGTTTCAAACTTTTTGAGCATGCTTTAAGTCTCATATTGTGGTTGTGTAAAGTAGTCTTTTGTGATTTTTGGAATCAAATTGAGCAGTAAATAAACACAGACACAAGCTGAGAGTAGGGCTGAACAATTAATTGCAAATTAGATTAAATCACAATTTACCTTTTTGCAATTTTCAAATCGCAGAAGGTTCAATATTTTTAGCTCAAAATGTGTTTTAGCATTTTGATGTAGTTTTTTGCAATTTCATGCCTATTTTTTACCACTATTCATACACTTTTTTCCCACTTTTGGACCATTTTTACCTTCTTTTAACCCTGTTTTTACTTTATGCCTATTTTTTGGCCACTGTCAGAACCATTTTTGGAATTTTTACATGGTTTTTGAAATGTAATTTCAAATTTAATTCCCAATTTTGTTGCCATAATCAGTTTTCCTAAGCCACTTTGGGATTTTTTTTGCCAATTTTTCCCCCTTTTTTTTTTTTTTTTGCAATTTCATACCTATTTTGCTTCTGTTCTTCACTTCTCCACTTTTTCTCAAATCTTTTATCCTTAGATTGATTTAATGTCTTATTGGTTTTACTATAAAAAGATCTACTGCATATGTTTAAGAATACATAAGATGAGGAACATTTTGCAGAGTAAATCGCAATATTGGGGGGAAAAAAAATCACAATTAGATTATTTTCTCAAATCCTTCAGCCCTAGCTGAGAGTCACCATCTTACATGGCTGCTGGTTGATCCGATACACCAGTCTTGTTTTCAGGCAGTTTTCAGGCTTATGGCTCCCTGAGGTCCTCCATTATACTGAGTTATGTTTAATATGCACATAATGTTTATCCCTGAAAACATTACCCCACATGGACCCGCTCCGTGGTGACGATAAAGAGGTTGGATGCTGCTGCTGTAGAGAAAGGCAAAATAAATGCACTGAACCTGATGTTGCTGCATGGATGTGCCGTGCAGACATTATAATGCACTATGACCGGGGACTCTCGGCGCAGAGGGCCACCCATCAATCCTCATTTCTTCCTCCATCTGTAAATGACTGGGGGAGGAATGTGGTCGTCTAGTTTTTCATTCTGACAGCTCTGAGGTTGAGGTCTGCGACGGCTCTGTTACCACAATATCTCTCTGCTTGTTAAACCGTTGTGAACAGTAAAAAAGAGAAGATTACACTCACAGTATTTTGTGTAAATGAATCCACGATGAATGGTCTTTTATAGGTGTCGTGTACAGGATGTTGTGACGTGCCAGATTAGCTTGTGTTGTAAACTTGATTTGTCGTAGCCGGCATCACTAAATTTAGATTTTTAGTGCATGAGTCCAGCATCAGAAACCACAAATGACAACTGGATTAACCGCAGCCACTTCTAACTGCTTGTACTATTTGCAGCATCTGTGATTAATAACAGACTCAGAGACTCGATCACCTGCTTGGCGACTCCATCATCATATTGAAGACTTGTTTGTTTGAGATACCTCAAAGTGAATCTGCACTGTGTCCGTGTTCTGGCAGATAATCATTTCTCTTTTGTATCATGCCGTCATCGCTCTGGAGGATTGATTGTAGAGCTCTCCCTGTAAATATTTCACCCTGGACTGTGTAGATGTTTGATGTCAGTACTAATACATTTGTAAATCTGTAGTGTGGTCAGCTATTGTTAAGAAAAGGAAGTAAATCACCTGTACAGGATCTTACGGGCCACGTGTATCTTTGTCAATAAATTTTTATATTTAAAACCTGCCCAATGATGTAATGAGACTTTTATAATTCTGTAAAGATGTTTGAAACCATATCAGTCTGCTTCCTTCATGCATGTTTAAGGTATGATTTAGCTAAGGGGTGGGCAAATTTCAACTTAATAGACTATAACAAAAGGAGAAAACAGAGCTTTGATTAGAGACAGCACAAGTGGAAAAGAGCACAGACTGACAACAGCAATGAAAGATGACTGAGTAGTTATTTGTTTATGTTGTTTTTTAGGATACAGAAAAAACTGCAAACAAAACAAAACTTGATATTCTCTTTCTTTGGAATTTAAAGGTTCAAAAAGCTAAAAGTTTTCATTAGAATTACCATTATTATTACTCTAAATACTGAAGCACTTACTGATATGATTTATTCATATAGAATCTTTTATTCATATTTTTTTTTAGTTTTTCTCACTGCTACTTTATTTTTTGCCTTTTCTGATGGATTTTGTCCAAAATATTTGTGCATTTTTTGTCATCACATTGTAAAATATTAACTGTTTAAACCTTTTAGATCCCACACAAAGAGTTTCTGGTGTTTGGCTTGTTTGTAGTTACCTCCGCCAAGGAGGTTATGTTTTTGGGAGAGTTTGTTTGTCTGTTTGTCTGTCTGTAAACAAAATAACTCAAAAAGTTATGGATGGATTTTGATGGCATTTTCAGGAAATGTTCAGCATGGGAAAAGGAAGAAGTGATTTAATTTTGGTGTTGATCTGGATCACCGTCTGGATCCGCCATGACAAAAAATGCAATTTTTGTGAATAAATACTGAACTAAAATAGATATAATTATGAAACCAGTTGCTGATGGTATGTTTTCATGGTCAATGAATCTAAATGTTTAGATGAAATAAAGGTAGGACTAATATTTATGTTAAAAATCACAATATGGGAGGGGACTGTGGTGCTGGCAGAGGTCTGTGCTCTCCAAGTGCTTTTCTAGTTTTCTCTGTTCCCTGAAATGTCGACAGAATCACATCAATTATTTGATTTGTTCTACTTTTTAAAACATTAAATGTCCCTGAATTTATTGATGACCCCTGCCAAACAGTTGTGCTGGTAGTTAAAGGGTTAAATATAACAGTAAAGTCAGGCTGATAATATAAGGACCTATAAGTCTTTCCCTTATATATTAGCAAATTATTCATGCAAATAAGCATCAACATCTTTAATGACAAAACACTGATAATGTTTTCATGCTTGTAGTCGACATAAAACAAGAGAAGTCAGATTATAACATCTGATTGACAAACATCTTCAAGACAGTTCGGTCCATAGATTTGATCACAAATAGATGAACTAATTAAATTCTAATGACTTTTATTTGGTCAATTATTGTTGAATATTTTTCATCAAATGAAGGTATTCGACTGGCTCAGATGTCACATTGAAAACAAACATGAAGCAACAACAAAGTCATATGCTCTGATTTAACCTCGGTAAATCAATCTCAATTTCAATAAACAAAAAATCACAGACTAGAATGTACATTTTTCATATTTTAAAATGATCACTGCAGTTTTCAGGTAAATTAAATTGTTTCACTGTTTCTCATCAACAGTATTAATTACCAGATGTTGCTTTCTGACACTCAGATTATGAAAGTAGTGAATACCCTCTAATGTAATCAAAACAAGACATTTAAGTTACTTTTTAATGCAGAAAACAGTATCTTCCTGTTATAGTGTATGTTACTCAGATGTTATTTTATTATACTTAAAGTTGTTGCTTCATAAATCACAGCAAACCCTCTCCACTCATTTCCTGGAAGGAACAGTACGATCAAAGTTTGTTGGAAATTTCATTTTTAAATGTATTAGTATCTGAGCTTGGTTCTGTTTCTGTGTCCTTCGTTCATTGATAACAACTCAGGGTTGCTTTGAGTGAGGGTGGAGTACAAGTTGCCTGACCATTAAAACTCATTAAAAATGAATTGTATTAAAGTCTGAAAACAAGAATTCTATTAATGTTTGAATATTTTGCAATGTGTTTTTGTAGGTTGTGGTTACATCTTGATATTTATTAAGCAATAAAGAACCAGCAAAGGTTAGAAAGCCATTCAGCTGTTTTCAAAAACATTAACATTTACTTTATAGTTTAAACATTAATGGAAATTCATTTTTGTGAGTAAGTGTTGGACACAGGAAGAGTTAGGTTTGTGATATGGCACTTATAAACATAACAGAGCTCTCATTTGGGAGATTAAAACTTTAAATGCTTTCAACAAACTGTGACAAGGATCATTATTTAATAAACATATGGGGACTTATCATATGTTGTTTAGTGGGTCCCAGGGGTGAATGTAAGATAAGATTCTTGCAGGAACTGTGCAACTCAAAACAAAATTTGTTAGCTTGCATGCTTTGCGTCAGAGCATCATACAAGACAGACGTTGATAAAGCCTGCTCTTTTCTGACTACTGTGCACATCCTAGAGTGCATTGTGTAAGATTTCAGACACATAATGTAATATTTGGCAAAACATTTATTTTCTTTAAGGGGAGGTAAAAATTTTACCTGATTTATACACTGTCCACCAAAAATAGCTCTGAGAGCCACTTTGGGCCTCGACCCACAGGTTGGGAACCGCTGCACTAGTACTTGAATGTTCACCACTTTGTGCTACATTTTATGTATGAAAAGTGCTTTTTAGTGAAGATTGATTGATTGATTGATTGAAACTCGACTGCATTGGGAGCTTGATCCTTCAGATTGCTCTGATATCATGGAGAATGTGATGCAGGAAACCTCAGGATGAGTTTATATTTAGAAAAGGTGAAAACAGAGCTGGACTGCTCAGGAAAGGTGAGTTTTACTGAACCACAAGACTGTCTCATCATTTTTTATAAATCACTCTGTTCACTTAAAAACCGAGCACATGAGCAAATGACACACCGTTTGAGTTACAGTTAATACACAAAGTGATTCAGGACCCCTGTCCTGTGTGCCGCCCGTCTTTACGCTCACCAGCACCGCGAGGAGCTCTTCGCGCTAATTACCTCTGCCAAGGAGGTTATGTTTTCGGGAGAGTTTGTTTGTCTGTCTGTCCGTCCGTCCGTGAACAAAATACCTCAAAAAGTTATGGATGGATTTTGATGAAATTTGCAGGAAATGTTCAACATGGGAAAAGGAAGAAGTGATTCGATTTTGGTGTTGATCCAGATCAATGTCCGGCCGCCATGGCGAAAAATGTCATTTCTGTGAATAACTACTGAACTAAAATAGATATTATGAATCCAATTGCTAATGGTATGTTTTCATGCTCAAGGAATCTAAATATTTTGATGAAATAAAGGTAGGACTAATATTTATGGTCAAAATCACAATATGGGGACTGTGGCGCTGGCGGAGGTCTGTGCTCTCCGAGTGCTTTTCTAGTATCTTCATGCTCTCGGGCTTGTAGAGTAAGAGTTTATTGAGAGAGTTTATTAAAGTCAAGGCTCCTTCAGACGTGCGCACCTGTTGGCAGTTAACTGATAACCTCTGGTATCATGTCCCGTTCATACCCCCACCCCGTCTACGTTGATGTTGCTCTCATTTGTTGTGCATCTTGGCGCTTGTGAAAGACCTGCAGGCTGTTCATGCAAAGATGCTGTGTCACTACCGCCACTTGGATTTGGTTAATTTATTTATTTGACTAAGCCAGAGCCCAGCTCCGAGGTGGCGGAGCTGGGCTCCAGAAGGTTCTGGACCAATTTAACCCCTGGTTACGCTACAGCGAGTAACAAGTTGCAACCTCTCATGGAAAGCGAGTACTGTAGCCTACAAATGATAGCCTAGTGTTCCTCAGGCACATTAAAACCTTGTTCAACACGTCACAGAAGCCATATTCTGGAGATAATTTTTTTGTATTCATCAATTTTACATTTATTTCGGTAAAATTCACTTGAAAAAAGAGAGGGCTCTAACTGTATGCATGAGCGAGAGTTGCTTTGTAGAGGCATTCCGGCACGTTCCAGAAGAAGAGGTCTGTACATTTCTTACTGACACGGTGTTCCGGTGCGTTCCGGTTTACTTTCACCTCTGGTGGGTCCCGATTAAGTACAGTGGTTAATTTGTCACGATAATTGGTGGAGTTCTGTTTGAAGTTGAAAAGTGAAGTCACCATGGAGGTGCCAGAAACTGCAGTTCCTCGAGTGTCCACTTGAGGCTGGCTGCAGAAACCCTGGTAGTTACACCTTTTACAGCCTCAATTATCATCTGTACAAACAGCTTTGGTTAAAATATTCAGTACATCCAAAGGTTTTGACTGGACAGAGGTGAGAGTTTATTTTATTAAAGGTCACTGGTTTGTCCACAAGAACAAATCCAATGTTTCTGCTGTATGTAAACATTAGATGCTGCCTTTTCTCATTTATATTTAAGAGAGTTTTGCTGCTCACATTCAGAAAACAAATTAAGATGTGATTCTTCTGCTTCCTCCTAAAATGTTAGTCAGAAACTTCAGCAGCAGACATCAGTGAGGCTGCTGATTGTTGTTCCCTCTATTGTAGTCAGGATGTCAATCAAAAATTGATTTGCCTACACAAACAGCAAAATGAGCTTCTTTTGAACTTCTCCTCATAACAATCAGTATTCTGTCAGAGTAAGATCCATCCTCAGACGCTCAAAGTCTGTTTTTGGTGGGGGGGGGGTTTTGCCTCGCTCACACCAGCAGCTCCTCTTGCTCTTACTCAAACGTGTACGCCGTTACGAGTGAACAAGCCCTGCTGGCTCCCAGACGTTCGTGCAGAGCTTTCTCCTCTTTCTCTCCGCGTGCTGTTGACTTTATTTTTCAGCAGTGCCAGGAGGAAGTGATGGGGACGAGGCAGGAATAAAGAATGGCACCTTTTTTTCCCACTCCTGGCTCAGTCTGAGTCCGCTTTTGTGCCTGTCACAATGGTCCGGGTTATTGATGCAGACAGGGGTGTGAGGCTGTCGCCAGGACCCCAGGGCTGCACGCTGATGTGGGCACAGGAAACCAACCCAGCCTCTTACTCCAAACAGTCCCCGACGAATACAAACACCTTTTGATTTCCTGCTTTAGAGGTGCCAACTGCAGAGCTGGCCTCGGTTAACGTGTGCGGGTGTTTCTGTGTTACAGAGCTGCAGGACAATCGAGCTCCTATCCCAGGAGGAGGCTGTTTTAGTCGTGATCCTGTTTGTTTTCCTCATAAGGAGCCTCTCCTGGTATTAATGGACCAGAACAACATTCATGTGCGTGCAAACCTGTGCAGTATAGAAACAGATGCATCCCATGTGTTCTGTCTACATGTGGTTGGATAAAAGGAAGCCAAGACCGAGCCTGTGCCAACACCGAGTGTCAAATCTTAACTTGCACAAATGTTGGGACGCTCGCCAGGCTCTCCTCCCTCCTTTCTCAGCCACCTTTCACCTCCTTCCTCGCACATCCTCCTCTCTTTCTTCAGAAGCTAGAATTAGAAAAAGGCTGTTTTTTCCTCCTCTGCTCTCGGGGAGGTGTTTGAATAAGTGTCGGAGAGAGGGAAGAGTCAAGTGTGAAGAGTAATTGCAGCTGTGAGGGTAAAGTTTGTGTGTGTTTGTTCCTGAGGGCTCTCGGAGGCTAAAGGAGGCCTGTGGGGTGATCAGACTCGGGACAGCCGGACTAAAACACAGAGCTTTGTGGTGGGAGGAGATTTACACTGTTAGCCAGAAGAACCTCATCCATCACAGGGGGGCACCTTCTGGGTTGAGCCAAAAACCTGTACGAACCACAATGAAGCCAAAGTAATGAAAATGCCTGTGTGTGGTCCAGAGTGATGCAGAATTAACCGAATCCATCCAGACCAGAGACAAAGAAATTAGCATTATTGAGACTGAATTTGTACTTTTAACAAAATGATCATGAGAGTTTATAATCTGACCAAATGAACTGTTACGATGTCTTTACAACAATCTAGTATAACACTTCTGCTTTTATAATTCAATCAATATTTGTTGGGAGCATCATTTTATAACATCGTTCCATTAAAAAACTAGGAAAGCATTCGGAGAGCGCAGACCTCTGCCAGCACCACAGTCCTCTCCCATATTGTTATTTTTACCATAAATATTAGTCCTACCTTTATTCATGTAAATATTTAGATTCCTTGACCATGAAAACATACCATTAGCAACTGGATTCATAATGATATCTATTTTAGTTCAGTATTTATATCCATCTTCCATTGTCAACTCAGGGGTGGCGAGGTTTCACCGAGTTCCCAGTAGGAAATTCAGACTTCGGGGGACGTTCCAGTTGCAGTTTCCTACTCGTAACTCAAAATTCCTACTTCTGACTACAACTGGAACGCACCAAAAGACGTGACCCAAGCCAAAGCGTCAAGAGTGTGTTTGTTGTGTTGCTAATGAATGCAGCTCGGACCTTCCTCAGAACTCTGCATTGCTTTACAACTTCTTTTTTCAACAACTTACAGGATGCAAAGTGACGAGGTAATGTATCTCTTTGTAGTTATGTAGCGGTAGTTTTTGATGTGTGACAACAAGCAATTTTTGGAAAACTTAGTATTGTAGTTTTGTAGCCGGCTATATATGGTTACTTACAGCTGGGTGCTCTAAGACGTGTCTGAATAATATAAATTTGCTCTAGTTTTAATTGTCTTGTTCCCGAAGTTGAGTACCCAGGCCAGTCAAGCCCTGTCCGACCCGTGGCACAAGTCCAGATTAGATCAGTTAGCCAACCATTTATGGACAATATGTGAGACAATACACAAAATAGAAAAAAATCACTCAGCTGCTGGAGTGTCTGATCTGCACCTTGCTAGGGATGTGCAGCAAGAGCCTCAAACAAAGTGATAAACATAATCTTATACACTTTAGGCTATAGGGCGGTGTTACATATCGAGATCTTGTCTTGTGTCTGGTTTCATAAACTACGTCTGCCTGGAAAATGTATGCTTTCTAATGGTTAGATAAAGGTCAAATTAAAGGTAAAGGTTAGCTGAAAGTTCTTACAGCTCAGCCTGTTGAAGTAAACACAAGAACTGAAAACGAGAAGCAGGACTGATCTTTCACTGTCAGGAGCTGCGTGTTACTGATTATGTGACATCTGTAAACTGATCAGCTTTAACATGACATCTTTGGATAAATGTTAGAACTCATGAAAAATATAACATCTTTAATTTATTCTTTAATTTCCATACTGCTTAACCCTTTTGAGGTGGCAGGGGGCTGGAGCCTATCCCAGCTGTCATTGGTCGAGAGGCGGGGTACACCCTGTACTGGTCGCCAGCCAATCACAGGGCCACATAAAGAGACAGACAACTATTCACACTCACAACTGAGGGCAATTTTGAGTCACCAGTCAACTTAATGAGCATGTTTTTTGGTCTGTGGGAGGAAGCTGGAGTGCCTGGAGAGAACCCAAGCATGCACGGGAAGAACATGCAAACTTTGCACAGAAGGCCCTGAAACGACCCGGGAATCGAACCGGCAACCTTCATGCTGTGAGGCACGTGCACCACCTGCCTTGCCACTGTGCAGCTAATAAAATGATTTATTTAAATCTTTTACAAAAAAACATGTATTTATCTAGTGCTGTCAGGAGATTAAAAACTGAGAGATTAATTAATTATGACCTGTAATAAATTAATCTAAGTAATCGCTTTTTTAATGTCACTTTAAAAATTGGTGAAAAAAGCCTCAACTTGAGATATAAAAAAATAAAGAGAACTCATCAAGAGAACTTGATGGGTTTTGGTTTTGATGAGATTCAAGTCACATTTATGTAGCAGATGACACATCTATGTGGTATAACAATGTAAGATAAGATGATAGTCTAAGGACTGAAGTTCTCAAAGTTTGAGCTAACGGCTAACAGCAGGGTGGAGCTGCTACATCATACTGATTGGACTGTGGAGAGTGTTATGGGCAGAGGTTTTCCCCTCTGAAAACACCAAAACATAGAAATTATATATAAACTGAGATTAACGCGATTTAAAAAACATAACCCGTTAATCGCAACTGTAATTAATTAATCGTGATTAACATGATAATTTGACACACCTAGTTTTACCATGGGATGTGTCATTTTATTAATACTTTCAGTTTTCAATCTTGTCTTTTTGGTTTTTGCTTTTTTTTTCACTTTCAGATCTTGTCTTTTTTCAGTATCAAAAGTATGACCATGTTCTGGCGATGGGGGACATGACATCAATTTAGAAGGATGTGGGATTGTGAGCGACAGCATAGCAAAGCGTTAGGCCTGTCACGATAATCAATAAATCAATTAACATGCTGTTAATTGCATGCATTTTGTTTTCCTGCTGTCAGGCTGGATGAAAAGATGGGTCACTCTGTGCAACTGTCTCAACACCAGGGTGTGTTGGTTCTATAGCGGATTTAGCGGAGTGAGCATCTGCCAATGGTTCAATCTTTTGGGGGGGAGGCGGACCGCTTGCCTATATACACAGAGAGAGCGCTGAAGTGAGCATCCTAAGGAGTAATGAGGAAACAAACACTGATATGAATGATGGCACGAATACTACGGTTCCTAAACCAGCTGCCACAGCCCCAGTGTGGGAATATTTATGCACACTGATGAGCCTATATGCCGAATTTGTTTGAAAGTAGTGGCGACGAAGAAGGGGAGGTGCAGTGGAGCCTTTGTCTTGACAGTTGGTGCTTACTGAGGCGTTTGGTTGACAAAGCAAATATAAATGAAGCAGCACAAAATGGTACACGCTCACAGACAGTGTATCTCGCTACAGTACGAATTCCAGAACTGTGTGTATAAACTCCACTTTATTTATGGTTTTTACTGTTGGGTGTGTTTTATTGGAGTTTTGTTTTGTTTTCTTTACGGAGACAGAGTCTATTTTTTTTATTGTTTTTGATTAGTATAATTATTTTTACTTACCTGCATTTTTTTTTTCTAAAAGAGAGTCCATTTGACTTTCATTGTTTTTTTTTCTTATTTTGTTTGTTAAATGTATTAAATTGTTTGTTTATTTTATTTTATTTAAAAGCTCTTGACCTTCCAATTACAGTTAAATACTCTTTAGAAATTAAAGTTTATTGCTTTTGATATGGTGTACTCACTATCATGACATATATTATAATTACATGAATGAAAAAAATGACATTTCAAAATAATGTTGATTGATCATTTATCGGCAATAATTTTTGGACAATTATCGTCTAGCAGAATTTGTTATTGTGACAGGCCTACAAAGCGTCCTCATAGGTTTTAATAGGCAGCGGTGTGTGCCTGTTTTCATTTTTGCATGCATGGTATCAAATCAGAGCATCAGACTGGAAGTGAGAGTCTCTCCTACTTCTCCTGATCTCAACAATAGGGGCTCGCCTATGTTTCTCAGCCAAAACAGACAGAAAATGACAAACAGAGAGCCATGTTTCATCTTAATCCAGCAGGTTTGTGTGTCAACAGTGGTTTAATATATCAGGAAAGAAAGAAACCTCAGGCAGTCAGTTTTTCACAAACCAGGGTCCTTGTGTGGAGTCTTTGGTTCTTCCTGAACTTTCAGTGGAAGCTCAATTAAGGGGTGGCGAATAAAAAGAGCTGTGACAACACAAAGATGCTCCTCAGGATGGATGACATTCTTCCAGTGTGAAACAGGTGTTAGCGTTGCTGTGGGCAGGTGTGGGCGGTCAGAAAATCTCTGCATGTGAAGATGAGATCAGCTAGAAGACTGATTATGTCTGTGGTCCATTTATCTGTGGGATGGGACTGTCTTCAGATGTTAATATTTTATATTTTAGTCAGAGTTCTTCAAGGTTTTAGAGATCCTAGTTTAAGGTCTTTACTGATCTCAAACTTACAAAACAAAACAAAAAACAACAAAGTCAAAAAAATGCATTTATACAAAAAACAACTGCACATGTCCATCGAATAAATGTACACATGAGAAAATACATATGTAAGCAAAACATTAAGTTTTAGAAGGAACAGAATAAAGCAAAGAGCTTATCTAAACCTGCCCCTTCTTTATAAATCAGATCAAATATTAAATTAATATCATAATTCATTATCAGCTGACAGTATTCATGTAATAATATAAATGCAAGGGTAAAGGCTTATTTTAAAAACTACAGTAAATATTCATAGAAAAATAAATTCCTGCAAACACAACCTCATTCTTCATAGAAACCTCCAAGAGAACAACAAGACACACTAAAAAAGTAAAGACTTCAGAAAATGTAATTGCATACACACTTATATATTTTTACATATTATGCATACAGTTTATGCATAAACGTGTCTGATACAATAAGCATCTCCATAAAATGTCTGTTCTAAACTACAGTTTTTGTTACTGAACATTATTATTTGCATTAACTAATAATGATTATCAATGTTATATTACACATAATTGATATTACTTATATACAATCAGATTGTTTTGGTATAAAACCATTTTTTTCTTTACTTGTATGAATCTAATAATACTTGTCTATAATGTAAATTGAATATTTTGATTTCATTGTACATCCAGAATGTTCCAAAGTTTGACCCCACAAACAGATATGCACATACTTTAAAGAGTTTTAAGGATGACGGCTGTTGCTAGCAGAAGTTCAAGTGTTGTTGTTTTCTTTTTGGATTTAAGGTCGATCCAGTCCTGAACAGCCGTCCCAGGCTGGTTCTTCCTCTCCTTCTCCATGCTGGAGAGTAAAGTTTTTTTTATTAAAAACATTCGATTATGTCAGAGCAGAGTGAGGACAGATGGTGAGAAGCTGTATTTCCAGGTCTTGAACTGAACAGGTGGATTTGTGCCGTTAGAATGTGTTAAAAAATAATGAAGGACGTTTGTGTCTGCAGTCCTCTTCTGCCTTTTAGTTCTTGAATGTTTGATAGTTTAATAAGTGTGTTTATTTTAATTTTCCTGTAGAATTCAGGGGTCATGGCAAAGAGGTTTTAATGAGGGGATGATTTTCATTTTCGAGATTGGATCTTTTTATAATTAAGGTAGTTTGTTCCATGTGTCCAGACTGTCTTTTGTTTCCTGCTGTTAGGGTGTGTTATTGAGCTTAAATCATTCATGTTTGAGGAAATGTGGATTCTGAGTATCTAAGAAGATGATCCTGAGAAACAGCTTCCCAGTTAAGTTTCAGAATTAGAAGTACTTTGTAAATCCCCAAGAGGAAAATCTTAACAGGATGAATATCAAAGACTTCAAAAAAGAGAGGAGTGTAATAGAAAGTATTTAGGTAAAGAATCTTTAATACATGACAGCTGTCCTTTGAGAATGGAAAAATAATAATAGTAAGACTAAACAAAGGCCACATAATCCACATTTTTAACAATGTCTATAATATTAATATAAATATAGATTCACTGTCTGACAGTTCTATGAATGCACTTTTCACAGGAGCATATAGGCATTATCCGTTAGTGATGCACAATATTATCATTTTATCATATGTATCAGTATCAGCCGATATTGATATTATTGTAGATATTTACAGCTGATATATCAGCGAGAATATCTACAAATTATACAAATGTTTAAAATTGATGCACCTTCTCATTACCGCATGGGTACATTTAAATATTGAGGGTGTCGTTTTTGCAAGAGTTAAAATCTGTTTTTCTTAGTTTAAATCTGTTTATGCGATAATATGCTGTAACACTGCAAGAAAAGAGTCCGTTTTTGTTAAGCACAGAGCTTGTGCTTTTGACTTGAAATATCGGTATCAAGATAAAATAATATCAAATATTGGTAAAAATCCAATGTCATGCATCCCTATTATCCATTCATTCATGATCTATTCCAGCTTAAGGTTTAGAGACAGACAACCATTCACACACACACACACACTCATTCCTGAAGTTGGAAACACCAGAGTCAAAGGGACTCGGACTCAAGTCGACTTGAGCCGCGAATGAGACGACTTGCAACTCGACTCGGACTCAGGAGGTAAAAACTCGAGACTCGACTCGGACTCTGGAGAAAATGTCTCCAGACTCGACCTGACTTGAGACAACATGATTTGGAAAATTGCACGCAGTCAGGCTTTATATGAAGAGCCAGACAGGAGATATACGCCACTCTTTCCTTTTAGGTTCACTTTATAGATGCCCCATTCACACAGGGTGACTACAGGTATGAGGAAGTTAAATTTAAGACTTTTTAAGACCTTTTTAATACGACCTTAAAGAAAATTTAAGACCAAACTTGCAATGGAAATATGGCCCAAATATTCTTTTATTTATTTCTTTTATTCTATTAAAGGCATTGATGTCTGTTAAAATGTACTCGGCATTTTCCCATTTCCTGCAATCAAGAAGGCCACGTTAGCTAGCAAAAATGCAGCACACTCTTCTTCTTCTGCGGTTCTGCAGCAGACTCATTGCGCCACGTAATCTAAACGACGGGGCGAGATTAAGGCCCTCCTCACACGAAGACGGCCCCGTATTGTCTTGGCGTCGGCATCAAAACATGTATCGCTGTTTACACATCGTATTGTACATAGGCTTCTGCATTTACATGACAACGCAAAATCCACGCAAAATCGTGTCGGGTTGCCCGTCTGGTTCTTGTGTTGTCATGCTTGGCTTGTAATCAGCAGATGAGGAGTGTACGTTGGTTTAACGTTGCTTGTTTTATTGACAACATTCTATAAACTTCAGTCTCCGGCTACCTGCATGCTATATCTACCGGAATGTACCTATGGGTTCCCACGCATGCTCCCAACCCATATTGCATGCTGGGTAATGTAGTTCGTGGGTTACTACACTTGTAACATCACAGTTCTGCTCCGAGGTGGATTCCACATCAACAAGTGCTCATGCGCGCGTAACATGCTTCATCTCTGCATGAGCACTTGTTGCTGTTGTTGCTGTAGCTGGTGTTGTTGGTGTTCTGTGAGCAAATGTTGGTATAAAAGTCGTAGCAATATTTGTAGCTATTGGATCAAAATCAGAATCAGCCTGGCTGCCGCCATTGTTGTTGTTGTTGGTGTGTGTGTGACAGCGTGGGTTGGGGGGCCGGGAGGAGGAGGGGTGCTATGAGGTCACCGTCTTTACCGGACTTATCTGTTTATACCAACTACGGCATGAAGACGAATACGCAGATATCCACTTGCAAACCCGTTTTCAAAAAAGATGCGGAGTCATGGACAAATACGCGTCACCGTGTGTCAATATCACCAGATAGATGCTTTATTTTACCGGAGCCTTACAAATTTGTACTCGTGTAAAGCCCACCTTAGATCAGTCTGTGCTTACCAGAAATTTTCGCGAGCACATTTAAGACCTGTCTGATCTGAATTTAAGACAATTTAATACTTTTTAAGGCCTTAACTTTGAAAAAAATTATTTAAGACTTTTTAAGGACCCGTGGTCACCCTGTTCACAGTACACTTGTTTGTCACCTATTATTGTCCCACACACGACACAGTACTACACACATACGTTCCTACCACACACCAGCTTCTGCTACAGTGATGATCGGTGGGCTGGGTACGTGGAACATGGGTTTCAAATTGGGAACCGCTATGTCTTCTGTGCCCAAAGTTATTTTCTTTGCATATAAAGAATTTCAACCAGATGGGAAACGAAGACACGCCAAGTGCGGAACCTACAACACTTCTATAAGCAAAAAAGAGGACACAACATCAAACTTTAACCGCCACCTGAAGACACACGAGGCCAAATAAGGGAAACCTGCAAACGTTAGCCAGGTAGCTAACGTTCCTGCTATAGGTCAATATGGCAGGAACGGTAGCCCGACCTGTGGTCAATTTGAAGCTAGTAAAGCTAACATTAGTGCGTGTGTTGAAATATTAGGTTGTTTGTTAACTCCAGCAAACAACAGATAATCTAACACTCTGTGGATTACATTGGTTTGTTAGTCACCAAGAAAGTAAAAGAAAATTGGCAAAATGGCGTTGGATTAATGATTTAAAGTATTTTAAATCAAGCAACCAACTACCCTTCACCGAGTGAAATTCTTCTGAAAATGTTCCAAATAAATATGTTTTTTATATTAAACATGCCATTTCTTTAATGTAGCCTTTCCCATCTACCTAGGTCTACATGATCAGACATGTAATGTCTGAATGGATAAATGAACAGTCCTATGTTGCCAGGCAGACTAGTCTGATGTTGTTTTTTGACATTGACCCTGGGAAGATAAGGTTTCTCTCTTCGAGATAAAAATCGGAGTACTTTTTGGGTGGACTAGGGAACAGTGGTAAGGGACTCGGCTCAATTAGCCCTCAACAGAAAAAACTTTGAACTTGCTTGAGACTCGGATCAAATGACTAGAGACTTGCTTGAGACTCGGATCAAATGACTAGAGACTTGCTTGGAACTCGGATCGTAGGGACTTGGGTGATTTTCTGGGAAACACCAGTCAACCCAATGAGCATGCTTTTGGTCTGTGAGAAGAAGCCAGAGCGCCTGGAAAAAGCATGCACAGGGGAACATGCAAACTTCACAGATAAAAGCTCTGACCGCAGCATTGTGACTTCGCATATGGTTTACAATACCTGAGATAAGATCACATTGTCTTGTGGAGGAGGTGAACAGTAGGGGTGGGTGTATCGATCTTAATATCGATAGTATCGATACCAAGCTGAATATTGGTATCGGATCGATACTAGTGTGATGAGATCGATACTGCAGTTTCTCTTATGTCGTCTTTACTTTACTTTCCTCCGCTCCGACCGCCGCTTCTAAACGGCGCACCTCTCTCCCTCTACGTCAACATGTTACTGTTCCTGAACAAAAACCTATAAATCTGTTGTCAATATGGAAACAGAGCCAAAAGGGCAACCCAAGAGAGGGCTTTGTGAGCAGAAAGACAACGTTAAGGTTCACTGTAGTTTACACTTTATTTGTGCAGTGGAAGGTATTTTTTGTTGTGATGTTGACATTGTTATATTTATATATATATTTTTTTACATTGCTGCTTTTTTTGTTATTTTGCACTTGTGATTTTTTTTTCTTAAACGTGGAATAATTTATTACTTTTATACAGTTAAAATTTTGTTCTATTGTTGTGGTTCATTAATAAAAAGCATTTTTCTTGCCTAAAATCTTTGTCCTGTGTTTTACCATAATCATGATCAACCAACTCAAGGCAAAATTACAAAATTATTCAATGATCATTACATTTCATGTAAGAAGTATCGGTATCGGTAATGGTATCAGCGATGCTAGCCCTGTATTTACTTGGTATCGGATCGATACCAAAATTCCCAGTATCGCCCACACCTAGTGAACAGTGCCAAGAGTTATGGGGATAATGGGCATCTTTTGACCCCATACGAATGCAGATTGAAGGTTTACAAGATGAGTTTGCCTGATGGCTGACACTGCATCTGGTAGACTGATATGGACCTTTTCCACTAGCACGCCTTGGCCCTACTCTACTCGGCCCTGCTCAATTTGCAGCGTGTTTCCACTAGCCTGGTACCTCCTAAAACAAGTTAGTTTAGTACCTACTCCGCTTTGGTTCCAAGCGAGCTAAGTCGATACTAAAAGATGACGTCACCGACTGCCGGCTACTGATTGGTCAGACAATGTCGTCATCGATGAGTCATGAGCGCGACGACCTAGCATGCTAGCGGTAGCTACCATTAGCTTACCCTCATACGTCTTTTCTTTGCAGCTGGATTGCTCTCGTCCTCGGCTTCATTCTGTTGTATAGCTTCCAAAACTCTCCTGTGCTTCTCAAGGGGTATTTCTTCTTACCACCTGCAGCCTTCTTCTGCTTTCCTTTTTTACTCGGTTTGTGACAAAAAGACACAGATTGTTGTGTCGCGCTCAAAATGACGTCACCGCAGTGCCGCTCAGCTGTTAACAGCGACACTGCACCCCGTTGGGCAGGTGGCTGGGGCTAATGGAAAAGCAGCACAAGGTGAGTAGAGTAGGGCTAACGGAAAAGGGCCAATAGTCTCTTGGTATGGCATTGTACTTATAACTCTGGTATGATGCCTTTGTGGCAGATTATGCCATCCTTTTTACATCCATTCTTGCAGTATGGATACCACTCATTGTTTTTTTGTTCTGTCTGTTATTTATTTACTTATTAATTGTTTTGATATTTGAAATTAAAAAAAAGTGAGATGGGAGCAGCATGTGAGCATGCATCACATGTTTCCCACCCCTGATTCAGACAGTGCATCAGGGCTGTGAAGGACACATGATGCAACATAAGTCAGACATAGAAGTCCTGTACACAAATGCACACTGTTGTTTTATTAAAGTGACTCACAGCACCCTGCAGCATCATGAGACATTATTTCCTGAAATAAAACCCTCATGTTTTTCCTCAGAACATTTTTCTTTTTTGCAGATGTGTGTCATTTACATTTCAACACAACATGATGCACAAATTCCCCAGAAGTCACAAAACCAGTTGCTTCATTTCCAGGTATAGGGTTAAGTAAACATGTAGACAATTGTTTGTTTCCATGTCTCCTGGCTACGACTCGTGCCTGTGCTGCGTTTTGGTGTAACATGTGTTCACTCGCAGAGATCCGGCGTCAGTAGCAGCCAAACCCAGCACCAGGGCACCGGGAGCGCTGCTGCACTTATATGGTAATGTCAGTAACAGGACAGATTTGGGCTTTATCATGAGGATCTGTTAAGTGTTTTTATTAGTCATTCATGCATCATCTGTCAGATCTGAGTCTGTTGCTGCTGGTGAGGCGAGGCTAATTTACACCTGAAAAGATTCAGATGCTGATGCATGAATTTAAAAAGCACGCTCCTCTAAGTTTGTCATCACGTTTTACTGATAAGCTTCTGCTGGGAAAGTTTCAGATTGCCAACAAAAAGTCAAAGTGGAATGTGGGTGCAGTCATTAGGGAGTGCAGATTTACACACATGCTACAAAAATAGCTGTAAGATGTGGTTAAAACAGTTGCAGCTATGATTTGTCATCATTTACATGAGAGTTTAGGACCCAGTTAAGCACTTATCACTTCATCTTCTGAGTTAAATAAAATATTTTGGGATTTACAATAAAATATGGATACCTAACTGTTTTAAATTGCAAAATATTATGAGCCAAAAAGAAAAAAGCTCCCCATATGTCTCACTTTATGCTTAGAAGAACATTGTAATAGCCATCTCAACATTCAGTTAAACAGACCATCATCATGATACAGTGGCAGTGAAAAACACTCTAATGTCCTTATATAGGAGCAAAGAGGCTGCATCAGTCTTAAATCATCCAATCAGAAGACCACAGGAGTTCATGATCACCTGGAGTTGATCAGGGCATCACCTCCAGAAAAAAGACAAAAGGCTGTTGCTCCATAGGACTGGCCATTTTGGGAACTACAAACTGATTTTACTCAAATGTCTACGCCAAAAACACTGAAGTCAGACTACGACCTCATGCATTGGACCAGTCTGCCTCATGTATTGGTACCCACAATGCAAAATGATAACAAACCAGCCTTACCAAATTAGCATTAGCATTAGAGGTGTGCTGATACATTGATTGTTAATTAATCGCGATGCGACACGTAATGATTCGATTACGATTCATAAATGTTCAAAAACAATGATTTTTCATAATAACTAGAAGACAGGAGCACGTCCGCCACTTGTGGAATGAAAGTATTCGTCCTACGTACCACCCGGACACCTGGAGTGACGGACCGGTGAATATAGCGGCAGCTAGTTCTTTAGCCACAGTCACAGAGCGTGAGATTCATTCTTCTGGATTAAAAGCTAGTGTTTGGAAACATTTCGGTTTTTATGACAAGGAAAATGGAAAGAGCATTGACAAAACCCACTCCATCTGTAAGGCGTGTAAAGCCAAAATTAAGTACAGTGGTAACACAACGAACATGCGCCAGCACCTCTCGCGCTTCCACCCCGGATTAGAGAGGGAGAGGAATCCGCCGATTGTTGTTGCTAACCAGCGAACAATAGAAGAAGGACTATCAAAACTTCCCCGCAGCTCTGAAAGCGAATCGAATCGCAAAACGAATCTCATCATCCATTGCAACCTTTATCGCCAAGGACCTGCGTCCATATGCTGTCGTCAACAACAGGGGCTTTCGTGCTCCGATGCGGACATTGGAGCCTTGATACAAACTCCCGAAGCAAAAGTATTTTGCACAGAAAGCAGTTCCCGAACTCTACAATATGACTAAAACCAAAGTGCTGGAATCACTAAAGAAAGCATGCAGGGCAGCTCTGACATGTGATGCATGGACTTCAGTTGCTACACAGTCATATGTCACGGTAACGGCACACTTAATGAGTGAGGGGAGCAACGACTGGGAGCTGGTGAGTTATGTTCTCCAAACCAGAGTGATGACTGACAGCCACACCGGAGCCAAATGATTACTTTGATTTACGTATACTGAGAAATAGCTATACATTGTTTAAAAGTATGAAGTAGGCACTAAGTGAGGGGAAAAAAAAGATGCATCAAAAATCGTGATAATTGTTTTTATCATTAATATTGTGATAATCGTTGAATAATCAAGTCGTAGCACCCTGAATCGTAATCGAATCGAATCGTGAGGTGCCTTAGATGACACACCCCTAATTAGCATTGATTCTGTTATACTTGTATAACAATAAAATTAATCAACTTCGGTAAAGTAACATTGAAGAGTTGTTACATGGATGTTATACGTCTCCTATGAATATGTTTAGAGGTTCAAAATCATGGAAAAATAAATCAATCCCTCGTTAGACTTTGTTTTAGTCCATTAATGGACATCAGTTTAGTGGTGCTAGCTGTCAACTGATGTACTCTTTACAGTTGTCATGTAACCTGACACGCCAGATGGAGCATTCCATATATCCGCCATCAAAATATTTCACTAATACATCTGGGAAAGAGTCGTTCGAAAGTGTTTTCCGAGGCAGAACCTTCAAAAACAACAGCAACTGGTGATTGGATGATCATTTGGATCATCACACCCATCACAGACCAATCCACATCAAGCAATGCTGCTATGTATGACTTGGCATACGTAGCAGCTATACGTAATGGCTAACAACAGTTAACCACTACAGCTATTGGCTTAGCTTGAACTACCTTAAGACTATTGTTTCACATTAAACTATACCACACAGATGTATCATTTAACACTTAAATGTGACATAAATCTTGTCAAAGACAATCCCTACCAAGTTTGCGTGGTAAACTTTGGTTGAGAGCAGATTTTGCCACGTTTCACTGAGAAACCATGACGGCCACAGGCTAACCATCATGTCCAAGGAGGATTTCCGCGTTCTCTCCAAGTTTCCCAGCTATGATCACCGGTCAGAAGAAGAGCAAAAACATCGTCTTTATGTCGCTGCAAGTAGATTCTCCTCATAGCACCTTTAATGAGCCGACTTGACAACACAATTACTGTCGTCTTAGTCTGCACTCAGCCTACTCCCTCACGCTTTCTGCTTCCTACACGGCTGTAGTAAAAACCTTTGTTCTAGTAGACTCACAACAGTAAAACACTGGAATCTGGCACATTTTCGGTGGCAGGTCATCTAAACAGGGACTGTCCTCGCAAATGGGGGACATCTGGTCACAAGACTGTTGATGCTAATGTTAGCAGCTAACTAGCCAATTAGCTTGTCAAGACGACTGTCCCTGCTACCAAATACAGTTTGCAGTAATGCATACTCGGTAGTAAAATGTGTAGGTGATTTTGAAATATCCATCTCCCATGATTAAAAAAGATCAAATTCCAAAATGTCCTTGGGTTGGTTTATCTCCCTTTAGCTATGCTTTTGATGAATAAATGTCACATTTTCCAGTTCTTGCAAATTAAAATAAGGCAACATTAGATCACGCAAACATTTTGGATTGGAGCATCGAGTGGCCCATCAAAATTTCAGGGGCCGATTTAGTTGCGCCCCTGTGGCATGCTCCATTATTTAGAAGCACTGGTTTAAACATTCAGTTGTGCCTGTGAAGCCACCATCCTCTGTGTCAGGGCCAAGCTCAAACCTTTCAAGATCCCTGCAGCTTGAATGATGGCCCATCAGAAGTCCTGGCGCCCTTCAGTGGGACCTCTGTCCACAGTAAAAGCTCTTTGGATGAGCCCGAGTGTCCCGCAGGGCCTTGTGTTGACTGGTGCCTGTGGCGCTGGCCCACATTGACTGAATGAAACAACTTGATCTCCGTCATGTTGTCAGAGGTGCAGCACATGTGCAGGAGACGAGGGCACATGCAGACCTTGACGTGAAACTTATTTTGACATGTTAAAAGAGAAAGCTGACAGACACTTCACTTTCAGTGTAGCTGTAAAAGGAGAGCACATTAAAAATGACAAAACAACTGTCATTACAAAGGTTACTGCTCGCTTTTAACTATGCTATAGGCTGGAGCGCTGCCAGGAACAACATTTACGACTGGTGTTGTATATAGGACGTGACGAGGGTTAGACAAGAACAAGTGGAGGAGGGGCGGGGTGAGGGAAAGAGCAGCGGCTGTCATATTTGGGCCGGTCTAAGGTTCTTGATCAATAACTCTGCAGCCAGTCCTGTCTGGCTCCTTGTTGATTCTCTGCTGCTTCTTGGCGTCGAGATCGATGAGTGTAAATGATTGCCCAGCAGGCTGACATCCCCATACCTGCATTTCTGATTTCATTTGAACTCGTTTCAGAAAATGTGGATGTTTTGTGTGTATATACTGTAGCCTATGTTGAACTGCATGTTTGAAATGAAGAAAAATAAAATACAGTGACATGCAAATACTCCTCAACCTTCATTCGATCAGGGCAGCACATAGAGGAGAAACTGTTTATAATATCTAAACTAATAAGCTTTAATATTGCTGTTTTTAAATATATAGACCTAATTTCTAAACTTGAAGCCTGTGTTATGCTCTTAAACAGTTAAGACAAGGAGGATAAAACGCAAGGAAGGAGTGAAGAAACACCCGCAACACTAAACAGGTGTGGGTCAATAGGTAACAGATGATGGTGTCATGATTAGGGAAAAAGCAGCATCCTTTAGAAATGTAGATATTTACAACCAGAGACATGTGCCTGGGATCCACAGACAAGATTTCCTATTGGCTATATGGATTCATGTTAGATGTTGGATGTGTGTATTTGTGTACTTGTGTATTATTACACGTATATTTGTACATATGCATACATGTGTATCGATAAATGAAGAGCCTGTCTTCACTGCTTTATTGTTAAGTGTCTTCAGATAACACTTGTTGAATTGGGGCTATACAAATCAAGATTAAAGAGTAAGACAACCAGCAATGGGGTGATCTTTTTTATAATACTTCACTGGCAGATAGTCCATCATGTTGTGAACAATAGTCTTCAAATTTCTAATTGTGAGGAGATTTTAGTGTCTTGTTGATGGGTGTTCTTGGTGGTGCAGCAGGTTCATGGCTGATTCTGAATAAGTTAGAGGCTTAAGGTCACTTTTCACTTTTGGTTTAACTTAACCAGGCTCATACTGCTACCCCTTTGACCTTAAAAGGATGTTAAAAAGCTTGGTCACCTTCTAACTGAGGGCGATCATTCCTGCTTAAAACATGCAAGATGGATCTGCATCATGACCAGTGTTGGGAGTAACAGCGTTAAACACACTTCATGTAGGTTTCCATCTTTAAAAATGCTTATTTCAATCGCAAAATCTGGCAACATGATTAGCTGCAGCAATGACAAGTCCAGAGTGGTCTGTGGAGTTAAAACTGGTGTTTTCAGGATGGAAATACAAAAAGTAAAAGGCAAGAGCACACATGTGAAGTGTACATTATGTCCTAAAGCAAAGTGTTTGTCTGTTGTTAGTAAATCTAAAATCTAGAGACCAAAAACACTGAGAACTCTGCTGATGATGTCAGAGCTGCTGCAGCAGGTAACAACAAGGAAGGACACAGAGACGGAGACACACAGTTCAAACTGTAAAAGCTTTTTTAAAAAAGTAACTCACCAAATACTCTCCCTGGTAACTTATTACATTTATGAAGGAGTAATTCCGTTAGTAATTTGGTTACTTGTTTGGGAAAGTAACTAGTAACTATGACTAATTACTTTTTTAAAGGGACTGTGAGGAGAATTTATTACTGTCGACATAAAGACTGCTACCCATGAGCACGCGAGGTGACTGTCGTAATGATGCGTACCAGTAACCTCGGAACTGGGAGTGACATCATCTCCGACTTATCAGCGTTCCAGTTGAAGTCGGAAAAAAACATGCAGATCTACCAGGCTATTGTTAGCTGTTGTTAGCACGCCCTGCATTGTTGTTCACAAATATCACATGAGGAATGTGATTATCACTATGGCAGCATTTTTGTAAATATAAGTCTAACAATACTATGTATACAGCTGATCTAGAGCGACACACCCCAGTCAGAAGTGCAAATAAATGGATTATTACGGGAGCTAAATAACTGTTCACACTGGGGGCATCCATCTTCCATTGTCAACTCGGGGGTGGCGAGGTTTCACCGAGTTCCCAGTAGGAAATTCAGACTTTGAGGGACGTTCCAGTTGCAGTTTCCTACTCGGAACTTGGAAATTCCTACTTCTGACTACAACTGGAACGCACCACAACACGTTACCCAAGCCAAAGCGTGTGTTTGTTGTGTTGTAGCTCGGACCTTCCTCAGAACTCTGCATTGCTTTACAACTTCTTTTTTCAACAACTTACAGGATGCAAAGCGTCGAGGTTATGTATCTCTTTCTAGTTACGTAGCGGTAGTTTTTGATGTGTGACAACAAGCAATTTTTGGAAAACTAATTATCGTAGTTTTATAGCCGACTATATATCCCTACTTACAGCCTGGTGCTCTAAGACGTGTCTGAATAATATAAATTTGCTCTAGTTTTAATTGTCTTGTTCCTGAAGTTGAGTATCCAGGCCAGTCCAGCCCTTTCTGACCCGACCCGACTGCAAAGCTAAGGAATAGCTTTTATGGATAACCTATTTTGATGCTATAAAACTCATCTTAAAGTGTGTATTACCATCAGGCATATATCTAAAAGTGAGACTTTTTTGTAATTACTAAGAAACTCCTTATAGCATCTTTAAAAGCTCTTGACCTTCCAATTACAGTTAAATACTTTTAAGAAATTAAAGTTTATTGCTTTTGATACGGTGTACTCACTTTATCATGAGATATATTATAATGACGTTAATGAGAAATTAACTGCAATAATTTTTTGGACAATTATGGTCCAGCAAAATTTGCTATCGTGACAGGCCTAGTTGTTGTTAATATTCTGGGTAATGTTAGCGATGGCATAGTTAACAGTAGATGCCAAGGTACATGAGGAAATTTGAGCTCAGGTCTACCATCTTTGAGGACCTGAATTTAAGTGTCTTGTGTTGTAGAATCATTTAAAACTTTTCCTTGTGCTTTTTGTTTTCTTGTATTAAACAAGCTTGTCAAGAATTCTGTTAAAGGCATAGTCGATGTTCAACATTTTCGTATCAGGATACATATCATATCGTAGCCTCAGTGTCTGGATATCGTATCGTAACACAGGTTTTGGCACTTCTGCTTTCCACCTGGATGTAACACCATTACAAAAGATGGACTTATCCCAATTTTGTTGAACGGATGCAGGATAAAACTCTATTTCTGTTTTACACAGTGTCCCAACTCTTTTGGAGATGGTGTGTGTAGATTAAGGGTGGTGCAAACATCTGATAAATCATGATACAAAGATAAGTCTGCATGTCTAAAGTGGTGTAGTTAGTTTGGTGTCCGTCCAAGATGTCAACAGATCCGAATATTCATCCTGCAGTTTTCTTCAATATGCCGTATGTGCATTTAATAAAGGTGACAGAGATTCTGCTTCCCTTTGAACAGATAACGGAGGGCACAGAGAGCAATGTCAGACAGAGTGTAGACGAGCTGGCCCGTCTGATAAGAGTTATGAGATAGAGAGCTTGGTTTGAAATGAACCGAGGTTAAATAAAAAAAGAGGTGCCTGCTGCTTTGGGGGGGAAAGAAACAAATCACAGATAAGACAAGGTGAGAGGAAGGAACCACGGCGATACCAAACGTGCCGCAGGCCTTTAAAAAAGCTGCAGGAGGAAGATATAGGCAGCACTAAGCCTGAAAGAAAGAGAGGGGCTAAACATAGAAGGGTACATGAAGGTACTTGTCTGATTACTGAGGGGCGAGGCGTGGAGAAGGAGAAAATAGATCACAATATAACAGAAAGAATTTAAGTCAAACAAACTCGACCTTAAAATAGATGCTACGGCTAATCATATCAATGGCTGCACAGGCCTCTGCATGTTCTGCTGCTGTGGCTCCACTGCAGTTCATCTCTCTATTGTTAAACATCTGGAGCTCCATTCTCTGATCCTGAAAGGCATAAAATCTTTGTTTGTATGCCTATAAAGTCTCCAGAGTCAGGAGTGAGCATGAAAAGAAAGGTCTAACATCATAGCTCCACAGAAGAACAGCTCTGAGGGAAGACTTCCAAGAAATTCTGAAACAGCAGAAACTTTTCAAACTGTCTGTTGGGATGTTTTGCCTCCACTCTGGACTTGAAAGAGGTCCAAGTTTCTCCACCCTGTTTACTCCATCTCCAGAGGTTTAATCAAAAGGCATTATGTTATTTACTTAAACCAGAATTATCTACAGCGCACTCTTTAGTCAGAGAGGACATTTGTGCATCAAAATTTTGGTGAATGTTCATTTCCAGGGTCAATTTTGCCATGTTTAACTCCAGTTTAAAGTATCTAAAGTGGAGAGAATTGTTGTGCTGTTGAAGTCTGATGTTGCCAAAAGGCCAAATGACTTGTTAGAGATGGATTTTAAAGGTGCTATGAGGAAAATCTATTTCCGGCGACATAAAGACTCGACTACCCATGAGCAGGCACGGCAACTGTCGTAAAGACGTGACCCAAGCCAAAGCGTGTGTTTGTTGTGAAGCTAATGAATGCAGCTCAGACCTTCCTCAGAACTCTGCATTGCTTTACAACTTCTTTTTTCAATAACTTACAGGATGCAAAGCCATGAGGTAATGTATCTCTTTCTAGTTACGTAGCGGTAGTTTTTGATGTGTGACAACAAGCAATTTTTGGAAACTTAGTATCATAGTTTTGTATCCGGCTATATATCACTACTTACAGCCCGGTGCTCTAAGATGTGTCTGAATAATATAAATTTGCTCTAGTTTTAATTGTCTTGTTCCCAAAGTTGAGTATCCAGGTCACAATGATGATGCCTTCAGACTATATCAGGAAAAACACAAATCATATGTGAGTCCATTTTTAGGATTTATTCAGCAATATATGTGAACCAGCTATTTATACTCTCTCTTCAAAAGCCTGGACTGCATTTAAAAGTGGCTTGTTAGCACAAACTAAAACTAGAAAAGCACTCGGAGAGCGCAGACCTCCGCCAGCGCTACAGTCCTCAGCCATATTGTGATTTTGACCATAAATATTGGTCCTACCTTTATTTCATCAAAATATTTAGATTCCATGACCATGAAAACATACCATTAGCAACTGGATTCATAATGATATCTATTTTAGTTCAGTAGTTATTTACAGAAATCACATTTTTCGCCATAGTGGCCAGACACTGATCCGGATCAACACCAAAATCGAATCAGTTCTTCCCATGCTGGACATTTCCTGCAAATTTCATCAAAATCCATCCATAACTTTTTGAGTTATTTTGTTCACAGACCGATGGACAGACAGACAAACAAACTCTCCCGAAAACATAACCTCCTTGGCGGAGGTAATGAAGCATTTAAATTTGGAAAAAAAAACAATTTTTGAACAAAAAAATCGATTTGAGAATCGTCAAACAAAAAACCCAGATGTTTTGTGAATCGATTGTTTCTCCCACCCCTACTACCAATGAACTCTACTAGCTTGGAAGCTGTTGCTGTTTTTAGGTAAAAAATCCAAGCCATAGTGCTTTGCTTTTTGGCTCGCTCGCTCCTGTCCTTGCAGGACAAGAGTTTGGTTCTTCGGTCTGCACCAGAGTTTGTGTGTGACCTTTTGTAACAGCCCAAATCGACTGAACTTTCCAATAAAGTGAACCAGAGTTAATTTGGCCAGGCCAGATGTGTTGGGTGCAGTGTTGTGTGTAATGTTACAGTAACGAAACTACTTTTTCGGGTAAAAAGTAAAGTAATGCGCTACTACTGAAAATTTGGTAATGAAACGTAGTTCCTTTTTTAATGCGGCGCGACGTCACTACAGATCTGACACAGATGCTGCCTTCTCGACTGCTCGCATTAGACACAAGCAGCGTCGCCAAGTCTGATTGTTATAAGCTTCTAAGGGCTGCAAATCTCCTGAGTCACAGCCATACGTCGCGTTTTTTTGGGCTTGTTTCTAAACGCGAAGTTTCTTCTTGGGGCTCTTCTGTCTGTTCCAATCCCCCTGATTATCTTCCAGCTCCAAACAATAAAGCATAGTTTCCTGGTTATCGTGCATGCCTCCAAACACACTCACGCACATGGAGCATGCTCCAGAGCCAAAGTTGCCAGGTCTGCTTATTATAAGCGGCGTTCTTTTTTTGAATAGATGCTTGGCTCTGTGATATTGAAATGTAATGTAGACAAAAAATAACTTTATATACATTTCTCTTATTAAAAAGTAATATATCACATTAGGAAAGGAAATAGCTGGAGGTTGATTATTTTGTGCTTGTTTTTATCGACCTGGAAACACTGGACAGGAGCTCTGATTCCACAGGGTATGTGACATGATTTTGTAAAATAAAGAGCACAAAAGAAATAACTGTTATGATATCTGTAGTAGAACTTTTTGTAGGCCTTCACATTTAGAAACAGATATGGGCTTCTGACCAAAGTCAAGCAATGTAAAAGTAACGAGTAACGAGAAAAGAGTAACAAGCAAACACGACTTTTTAAAAGTAGCTTCCCCAACACTGGTTGGTTGTGAAATCATCCTTGAGTCAGAGGAAACATTTTTGAGGATGCCAGTTCTTAAGTCAGAGCAAAATCTGCAAAGTTTGACTGAAGTCTCTCAAAGCATTTTGAGATGTTGGCCTTTGACTTTAGGCATAAAAACACAATCATGTTTTACCTTTTGGCCACGCCCGGAGTGGCTAATCAGGAGGACCTGGACAATTCCCCGGTGGGCCGGCCTGACATGTGGGCTGCAAGGGCCAGTGTTAATATACTATTTTTTATTGTTATTTTTTAATGATATTATAATTTTTTGGTTTGGTGTTCATTCATGGCACTGAGTGAGTATTACTTACATGCTGTTACCGCTGTCCATGGATGTATTATGAGAACTTATAAGTTCTTGTAATACATCCATGCCGCTATCCATGTGGGCCATCTCCATCAGCAACTTTTTTTTCAGAGACATCCTGACGTAACAACATGTCCGTGCAGGCTAAAAACAATCAGCTTCACCAGTCATAGTCTGTGCGATTAGCCAGCTAGTAGCCACGGTGCTGGGCTGCTGGCAAGATGGATAAAAAGAGAAAGGGTTAAAAAGAGGAAAGCGCTTGAAAATGATGCAGCAAAATGTGAAAAAAACAGCCACCTTTTTAATAAAAGGAGCTTGCGATCTGAAACGACAGAGAATGACAATAAAACTGGTAAAGCAAGATGTTGAATAAAATGCAACTTGCACTGTGTGATGTGACAACGCCACATAACTGGGGAAACGTTGGCTAGTCTGAGGCATGAAATTCCAGAGTTGAAAATGAGTCCCACTCCGCCCCTGCTTTTGGCATAATGATCAGTGAAGTTTGTAGAAATCATCATGTTCACAAGAATTTAATTCAATAAAAAACTTTATTTGTCCTGAAGGGCAGATCAAAATGATTGGACAGATGCATGCACAGCTGCATGAACAGGCAGACAACCTGAAGTCACAACGCCGCCGGCCTCTGCTGTGGCGAACGCTGAGACATGAGGGAGAACATTTTAAATAATATCTTTTATTTTATTTTTTGCCTGCAGCTCGTCTGATGGTTTAAAAACTGGAGTAATGTCTGACGAGCTGTGCTCTCTTCCCAGAGTACAATGCTTTTATGATGTGGCAGTCCATCAGTCTGCCCCGCTGCAGGCTTCATGATAAATGGAAGAGCAAAGTTTTTAGAATGACAGATTGCATCCACTTCCTCATATTCAGAGGGGGATATTAGGTACATGTGTCACAGAGAATTTAACTAACAGAGTGTGTTAAAGGGAAAATCACCACACCAAGAAGCTGCGGGCCAAACAAGGTCACTGAACCAACATGAGGCCCAGTCTTCAGACGGTGAGGAGCTGGTCGAGAGTCGCCTCCACCCTCCTCACTGCAGGTCCAGAGCTGAAACACAAGCTTCGTCTCAGTAAAGGATTAAGAGATGAAGCGCTACACGCCCTGCCACACAACCTCCCATGAGAACTTGAGTTTGTTTATGTCTGACTTGATTCATGTCCATAAACCTCTGAGTTCAGACAGTTTATGGATTCTTTGCTGTACATGTCATGAAGATTGTAGATGTTTAACTTAAGGTTTAGTCTGCTGCTCATGCCTCCGCCTCTAAATCAGCTCAGTAATTACCACTCCATCCCTCTCTGCTCTGCGAGGTGATTAGTGCAAACCAAGCAGCCACACTCTTCATATATTTGTGAGCACTCCTGCAGCACTCATGCACATCATTTCTCTGCTTAAGCGTGCACTTCACAGCCTCAGAGGAGACAACGGTGCTCCTGACTGAGTGCACAATCATGCTCTGCACAGGGACGGTGTGAACTGAGAGCTGTGTCTAACACTCTGGGAGACATAAGTTTGCTTTTTAATTCAGAACAGGTATTTTAAGTTCACGCTCCAGCAGTATGGAGGACTGACATGACCATAGAAAACAAAAAACTAAACTAATAAAGCTATTTTATGATTTGGTTGGTTTTCAGCTTTATTAAAGGGGACATATGATGAAAATCCCACTTTTATACTCACCAGGTATTTTATTAGGTACACCTTCCTCATAACAGACTGGACACTTTTGACAGAATTCTTCTTGTCATAGATTCAGCAAGATGCTTGAAATGACTTGGATTAAGATCTGGTGCTGTGGAGGCCATTGGAGAACAGTAAACTCATATTTATGTTGAAAAAAACAGTTTGAGAAGTTTAATACAGCATGTTATCCTGCTGGAAGTCTCCATCAGAAGATGGTGCACTGTGGTCATAAAGGGATGGACATGGTCAGCAACAATAGTCAGGTAGGCTGTGAGTTTACACCATGCTCAGGTGGGACTAAAGGGTCCAAACAAACTATCTCAAAGCAGGTTGGATCCATGCTTTCATGATGCTCTGCCAAATTCTGAGCCTAGCGTCTAAATTTGGAGCATAAATCCAGACTTGTAAGACCAGGAGACATCTTTACAATCTTCTAGTGTGCAATTTTTGTGAGCCCTTGCCATTATTAACCACAAGTTTATGGCTGTGGTTAAATAGTCACCTGCTAAGCCCTTTCCTATCCACTTTTCCTTAACCCTGATGGAAAACGTCATGAGGTTAGGGAAAGGAGAAAGGAGAATTCAGAAGGACTTAGAAAAGGAAAACTGACGTGCAGAATCAGACTACACTTTCACAATGCTACGTCATCATGTGACGGCGGCTGTTACTGCTGCGGGGAAACTACAATTTTCCAAATGCGGACTACAAAAGATGGATCATGTATCATGATAATGTTACTTTCAGACAATTTGAACATGACCAACCCGGTAAAAATGAGGTCTGCATAACCGATGTTGAAGTGAGGATTGAAATAAATCTGTCCTCTCATTATCAACATGAACACCAATCAGTGCATGAAAATAAATGAACTGAAGGAAAGAAAGGCACAAACTGTTAAGACCACAATCTAATAGTGTAGAAATTATTCATCATCAAATGTCTCATATCCTGCTCTCTTCAGAGAATCCGACTGCTGGAAAGTTAAGGCTGGTTTTGGTAAACTTTAGAAAGTATGAACAGCAGTGGGAACTCACATGGTCTGAGGGATTTGTTGGTATTATTCTGTTGAATTCAGAAGCAGTCTGATAACATGCTGTTTATAAAAACTCTTGCCGCAGAGAATTGTTGGACAGAATAATCTGCTCTCTACTTTCGTAAAGGTTGGTCCGGTGTATCCTATGCAAAAGGAGCTAATAAAGGAAGCATTGAGCCACCTTTCCTCTGCATTTAAACTGTTCCAACAGCTCTTATCACAAACTATTTCTGGTTCATTTCACTCTTACCCCTTTTCCACCAAGCTGGTTCCAGGGGTGGTTCAGAGCTAGAGCCAGACTTGGCACCAGTTCTTTGGTGTTCCACAGACTAAGCACCGGGTGCTGGCTCTCAAAACCGGTGCTTGGCAAGCACCAACTCTTTGCTGGGCCAGCAGAAAGAACCACGTTACGTTGGGGGCTAGGCGCTTACGTCAGGGGGTGGGGGCGGGATTAGCAGAGTAAAAACACGGAAGAGAGCCATTTTTAAAAAGACGAGGTTGGAGTAAACGAAAAACAGATTGAAAAGAATATATATATATATATATATAAAGAATATATAAAGAAAGAATATAGGGACCAGAAGACCGAGCTGGGCCGTAGTGGCAATGGACGGCCACCTTTTAACAGCTCGCATTACAAAAATGCTCGATGCTGTTCTAGGGGACCGACCGGCGTGCAGCGCTACCGGGGCATTGAATTCGGCCACAGCCATGCTGGAGTCTATGCAGGAGGACACAACCATGAAGCAAACCTCCACAGAGCCTGGTAAGTTTATTGTTGTTCGCTAGTTGTTATGGGAAACTGGCGTGACGTATACAGACATATACATTGGCTTGCTGACGTAACTCTCTGGCCGGCACCAGTTTGTGGATAAGCAAACGGTTCTTAACCGGTTCGCACTTGAACCAATTGTGAACCGGCTCTAGCACCAGCACTAGCACCAGCCCTGGAACCAGCTTGGTGGAAAAGGGGTATCTGTTAGGAACCTTCCTAAGCAAAAAGGACTATTCGACCACAGCCTATGTCTTAGCTGACAGGAGTGGCACCCTTCTGTTGCCCATCTGCCTCCATATTTGACTTATTGTGCATTCACAAAGGGCCTTTTGCATAATTTAATTATTTGATTTTTTAATAATTGTGGCTTTACTATCATCTCAAACCTCTCGCTGTTTCCTCTGAGCCTCAAACATCAACAAGATATTTTCACTCCAAGAATTCATACTTATTTTATTAAGTCATTCTCTATAAATCCAACAGATGATTGTCAAATTCAGATCAGCAGTTCCTGAAAAGCTCAGATCAGCCTCATGTCAACAACAGCCATGTTCTTCTCTTCTCTGACGCTCAGTTTGAACTTCACCAGGGTGGCGTGACTGTGTCAGCCATGATAAATGATGTGTTTGCTTCTTTAATTCATTAAGAAACTTTAGTCTGCGTTAAACTGTTGGAAAACACCTGAATGCAGCTTTAACGCTGGATCTGGCTCATAGCATCAGGGCCTTCTGAGGGGAACAGTTTACCTTTTGATGGTGTTGGATAATAAATAGGACTTCCACATCCCGGTGACTTTGAAAACACATTTAGTTTGGCAAACAGTTACTTTGTGTGCAGCTAAAGCTCTGCTGTGTGTCAGTGACCTTTCTGCACTGTAGTTCAGAAAAGACCATTCTGAAAGGTCTGACATTAAACTGAATGCTTTTGTTACATCCCTGAAGAGTCTGCGGCTCATAAACTTTAAAAGTCAAATGTTTTATCACTTAAAAGTCAAAACTCGGGGTAACTTATTCTAACAATCCAAATATTAGAAGGTATTCAAATCCCAGAGAGGCTTTCTGATCTATTGAACAGCTGCAGCCTTTCAGACTAATGAAAAGCAGAGATAGTGAATCTTTTTCAGAGTGAACACATGGTGCTAATTGGTATTTAACTTTGCCTTTGAATTTGTGATTCAGCTCCTTCAGAGCTAATCACTTCAAAGTTCATTTTTAATTCTTTCCCCATTACAGCCGCTCCTGCCTCCCTCAGAGTGTGTGCCGTGATTTCTGCTTCATCTCGTACCCTGTAACGTCAGTGTTTGTGCTTCCTATTCTGGGTAATGGGTGTTAATGATCCAGTGCAGATAAAGCCGTGTTATCGTGACCTCGTGTTGGAGTTGAGCTTTCTCGTTCATCAGGCACACGCTGAGGTGTTGGGATGGTTTATCACTGCTGCGCTGGCGGCGTGGGTGTGTTCAAAGTACAGTACCACGAAGGGTTAGGCCATGTGACTGAAATATATAAACTCTTTTACAATTTGAAACCAAACATTTCCTTACTCAGTGAAAAAGGCCTTCATATGAATTTAAGTGCATGCTGTTTTAATGTTTTTAAGGAATGTTATTTTGTTTGGAAACTGCCACGAATCTACGTATTGCATTCACTTGAAAATTAAAAAAAATCCACCTGTTTTTATGAGATACTATCTCGTAAAAACAGGAATTTATTTATTTATTATTTATGAACCCTGACGCTTTGCTTTGAGACTGGCTGCTGCATTTATCAACCAGGTACGTGGTCAACACAGGTAAGGTAGGCCCGCCGTACTGGTCCAACTGATCAAGCACAAAAACCACAATGTTGAGCAGATCCGAGTGGGATTTGCGTCGGAACAACCGCAAATTCCTCAGGTGTCTGTGCAATGTGGACAAACTAATAACAATACCATCTACACCGCTCAAAGACACAAGTATCTCCCAATGTTTCAAACCAAGCGAAAAATAAAACTGAATAAGGTCTAACATGCGCGACATGTTTGTTACTTTTAAGATTCCTAAGTATCTTGTATTTAACAGGAAATTCAAAAATAAATTTCCTGTTTTTACGAGATAATATCTCGTAAAAACAGGTGGATTTTATTTATTTTCAAGTCAATGTAATACGCCACAGTACATATTTACACTGATGCCAAAAACTGCAGTATTTTCTCAAAATGTTGACATAAAATTATTTTATTCCAGCAGCCAAGGAGGTCATGTAATTTCCAGCATTTGCTTTTTGTTTTTTTAGTTTGTGACCAGGATAATTCAAAATCTGACAAACAGATCTGAATGAAATTTTCAGGGAAAGACACAAGGTCAAGACACAAGGAAGAAATGATAATATTCTACTGGTGATCCAAATGTGGATGTGGGATTTTTTTGCAATGATTGGTCAAAAGTGGAAGATCGGACAGTTTTCCACATTGTCATATTGCTTCAACAAGTTCTCAAAGTAACTTTATTACATTTTCAGGAAATCTTGGTCAAGGCTTAAGGAGAAAAAGATCTGGATGCAGATTCAAGCTGTTTTTAAATATCTGTGAACAGTGTGAGACAGAGCAGATTTCCACATTTTTGACAATAACTGCCCTGACAGTGTTGGAAATGTGTTTGCAGAGGTTTGTGCTCCCCTAGTTAAAATTTCATCATTAAGAAGCAAATAAAACCCTAAAATGTGCCAATTCAAAATAATGACAGTGCCTACCATCGTGTGAACAAGGGCTGCTCAATTATAGAGCAGAAATCATAATCTTGATTATTTTAAGATTAGAGATCCTGATTATAAAAAATGATTACAAATTAATTTTACACCTATTACATTTTTTTAGTATTGATGCTCTAAACATTCAATCATTTTGTACATGAAGGAACAATGCATAAATAGAAAAAAACAGAATTCTGCAAAATTAATTTAATAATAGTAAAATTATCATTAAATTAATTAAAAATGATGATTGGATTGAAAAGACAAACACTATCTTCAGTAAGACAAAAAAACAAAAACAAACGCCGGGGCGTGGTCCAGTACAAGTTGTAACATGGACACCAGTGGTGCAGGTAAACAAAAATGTGTGAGTGTATTTATAAAAGGTAAAGTTAATATTTGAACATGTTCAGTTACAATTGTTTATAAATAGAATCCTCTTTAAAGTACAAATCAATTGTATTTACTTTCCTTGAAATGACATTACAGCATTTATAAAATAATGACAAATACTTGCCATAAGTGTTTTTCTAATGAAAAAGGGTAAAAAATATGACAGTTCCTGGTTCATTTATTGACAAAAAGCAAAAATACCAGTTATAATTATAATATTAAAGGGGTTGCCTGATTTCATTTGTGTGTTAAAGTACTTTTTTAACATTATGAGCACACTGCAGCAATACCGCGATAATAATGATAACCGTGATCATTTTGGTCACAATAACCGTGATACGAAAATTTCATACCGTTACATCCCTACTGCAGAGTTTGCTACTTATTAGGGATGGGGTGAAATATCGTTTGGCAATGTATCGCGATACAGTACGTGACGAAATGCATCGACTTTGAAAAAATGGATCGCGAAATAAAGACGCCACGCCCGGTAATAGCGCATGTGACCAGAAGTGACGACAACAAACATTAGCACCAACTACCTTGCCTCCAAAAAGACGAATGATGGAGTCGAATGAGGTCGAAATTGAGGACACTTTTTTGATATTGTGTCGTGCTGATCGTATTGTGACCCGGGGATATCGAGGTGCAGCGTATCGTGAGTTTAAGTGTATTGTCCCATCCCTACTACTTATCCTCCTGAGTGCCTGATATGTTCATGTGATGCTTTGTGCATCCACTTGTATCACAGGAATATCCGACACATCTACCGAGGCTATGATGTTTAGAAAATTTCACTGAAGTGTCTGAAATCTCGTTCGGTCATTCCCTATGTAGTTCAATATTTCATTAACACCATATAGGGAAAAGTGAGTGAGTGAGTGAATGGCTTTGAACAAACCTTCTGATGATCACAGTGGAGCAGGAGTATCACAAGGCTGTGAATGTTATGGCTTGATAAGACAGTGTGAATGGGGCCATAAAAATAGCTGATTTCTCGCCAACTTGTGGGCAAGGCTGGCAGGGGAAAGGTCCATGGAAACACACTGGAAGGGAGCATTCCCCTCCTCTATAGGACAACATGCTAGGACAAGGACAGTGGTGCAGTGAAATGGCCTTCCAGCTCTCCTTAACTGTGCATGTAAATACACTGACGGATGCATGCACACGCACTGCATGCACATGCACGTCCTTTACCCATTAACAGAGAGAGAGGGATGATCAGATGAGAGCACTCTCTCCTCCAAAGAAGGAAGCTGACCAATCGTTCTGCCTCGAGACAACTGCTGCACTTACACCCACTCACATCCTGCCAGAGTTTGTCAAGGAACGACACAGAGCAGCCTGACGCACATTAAATCTATCTTACACATCCAGCACCTACTTTGTGTCTCCAATCACACCTTTGACCTCCCCCTCATGACCATAAACTCTCACTTCATGAACTCATCAGGTGATTAGGTGCTCACCTCCTTTCCTACCTCTCCTTTCCTTCCCTCTCTCCCCCTCCTGCCTTGTTGTTTAGATTCTATTATCCTGCACTGCTTGGCTGCCTCACCCTATTAATCCCTGCAGTTCAGTGTGTGTGTGTGTGTGTGTGTGTGTGTGTGTGTCTGTGTGTGTTGCAGGATGTCTGTGTAAGCTCTTCGTGGTGCCAGCAGTGTGAGTGTATTGGATGGTAAATGGCAGTAGGATGATGAATGGTCCAGGGTAGGTAAGGAAAGACACTTCTACCTCACGCAGGTGTCACAACAGTCCGGACCAAAGTGACTCCACGGAGAGGTCGTCCTGCGATCAATGAGCTGTGTCAGAGGGGGGAGAAGTGAAATGGGGATGTGGGTAAAATAAAGTGGTAGTGACGCCTTTTAAAAGGAGATATGGATCATTAAAGAGGAATATGGTGAAATTTGGAAACTTCTCTGAAATGAGGTGGAAACTTTCGCTGAAGAACAAGTTTGATAGAAAAGACAGAAAGTGCTTTAAGGTGATGCATGACTCCATAAGGCAGGGGTCATCAGCTACAGTGGTACAAGGACGGGACAAAACAGAGGCCAGATTTTAACCCTTCTAATACCAGGACATTTTCTCCATTTATTTTTCCACATTACCTTTTTAAATGCATATAAAACATCAACACTTTGTTTGGAGTTTTACCTCTAAATTTTCCCAAAGTTTCCAAATCCATAAAAATATATGCATTAATTTTAGATAGCTGTCCTCATGCATGGGACAAAATTAAGGCTGCATAGGAAGGAGAAGTTGGGAAATAATACCTGAGGATACCTGGAAAAATACCATACAGCGTATACATACATCATCTTTCTGTGTCAGACATGTTTTGATTCAATTCAAGATTGTCTTCCGACTTCCAGTTGAAGATGGAAAAAACATGCCGATCTACCAGGCTATTGTTAATGTTGTTAATTATATTCTGTTTTCACAAATATCACATGAAGAATGTGATTATCACTATGGCAGCATTTTTGTAAATATAAGTCTAACAGTACTATGTATACAGCTGAACTAGAGCGACACACCCCAGTCAGAAGTGCAAATAAATGGATTATTACAGGAGCTAAATAACTGTTCACACTGGGGCATCCATCTTCCATTGTCAACTCAGGGGTGGCGAGGTTTCAGATGTTACTGAAATTGACTGGGGACGTGTAATTTCACAGAGCTTTGTTTCCTTAGACTCGGCTATCAGAAGATAAAATAACCTATCATTAATTTTAGATAGCTGTCCTCATGCATGGGACAAAATTAAGGCTGCATAGGAAGGAGAAGTTGGGAAATAATACCTGAGGATTCCTGGAAAGATACCATACAGCGTATACATACATCATCTTTCTGTGTCAGACATGTTTTGATTCAATTCAAGATTGTCTTCAGACTGCATTATTCTAATGATAGACTGTCTAAATTATGTCCTAATGTTGTAATTATATTCTGTTTTCCTGGGGCACATGTTTTGGTTCACAACTTTTGTAAGAAATACTTAATCAATGATGTCAATGTTGATATGGAAAAATGATAAAGTTGTAAAAAAAAAAAAAAAAAAACCTTTCAAATTCAATCTTGGATATTTAGACAAACTGGGCTGCCAAATATTTTATTTTTATGATGTCAGACTGATATACTGATAGCTATTTGGGCAGAAAAGAAACAGTGTAATTTAAATTTCACAGAGCTTTGTTTCCTTAGACCTCGGCTATCAGAAGATAAAATAACATGTAACACTTTTTCTTCTTGGCCTTTTCTGATTTCTGTCTGGAACAAGACCGCCTCACCTGTCCTTCACTCCCCTGCTCATCCTGCAGAGGACACTCTTCCTTACCTCAACTGTTGGATTAATCTTTTTTTTTGCCCCCCATTGGAGAGGGGTCTAGCTGCAGACCTCCACTCATAGCCGGCCGATGGCTGCTCCAGTGTGAATCGGAAGCCACCTCCAACGTGAGACGGACGTGATGTAAATATAAATAATTATGTAGCCCCCTTCACCCCGCCGCGTTTGCGCCACCTCCAGTCATTTTAATGAGTGACGGGCGGCGGACGGGAAACAGTTTTAACCGCGGCGGTAGGACAGAGAAGCGGTTGAAGCGCACAGATTTTGTCATAGAAATCATATACGTGTAATATATTACGTATATGTATAAAATACTTATTATATATTTATGATATATGTATATAATGTCTATAGACTTTGCCCTGCTGCACAGAAACTTTCTAGCGGCAGCCGCCTGGCAGCAGCCAATCACATCTGAGTAGGGGGAGAACCTGGAAATAGCAGACTTCACAGGTCAAAACTAACATTAAATGAGCTCTACCAAACGGCTCTACCTTCATGTAAAGATAGTCGGGAGAAAAACTTGGTATGAGACAGCATTTCACTTCAGAGTGTTTGAGGAGGGAGTGTGATGAAGGACTTTTGGGCTCTGCTGTGACGTTCACTGAATCACCTCTCCGTCACTGCCGCCTTGGACTCTGTGCTCGTGCAGATGGACTTATCTGGCAGGGAGGCTGTTTTTGGGGATGTTGCAGCTGGCTGCTGCCTTTGTCAATAAAACAGCAGTGACTGTAAACACAGAGGCTGTGATAGGACTGTCAAGCAAATAAAGCAATTGTGTCTCTAGGAAATAAAAACGCTCGAGATCATTACACCAAACACAGATTACGCATTTTTAACTTTGTGATTTTTAATTTAACACGACTGACGAATCAAGTTACCATGGTTGGAGGTGATCATGACGTTGCTTCCTTCTGTCGATGGAGGTGTAGAGTCTGCAAGCTAGTCAGCTGAGAGTGGAGGTCTGCAGCTGGACTGTCTTGCCCCATTCAGAGTCACTGGTGTGACACAGAGGTGAAATAAATCCACCTCTGTGTTGCCGCCCGATGATAAAATAAGCACCTTACCTTCCTCCAAAATGTAAAACATATTGGATTGGAAAGACATTAGTTTTGGAAACAATATGCACCAACACATTCCACAAAACAAACCCCAAGTTTGCACCCTTGAGTAATAAAGTTTGCATATATGTATGATCATATATTTAAAAACTCCTCTTCTCTTTGTCTTTACTTTAATCCTGGAGGACTATTTCCAGCTGTTATTCAGCCTGGCAGAAAAATATTTTGTCTCTTTTTGAGCTTTCGCTGAAACTAATTGGACGTGCAGAAAACAAGAGAATTAGAATCGAGAGTATCTAATTGGTCAGCAGGGTGACCAGAATTTTTGTCACTTTCTCCAAAATTCAACACAAAGTTCTAGCAACAACATCTGTGAATGAATAAACATTTTGGCAGGATTAAAAACCTTTGGAAGAGAACAGAATGACCAAACTGTAAGGTTCCAAACAAAGTTGACCTCAGGAGATCTGCTGCATGGTCACAGATACAGATGCAGACATTAATTTAGGAATATGCATCAACTCAAATACCAGAGCAATGCTTTATTTATAGAGCTAAAGAAAGAAACAGCCAACCAGCAACATTTTTATGGAAGTAAAACATATATATGTATATTAACCCTTTCATGCATGGTGTCCACTACAGTAGACATATAATCAGAACATGTTTACCTTTAGGCTGCAGTGCTGTCCAACTGTCAGTTGGTGAACTCCCAAAGCCTTAAGTTTCATATAAATATTATCTTTGCACTTTTTATTTTTTATTTTATCTTTTTTTTTTTTACAATATTCAGATATTGCATCCAAAATCCAAAACAGCCAACAAAGGACACATTTGGTATTTGCTGTTCAGATTTAAAAAATGTTTGTATTTCTTATTTTAGATTTTGGTGTAATTCACGGGAATAGTTTGATTAAACAGCAATAAATCATTACCTTCAGATTTTGCTTTTTCTTTTTCTTACTCTTAATAAATGTTTTCCAAAGACATGTGTTTGGGAATCTTTATTTAGTTCATTAAATTACTTTTTCTACCGTTGATGCACGGTGAAGTGGACAGATGCAAAACTCCCTCAAAATATAATATTGAATACACAAGGCAATTTTTAACTTGTTTTAAAGTAAAAAAGAAGCATTGAAAAAAATTTTTTTTGTGATTCAATAGTTTCTGCATGAAAGGGTTAATATGTAGTGTAGCTCCATTTTGCTGTGTTATTTTCAATGCTGTCATGCCAGATTATGCCAGGTTTTCTTCATGAACATGCATTTTTCTGTTTTAAAAACAGACTACTCAACCATGTAAGGGTAGCAGAAAGGCTGCATGTGGATCCTGGACCCCCAGTTTCCCACCCCTGGCTTGGACTATGAGGCAGCGGCCCATAAACACAACAGCTGTGGCACTGACCGCTTTAGAGGCTTAAAACTGCTTCATGTTTCACTTCCCTTTTTTCTTTGACGGTTTTCTTGCACACTTGTTTGTTCATTCAGAGCTTCACTTTTGTTCCTCTGTTTGGGAATCCCCTCTGGGCTGTGTGTATGTGTGTGTGTGTGTGTGTGTGTGTGTGTGCTGATGTGAGTAAGGTGATCCACTCGTCCTGGATTCCCGGCTAAACTTAGCCAAGAGGCTGAGGCTATGATGGAGCGGCCATCACTTTGATTCACTGGCTGGATCTTGGCTGTGTACCTGGGCTCTTCTTCACGCTGCAGCAGGACAGAGCGCCTGTTGTTTCATCCTCCCGGAGCAACCAATCACATAAATATTGATCCAGCCGGGACAGGCGGGGGTGCTCTGTGCGTCACAAAGACTTTGCTGCAGGGTCTAATGGGCTGGCAGAGGGGTCAGGTCATAGACTGATCCAGAGAGGGGCGTCTTTCCTAATGGCTCCTGTCATTCCATTATTTGTGCTCTTAATGGAAAACTTTACCTCATAATTAACCAGGACTTTGAAAAATGTTTGTAATTACTCATCAGTGTTTTAAAGCTCATTGGTTGCAGTACCTGTATTGGATATGACCTCAACTTTAGATGGTCTGGAAGCAAGCACCGAGGTCTTTAAGGTAAACTATACATGTTCATTAACATGGCATTAATCCTGATCGAATATGTAGTTTAGTTATTTTCTGAAAAAACATCAAACTCCCTATGGGTTTGTTTACCTCAGCTCTGGATGCACAGTGACAAAATGGCACTTCTTTCAGTTTGTGTTCTTTTACTTACTTTGAACCTTCAAATGTATTTTATTTTATGTCATTGAAATTGAAAGCCTTTATTGTCATTGTAATTTGCAGAACAATGAAATTCACAATGCAACTCCATTGGGTACACACCTAAAATAAATACACAGTGAAATACAAACACAACTCAGAAATTAACTTTATTGATCTAAGGATGATGAGCTAGGGGATAAAAATGACAGTTTTATATTGCGCCTTACTTCTAATCGCCATCACACTGGATGCATTCACACATGACAGCAGCCTTGCATGCCAGATCATTTCACCAGCCAGATCATTTCACCAACTTAGAAAATTATCTACATCCTAGTTTGATGAAATTATACAAATTTAACCATTACTTGTGAATCAGGTCTCTTTTGCAAACCCTGCATGTTTAATGGTTATCAAGTTTTCCTCTAGTTGTACAACAAATTTGAAGTTGATTGGTCAACTTGAATTGATCCCTGACAATTGGTCAAAGTAAGTTAAAGGTGCTATGAGGAGAATCTAAACCGGCGACATAAAGACTCTGCTACCCATGAGCACACGCGGCGGCTGTCATAAAGACGTGACCCAAGCCAAAGCGTGTGTTTGTTGTGATGCTAATGAATGCGGCTCGGACCTTCCTCAGGACTCTGCATTGCTTTACAACTTCTTTTTTCAACAACTTACAGGATGCAAAGCCACGAGGTAATGTATCTCTTTCTAGTTACGTAGCAGTAGTTTTTGATGTGTGACAACAAGCAATTTTTGGAAAACTTAGTATTGTAGTTTTGTAGCCAGCTATATATGGCTACTTACAGCCCGGTGCTCTAAGACGTGTCTGAATAATATAAATTTGCTCTAGTTTTAATTGTCTTGTTCCTGAGGTTGAGTATCCAGGCCAGTCCAGCCCTGTCCGACCCGACCGCAAAGCTAAGGAATAGCATTTATAGATAACCTATTTTGATGCTGTAAAACTCATCTTAAAGTGTGTATTTCCATCAGGCATATATCTAAAAGTGAGACTATTTTGTAATTACTTAGAAACTCCTCATGGCATCTTTAACTTGACCCTTTACCCATAACCTCATTAATGATTTGTTTTAAATAGTACATAATCAGTATTTTTAGCCAGGCTGTAAACAAGTTTATTTCTGATGTCAAAATGGACAGCTTAGTATAGAACTGAATGTGGAGTCAAAGGCTTCAGACCAGCCCTCTAGTGGAAATGTAAGGAACTGCAGTTACTTCTGCTTTTACAAGTTGAGACAAATTATGACCATTTTATTTCAAGCACACATGTAAATTCATAATTATTGAGTTAACCTATCAAAATGTGAAATCAGGAAGGCTCGTTTCCATTGTGAACAACTCACAACATATTGGATAACAGCTAATTTTAGGGGCCTATTTCAAAGGACTTTTATCAATAAAACAGTTTCAATTTGGGATATTTTTTCTGTTTGACTGGGCCTGGGGGGGCACAAAGTTATAGTAAGGGGGCTTCAGGGAGATTTTGTCAGGAATCATATAGCAATGTAAAGCAATTGTTGTGCTGCACAACTGAAGAGTGTGGGGTTTGAATTCCTGTTCAGGAAGTGAAAGGTGCACTGCGTCCACAAAACAGCAGCATGGTAATGCTCAGGTGAAACTTAATGTGGCAAGAGGGGTGTTTTTGTTCCTTATTCCAACTAATCATGTCAGATCAGTCAAAATTAAAGGCAGCCTGTGCACAAACTCTTTCTTTACATAGTCCTGCTGATCTATTTAGGCTTGGGGTGGGGGGGCTTGTCTTAGCTTAGCATCTCCACAGATGCTCCGCTTGCTGCTCGTTCTCCCCTCGGTGATGACAACACTGTTGGAAGTGTTCCCACAGCCAAGAATAATTCTGTCACACGATTCCTCTGCACTGCACTCTGTCATTTTTACACTCGCACATCATTCCAATTAAACATGCTGAATTTGAGGCTGCTTTGGCAGTGCTGACATGAAGAATAGTTTTTACACATGGATTAAAGTTAGATACTTCCCTCTGCGTCAGTGCCAAATGAAGCTCCCACCCTGTGGAGCTTCATTTTCAGTGCAGACATCAGAGAGGCAGTGATGTGACTACAGAACATCACTCAGCTTCTGCTCAGCAGATCATCACAGGACTCAACAACATGGACTGATTCAGGACCTGGTTTAGTTCAGAGAGTTTAGACCAAGCAGGACGATTTATCTTTTTAAAGTTACATCGCTGACACTCTCTCTGCAGACAGCTCTGCAGGTGTTACGGTGTTATAAGTTCCCATGCTAGCTGGTGTCCTCTTTAATCTGCGAGCAACTGTTCAAACTCTCTTTGTGCACAGCAGGGCCGCCCACAGACCTGTCCAGCCCCTGAAAAGCCCCATAAATGAGACCTGGATTGGTTTTAGTTCCTCTGCTCACATTACTGACAGAAGTTCTTCCCTGCTGTGTTATAGGTGTCAGCATGAGTGAGCCTCTCCATCAGTGTCAGCCTGTGACATACTCTACCCGTCTGTTGTCTCTTACTTAAAGGTATACCAACTTTGTTTTTCTTTTATGTCTCGCCTCACTCCTGAGTCCATGACAAGCACATACACACCATTCTTCTGACTGTGCATGCAGCAACAAGAAAGAGACAGGCAAAGCTCGCCCACTGCTTATTAGCTTGAACGCTGGGAGTCAATGTGAAGTGCTTGTAAGTAGGTCAACAAACGCTGCTGCAATAGTTGGCACATGCGTCCTGCTGTTAAGTTTAAAATAAAATAAAGTGCTAATCTTAGTCCAAAACAGATAACATTACATAACACCGTAAAAAACATGTCACAACAAGCACACAGGACCGTTTATAGTAGCTGAAGAGTTTATTTGATGACTGTAAGCAGAGGCAGGCTAACACTACCCACTGAATCCCAGTGTTTGAGCTAAGCTAGTTAGCTGTGGGTGAGCTCTGCCAGTCTTTTCCTTGTTACTGCATGCACAGTTGAAAGAATGGTGTCTATCTGCTTTCATGGACTCAAGAGCGAGACAAGACATGAAAAGAAAAAAGAAAGTTGGTGTATCCCTTTAATTTGAACACAGTTTGGTAGACTGCCTGCTCTATAGCGTGATTAAGGCGCTGTTTACACAAGGCCAGGTATGGCCGAAATGAGTTTTCATTATTGTTTCGCCTCCTGTTTACATGAGAACGGTGCCTGGAGTGCCTGAATCCGCAAACTTTTGAAGCCAGGGTCTAGAGGGGAGAGTTTTGAAAACGCATCGCCTCCCGGCCTGATCTAAACAGGATTCTGTGTTTCTGTGCATACCAGGAATAAAAACAACAGCTTTGGCTGTCTACCAATTAACATGTGTGCTGCTAACCGTGCTCGGTTTGTTAGCCAGACAAAACTATCCAGATAGATTTGTTGTCCAGACAAGAAACTCCTGCGTCTTTGTGCTTTCACTCTCCATCGTTGTAGGATAAATTTTTCTTCTTTGTACGTGTTTTTTAACAGTGCTGTTTCTCTGCAAACCCACATTGCCATCTACTGGACTGGCATGCTCACTACAGCGTTTTCAGTTGTTCTGGTGTCTCCATGTAAACGCGGATTGCTTTTAGAAATGCAAAAGAAGAACCTTTGCGTTACAGGTGAGAGAGTCTCCGTGTAAACAGGACCTAAATTGTCTTCTTATGGGTAGGTGCTAGTTTACACTTTTATCCCAAGACATGGCCCACACTTAGGCCTGGGCGATATTACCTAATCTCAATATCACGATTAATTGAAGGTCTTACCTCAATAATGATTAATGAACGATTATTTTATGCTGGAACAAATTAGTGGTGATACCGATGGTCATCCAAACGGTCTTCCTGCAGTATTTACAATTAACTTCTTTCTGCACAGAATTCAAAATATACTCCCAAACAATGGAGACAGTATTTTTCCTGGCTATTAGGTCCTCTGATAGATTGGCACTTGTCTCTAGCATGTTGGTTGCACGTCCTTCGCTCTTGCCGAAAGTGATGCAGACTGGATGGAGGGGGCATGGTCACGTGACTTACACAGGGAAAATAATCAAAATAATCATCATGAGTAAAATAACTTTGTTTATAGGGTCTAAATGTAGATTTTGGTTATTTTTCGATTAATTACCCAGCCCTACCCACACTAATAAATAAGTTCATCTGTATAATCTTTTATAAAACACATAATATCTTTAATTATTATTATAATTAGCTTTGTGGGTAGTTCACCCTGCTGGCTCTCTTCCCATAATGCCCAGCATAACTTGTCCTCCTAGGGAAGCTGACTATGATGCACTATGGCCTCTTACGGCCCTTTGGTCTGGACTCAGCCTGTCCAAAATACTGCGTTGTGAACATGAAATGATTCAAAGGAAATATGCAGATTTTTTTTAACTGAATTAGAAAAAAGCCACCGAGCTGTAGGTGTGAAAACAGCCTAAATGGACATAAACAGACATCCTCAGCACAGGCGTACTTCCTGACTGGCACTGTGTCCTATGTGTCACCAATCACATCCTACGCTTGCATTAATCAGTCAAACAAAAGGTGAGAGGTCGCTCTCTGCACTGCAGTAACTCATATCCAAGGACGTTTTTGTATCCAAATTCAATTCTAAAAATCTCGCAGCACTTGTTGTCAGACAGTGTTGCCTGACATGTCTAGCCACACATCTTATTTCAGTATTCAGCAGCAAAAAACAAACCCTGAATTGCTTGTAATAAGATAAAGTATCTGCCAATGAAGGATGAATTTTGCTTTGAAGTATGATGTGTTATCTTAGGCAGCTCTAACACTCTAACAGAGCAAAGATATTGGCAGATATTTTCTAACGATTACAAGTTATTCAGTGCTTTTTATTTTATTATTATTGTAATAATATATCATTCAGCACTTGTTAACTGAAAGTGAAGTTGTAGTAAGTATTGTTGGTATTTTTTTAGTTAAATTAGGCCCCATCTACACAAAGACAAAACGCTTAACAGTTTCAAAAACAATCGGCATAAAGATGTGCGTCTACATGAATGCACTCGATACGCATGAAGACACTGTAAAACGCATGCCAGACCTCTAGGGGCGCTGTAACGATATGACAGAAACAAGCGGAAACAGACGAAAAAACAGTGGGCATGTGCAGTTGCGGCAAAAGTTGTAAACAGAGATTGTGATAAAGTGATAAAGTGCCGTAATGTGTCCTCAATAATTGTTTGTTCAACTCAGTGGTGATTGAGAAGAAAGAGATTTTACTGCAGCAGGGATAGTAGGGTCACTAGCTTCATCAGCACATATGCTACACCGTACGCCGCCATTGTTGTTGTTGTTGCCGGGTGTGGGGCATGCGTGTCAATGAAGACATGAAACTATGACGTAAGCGTATCTGAAAAGTTGAAGAGAGCCAGTAATCACGGAGCTGCGTATACGGCATTTCAAAGTCTTTCCGCTCTAGAACCTGGTTTCAAAAATGATCGTTTACAGACCCCCCAAATGGCGTCTTCATATGGATGATACGCAGATTTGGCAAAAAGCTTTGGCGTTTAGACCTCGGTTTGTCTTCGTGTCTATGGGACCTCAGATACATAAACTAAAAATGCATCGACTGTAGAACTTAAGCATCCCCCGTGGACCTCCGAGCTCATCCAGCTCCGATCTTTATTTGCCACAGAGTGCATGAGCGTGCCGGAGTGGGTTGGAGGATGAGCACAGACACGCTCACACCTCCTCCCATGTTAATGGATGAATTGCTCCCATTGTGTTTGCAGCCGCTGTAATTACATTTGTGCTGGAATTCGGCTGTCACTCTTCGACCACGACACTGAAGCGCTGATATTGTGTCTCTGCCTGAGGATGTTGCAGAAGCTGCTGCAGCCTCCGGAGGCAGACGCTGGAGCTCTGGCCCATTAGAGGAGCAGTGACCGCGTTTCTCTTCATTATGAACCACTGAGAGCTCTGGAGAGGAAGTGAGCGTCAGACTCTTCTCTGTTATGACTGTGACTCTCAACCTTAAACTCTGACCCCCACAGCCTGTCCACTGGACTCATCTGGATGTATTATTAATGACAGACAAATTCCACGCATGAAAGAGAGGCATTATGGGCCGGATGAAAGAGCCTGTGTCCCTCTTCTCTCATTTTTTTGTCCTGTTTCTATTAATTTCTCCACAGTTTTCTGCTTTGTGTCAAATCTTTCTTTAACATGATCTTTATTCTTAACCAGATTTCTTATGTTTGGACTTAAATTGTGCACCATAGTCCCAGTGTCAATGACTCCATCATTTTTCTTCGCACTGTTCCAGCTTTGTTCATGAGCAGAGTGGAGTCAAACAACAGCCTTTTGTCTCCATTCTTTCAGAACAATACTGAACTCTCTTGTCGCAGAACATGAACAGAAAAGTCCCCTCCTTCTCTGGTCTCTGCATTTTTATTTATGCCTCTTCTGAACTATGAAGCTGTTTCACAAATGTATTCACTCTAATGGGATCTGAAATAAATCCAAATGCACTCTCATGGTGGTGTTTTCTTCTTATGTGAGTCAAAGTATGTCCCCGTGGGTTATTCTATACTTTCTGTGTAAAATAACATGCACACTGCAGATTTCACAGCCCTCTCATAAAAGTGTGGAGTCTCTCCCTCACCTGAGCCGTGAACAACATCAGAGAGGGTCCAGGAAGTGCTGGCACACCCGCATGCTGTGATGCAGGTCTGCTGCCCTCAGCTGGACAAAAGCTGACACTGCAGGGCAGGCAGGAGTTTGTCCTTTGGCCTGTTACTGTATGAGAATAAAAATGATAGTCTTCACTCTGTCGCATTTTTTAACCAGGAAGAGGAGAGGAGAAGGTCAAACAGAAAGATATACAGGCATATAAAAATGCATGTAAGCAGGCAGTATTACACAAACTACAAAACCCACAACCAGTGAGGTTGGCACGTTGTGTAAATCATAAATAAAAACAGAATACAATGATTTGCAAATTCTTTTCAACCTATATTCAATTGAATACACAGCAAAGACAAGATATTTAACGTTCGAACTGATAAACTTTATTTTGTTTTGCAATTAATCATCAACTTAGAATTAAATGGCAGCAACACACTGCAAAAAAGTTGGCACAGGGGCATTTTTACCACTGTGTTACATCGCCTTTCCTTTTAACAACACTCAGTAAACGTTTGGGAACTGAGGAGACCAATTTTTGAAGCTTTTCAGGTGGAATTCTTTCCCATTCTTGCTTGATGTACAGCTTAAGTTGTTCAACAGTCCGGGTCTCTGTTGTTTTATTTTACGCTTCATTATGCACCACACATTTTCAGTGGGGGACAGGTCTGGACTACAGGCAGGCCAGTCTAGTACCTGCAATCTTTTACTACGAAGCCACGCTGTTGTAACACGTGCAGAATGTGGCTTGGCATTGTCTTGCTGAAATAAGCAGGGGCATCCATGAAAAAGACGTATCTTGGATGGCAACATATGTTGCTCCAAAACCTGTATGTACCTTTCAGCATTAATGGTGCCTTCACAGATGTGTAAGTTACCCATGCCTTGGGCACTAATACACCCCCATACCATCATAGATGCTGGCTTTTGAACTTTGCGCCTATAACAGTCCGGATGGTTCTTTTCCTCTTTGGTCCGGAGGACACAACGACCACAGTTTCCAAAAACAATTGTAAATGTGGACTGGTCAGACCACAGAACACTTTTCCACTTTGCATCAGTCCATCTTAGATGAGCTCGGGCCCAGCGAAGCCGGCGGCGTTCCTGGGTGTTGTTGATAAATGGCTTTGGCTTTGCATAGTAGAGTTTTAACTTGCACTTACAGATGTAGACGAACTGTAGTTACTGACAGTGGTTTTCTGAAGTGTTCCTGAGCCCACGTGGTGATATCCTTTACACAGTGATGCCGGTTTTTGATGCAGTAACTGCCTGAGGGATCAAAGGTCACGGGCATTCAATGTTGGTTTTGGGCCTTGCTGCTTACGTGCAGTAATTTCTCCAGATTCTCTGAACCTTTTGATGATTTTACGGACCGTAGATGATGAAATCCCTAAATTCCTTGCAATAGCTGGTTGAGGAATGTTGTTCTCAAACTGTTGGACAATTTGCTGACGCATTTGTTCACAAAGTGGTGACCCTCGCCCCATCCTTGATTGTGAATGACTGAGCATTTCAGGGAAGCTGCTTTTATACCCAATCATGGCACCCACCTGTTCCCAATTAGCCTGTTCACCTGTGGGATGTTCCAAATAAGTGTTTGATGAGCATTCCTCAACTTTCTCAGTCTTTTTTGACACTTGTGCCAGCTTTTATGAAACATGTTGCAGACATCAAATTCCAAATGAGCTAATATTTGCAAAAAATAACAAAGTTTACCAGTTCGAACATTAAGTATCTTGTCTTTGCTGTGTATTCAATTGAATATAGGTTGAAAGGGATTTGCAAATCATTGTATTCTGTTTTTATTTATGATTTACACAACATGACAACTTCACTGGTTTTGGGTTTTAACAGCTATAAAGGTATTTTGTCTGGTTTCTGCCTCGTGCTGGTTACTGGATGAGTCACAGATTCTGAGTCTGAGACAGAGAGGACAGAGCAGAGCAAACTTTACCTGGAGTTAGAAATACAGTTTAAGAGATGTCTGCAAAGTATTTCCTGAAACTATTAAGACGTTTATTTTGAAAGTCTGGTTTACTTTGTTCAAGTAAATCACAGCAGTCGCTCTTGGCTGAGGCTCGAAGATGTGCTTTCTGCCTGTTTTATCTCAAAGCTGTTGAAGGAGTTACTGTACAAAATGTTTAAAAAGCATAAATGCAGCAAAAAGAAATCGAGTGTCAGCACTTACTCACAGGCCCATCCAGAAAGAAGTCAGTTGAAGGCAAACAAAGGCAGTATTGGTGCAATATTCCTAAAAAAATTTGCAAAAATGCAAACCTATAGCATGAAGTTAATCAGCCATTTGAAAGAAACCACAGAATCAGCAGACCTGATATCCTGAAGGGTACTGTTACCACAGGAAGGGGGTCTTCCTCAGCAAATAGGCCATCACCTCTGGATTAAAAGTAAGCAAGAACAGTGAAAAGGCCCTGGTCAGGTGATCAGGGGCTGCAGCTTTTGATCTATGGGTTCAGTAAGTTTTAATGTTTAAGCCAGTGCGAGGTCTGGAAGTTGTGTGAACTTGAGCAAAACAAAGACAATGTTCGCTAATCCTTTTGACATTCAGCTGAATACACTACAAAGCAAAATATTTAATGTTTAAACTGGTGAGCTTCATTATCTTTTTTAAATATACAGTCATATTGAGCTGATGCCTGCAACATGTCCCAAAAAAGCTGGGACAGGGCCATGCTTACCACGTTACCTTTTAGTGTTGGTGAACTCTGGACACTAATTGTTGGAGCTTTGTGAGTGAAATTATTTCACATTCTTGCTTGATGTTTGACTTCAGTTGCTCAATAGTCCAGTGTCTATCTGGACTGCAGCAGGTCAGTCTAGTCCCTGCTGTTGTAACTCGAGCAGAATGTGTTTTCATGTCTCTGAAATAAGCAGGACGTCCTTGAAAAAGATGGATGGTAGCATGTTGCTCCTACACCTGTATGCACCTTTTAGAATTAATGGAGCCTTCACAGATCAGTCAATCAGTATTTATTTTTATAGTGCCAATTCATAACAAGTGTTATTTCAATACACTTTTACATTTTATGGATACACATATATGCATAGACACATATGTACATATTAAAATCCACATATGCATATACAAACATATACATCCATCACCTAACATGAATCCATATAGCCAATCATGAATCCCTCCATATTGGTGGCAAGAAAAACCTTCAGATGTGCAAGTTGCCCATGCCATGGGCACCCACACCCCTCCCATCACAGATGCTGTCTTTTGTCCTTTGCTCTGATAACAGTGTTCCTGAGCCCACGTGCTGATGTCCTTTAAAGGATGATGCTGCTTTATGATGCAGTGCTGACTGGAGGGGTGAAGGTCATGGGCATTCAATGTTTTTTTTTAAACTTGCTGCTCATGTACAGATATTTCTCTGATTCTCTGAATCCCTTGATGATAGTATGGACTGCATATCTGACTGCATTTGCATGTTGAGAATTGCTCTGTTGGACTTTTACGCAGTTGTTGACAAAGACAACCTCACCCGTCCATGCCTCTAGACTTGTCTCTTCAAGCAGAATAACTTGGCTGTGTTAATTATTAGGGCTTTAAAAAAATCTATTTAATCGATTTTAATCAATTTCCCTTTAAATGGATCATAATCGATCTATAAAGTCCAAAGATCGATCTTTTAACATGGGTAGTTTTTTTCTTCATTGGACGGTGCGAGAAGCAGCCTGTGGTATCAACTCTGCTGGTCCCTGCTTTCCATTGAACAAGATCTGGTGAGATGTTACTGCAAGCAGTCAAAAAAAAACAAAAAAAAACATGGGGGTAGCACGATACGGGCACCACTGGAGAGTTTAATGATTATTGTCTGGACATATTTCAGATTTAAAAAGCATGAAAGAAAAGACGAGTTGTACAAAAAACAAGTAACTTGCAGAATATGCATTAATGCAAATCATTAATATGTGATTAATGTAACTGCTTTGGGTTCAGTTCTTAATGTAAGAACTGTTTTTAATAATGTACCAGGTCAAAAAGTCATTTACAGCATTATTTTTACTGAGATAACCCAGACTGAACAAATATTGAATGGAATCGTGAATCGAATTGATTTGAGACCTCTTAAAGGATAAGTTTGGTTTCTGCAGCTTTCACATTGTTTATAGAATGAAGTAAAACAATAAACTCACCCAGAAGGCTTTCCTGATCCAAACAGTGCTTCGGGAGATATTTAGATCCAAAATCAAGCAGCGGACATCCGTATAATGGTAGCACCACAACAGTCTGGGGTTGCTCCACCCATGTTTTTGTGACTGTGCTGACCTCCGAACTGGGAACTTTCTTCACGGCTGCCGCACATGTGCAGTGCGGCTCATTGTTTCAGGGGTGACCGCCGGCTACTCAACAACTTTCTTCTTCCAGTTTTGTGCAAAATGGACGAATATCTATCGGATGAAGATGTTGTGGAGGAGAACTTTGAATATGATGGGTGTCCTGACAGTTTCAAGCCAGAGTTTACAGATGAGGAGCTCATCGAAAGGAGGACGCGGAGGCAAAGAGAAGAACAGCTGGCCAGAGAGTAGTCTTCAGTTCAGAGGTCAGCACAGTCATGAAAACATGGGTGGAGCAACACAGACTGTAATGGAGGAGTAGCGTGAGTGGACCATGATGAAATATTGGTGAAACTAATGAGTTTTTGGACGATTAATGCAGTTTTAGGAGCGGCGCTATACATGCCCCGTGTGCTACCATTATACGGATGTCCGCCGCTCGATTTTGGATCTAAATATCTCCCGAAGCACTGTTTGGATCAGGAAAGCCTTCTGGGTGAGTATATTGTTCTACTTCATTCTATAAACAATGTGAAAGCTGTAGAAACCAAACTTATCCTTTAATATCTAATCGAATCGATCCAGAAAATCTGAATTGATACCCAGCCCTATTAATCATAAATGTTGCATTGAAAAATCTGTATATTGTCATGTTTATCTGCCAGGTTGCATTACAGATGTTTGCTTCCGGGGAGTGTGCAGTGCTGGTTTAGGAAAGGGCTCAATCTAGCAAGAAAAATGGTCTCTGCCACAAACAGCTTCGTCATACCGTCTCCATAAGTCTTTTCTCTTCTTATTTGACCCCTTATAACCTCCATTAACAGGTCTGCCGCAGTGCTCCTCACCTAACACGGCTCTCATCTTATATCATCCCCTCGGTGCTCTAATTGAACATCCTGAAATAGCCCGAGGACGGCCCCTGTGCGGCCCCCTCTGTGAAAGGTGAAGCTCTCCAACAACAACAGTGAGATGGAGCGACAGGTCTTTGGAGCTCCTCCTTGTCCTGTGAGAGTGACGGCAGACTGATGAAGATGTCTGAGACCAGCAAGCTAATTAGTGACGGAGATAAGGACTCAGGCCTCAAAAACATGTTTCTGGATGAGGTTTCAAAGCTCCCAGACTCATGGTAAAAATCATACATCTCAGTTTGAGTGTTTATGACCTCCTGACCTTTAATTAATTTCTCTCTTTTCATCTTTTGTATTTCTTCCCATCCTCAGTGGCAATATTTCTGTTTTGATTTATGAATTATTCAGACCGTCTGAGCTGGCCATTCATCATTTTTTCAATAGCTTCAGAGCTCGGTTTAAATAAAGTGCTTTCAAAAGCCAACTTGTGATTAGACTGCACAGCTTGAAAGCCTCAGCTGTGGGCAGATTGTGGCTGCTTTGTATAAGTCTCCAAGAGTTCCTCATTACACACAGTGATTAAAAAAGGTTTATTAGGTTTCATTGGCTTCCTCTTTTTAAAAGCTCATCTACAAGTTACTGCTAATCGTTTTCTCAGTGATAGTTCACCAGTTTCTGTTGTTTTTGTCAATGACGTAAAGGTGCTATGAGGAGAATCTATTACCGGCAACATAAAGACTCTGCTACCCATGAGCACGCGCGGCGACTGTCGTAATGCTGCGTTCCAGTAACCTCGGAACTGGGAGTGACATCATCTCCGACTTATCAGCGTTCCAGTTGAAGTCGGAAAAAAACATGCCGATCTACCAGGCTATTGTTAGCTGTTGTTAGCACGCCCTGCGTTGTTGTATGAAGAATGTGATTATCACTAGTAGCATTTTTGTAAATATAAGTCTAACAATACTATGTATACAGCTGATCTAGAGCGACACACCCCAGTCAGAAGTGCAAATAAATGGATTATTACAGGAGCTAAATAACTGTTCACACTGGGGGCATCCATCTTCAATTGTCAACTCGGGGGTGGCGAGGTTTCACCGAGTTCCCAGTAGGAAATTCAGACTTCGGGGGACGTTCCAGTTGCAGTTTCCTACTCAGAACCCGGAAATTCCTACTTCTGACTACAACTGGAACGCACCAAAAGACGTGACCCAAGCCAAAGCGTGTGTTTGTTGTGATGCTAATGAATGCAGCTCGGACCTTCCTCAGAACTCTGCATTGCTTTACAACTTCTTTTTTCAACAACTTACAGGATGCAAAGCCACAAGGTAATGTATCTCTTTCTAGTTATGTAGCGGTAGTTTTTGATGTGTGACAACAAGCAATTTTTGGAAAACTTAGCATCGTAGTTTTGTAGCCGGCTATATATCGCTTTTCAACCAACTTTGGCTGATGTATCGTAAAACACCGACCTGTGTCGAGCCAAGTCAGGTTCGTCGACAAAGTTTACTTATTATTAAAAACTTCCAACATGTGATCAAACACGTCCCTGTCCCAATATCCACACGTCCACCTTAACTTCTCCAGGAGCCACTTTCACACATGCAACCCTGATATTATCAGGATCATGTCCTGCAAGTCCGCCCAGGTATTACCCGGACATGCAGAGCTGGCCCTACCCCGAGGCAAGAATTTACATGAGCCCTCCTACATCGACGATTTATTTACGCTCACAAAAGAAATCGAATAGAATAGTTTTTTTTTCATTGTCATGCTTAGGCATGGGAATTGATAAGATTTTAAAAGAAATCTTAAAACCTATGTTTTTAAAAAAAGCATTTTGCTCATTTTCAGTAATGGGCTTTCCATTATTTGAAGAACCAACTTATCTCGACTATTCTATAAGTTGTTTTTAAAAGGGGTTTGTAGTTGTTTCTTAATTGTTTTTAATTGTGTCTTACTCTGTAGCACTTTAAGACTGAAAATGTAAAGTGCAATACAAATAAAATCTATTATTATTATTCTTATTATTCTATTGATACCAGTGCTATTAACGAGCCTACTAATCGATCCAGTACTTTAACTTTTTGGTCTAGCTTTTACCTGAGTTACCTTTCAGTGTTTTTATTTATTCTAATTACAGCCCACTTTTATTATTATTATTTTTTTTATTTTCTATCTTTCCTTATTTTATTTTCTAGTTTTTCATTTTTTTACTTCATTTCAATTCATTACTTATTTTTATTATATTTTAAAATGTTTTTATTATTTTATGCTATATTTAATTTTACACTTTAACCTAATCTCCAGTGTTTTCTCATTTTTAAACCTTTAAGATTTCTCAGTACATACTGGGTACAGCTGTGTGCTTTTTATTGTCTTTTATTTAAGATGCTTTTATCACACTGTGCATGGATTGCGGTGTGGGTGGGTTTAAGGACTGGGTGGAGTGGGTTTGGGTCATAAATCCTTCATTTTAATTCATCTGTCTGTTTGTAAAGCACTTTGTGCTACATTTTTGTATGACAAGTGCTATATAAATAAAGTTTGATTGATTGATTGATTTAATGATTCTCTTATTGATTCCTGCATACATAAATGCTTCTGCAAAGCTGCTGGTGTTTCCACTCACTTCAGGTTGTGCAGTAGGCGCCTTTTTAACAAAAAAAATTAAGACGCAATTCTGACGCTTCTGAACCCTGTGAGTCGAAAGATTTGATAAGGGAGTTGATCAGCAAAAAGACTCATGATATCAATTCTTTGATGGAGCTGTTAATGATTCTCAACTGGAATTGATTTTTTGATTTCCATCCCTAGTCATGCTTAACAAATTACAGATAAATCCAAAAAATCTGACTTATTTGCTTTTATCATTTGTAGAAGCATTAATTGGGCATTCCTTTACATTTGAATCAATGTGAGCTTTTCAATTTTAAGAGTTAAAGAGACTGTGAGGAGTTTTTAAGTAATTACAAAAAAGTCTCACTTTTAGATGTATGCCTGATCGAAATACACACTTATTGATGAGTTTTATAGTATCTAAATAGGTTATCTATAAATGCTATTCCTTAGCCTCCTGGTCGGGTCGTACAGGGCTGGACTGGCCTGGATACTCAACTTCAGGAACAAGACAATTAAAACTAGAGCAAATTTATATTATTTTATTATTTATATTACATGTCTGACAGCGCCGGGCTGTAAGCAGCGATATATAGCCGTCTACAACGACGATAATAACATTTCCCCGCATTGTTTGTTGTCACACATCAAAAACTACCACTACGTAACTAGAAAGAGATACATTACCTCGTCGCTTTGCATCCTGTAAGTTGTTGAAAAAGAAGTTGTAAAGCAATGCAGAGTTCCGACAAAGATCCATGCTGCATTTACCACAACAAACAAACACATTTGGCTTCACGTCTCCGGTGCGTTCAAGTTGTAGTCAGAAGTAGGAATTTTGAGCTCCGAGTGGGAGACTAAAACTGGAACGTCCCCCGAAGTCTGAATTTCCTACTGAGATCTCGGTGAAACCTCGCCAACCCGAGGTGTCAATCGAAGATGGATGCCCCCAGTGTGAACAGTTATTTAGCTCCTGTAATAATCCATTTATTTGCACTTCTGACTGGGGTGTGTCGCTCTAGATCAGCTGTATACATAGTATTGTTAGACTTATATTTACAAAAATGCTGCCATAGTGATAATCACATTCTTCATACAACAATGCAGGGCGTGCTAACAACAGCTAACAATAGCCTGGTAGATCGGCATGTTTTTTTCTGACTTCAACTGGAACGCCGATAAGTCGGAGATGATGTCACTCCCATTTCCGAGGTTACAGGAACGCAGCATTACGCCTGCGATAAATTCTCCTCATAGCACCTTTAACTGTAATGACCAGTTTTAATATAATTACATTGAAGTTGAATTTTTTCCCCCAATTTTAATTCATGTTGAAAAGCTAATCAACAACAGCAATAAAAAGATTAAGAGCAGTATTGTAGCATGAAGAAGTGAATATGAAGCAGTGCCACTATGTGCATGACACTCATGTTGGAAGAATGAAAGCTGCAGTGTTTTAGCTCTGTATCCAACGGCAGCGTTTTAGAGTGTTAAGTTTCTCTCCCTATAATCATGTCATCACCCCTCCCATCTCACCCTCAGTGAATTTCCCTGATTATTTGCTGACATCATTGTTCTTAATGTTGAGGAGACAATCCTAAAGACATAAAATAGAGACAGCAGTGCAGCTCTCTTCTCAGCTCTGCTGCAGCCAGCCCCATGACACTGATAGTTTTACTGAAAGACACTCATTCATCTATCAGACCAGTTTATAATTATCTAACTTTAAAATTATAGACTTGTCTGCTCTTGTTATGGTCATAAATCATATAAACTCCCTCATATCTCTTTGTGGAGGCTTTTCTGAGCCTCGTGAACAGCTGTTCATCTCTGCTCTGAGCTTTATGAAAATAAACATCATCTGTGTGGCTTCTTCTGTGGGGATCATGGTCAAAATAGTAAAATAAAGTGAAACCTGTGAAATTTTGCCTCATCAGGAGCTCATAGCTTCACCTCAGTCCACATTTGGATGTATGAATATGTGTAAACACATTTTTTTTCACTTTTCAACTAAGTTTCTCCACCCTCCTGTCACTTCTCTTGGCTTTCTTTGGCTTTCCTGTCAGTCTGCTTTCCTATAGTCACTGCAACGATACATACATATAATTCACGGTTCGATACGTTTCTGTCATGGTTAAATACTTTTTTGATACAAAATATGAGAAATTTCAATGCCTTTTTTACTTGTGGCATTGTTTACTCAACTCAGAGTACATTTTCATTAAATTGAATTAAATGTAACTCTTGCAGCTAAACCAGGCACATTCTTCAGTGCATACTTAGAAACATAAAAACAAAAACATCACCATGTAAAAATAAGAATAAGTAATAAAATAAAAGTATCTAATGGAGAACTCACCAATCTTATGTGGTGCATTCTTAGCAGCAGAGTAAATATTACAAAGAACTAGCTATAAGTGTATCAAGTGTCCGTACCATGTCCTAAAACCCGGTGTTACCCACAACAGAAAAGGGTCTCATGTCCACAGCAGTAAAAGTAGCTATGGCCCGGTCGATTTCCTTTGCCCTCTTTGAATCATGTGCTAATGGCTGTCTAAATGACCCAGGTAAAGTCTGTAGCATGTGTGCTGCTCGTTGTTTCTGTCTGGTTCCACTTGTTTTAACTCCAGGATGATGTCGGCATTTGTTGTATTTCCCCCGTCGTAGTTTAGCATCGTGTTGCACTTCCGACATACTGTTGTGTTTTTGTCCACAACACGCTTACCATCAGGGTCATACTTGACACGGAAGCCAAAGTAGTCCCAAACACCAGATCTGAATGATAGTGGAGGGTCTTCAATTTCAGCTGAAGGTAAAGCACTCGCCATGTTGCAGCGCCCTAGCGTATGTAGCTTCTTCTGTCTCAGCAGCTTGGCCGAATGAGTATGGGAGGTACTCTATCTATCTATCTATACATCTGTTATCATTAAGATAATACACATATATGATCCACTTATATGTTTTCATGCTGAAACTAGAAACTGGAAACAAGGATATCTTGTCTCTGATGGCAGAGGACTGCGCCGTCACATCAGCTGATGAACTCACAGCTTCTGAATGTGAAAGACGACAAGTGTTGCGACATGTTCGTGTAACTTCGAAACTGCAATATTATTGATTGATACTTGTGTGATAATGAACGTTGACTGTTTGAATATGAGAAGCTTGGATGCACAACTCAGTGCATGAGGAAGTTTCTGTTGTACACTTCACGCACTCCTTCGAAGTAAACGATCAAAAGACTCCTCTCTCCTGTCGCTCTCTCCACATGGGCTGTCGGGGCAGTTTGGGAAGTTTTCCTGACAATATGTATGTAATAATTTTAATGTGGGAACAGTATTGCCAGATGGTGGCAACAACAGACATTAAGTTCTTTCCTGGCTCTCTTTTTTGAAATTCTGATATTATTATTGATCCTATTTGTGGACAAAAACTGAAGTGCAGGGCTATGGCATTTCTGGATATGTAATCAAACATGTAACAACTTGTGTGCTCAAAACTTTTAGAAAAATTAACTTGTTTTAAGTTCAATACATCAGTGACGTTATCATCTCTTCGTGTGACTCTGGTCAGTATGACCCCATCAGAAAGTAGTAAAATAACCAAGGCAAATGTTGTCACTGCTTGGTTAGATTCTGTGTTGCAAACTACTACCTAAGAAGAACCTCTTTGAACCATGGTGACAACTCAGTGGGTCAGTAATTTTGAAACAGAGTTGTGTAAGGCTCATTTCAACATTTAAAACATTTACTACAGAGATGATAATCAGCTCTAGTCCTGTGAAAGGGGAACCAACATGGAGGCCAGGCTACAGCAGCACTGTGAAGCTTATGGGACGTCTCCATGATGTGGTACCAGCTCTACTCTGCTCAACTTTACATGATTGTTTTGGTTTCCATTGTGGATCATAATTCATGCCATACTGAGGCTAAACGTGATGTCAGTGCACTCATAAGTGTTCAGAATGTTGCCATACATCAGGGCATCTGAAATACCTCCTGCTGTCCACCCCTTAAAGCTCCTGCTCTTTAGACAGTTTGCTGTTCTGCTGTTTGCAGCCTCCACTTCCTGACTGTGACAAAAAGGCCCCTGGCTGCTCTATAGCCTGTTTCCTCCTTTATTGTTGTGAGCAGCCACTGTAGTCAGCCCTACCATAAAGGACTGCTGTCACTGTAGTGGGAGATGAAGTATCCAGATTATGGTGGGTTGCTAATCAAAGAGGCCTTAGATATACTCATGGATACTCCAATCTGATACGCCCTTGTCAGTCGTCCTCAGAAAACTTTCTGTAATGAGCCATGGTCAGCCTGATTGAGCCCTGTAAATGCCACGCTCATACTGTTTGCTTAGGACTGTATTAGTTCCTACTTTAATCCACTTGTCTCCTCTTACCTCCCTTCCTTCACCCTCACACCAACACAGCATCGTGTGGATTTGCTGGTCATCATGAGACTGGGGTCCACATTCAAGATTTCCTGCTGCTTAACAGAAGGTTTTTCCTTGAGCCATGATGGAGGGATTCATGATTGGCTCTATGGGTTCATGTTGGTGTTGGATGGATATATTTGTATATATATGTATATGTGTATTTTATATGTATATATGTATCTATGCATATATGTGTATCCATAAAATGAAGAGCTTTATGCTCTACTCTAAAGTGTCTTGAGATAACACTTGTTATGAATTGGTGCTATACAAATAAAGATTGATTGATGGTACAGCACTTTGGCACAAACTCTGTTTGTATTTAAAGTGCTCTATGAATAAAGCTGATTGATTGATTAATCGATTGATTGATTAGGCTTCCACCCCGCTAGACTGAGGTGGGCTTTACACAAGTACGAATTTGTAAGACTCCGGTAAAATAAACTATCGATCTGGTGATATTGACACACGGAGACGCGTATTTGTCCATGACTCCGCATCTTTTTTGAAAACGGGTCTGCAGGTGGATATCTGTGTATTCGTCTTCATGCCGTAATTGGTATAAACAGATAAGTCCGAGAAAGACGGTGACCTCATAGCACCCCTCCTCCTCCCAGTCCCCCAACCCACACTGTCACACACAACAACAACAACAACAACAACAACGGCGGCAGCCGGGCTGATTCCGATCTTGTCCCAGCAGCTACAAATATTGCTACGACTTTTATACCAACATTTGCTCACAGAACACCAACAACACCAGCTACAGCAACAACAGCAACAAGTGCTCATGCAGAGACGCAGCATGTTACGTGCGCATGAGCACTTGTTGACGTGGAATCTACCTCAGAGCAGAACCAGACGGGCAACCTGACAGGATTTTGCATTTTTATGCAAGTGCACAAGCCTATGTACAATACGATGTGTAGACAGCGATCCATGTTTTGATGCCGACGCCAAGACAATACGGGGCCGTCCTCGTGTGAGGAGGACCTGAGAGCGGCGATTCTCCACAACAGTTTTGGGCAGTTCAACACAGTCAGGACACTTCCCCATTCCCCAGCATTCGTCCACGACTTTACAACGCTGATCCAGATCAAGTAGTGCATGCACCACGACCAAAGCATGTTTCATCAGGATTATGAGAATCATGCACAATCGCCATGAGAAACGGGAATGTGTGACCGGATCTTGACCCCTGGACTAACAGAGACGGTGCAAAACCATCTTCATTTGTACTTTCTGAAGGTGCTTTTAGACTTCAAATTCATCCAGAACTGAACTGGAAAGTGTCAAAAAGACCATGTAAATATCTCTGAGGAGGACTTTCAGTTGGCTGAGCAGATGACCCGTGAAGACCTCCTCCTCTGTTCATGTGACTTGTGATGATCTACAGACAGACTGAGACACAGTGAAGCTTCTTCAGACACAAGCAGAGCAGGCAAAGTCCCAAACAACAGCGTGAAAGGCCACACATCACACAGCTCTTTGTTGCAGTTGTTGAGAACTCACCTCAGGGGGCTGACATAGCACTGATAACGTGACCGTGCCTATCTAATTATCAGCCGTGTGTGAAAATAAACTCCGCTGCTCTCTCTGCTTTTACACCGAGGACGATCATTCTCACCGAGGTGACGATCCACATCACAGAGCCTCACATCCCCACGGGGCAGGGGCCTCACTGTCCTGTAAGGGCCTGACTGTGGCTCTTTAATGGGATTTGGGGGGGGGGGGGGACTTTGGAGGCCCACATGATGGGCCAATCCACATGTTTTACCTGCTGTCACCTAGGGCTGAACGATTTGACAAAATAATCTAACTGCGATTTTTTCCCCCAATATTGTGATTTACTCTGCGATTGTTTTAATGTTCCTCATCTTCTGTATTCTTCAACAAACATAAGCAGTAGATCTTTTTATAGTAAAACCAATATGACATTAAATTAATCTAAGGATAAAAGATTTGAGAAAAAGTGGAGAAGTGAAGAACAGAAGCAAAATAGGTATGAAATTGTAAAAACTGGGTAAAAATGGTATGAAAACAGAAAACAGTTAATAAATAGGTACAAAATAGGTATGAAATTGCAAAAAAAAAAAGGGGGAAATTGGCAAAAAAAAAATCCAAAAGGGGCTTAGGAAAATTGATTATGGCAGCAAAATTGGGAATTAAATTTGAAATTAAATTTCAAAAACCATTTAAAAATACCAAAAATGGTTCTGACAGTGGGCAAAAAAAGATGAAGTTGTAAAATTGGGTTAAAAATGGTCCAAAAGTGGGGGAAAAAAAAGTGTATGAATAGAGGTAAAAAAATAGGCGTGAAATTGCAAAAAACTAGATCACAATGCCAAAATGTTCAACACATTTTGGGCTAAAAATATTGAACTTTCTGCGGTCTGAAAATAGCAACAAGCCATATTGCGATTTAATCTGATTTGCAATTAATTTTCAAGCCCTACTGTCACCTCCGATCAAACCTCTGGCACAATGCTGGCTTTTGTTTGTGCGCTTGCATGAATCAGCTTTAAGTGTTTTCATGTGAATGGAGTGATGCAGGCTGACTCAGATTCACTTCCTCATTGGTTTGTTGTTCTGTGATCTGAGGGTGTATCATAACTCTGCTGATCACTTATGTCAGAAGGTGCATGAAGGGTAATGATCAGATCATGCACGCCCACACGGGCACACTCACACAGAAATATGAATGAGATAATTGATTTCATAATTGGCTCTTCAGGTGGTTTCTGCTTTGATTACATGTTAGCCCACGCCTGAGTGCAGGGGTGACTCACATGCTCATTTCTCCATCCTGAACTTAAATCCAGATTCAGCAGGAGAAAAAAGCTCCCTGGAGTTTCTGGGGGTGGTTCAGATATTTATCAGACTGCTTTTTAAAAAGAGGTTCAATGGAGCAGATCAGCAAAGCAGGACAGGGTGTTTAAACCGAAACTCTGCTCAAGCGAAACGGCAAAATAAGCAAAGGAGTGGCAGGGACGCGTTTAGTCCATCCTCACAGCCAGGGGAGGAATCTGAATTGAATTGAATTTATTTTCATTTCAAACATACATGCAAAGAACAACAAAAAAAATAGTGAAATACCATTCACCTACATGAAAAAAAAAGGATTGTGGCAACCACATGCTCGAAAAGGAGTAGGAGAAAGCAGAATATTTTTTTAGTTCCTACCCCTTTTTACTGTTCTTCATAGGTCTTATAAAAAAATTAATTCTTCTATTGATACAAATACACTATACAAATGTATATTACGAAACATATAATCTATATTAAATATGCTTAACTACCTACACAAAACCAATAAAATATATAATCACATACGCATACATACAAACATATATACATATGGATATACATATATACGCATACACACATATACACACACATCCTTCCTACATATACACGCATACACATATATACACATATGTATCTGACATATAAGCATCAATATAGACATAATATACCGTTATTACCTATACATCTGCGTAAATACAATTCTCACCAAATCATTAAGATGACATGCACACAGAATACCTACACACTGGATTTTAAAAAATATATTTTTTATTTTGCTCCTCATTTTACTTCATCAGCCTCATTCCTCCCACTTTGAATTAATTTTTCTATGACTGCAAAAACTAATAGCCTCACAAAATAATAAATGTTAAGTCTTCATGGGGATTTATCAAATAAACAAAAAGATATAAAATAAAAAACAATAAATGATATGAAATAATGATAATTTTAATGAAATATAAAAATAAAATACATTTCAACAATAATACAAATACATTAAATCAATATACAAACAGATAATAATAAAATAACCTTTGACATTAGCTTGTAGTAAAATAGAATATTTGCATTCATGTATCAACTATACATATTACTTACAAATGCAGATCAAGTACACATATTCACAAATCAAACAAATGTAATATTTTTAATAACGTAATCATAAAAACAAAAAAACCAAAATAATAATCAGTGTATACAACAATCATAATAGAATAACTGAAATAATTTTGTACAAGAGCTGCAGAAAAGAGTTAAATAGAAAATAAACATTTATACAAACATAAACATACTCACATAGGCTATCATATGTCTATCAAACTTGAGCATGTATCAAGTACATATGGACATGTCAGACAACATAATTGTTATCATTATTAGAATAAATAAATAGGCTAAATAATGCAATCAAAATATACTAATACAGCTGTATTTTAACAATATTGTGTAACTTTTCCCCCAATCATTATGCACCATGATTTATTCAAATTTGCATTATTATGGACAGCACTGTGTTTACATGATTAGCTTTGAGCTCTTGCCTAATGTCCGTGTTTTCCAAATGTCTCCCCACTTTGCTTAACACTTTTCTGATGTCAGGTGTTTCTGAAAGTCTCATAAAACATTTCTGGATTATTCCAGACTGCTTTAAGATAAGAAACTCCCTCTTTCATAATGTGTTTTGGGGTTAAGCAACAAGCTGACGGTGGATTTGGCTTTTCCAGTAAGTTATAAGGAGATGAGTCAAGCGGCAGTCAGCCCGTGGATCTCTGATGTCGAAACTTAAGGTGTGGCAGCAGCCTGCGTGGGCCCCGCCGCGCTGACGGGGCGATAATCGGCGCACTGCTCCTTTAACCCCGACACTGTTTACCGAGTGACGTAGGACGCAGGCTGCGTGCTGAGTGTGGGCAGGAAGTGCAGGGAAGTGAAGGAGTCAAGGTTACGAGAGTTAGGAAAGACTGGACCGGAAACGGATCAACGGGCCTTCAGGAGGAGAGTCACACATGGGACATGTTTAAAAGATATATATAAAAAATCATATATGTTTCAGGATGACTTTACTCTTCATTATTAAAAAAGAAAAAGAGCAACAGAAGTAACATTCAGGAATCATTTGCTTTATTTAATTCCAATCAAAATGTCTCTTATAAAAGACCATTAATCAGAGGAAATAAAATTCAATACATCATTTTAATTTTTTATTGTCAAGACACTTTACAAGAAATGTCAATACTACAGTCTAACTTTTTTATTTTATTTTACTATTGTTTTAGCTATTGTTATTTTAAAGAGATAACGATTTTTTGTCTACAGATTAAGATTGTTTTTTTATTTTTAGAGCTTTAGAAAGAGGTGGGAAGAGATAAAGAGAATAACAAGGATTCATGATAAAGATTAATTTATAGGTGTTCAGAACATATATTTTATTTATTATATTTCTCTGTTGTCATTCATGCAAATTATATCTGAACTTCTAAATGGGATGCTAAAATAGATAGAAAATACTTTATTTATCCCCTATGGAAGACTTTAATATATTTCACATAAAAAATATTTATACAATAATTAATTTAGTGTATGATAAATACATTTGGTTCTTTAAAATCTGTAATTATTGTGCAAGACAAATGTATAATCTGCAAAAGCTTTTGTGGAAGAATATTATAAATAAATGAAACCATGCTGGTTACGGCTTAGCTGTATTAATAACAGGTATTGGTGGTCATTTATTTTTGTTATATATTCCTTTTTGGTTTATAGATGCTTAGTTTGAGAGACTTTGCAGAACTGTTGTTCGATAGGACTGAGGTATCATAAATTGAAAAAGGTATATGGATTCAAAAAGTATCTGCATTTTATGGTAAAGTGCATATCTAACATTTATTAGACAAATAGGTTACCAAGGTAGTTATATGAAAACCAAATTAAACATGCGCAATGCTCCATTCAAAATAGAAAAGTAAGCTAAAATGTTGTGTTTTGTTTCAAGATAAACACGTTTTAAACAAGTTTTGAACAAGATATTTTCATAATTTCTTGTGAAGTATTTAAAGAAAACTTAATAAAAAGAGAGTCACTAGTTTTTCTTGAGGCAGAAGAGGACCAGGTGGGTCCCTTTACCGTCCTGGTGGGCTTGGACTTTCAGAACAGGATTACCTGTGATTTTTTCGGGGCTGCCTTCTCCATCAGCTCTCATTCCAAACCAGTCTCTGCAGAAGGTGGAGTAAAGTCCACATTAACACACTGGGGGCTGCAGTTGGCCCCTGAGCCATAGTTTGGACACCCGGCATATTTTTGATCTTCCATGATGTTCGTCTACTTCTTCTTTGTGCAGCTGTGCTTATCATCCTCCTCTATATTTTTTGTAACACCTGCTTAATTTTAAGCACTAACCTGAAATCTTGAGAAGGATGCAGATCGTGTTAACTCTTTATCATACAAACTTGAATAAATAAATTACACTTGTGAAACGTGTAATTAGAGAAAATAAGGCCTGCTACAATCTGTAGTCTGGGTAGATAATGGTCTCAGTCACATTTGCATAAATAATCCGGATTTAACATGGGGAGTCGGGGTTCCAGTTTTATAAAATCTGGAACAGTCTTTCTGAAGATGTGAGAAACAAACAGCTCCATTTAACTGTACTTATGACTGAAAGGATGTTATTTGCACTCTTTTTTAAAGTTCATTTTATAATGAGACCTCCACCAAGGAGGTTATGTTTTCGGGAGAGTTTGTCTGACTGTGAACAAAGTAACTCAAAAAGTAATGGATGGATTTTGATGAAATTTTCAGGAAATGTTCAGCATGGGAAAAGAAAGAAGTGATTGAATTTTGGTGTTGATCGGGATCAGCGTCTGGGATCCACCATGACGAAAAATGCGATTTTAGTGAATATCTACTGAGCTACAATGAAAACAATTGTTAATGGTATGTTTTCATGGTCAAGGAATCTAAATATTTACACGAAAAAAAGGTAGGACTAATATTTATGGTAAAAATCACAGTATGGGTGAGGACTGTGGCGCTGGCGGAGGTCTGCGCTCTCCAAGTGCTTTTCTGGTTATCTTTGTTTTTATTTTGTATTATGACGTAGGCTAAATGCATTTTTCTTGTTCTGTAAAGCACTTTGGATTGCCTTGTATATGAATTGTGCTCTGCAAATAAACTTGCCTATTTTTTGAAATGGCATTTGTTTTTTGTTTGTTTGATTGATATGTATTTTATTTTTAATGACCCCTTGCAACTTCACACGGCCCACTACAGGTCCACGCACCCCTGGTTGAGGAGCACTGCCTTAAAAGGACTGAGTCTTGAGCTGTCCCTCTTATTTTGAAGGCTCCCACAGGAAGCCCTGGCCCTCGGTCGCCGCCGGCTTCAGTCTTCCGCGCACGGCTCCGGGCGCACGGTGGCCACTTGAACGAAAACGGGGGAAGCTCGCAGAGGAACCGGCTGGGCTGTGGTGCGCTCTCAGCACGCCTCAGGACAAATGCTGAGCGCGGCCCGGAAACCACCGAGCTCGTCACCCTGTGAGCGGCGATCGTAACCGGCCACGCCCCGCGTCCGCGACCGGAGCCCGTACTAAAGTGCCGGCGCAGGCGCCGCGGTGAGCGCTCCGTGAGAAGCAGCAGCGCGGCTCAAGAGGCAGGAGCGTCTGCGGGGAAACCATGAGAGAGTACAAAGTGGTGGTTCTCGGCTCCGGAGGGGTCGGGAAATCCGCCCTGACCGTCCAGTTCGTGACGGGATCCTTCATAGAGAAATACGACCCCACGATAGAGGATTTCTACAGGAAGGAGATCGAGGTGGACTCCTCTCCGTCCGTCCTGGAGATCCTGGACACGGCGGGGACGGAGCAGTTCGCCTCCATGCGAGACCTGTACATCAAGAACGGGCAGGGCTTCATCCTGGTCTACAGCCTGGTCAACCAGCAGAGCTTCCAGGACATCAAGCCCATGAGGGACCAGATCATCCGGGTGAAGAGGTACGAGCGGGTGCCCATGATCCTGGTCGGAAACAAAGTGGACCTGGAGGGGGAGAGGGAGGTCTCGTCCGGGGAGGGGAAGGCACTGGCGGACGAGTGGAACTGCCCGTTCATGGAAACTTCAGCCAAAAATAAAACCTCGGTGGACGAACTGTTTGCAGAAATAGTCCGACAGATGAACTATGCCTCAACACCAAATGGCGACGACCAGTGCTGCTCGTCCTGTGTCATCCTTTAAGAAACAGGAACAGCCCGGAGTCTTTGCTCGGTTTTAAGTTTGCAATGGTAAGTTCTGACACTGTGCGCTCCAGACTACAGCTGACATGCTCTGAGAAAAGTTGGATTATAACTTAAGTAGGAGTGCTCCGAGGGCGCAAACCTGCTCTGACTAAAGTTATGAATGGAAAAGGAGCTGTTTGTGTTGAGATGATATCCCAAGGCCATCAACTCAACAGAAATGTAATTAAGATTTTGGAAAATAATTGACTTTAGACCAACAGACTTTATAGTTCCATGTACAGGGTTGATCATAAACTCTGCTTTAAAACTTTGTTGATATAACAGTTAAAAGGTGTTTAAGCATCTTAATATCACTAATGACCATTTATTCTACAGAGATGAAACAGACTTTTAAAACTTTATTTAAACATAGTATTATTAAGGAATGTGACAACTCAGATTAAAGATGAATAAAACTGAACTGATGACAAAGTATCAACTCAAATAACAGTAAAATCTTAATTATAATCCAGATTTAACGTTTAAATCAGCGAGTCCAAACTGTTTTCACTGGATCCACATTTGGATTAGAATCACTTCCTCCTCATGCCGTGACCAACGATCCCTAACAACGTCATGAACGTCTGTGGTGAAGTTTTGGAGATATTGGCAAAAACAAAAAAAAAATACATTATATCTCTATGTTCACAAATTCTTAGAAGAAATCCTGGATCTGCATCTAGATTCAAATCAGCACTAAAGTCGACTCACTTCTTTCTTATGCTATGACCAACGTTTCCTGAAACTGTCATTAAAATCAGTTTTTCTGTTTGCAGACAAACTTAAAACTGTCAAACGCCAACATAAACATAGCCTCCATGGTAGAGGTCAAAATGTTTCAACTTAAAACAAGCAGCTTAATTAGGTATTTAACTTAATTTAGTCGTGTAAATGAAGTTCCCTTTGGTTGCAACTGTTTTACTTGAATAAATAAACAAATAAACACCTAATCTGGGTTAGGGATAGGGCAGAACAATTTGAGAAAATAATCTAATTGCGATAGCCTATTTTTCCCCAATATTGTGATTTACTCTGCGATTGTTTTAATGTTCCTCATTTAATGTATTCCTAAACAAACATAAGCACTAGATCTTTTTACAGTATAACCAATATGACATTAAATCAATCTAAGGATAAAAGATCTGGGAAAAAGTGGAGAAGTGACGAAAAGAAGCATATTAGGTATGAAATTGTAAAAACTGGGTAAAAAAAAAATGGTACGAAAGCGGAAAAAAAGTTAATAGGTGCAAAATAGGTATGACATTGCAACAAAAAAAAAGGCAAAAAAATTCAAAAGTGACTAAGGAAAATTGATTATAGCAGCAAAATTGGGATTAAATTTCATAAACCATGTAAAAATTCCAAACATGGTCTGACAGTGGCCAAAAAAAAAAAGATGAATGTCTGCGATTTGAAAATTGCAACAAGCCATATTGCGATTTAATCTAATTTTCAATTAATTGTTCAGCCCTAATTAGGGATGGGCAAAATGTGGCCCACTCCCTTTTTAGAGTTAATATTGTGTGCTAATAAACTGTTATAATGACAAAGAAATAAGCATTTGAGTATTTGGCTTGTTGGTTAAAGCAAGTTAATTATGTTAATCAAACCAAGTTAATCAATGAGCATGAAGTCCACATGAGTAACTGAAGTGGAAACTTCTACTGTAGTTCAGGGCTGGGCCAAATGTGGCCCTCGGGCTACACGCAGCCGTCCCTCTTCATTCAAAGATGAATAAAATTGTCAAGAAGAAGGAAAAAAACAAATCTGCCAAGGACATGATGAACATTGAATTATTTCTGTATTAGTTGGTAACAAGTAGCTCAATTATGGAAATCATTTTAATTTAGTAACAGGAAGTTCAGTTGACTTGCGTAATTAGTTTTCTTAATCTATTAACACTTAATCCAGTTGATAAATTCTAGGGGTCCCATGTGGGGCTGGGAAATGTTGCCTGGAAATAAAGTCCCTGATTGCTTTTCTCTAAAAATTCGATTTTATGTTTTTTGTTGCTCCTTAAAAAAACCTCCAGATGACACAGAGATGACATACAAACAAGTTGCTCCTTAACTTAATTAAAATATGTCCCCAAACTAAAATTCCCTCCTGAGTATTGGAGTGCTGTCCTGTTAATATTAGTGGTACATAATGTAGTTTGAACATAGGTGGGCTTGTCTAAACTGACTCTGAAAGTTGCTAAATTTGAATTCTTGGACTAAGACCCAGTTAAAAGTAGGGCTGAATGATTTATCGTTTTTGGATTGAAATCACAATTTCAGAAAACAAAATCATGTGATTACCAAAGCTGTTGTGTCCACTGTTTTACAAATTTTCAGGAAGTTTCCATTTACGAAAGTGCAACAACACAAAGCCTCTGTTTTGTAGTAGAAGTTAAAGTATTCCTTCAAAAATGAAAACAGATTATTTGTTACTAATATTAGATGATGAATTGTTGTGTGATCACTGATTTCCTTACTGTTGTCTATATTGTAAAAATTGTGAATATTGGACTGAAGCTTGATATGAAGAAAATTGTGAATCAAAGTAAAATCGCAATATCTGCTAGAAAAATCGAAATTAGATCTTTTCTTGAAATCGTTCAGCCCCTGCTAGGAGCACTTTACTGTCTTATGAAAACCTGTGCAACACGTTTAATTCTGGATGGAGCCAACACATAAGGTATCTGCTCAACTCAGCATGACACTGCATGGTGTAAATACTTCCTGCTTTATTTTCCATCACAGTAGAGACTGTATCAGTAATGTGTAGGTCGACGGGAGCGTCATAATTAATGTGGCCTCCTCTTAAAAGCAATGGAAGAAACAGAGGCGATAGAGCTGCCCTGCCTTTTGTGGCTTTTTGTAAAGTAACAATAGGTGGTTGCAAGTAGCTAAATATGCTGTTTATAGAGAGAAGTAGTGGGAAGTCATACAGCATCCCAGAGCGAACAGCAGGGGGCGCTTCACTGCTGTGTCAATATATCTGACCAATCAGAGGTTAGCTCAGCTTGCTTTCCAGATTGATATTTTTTAGTTAAGAAAGTTAAGATTTTTCCAAATACATCACAACATGTATATCCCAACTTCACCATCAATCGTAAGTGTCCAAACAAAGAAACATTGGATTATCTCCAGGCACACAAATTTAATTTCTAAATATTTCTTTATTTTTGTATAACCTTAATATGACTGGGAAATATATCGATTAAATCGATTAATTCAAATTCTTTTCTCCAGAGGATTTAAAAATTAAAATTCAAGATTTTTTTTCATTCACTTACTTATATTGTAAGTAGTTGCAAAGTTTGAAAAAAAAATTGAAACTTTACAGTTTTCATGATGGTGACCCTTCAGGTTTTGCACAAGCACTTTTATAGGCTTGTATTTATTTATTTAAATAAGATTAAATATTGATCAGAGAGAAATATGTAAACAAGCGGCAAACCTGCCTGCGTTAGAACTACATAATCAACATTTTATGACACACACTTTTATTTTAAAAGGGAAATTTTGATTGATTTAGGAATATATTTGACAACATAAAGGCAGTAATTGATTAATGTCATTTTTGTGTCACTTGGGAGTTATTTTGCTTTGAGAGAAAAAGAAATTGATTAAAATTGTAAATCAAGTGTTATGGGAAAAAAAATCGGAGATTTTATTTTTAGGCTATATCGCCCAGCCTTAAACCTTAATTTAACCAGGAAAAGAAACATCATTCTGATCAAAAATCTGTGTCTTGGCTTAGATAGGCAGCAACACTTAACAGAATTTACAGTAACAACAGCAGTAACACAAATGCTCCGAACATGTACACCACTTAAAATAATTTTTATCTAAAGAGCTAATAAAATTAGTTCAACAAATACAGCAATAACAAAGGGGCCATTGTCTAAATAGTGGGTGAAATGGGCAGTAATTACATTGTAATGTTAGGAAAAGATTACATTATTAAATATTAAAGATACAAACATTTAGAGATAAGACAGTTCTGAACCCTACTTTGTTGATTCCTTTTGTACTATAATATCTCGTGTTTTGGGATAAAATCTTAAGATGAATAATTTAAAAACATTAACCAATGAATCCAGCAGGTTATTATGTACATTAAAGATGCTATGAGGAGTTTCTAAGCAATTACAAAAAAAAATCTCACTTTTAGATATATGCCTGATGGAAATACACACTTTAAGATGAGTTTTATAGCATCAAAATAGGTTATCTATAAATGCTATTCCTTAGCTTCGCGGTCGGGTCGGACAGGGCTACAAAACTACGATACTAAGTTTTCCAAAAATTGCTTGTTGTCACACATCAAGAACTACCGCTATGTAACTAGAAAGAAATACATTACCTCGTCGCTTTACATCATGTAAGTTGTTGAAAAAAGAAAGCAATGCTGAGTTCTGAGGAAGGTCCGAGCTGCATTCATTAGCATCACAGCAAACACACACTTTGGCTTGGGTCACGTCTTTACGACGGTTGCCGAGCGTGCTCATGGGTAGCAGAGTCTTCATGTCGCTGGAAATAGATTCTCCTCATAGCACCTTTAAATAGAAAAAATGTAAATGACTAATCCCAGGGCTCCCAGCAGGATTGACTCCACTCGGAGTTTGGACACGGTATCCTTCGGGGTCCCGCCCCACTACTTGAACGCTTTAATCGATACAATCGCGAATGAAAAACCAAAAAAGTCGAGATGTGACGAGTGAAGCAGATACCCTGTTGTGGAAAAGCCCAAGAATTAGATGTTTTGTAAACTTTGCTGCATTCTCGTAGCTTTACCGCCTGTTTTATAAAAGAGAATGGACAGTTTCTCACTAAATACCAGTTTCATTGGTTCACTATTTTTATAATTAATGACTCTAATGACTCATTACAAACTTACTGAAGGCCCCTCCTTGCACGTGTCCTGATTAAGTGCAGTGAACTCTTCATTCTGAGTGAAATGTCAGCTATGCCACATGCTAATGCCTCTGTCAGCTAGTTTGTCAAGGTTCAAATCCAGTTCCCTTTCTGAATGTTGGTTTTCAGTGGTGACCCGAGGGCATTTGCAGCCCATTGTTTTGCTAAGCAGATTGCAGAAGTGTCTGACTCATTTGCAGAACTGGAGGGGCAAGCCGGGGCTGACATAAACAGCTTTATGAAGTTAAGGCCGGAACACTGTACTCCTAAAGTCTGAGCTACTCAAGCTAGCCGCTCAACGGCATTTTCTAGAATGGGGTTAACAGGAGTCGGGAGATTCCAATGTTCTCGTTTGGCCTACATTCAAGGATCAGGAAGTAGGGTTTTTTTTTCCTGAGCAGAGCCCTGAATTAGCATTGAAAGCTGTTTTCTTCTTGTGAAGCTGTAGCTCATTCATGACTCTCTTTATCTTTTGTTTGTGGCAGTGTGTTGCAGCAAGTGTGTACTGTTGAGCTCTTCTTCGTGTCTCACCCCGGCCTTGGAGAAAAATACAGGGAGGAATGCTGCATGGGGACTCGAGGAGGAGGAGGAGGAGGAGCGACGGAGACGGAGGGAGGGCTCCACTCTTCAGGAATTCTGCTGGGTTGGAATTATCTCTGCTGCTCGATGAGCGTCTGTCATTGATGCCAAGGCAGTGACAGAGAGTTTCTGCAACACCCTTCTCACCTGTTCCAACTGTACTCACAACTGGAACTTAACTCCAGTGGAAAAAGTTCTGGAGGGCAACACTTAAGACACTCATAGATGGATATTTCTGTATAAGAAGAAGACAGAGAGAGTATATTTTGTTAAATAACTGCACAGCCTGGGGAGGGGAAGACTGAGAGTGATGTTTCTGCCTAAATCCCATTTTGGAGAAATTCTTCGCAACACTCCAAATCTTATTTTTGTCCAAAGTCATGCACCGTTTTTCTGCTGGTGGAGTAAACATGACGAGTGCCACTTTTTTTGTTCCTTCATCACCTCTTCAGTGTGCGGGAGGACCTTAACTGAAGTGACACGGGGACGGTGGTCAGATCGCCCTCGTGTCGAGTGCCTTTCCGAAACAAGTCAGCTGTTAAGATTTAGTGCCAACCAACAAGTTTCACCAAAAGAACCCTTCGAACGTGGCGATCCAAACTCAAGCGAACTGCTCTGTGTTTAGGGCTGGATAAAGAAACCAGGACAGGCTTTTTGTTTAAGGAACGGTGTTTTACGTTGGCCTTTTTCAAGTCTAAAGTGTTCATTTTGCAATGTCTGCTTTGTCAAAGGCCAAACTTTTCTCTTAAATGCACAGGTACTGGAGCCCCCATCGCCGTCATGACAGCACCAAACGCTTACCTTCCAGTCCACCTTGAATCAGATTCTGTTTGTTTATTTTGTTGTTTTTAACAGGAAATGTGATGATGTACTGTTGACAAATCTAACCTGATTGTAAGTTGAATTTCAGGTCAGCCTTTTAACGATGGGCTGCCTGTTTTAAAATAAGACTTTTAATACAAATGGCATTTTTCAAAAAACGAGCGAGCTGTGTTTTCTCTTTGTTTTGTGTTTTCAGAGTTGACTCAACAGTTACAGGGATAGTTTGGGATTTTTTTTAAGTGTGGTTATATGACATATATTAGCCTGAACATTAGCCACAGTAACAAACTTGGACTCTGCATTGTTGCAGACATTTTTGACACAGAAGCAAGAGCTTTGCATTGCTGCAGATAATGCCACTAATTCTGCACCATGAAAATATCTGTGGGTGAAAGCTAGCCACTAACATGCCCCATAAACAGATAATTTACACAGACTTACTTTCCACTACTACTCCTACACTAAACAGCACAGCCTTCGTGTCCTTCTGCCAGCTCCCACAGCTCCAACACCCTGTGAATAAGTAGAATCAGTATTTATAGGAGGAATCGTCGATTTGCTTTTATTTCAACTGGCCCTAAAAATAGTCCCACCTGCTTTCAGCCTCTCCCTGATTCCGACAAGTACACGGCGAAAACACCTGCGTGGATGACCAGGGCATTTTATTTTGACACCAATAACCAATAAGTACACCAATAATACTTCCGAAATAAAGATTAGCTAAATGGGCTAAAGTTTGATGTACATCCTGCTGATCAAGTAGTTATGTTGACTAATCTATGTCTTCATAAAGTACACTTATCACTAAAACAATGGCTTCTGTCTTTACCAAATAAACAAACAATATAAGCAGAATACTTACTTTGAATATAAAGTTTCATTCAGCTCCGGGTTGTACAAGTGTGACAATTATAAATGTTACAGCAGGGAGGTTCTGCATGATAAGAGCAGCAGACTGCAGGAGAACATAAAAGCTGCTGATACCCTCAAACATGCTAAAGTGATTTTTCACAGTCACATTCTTTTTTTTTAATCTAGCTTCACATCAAGAGCTTATCATTGTCCATCGGTCCTCAGAGCAGCTTCCTCTGTTTTTATATTGGCCTGTTGACTCTCCATCTACAGAAGTTTTCCATAGTGTGCTCAAGTCGTATACACTGCAAAATCACCCATTTATCCAGCTCCAGAAAGGCTGACATCCCCGAATATTTGTTATGGATTAGGAGTTGGACAGCTGCTTTGCACATTATTGACACATAGCCATGGGCATTGTGGAGCCCAAAATGCTTCCACAAATAGGCTTTGCTTGTCCTCCATTTTCTAGACGTGTACTTTGGAAGTGCCACTTTGTTTTTGAGGTCAAGAGAGCAAGGTTGCACTGGGAGCGCCCTCTGTCGGTTTGATGGTTCCCTAATGTGCTGATGTTCTGTATATTTTAAATTAGAATGTATTTTCACAGGTAAATTACGGATTTTTACCTCCAGTCTTGAACAGACATTCAAATATTGAGTTACACCTAAACTAAGCAGCTTGGAATATGGAAAGTAAGTCATCATAAATAGTCTGTTTATAGTGTTTAATCACCGTTGGCTGTTTTTGTGACTCTTTTCCATCCATGATTATTTTAGTCATGCAAAGTCAGTGGTACCATTGTGGCAATTTATAGATTAGATTAGATTAGATAGAACTTTATTCATCCATCTGGGAGACTTAAAATTCCAGTAGCACATTTTGGAACAGATAAGAAGACCTATAAAAAAGAGAAAGATATAAATAAAATAGAAATATGGCTACTGACTGCTCCTTCCAGTCCTCTGTCTTCCTGTTACCACTCCTCCCCCCTAGTGAGGAGTTGTACAGTCTGATGTCCTGAGGGTTAAAGGAGTTACTCAGTTAAGCTACTATAGTATAGCCCTAGCCTCTGTGCTGACTATTTCTGCATAGATGCGGTATAGCTTTGTAACTGTGGCTACTTTTTAGGCTACTGTACCGCAAACAAGTCCACATCATAAACCCTGAACTGTCCCTGTGAGCATGTCTATCTGGGTTATGACAAAACCCCAAAGTAATCGTGTGGTTAAAAGAAAACATCAGGTCGTCTGATTGGTTTACTGACCTTCACTCAAAGTTATTCCTGTTTGATTGTGTTTGTTAGCCGGGGATAGCCCTCAGACTGACAACTTGTTTGTTGGGTTTCACGTTGACAAATTTGCAGGGCAGGACTTCAGTAAAAGCCACATCAGCTGTGACATGAAATCCACATTTATCTTCTACGTCGGCTCAGCCATGTTTGTGTTTCTCTTCTTACACAGCCTTTTCTGTGAGGTTGGCTCTGGAGCCGCTGCGGTGTCAAATCCAAAAGTGAACGGACAGACTAATTTGTGTTTGGGAAATCTTCGTCAGAGTGTTGCAGTGTTCACGTGACTTCACTGGCACAGTAGGGTTTTAGTCAAGATGGATGTAAAGCGCTGATGTGATTTGCCGTTCCTGTGTTCACCAAACAGTCGGTGATGCAGATTAACGCTCCTCTTTCGTGCATTAGCAGACGAGGCCTCGCTCTGCAGCTCTGGTAAAAATGTCTCTTTCTGCTGTGTGGGTGTAGCGGCGTTTGAGCCCAGAGCTTGAGCCTGGGTGAAGCGTGTGTGGGTGTTTCGGTGTGATGTGGAAGAGGCCTGTATGACTGAACAGGCCCCGCTCCCGCTCCTGTTTACCTACAGGGATTACTGAGCCTCGGCTGGCTGCCTGCTCGGCCGCTGTATGGCTTCAGGGGGAGAGAGTAAACAAACACAAGACAGGCTCCTCATAGAGGCTTTCCGAGGGTATAGAGCGGTGTTTTGGTTTTCAAACTGCAGCTTATGTGTTGTGCTGTGGCATGTCCTGAATGTCTATGAGCTGGAGCCTTTACGTGTGCCCGTCAGTGTCCTGCTCACGCCGTTACGTGTGAAGGCGTGGGCCCGGGTGTCTGCATGCTGCTGTTAGCTCTGGTGTATGTGCCTTAACCATGTGACTGTGGGGCATGGGGAGGTCAAAGGGCAGGGGGCATTCAGCTTGAACATGTGTCCAACAGGTGTAACAGGCAGTGGGGCTGGAATTCTACTTAAGTATGAACAGAGATGCACTGATGTAACCATTTGTAAATACTGTGGTGGTGCATGAGGAAAGTTTTTTTCCACATTTTTTTGACAACTTTTTAAAAAATCACCAGAAAATGTCCCTGGTGCATCTAAACTCGAGTGGGTGATGATCATTATTAGGCTGGGACGACCACATTATCAAGCATTTTGTGTCAACTGGAGATGCAACAATTCTCAAGAAAATTTTAAACAGTTTGAGATAGGGCTGTGTGAGGCCATGATACAATACATAGCCCCAAGACACATAAATTGTGAACATTGACTGCGCTTTTAACAGAATTCCAAGCAATTTTTGTTTTTATTACAAGAAGAAAAAGAACAAGCATGAGTTTAAATAATTCTTCAACAACTGTGAGGAGTTTCCAAGTAATTACAAAAAAGTCTCACTTTTAGATATATGCCTGATGGAAATACACACTTTAAGATGAGCTTTATAGCATCAAAATAGGTTATCTATAAATGCTATTCCTTAGCCTTCTGGTCGGGTCGGACAGGGCTGGACTGGCCTGGATACTCAACTTCAGGAACAAGACAATTAAAATTAGAGCAAATTTATATTATTCAGACACGTCTTAGAGCACCGGGCTGTAAGTACCCATATATAGCCGGCTACAAAACTACGATACTAAGTTTTCCAAAAATTGCTTGTTGTCACACATCAAAAACTACTGCTACGTAACTAGAAAGAGATACATTACCTTGTGGCTTTGCATCCTGTAAGTTGTTGAAAAAAGAAGTTGTAAAGCAATGCAGAGTTCTGAAGAAGGTCCGAGCTGCATTCATTGGCATCACAACAAACACACGCTTTAGTTTGGGTCACGTCTTTTGGTGCGTTCCAGTTGTAGTCAGAAGTAGGAATTTCTGAGTTCCGAGTAGGAAACTGCAACTGGAATGTTCCCCGAAGTCTGAATTTCCTTCTGGGAACTTGGTGAAACCTCTCCATCCCCGAGTTCACAATGGAAGATGGATGCCCCCAGTGTGAACAGTTATTTAGCTCCTGCAATAATCAATTTATTTGCACTTCTGACTGGGGTGTGTCGCCCTAGATCAGCTGTATACATAGTATTGTTAGACTTATATTTACAAAAATGCTGCCATAGTGATAATCACATTCTTCATGTGATATTTGTGAACAACAACGCAGGGCGTGCTAACAACAGCTAACAAGAGCCTGGTAGATCGGCATGTTTTCTTCCGACTTCAACTGGAACGCCGATAAGTTGGAGATGATGTCACTCCTAGTTCCGAGGTTACTGGAACGCAGCATTACGACAGTCGCCTCGCGTGCTCATGGGTAGCAGAGTATTTACGTTGCTGGTAATAGATTCTCCTCATAGCACCTTTAAGAACTGCAATGCAGGTCCCCAAAGATAGTAGACTTAAGTTTAAATTTGGAACATGTGTTTTATCATGTAGCTTGGCTTCTACTTTGAACTGTGCCATTTTTAACATTACCCAAAGTGTTTTGACTACAAGTGTCCAAACATTGAGGCCGTATGGATTCTGTAGAACCCATATCAATACACGTATCCCCAAGAAGTGCTTGACAATATTTTGCCGTATCGATATTTTAAGCACAGGCCAAGTTTGGGACGACATTCTCGGTTCATTGTGCACACGTTGGTTATGATATTTATGGTTTTAGCACAAACAGATTTCCTTGCAAGAATCCTCCACTGACATTTTGAAATGAACAAACCCTAAACTGATCAAATAATTACAGTATTGTCCTGATTTCAAATGCTTTTGGTGCACATTTATTAGATTAAATGTTTATGAAACCTGCTTCCCACTGGAGAAAATGACCAGCAGCACTGTTTTAAGGAAGAAAAATGAAAATCATATGAAAATAGAATAAGTCTGTGCCTGACAGCAGTGCTCTGCCTGGTGTTTGTGAGAAGTTATGAACTGAATTTGATGAATTTTTCTGAAAAGGTCAGAAAGGAGCTCAGGACCAACTGAATAGATTTTTTAGATTCCAATTAACTCGACATATAATGCTCAGAATGCTTGGCCAGAAATACAGGAAACTTGTTCCAGGTTTAACCACACAACAAAGACTTATCTGGATAATTGAAATATTTTTGATCAACTTCAATTTAAAGGGCACCAGTATTAACACACAAGAATGATAGTAACTCTGTTTATGTGTTTTTGAAGGTTCTTCTAAACTAATCTCTGTAGGTCTATGCCACTGAATGCTTGTTAGCTCCACTATTGTCACTCTGTGGGTAGCTTAGCCTGTCAGCTTCCTTCCCGTAATGCTGATCTAATGATGTGATACCACCTCTAAACTGTTGTGAATCTCAGAAATGGTGTTGGTGTGACTTCACCTCGTCTTCAATAACTGCAATGTGAACATGAAAAGATCTGAGCCAAGCTGCAGGTGTGAAACCACCTGAAGTTGAGTTTAACAGTGTGCTTACATGTTGATCATTTATTACCTCCACCAAGGAAGTCGTAATTTTTCGGCATTTGTTTGTCGTTTAGCAAGACCACTTTAAAGGTTTAGAACAGGAAAGTTTCAGAAAGGGGTCAGTTCATTAGACTTGGTTTGTGATTGGAATTAGGGCTGGACAATTAATTGCAAATTAGATTAAATCGCAATATGGCTTGTTGCACTTTCAAATCGCAGACAGTGCAATATTTTTAACCCAAAATGTGTTGAACATTTTGGCATTGTGATGTAGTTTCTTGCAATTTCATGCCTATTTTAACATTTTACCCAGTTTTTTAAACTTTATGCCTATCTTGCTCCCATTCAACTTTTTTTTTTGGCCACTATCAGACCATGTTTGGAATTTTTTGCCCTTTTTTTTTTTTCAATTTAATACCTATTTTGCACCTATTAACTTTTTTCTACTTCCGTACCATTTCTTTACCCTGTTTTTACAATTTCATACCTATTTTGCTTCTGTTCTTCACTTCTGCACTTTTTCTCAAATCTTTTATCCTTAGATTGATTTAATGTCAACTATAAAACGATCTACTGCTTATGTTTGTTTAAGAATACATAAGATGAGGAACATTAAAACAATTGCAGAGTAAATCGCAAGTGCAATATTGGGGAAAAATATTGCAATAAGATTATTTTCTCAAATCGTTCAGCCCTAATTGGAATGTGAATGCAGGTCTTGAAAGCTGTTGGTGTAAAAACTGCGTTACTGTCTGAAGAAATAATGTCTTCAAGCCGCTTATCTGTTTTTAACATCTTATCCAGGCCTGATTTTTCACAACTGCTGCATCAGTAAAATCAACCAAGTCACCATAAAGTTAGATAAACTCACACTGAAGTGTATTTAAACTTGAATATCCAGAAGATGAAGTTTTGAGCTGGCAGAGTCTCATTTGCCTGATTGGTTGATTTAGACCTGACAGCTGCAGAATGATTGAGGAGAATGTTGCCTCCATCTGGATCGTGGATGCTGTTTGATTTTATGTTAGTATTGAATATATGCCAAGCTCAAGTGTGTATCTGTATCTCTGCATTCTTTACAGACCAGTGGGTGGATAAATAACATGCACAGAAACACACTTGAGTGCCTTTTCTTGCCCGCCGGAGCTGAATCGACAGCTTTACGGCTCCGTGTCGGCGCAGAAACGTGTTTTTGTGACTGCAGCTCTCAGATCTTCCTCTAATGCACAACAAGCCGCGGCCGGTTTAGCTATGCCATCTATGCGAAGCAGAGGCTAATGGCACGTTCCTCGCAAAGCCTTGAAACAAATTGCACGAGCGAGTCCAAGTCCTGGCCCTCCAGTGTGATAGTTAGACCTGTGGTGGATGTGAGGAAGCAGTTATTACAGCTATGCCCCAGATACTGTAAACGTACACCCCCCATCCTCGACTGCTGCGCTGCTGCAGCCTCTTGCTGTGGTGTAAACATCTGATAGCAGAAGAATTTGCCCTTTGGAGAGAAAGAGGCCTGTGGAGTTCCTGTTCCTTTTATCTGTCTCTTTCAAAAGGAGCGAGAAGGTGAAACTTTCACTTCCTGATTTCTCTTTTCCACTCGCCTCTGTGTGGTCCTCCCTTTGCTGCTTTAACCCGTTCATTTGACTCTGAAGGAGCTGCAGCCACATTTTTGCATACTTGAACTGCGTCGTTGTTTAATTGGGTTATTTTTAAATCCATTGGTTCCAGTTGCAGCCAGGAGGAAATTGGCGGCGTTCAGGTTTTACAGATGGCTCAGCTCGTCAGTGGTTTGCTGGTCATGGGAGATGGTCATGTGATGTGGTTGCCATGGTTAAGGGGGGGTTGGGATGTGGTATGGCTGCTCAGGGTGGCCTCGTGACCTATGGGAGTTGAGTCACTGCTGGAATGGTGACTGTAAGAGAGGAGGGTGTCGGCATGTTTGATCAGCTTTTTCTCAAGTGGCCACAAACGTTTATTTTCTTTGAGACGGGAAGCGTGATTCTGCTTCAGCTGATTTCTGCGGCGCTGAAACGCTTGTCTGAGCAGCGTCTACAGCCTTAGATAAATATTCCCGCTCTGCAGTTACAGTAAACTCAATATTGATTTCTGCCTTGATGAAGGGAAGGGTGTGTTTGCATGTTAGATCTTCTGTTTTGCTCCTTGCTGGTGGAGGCAGTGACAGGAAGTGTTGCGACAGAGCCAGTGAGAGTGGGCGGTGTGTGTTTGCATTTTTTACATGGGACTTAATCACTATATAGACTCCGAGCTGAATTACAGGCCTCTCTTTCTCAACCAGCATCATCATGCTATTTCTGAGGCCCTGTTGTGTTGAAGGGAGCAGTTTTTGCCCTTCTTGTCTCTGCAGATGTTCATGATATGTACTTTAACCACTCAGCATGATTGTTAAAAAAGTACATATTTCTCTACTCAAAGGCAAATGAATAAAAGCAAATGTTGTCCAGTTTATCATCCAGCTGCAGCTCATGCTGTTTTCTGTATGCTAACAGCAAATCCTCAAATTAAAAACAAACATAATTCACATTTAAACATGAGGCTTATATTTAATTGTAAAATTGTAAAATAAAAAGAAGATATAGCTTAATGAGGAGAGAAGCAGACGGTATCTTCCCTCTTTACTGTAGTGTTACATGTTTCATACTATACAGGGGCGGATCCAAAAACCAGGGCTGCCCAAGGCCCCCCTGAGATCTGATTGGCCACCACAACCTGAACAAAACCCTATGACTGTTTATTTTTTATTTTCAGGCTTTAATAGAATAAGACAGAAGTATGTTTCCCACAAGGGCCATGCAAATGTTACTCTCAGCTTTTGAGAGCCTTGTTATTATTAATTAAAAAAGAAACAATAAACTAAAATCTCTTTTTTTCTCAAGGGAAGGGTTGTTTGAGTTCTTGTTGCCTTTCCATCATCACAAACAGTCCCTTCTTTCCTGACCTCGAAATCCTTTATTGTAATTTAAGTTATCAGTTTAACATTTCCCTAATCATTATCTAGAACAAGGCAGATAACAGATGAAATATTGTAATATATATTACTAAAAATTTGGGGTGGAAGAAAAAACAATTCACATAAGTATTGGGATTTTTTTTGTTTGATGATTTTTAAATCGGTTTTTTTGGTTCAAAAATTGATTTTTCCTAATTTAAATGCTTCATTTTAGTCTGTGTTAACAAGCAACTTTTAAATGCAGTACAGGCTTTTGAAGAGAGAGTGTAAACAGCTGGTTAAAGTATATATATAGTCTGTAGGCATCATTATTGTTCATCTTTTTCGCTGGTGTGAAAAAAGCTAACTAAAGATTGCAACTAGAAAAGCACTCGGAGAGTGCAGACCTCTGCCAGCACCACAGTCCTCTCCCATATTGTGATTTTTACCATAAATATTAGTCCTACCTTTATTTCATGTAAATATTTATATTCCTTGACCATGAAAACGTACCATTAGCAATTGGTTTCATAATTATATCCATTTTAGTTCAGTAGTTATTCACGAAAATCGCATTTTTCGTCATGGAGGATCCAGATGGTGATCCCGATCAACACCAAAATTGAATCAGTTCTTCCTTTTCCCATGCTGAACATTTCCTGGAAATCTCATCAAAATCCATCCATAACATTTTTTGAGTTAATTTGTTCAAGGACGGACGGACGGACAGACGGAAAGGAAAAAAAAGCATGTCGTCCCAGCCCTACAAAAAATGATATAGTATCACTATATATCTCAGTCAGACTTCTATTGATGATCTAAAATTTGAGTCTTACATTTCATGTTTTGTATTTAAACATGACCCTCTCTTATTTGATTATTTCTTACAGCTCATAAACAGAGACATTTTCCATGTGAGTGATCCAGAGCCCTTGTGCAGGATCTCTGCAGAGCAGCCTCAGTATCTCTTATTTATAGTGTTTGACAGTCGTCTCTTTTCTGTGTCGGGCATTACCATAACAACACAGGCGTAACCCTTCCCTTCGTGTTTGCCTTCTCTAAGACGAATGAATGAGCTTTGTTTTTGGGCTGTTACTCTCACTCCTAAACACACACTCTGCAGTTAGCAGGCGGTCCACACTCTGGAAATCACCGTAGTTTAGATTCCTGCTGCATTCCAACACAAAGACTCACTCGAGCAGCAGGACATCAGTATCTCCTCAGATTTGACACAAGTCAGGGCTTCATGAAAGTTCTTTAGACATAGAAGTATAATCTCAAGATAAAGACATTACTGATTATATGGACAAGACTGATGATGTGAAAGGAGGAAATGATGGCATCCCAAAGAGGTTAAGAGTTTGTTTAGAGCAAGAACCACTGACAGGGAATGACTCAGAAAGGTGATTTCTTTGAAATGTTTAGTCTAAATGAGGATTTATCAATATACTGATATTATTTCATGTATGAAGCATCATAATGAGCAAAAATTAAACACTGATTGTTCCTTTTAACCATGAAAAATTGCAAACCTCTAAAAACTGTTCAAGTTGATTGAAAAAGTTAGCAACACATGGAAAAGAAGATGAAACCAAATGGCCCTTTTCCACTAGCACACCTTGGCCCTACTCTACTCGGCCCTACCCGATTTGCAGCGTGTTTCCACTAGCCTGGTACCTCCTAAACAAGCTAGTTTTAGTACCTACTCCGCTCTGGTTCCAAGCGAGCTGAGTCCATACTAAAAGATGATGTCACCGATTGCCGGCTACTGATTGGTCAGACAATGTCGTTATCGATGAGTCATGACATAAGATCTAGCATGCTAGTGGTAGCTACCATTAGCTTACTCAATTTTTTCTTTGCAGCTGGATTGTTCTTGCTTCATTCTGTTGTATAGCTTCCAAAACTCTCCTGTGCTTCTCAAGGGGTATTTTTTTACCACCTGCAGCCTTCTTCTGCTTTCCTTTTTTACTCAGTTTGTGACAAAAAGCCACAGATTGTTGTGTGGCGCTAAAATGAGCCATCAAGCAGTGCCGCTCAGCTGTTTACAGCGACACTGTTCAAGTTGATTGAAAAAGTCAGAAGCACACGGAAAAGAAGATGGAAAAGGCTCAGTAGACTGAGCTCGCTCTCTTATTGGTCAGTGATTTGATCATAGATCGGCTTTTTCCAAACTTCTGTTTGCAGCTTCCCATTTTGTTGAACGTGAACATTTTATGGGGCCACTAAAACCCTCAAACAACAACATGAGACCAAAAGTATCTGCCTCCTGTTGAAAGTGGATGCTTAGTGTTGCAGCTACTATATTTCTGTCCTTCTGAACAGTTTTGTGACTCTGGAAACTCTTTCCATGCACCTTTCATGTTGCTAAACAGCTAAAATTTTGGAGTCAGTAGGCAATTAGCATGACAAGACTAAATGAAGAATCACCTGCTTGTTAAACAGCAGTCAAACTGTGAGATTTACAACTTTTTTTATCAGTAATTAGACAGGAAATGATGCGAAGCTGTTATTTTTGATGGTCCTTGGATTAAAAAAATGCAATCTAGCATTTGGTGGTCATTAAAGAAGAATGGCTGCTACCTGGAGAATTACCACTAACTTTTTCTCCTTTTTCTGACCATTCCCTTAAAAGAGAGGGTCCCAGTAAATTAGATATTAAAAAATACTCAGAACAGTCTGTCTGCTACCAAAAACCATGCCATGTTCAAGTCACTTCAATCAGCATTCTCCTTTTTAATGCTTAGTTTGAGCATCAGCAGATGTTGACCACATCTTGCCATGTTGCTGTGAGCTGCAGTCATGTGATTGGCTGGGTAGCTATTTGTGCAGATGCCAATGTGTGCATATTTTCATCTCCACCTATTGGGTGTAAGAGAGCAACACCTGGGTGATACTGATGTTAAAAAGCAGCGATTCTCTTGAATTCACCTGAACGTGACATAATCTCATTTCCAGCAGGCCTAATAACTATGGATGATGTTCATCATGGAAAATGTAGATTAGAGGCTAATTTTTATTAACTGTTGAAACCAAACAGTTGTTCCTCTTCCTCTGAGCAAACAGCTTTAGCATCAATTCATCTGCCATTACTTCCTATCACCTTTGAATGTGACACCTGAACTTCTCACAAACCTTCATTTCATTAAAAACATTACTTCTCTAATTGGCCAAATTAAAGTCATATTATTTAATTGCTTCACCATTTTCATTCTGTTGAATGATGTCCTTAGTGCCTCTTCTGAAATGTAATATCTGGATTTCTCTACCAAGGAAAAATAGAGGACAGAGAAAGAGCTGAAGTTCTTATTCATCATTACCTGAATGCATGTATGATTAGTGAAATGATACCAGCTGCTGTAACATCACGGCTTATAAAGCTTAAAGCTTCAAATATTCCAACACCAGCTGAGGAGCTGCACTGCTGTTGGTGAACATTATTGGATAATAACAACTGAATTGAAGTATTTTAATTGAAGTACTTGACTGCATACTTCCCTCGTTTCTGTTGACAGTCTGTGCTTCCTGTCACTTAGTACCTCAAATTCACTCCCATCATGTTCATACCATCTATGCACATATAATAATCAATAATTCATTCACCATAGCCCTAACTGTAAGGATAAACCTGATCAGATTAGTTAATCGTGAAGAAATTCTCAAACAAGGTTATTGCTGGATGTAATAAGTATGAGCTATGTTTGACCTCCATAGTATCTAAGCCATAGCTTTTCACGGTGGATGATTTGTTTAAGCTTGTTTTAATGACTTGTTTAAATGACCACCTCCAAATATGAACAAACAAAGAATGGTTTGCCCAACAGAGAGATAATCACAACCAAGGTAATGTTGGTGTGACTTGAATACTTCAGTATAAAGGTTTGCCCTATTTCCACTGAACCACTGTCGAATGAGGAATCATAATCCTTAAACATTCAAATAGAGTCCATATTATTATGTCTATGTGCTCACTTGTGAAGCACCATCACCACGTCTACCTACATCGAGAAATCATAACAAGTATGATTTGTTGAAACAGAGGTTGACATAGATGAGTAGAATACAAATCGTAATAGAAATACACGACAGTAATAATAAGAAAAAAAAGCAAAAAGTATTCCTGAACATGAGCCTGTGCGACGAATGAAACTGCCAAAGTTTCTCCATTTATCAGTTGATTTGTTTAAGCCTAAAATCACATGAAAGTCAGAACTTTCTGCATCGTCTTAGTTGCACAAATGTGTTTGTCACATACTTGCATCAAATGATGTCTATTAAGCCCTTATTAAGACAGTGCACTCTTTCTTTCTTGCAGTGATTGGTTATAAAAAACATGTTGAAATTTGTTGGTCTTATCACAGTTAAGGTACCCAAGGATACAGCTGATGAGTTAAATAGTGGAGATTAAGGATGTGACCGAATATATTAAGGCGAATATTGCAAAAAAAGCCATATTCGGCCTTCGGTGGGGTGAGGTAACAGCAAGGCTGAATAGTACTGTGTGACACAATGACGAAATCAACACGTCGTTTCGTGTGACTGTGGCTAAGCAGACTTGTGTCAAAAGGACAATAATTCATTTGTTGTGGGTTTGTCCACTTCAATGCACTTTAATTTTTTCATGCATATTTTGTTTTGTTTGAAGGCCTAATATGAATGAAAAACTTTGTTCTGCTTTTTTTGAAAAGCAAAGGCTACTGGAACATTAAAAAATGTCATAATATTCATTAAACAATTATTTTGAAAACATCTAAAAATGTATTCTAAGCAATTAAACAATATAGTGAACGACTTAGCCTCCCCATTGGGTATTCGGTATTTAGTTTTCGGCCAAACGTTTATATTGTATTCGCTTCGGCCACAAATTTTCATTTCGGTGCATTATCCCTTTAAAGGTGCAGTGTGTAGAACTTGGCATTTTAGCGACATCTAGCGTTCAGAACCTAACCGTAGCCAAAACGTCACATCGCTGAGCAACGGGATCCTGTGAAGACCAAAAAGGATCCTGATCACAGCACACAATTTATGTTGTGTGTGTTTATACACACAGTTTGAATCCATAGGACAGAGTAACAACTTTCTGTGCATCCACTGCCATCCTCTCCTCTTCTTCGCCTGGTAGATTTCAAAACCGGCGGACAGATTTGTGTTTCGTTCTTTCTGTCCCTAAAAATCACCCGTAGACCACACGGCGGATCAATATGTCGGCCTACACGAAACAGCGGCCCGCAGTAATGTAATTTTTTTTATAAAGAATTTTCTAACTACATAAAAATAAAACAAACCTTTTATTGGGATGATTGTACTCTTATTTTGACGGACTTTACATACAAATAGAAACATATATCTCCTATATTCACCATTTCTGTTTGGCGAAATGGGGGGATGTATAAAATGCCACATTCTACACACTGCACCTTTAAGGCCCAAGACCATAGATTATAGCCAGAAAATTCTAATATTTTTAGAGCTGAAATGTTTGTTTCACTTTCTGCTAAAATCCATAAAAATTAAAATGTCCATAAAATTCAACATACAGATTTTTAGTATCTCATTTTATACATTAGGTGTTTTTTGCAACTGATAATCCATTTGAGGACATTTTTATCATTTATCTGATAGTATTCAGATGTTTTTTTTTTGTAATTTGTTGATCATATTGAGTAGAAAAGGGTATTATAAAAGTATGTATCAAATATGATACAATTGGCTTTATAGGGTTAAGTAAATTCAAAATATTTGATCTTGATAAGCTGTAAAGTTTTGATGATTCTGTCTTCACCACTGTAATCTGTCCACGCAGCCTTATCACATTCCTCCACCACGCTGCACCTTGAACTGCCATATCTGGTCATGCTCTTCCCCGCAGACCAAAACAGATCTGGAGTTTGTAGATTTCCCTGGAGATAGATCTATCTTTTCCAGAAGTTTTGCCTACGTATTAGGCCAGTGAGGAGAGCTGACCTGACGGTGTTGTCTCTGTTTTTATCCTTGTTCACTGGGCCGTGTAAGCCCTCGGCCTCCATACCTTCTTCATTCAGCTCTGTAAATCAGGGAGTGGCCTTCTGTGCCGAGATGGGAATGCCCCGGAATTCCTCTCATTCCTTCCATTCCTCCAGCTGTAATGTCTGGACATGTCTTCAGCCTGCACTGAGAGAGAGATTGGAAAGTGGGGAAAGTTGTGACGTGACTACGAGTGGGTGTTTTGGCGTTTTTGGTGCCACTGCAGATGCCCTTCATGTCTGATTGGAACTCCCTTTGTTGTTCTGTCGCTCTTCCTGTTTTGTTATTCCTGATCACGACTCTGATAGAAAGCGAATAGAGATGAATATCAGCGAGAACAAACGCAAAGGTAGAGCGAGATAGACGGAGCTGCTGTGATAAGGATAAAAGAGAGAGAGAGAGAGCGAGCGGGGTTTGTCTAAACAGGCCTCCAGACACCGCCCCAGTGTGTCACAAGACAGATCCCACTGGGCTCCGAGTCAAACTGCTCTTTATTCCATCTTTAGATAATCATAGCACAGTCGCCTCGGCTCGCACAAGAGCTCCATCTGAGGAGGAAAGTAGGCCAAACAAGCCAGTCAGACAGGACTCGTCTCTCGCTGCGCCCCCTGTGTGGATTAATAGCTTTTGTTCACTGGTGTCAGAGAGGACGAGGAGCGTTCAAGGACCTGATTAGAAACTGAGCTTGGTTACAATTAGTGTTTTAATTATGAAGGGAAATCAGGTCAGTGACAGTGAGGAGGAAAGACCCATTGAAATTTGATCTTTTTGGAGGAGCAATCACATCTGATACCCCTTTTCCACCAAGCTGGTTCCAGGGCTGGTGCTAGTGCTGCTGCTAGAGCCGGTTCGCAGTTGGTTCAAGTGCGAACCGGTTAAGAACCGTTTGCTTTTCCACAAACGGGTGCCGGCCAGAGAGCTACGTCATCACATCAATGTTTACGTCTGTATACGTCACGCCAGTTTCCCATGACAACTAGCGCCAAATTCAATCGCCACAACAAAGATGGAGGACTACATTGCGGTTCAAGTGTTGCTGTTGGCTTTTCGAGCCTTCCTTGGAGAGCAAACTTTGTTTTAATATCCTTCTGTTGTTTCGCTTACCCCAAACTCGTCTTTTTAAAAATGGCGCTCTTCCGTGTTTTTACTCTGCTTTGGTTGGTCAATAATCCCGCCCCCACCCCCTGATGTAAGCCCATAGCCCCCGACATAACTTGTTTCTCTCTGCTGGCCCAGCAAAGAGTTGGTGCTTGCCAAGCACCGGTTTTGAGAGCCGGCAACCGGTGCTTAGTCTGTGGAAAACCAAAGAACTGGTGCTAAGTCTGGCTCTAGCTCCGAACCAGCCCTGGAACCAGCTTGGTGGTTTTCCGGCTCTTTGATTGGTCAGCTGACTCATCAGTCAGAAAGCCTCTTTAGATTAGACAAACTTTCACCCTGACCTTGTTTCTCCAGTGCATCATGGGAACTTAGTGACCCTCATTCACTAGAACAATCGTCCAGTCACTACAGTTTTGAAAGGTTTCCCAAACACTTTCTATGGGCTCTTTCCCAGATGGACAAGTGAAATACACTGATTACTGTAAACCATTCAGAGAGCCAACAAGTGGTCAATTATGAAATTCATCACTTGTGTGACAAACAATATATTGAAATATTCTCAAAGTTAATCTGTTAAGCTCCAAAGTATCCAATTTAGGGAATGCTTACATGCTCTCCAACAAAAACTGTTTTTCATAATCTTCTGACCATGTTCTTATAAAACTTCTAACTTTGCTCTGCATCACTCTATAACAAAAGTCCTTTGCAGAGATGATGTAAAGATATTCTATTATTCATTTTTAGAGTTTTAAAGCCACTCCAGCATCATTTCCAAGAGATATTCAACATATATATATATATTTTTTTTAGACAAGGATGAAATTTTGTAATTATTCTGACTTCTGTCTTCATTTACTCTGTCCCAGTAACACATTTACTGATAATTACACATCTGTACAAATCTTTCAAGTGTTACTTTTATAATGACTCCTCTGCCAAGCAGCTCAGCTCCAGCAGTGGCTTTTCCACAACCGTGTAAAAGATGCAATCCTGGATCACCAAATTCGGCACAGAGCCAGAATCAGGGCCAAATTCAGCACAGACATGGAGCTTCTTATCCTGTATGGACACAACATGTTTTGGGAACATCACTTAATATTTAGATTTTATATGAATTTTTGACTGTCATCAATGGAACTTCCCAAAATAAAGTTCAATGTTGTTATATTTTTGTGACATGAAATTTGCCCTACGATGAAGAGACATGCACCTCATATCATCCTGTCATATTGGAAGCTAATCTGTTGAGAAATATGATTTTTTTTAAAGTCCAAATGTTAACCAAATGTTAAGCATTTATGTAGAATTCATAGGTTTTTTTGTCCAATTTTGTGATTCCATCCATAGTCCCAGAGATGTTATAGGACCCTACAACAGCCTCTAAATAACCCACTTATAGGTTATAGCTATTCAAAAATTGAATGTAAAGATCATGTTTTTTATGCCTTAGTTTTTTTCCGAGACATTGTTCAAAACCCATAAAGCTGAAAGTGAATGATCCTTTTCTACTAGCAGTCATTCAGCTATTAGGCTGGCAGTTGAATGAGGCTCGTTCATACAAGTCTCCTGATGTTTGACTTTATGGTCACGCCTAATCTCCAGCTTTATTTTTTGTTTCATTTTCATTCACATGAAACTGTTCTCATGATTGTCAGCTACTTGTTGTGTTTGTATTGTCACTTGGCATTAAATCAAAAGGCATTTATCTTTTTATTCACTCAATAGTTTATTCAGTTAGTATTTACAGGTGAAACAGGAACTGTGCAGGTTCTTTTGCAATTACAACAAAACATAAAGGACATAGATTAAGAAAAGCAGTAGGCTGTAGCACAGGCTTATTATACCTACCTTTTTACAAAAGATACTTAAAGACAACCCTGTAACAGCTTATGTAAAGCCACACAGCAAAAATTACAAATTACAACGGTAACACCAAAATTATTTTACTTAAAGATGCTATGAGGAGTTTCTAAGTAATTACAAAAAAGTCTCACTTTTAGATATATGCCTGATTGAAATACACACTTTAAGATGAGTTTATAGCATCAAAATAGGTTATCTATAAATGCTATTCCTTAGCTTCACGGTCGGGTCGGACAGGACTGGACTGGCCTGGATACTCAACTTCAGGAACAAGACAATTAAAACTAGAGCAAATTTATATTATTCAGACACGTCTTAAAGCACCAGGCTGTAAGTAGCCATATATAGCCGGATACAAAACTACAATACTAAGTTTTCCTAAAATTGCCTGTTGTCACACATCAAAAACTACCACTACGTAACTAGAAAGAGATACATTACCTCGTGGCTTTGCATCCTGTAAGTTGTTGAAAAAAGAAGTTGTAAAGCAATGCAGAGTTCTGAGGAAGGTCCGAGCTGCATTCATTAGCATCACAACAAACACACGCTTTGTTCACGCTTTCATTTACAAGCTGCTCATGGGTAGCAGAGTCTATATGTCGCCAGAAATAGATTTACCTCATAGCACCTTTAATGAGTTAAAAAGTCAATAAAGAAAAAAAAAAGAAAATAAACAACAAAATACAGAAATAGAAAAGCTGTGTTATTGTGTTATTCCCAGTGAGAATAAAGTCCAGAAAAATGCATGAAATCCTTTAAATGCATATATATCACATCATAATATGTCATGTTCCTTTCTTTTAATGTAGTTTTGAGAGGCATTAACATTTACTTATTTGCACAATTTTAGACAGGCTTTATCATTATTAACCTTTAGTTTATTTAGTTTAGGAAAACTCAGCTTCAGATGCACTGATGCTAAAGTGAAACCATGAAGGCCTGAACTTCTTTGATACTTTCTAACTCTGACTCTAACTGTGGCCAAGTTTGACCTGAAGTAGCCCAGCTGTGGTTGCTATGAAAGGGGGCTCTCTGATTGGTGGATCAGTCAGCCAATCAGAGAGCAAGTAAAAGGACAATCGCCACTTTGAGCTGATAAACCCTCAAACTTCAACAACATGACTCACATCACGTTGTGACCTTTGGCCTGAGAGCATGCGTCCGTGTCTGGGCGGCGTGCCTCTGAGGTCTGGGTGTGGCCTCTCTGGGGCTGACGGGCTGCTCCTCCAGCTGAGGACGGCGGAGAAGAGAGCGTTTCCTTCAGTGTGTTTGTGTCACAGTTTGGTCGAAGTCTCCGTATGAGCGTCACAGTAAAGCACGAGGTCACATTTACAGAGCTGAGCGTGCTATTCCTGTGATTTCAGAGGGTTTGGGTGAAAACCACAGCGCTGCAGAGCTCAGGCTTTTAAAGTGTTGGTGGTGATGATGTGCAGGAAGATTTTTTTCTGTGATATAATAATACCCACACCCCCTGAACCGCTGCCAGCTCGACCACAAGAACGTCTCAGGGCAGTTGGAGCAAAAAGCTGAGTTCAATCTGCCATTTGTTAATCCGTTTATAGAGTGTTTGTTTTCCTTTTTAAGTCTCAAGAGCCAAAATAAAGATGTTCCAGTGCAGTTTAATGCACTTTATGCAACAAAACTCATTCTTAAAGATGCTATGAGGAGTTTCTAAGTAATTACAAAAATGTCTTACTTTTGGATATATGCCTGATGGAAATACACACTTTAAGATGAGTTTTATAGCATCAAAATAGGTTATCTATAAATGCTATTCCTTAGCTTCGCGGTCGGGTCGGACAGGGCTGGACTGGCCTGGATACTCAACTTTGGGAACAAGACAATTTAAACTAGAGCAAATTTATATTATTCAGACACGTCTTAGAGCACTGAACTGTAAGTAGAGACATATAGCCAGCTACAAAACTACAATACTAAGTTTTCCAAAAATTGCTTGTTGTCACACATCAGAAACTACCACTACGTAACTAGAAATAGATACATTACCTCGTCGAATTAACTTCTTCTCTAAAGAAAGCTAAGGAGATGGCAAAACCCCTGCCACCCAACAGTGGTGCTAAAATCGATGCTGTAATGATGACTACAAACTAGACAAAAAAACTTACTGTGACTTGACATAGCAGAAACAAAACCGGGTGCTGCCGCCACGGTTCTGCAGTCTTTAGTGTTAGCCGGGCTGCTAACTTTACTCTTGTTGCTATAGCAATCAAACAGCCCGCACTCCTTTAGCTTTATACTATGCACACGCTCCAAGTGTTTGGTGATGTTCCTAGTATTTCCCCCCTTGGACGCAACTTCTCTCTGACAAAGATTGCATCGGGCCGAGTTTACATTAACTTTGCTAAAGTGAGCCCAAACCTCCGAGCACATAGCCCTCACCGACATGCTTGAGCCAGCTGCATCATCACCTGTCGACGGCGATAGTGTCATAACTACGTGACAGTTGAAGAGATGTTCAAGTACCGATAACAGTACCGTTTTTCCAGATTCTTAACAGGATTCGGGTGTCGACCCAATTAGGGACCGGTACATTAAAGGTGTAGTCAGTGATCTTCTAATCTTCTAATCTAATGCACTATTTGTCAAAATCACCGTATTTCTCCTCTCCATCCACAAGATGTCCCCACTGACAGCATGTTGAAAAAAAAGTCCGGTTTCAGTACACAGCCTTGGCTCTGAATTTCAGCAGGTAAATACTGTGGCTCGGGCTGACTCACCAAAATAGAATAGAATAGAATAGAATAGAATAGAATATTCTTTATTGATCCCCCTTGGGGGAAATTTTTTTTGTCACAGCAGCTCACAAGAAAAGTGCAATAATGCAATAACAATAAAAATAGAATAGAGATAATAGAATATAAAACAGGGTACACCCCCCCACATCCAGGGGGTGATCATATTCATGCGCAGATCAGACAGAGGGGGGAGGAGGAGTCGTAGGTTGCGCAGCGTGCGCAGTTAGCGTAAGAGAGAGATACAATATGTGCAGTAGCAATGGTTGAAAAACAGCCCAAAAGAAAAAGGTCAGAGGAGTGAAAAGTGAAAAAGAAGGGCTATGACCATGAAAGAAGGAAGACCCGGGTCAGCATTGGTGTTGCTTTCCGGCGGTGGAGGGAGCTCCGCAAATTGAAAGACCTGAAAACGGACGTGGATGTCGTCGTCTTTCTGACGGATAGGTTAGCAACATTAGCTTTGTGGTGCTTCACATAACAGTAACAGCCGTCGGGCATTCATCATATTGTCTAATCTGCCAGAATGTTCTGTTGTTGTGATGTTATCAATAATGGCAGTCGAGTTGTCTGACGAGTCGGGGTTACCTTAGCTACGTTGGTCAGCTACGCAGTTTCTACGTCCATTTCCATGACAATGCACGTCCATCAGCTTTCGGGGGTGGAGCCAGGGGTGAGGTATGAAGGGAGAGGCGGGTCTAAATTCTTTTATCAACAACCTCTCCACTTGTTTTCTCCCACATCGATGACTACACCTTTAAAGTATCGGTCCGCGGTATACATCCCTACATAAAACAACAATAAAATACTAACAAGCAGAATATTAAAAGTGAGAGGCTTTTTCCCTCCATTTCTCTTTATTACCTGCAGCTTTTCCTGTATTTACCTGAAGTGCCCCCATGTTGCTGCCCCATGTAACTGCTGATGCCAAGGCTCAGCTCTGCCTGTGCGAGGCCTCGCCCATAATCAGGGAGCAGGTGTAATTTTTTGTAGATGCCTTGGACACCTCACAGGACAGGATGCTTGCTGTAAACAGGACATAAACCTTGACTCTGCGGTGACAGATGTCCATCTCCACCCTCCATCACCATTAACCCGCTCTCTCAGCTGTCAGAGCGGAGCGGCGTGGGTTTTTCTCCAGGGTTGAACTTTTCCACATTTATGTATCCTTCAATCAGCTTCATCTCCTGCCCTTCTTTCTTCTCCACCCCCCCCACCCCCCCATCTGCTGGATCTGTGGTCAGAGAAAGGTTTGTGGCGTCCTCCTCCAGGGCCTGATGCCGGCTCACGTGACCCGCCACCCACCGCCGCGGCGTTGCCCTCCTGTCAGCGCAGTAATGTCAGCGTTCTGACTAACATGCCGTGACATCCGTGACCTTCCTCCCCCGTTTGCGACCCCATTTCTTTTTCTCATTCCATCATCGTTTTCTCCTCATCTTCACTGAAGTACGGCCTGTTCCCGTCATTACTCTGCACCCTGTTTCACATCCACTCTCTGCTTTGTCCAGCTCATGTTCGCTGAGCCTTTTTAGGAATGTGGCATTTTGTGCTCTTTCAGCTTCGTGTGGTGGTGCTTCTTGTTAGGATGAGAAGATGCTCTTGGAAATGTTAGCATTGAGGGCTGGTTATGTAGTTATCGACTGCCTCTGCGTCTCTATATGTCTGACTCCTTCCCTCACACTGAAGTCCAGGTTCATCATCAAACTTTTCTCCTGAGGCGAGCTTATGCAACATCTCTTTTATAACCTGCAGAGCATCCAAGGGACAGGAAGGGAAACTTGTAGGAAAAAGTATGTGCAAAAGAAGGAGCAAGAAGTATGTGGATTTCTTTTATCCTGTCTTTGGCATCTTATATATGTGCCTTCCTGCCATTTTTTTTTAGATAGCATGAATTTCTAGACTTATAAATTGCTAAAAGGGCAGCAGTAAGTACACAAAAAATCCCCTTTGGGGAAGTTAGCACACACTGCTTAAAGGTTGCTGTAAATTTTACAGTAACTTACTGGCAACAAGATACCAGTAAGCCACTGTAAATGTTTACAGCTGCAGTACTCCAATTTAATTTATAGCATTAGTCTGTAATTTCTTTAATAGTTTTTCTACTGTATTTTCTTATTCAAAGTATTATTACTGTCTCAATTGACAGAATAATTACTCTATTAACAAAAACAGAATCCTTACTGATGGATGTTTTCATGCTCATGCTAGAATAACCATATTTTATTCTACAACCTTTTTAATGTATTTTAAATTACAGTTAACTTGCTGTATGTTAATTTATATTTCTATATCTTTAACTATTTTACTGATCATTTATTTAGAAGATACCAGAACAGATCAATTTGATCAAATAAAATAGTTTTACTCAAACATTTGTTTCACCCAAAAATGTGAAACAATTACTAAAAGAAATCTTACCTGCTATTTGGCAATTAGCCTGGGGAAAAAACAACCCTCGCTTGATTTTTTGACAGTAGATGTAGATGTTACGGTAAAATACTGTTACATTTACAAAAATCAGTCACAGAGGCTGTGTCCGAAATGGCATACTAACGTTCTACTCATACTAAGTGTGGCATCAAAATGAGTATGTAGTGTGTTCACATTAGATAGTATGAAAAGATTGAATGTGTGAGAAATACCCAGATGTATACTATATCGGAAAAAATTTTAAGTATGCGGGGTGGGCATACTAGTCACACCCAAATGCCCCATAATGCATTGCGATACGTAGGTACATATTAATCAAGTGCCGGAGGCGACCGACGGAACGTCTTTGGTGTCTGCGGGCGGTCAAAATTTTATTGTATTTGGGAAGTTTCTGATTATAATATTATTAATATCATAAATGTTAAATCCTCTTGAGACCAGCATTCAGCTAAAAATCAGCCACTAGCAAACTTCCCGTTTTCAAAATAAAAGCATCTTTTATTATCATCTTTTAGTTCTTTAACGCTTTTGTAAATTGGGCTCTTGTTTTGGAGCCGACCAGAAGTTTCTTCGATAGCATAATGTGCATAACTGAATGTCCGAAATGCCGAAATGAAATTTGTATCTGTGCATTTTATGGCTCAAATGACCACATTTTGGTATTCTACGTGGTGACTATCTTGCCTAAAATGCTCTCTGAACTTTCAAATGTGGCGAATCAACAGAGATATTTGATAGTCTGGTGTGCTTCCAATTTTTGTCGTCAGAGGTTTGAAATGCATCATGGGAAACTTAGTAGTATACTACAGTGTAAGCAGTTTGCATTCTAATCATACTTACAGTATGTAGTAAACAGCAGTGGCGGCTGCTCGTCAGCCATGGAGGGGAAGCTCATTTTTTTCCAGCCTACATCATAAATTTGTTTATTTATTTAAATGTAAATTCTACCCTCTGTTTCTTTTCAAGAAAATGATCTGTGACCCTGTCGTACCAACTTGGTGTCTTTTCCAGGGATTTTACCAGTGTTCTCTCAATGGCCAGCAGAGCTAGACTGCTTAAACGGCCTTGGCCCATTGTGTTGAGGGTGTAAGACTTGAGCCGCTTTAAACAGGAGAAGCTCCTCTCTTCACCTGCAGATGTAGCTCCAATCGTTGCTATTAATGACAACAATTTGTACAGCTGAGGCATTGCACTGTCCATCTCCATGTCTTTCAGAAACAACAAACACAACGCTAGTCGTTTTTAAGAAAGATAAAGTCACTGGAGATCGATGAAGCCTCTGGATCAGTCCAGAACAACTGAATGTAAAACTTAGAAGATGCTCCAGTGGAGGGTTATACTTCAAGATCGCTGATTGGCTCATTTCACTATCAATCAAAAAGCGATTCGGCCTCAGACAGATCATCCAATCACCATGCAGAAGCCGAGCGTCCAGGCCAGCCCACTGCCTCATAGACCCCTAGAGACGCTGAGCGTCCGATGGGCGGGACAAAGCCCAGCGTTTATCCAATGACCGTCCAGTTTCCACAGTGGAACAACCCACTCTACGCTTCCCCATCGAAGTCAGAAGACGCTCAGCGTCCGACTGTGTTAAAGCGCTGAGACGCTGCGGGGATGAATGAGAAGGAAGTCGCACCAGTTACCTGTGATAAGTAGCTGATTCTGAACAAAAGATGAAGGTATTCTAGCGCATATTTAGTCAATGAAATGTACACACAGCAGGACATATCAACACTTTTTTTGGGACATTTTAGGGGAAGCTGAGCTTCCCTTGCAGTCTTAGAGCAATCGCCACTGGTATACAGTATATACACATGAGTATGCAGTATGTAGTACATTAGTATGCTATTTTGGACACAGCCAGAGATAAGTATGACTTTGTTAACCATGAGATATCGTGGCCTGTTACCTGTCGGATACCTTTGCCAAATATGGTCATCACAGGAAGTATAGTTGACAAATCAGTGCGCGGCACAGCTGACTGCTCATTCATTTGACCCTCTGAAATTACAGAGGAGCCCCACCCAGAATGCCGGAGAGGCCGTCTGAAACGCCAACACTGCAGCAGGAAGTGAGCGTGACAGAGTAGCAGTCAGAACAAAACATTCATACCTCTGCAGTCAAATCACTGTTAACACTTCACAATAAGTAATGACAGCATGAGTCATGCAGAGGTGTCTTTCATTTTCAGTGAAACTGCTGCTGTTGTTTTGGTGCAGGAATGTGATGCGTGAGCACCATCCTAAACACCATCCCTCATGCATACAAGAGCGCTGTAGTCACACATGAAACGGCCTCACGTGTTATCTTAAAGATGGAGATGATGCCCGAGATGTGACCCTCAGCGTTGGAGAGATTTCTGGGAATTTTAGAGATGTTAGGCTCTGAGGAAATTGCTCATATCCTGTGTGGAGCTGTGGAAGAGGAAGTCTCCTGTGACACTGGGAATCTCCAGCCTACTGACCCACATCGGAGGGCTGAACACGGCTGCTCTGCCGGGACTTAAGCTCGACTGTACATGTCAGAACACCAGACGATATGGGGAGAAAGTTGAGATTTTAGTTTTTTAGTTTGGAGAGGACGTTGCATCCTTGTCTGTTTTTCCTTTCGTACTCAAGTTAGTTAAAGATGCTATGAGGAGTTGCTAAGTAATTACAAAAAAGTCTCACTTTTAGATATATGCCTGATCGAAATACACACTTTAAGATGAGTTTTATAGCATCAAAATAGGTTATCTATAAATGCTATTCCTTAGCTTCGTGGTCTGGTCGGACAGGGCTGGACTAGCCTGGTTACTCAACTTCAGGAACAAGACAATTAAAACTAGAGCAAATTTAGATTATTCGGACACGTCTTAGAGCACCGGACTGTAAGTAGAGATATATAGGTGGCTACAAAACTACCATACTAAGTTTTCCAAAAATTGCTTGTTGTCACACATCAAAAACTACCGCTACGTAACTAGAAAGAGATACATTACCTCGTGGCTTTGCATCCTGTAAGTTGTTGAAAAACGAAGTTGTAAAGCAATGCAGAGTTCTGAGGAAGGTCCGAGCTGTATTCATTAGCATCACAACAAACACACGCTTTGGCTTGGGTCACGTCTTTACGACAATTGCCGCGTGTGTTCATGGGTAGCAGAGTCTTTGGGGCCGTTTACATGACGCCGAAAACGATCGATTCCGCAAACATTTCGTTGCGTTTTGGCCTTCCGTTTAGATGAGACCACGTTGCGTTTCCAGTGAAAACGGAAACTTTTGAAACCACTCCCCAGAGCGGAAAGATTTGATTCCACTCCTCTATCCGGCCTCGTGTAAACACAGAGCAGAGCGTTTCAGGGGGAAACGCTGACGTCACCGCATGCGCAGTACTCTTTCAGATGGAGGCTGCGCGCGCATACCAGGAACAACAGCAGCTTCCTCCGTCCGCCGAGTAATGTGTGAGCGTCTTACCGTGCTCGGTTTGTTATCCAGACAAAACTATCCAGACGGATTTGTTGTCCGAACTGATTTGTTGTCCAAAAAAGAAACTCCTGCTTCTCTGTGCGTCTGTTCGCCATTGTTGTTTGTGAAAGGTTTTCTTCTTCGTTCGTGTGTTGTAGCAGCGCTGCATCTCTGCAGACCTACACCGCCATCTACTGAACCGGCATGCATACTACAGTGGATTTACAGGGGATTAACTCGTCTCCGAGCGTTGTCATGTAAACGCAGAAGAATTCGAAAACGGAAAGGGAGAATCTTTGCGGCTTCAAGTCAGGAGTTTCCATGTAAACGGCCCCTTTATGTCACTGGAAATAGATTCACCTCATAGCACCTTTAAAGCGTGAAGGCTCTAGTTTCCGCTGCACAGCCAGAGCTGTGGCTGCAGCGCCTCCGGCTGTGGCTGTGCTGGCTGTGCAGCGGAGGCCGTTTCACGGCGCTATGTGAAGTAGAGCCTTATTTAGCGGTGTTTTTGTGTGAAAGTAACGCGCTGAAAATTCTCTAAATAAAGCGTGAATGCAGACCGATATCAGACTTTTTCAGTGGGAGTCCGTTTATTTGTGTTTTTGGTCAAGTAAAATATGGCCCCGTCTGACTACAGTGGATTCAGCAGACGAGCAGATCCGAAGCATGAAGAGGGAGTTAGGTCCTAGCGCCCTGGGTTTCTTCTCCACAGAAACACTGCTGTAGAGGTCATTTCTGCCCTAACCCTTGTGATAGGACCCAACTTGTTCAATCCCGGAATATCACTTTAAGACATAACTCTTCCTGCCTTCTAACTTTCTTCTGTTACTTTATGCCTTCAATTTAACTAAAGAAGAAGACGACTATCTTGAAGCTTTGGAAAATGAATCTGCCTCATGACAGACAGACTCTGGATTATCCATCGTTTTTGCAAGATTACAATTAAAGCATTTTTTTCTTGCTTAAGGTTGCTTTTGTACCCAAAAATGTGGTGCACACTGTTCAATTTGAGGATGAGGTTGCAAAGCTGTTTCATTTTTCACTTGGTTTGGTTTTCCAATTCTCTACACTTTGCCAGTCAGACCAAAGCCTGTCAAATGTTGTGAAACCCGTCCACCTGTTACTAGTTGGGGCTGTAGCTGTGGTCTTTGTTCATGCCTTTCAACCCATGGTTGCACTATGACCCAGAAATAAGCAACTGGCGTCAAGTGGTAACAATATTAAGTTTGAACCAGCTCTCAAGTATTTTGACTGAGAGAGTAAATTTAAAGTTGTTTTTAGGGTGCTCAGATGAAAATGTTAGATTTACCAGACAGCCGTATTGTCCATGGACCTATATAAGCTTGTTAAAAGAACCAGAGTCTGGTGTTAGTAGCAATATCAGCTTGATAACTGTTGTGATATTTGGTCAACGTCAAACCAGAATTCACTGCTTTTTGAGGTCATTGTTTGGTTTGAGTGGCTTTCACACTACCTAACTCAACCCACATTTTTGGCAGACCACAGTCTAGTTCTTTGGTCAGCACCAACACCCAAATGAGCCAAACTTTTCAAAAAAGTGAACCATTTGGTCTAGACAGGAGCACCCAGGTGCCTTGGTGTGCATATTTTCTCCTAAAGTCATTTGCGGCATTAGTATTGAAGTTACCAAATGATTTGGCTCTCATCAACACTCACCATTAAATATCATCACTTTCTCAGCTGTTGTGTTCATGTTGTGTGAACAATAAAGTTTCAAACATGTTAACAGCATGACTGGAAGCCTTGCAACTTGCTTCGTTGGGTATTGAATAAAAAAGAGCTCTCCTGCACTGTACCAGGCTAAGGTTTTTCAGTAACAGGAATATAAAATCATGAATTATTATTTCTGTTGAAATAATTCATTCAAGTCCTCAATAATCATCCAATTAGCTGTTGGTATGCAAATGAGCCAAGACGGAGCCTGACTGTGGTGTCAGGTTTTAGCACAGAGCGGTAACTCTGAAGAAGCAGCGAAGCTCTGAAACATTTGTCTTAGTGACTGTCAGATAATAAATAATTAACAACAAAAACAAGTGAAACAAAGTAATGTTAATTATAACATTTATACTTGTTCAATCCTTTCTTCTGTTAAAGGGGCTCTGTCCTATATGTCATTCTTTATAAATCAGTTTGAAAATTGTTTTTTTTTATTATTTACCTTAGTTTCAACTTTGTAACTTAAGTGTGTGAAGTCTTCTTCAAGGTTCAAAATTATTGGAGAATAAGACCATCTAGTTAAATGTTATGTTGATGGTTGTTAAAATCTGGATATTTATTTGTTTTTCAGGTCAGTATTGTACCTTAAACATTAACACTTTTTATTTTGAAATATTTTATTTATTTTCCGTTCAGTAAAGCACTTTAAGCACAAGCACTTTTATTTGGAAATGCTTTTTTCTGATGAATGTTTTAGTTTGAAATTGTCAATTTCATTCACTGAAACACTTTAAACGCTCTTTATATATATCTATATCTATATCTATGTTTATATCTATATCTATATCTATATCTATATATTTATATATATATATATATATATATATATCTATATATATATATATGTCTATATATATCTGTATGTATATATATATATATTGTGCTTCCAATAAAGACAAGTATTTCTTTACATCTTATTCTTGTTTAAAAATCATTTATATTATATAAAAGTTATGAGGACTGATAAAATGGTGACCTTATGGCGTTAAAGGTGACACTATGAAAAATTTGGGTGCACCTAATTTTTGTGCAGTTGCACCTTAAAAATTTTTAGGTGCACCATTGCAACCAATGCAAAAAGTTAGTCTGGAGCCCTGACACACTACCTGCTAGCTGTGGTGGCAATTTATGTTTGCCCCCATTTTTACTATGTTTCCTCGAGCTAATGTAGCAAAAGGGTCTATAAGTGCATTGCATTTGATCTTGGAAGTCAGATTGTCCAAGTCACAAATTTGATACATCCCTAGATACGACCTTCAGGTACCCCAACTTTAACACATTTATCTGGGACATGATGTAATTCCCACTAACCATGTCAAAGTTCAGTGGTCAATAAAAGACACCATATAAAACTCCAGTAAACTTTCCAAAAGACACATTTAGGAACATGAAATATTTTTAAAGACCATCACTGTTGGCTGGATGCATTTATGTGCTGAACTTTATGACATGAATTGTAATTAAAGTAAAATTCTATACCCCCAGAGCTTAGATATTAGTAGGGCCTGCTGGAAATAAAATACTAGAAAGATAGTATCAAATCACTCAAACCCAGACCACTGCAGCTATTTGCCTTCTTCCTGCACCACAGCAAATCACACTCTGAGTGGTGTGATCTAACTCAGCCAGCATCTCTCTGTGTGAAGAATTATATCCAGTCTTGCTCATTTTTTTTCAAAGGTGTCAAAATCGTATTTGCAGTTTGCACTTATGCAAATGTCTGGCAGGGCTACGAGCACAATAAGATAACTGAAGAGCATGTTAACAGATGGGGGCTGCACATAAATCCACAGCTCGCCGTTTCTTTCTGCCGTTGGCACCCTGTGCTTGGTTACAAAGTAATTTTCTGATCAATGGGAGTGCTCTGATTCTCTGTCTGGCTGCTGAGATTTCAGCGGGTCCTCAGCCCCTCTGCCTGTGGGCTTTAACCAAAAGAAAACTCCTCAAGGATAGATAAAATATACACCCCCCGGAGATCAATTTTTTATCATCACAGGCACTGAAATCAAAAGCAGGAGGTGGTAAAAACCAACTGCTCCCTGAGAAGATTGCAGTTTGACTGGCTTCACGTGGAGACAGACTCTTCAAATCAATGCAGCAGTTTCACTAAGACAAGTTACCAGATAACAGCCTCGAGAACAACACGTGAAAACTGCCCAACACGTCGCACCATCCCCTGAAATACTGTCGCACGTCTGATGTGACTGAGTGGTGTCCATGATCAGTGCGCTGACAGGAAGGAAGGGCGTCTCCGTCCAAGACTTCCTGTCATGCCGTGTGACTCAGTGTCGCTCCTTGTGCTTCTCTCTTCCTTTTCCCTTCACTCTTCTGTTTTTTATTCCCTCGGGGCAAGCCTAAACCAATCATCTCATTCTTCTTCCAGCAATATTCTTCTTCATTTCTCTTGAGCTTTTGTTGGACCATCTGCCCAGGTTTCCAAAAGTCAACATGTGGTGATCTAGCTGCTGCTGCATGAGCACATGTTAAATCCTGCTCGTTTATGAAAGGATCCCAATATCATGTCAGTAAATCATCCAGCTACCACTTAGTCCAGCACACTGCAGCTTAGCCTAGCGGGAACACAGAAATCTAGTACGTCTATGAAGCTACAAATTACAATGGAGCACTATCTGGCAGAGAGCTGTTGCATCATGTGTTATCATGCACTGGAATACAGAGAGTGATGTAGCCAGGTCGGCCAAATCCCTGCAACAACCAGTCAGAGATGGAGAAAGCAGTCCTGGACTTTATATTCACAAAGTTATATCTCTAAGGCAATATCCTGAAACGCATCCAGACTTTGGACAATCCAGAACTGAAGAGGACTTGGCTGAAGGCATGATAAGAAGATCCACAGAAGGAGTAAGGCCTGCCAAGATGAAGTCCTGCACATGACCCTCTACAACCTAGACTGAACCTAATTAAATTGTTAAACCTGTGTTTTGTATTTTCAACCAGCATTTTTTTTTTACCTTTGAGTTAACCAAGAAGGACCAGATTTAAAAAAAAAAATAAAGACATTTTAATTTTGTGAACATCAAACAAAGCAGCAGATAAACATCAGACCCTCAAATTAACAAAAACTGGATATAAATAATGTCAGTACTTCACAAACTTCTATTGATTTAATGGTTCAATTTTTAAAAATATCTAGATAACACTAGTGTTTTTCACATGGTCAAATGTTTATAGTGTATTATATCATCTGGTTATCTGAAATTGATGGATTTTGGATATTTCTGAGGACACGGTACGCAAGGCCTTGAAAACAGGGTGGTCCTGGCTAAATTGTGACATTTAATCATCCTGACTGCTACCAATATCTTATTTGACATGACTCCCTTTAAATAAAAATATCTGCATGGGTTTTTGATAAGTAGTCTTCAGGTCAATCCCAATCGTACCCCATAGCCCTCCCCTATTGTCTTACCCCTTTTCCATCCCTTCCCCTTGCCCGAGACACAACTTGATCTCCATGTCATCAACCAGAGCTGCTTACTGACTGCGTCATAGACTAATGCGACAATCCTTTTTCCACTTCCAAAATGCCGCTGACATCATGGTTAACATTTACATTAAGTAGCAAAGGATTGAACACCTGACAAAAACATGAGTATCATTACTATGAAAAGCAATAATTATGCTTTATTTCTTTCATTTATGTGCTTCCTTCTGTCGTCTTTTCAGCAGGTGCAGTGTATTAAGGGTAATTTCTCATACCCCTTCCTTTCAAGTGAGGCCCTGGTTAGTCTTCGGTTCAAGGGCTGTGTAGTTCTTCCCCTTAACCCTATGAAGAATTAGGATACTCCTCAACTAAAAAATAAATACTCCAAATCAAGGACTAAGGGGTATAGTTGGGATTGACCCTTACCTGGACAATCATTTAAAGGTGCTATGAGGAGAATCTATTACCGGCGACATTAGGACTCTGCTACCCATGAGCACGCGCGGCGACTGTTGTAATGCTGCGTTCCAGTAACCTCGAAACTGGGAGTGACATCATCTCCGACTTATCAGCGTTCCAGTTGAAGTCAGAAAAAAACTTGCTGATCTATCAGGGTATTGTTAGCTGTTCCCAGTAGGAAATTCTGACTTCAGGTGACGTTCCAGTTGCAGTTTCCTACTCGGAACCCGGAAATTCCTACTTCTGATTACAACTGGAACACACCAAAAGACGTGACCCAAGCCAAAGCGTGCCTTTGATGTGATACTAATAAAGTATGCAGCTCAGACCTTCCTCAGAACTCTGCATTGCTTTACAACTTCTTTTTTCAGCAACTTACAGGATGCAAAGCCACGAGGTAATGTATCTCTTTCTAGTTACGTAGCGGTAGTTTTTGATGTGTGACAACAAGCAATTTTTGGAAAACTTAGTATCGTAGTTTTGCAGCCAGCTATGTATCGCTACTGACAGCCCGGTGCTCTAAGACGTGTCTGAATAATATAAATTTGTTCTAGTTTTAACTGTCTTGTTCCCGAAGTTGAGTATCCAGGCCAGTCCAGCCCTGTCTGACCCAACCACGAAGCTAAGGAATAGCATTTATAGATAACCTATTTTGATACTATAAAACTCATCTTAAAGTGTGTATTTCCATCAAGCATATATCTGAAAGTGAGACTTTTTTGTAATTATTTAGAAACTCCTCACACTCCCTTTAAAACAAATAAATTTGCTATAATGTAACATTAATGAAATACAGTTTTTGGAGCATCATGAAACTCTTAATACCTTTTTTTTTAAATTCTTGGATCTACATCTGTTTTCAGATCACCACCAAAATCAAGTCACTTCTTCCACCTGCCATGACCAATAATCCCTGAAAATGTCATAAATATCTGTTCATAACTTTTTTAGTTATTTAGCTAAATACAAATGAGCCAAAACAAAATGTTGTTGATAGGGTGAAAACTGATCCTCACTTCGTATTTGAACCTCCTTTTTCTGGGATTAGTCAGGCAGGCTGATAATCTTTCTGTCCAGTCCACCAGACATTTCAGGCTAAGCTAGCTTCAAACTTTAGATTTGCAGGAGAAAAAGGATTATGTTCTTTACTAAACACCCAAACCACGGCTTTATTTTCTACTCTTTTGGCCCTTTTCCACTATCACGCCTTGGCCCTACTCTACTCGGCCCTACTCGATTTTCAGCGTGTTTCCACTAGCCTGGTACCTCCTAAAACAAGCTAGTTTTAGTACCTACTCCGCTCTGGTTCCAAGCGAGCTGAGTCCATACTAAAAGATGACGTCACCGACTGCCGGCTACTGATTGGTCAGACAATGTCATCAACGATGAGTCATGAGCGCAACGATCTAGCATGCTAGCGGTAGCTATCGTTAGCTTACCCTCATACGTCTTTTCTTTGCAGCTGGATTGCTCTCGTCCTCGGCTTCATTCTGTTGTATAGCTTCCAAAACTCTCCTGTGCTACTCAAGGGGTATTTCTTCTTACCACCTGCAGCCTTCTTCTGCTTTCCTTTTTTACTCAGTTTGTGACAAAAAGCCACAGATTGTTGTGTCCCACTCAGCAACACTGCACCCCGTTGGGCAGGCGACTGGGGCTAATGGAAAAGCAGCACAAGGCGAGTAGAGTAGAGCCGGGTAGAGTTGAGTAGAGTAGAGTAGGGCTAATGGAAAAGGGCCATTTGTTAGTTTGATTTGAAGGTATAAACTCCATCTGTACTTCAAGTTTTCAAAGTCAAATCTAAATGTAGAGCCTCTTTTTTCTGGACATAAAACACTGAACTCATGCTTCATTATCATGCAAACACACACATCTCATCTTCATCATGATAATTACCTCTTTTGATCCTCCTTCAGTTACAGAGCGGTTAACTCCACTGATCATGATACTGATTGATTTTGGTCACGAGTGTCAGCTGTAATGAGATGTCATCCAATTAAGAAGGTGGGAGACCTAATCTTCACAACAGTCCGTCTAAAACAATCCAAAACAAATCAATGAGAGACCAAACAGAGGCGGGGAAGTCTGGGTGACACGCTGGAAATGAAACAGAGAAGAAGAGTGAGGAGGCCGCACTGCAGGACTCTCATTCACGCTAATGCCATTAGTGTCAGCGCGCCGGCGGATCATGTGACACACACTTATTACGCCTCTTTATTTATTTACCCTGACACACACTCACATCAGCTCCACTTTGTCACATGGCCCGTGGAGTTCATTTCCTCAAACACAAACCCCCCAAAGCGACGTCACACATGACCCCCTCCTCGTGTTCGTGTCCTCGTCCTGGCCCTGGACTCAGCCTCAGGCCGTCTTCTCGTGTCGTCTCAGGATGTGTAAGCCTCGGACCATATGGGCTCTGGGGGTGGAGGGGGGGCTTAGCAAACGTCCAGCCATCCCCCCTTAGAGGGCCTGCTGTTTGATGGGAGTTCAGGGTCCATCCTGTCAACTTTATCAGCTGCTTTGGACGTCCTGTCTGGAGACTGAGACATTAACTCTGCTGCCCCTCCCCACACTTCTATCTCACATACTGAGTCTGAAACAGCTCCAGCTGAGGGTGAGAAATGGTTTCAGGACATCATTAATCTTTGTAAAATCAGGTTTAATGCATCGATTATTTTACTGATTTGTCATTAATTGTTAATTTAATTAGACTTAGGGCAGCACACATTCATCAGGGGCTGCATGGTGGTGCTTATGTCACACAGAAAGAAGGTTGCCATTACGACTCCCCTAATTGTTTGTCCAAACTATGGCCTGGGGGCCAAATGCAGCCTGCTGTCCAATTTGATTTGGTCCCTGAAACAGCTGAATGAATAAAATCATTTCATTTACAGCAGTAAATACCATCAATAATTCACATTTTCTGCCATATTTACTTGGTCACAAGGTCTCATTTTTCAAAGTATATCGCAACATTCATCTTCAAGCAACAACATTCTAGCAGTTTACTCTTGTTTTGTGTCTGACAGTGAGGATAAGCTGTCAGTGTCTCCCATCTCTGCTGCTTAGAAGGCCATTCTCCGGGGTGCTGGTTTGCCGGAGTGGTTAGCAACCATGCACGTCCCATGTACATGCTTCTGCCAGTCCGGGTTGGAATTCCGCCTGTGACCAGTTTGCAGAGTGTCTTCCCCTACTCTCTCACCCCCATTTCACAAGCCTATCCACTGTCTCTCCACTATCAATAAAGGCACAAAAATGCTCAAAAAATACATTTAAAAAAAAGAAAGAAGGCAATTTTCACCCTTACTAGGTGTGAATCCAGTGATAGCTTGGGGTTACAGCCTTTGAGAGCTGATAACCCACCCCTAAACCCCTTAAACTTTAACTCAAACCCACTAAAAGTGAGGTGCAGCAAGTGACTCAGTTGTCCATGTTGATGTCTTTATACGGCTCTCGATGTAAAAAGTTTGGACACCACTGGTTTAAAGGAACACTACACCCAAACAACGATTTGGCCTCATTTTCTACTCACCCTCATGCTGAACATTAAAAGTCCACAAAAAGTCCACAAAAAGTCTGCAATATTCCTCCATACTGCTCGTGCGCTGTAATCCAAGTGTCCCGAGCGGATAACGTCCACCATTTACTCGAAACGACATCATTTAGCACATGTTTATAGCCTAAACAGCACTACTTCGCATTTCTATGATACTCTTACGGGTGCCTACGGGAGCCGCGGCTGACCAAAACAAACGAATGCGCACTCTGCAATAACTAGGAGCGTAGAACAAGAAAAAAGAACCCAAGAAATCCCACATCTGCTGACCCCTCTTGTGTCTGTCCACGGCTCCGTCGCACACAGCAGAATGTGGGATTTCTTGTTCTACGCTCCTAATTATTGCAGTGCGCGCATTCGTTTGGTTTGGTCAGCCGCGGCTCCCGTAGTCACCCGTAAGTGTATCAGAGAAATGCGAAGTAGTGCTGTTTAGGCTATAAACATGTGCTAAATGATGTCGTTTCGAGTAAATGGTGGACGTTACCTGCTCAGGACACTTGGATTACAGCGCACGAGCAGTATGGAGGAATATTGCAGACTTTTTGTGGACTTTTTGTGGACTTTTAAGGACACTGTTTGTTCGGGCTCTGACCGAAGTCATGATATCAATATCAGTGGACAGCGAGGATTCCCACAGATCTCCGGCTGCATCCTAGATGTTCCAAAACTACTCCACAGTGTTGTTCAGCATGAGGGTGAGTAGAAAATGAGGCCAAATCGTTGTTTGGGTGTAGTGTTCCTTTAAGGCCTTCCTGTGTGGAGTTTGCATGTTCCAGCTTCCTCCCTCAAACCATAAACATGTTTATTAGGTTTCCTAACCTTGAAAGGCAGCTTGATTCATATGATTCTGTCATCAGGCTGATTCGTATTGACATGCTCTAGGCTAAAACCGAAAAAACATTAGCCACAGTTACATGGTGTTTTTTAATTCAGTTTAATTATTCCAAGTTAAATAATTCAGAATTAAAGTTTCTCCTTAGAGTTTACATGGAATAGTAAGTCTGAATAGAGGTTAACTTGGAAAAACATGCTTACTCACCTTTATTCAAGGCCTGTCGGTTGGTGATGGTTCTGATTGGACAAGGGGCGGAAGTGACGTAGTGATGTATTTAAGTCTATGGGAAGAAAAAGGGCTTCATTTTAATGCTTACATCCATCCACTGTTTCTTTATTTCTGAATCTTCTAATCTTCTAATTGTTTCAACTCGAGGCCAATACTTGCTTCGGGCTGTTTTCCTGTTTCCGTCAGCATCCCTTTCGTCATTGCGTTAGGACAAGTAAACGAGCATGCACAGAACGACTGGAATTAACCTTAATTGGAATGAACGTATACACGATTTAAGAACTATTTATTTTTTTAAATGTATATTTTTTGGGGCATTTTGTGCCTTTATTGATAGGAGAGTGACAGTGGATAGACTTGTGAAAGGGGGAGAGAGAGTAGGGGAAGACACTCTGCAAACTGGTTACAGGCGGGATTCGAACCTGGACCGGCAGAAGCATGTACATGGGGTGCTAACCACTACGCCAAACCAGCACCCCAAGAAGAACTATTTATTTAGATTTAAAATCAGAATAAACCTCGCCACTTACTTAGGAATTAAGTTTTATTCAGAAGTATCATTTAATGCGGAATTGGGTGTCAACATGGTCATGTGTAATCTTTTTAAAGAGGTAGTTTTCTTCAGAATTAAAGGAGAATTAGAAGTTCTCATGTAACCATGATAATTAGGTTAAGGATTTGTGTAGGTGGAGGCTGTATAGCTATGACATCATAAACTGCAGGAAGTAATAACAGAGCTTTATTAAGGGCATTTCCTTTATTGAGGGCAGAGTTTCTCCATGAATTTAGAATTTAGCCCCTTAATAACATCAACAACAAAGAACACTGATATTGCAGGCACGTTGAGAAACTTCAAAACTTAAGGTGAATGTAATCTGAGTCAAACATGAACAGGATTATCAGCTGATCCTGGAAGTATGTCATCAAGCTTGTGCACTAGTGCTAAAAACCCTGAATCTAAGTCTGTTCTTTCTAAAATTTCCATTTAGCTTGAGCTTAAAAATGAAATCAAACCCTCTTGTGATCATTACCAGATAGCCAGAAGATGAAATATTTCTTGAAGTGCACTTTACTCCTCTTCACATGTTGTGTAATAATTTTTTAAACTGGATATGAGTCTGGGAGAATCAGGATGGACAGATGGCTCTTTCTTTCCCACCAGTCACTCTCTGTCTCTCTCTCTTCCTCTGCATCACTGTTTTTTCAATGTGCACACGTCTGTGCTCATGTCTCAGCTTACGTGTCTTTGTGTCTGAGCGTGTGTGCGTGTGTGTGTTTTAGCCGTATCTCCTCTGTGGACCATATGGTACTACGCTGCCTGCTGGGCGAAGATAAATCCATGCAGAGACACCAGCGCACACACACACTCCACACAATTAACACAACCTCAGTATCATGCTCGTGTGTTGTGCATTGTAATTAGTCTGCACCTTCCCGGCTGTTGTTGTGTAACAGCCGTGCCCGACAGGCCTGTGCCGTGTTCATCTGTCAGTCTCCATGCTCTCCTCACACTCCCCCTCCTCCTCCTCGTCTTCTTCTTCCTCTGGGCTGGTTTGCCTAATACCTGCCTGTCTATACCTGTCTACGTCTCCAAGCTTTCCATCGCTCTCTAAAGCTCACTTGCCCCCAGCCTACCTGAGTCATCGAGCCTTTCTGGAGCAGCAGTGCAGGAGTCAGCTTGTATCTTCTTCCCACACCTCCGTCTTCCCTTATGGAGGTCTGTCTATCTACTCGTTTGGATCAGAGAGGTGTATGTTCTCGCTCCTACATCGGAGTCCTTGCATGAACTCGCCACTATAACAGCAGGTGGTTGAATTGTTGCAGTGCGTTGCTTTTAAAAAGCTGACAGAGAAAAATGAGACTGATAAATGAAAGTTCAATTATTGAAAAAAAATAATCGAATGAAGGAGAAGGAAAAAGAAAATTAAAATGTAGAATTTTTGAGCCTCTTCCTTGAGAGCACTGAATATGATTAACCTGACAAGCCTGATAGACAGCTCAATTTGTCTGCCACAGAAATATTTCACTAGTCCATCTGGGTAGGAGCCCTTTAAATTTGTTTCCAGGGGCAGAACTTTAAAAAAACCCACAAGCTTGTGATTGGACAATTGTTTGGATTGTCACATTCATCACAGACCAATCCACATCAAGCAGGGTTGTATATGTGACACTTATATGTGACATGAACCTCGACAAAGACAATCCCTACAAGTAAACTTCTGAGGAGGGCAGATTTCGCCAAGTTTCACTTGTTAGCCATGAGGACAATAGGCTAATCGGCATGTCTGTTCTCAACTTCCGGTTTTCTACTTCTGGTTGTCGTCACGTCCGCATTCTGCTACTCCCACTTCTCTTCCCTGATTGGGCCGTTAAGAATTCAGCCACGTGAATTTGTTGGACAACGGAGGCTGGAATCAGAATCAGGCTGGTCTGTCTGCTCTGCAAGGCTACAATATGTTTGGAAAAACATCAAACTGTACCAAAGTTAAAGGAAAAGTTTGAGGTTTATGAAGTAGGATTGTATGAGTTAATAGCATTATATTAGCCACAGTGACCAAGATCAGCTCTGCACCTGTACAGAAATACTCAGCAAGGAATCAAGGACTACATATTACTGCAGATGGTGCCACTAAAAGCTTCAGTGTAAAAACAAGCCACTAAAACAGCATTTGGTGATTACAGGCTATTTTTAAAAGTTGAGAACAACTTACAATTTTAACACCAAGCTGCTTTGTTTTGGTACAATGCTGTAATGTAATTTTATGAATTATAAGGCTTTTCACAGCATAAATTAGGCAGTGTTTGAGCTTTTTTTCTTCAACCTTGTACCACAAAATGATCTACTGCACAGCTAAAATTCTATTTGTTTGATTTTCATCTGAGTTTCTGATGATTTCTGACAATCTGGCCAACTTTTGCCAATGTATACGGAAACTTTAAGCAGTATAGAGCTAAGTAAGATTAATGGTCATCAGATATGTCAATAAACTTGATTTATGCTTAAAAATTCCCAACATTTGGTCCAACATGCTCATGAAAGCCAGCAATAGTTACCCTCCTCTTACCTTTGCGACCTGCAGCTACACATGATGAAATGACAAATATGTTAGCTTCATATGACATTTATTGAGTATCTCCATCTACTCACAGACAGAAAGGCTGTGTTAAAGGGCCGTCTGACCTATAGTGACTTGCATTTCCCAAATTAGAAATCTTCAATAAATCCATAATGATAGAAAATCAGGCATGATATATAAAAACATTCCCCCATCACAGTGAGAGAACAAAGTATCACTGTACATCTAGTTATATGTAATTTTAGCATGTGTTTTTCCCTGTGTTCCTTGTTTAGACCTCTTGTCTTTTGTGTTTCCTGTTTTATTTTGAAATCCCAGTTTCATGTGATGTTTCCTATTCTTCCTCTGTGTGCCTCTGATTGTTTTTCCCTCCACCTGTGTGATTGTCTCACCTGTGTTTTATTATTCCCCAGTGTATTTAGTCTCTGTGCTTCTCCTTGTCTTTGCTGGTTCATTCGTCTTCTATGTCACACTGTTAATTCCTTATAGGAAGCTTATTTAATTTCATACTTTTGTGAGAGATCCAGGCTGTAAAGATGTGTTTTAAGGCTGAAAAATATTTTTTTTTCTGCATACAGTCACCAAGATGTCAGGTCTCTGCAGCCAGCCTCAAGTGGACAATCTGGGTACTGCAGGTTTGGCACTTCTGGGAGCTGCCAGGAAATATAAAACTCCAGCAGCACATTGACCCCAACAATGTCCTTTAACTAAAATTTTGATGATTACTCTGCATTTGGTTCTACATCAGGGGTGGGCAACTCTGATTACCAAGAGAGCCACATCGTTTTGTTTTTCAGTGCCAAAGAGCCACGCTTTTTCATATTGTCAGGAAAAATATGTATATACAAACAAAAAATACCAAATATAAAGTTTAATAAAAGCATTATACAAACATTTGACATAACTAAAGCCAATTTCAGCTTCTTTTTAATGCAAAAAAGAATGAATGTTAACCAATATGAAAACACAAATATATAAGCTTTAGCACTGTCTTCAAATACATTGATTTCCTCATACTCCATACTGTGTTTTAATGCCTCATATAAGATATTTAGAAATACAATCATAGCAAACTGACTTTTCTAATGACTTAAAAAAGCAAAACATGTACCTGCAATCTAAGGTAAATATGAATATCATACGATCTGTCCTAGTTTGTGCATAATCATGTACTGGTTACTCATGATGAATCATATTCAGCAGTTGTTGTGTTTCCTTCATATTTTCAGTTTGTTTGGTTTTTGGAAATGATTGGTGGGCCGCATTGAGTGAGTCTAAGGGCTGCATGTGGCCCCTGGTTGGCCAGTCACCCACCCCTGTTCTACATGCTGATGTGTAAATGCCTCTTTAGTTACTTAAACATTCACTCTATTACTTTATTAAACAGTTGACATGCTGTTGAACAGCTCAGACTTGCACATCAGTGCTGAACTTCCTCTAACCTGTTTGCCGTGTTGTTTCTGTCTGCTTGTCTCACTGTGTCTGTATCTCTGTGTGGTTTCTACCTGCGTAGACTGGCAGCAGAGCCAGACTGCACAAAAAAACGGAAGGTCAGTGAAATCAAAGTGCTCCACAGCTCCCACGCTTCTCCTCTTCGTCATCCGCCTCTCTCTCAGATTAGACTGATCACATAAACCTGTTGGCCTGAACACGCTGTAAACATCTAAATGCAGCCTTCCCCTTTAGGAACGTGGGGAAGGCAGATTGTGAAACCCCTGTAGCACAAATCCTTCCACCCCCCACTGCATCTTTTTCTCTGCTACAGTGTCTGCAAACTGTCGAAGGTGGTAACACATGGATGAGGGCACAGCTGGAGGAGGAGAGGATGTAAGGAGGGCGATGGAGCTGGTTAACCGGGGCTGCCTCTCTGTCTCAGTCAAACGGCTACAAGTGAGAGACTGACACTCGCAGAGGGAGGTTAAGGATAAAGAGACGGGCGCGGGAACAAAAGCAACGGCATTTAATATGAAACAGAATTTCAGAGGTAGCCCGCTAGCTTAGTCGCCATGACAACAAGACACTTAAACCAGCATTTAATTGGCGCTGTCTGCACTCGTCTGTTGTATCTCCATCCACTCTCTCGGAGTACAGTGTGTAATTACACTCTGATTTGTGGGTATCACGTACCAGCACAAGCCTGCCTACGATGAGCTATACATTAATGTGTTTGATTTGTAATTCAACTCTGATGTGTCGCAGCTCACATGAGGCTTGAAGCTAACTAAGATCATATGTTAGCACTGGGTGGAGCCAGATTTAAATATTTCATGTATTAGACAAAGTTTAAAGGGATAGTCCGGGTTTGTTTGCTCAACCCTCATGGTATTAGTAAATATGATCACTAATAAAGCAACTGACTAGTTCTGCCCCTAAGGGACAGCAGCTGGGTACAGATATGCTAGGCAATACATAGCAACAATTAGTGCATCTGAAAGCCTCATAATTTCCCCACTTTTAACATGAAACTACACAAAAAACTATGTGGGCTTGACTTGACAGCAGTACGATTCTTTCTTTCTTTTTTATGATTATTTTTTCAGCATTTTATGCCTTTATTGATAGGAGGAAGAGAGACGGTAGAAAGGCTCTTCAAAATGGCCACAGGCTGGATTCCAACCCCCGGCCAGTAAAAGAATGTATATGGTCTATGTCTGTGTACTTACCACTCTGCCAAAACAACACCCCAGCAGTAAGATTCATCTCAGTGTTTCACTTTTCCTCGACTGTGCTTCGAATTTTTATTCAATTCAACAGATGGAGTCCCGAGTAGAAAGAGGGTTGGAGAAACTGTTGTGGAAACTGAGGAGCAGGACAGATTACAAGTTACTTGGTGCATGTGTATGAACTGTGAGCCCAGTGAGACTTATGCCCCTTTCAGACTGGCCAAAAAGCCTGTTTAAATCCTCTAACAATCGGCTCCTCTTAGCAGTTTGAAAGGGTTTAATTGGCATTTCGACCCGGATCGACTGACCCTGCAAGCGACACGGGTGTTTATCGGCTCACCTACGATCAGCTTCAGTGGAAACTAGAGGATGATATTTTTCTGGAATTCCCGTGGGTCACGTGATTCCCGCAGGAATCCCACAGGATGGGAGTCATTTTCAATTAATCCCGTGATCGGGACCGCACGGGAAAAAAAAGCAACGGGTGCGGGCCGGAGCGGGAACGACATTAATAGATGATCATTTTCAGCCGTGTTAAACAACCAGATGGACAGATGCGTCCATTTTTGTAGTCCTCTCTCAGTGAGAGCCAACACTCTTGATCGGGCTAGCAACACAAAAGAACTACAAAGGTGGTTTGACTTCCTGTCACCACCAGAAGTGAAAAGCAACTCGGAGCGGCTGCCTGCGACACACATAACAAAACAAAAGAGAGCTGTTTACACCGACCGAATGTCAGGCATGGGAAACTTAAAGGCAAGGCCTTTTATATGCACTGCACTTTTACCTAAAATAAAATGCAACAACTTTTCAACGTGTTTGATTCTATTCAAACAGGAATGGGACAGGAGTGGGAGTAATTCTGAGTGGGAGAGGGATGGGAGTGGGACAGGACAGGATAAATTTTTTTACTTCGGCCCGGGATTGGGACGGGACGGGATTTTTTCTCTGGGAGTGGGACGGGACAGGAATGAAAATCCGCTCCCGTGTCATGCTCTAGTGGAAACGTCACATCTGGGTCAACACGCTAATTTACGTATTACATCAGCGTAACGTCCCCACGGCATAACATCCTTCCTGCCCACTCTATCTGTAACTTACGTGACTGTTTGCTTTCTTAGCATCAATGTTTGCACATTTTTAAAGAGGGACAAAAGTACAAAGTAAAGAAAACCGTGTCTGCACCCTCCATGTTTCTTTTCATTGTTTACCTGGACGTGCTTTGTCGCGCTGATGATGTCATAAACGTGATGAAATTAGCTCCATGCACCAGAGGAAAACAAAGCAGCCACACAGCTTGTCTGCTGCCGATTAGACATAGGTCTGCTGGCAGTGGGAAGAGTCACTTGCCGATTGTTAGCAGGTTAATCCGCATTGAAAAAATGTGTTGACCCGCTAATTTTAGTGCGAAAGCGGTATAAGTAACAATGCTTATCCGTGAACTTTATGATGATAAAATGGCCTAGACATGATTTTATGTCTTTGTAGAGGGTAAATTCTGATGTCTTAGAATAACACCCTGATCATCACTTCACTTGTATCCTGATCTTTGTTTAAAACTGTGAGCAGGGCGGGCAGTTGGTGCAGCTAGTGCATCAAAAGAGATTGTGCTTTTGAAACCGAAGAAAAGCTTACAATGTCTACAACTACAGACCAGATTGTCAATTTAGTTGGGGACAGCCGTCTTTCGCCCTTGTGTTCGAACACTAAGGTGGGCTTTACACGAGTACGAATTTGTAAGACTCTGGTAAAATAAACTATCGATCTGGTGATATTGATACACGGAGACGCGTATTTGTCCATGAATCCGCATCTTTTTTGAAAACGGGTCTGCAGGTGGATATCTGGGTATTCGTCTTCATGCTGTAGTTGGTATAAACAGATAAGTCCGAGAAAGACGGGGACTTCATAGCACCCCTCCTACTCCCCGCCCCCCAACCCACGCTGTCACACACACACCAACAACAACAACAATGGCGGCAGCCGGGCTGATTCTGATCTTGTTCCAGCAGCTACAAATATTGCTACGACTTTTATACCAACATTTGCTCACAGAACACCAACAACACCAGCTACGGCAACAACAGCAACAAGTGCTCATGCAGAGACGCAGCATGTTACACGCGCATGAGCACTTGTTGACGTGGAATCCACCTCGGAGCAGAACCAGACGGGCAACCCGACAGGATTTTGCGTGGATTTTGCGTTGTCATGTAAATGCACAAGCCTATGTACAATACGATGTGTAAACAGCGATACATGTTTTGATGCCGACGCCGAGACAATACGGGGCCGTCCTCTTGTGAGGAGGGCATGAGACCTGTCGAGCAGGACGTGGTGAAATGGCATATATGTAGGCTGTACATGGTGTTTTTTGTTTGGCGTCACAATATATTTTTACAATGTTAAGCAGCACCCAGCTTTGTTAGCACAAACTTCCCCTAAGTCCAGTGTGTTGGAGAACATTTATAATCCGTCTACAGTTGGTCAGTGGGCCTTCAGGGAGCTCCACCAGCAGGACAAGTCTATCTGCTTTGGATACGTTGCCCTGCATTGAACAAAAGACAATTGACTCGTTGCAACGTGCGATTCCATTTTTGATGGTTTCTCAAAGCTGGTCAATGTCAGCTACTACACATTGATGTATGAATGCCTCAAAGTTTTGGCAAAAATATTATTTTCCTAAATCATCAGGAATGAAATGCATTCATAAGTCCTGAGGACTGATATTTTCAACCATCTTTTTCTGAAAGATTTTGCAAACTCCCATTTTATTTTGTAACACAAAACTAAGAACACATTCATAAACATTATGTAAAATAAGAAAACAACTTATTTACCTGAAACAGGTTAACAACTGCTAGGAACTCTGTGCATTTCATTTATCTGCTTGTTTCTGTTTGTTTCTTTTGTTGATGTCTTGAAATTGCCAAACTGAACATTGATGTAGTGTAAGGGAGCTCTATGTCTTTGTACATCATCTTCATAAAGTCCGTGACGCTAAAAGAAGATGGCCCGCATTGCTCCGGGCAAGTGAGAGAAAATTCCAAAATGCAAGAATTTCATATTTTCCAGTTGAATTTTAAGCAATAGAAGAATATAACTTTGATTTTTTGAGGCCTGCAGGCAATCTCTGTGCAGAATTTCATTACAAGAGGAATGTGCATGCACAAGGGTTACAGCCAGTAAATGTCTAAGCAATCAAAAAAAGTTTTGTTGTAGTATTTATTCACGCCGAGACTTGCTTGTAGACTCCCGGATGCTGTTCACAACTTTAGCTCAAGGCGCTGTGCTCAAAATGCAAGTCTGCTAAGCTTATTAAGAGAAGACGGTTCTTTTAGTTTTGAGATTTTACTTTAAGCACGTCTCGTCTGCAGAGGCTCCTCATTCTTTAGGATTCACTCCCAGATTTGGCTGTAAAATCTCAAATAAAAGTGCACTCTAAAAAATGTTGAGGAAAGCTGAGGAGGAGAATTTAAAGGAAGATGATGTGATGGCACTGTGGTTTGGAAAAAGCAATTTGCTGTTTCTCAAGGTGCAGAGCTCTGAATGTGTGTCTCCAGCTCCCCACGGGTTATTTGTCTATTTTCAGAGAACTGTAGGCGGTAAAGAGCGAGTATTCAAGCCAGGACAGGATGGAGATGTTCTCTGAAGAATGTAACAGCTGCAGCAACAGTAGAGCGAGAAGAGAGGACGCTAAGCAGATTAGTGGGAAATTATAGTAATAAAAAGGGGAAATATAGCATAAATAATAATGAAATGACAGGGACTGTTAAGAAATGCTTACAGGTATACAGAAAACAAGAAAAGCATAAAATAGATATTTAAATTGGTATGATGACAAACCCCCCACTCCAATGAAGCTGGGATGTTGAAACACAAAATACAGAACACAATGATTTGCTCATTTATTTCCATCTATATTCAATTGAATACATAACAAAGACAGGACATTTAATATTCAAACTCTTGACTCTACATTTCTTGAAAATTATTCTCTCATTCTGAATTTGGTGCCCACAGCCCATTCCAGAAAAGCTGGGACAGGTGCTTGTTCACCACTGTGTTACAACACCTTTGCCTTTATCAAAACTGAATAAGAATGAGGACACTATCTGTTGATGCTTTGTTGGTGGAATTCTTTCTCACTCTGTCTTGATGTGCAACTTTAGTTTTTTAAAGCCTTCAATGTTGTATTTTAGGCTTCATAACTTCCAAAGGGAGACAGGTGTGGACTGCAGCAGGTCAGTCTAGTCCCTGTTCGGTGGAGACAGGTGTGGACTGCAGCGGGTCAGTCTAGTACCTGTTCGGTGGAGACAGGCGTGGACTGCAGCGGGTCAGTCTAGTCCCTGTTCGGTGGAGACAGGCGTGGACTGCAGCGGGTCAGTCTAGTCCCTGTTCGGTGGAGACAGGCGTGGACTGCAGCGGGTCAGTCTAGTCCCTGTTCGGTGGAGACAGGCGTGGACTGCAGCGGGTCAGTCTAGTACCTGTTCGGTGGAGACAGGCGTGGACTGCAGCGGGTCAGTCTAGTCCCTGTTCGGTGGAGACAGGCGTGGACTGCAGCGGGTCATTCTAGTCCCTGTTCGGTGGAGACAGGCGTGGACTGCAGCGGGTCAGTCTAGTCCCTGTTCGGTGGAGACAGGCGTGGACTGCAGCGGGTCAGTCTAGTCCCTGTTCGGTGGAGACAGGCGTGGACTGCAGCGGGTCAGTCTAGTCCCTGTTCGGTGGAGACAGGCGTGGACTGCAGCGGGTCAGTCTAGTCCCTGTTCGGTGGAGACAGGCGTGGACTGCAGCGGGTCAGTCTAGTCCGTGTTCGGTGGAGACAGGCGTGGACTGCAGCGGGTCAGTCTAGTCCCTGTTCGGTGGAGACAGGCGTGGACTGCAGCGGGTCAGTCTAGTCCCTGTTCAGTGGAGACAGGCGTGGACTGCAGCAGGTCAGTCTAGTCCCTGTTCAGTGGAGACAGGCGTGGACTGCAGCAGGTCAGTCTAGTTCCTGTTCAGTGGAGACAGGCGTGGACTGCAGCAGGTCAGTCTAGTTCCTGTTCAGTGGAGACAGGCGTGGACTGCAGCAGGTCAGTCTAGTCCCTGTTCAGTGGAGACAGGCGTGGACTGCAGCAGGTCAGTCTAGTACCTGTTGTTGTAACTCGAGCAAAATTAGTTTTCAGTGTCTCTGAGTGAAAAAGATGGATGGCAGCATGCTGCTCCTAAACCTGTATGAACCTTTCAGCATTAATGGAGCTTTCACAGATGTGCAGGTTACCCATGCCATGGATCTTGAGTAACACTACTTCAGAAATACCCAAACTGTCCTTTAAGCCAGGTGTGGAAAACTTTTATTACTAACCCCAACTTCCACATAACGCAAAAACGCCACTCTGCAGTCTTGCTCCAACAGACAAACCCCGCTGAAGCAGTGCACCGAGCCGCAGTGCGCAGCCCTGTCGGGGGAGGGGCTTATCCCCGAGAATAGCGATGTCACACCATCACAAATCATGTTAGAGAAAAAAGAAATAAACAACACCTCACCTCGCTTCTCTAAGGTCCCAACCATAGCGCTTGGTGCTTCATTCAACTTCTATCCACCTACATCCATGTAGAAAGGATGTTTGGTGTCATGTATACAATGTTATATATTAATGTACCTCTACGATTCACTTTTCTTCGTCCATGGTGTCGTGTTGCCTCTGGGTCCTTCTGATCAACTGCTGACCTGATGCTCATGTCTCCAGTTTTGATGTAATGACAAACTATTGAGGAAATTTATGTGCAAGAGTCCTCGTATTGTGTTTTATTTTGAAACTTCTGGATACTCTGCACGTTGACTTCCTGTCTGAAGCTTTCTTAACAACCGAGAATTTCCGAGATTTGGATGCGGCAGCATAGAAAATAGACCTGAAGTGAATCTCCAGCGCTGTGGCGCACGCTGGCACTTCACCAACACGTTAAGTGCTCCGCAGTTTGTTTCAAGGCTGCTGCATGACACAGCGCTTTCACATTATGTGGATTTTGGGAGCATGAGGACCACATCAATTTTTTTTCAGTTACCTCTTTTCAGGCACTCTCAATGAGAAGAAAAATATCAATTAACAAAAAATAGTTAGTAAAAATCTTCAGAAAAGAATTAAACCAAAAATGAAATATTTGAATTCATACACAATTTAAGTCCATCACATAATAATCATGAAACATAACTGAAGCCAATTTAAGCTTCTTTTTATTACAGTCAAAGAATGACAAATGTTTAGTTTTTAAAGCACAAATATATGGTCTTTACTGTTGTTGTTAAAAAACAGTTTTTACTGATATTTTATATTATATTTTAATACCTTATAAAATGTATAGACTCAATCATAGCAAAGTTAGTACTTTAATGACTTTTACAAAACAAAGCATGTACCAACAATCTAAAGTTAGAAAAAATGTTTTATCACCTATCCTACTTTGTGCAATATTTAGTACTGGTCTCAATGAATCATATTCAGCAGCTGTTTTCATGTTTTCTACATGTTTCCACTTTGTTTTTTGGAAATGATTGGTGGGCTGAATTGTGATTAAGGGCTGCATGTGGCCCCTGGGCCGCCTGTTGCCCACCTGTGCTTTAAATTGATATATTACAACAGATAAATGTCCGAGACTGACATGTGTTCATGCCATATTATCTGCTGGTGTTTAATGTTTAAGTGAAGCATCTAGAGTAGAAGAATAGAATAGAATAAACCTTTATTCGTCCCACATGGGGAAACTTACAGTGTTACAGCAGCAAAGTGGACAGCATTATAGAATAAAAAATAGACGTGGTATAAAAAAATAGCAGCATGTACATAATTCTGCCTATAAGACATAACATATAAAATACACTATATTACCAAAAGTATTTGCTCACCTGCTGTGACTCACATATGAACTTAAAGGATAAGTTCGGTTTCTACAGCTTTCTCATTGTTTATAGAATGAAGTAGAACAATATACTCACTCAGAAGGCTTTCCTGATCCAAACAGTGCTTCAGGAGATATTTAGATCCAAAATCGAGCGGCGGACATCCGTATAATGGTAGCACACGGGGCATGTATAGCGTCGCTCCTAAAACTGCATTAATTGTCCAAAAACTCATTAGTTTCACCAATATTTCATTATGGTCCGCTCGGGCTACTCCTCCATTACAATCCGTGTCGCCCCAGACATGTTTTTGTGACTGTGCTGACCTCTGAACTGAAGAAGAAGAATGTATGCCTCCGCGCATGCGCAGTACTCTCTGGAGCGCTGCATCTGCGTCCTCCTTTCAATGAGCTCCACATCTGTATACTCTGGCTCGAAACTGTCAGGACACCCATCATATTCAAAGTTCTCCTCCACAACATCTTCATCCGATAGATATTCGTCCATTTTGCACAAAACTGGAAGAAGAAAGTCGTTGTGTAGCCGCCCGTCTTCCCCTGAAACAATGAGCCGCCCTGTGCATGTGCGGAACAAGCGCTCTTCTTCTTAAGTTTAGAGGTCAGTACAGTCACAAAAACATGTCTGGAGCGACACAGACAGTAATGGAGGAGTATCCGGAGCAGACCATGATGAAATATTGGTGAAACTAATGAGTTTTTGGACGATTAATGCAGTTTTAGGAGCGGCGCTATACATGCCCCATGTGCTACCATTAGACGGATGTCCTCCGCTCGATTTTGGATCTAAATATCTCCTGAAGCACTGTTTGGATCAGGAAAGCCTTCTGGGTGAGTATATTGTTCTACTTCATTCTATAAACAATGTGAAAGCTGTAGAAACCAAACTTATCCTTTAAGTTCATATGTGAGTCGCAGCAGGTGAGCAAATACTTTTGGTAATATAGTGTATACTAAGGGCTTGGATACAAGCAAATCTCATAAAAATTATCTACACATTTACTGAGTAATAGCACTTGGGATAAGTGGTTACATGGGTGTACTTCCACACTGTAATTGCACATTGTTAGAGGATTGAGGATTTGCACCTTAATTGCACATTGTAATTGCACAATGTTAGATAAACTGCACAGTAATTGCACATAGTGATTTCACAGTTTATGGTGACTGGGAGCAGTGCTGGTTGTGCTAGGGCTGGATTAAAATCTATTTAATCGATTTGAATCGATTTCCCTTTAAATGGTTCATAATCGATCCATAAATTCCAAAGATCAATCTTTTAACGTGGGTTGTTTTTTCTTCATTGGACGGTCCGAGAAGCAGCCTGTGGTATCAACTCTGCTAGTCTCGCGTTTAGTGCTGCTTTCCACTGAACAAGATCTCCTGAGATGTTACTGCAAGCAGTCAAAAAAAAAATGGCGGAAGTGAGTAGCACTATAGGGGCACCACCAGAGAGTTAAAAAGTTGACGTTAGGACATATTTCAGATTTAACAAGGATGGAAGAAAAGACAAGTTGGACAAAAAACAAGTAACTTGCAGAATATGCATTAATGCATATCATTAACATGTGATTAATGTAACTGCTTTGGGTTCAGTTCTTAATGTAAAAACAGTTTTAATAATGTACCAGGTCAAAAAGTCATTTACAGCATTATTTTTACTGAGATAACCCAGACTGAACAAATTTCAAATTGGAATCGAATCTATTTGAGACCTCTTAATATCAAATCAATACCCAGCCCTAGGTTGTACAGTCTCACAGCTGCAGGCAGGAAGGACCTGTGGTATAGTGCATCCCTGACGAACAGAATTTTCTTGTCAATAATAGATCTGTTCTAACGGTGTAAGGTGTAATGATGAATTTTATAAGCTCAGTGTGTTTCCCAGCTCTATCTCTCTCCTCTTTTTTCCTCCATCTCCAGCATGGATTCATTTTTTTTCCTCAAGTTGAAACATTCACACTCTTCCTCCCACAGGCCCGACTCCCACAGTCGACAGCAGTTCTTCAGAAATATTACTGAAAAATCATTTTTCATTTCGTGAGGACTGTAACTGTTTTACACATTTTAATCCACGATTGGTCGCTCTCCAAACGGCGAGGACACAAATTAAACAAAATGCGAGTTCATGGGCAAATCTGAAGGGACTGGCAGGCGTTTATCAAAAACATACAGTAGGTGTTTTGATGTAAAAACACCCAGACTCAGCTGTGCATTCCTGTGGAGTGAATTCATTCCCTGTTGCCTCCCGGGCTCTCTCTCTTGCTCTCTCTCTCTCTGCTGTGTGGCTGTGTCTGAGCCTGCAGTTGATAAGATAGGGTTGGGTTGCACAGCTTGCAGGCAGATACTATTGTGGCCGTTGACAGGAAACTGAAACAGGGGCGGGATGGTGCAGCTCCACATCTACATGAATGTTTGTGTCTTGTCTGAACGTTTGCCCTCTCCCCTCCTGTCAAACGCCGGCCAAACGGTTTTCCCCAAATTCCCAGTTCTGGTCCATGAATGCTCCTTCTCACTGGAGCTCTGAGTGGGCTCTTGTGCTCCGTGTGAATGAAAGTGTCTGCACCCAAAAACAAGTAAAGGGAGAGAGAGAGGAGCCATACTGTAGGTCAGTCTGCATTCTGCCGTTTGGCCACCAGACGGGACAGTGGGGCCACTGTACCAGCTGACACTATTGTGCTGCTGTGAATGGCTGCCCTGTTGCAGACCCACAAACACACTGACCCAGCTCTGTCAGAGGGTTCAAGTGCACCGCTGTGGATTATTTATGTTCCAGGAACATGATACTTTCGCCCAACTGAAGTGTTGGATGTGACTTGCAGAGACATAGCCTGAAATCTACATCAACTTTAAATACATTAAACTTTTTTGGAGGAAAGATTAACATCATTTATTATAAAGACCTCAGATTAAATGCAATTTTGGAACAAGTATTCCCATTTAATATTCCAAAATCTACCAAGAAAATGCCCTTTTTATGATACATGTATATTTGCAAAAAGCCACTGATCATACCTTTTTGAAACTGTTGTTAAAGGGACTGTGAGGAGTTTCTAAGTAATTACAAAACAGTCTCACTTTTGGATATATGCCTGATGGAAATATACACTTTAAGATGAGCTTAATAGCATCAAAATTATCTATAAATGCTATTCCTCAGCTTCGCGGTCGGGCCGGACAGGGCTGGACTGGCCAGGATACTCAACTTCGGGAACAAGACAATTAAAACTAGAGCAAATTTATATTATTCGAACACGTCTTAGAGCACCGGGCTGTAAGTAGAGATATATAGCCGACTACAAAACTACGATACTAAGTTTTCCAAAAACTGCTTGTTGTCACACATTAAAAACTACCGCTACGTAACTACAAAGAGATACATTACCTCGTCGCTTTGCATCCTGTAAGTTGTTGAAAAAAGAAGTTGTAAACCAATGCAGAGTTCTGAGGAAGGTCCAAGCTGCATTCATTAGCAACACAACAAACACACGCTTTGGCTTGGGTCACGTCTTTTTGTGCGTTCCAGTTGTAGTCAGAAGTAGGAATTTCCGAGTTCAGAGTTGGAAACTGCAACTGGATCGCCCCCCGAAGTCAGAATTTACTGCTGGGAACTCAGTGAAACCTCGCCACCCCCGAGTTGACAATGTAAGATGGATGCCCCCAGTGTGAACAGTTATTTAGCTCCTGTAATAATCAATTTATTTGCACTTCTGACTGGGGTGTGTCGCTCTAGATCAGCTGTATACATCATATTGTTAGACTTATACTTACAAAAATGGGACTCTTAGTTAATATATATATTTTTTTTTATAAAAAGCTTTACTATTCTTAAGCTACTCTCTGGAGAAAATGAGCAAGCTAAGTTACAGCAACATGAAAAATCAGCTCACTACATTTAATTTTTTTTAAATGCCTTTTACTATGGTTATAAATAGGAGTAGCAGTAGTTGTTCAAATAGCAAATGATCATGTAATAGTCCGAAAAAGTTCATTATGTCTATGAAGATAGAATGCTTATACTTTCTTTTTTAACAGACAAGCACAGTTTCTAGTTCATACCTAGGGTATGGTATGGTAGATATGAGCTACAGACCTTGCTTGTCCTTAAAAAAGAAAGTATAAGCAGCAAATGATCATGCCCCAGTTTGCACCCAGGGATGTCTTTGTCTGAAAAGCACTCCTCAGTGTGCTATTCCTGTGCGCTCTGGCACACATAATACTCCCAAATACATCAAAACCTCACACAAGACTGAAGACTTTAATAAAAAGTTGGAGCAACATTTCAAATATTTGTATTCAGATCAGTAAATCTGAATCTTAATTATGCTCACAGATAATAAAACAGGCTATCCTGTGTGTTTTAGATGCACAGCAGTGAAAAGGGCTGAGGATTCTTGCAGGAAAATGAGAAAATAGATAGCTTATAGTCAGTGATGATTTTATGTATGGTAAGCATGTCTATCACAAGCATGTAGAAGTCTGATTCTGTAGGTTTTAACTGGATTTTGAAAATTGACTCACATTTACGCTCATATGAAAGTGTCTCACTCATCTTTTTGGTTGTTTGTTATGGTGTGGGATGCTTTATGTGATTCAGTGTAAAAAAAACAAACATTTAAATATTTATATACGGCGCTATATGTTTGAGTACAGTGGCACGATGAAAGGAGAGGAATTTAGAAATCAAATGAAAATCAGACTTAATAATTAAGGCATATAATTCTTCCTTTTCGTACCCTGCCCCGGACTTTGCAACAAGAAATTTGTTCTGTAAAAACAGCTTCACACCCAAGAGACAGTACAGACAAGTATGCTCACTCTCACTTTAGCAGCCTCTTGGGGCCTCCTCATGGTAGGGGTGGGCAATACTGGGAATTTTGGTATCGATCCGATACCAAGTAAATACAGGACTAGTATCACCGATACCGATACTTTTAACATGAAATGTAATGATCATTGAATAATTTTGTCATTTTGGCTTGAGTTGGTTGATTATGATTATGGTAAAACATAGCAGAAAGATTTTAGGCAATAAAAATGCTTTTTATCAATGAACCACAACAATAGAACAAAATTTTAACTGTATAAAAGTAATAAATTATTCCACGTTTAAGAAAAAAAATCACAAGTGCAAAATAAAAAAGCAGCAATGTAAAAAAAAATATAAATATAACAATGTCAACATCACAACAAAAAATACCTTCCATTGCACAAATAAAGTGTAAACTACAGTTAACCTTAACCTTTGGCTTTCTGCTCACAAAGCCCTCTCTTGGGTTGCCCTTTTGGCTCTGTTTCCATATTGACAACAGATTTATAGGATTTTGTTCAGGAACAGTAACATGTTGACATGCTTCCCTTTTAAGTAAAGTAAAGACGACATAAGAGAAAGTGCAGTATCGATCTCATCACGCTAGTATCGATCCGATACCAATACTCAGCTTGGTATCGATACTATTGATATTAAGATCGGTACGCCCACCCCTACCTCATGGAGACCACACAAAGACTGAGGAAATGAGACATGGCTGAGTACATGCCTGTTGGTCAGTCATGTCCACATCTACAGCCTCAATCAAACATAAGACAAGAACATTTCTGAGGCCTCTCAGAGATGTTTCTGTTTCTGTGGGAGGACCTGCCCAAACCACAGATTTACTAAATGAAACCTCATTTTCTTTATGGCTCCATCTTCAGCAGTGTTGTCACTTCATAATACAGATTTATTCTTATTCGGTGGTGGTGACAGTTGCATAATCCATCGGTATGTGGGGAGAAAAGGACATATTTGGTGTTTAAGCTGAGTGACTGGCTGGTTTTGTGTTTGACAGGAGGATTTTCAGATGACCACTTCACAGAATGCGACACCCCGCAGTGAGAATTACAATCTGAAGCATCTGAGTGTTGGACACATTTAGGAGAAGCTTCTGGGGTAGAAGGTCAGACATTATTCCAAATGTTCCATGAATTTCTTGTAAACAGACCACAGCTATGACCCCTGTTATCCAAGCTAAATACCCCCCCTATGATGTGTTGTTAGGACTCCAGCCAACCTAAATGAGGGACATTTACAGGTGTTTAGACATAGAGGTGATGTAACAGGGAGCTCTGAATCCATTACTCCCTGTGTTCCAGGATCAGCGTCAGGTGTAATGAACCTTGTGGCCTGCTTTCCATACAGCTTTCTGATTCAGTTTGCCGTGTGAGCGGGTGTCACAGTGGAGAGCTCCATTAGTCTGTGGGGGTCACCGTCAAACAGCTCGTCTGGGAGAGAAGCTGTGCCGTCTTTACTGAGAGAGAGAGAAGCAGAGGTTAGGAGAGAGTGCCGAGATGACTCACAGTGTGTAGGTGCAGGAAAAATAGATTACTCTGGACCCTCAGGCTTTTTACTTTATCATGTATCGCAAAGGAGTGAAAGAGACGAACAAAAATAAAGACGAGAGGCTGTTGCTCAGAGCAACGCAGGACCAACTATCTGCTGTCTATCTATCTGCTGTCTATCTGTTGTCTATTTATCTGTCTTTCTGTGTATCTATCTATCTGTTTGCCTAGTTATCTTTCTGTCTGTCTGTTTATCTGTCTGTCTGTCCGTCTGTTTATCTGTCAGTTAGTTTGTCTACCTATCTGTCTGTCTGTCTATGTAACTGTCTATCTGTCTGTCTTTCTATTTATCCAGCTGTCTGTCTGTGTATCTATCTGCCTTTCTATCTTTCTATCTGTCTTTCTATTTATCTGTCTATCTATCTGTCTGTCTTTCTGTCAATCTGTCTGTCTATCTATCTATCTATCTATCTATCTATCTATCTATCTATCTATCTATCTATCTATCTATCTATCTATCTATCTATCTATCTATCTATCTATCTGTCTATCTATCTATCAGTCTATAACAACCGTCCATCTGAATCTATGTTTTTTAATATTTTCTAGTTTTGTTGGAATTGTCGTATCTTCTCTTTTTCTGGCTTCATTGTGTTAGAACTCTTGGGCTGATCTTGTATCTCTATGCTAAGGAATGGTAAGATGTAAAGACGGTTAAAGGGACGGGCAGAGGATGAAAAAATGCATCGCAGAAACAAAACCATTTTTTGGGACCATCTCGTCAGTGGTTTAGACATGAGCTCACTTATTTCTCTGATGAGCTCATACTGCGGCGTCTTTGTTCACACATGGCCAAGGCTGTTTTTTTTTTTAAACCTCCCCAACCTGTTCCTCGATGTGCTGACTTAAATATTTCCCAGTCACCATCCTCGATCCCCCTCCGTGCTTTAAGCACAGTGCTGCAGAGAATGACAAACATTTTTCAGTGATGTCAGTCTGAATGGCTGGGTGATATCATTGTTTCTATGGCGGCAGGTCGTTTGAAATCATTTACTGAGGATGTTTTCAGCACCCTGCAGACTTTGATTATATGACAATGACTTCATACTTCTGCCTCTGTCTCCAGAGTGTCAATACATCCTGCAGGGTATTTCCAGAAAATCACATTCAGGGGAGGATGGGGAGAAGATTTCCACCATGCTGCTTTTATAATGTGTCACAAGTGCAGCGGAAGCATTTGCATGGAAGTGAGTGTGATGCATCTCCTCCGGCTATTGTTCTTGGACATCTTTTCTATGAGTATCATGGGGTTTTCAGTTTTCCTCAATGGTTTTGACTCACACTCATAAATATTTACACTGTAACCCCCAAAGCCGCCAAGGCCAACTAACTTACATGTAGACCCTGTTTGTGGCAGTTTACTCTTTAGTGTCAACAGAAAATGTTTATTGTCCTTGCATGAGTCTTACAAGCTTGTCCATGATAAGGAGTGGGCCAGCTGCGTTCACATCATCACCACACAGCCCAGTAGGGATGTCAACGTTAGAATTTTTTCTACACGTGACTACTAACAGACGTGAACACGGCTACACATCAGAGATTAATGATCTTTTTCTAACGCAGTTGCTCTATATGACCACTAGAGGGTTCGGTCTCCTTTAGAATACCCACTTATTCCATTAAATCAAAGACATTACAGTAGTTATCAGACAAAAACCTTTATTCAGCAAACAGAACTTAATGAGTAGACCATCCATCTCCCCATTTTAAGGCTTAGGCCTACTTCTGACAGAAAGTGAAATGAGTTGAAAATAAAACCATTTATAATTATGACAGACAAGAAAATGTACAAGTGAAAGCTGAAAAAAGGTGTAACCTTCTTTTTAATTCATTGTTTTAACTTTTGCTCACTATTGTACAATATTTTAAAAACTCAAAGTGCAAACTGCATCCCTCTTTAACAACGGGAGCCATGTCTGAATTCAATATGTCTCATAGTAAAAGTAATCTGGAATTGGCGAGAGAAAGCAACTCAAAAAGAAGCCAAAGTTAAAATGTGCACAAAGTTAAAAAAAGTAGAGGGGAACTCTCATAATTATTAACTAAACTGTCGGGAAAAAAGTGTTTTCTTCATCCTCTTTAGACGCGAGGATTTGTGATCAGGTCGAGAAAAGCCGACAGTTGACTCGTTGTTATTGCAGTGACTATGGAGGGTTTTACTTTCTTTAATGGAAGAGTACAAACAATTTTGTCCACATGTGCGTACACACTATATTGCCAAAAGTATTCGCTCACCTGCCTTGACTCACATATGAACTTAAGTGACATCCCATTCCTAATCCATAGGGTTCAATATGACGTCGGTCCACCCTTTGCAGCTATAACAGCTTCAACTCTTCTGGGAAGGCTGTCCACAAGGTTTAGGATAGATGGATCCATACATCCATCCATCTGTCTGTCTATCACCCATCCATCTACTTCTTTATCTGTCTGTCTGTCTGTCTGTTCATCTATACTCAGACCATAAGTAAGAAGAATTACAGGTCCCTAAAATGTGAGTGTGTGTGCATATTGCTGACTCCCCTTCTCTTCTCTGTCAGATAAGCTGGTTAAATGAATGCTTATGTTGTATCTGATGTTCAGTTTAGGGGTTGGAAATACGATTTCATTGTTACCAGTTACATAGACCAACAACAAGCCCAACCATTCAATTGAAAGCATGTTGTTATCCTTTGTTGTTTCTGCTGATGGCCTCTAATGAGAGTGTGAACCCCTTTTTTATACAAGTGGAAGGAACTGATATGAGAATTTAAGCCATAAGACAAATTCTAACAATTCATTTTGCCAGTTATTTTCAATTCCCATCCCCATTGAGTACAAAACATTTATTTGATCTGAAGACTTCAACATGCTCACTTGATTGTTTTCTTGAATAAATGAGGATCTGTTGTGAGCAAAAAAACTATTCAGAGGTTTGTCAAAAATGTTCAGCTCTGTGCATTACAGCAGAACGTATGAGATAAAAAAGTCTAATGTGACAAAAACTGCCTGAACTTCTGAGTCAAGGAAACCCCCCAGGCAGGATAAAGACTTTAAAGTGACAGAGGAATCTTCACAGGTTTAAAGAAGGACTGAAAACCAGCACAACAGGGACGGGAATTCAGCCTGAGAGGAAGACGCCATGAACAGATGAGAGAGAGAAAAGAAGACGATGCTGCCAGATTTGTCAGCTACAGACGTGGCATGTTGGGGCAGAACTGTCATTCAGTGGTATTCTGGGCCCCGCTCGGAAACCATGGATCCACAGAAGCTGAGGAGTGTGGGAGGGGAAGACTGACAGGAGCCGGAGCGGAGGGATGTATTCTGTTTTATGACTGAGTGACAGGACGCTGAGGTGTGTGTGAGACTGCGGTATGTTTAAATGATTAGCAGGGACAGTTGTTGAGCATGTGTGGGTGATTTTCTTATTGGCGTGGGAGCTTTTAAAGGCGTAAAAAGAGACATTTCTTCATCTCATAATGGAGCTGGGAGACTGTATATTGATTCTAAGATAAAATGATATAACAACAAATGAAATGTAAGGTCTGGAAAAAAACGTTCATATTGTTCTAGTTTATGTTTATATTGATTTGATACAGATGCTTAAAGGTGCTATGAGGATGATCTATTACCGGCGACATTAAGACTCTGCTACCCATGAGCATGCGCGGCGACTGTCGTAATGCTGCGTTCCAGTAACCTCGGAACTAGGAGTGACATCATCTCTGACTTATCGGCGTTCCAGATGAAGTCGGAAAAGAACATGCCGATCTACCAGGCTATTGTTAGCTGTTGTTAGCACGCCCTGCGTTGTTGTTTACAAATATCACATGAAGAATGTGATTATCACTATGGCAGCATTTTTGTAAATATAAGTCTAACAATACTATGTATACAGCTGATCTAGAGCGACACACCCCAGTCAGAAGTGCAAATAAATGGATTATTACAGGAGCTAAATAACTGTTCACACTGGGGGCATCCATCTTCCATTGTCAACTCGGGGGTGGCGAGGTTTTACTGAGTTCCCAGTAGGAAATTCAGACTTCAGGGAAGGATCCAGTTGCAGTTTCCTACTCGAAACTCAAAATTCCTACTTCTGACTACAACTGGAATGCACCAAAAGATGTGACCCAGGCCAAAGTGTGTGTTTGTTGTGATGCTAATGAATGCAGCTCGGACCTTCCTCAGAACTCTGCATTGCTTTACAACTTCTTTTTTCAACAACTTACAGGATGCAAAGCCACGAGGTAATGTATCTCTTTCTAGTTACGTAGCGGTAGTTTTTGATGTGTGACAACAAGCAATTTTTGGAAAACTTAGTATCGTAGTTTTGTAGCTGGCTATATATGTCTACTTACAGCCCGGTGCTCTAAGACGTGTCTGAATAATATAAATTGGCTCTAGTTTTAATTGTTTTGTTCCTGAAGTTGAGTATCCAGGCCAGTCCAGCCCTGTCCGACCCGACCACTTAGCGAAGGAATAGCATTTATAGATAACCTATTTTGATGCTATAAAACTCATCTTAAAGTGTGTATTTCCATCAGGCATATATCTAAAAGTGAGACTTTTTTGTAATTACTTAGAAACTCCTCATAGCATCTTTAATATAACTGCATCTGCAGTAACTACCAAAGATTTTCTCTCTAAAATGTTGAATATGTAAATACAGTATTATCAGTCAAAATCAGATGATTGAAAATGAAGTTCTGTCCACCAGATCTAAAGTCAAAAGTTGATTCAAAACACAAAATTGTGACTAATATTATGCACACTGTGGACAATTCACATATAGATGCCAGCTTTTGAAAAACTGTAGAAGAGGAGGGTATATTAAGACCAAAAAAAGGCTTTTTGGGCTTTAAATGTCACTGTGCACTGGTTTCTCTTTTGGTGTGCAGGATGCCATCTCTCCTGTTTATGAGGGACCTGCTGTGGCAGAAGCTACTTAAAGATGCTATGAGGAGTTTCTAAGTAATTACAACAAAGTCTTACTTTTAGAAAAATGCCTGATGAAAATACACACTTTAAGACGAGTTTTATAGCATCAAAATAGGCTATCGATAAATGCTATTCCTTAGCTTCGCGGTCGTGTCGGACAGGGCTGGACTGGCCTGGATACTTAATGTCAGGAACAAGACAATTAAAACTAGAGCAAATTTATATTATTCTGACACGTCTTAGAGCACCGGGCTTTAAGTAGAAATATATAGGTGGCTACAAAACTAGGATACTAAGTTTTCCAAAAACTGCTTGTTGTCATACATCAAAAACTACCGCTACGTAACTAGAAAGAGTTACATTACCTCGTGGCTTTGCATCCTGTAAGTTGTTGAAAAACGAAGTTGTAAAGCAATGCAGAGTTCTGAGGAAGGTCCGAGCTGCATTCATTAGCATCACAACAAACACACACTTTGGCTTGGGTCACATCTTTGGGTGCGTTCTAGTTGTAGTCAGAAGTAGGAATTTCCAAGTTCCGAGTAGAAAACTGCAACTGGAACGTCCCTCGACGTCTGAATTTCCTACTGGGAACTCGGTGAAACCTCGCCACCCCGAGTTGACAATTGAAGATGGATGCCCCCAGTGTGAACAGTTATTTAGCTCCTGTAATAATCAATTCATTTGCACTTCTGACTGGGGTGTGTCGCTCTAGATCAGCTGTATACATAGTATTGTTAGACTTATATTTACAAAAATGCTGCCATAGTGATAATCACATTCTTCATGTGATATTTGTGGACAACAACGCAGGGCGTGCTAACAACAGCTAACAATAGCCTGGTAGATTGGCATGTTCTTTTCCGACTTCAACTAGAACGCCGATAAGTCGGAGATGATGTCACTCCCAGTTCCGAGGTTACTGGAACGCAGCATTATGACAGTCACTGCGCGTGCTCATGGGTAGCAGAGTCTTTATTTTGCTGCAAATAGATTCTCCTCATAGCACCTTTAACGCTGCCTGCAGGTGTTTGCACAGCATTATGATCAGGCACAACACAACTCGATGGCTTCTTCTAAATTCTGGAGAAAGTCTTACATGTTTATTGTGGCTGTTGTGCTCTTGTGTTGTTTATCCATGAGGTTTAATTATGTGTATAATCCTGGTGCATTGTGGTGGCCTTTCAAATGGGCTGTATGAAACAGGAATCCATATTGTGCCAACCACAGGCAGATGGACTATTTAACGTTTTCTTTTACACTCTGCTCTTTGTTTTCTGTTCAGTCTGTGAGCACCACATTAAAACTGCTACATGAATCAAGTGCTTCCTTTAAGCTTGATCATTTTCTTCGCTGCAGACATTATCATCAGCAGAGATCAAAACCACAGTGATGAACTCTTAACCCTTTTAGTCAGGAGACCCATGCTAACTTCCACAGTGGCCTACAAAAATTCGTCATCCCCGCACCACACATCATCATATTTTTGGTCCACATCCCCGCGCCCTCACTCATCCTCTCATCGCTTCTGTTCCCGCAGCCTGTTCTCGGCGAACGTGTCGATAATGATCAGCATCTGTTGACTCAGAAGGTTGTCACCGAGCACATCGAGGCTGAAAGTGGAAAAACATGCTCTGGAGATATCTGAGTAGAAACTGGGCTGGAGGAGGACTGAAATAGCCTCTGGTGCAGGATGACTAAGACTTTAATTGCAGAGGGACAGAGACGTGGCCCTCCATTGTGTGTATGAAATGTGTAGCTGTTTCCTTGTTTATGCTCAATGCAGAGATATCGCTTATCAGGCACTTTGGAGAAAATGAGTTCCCTCTCCGTGTTCCCAGATTCACCTGCCAGCTGCTGAGTGTGTTCATGAGTGTGTTTGTGACCCCGTCTGCACCCAGTGAGGAAATTAAACTGTTTCTTTCCTCTGAGGGTAAATTGCTGCCACTATTTGTGCGAACTATCGCTCAAACAAACAAACGTTCCCATTCTCGTCTCTTGTTTTCTCACTTTCTCCTCTGCAGACAAACACTTCCGGATGTGATTAGCACCAAAAGAGCCTCTCCCCCCCCCTCCTCTGCTAAACTCTCAGCATCTGTCCTTTTTCTTTGATTGAGACTTTCTGCCATCAGATGGCTCAAACCAGAGCTGCAGGGTGAATGTCACTGCATTATGTGGAAACAGAGGTGCGAGCCATGGGACTTATGTCTTGGCTGCTGTAAATCCCAAAGGTAAGCAATTATCTCTAATTACATCCCACATACTGCTAATGGCTCTCAGTTGTTGTTGCAGCTATTTACCTAAAATGCAGCGATGAATCATGAGCTGCGGGGAGGATTTACGGAGGAGAAGCTGCAAACGCTCATCAGTTTATGAGTTTTTATATGAAACCAAATGAGGAGATGCTCACTTAGCTGTGTTTACAGAGCTCTGCTCCACATTCTGCCCCCTCAGCAGTGAGCATATCTGCAGAGGAAAGTGAATGGGTGACACAGGATTGTTTTTTTTCTCATAGTCACACACTCAGCTGCAGATACTGCTCTATAGTTATCAGGGAAACTGTAACAGGAAGCGATGCTATCACCACTTCCTGTTACAGTTTTAGATCGTTGGCCCTCCCGGCTTGTATGCAAAGTGTGTGAATGGGGTCACACAAGTTTGTTGGTGTGACATTTCAATGAAATCAGCAGGTGTAGGTGTTTGGTGTTCACTTTTTTTGACCCAACTTTGGCAGCGTGAATTGCATTGTCTAAATCTCGGGGCTCATTGTGTTTTTAAACATGTTGGTCTGTATTTTGCTAAGGCCAGGAGCAGAGTGAAAAGACAATGAATTACGTGCCTTGATTATGCATGAGTGTATTTTGAGCATAACACTGAACAACCCAATCAGAATGTCATATCTCAATCACTTTAATCCTGCTGTGTGTATTCTATTTACACAGCAGGTTTAGATGTTTGGTCTGAATTTGAACTGGATTATTTGGTTCCTCCCCTTATATTGGGCCTTTATAGTCAAAGACAACACACAGAACACTGTGTAAATATGTAAATGCTCAGATTAAAGGGGTTTTGTTTTCATTGAAGCATCCAAGAGCAGAAGAAACAAACAAAAAGATGTGTCAGACACTTCCACATAATTAAAGAGCGAAACCTCACAATTATTGAAATCTACAATTTACCCAACAGGATCAGACTTCTATTTGTTTATTACAGACCTGTTAACTATTCAAAATATACCTGTGGGCTTAAAGTTATTATTTTCTCATTCCCCTGCAGGAATCTTTAAATCTGTTCTCTATTTAAAACACAGGACTGCCTGTTTTATTGTCTGTGAGCATAATTATCAGTAAGATTCATTAGAATGTGCACAGATGTTATAATTTATCTCAGTGTTTCAAGAGTATGAGCTCCATATGGCCACTAAGGACATTAGATGCAGTAGAAAGTTCTCTCCTCTCCCTCAGTAAGCCACAGTCTGTAAGAGTCTGTGACGAAAAAATAGACGCTAACAGGAAAGTACCGTACCAGATACAAAGGGGATTTTCTCCGCCTACAAGAACTTAAATCAAAATGTAACACCACAGTTTAAGAGTACGCTACATATGAGTGTTTTAAGGGCATTAACCTTTCGGAAATATAAAGTTTATCTGGACCTAGCTAACTAACTCGTGTCATGTATCCCTCCGCTAAACCCCCCCCCCCAGCTGATCCAAACATTCATTGCCGGTTGTAGCTTTGTGTAACTTTTATCAAGTATTGTAACTCTTTTGTTTTTAACCTAAGAGGTGTGAGGAAGAGACAATGCAGAAAATTCAAAAAGGATGATTATGACAGCACCGATGAAGTCCCATTCACTTTGGAGCCAAGATACCTGTATGAACCGGAGTTCACAGAAGACGAGCTGCTGAAGATGGAGACGAACAGACCGAAAGGAATGCAGAGGAAACATCCACGGACACTGGACATCAAGAAAGAGTCGTAAATAAACAGTGATGCAAATGTAAGAACTAGCCAGAGGAAACGGGTGATATGGACGGCGGTATTACTCATCAAATATATCTTCCTGCTCTTCTGAATCCTGGAGTTTTGTGGACATTCTTCAATTTCCCGAAGATTAACTGGAAAAACATCCCAAACCTGAAGGACCTAATGACAGTTTCTGCTCAAAGTAAGTAACTAGAAAGCACTCGGAGAGCGCGGACCTCCGCCAGCGCCACAGTCCTCAGCCATATTGTCATTTTGACCATAAATATTACTCCTACCTTTATTTCATCTAAATATTTAGATTCCTTGACCATGAGAACATACCATCAGCATACCACATACCATTACCACTACTTTGGTTCAGTAGTTATTCACAGAAATCACATTTTTCGCCATGGCGGCCAGACGCAGATCCGAATCAACACCGAAATTGAATCACTTCTTCCTTTTCCCATGCTGAACATTCCCTGAAAATTTCATCCAAATCCATCCATAACTTTTTGAGTTATTTTGTTCACAGACGGACGGACAGACGGACGGACGGACGGACAAACTCTCCCGAAAACATAACCTCCTTGGCGAAGGTAATAATGATCTGTCAGAAACAAATAATCAGAGTAGAGGAGGCTGTTTGTTTATCATAACAGTGCAGACTACTTGTGTATGTGTCTCTCTCTCACACACACATGCACACACACACAACTATTGCTGTGTAATAGCCTCTAATATATATATATATATAGATATAGATATATAGATCTGTACACACAACCTGTCCGGTATCAGGTAACGAGAGATGCATTCACTATACGATGTAACCGCATGCCCTTGTTCCGCAGAGGATTACGGCCAAAGCTGAGTTCTCCATGATGCACATCTGTTTCTGCATCAAGGGAAGCATCACAAAAACCCATCTCAGAAATATTTGTCATAAAATGTGCTTTCAATCAGTCTACACCAGGCATCTGAAGCCACTAGCTAAGTACAGCGGAGTGATTTAGCGGAGGAATATACAACGTGAGTTGGCTTAGGTCCAGATAAACTTTATATTTCTGAAATTTTAATGCACTTAAAAACACTCACATGTAGTGTACTCTTAAACTGTGGTATTACATTTTGATTTAAGTTCTTGTAGGCGGAGAAAATCCCCTTTGTATTTGGTACGGTACTTTCCTGTTAGCGTCTATTTTTTCGTCACAGACTCTTACAGACTGTGGCTTACTGAGGAAGAGGAGAGAACTTTCTACTGTATCTAATGTCCTTAGTGGCCATACGGAGCTCATACAACCCCACTTCAAAAAAACTGAACTATCCTTTTAAATCAATCTTGGAATTTAGCCTGGTCTGAAGCAGGCTAGAGCTACAGAATAAATCGCCATGATAATCTATGTCAAAACATATCCCACTTCCCCTGTCCCACTTTTGTGCAACCACATCATAGATTAGTTGATCCAGGATAACCAAGATATCCTTAATCCCTTATCTTGGTTTCGTGCAACAGGCCCCAGGTATAAGGAAGTTTAAGCACAATAATTGTCTCTGTCCTCAAGTTCACATCATGCTGGATTTCTACCTTTCAGGCAAAGACAACCCTGAGTGCACAGTTATTTGCTATTCAAACAACTTGAGCACTGGGCAAATAAATGACTTCTGCAGCAGGAGAAAAGACTTCTCGCTGAGCATACAAGAGGAACCTTTAAATTGGCCCAAGTTAAATATTTAGAATGAAAGAGAATTTTGCCCACATCAGAACATGAAGCTTCTGCTGGGTTATTATTGCATAGAGACTCATATTTCACTCATCTACTCTGTTCTCAAGGTCTAATTTACAGTGAATGCAGAACTAATCATGTTTTGAACCATCTCCCCTTCAAAGTTTGGCATTTGCTCTTGTTTCATGTCTGACTAGATAGATGGGGGTAGGCTGTGATTGTCTCTCCTCTCTGCTGCAGGTATCATCAGTCTCTCTCTGAGAGGCAGAGCCAACCAGAGCCCCAGAAAATAGCCATTAATAAAACACTGTGTTGTGGACTGTTTGTTTCTTTAGGCATATCTTATAATATCTCAACTAAGGCTGTAAATTAATTAATTACACTGCAAATTAATGCGTTATAAAAATTAATCACAGATTAACCATAGCACACAAACATTTTGATATTGTCCAGCTGGAGGACTCGTACATGGCAGTGGCACATGTCACTCCACACATGCGTCTCTAGTCAAACCAAACAAAGCCCAGGTGACAACAGGCATGGCATATTAAAGACTTAGTCTTATTTTATTTTTGAATTCATGTATCTATATTTGTACTACATTCTTTAATAATCCATCAGGCCTAATTGTTTTGCTGGATGTCCTCGACCTTTTTCTTATTTTGAATTTGATCTATGAAACACACTTAAAGTGTAATTTGAGTTGCCTGATTGAGCTTAGAATTTTCTGGACAAGTTGCCCTGACTTTGGTTTTATTTAGTCACCAATAAAAATGTGGATTTACAAATCTTCACTTCTTGGTGTATTCATTTGATTAGTCATGCACTACAATTTTATAATCAGAATCAGCATCGGGTTTTATTGCCAAGTTTGCAACACAAGGAATTTGACTCCGGCAGTTGTTTTCTCTAGAACAAGGAGGTAGACACAAACAAGACGCAATAAAATAAAATAAATGTAAGTGTAAAAAGAGAGGCTGGGATAAAAAATGCATCAGGGATATTTACAGAGGAAAGTGCAACTGTGCGGTCCACAGTGCAGCTATTAACTGTTTAAAAAGGCGCCAGTATTGTTAACAGTTATTAGTTAATATGGAGACTGCAGATGGATAGAAACTACTCCTGTGCCGATAATGTCCTAGAACTCAAATTTTTTATTTGGGTACTTTAAGCAGATATTAGATTAAAATGCGATTGATTAGATTAATTAATTATAAATCCGGTAATTAATTAGATACATTTTTTTAATCGTCTGACAGCACTAATCTCAACCTAAACTGGATTATTTTTGTGTAACTTGAGTAAACTTAAGGTGAGGTGTCTCCTTCTCTTTAGGTGTTTTTTCTTGTGGCACCCTGCTTCAGGATAGTCCATTCAATATTTAATGGCCAGGAAAGCTTAATTAATGGCCTTAAAGTGTTTACTATTTATAAAAGTGAATGGAGGATTAAAGTCTTTGAGGAGTTAAAATGGACATGCATGACATTTCTCACTCTGAGTGGAAAATGACACCTCTGGAATTCAAGCCCCAGCTCTGTTTTGCTTTCTGAATGCGCCCTCTACTGGTTATCACAGGAATAACCTCACTATGAGCCAGGTAATGCTTGATTGCTCACCCATCCTCTTATCTGTTGTAGTTCTGTCATCCCCAAAAGAAACATCAACACATCTATGGACATCATGCACCCTTGGGTGATACAAACAGGAGACCAAACAGCCCTCATCTGCAGATTTGATCCACTTATACTCGCTCATTCAGGCTCAGCAGTTCATGCCTCAGTGCCGCTTCTCCTGTGCCATGCCACACATCATGACATCATTATTATCCCGGGGCAATCAGCCAATGAGTGCCCACAGGGGGGGAGTCAATCACGGGTCACTGCAATAATGCAGGCCAATCAGCGTGAGCCAAAAGGCCCAGTAACCATGGTGATCAGCCCGGGGTTCAAACGCTCGCATGTGGCAGATGCCCCCCTGTGTTGGCTCCATATGCACTGGCCTGTACTGTAGGTGGGTGTAGCACAAAGGTGAAGCACTCACAGCACCGTAAACTCGTTGAAGAGCTGTTGTCCCACTTTAGTGACATATGGCTAATGCATTCATAATGGGGTCCATGCATGCTTCTACACATTCTTCCTGTTTTGGTCCACGCTCTTTTTTTCTCGAGCCCTTGTAACTCATAAGCTATGGTAATTACAGTCGTTAGCTCTCTATGTATTGTTCTCCGAGAGGATGGATGAGGAGATGTGTGGGTGGCATTGGAGGGTGAGGGGAGAGGAGACAAGGACAGCGAGCAAACAGCCCCGCCGAGTAGGAGAGGTACAATGGGCTGTGAGTCAGAGGAGGAAAAGAAAGGTATGCTGAGAAAAGGTCAGTGTTTGCAGGCTTTTAAAAAAATGCCAGAAGATTGAGAGCACCCAGGAATGCGGCGCTCGAACACTCTGTGTTCTTCTGTGTTTTAAAGCTTTCATGTGCAGATTTGAACAGGTGAGACTGAAGCAGGTGAGTCACGACAAACTGGGGAGGAAAAAGGACGAAGGATGCGATTCAAGGCCTAACAAGAAAATATAAAAAATGTCATTGTTACTTTAAAAAATCTACCACTAGAAAGATTTAGTAGTGTGGAGCAGTGAGGAGATATGACAAACTTCTTCTTTATGATATTACACCAAAACTTTTTGCTTCATTTTTTTTTATATTGATACCTATTGTCTCCTAAAATGCAGGTGAACTGTCGATGAATTGGTAATTATTAAATGAGTAAAAGCGGCAGGGTAGCTCTGCCAGTAAGGCTTGAGCTATGGATGGGAGGGTGGCTGGTTCATGTCCCAAACAAATGGCCCTTTTTCACTAGCACGCCTTGGCCCTACTCTACTCAGCCCTACTCGATTTGCAGTGTGTTTCCACTAGCCTGGTACCTCCTAAAACAAGCTAGTTTTAGTACCTACTCCGCTCTGGTTCACAGTGAGCTGAGTCCATACTAAAAGATGACGTAACCGACTGCCGGCTACTGGTTGGTCAGACAATGTCATCATCGATGAGTCATGAGCGCGACGACCTAGCATGCTAGCGGTATCTACCATTAGCTTACCCTCATGTCTTTTCTTTGCAGCTGGATTGCTCTCGTCTTCGGCTTCATTCTGTTGTATAGCTTCCAAAACTCTCCTGTGCTTCTCAAGGAGTATTTCTTCTTACCACCTGCAGCCTTCTTCTGCTTTCCTTTTTTACTCTGTGACAAAAAGCCACAGATTGTTGTGTCGCGCTCAAAATGGCGTCATTGCAGTGCCGCTCAGCTGTTTACAGCGACACTGCACCCTGTTGGGCAGGCGACTGGGGCTAATGGAAAAGCAGCACAAGGCGAGTAGAGTAGAGTAGGGCTAATGGAAAAGGGCCAAAACTGTCCTTGAATTTAGGGCCTGTTTCCAGCACACACAAGAACGGTGCCCGGAGTGCCTGAATCCACAAACTTTAGAAACCAGGGTCCAGAGTGAAAAATTTTGAACAGGAATGTAAACAGGAATCAGCAATTTCAGGATAAACAATGATGTGTGGTGCATTCCCACTACTCTTTCAGATAATGGTTTCAGATAATACCAGGGAACAACACTAACAACAGCTCATCTACCGAGCAACATGTGTGCTGCTTACTGTACTCAGTTTGCTATCCAGACAAAAATGTCCAGAAACATTTGTTGTCCGGACACGAAACTTGTGCATCTTTGTGCGTCCACTTGCCATTGCTGTTTATGAAAAGTTTGTCTTCACCAGAAAGCATTTGTTGTAACACCGCTGTTCCATTTCAAACCAACATCGCCAACTACTGGTCTGGCATGCACACTATCGTGTTTTTCAGTCATTCTTGCAGACCCATATAAACATGCCTCATTTTCTACATGTGAACTTGGAGCTTTTAGAAAATGCAATAGAAAAACCTTTCTGGTGACAACATTGTGTAAATGCGGTTAAGTTTGGTAGCTGGGGGGCGTAAGTTGAGTTCCTGGGGCGCTGCTGCTGAAATGGTTGGCGTCTCTTATCTCTGGAGCCCTGGTGCATAGTGTTTTTGCACCCTTTAACTTAATCACTCATAAACACCTACAAATGAAGTCGGGATAAGATTGCTGATGGTGAAGATGAGTTGTCAGAAATGATGAATGATTAAGTGCCGCCCCGGCACGTGCTCCCAAACCTGACCTGAAAAGCACTTTTTTTTTCACATTGAGATATGTTAGCTGTAAGCTAAATAGCCCGTTTGGGATAAAGTTCTCTTAATCTGAATCTGAATCTGAACATGAAGAACCTAACCTGACAAGCCAGATGGACAGCTCCATATATCTGCCACAGAAATATTTCACTAGTCCATCTGGGTAGAAGCCATTTAAATTTGTTTTCAGGGACAGAACGTTAAAAAAAACACAAGTTTGTGATTGAACAATCGTTTGGTTTGTCACATTCATCACAGACCAATCCACATCAAGCAGGGTTGCCTCCTATAATGAAGCATACATAGCGGCTAATGGCTAACAATGCTTAACAACAGTTCATGGATGTTAGCCATAGCGGCTAACTTAGCTGCTAACAGCTAACGGCCTTTTACTATCATCTTACACTAAATTGTACCACACAGATGATTCATTTAACACTTATATGTGACATGAACCTCGTCAAAGACAATCCCTACAAGTAAACTTCTGAGGAGGGCAGATTTCGCCAAGTTTCACTGAGTAGCTATGAGGACAATAGGCTAATCGGCATGTCCATTCTCAACTTCCGGTTCCCAACCTCCGGTTGTCGTCAGGTCCGCATTCTGCAGCTCCTGCCTCTCTTCTCTGATTGGGCCGTTAAGAATTCAGCCGAGTGAATTAGTTGGACAACGGAGGCTGGCAAGACGGACTTGCAGGATTTCAGAATCAGACAGGTCTGTCTGCTCTGCAAGGCTATGCAGAACCTGTCTTCCCCTGACGCAGGTGTCATTTTTATGTCCAGTGCTCATGCTGTTAACACAGCAAGTGGTCAAATATCAGAGCATTGGTTGGTAAATTCAGTTGAAGTTTATTTTGGGACAGAGGGCTCAGAGACAGCCTCGCTTTTTGCAGAGCTCCTTAGTAAAATATTTCTGTGTACTCCAGTGCGTGTAATACTCCCAGAAACAAAAAAAGAACACAGGTCTAAAGATTTTCTCTAAACACAGAGTTATATTTCTCATATATTATACACTCTAATGATCTCACTGATAGATATGCTCACAGATAATAAAACAGGCTGTCCAGTTTGATTGTAGACACATCAAGAACAGAAAGGAAGATTCTGAGAAGAAATTTAGATTTAGAGGATATTTCACCCTTAAAGTGACCCATCACTTCTTTGAATAATGTTTTTTTTTTGCTGTGAATGTATGTCTAAACAAAATTTAATATCATAGGCTGTGTTGTGATGATTTATAAATATTTTTAAACTTAACAAAACAGTCCAAAGTTCAATTCAGTGTAACTTTTAAATGTTTTGTGGGGAGTAACTCTGCTTGAAATTGTGTTTCCTTTCCATCACTCTTACTTCAGTTTGTTACAGAACTCTGTTGTGTGAGTGCAGGCTTGAAGGTGCAGCTGATGTTGTTCAGAAAGTCTGATTGGTCTTACAGTCACAGTAAGTAGTGCTTTCTCTATGCCAACCTCCACAGGAATCTTAGACATTATTGCATGTCATCTAAATCAATTTCAGTCTGTCATAACAAGGTAAATCCCCTCTCTGGAGGTTTAAGTGTAAAACATTCAGTTTAAAGTGCTCTCTGCACCTTTGACCTTGCAAAACTCTGCGCCCTTTGGATTCCCTCTGACTTTCTTAACCACAACATCATCTCAGAGATTCTCTCCACTCAACATTCCTGACTCCGACTGCACGCACTGTTGTTGTTCCCATTGTCAACATCTGAATTATCTGAATTATATGCTACGCTACTCTGCACGCCCTGCAGCTCAACAGACACCACAGTCATCTGAGCTATTTATCCACAGTTCTTTATTATCTCTCACTTTTTTATCAAACCCTCATTACTAAAGTTCAGACTTCTGTTATCTCACCACAGGGGCACAGTTTAGATCACAGTGGTGCCGGTGCAAAGCTGATTAGATTCAGACGTGTTCCTGCTTTTATGGAGGCCTTTAATGATTTAGCCGTTCCTTTTGTAGTCTCTGTCATTGATTTAGCCGGAGAAAAAACATCTTAAGACGTGTAGGGAAATATTTACTTTTTTAAATACTCAGTGGCATTAAACTGTGACATTTCTGCCTCCAGGCTGCATCAAACAGGAGATCATTTGTAAGCTTTGAAACATGACCTCCAGAGATTCAAAAGATGTCCTTCTTTTCTGAACATCTTACTTGAACACTTTTTGATGAAAGAAATACACCCACAGACTATCCACTGTAAAGCCTTTTAAAATCAAGTCAAAAACAGACTCATTCGATAAGTAGCAAGTGATTTTCTAGTGACTAGAAGGCCCTTCTTGATCAGTAAATACCTGAATGTAGAGGTGTGTTGATTAGAGGATGACCACGGGATAGGAGTAATTTTTTAATTAATCCCGTGGTCGAGATGGGACGGGGAAAAAAAGCAACGGAAGCAGGCGTCCATTGTTGTAGTCATCTCTCAATGAGAGCCAACACTCTTGACCAAACTAGCGACACAAAAGAACTACAAAAGTGGTTTGACTTCCTGTCACCACCGGAAGTGAAAAGTGACTCAGAGCGCTGCCGGGGACACACATAACAGAACAACACGGAGGGAGAAGACGACAGAGAGCTGCAGCACAAAGTTAAAATTACAAAACTTAAAGGCAATGCCTTTTATATGCACTGCACTTTTACCTAAAAATAAAAAATTCAACATTTTTCAACATGTTTGGTTTTATTCAAACGGGAACGGGACAGGAGTGGGAGTAATTTTGAGTGGGGGCGGGATGGAAGTGGAAGTCATTCTACAGGAGTGGGACAGGACAGGACTATTTTTTTTACTCTGTCCCAGGATTGGGATAGGACGGGATATTTTCTCTGGGAGTGGGGCGGGACAGGTCTCCATGCTCTGGTGTTGATGCAGAAGCAGAGAAGATTGGAGTAGAAATGTGTAGTGTCTCTTTTTTATAGCTGTAACTCAGGGGTGGACAGTAACAAGTAGATTTACTTGAGTACTGTACTTGAATGCATTTTTAGAGTACCTGTACTTTACTTGAGTATTATCTTTTTGGAAACATATTCCTTTTACTCCTATTCCTGAAAGACAAATATTTTACTTTTAACTCTGTTACAGTTCTATGACAGTTCTTGTTACATTTGTGTATAGCACTTATGCCCCTTTTCCACATGCACGCCTTGGCCCTACTCTACTCGGCTCTACTCAATTAGCAGTGTGTTTCCACTAGCCTGGTACCTCCTAAAAAAAGCCAGTTTTAGTACCTACTCCGCTCTGGTTCCAAGCGAGCTGAGTCGATACTAAAAGATGACGTCACTGACTGCTGGCTACTGATTGGTCAGACAATGTTGTCATTGATGAGTCATGAGCGCAACAACCTAGCATGCTAGTGGTAGCTACCATTAGCTTACCCTCATACGTCTTTTCTTTGCAGCTGGATTGCTCTCGACCTCGGCTTCATTCTGTTGTATAGCTTCCAAAACTCTCCTGTGCTTCTCAAGGGGTATTTCTTCTTGCCACCTGCAGCCTTCTTCTGCTTTCCTTTTTTACTCAGTTTGTGACAAAAAGCCACAGATTGTTGTGTCATGCTCAAAATGACGTCACCGCAGTGCCGCTCAGCTGTTTACAGCGACACTGCACCCCGTTGGGCAGGTGACTGGGGCTAATGGAAAAGCAGCACAAGGCGAGTAGAGTAGGGTAGGGCTAATGGAAAAGGGCCATAACTTCATTTTCAATTCAGCCGCTTTGCATTGTGGGTAACAGTAGGTGAAGCAGACTGGTCCGATGCATACTGTGAATTTTTTCCCTGTGACTTTGGTTCTGTACTGCATGCTACATTTTGGTCGAATCAGTACGCACTACTAGTATAGTGGGCGAATTCGAAAACGGCCAATAATTTCACATCAGAGCACCCATGACCACATCTGAAGTCCATGTTTGAGGTTGTCAAATTGAAGAATGGTTCATATTGTCTGAAATGTTTGCTCTGTTTGCCGTGCACAAACTTCATCACTGCCTACAAAAAATTGCCAACCAACCTGAGAAAGCATGTTGGCAATGGCTGTCCTGTTGTCGATTCAGTCATGATATTAAAATGAAAATGTACGTTTAATATTTAAGTATTTCCAAAATCAGTACTTAAACTTAAGTAAAAATTTGAATGAACAACTTTCACTTGTATTGGAGTAATATTTGACCAGGAGTGTCTATACTTTCACTCTCGTGTGGAGTTGGGTGCTTTGTCCACTGCTGCTCGTACAGCAGGGAATGACATGATTAAAAGGAGCCACCATCCGTATTCCCCTCTCACTACTGTAAAACCAATATTTTAGCTGCTTGAATGGATGCCTCTTGTCCCAATATTCTTGAAAACTCAAGACTGAAGCTCCCCTGCAACCCAAACATGATATGGATTATAGATAATTAAGGGAAGGATGAGTTATATATGAATTAAATCACATTGCAGAATCATATATCCTTAATTAATTGGCTATATTTAAGAAAAAACAGAGTCATTAAACTGAATTCTCCCTCTGAATGGATCAGAATGAGGTTAAACAGCTTATCAGGCACACAGGTATTCAGCGAGCTCACACACACTTTAATGTAAACACCCACAGCAGCCGTGAACACTTTAACTCCAATCCTGCAGGTTAAGCAGCTTAAACACAAAGACGTGGGGATAAAGTGTAATCCTTCACATTTGGCAGAACAACATTTTCTTCTCTCGCTGTAATGTACTCTACATTCAGAATATAAACCACGACAGTGCTTTGTGAGCATCTCTGATTTACGACTTCATGTTTGCAACATTTATGAATGACTCTGCCAAGAGTTCCGACGCTCTGAGGATTCTCTTTAGGATGAACTCAGTAACCCGAGAAACTGGTTGCAGAAACTGGAGTGATTCATTTAGCAAAGATGTGAAGAGCAGATATCTCTGTGTGACTAAAAGCTCTTTTGGTTTAGTCAGACATAGATTAACAATGGCAGCTTTTTTCTTTCTTTTCTCGCTCTTTTTCTCCAGGAAGATATCCTGAAAATCTGCTTCATCTGCCAAAACCACCAAGGTTAAAGAGCGGCTCATCCCTACAGCCAGATTCACATGAACTAAACTCCCTGTGTATAAAACCATTAAAGCCTGTGTCTAAGAGGTGGACATGTAGACAATCCAAGTGTTTATCTCTATTTAAAGGCTATTTATGCATATTTATTATATCTATATTATATATATCTATATTATTATAATATTATATCTAGATATTCTATCTATCTATCTGTCAGTCAGTCAGTCAGTCAGTCAGTCAGTCAGTCAGTCAGTCAGTCAGTCAGTCAGTCAGTCAGTCAGTCAGTCAACCAACCAACCAACCAACCAACCAACCAACCAACCCACCCACCCACCCACCCACCGACCCATCCACCCATCCATCCATCCATCCATCCATCCATCCGTCCATCCATCCATCCATCCATCCATCCATCCATCCATCCATCCATCCATCCATCCATCCATCCGACGAACTATCGGTTAATCTATCCATCCATTCATCCAACCATACAATCAACCAACTATCTAACTAACTAGCTACCTGTTAATCCATCCATCCATCCATCCAACCAGCCAACCAACCAACCATCTAACTAATTGACTAACTAACTATCCATTCATGTATCAATCCATTCATCCAACCATACAACCAACCATCTAACTAACTAACTAGCTACCTGTTCATCCATCCATCCATCCATCCATCCATCCATCCATCCATCCAACCAACCAACCAACCATCTAACTAATTGACTAACCAACTAACTATCCATCCATCCATCCATCCATCCAACCGACCAACCATCTAACTAATTGACTAACTAGCTAACTAACTATCCGTTCATCTATCATCCATTCATACAACCAACTAACTAACTAACTAACCAACTAACCAACTAACCAACTAACTAACTAGCTACCCTTTCATCCATCCATCCATCCATCCAACCAACCAACCAACCAACCATCTAACTAATTGACTAACTAGCTAACTAACTATCCGTTCATCTATCATCCATTCACACAACCAACTAACTAACTAACTAACTAACTAACTAACTAACTAACTAACTAACTAACTAACTAACTAACTAACTAACTAACTAACTAACTAACCTTTCATCCTTCCATCCATCCATCCAACCAACCAACCATCTAACTAATTGACTAACTAACTAACTAACTATCCGTTCATCTATCCATCCATTCATCCAACCATACAATCAACCAACTGTCTAACTAACTAGCTACCTGTTAATCCATCCATCCATCCATCCATCCATCCATCCATCCATCCATCCATCCATCCATCCATCCATCCATCCATCCAACTAATTGACTTACTAACTATCCGTTCATCTATCCATCCATCCATACAACCATACAATCAACCGACTGTCTAATTAACTAACTAACTAGCTAACTAACTATCATTTCATCCATCCATCCATCCATCCATCCATCCATCCATCCATCCATCCAACCAACCAACCATCTAACTAACTGACTAACTAACTATCCATTCATGTATCCATCCATTCATCCAACCATACAACCAACTATATAACTTACTAACTGGCCTCCTGTTAATCCATTCATCCATCCATCCATCCATCCATCCATCCATCCATCCATCCATTTGGCGTTAACATCATAAAAGCATGGATCAATCCTCAATCCAATAGAGCACCTTCAGGATGTGGTGGATGGGCAGATTTGCTTCATGGATGTAGCAGCTTCAAAGATAATGAGAGTCTTGATTAGCTGATCATTGTATGTTTTCCTTGGCTACTTAACAACAGGCATTTCTGGAGCTTCTTATCCTGAGTGTAGCTGAAGTGACCCGCAGTGCATCTGCTGTTGTCAGAAGAAACATGTGAAAAGTAAAAAGTCATGTAAGATCCTCTAAAGCACAAACTCCAACCTTCTGTTTTCCTTTTATTAAGACATCACTGAATAATGTTCTCCATTCTCTTGTATTAATGTGAGGATAACTCCCTCTATGTTCTCTTTAAGGTAACCCAGTCCTGTAAGTCGGCTCCTGATGTGCAGTATTTATGAATTACATTAAAAATGATTCACATGTTCGCTTCAGATTGAACTCAGTGAACTTAAAGGAGAGTCAGAGTGACTCATTGGAGGATAAATATTTGAAGAGTTGATATGTTTGTATGAAGAAGGCGTGTTTGAGACGTCTTAATCATTTGTTGGAGCTGATGGCCAAAGAGAAGTTCATACTGTAACACAAACAGTGTTAACGGCTGATGCACAAACTCAAACCAAACTGTTGTGATTAAAAAAACTGCAATGACAAATTGAGCGTGATGGCTTTTTTATGATGGCATTTATTATATTTCTGTTAAAGCTCATTAGTTTGTTCATTCTTTAGGTCAGACAGATGGATGGAGCACAGTCTGGACCCTCCTGCTGTAGGTTTTCCATCTCTCTTCTTGTTCTTCAGTTTTATTTGTCAAACTTTGCAGACTTTGTTGAAACGTGTCCCACACAGACACTCGTGGCTAATTGGCCCATCAGTCTGTGATCTCTGAGATAATTGGGACAGACATCTGAGCCTCCCCTGCATCTCTGATGTTTTTTAGCTTTAATGTGCTCGAGCAGGGTTTAATCATTTCTCTTTGGGTTTTTAACATTTCCTTTAGACCTTCTCATTTCATGATTGTCTCCAATAAGGTTTTTAAAGTGGTCACTGTCTCTAACATAAAGCTTTACATCAGGACCCTCTTATCTCCGTCCTGTCTGGTGAAAAAGGAAGTTTCTATTTTTATTTTTTATCACAACACGTGGAAACGTGCAGCTCCTTCAAACAATACAACAGGATAGACTGCTGGACTTCCTGTGAGGACGTTATGAGGACTGTCCGTCACACAGCAGGAGTCCAACAGTCTGCTGATAGTTTACGCTCCGGCCTGTGAAATACTGTTGTGTTAATTAATGATGATGATCCTGCTAACGATGCTCATTTGAATTTTAAAGCTGTGGGTATTTGCGCTGATGTTTCTGCTGATTGCATCTGCATTGATGATCTACAGCGTCTGGCTGTTGTTTGGAAACGTTGAAACAAAAGTGACAGACGTTGAGACAGAGTCCATGTAGATTTATCAAGGATGTGATCGGCAGAGAATGAGAGCGTAGAGTTTTAAACAGCTAAAAAAAAATAATTTGTTAAAATCCATTAACAATGTGCCAAGTGTGGTCCTTTAGATAGAAATCTCTCATAATCAGAGCCACCATTTGTTAATTTTATTAAAAAGAGGCATTTTCTATAAGAAAAGTATCACCAAATTATGAATGCATAATATACTATACTATACTATACTGTACTATACTATACTATACTATATAGGGATGCAAACAACTAATTGGTTAATCGTTGATAAGAAATTACTTGATTAAAGTAAATTAATTGCAATTAATCGAAGAAGAAGAAGAAGACGACAACAACAACAAGACAAACGAGAAGTGGTAAGCTGGCAGGATGAAGAGTACAAGACGGAGTTCGGTATGGAACCACTTTAAGATGGTTAATGACGACAAAGACGCCAAATGCACCATCTGTGGAAGTATTTTAAAGTACAACTCCACCACAACTTTGCTAAATTATCACCTCAATACGTCACATTCTGTTAGGAATAAATCTTTTATTAAGGAATATGATTTGCATTTTCTCTTTCATAAGAAAGATAGCATTTTCATAGAAAGGAACCTTTTGATTCAGAGGGGAATTCAGCTTTGCAGAAAAAGTGCCGCTTATCAATTAATCGATCATCGATCTATAAGATAAAACAACTATCGATTAATGAATTACTCGATTATTTGCATCCCTTATACTATGCTATACTATACTATACTATACTATACTATACTATACTATAATATAATATAATATACTTTTATATAATATTAAATTAAATATAATATTATGTTAAAAAATAATAAAAATAATAAAAATCAAAGTAGCTGTAGCTCTGATCTTCCTCTGAAATCCATGGTTGCCTTGCAAGTGCTACAGCAAGTCAGCAAATGCCAAAACAAATCAACATAAAAAAATGCAAAACCAGGAAATACTAATATAAAAAAAACATCAAATTATGAAAAAAACACTCAATGAAAAAATAGTAACAAAAAATGCATTACAAACAAACAAACAAAAATGAAACAACAAAGGAAACAAAACCACCAAACAGAAGCCATAATGACAAAACAACAAATAAAAAAGACAGAAAATTCAGAAAATACAATACCAAATAACAAACACACAAAAATAAGTCATACCTTTGAATCAAACAAAACATTATTTTTACACAATACACCATGTAATAAAACTTAAACAAGGACACAACAACACGAAAAATAAATAACATAATGTAATTTTTTGTTGGATTTTTTTAAACACTATTGTTCAGTTTTAAGTGTTAAGAATGCCATTGATTTTTCTTGAATTTATTTAATTATTTTTTTTATTTTTTTAATCCAATGTCCTTGTTGTTAGTTTTAATTTAAGATGCTGTTTGTTAAATCCAATCCATTAAAAAATGTTTATCATGTTATTTGGCATTTGTCAGTATATGCAATGTGTAAAGTAAAATACCCACTCATTAATTTTATCTAATGAATCTTTGTTTCATTTTTATTCTCATTATAATTATTAATATTATTAGGTTTCGATTTTAAATCTGACTACCACAACTCTGTTTGCACATTGCGGCCAAGTCTCAGCCATCAAGCATTTTTATTTTAATTAATAAAATAATCAAGCAATGACAAGGTCTGTCATTTTTCTGACCTCTTGTGTAAATTCAAAACTTCTGCATATTCATGTAGTCTTAAAGAAAAAGAGATTCTTCAGTTTCCTTGTTTTGAATAATTACTAATGCAGTGATTGGAGAATAAGACTGTGGCGCCCCCCTGTGGTCAAACAGGTGAAATCCACTCAGACATGTGAGCACCTGGGAACAGATGATTTCAGCTCTTTTCTTTCAGATGTTGTGGTGAGGGCTGTTATCTAACCCACTTATACTAAAGTCGAGTCATCGTCAGACGGGAATTGGACCAGCGGTTTAACGAGGAAAACCTTCTCACACGATGTTTCACAATCTCAGATTTCCAGAAGTGCTCAAATTAACCACAGCCGCTCGTTGCACAACAGATTTTTGACATTTTATTGGGGATTAAAACCATAAATCTTCATAAATTCTTTGTTGAGTTGAAGGTTTCTAGAAATCCTTAAGAATGTTACTGTTGAATGGAATGACAGTTTTTATTTGCACATGGACTGATGCCCGTTGGTGTTGTCTCTGGTGTCTCTCGACCCTATGAATTGTGTTTTTCCGACCGTGTTGGGCACCTCTTGGTTCTAATTGTTTGTTTATTCTGCTGCTTGTGTGTTTGTTTTGGTTCCTTGATTCAAGTTGTGCTTGTTGTTGGTTTGTTCCTGCTATACTTCTGCAAACCCTTTGTTTTTCAAAGTGCTATACAATAAATAAAGTTACAATTTGGCCTATTATAGAGTACATGTTTTTATTATCACACCAAAAATCATTTTTATATTTGAACAGATTGATAAAAGTTTTTAGTTTTCTCAATTCGCTCTGATGTAGTTTTGTCCCAATCCTCTCATTTTGGCCAAACTTTGAAAAGAATCAAATTAATGAAACATGATCAAAAGTTTGTAAAGAGTAAAGTTATTGCCCTGTAAAGGGCGGGGCTTGACTAAAGGTCAGATGATTGACATTGGCTGTGTACGAAATGGCATACTAACGTACTACATACCTCAAACTCATATACTGCATACTACATGCTATAAGTATGATTAGGATGCCAACCGTTCACACTGTAGTATACTACTAAGTTTCCCATGATGCATTTCAAACCTCCGACGACAAAAATCAGAAGCACACCAGGCTATCAAATATCTCTGTTGATTCACCACATTTGAAAGTTCAGAGAGCATTTTAGGCGACAAAGTCACCACGTAGAATACCAAAATGTGGTCATTTGAGCCATAAAACGCACGGATACAAATTTCTTTTCGGCATTTCGGACATTCCGCTATGCACGCCATTATGCTATCGAAGAAACTTCCTGTCGACTCCAAAACAAGAGCCCAATTTACAAAAGCGTTAAAGAACTAAAAGATGATAATAAAAGATGTGTTTATTTTTAAAACGGGAAGTTTGCTAGTGGCTGATTTTTAGCTGAATGCTGGTCGGTCTTGCATGGCGCAATGCATTATGGGCCTCACAATGCATTATGGGGCGTTTGAGTGTGACTAGTATGCCCACCTCGCATACTTAAATATTTTTCTGATATGGTATACATCCGGGTATTTCTCACACACTCAATCTTTTCTTACTATCTAATGTGAACACACTACATACTCATTTTGACGTCACACTTAGTATGAGGAGTACGCTACTATGTCATTTCGGACACAGCCATTGTTGTACACAAATGCAACATTATCGTTTGAGAACTCTAGATACGCGATTAAGACGGACAAAGGAACTGAAAGTGCAAAGACTGTTCCAACCATCCCCGGTCTCCCCTATATTTAATTTAAAATGCCACCATGCTTTGCCAACAAATTTATTGCAGTCTACTTTTTTAAATGAGGGGACGGAGAGTTTAAAAGTAGATATTTTAGTCATTATGTGTCAGTTTGTTTAGGATGTAAGTCCGCGTTGAAACACAAGATGGCGCCCTGCGGCAACAGGTCAGACTCGTCCAATGAGAGCTGCGGATCTGCAGGTACGTAAAAGTTTTACAGCCCATTAAATATTATTATTTTCCTTTTCCTTCAGGTATAAACTTAGCCATAAAGTATCTCAGTGATTCAAACAATATGTTTTATTAACACCTTATAATAAAATCAAACTTTATTAAATCTTTTGTTGAATGTTTCCTCACAGTCTGACTCCATTAAAACAACACAAGAGTAAATCTAATGTAGTTATTTCACTTTTGAAACTTCCTTTAAACTCTGTATCGGTCCGCCTGGTCCCATGTAACAGTGTGTCCAGTCCTGGGAACAGCAGTTCCTCCTCCTCCACCTCCTCCTCCTCCTCCTCCTCCCATAGAAACTCCTCTCTGCGCTCGGTGGAGCTCAGACGCGCTCGGTCCCGCGTTCAGTCCACAAACTTTCTGACGGAGCTGCTGCGCGATCACACTTTCACCTCCTGACTCTGGATATCATGCTGGATTTAAGATCTTTGGGTTTCATGACTGAAGGATTGTTTAGGAGCAGAGCGCAGGGACGATGAGCGGATTGAGCAGCGGATCGACTGATTAAAGGTGAGATTGAGACAAAACCACGAACTCAGTCAGGGGTGGGCAACTTCAGCCACTCTAATGTTATCAATACAGAAGGAGGGCCACAGAAAATATTCACTATCTAACAAACATGATCACTAAATTAAACAGAAAGAATGTAATTGGCTTTCCCAAACAGTAACTTTACCAACAATCAAAATTTTAAGTCATAATACAAACAATAAAACTTTATTAAATTAGCCAAACATAGCATTCAAGTTATTTAAACAACTTTTTCAGAGTTAAAATCTATTTTTTACATTTTGTTTTATGAACAGATAGGGCTGGGAAACATGGCCTAAAAGTAAGGGACGTCCAGTTTCAGTATCGGTTGTGGTAAAAGTTTTGCTCATGAGCGTTTTATTGGTTGACCGTGGATCAAAATAAAACTAATCATCTCGCACTGGTAGTTTTCATCAGTTTACGGCAGGTCGTGATGTAGCATTGGCGTGAAAATACTTGAATTTAGTCTGGGATAAGAGTTCAACTACCACTCTGAGGATAAATAAACCATTCCTAGAAGATTTTTTAATGAGTTGTGCAACAGTTGGACAGTTAAAAAGAATGAATTAGGAACGTCATGTTAGTTTATTTACTTTATTTGGTTAATAAACAAACAAACAACAGCATGTAGCTGTTTTGTTTTGGTGTGTATGAATATCAGATCAGGACTGTGATTCCTGATTTAATCATTTGTTAAAAATGTGATTGTGGGCCAAAAAGGTTTTCAGGACACCCTTACTTAAAATATAAATACTAAATATTTCTACCGAAAGTTCAATTTTCAATTGTAATCATTTTTGTGCCTCTCTTAAATAAGAAAAGAACAACAAATGATAAAAACACATAAAACAATTCTTGTTTTAATTTTTACAGCAGTTTGTCACCAAGTGAAACCAATTGTACTTTTTAACCTCAGTAAACACAAATTCAAGCCTCAAATGTGTCTCTGCAGATATTGTCAAGGCCCAACTTCATAAAAACAATCTACATGTTCCATAAAACTGTTTTCTAACAATATCACAGCTTATGAATTGTTGCAAGGAAACTTGCCCAGAAGGAGCAAGTCAAGTGTAAAAACTTTTGATTGTACTTTTTTAATTTCCTGCAGCAAAGACTTGAAATGGATTAATTAAATTGATTTATTGCCCTGCCCAGCCCAACCTACAAGCCTTTCCCAAAAAATAAATGAATAATACAGACACAATAAGGAAGATATTTCTAAAACAATAAACGGACTGATCTGCTAGTTTCTTGCAAATACTTGAATATATTCCAATAAACAAAGGTTCATATTTTGACTATTTTTAATATCTAAAATTAACTTGTGTACTGCTTCGAGTTGGAGGGAGGCTGCGTGTGGCCCTGAACTTTGTTTTGCTAGAAGTTATTAATGAGCTTAAAACATAAGTTTAGAACTCAAGCTTCTTCTTATGTGAGTTTCAGAGCATTTATTAGTTACTAAAGTTTGACTTTCATGACTATTTGCTTTTACAGATGCGTTTAGTAAAGCAGAAAGGGGATTGTCCCGTGAGGAATTATGTCTGATTACAGCTGTATGCTTTTGAAAATAAGGCAGTTCAGAATAATGCCATGACAGATGTTGTCATGCTTTCTACGTGTTTAAGTTTTGCTTCTATTTTAAGGGAAACGGCTGCAGTGAGGTAGCAGAAGGGCCGCATGTGGCCCCCAGGCTGCATCTTTCCCATCCCTTACTGTTAATCTGTCAGCCTTAGTTTTGAGTCTTAGCTTCTTCGCAGCACAGTGTCACACTTAAACCAAACAGCAGATATTCTAAATGACAGAAAAGATTCAAACCTGCTCTTCCACTGCTGCCAGGTCATTGTTTCTTTCTCAGGATCTGACCGTGTTTGCTCAGAGCCAACAGCCTCTCAGCTCTGTTCCTGTAATAAGGGCATCCACCTCACCGAGCACACACAAAAGGATCAGCAGCTATTTTGGCGTCTGTTCTGCACAATCCAACATTTCAGAAGTTCACTGCGAGTCCCTGCTCTGAATCCACGTTAATGAGTAAACAGAGAATTTGGGCATCGCTCTTATTGATCTCCTTGGTGCTGACAGGTTTCCCTCTCTTCTCTTTACCTCAGGGCTGCAGCGCGCCCCGTGACCTCAGGCAGATAGAGAAGAGGACGCAGACGCTCCCAGGACCATGGATTTTGGCAACGATGTGGACCTGTCTAATGAAAACATCACCCCGTTGTGGAGACGCCGCACCGACAATAAAACAGCCCAGAGCAAACCCAAACCGCGGCCCTTCAGCTATCACACAAACGGGGTCATGACCACGGACTTCCCGGTCGAGGACAGCGACCCCGCCTTCACTCTGACCCAACCTGCTGAGAGGCTGGTGGTGGCACAGCCCGGCTGGGGCAAGGACGCCGTGGTGCTGAAGCACGTCCTGCACAAGCCCTCCAAGAAGAACAGGGTTGTTCGGAGCATCAGCATCGGGCATTTCTCCAACGGATTGTTCTCGTTGTCTAAATTTAGGTCTGAGGATAACAGGTCTTCTTCTCTGGACAACCGGGTGTGTAATGGAGACTCTGGCAAAGGGAGGCCCAGTAATGGAGACTCACTGTGCCTCCAGGAGGTCCAGAAACGCCCCCCCAGCCCGTTCAGTCTCACCCTGCAGAAGGAGCAGATCTCCTTTGGGACCGGCCCGCCCGAGGTTCCCTTCTGTAACGGCTCCTCTCCCGCTCTTTCTCAGCATGTCCCGAGCAGCAACCACCACGAACTGTCTTCCCTCTCATCCACCTCAAGCCCCTCTCCCCCTGCCCTACGTGCCCACAGCTCCACCTCCAGCATCCCCTCCCTCTCATCTCTCACCTCGTCTGGCCCGTCCACCCCTCGCTCCCCTTCCCCGGCGCTCCTCAGACAGTCCCCGTCCACCCCTTCCCCCTCACAGGACACTAAACATGCCTCACCAACGTCCTCCCTCTCTTCCTACTCACCCTCTCCTTCACTCTCCCCAACGGTCTCCCCGCCCCCCTCCATCGTCCTGAGCACCAACAGCCCCGCCGCCCTGAAGATGGGCACCCAGCAGCTCATCCCCAAGGGCCTGGCGTGCGACACGCGCCAGAACAGGACGCCCACTGCAGGGTCCCAAGGCCAAGGCTTGGCCGGGCTGCTGGGATCGAACAGTTCCAAACGGTCGGTGAAAGCTCTCAGCATGGTCGAATCAGGGAGCTACTTTTCTACCGGAGGGGGCCTCGGCGAGGGGGCGGACGGGGACAACGACAGTCCGGGGACACTGAGGAGAGGCTTGAGGAGCACCTCCTACAGGAGGGCTGTCGTGAGTGGAGTAGACATGGAGGTCCCGTCGGTCGACCCAAAGGGACATCGGCTATCTGAGCCCGTTCTCAAGGGTCTCGATGGGGTTAAACCAGCTTCACCAGGAAGCCCAGCAAGTCCTGGAACTCCAAGTCCATCTAGTCCTCGGACTGCCAAGCTTTTGAGCCCCGGGACACCCAAACTGTCTCTACCCGGGACGCCAAAAGCAAACAGCCCGAGGATTTTAAGGCCGGCCAGCCCGCGGATAGAGAAGGCCATCAGCTTTGGGAAAAACAAGGTGGGTGAAGCTGCTTGTTCACTAGAGTTGGTGGACTTTGAGGCAAAGTTTTTAGGGCTGGGTATCGATTCAGATTTTCTGGATCAATTCGATATTACAAGGTCTCAAATCGATTCGATTCATGATTCAATTCAATATTTATTCAGTCTGGGATATCTTAGTTAAAATAGTGCTGTAAATTTAAAAAGTGACTTTTTGACCTGGTACATCATTAAGTTGTTTTAACATGAAGAACTAAACCCAAAGCAGTTACATTAATCATATTTTAATGATATGCATTAATGCATCTTCTGCATATTACTTGTTTTTTGTCCAACTCGTATTTTCCTTTGTACTTGTTAAATCTAAAATACTGTACATCCAAACATCAGCTTTTAAACTCTCCAGTGGTGCCCATATAGAGGTCCACCATGTTTGTTTGCAGTAACATCTCATGAGATCTTGTTCAGTAGAAAGCAACGCTAAACGCTGATCACACCAGACGAGCAGGGTTGATACCACAGGCTGCTTCTCTGCACATCCAAAGAAGAAAAAACTACCCAAGTTAAAAGATCCATCTTTGGATTTTATGGATCGATTATGAACCAGTTAAAGGAAAATAGATTTACATCGATTGAATCGATTTTTTTAATCCAGCCTTAAAAGTTCTTACCTGATAGAAATGCACGATGCAGGATTTTTGTTGATGTCTGATATGCAAATATTTCTACACTCATTATCACTAGTAAGGCACCCATCAGAAAATCAAGGTCGATGTTAAAAGTGATGTTTGACATAATTACCTTTGCCAACAGCAATGTTCTTCTTATTTTCTCTTCAGTGTAATTTTCCCATAGTTCCAACATTTCCTCTTTTGTTTTCTATGAGGAAAGATCAATATAAACATAGAAGAGAGGTAAATAGATATAAGGCTGATACTGTATGTATGGTTGATATTGGCTGTAAAAATAACCAGAAATGTCAACTTTTTAAGCAACTACACTGCCACCAATATTGTGATATTGTGCATTCCTACTCCCCTCAATCGAAACAACCATATTCTGTCACACTTGATGAAAAAAGAGCTGAAATTAAGATGAATGTTTTTGATTTTTGCCGATATCTGATATGCTGATTTTTCCACACTCAACATCCCTGACACCGATAGAGTTTAAAGTCTCTTATGAACTAATATTGACCTGCTCCTTTAATGGTTAGAGACTATTTGTGATAGAAACAAATGTGAAGCAAGTAAACCATATACTATTCTGTAACTTTGATTTGTAGATTTGTATATGCTTAATAATGTGACACTGTTTTGAAACCATATCAACAAAATGCACAATGTCATTAGTAAGATTACAGTATTGGACATTGCCATAAAAACTGAATTATTGCTGATGTATACTGCACATAAACCTGCCATGCATATCAGCCACAACCTTTAATTTCTGCAAATATATAAATGTACCATAATCCTTCACTTCCTCATCCCTGCATGGGACCAATTATAATCAAAAGTTAAATATTTTCAAGAGTTAAATGTTGTTTTCTTGATTTACATGTTCCTCACACAAACAGACTGCCACATTTAAAGCTACATATCTGTTTTTGTAGAGACTTTGTGATAACAGGTTCAGAAATATCGACAATGATGAAATCTCCTGCATCACTAAAAGAATTCCAGAGCGCGTTGCTGTCAGATTCTCCTGACTCCAACCCATCTCAGGAATGTTTGATTGCAACATGTCACCTGATGACAAATAATATTTGACATGCTTCGCTCACGCGCCGTGATGATGAAGTGTTTAGTAAAGCTCTGAAACACAAAATATGATGTCATTATGGTGTGTAACACTGATCTTTATTGTTAAAACAACAATCAAACCACAACATGTCAGGTGTTAGGACTCCATCAGCAGCTTCTAACTCCTGATTACAGCTTCATTCTGAGGGGAGCACTGTTGTTGAAATCATTTTTGTCTTGAAAAAGAGTCTTAAAGTCCCACAGATTCTCTTAAACTTGTACACAGGGATGGGAATTAAGAGAATTACAAGAGAATCACCTGAAATGGCATCTAGCCCTGGCGATTTTAGTGCAATGACAACATTATCCACATAAACAGTACTGTCTAAACTTAGTTATAAGTATCTCAATATTTTTTTCTAAAACTCAGTTTATCTTCCAGCCCTAGCTGCAAACTCAACTCAAGGTTTTAGAGCCCTAGGCATCGAAGAAATTCGACTAAAAACTTCAGCAGCCTCTTTTTTCTTATATATATATTTTTTTGGTGCGTGGAGATGCCCACACTAATGGTTGTAATGAGATAACCTGTAATCAGGTGATAATTCATAGTAGAGCTGGGTAATTTTCCCACCCCAAAAAATCTTAGATTAAAAAAAAAAAAGAACTCGATTCACGATTCGATTCGATGCCCCTGCGCGATTTAAAATGAAACAACTATTCACTGTAAATTTATTTCCAAAATATACATTTATTTATACTTAAAATATACATTTGAAGTGCCTCCAGGTCAAAAAATCGACACAGAAATCAACACAAAGTGCCTGTGCACTGTAGTTTTATACACTTGTTTGAATAACTATGAAGATAACAAAATGCCTGAGGGAACACTTGTTGTAAAGAAATAAAAGTCTTTATTGAAAACTCAACTCTTGTTGTAAAAAATGTAAAAGGGTACAAAGTATTGAGAAAAGTGCCTCAAATTAGGATGTGAAATGAACGGGTTGAATTAAAAAAAAAACTGTAAACTTAGTTTCAGGAAAAACTAATCGATTTGACTTGCCAACTCGCTTTTTTGCCCAGGCCTAATTCATAGCCTCACTTTCCTTATTCTATTTATTTCTTTTCATAAGGAAAGTAATACAGCATGAATACTCTGAAATTTTTTTTCTTAATTTTATTAGTTCTTATCCATTTTAATATCTTCATTTGATATTTCTATACTGCATATAAGGGCAACGGATACAACTGAATTTCCCCTTGTGGATCAATTAAGCATTTCTATTGAATATGGAGCCCTTTCTACTTAAATTTTAGAGGATATATATATATATGTATATATATATGTATATATATATATATACATATATGTATAACTGTGTACAGAAATTGAGAACAAAAGAATCCTTGTTTATACTCTCAGTGGCTGGAAGTTGGCTGGTTACTGGATGGATCTCAGCTGGCATTTGGCTGGAAGGATAAAATTGAAGTGTACACGGTGGTTGTTGCTCAATCAGAATCAGAAATACTTTATTAATCCCCAAGGGAATTTGGTTGTTTCAGTTGCTCTTATACACAGTATAACCATTGGAAATATCAGATGAAGACATTAGAATAGAGAGGAGCATTCATTTGGCTAAACTAAACTAAAATAAAGAAAAAATAAGATAGAACAGAATAAATACAGCTAAAATGAAAATAAAGAGCATGAAAATTAAGTAAACAGGTTGCAACATGCAGAGCCTTTAAGCAATATCAAGTTCCTCATGTAGGAAAATAAGTAACAATTAAAGATGCTATGAGGAGTTTCTAAGTAATTACAAAAAAGTCCTTTGGATATATGCCTGATGGAAATACACACTTTAAGAGGAGTTTTATAGCATCAAAATAGATTATCTATAAATGCTATTCCTTAGCTTTACGGTCGGGTCGGACAGGGCTGGACTGGCCTGGATACTCAACTTCAGGAACAAGACAATTAAAACTAGAGCAAATTTATATTATTCAGACACGTCTTAGAGCACCGGGCTGTAAGCAGTCATATATAGCCGGCTACAAAACTACGATACTAAGTTTTCCAAAAATTGCTTGTTGTCACACATAAAAAACTACCACTATGTAACTAGAAAGAGATACATTACCTCGACGCTTTGCATCCTGTAAGTTGTTGAAAAAAGAAGTTGTAAAGCAATGCAGAGTTCTGAGGAAGGTCCGAGCTGCATTCATTAGCATCACAACAAACACACGCTTTGGCTTGGGTCACGTCTTTACGACAGTCGCCGCGCGTGCTCATGGGTAGCAGAGTCTTTATGTTGCAGGAAATAGATTCTCCTCATAGCACCTTTAAATGGTTTAAACTAAATGTATTTATTGCTTGAAGGAAAGGAAGTAAACTTACAAAATTAGGCAGAGAAAGGCCAGACTGAAAAACACAAGGTTTTCAAACTAAAATTCAAAACCAACATAAAAACACAGAGATAAAATACTCTAAATGAGGACACTATGCTAAGCAACAGAACTATTGAACACTTAAGCTATTGCCCTTTTGGGTCACGTCTTTATGCCTGTCGCCATGCGTGCTCATGGGTAGCAGAGTCTTTATGTCGCCGCAATAGATTCTCCTCATAGCACCTTTAAGTTACAATTCAAATTAAAAATGCATGAAAATAACCAAAGGAAACACAAATCTTGTTTCGAATGGTATCAGTGTAAGTTTCATGTCATATTTAACCAGACAAAAATCCCCCTCAGGAGCTCTAAAGTTATCTCTTAACCTGAGACTGAACTTTCTTATTGATCATATTATAAAATAACCAAACTAATTAACCTATGCCCTTCTGTAAGGCTTCGACTTTATTGTGCCTCATGGTTGTTTCGACACAGATCTGAATATTGAGGTTGGTTAAAGTCCAAACTCTCAAACTGCAGCACAAGCCGATTACTGTTGGCCAAACGGAGCAGCAGCAGCAGTATAATCCCAGACACAGCCCTACAAGGAAACAATTAATGTGCTTGTTGAGAGACGTGACGTAATGCGACACCAGGCCACCACACAGCACTTAAACACACAGAGGGTCTGTACTTAGGCAGGGGTCGGCAGAGAGGGCAGGGTCAGGTCATGGACCGGTGACAAATCAACACGAGACTGATTGGTCCAAGTTTGTCAGGTTATCACACGTGTTTTTTTTTTTTACAGAGTCCAGATAAGAAGAAGGTTTTGACGACTCAGCGGACGTTTGACAGCGAGGGTGAGAAAGCTGCAGCTGTTTTGGTTTTCTACAAATTCTCCTTTGTTTGATTCTTTTAATCCTGGAGTTTTGGATCCTTTCCTCTCTTAATCAAGCATAATCCTTCTGTTTTTAACTGTAAAATATTAGAGATGTTGGATCAGTTAGGCCTTTATTTTCTTACTCATTTGAGCCAGTGCTTATTTTGATTTATACAACGGCTGTCATGATTTTCAATTTTCACCCCACAATTATCTTGGCCCAAAAACATCATAAAAATGAGTTCATCAAAATGTTAAACTAAATCAGTGAATAAGAAGCATTAGTCTACAGCCTTATTTCTGTCTTTAACTTAGCATAATACTTTTTAAAGATGCACAGGAAGGCGGAGAGACTATCTGCAACTATACCTATATGAAATAATAATGAATGCATTATTTTTATTTTTTATTTGAAAAATATTTATAAAAAAGCAAGTGTTATAGATAATGCTTTCTGCAATGCTGATATAATCTTTGTACACAATTAAAAGAGATTAAGATTTAATATAACAGTCTCAAGATGTACAACTTTTTTTACCCCAACACAAGTGCATGCTTTTATTGAACATAAATCCATGCAAATCTCAGAAAGATGTATGTAAAGGTGTCTGATTTAACTGTAGTCGGTTGATTTCTAACTATGTTAGTGGTTCATGTATCCCTTTTTCTTAAGCAGCTGTCAAATACATGTTATTTCCTTCAATGATGAATCAAAAACTTTCAAAATAAAAGCATTCACCTACAAGTACATAGCTAGACTTCTGATTTGAACATCGTCTTTGGATCATTGCAGACTAAATAAAAGTGAAACTGATTTGAATTAAAAATCTAAGCTGCAGTTTAAGCAACTCTAATAGCAAACAATTATATTTCCATTTACAGAAGTCATATTTGCAGAGGAGGGAATATGTTGTAAACACGTCTTCCTTGTGTTTATGTTTGTTGGTGTTTTCCTTCTTGCTGTTCGTGTCAGAGAAATCCCTCCGTTGTGCTGCTTTTTAGATCATAATAGAAAAAATTACCAAATATTTATCAGTAATTATGATCCATATTGGTATTGTGGGACAGCCCTAGTGTTGAGTTATGTTTTGTGTTGATCTAATTAACTCTTTGAAAGGTCTCAATTAGCCAATTTAAGACATATAGTGGATAAAAACAAAGCAAGAAATGACTTTAAGGTCAAGGTTTTCCAATCTTCAAAATGAAGCAGCTTAGACTAGTGGTGACGATAATTTCTTAAGTTATTTATTAAGTTATTTTTGTCACTACAGTTACATCTACTCCTAAATAATTATTAAAGCCTTGTTATTATAGTTTACAGTAACATAAATGTGTATAATGATGTTCTGGCATGTTGTTAGCTTTAGGCTTGTCTGAAACATGTCTGTCAAAACAGTTGAAACAACCAATAAAACAAGTTCTTAAGAGCAATAAAAGAAAACTGTTTGTTGTGCAGCACTGACACGTCAGACTGAATGATCTGTACTTCAGGATATGTCAGGAGATATGTTAAATGCCACCATGTGCCAGTAACTATAATCAACATTTCAGCCTAACAGCCCTCAATGCCAACAGTACACAGCTGCTCTAACAAGAACTGTTGTGTTTCAGAGGAGGAGCTGTACCAGAACTACCAGGAGAAGGCCTTACACAACGACTCGGATGAGGACGCCGACTCCAGAGAACCCAAACCTGATAATGGCATCGTGGTGCAGTACAGGCCCATCCGCACCTCCTGGAGCCAGCTGAGCGTGGTCAGACATCTCCTTATATCTCTCTTACACCATCAGCTCAAAGCAAAACACATGTCACAAGCAGTCCTGGAATGCATGTGCTGTGAGGAATGTTGTCGTATCCAGTTTGGCCACAGTCCATCCCTGTCCTCCCACTGCCTCTGCCTCTGAGCTCTGAGCTCCGGTTAGGGGTGGGGGGTGCAGGAGTGTTTCTTCCAGGAGTCTGGTGGGCCAGGAGGCAGACGGCCAGACAGACCCTCAGGAAGTCTTGGATGCACTGCTGGGCCTTTTGCCAGGGTGCTGGCAAACTGTCTGCGCTCGTCAGGCAGCAAAAATGCTCAAAATGTTGCCCTTACAGAGAAGTGCTGTGGTTCTGTGTTACATAACATAGTTAAGGGACGTAATGGGAGGCAAAGAGGAACACAACGGAAGGGACTGAGCTAATTTAGTTTACAACTCAGGCATTCCCGTCTGTTTGTTTACTCGGTGAAGATGGAGACTGTGGGAGCAGAGACAGGGCATGGGCATCCAGAAAGGCAGCTACCATTAGGCCTGGGAGAGAGTGAAGAGCACATTGAATCTAATTAATGGGGAATTTGATTTAAAGTTAAAACAATAGTTTAGAAAATTCCCCTTTTTCTTGCTTTTCCAAAAATCCTTGATGTTATTTATCCAGTGAATCAGGACTCTGGAAATCTCTGCCATCACATCTGCCTTACAGCTGCACGTCTGTTTGTGTGAAGGTGCTGGCTGGACAGAACATGACTCAACGCTAAAGGATTTTTGCTTAGCTTTCAAAGTTTGTTGCTCAGACTGACATAGCACTTGTGTGAGAGGAAATTAAAAATGTCCTGTTCAGCTGAAGCCAAAGAAACTACAAACCCAAATTGTGTTTAGGTCATGCTGCTTTTCATTGTTTTAGCTCCTCCCTGGTTTTTATGCCCTCGTTTCTACAGGGGGTATCAGACAAACTTATGGACCTTTTCCACTAGCACACCTTGGCCCTACTCTATTCGGCCCTACTCGATTTGCAGCGTGTTTCCACTAGCCTGGTACCTCCTGAAACAAGCTAGTTTTAGTACCTACTCCGCTCTGGTTCCAAGCGAGCTGAGTCCATACTAAAAGATGACGTCACCGACTGCCGGCTACTGATTGGTCAGACAATGTCGTCATCAATGAGTCATGAGCGCGATGACCTAGCATGCTAGCGGTAGCTACCATTAGCTTACCTTCATACGTCTTTTCTTTGTAGCTCGATTGCTCTTGTCCTCAGCTTCATTCTGTTGTATAGCTTCCAAAACTCTCCTGTGCTTCTCAAGGGGTATTTCTTCTTGCCACCTGCAGCCTTCTTCTGCTTTCCTTTTTTACTCGGTTTGTGACAAAAAGCCACAGATTGTTGTGTCGCGACACTGCACCCCGTTGGGCAGGCAACTGGGGCTAATGGAAAAGCAGCACAAGGCGAGTAGAGCAGAGTCGGGTAGAGTCGAGTCGAGTAGAGTAGGGCTAATGGAAAAGGGCCATTAGCTGGACAAGGCTTCATCTTTTAGTCCAATGTGTACCCTGATAGTTCCTCTTTAACAAAGGCCGCGTTCTGAAACTACAGGGACCTTCAAGGAGTGCAAGCAGGAAACAAGAAAAGCAGAGGACAGTTTAGGAAGTCATACAGCATTAGACAGCCAACAGGGTTGTTTAATTTCCACATCTGATAACCGTGTACTGAAACACTCTGATCAGGGGTTGACCAAAGTGGGAGGAGTTCTGATACATGGTGGATTATCTGGGCTATATCTTCTCAACTCTTAGCTGGTTTTTGATTGTTATCCCTAGTCAGCAGCCTCCAGTTCACTTCTGGTTTTGGCACAGCCTGCTCTGAACACCACCAGAGGTAATATGAAAAAAGTGAACCAGGCACCAGGTTTGGAACTGAGTCAGCCAGGTCAGTAATACAGAGTCGAAATGCCCCATTAGTCATGCATTGCAACTGGGGATGCACGATATTGGATTGTTGTGAGGATGCATTTGCCCCACACAAGGACTTAATCAGAGCAGACTCAGGCCCCATCCACATGAAGACAAACCAAGGTCTAAACGCATACGTTTTTTGCCGTATCTGCGTATCATCGATATGAAGACGATGTTTTGGGGGTCTGTAAACGATCATTTTTGAAACCAGGTTCCAGAGTGGAAAGACTTTGAAATGCCGTATACGCAGCTCTGTGATCACTGGCTCTCCACAATTTTTCAGGTACGCTTACGTCATAGTTTCATATCTTCTTTGACACGCATGACAACAACAATGGCGGCGTACGGTGTAGCATACGTGCTGATGAAGCTAGTGACCCTACTATCCCTGTTGCAGCAAAATCTCCTTCTTCTCAATCACCACTGAGTTGAACAAACAATTATCGAGGACACATTACGGCACTTTATGATCACTGTATCACAATCTCTGTTTACAACTTTTGCAGCAAGTGCACATGCCCACTGTTTTTTTTGTCTGTTTCCGCTTGTTCCCGTCATATCGTTACAGCGCCCCTAGAGGTCTGACATGTGTTTTACAGTGTTTTCTTGCGTATTGAGTGCATTCATGTAGACGCACACATTTTCTGAAACACCTTCGTCTTTATGACGATCGTTTTGAAACTGTTAAGCGTTTTGTCTTCGTGTGGATGGGGCCTCAAATGTATGCAGGTGATTAGTCTTCATTAAGACCTGGTCTGTGGAGCTGATTTATACTCAATGAGAACATCTCTGAGTTTCTTGTTGTGGTGTTTTTAGTTCTCTTCGAGCCTCTGCCTAGTGCTCTTTGTTTGATTTAAGAAGTGTAGCTTAAAAAAATGTCTTTCGGAATCAGCTAAATGGCAGCAACAGTTTAGTTTAACATTTTGAATGTTCAATCAAACTAAAGCTTTTAGTTATTGGCTGTAGCCATCGATTTGTGTTTTTCCCTGTCCACATTAGTCAGCTGTGACTCTATTGGATATTCCCCCAGGAATAGCTTTAAGAAAACCAGGTCTGCAAATGAACAAACTATCTTTATAATGCATTTGATAGACTGATCAGTTTTAATTTAGTATTAAAAACTGCATTAACAAGGAAATTGGGCTTAAAAAGACTGACAAATATTAGAAACTAACTAAATAATTTTCACATTGTTTTGACATCCAGGCAACAAAAATAGAGGTCTAAAACACACAATATTTAGGACCATTTTATTCATTAAAGTTTGCATTTAAACTTCTGAACTCCGTGGCAGTGTTGGTAACATTACTAGTTAGGCAGGAAAGGGATTTCAGTCAGTGTTTTTTATATTACTAAGATATTTGTGCCAGGTAATCAATGCTCACTCTTTCTTTTGTTTAAAAATATGACTTGAAATATTTTTTACTGCTTTATACCACACTCATTAATTGTCATAATAATTATAATTGCTCCAAAGAGGAATCAGGACAGATTTAATTTGACTATTCATACATATTATCAGTCTTGGTGTTTATCTTCATCCATTAACATCCAGTGTAACACCCTTCAGCTAAGGTGTATCAGCACCTGATCTTAATAATAATTATCCGTGCCCAGCCCTACCTTGTGGCACCTCGTGTCACCTCCTGGTGCCTCTTGTCATTAAGGTTACACCCAAAATTGTCACGTTTTGTGGAAGCATTTCTCACGGATCGAGACGTGGAGCTTCCCTGGAGCGTCGCTGTGATAACACTTCTGAGATGACCTGAAGTTAAGCTTGTTTTTTTAAGGTCTAAATATGAAAATATAAAACTACAGAAACGACAGGTGGCTCTTAAAGCTCCTGGGCAGTTCTGATTGGGCTGTAAAGCTGTGATATGGTTAAAGTTCAGTCAGCACACTGCTCAGGCCTCGTATAGGCTGCTGTTTTCTGATGTGGAGTGTTGAAGGTCTAGAATATAAACCAGAGGGATCATAAAGCAGATAAAAGTGTGACAGCAATAAAGCCTGACAATGAATGTTTGGACTGCGTGAGCTTTTGTTTGTTCACGGTGTTTGCTGAAGGCTGCAGGGCAGATACTGACAGGAGGGAAGGAGCAGTATCACTTCCTCCTGTGTTTTGGTAAAGGAGCTGCAGGAAGATGACGAGGGATGTCCGTGTCCCCACGTCTGTGAAAATGACCTGGTGACGTTTCATGTGAAAGTGCTCCGGGTCAGTCGGGGGGGTTACTTGGTGAAACTGAAGCCATTGGCAGGTTTTTAACCCCACTCAGAGCATCAGGCTGATTAATTCAGAGGAACTCCACACCCAGCCCATTCCTGCAAACGACTCGGTTTCAGTCTTATTCAAATAGAGCAAATTACAACAGCCAGGCAGAAACACCTGTATAAACTGACGGCCGCATTCTTTATAACAGATGAAATGAAACCTGTAGTTAGTTTACAGTCTCTGTGTCCACCTACTCTTTGCCTCTTTATTCAGTATGATCCACATTTATGTTTTCTTAACATCGTTATTGTTCTGCTCTGTGGAATGCAGAGTGCTCTTTCATCTGAGCAGAAAACATCCACAGTCAGGGCCCCCGACTCCTAACACGCTGACTTTGTTAATCCTGAATGATTTAATCAGTCCACTAATCTGTCTTTTCTTTCTGCTAATTGTTTTTCTCCTCCAGGTCAAAAAAAGTGGTCTCTCTGACCGACTGAGCCAAGAGGAACGCAAGAGACAAGAGGTACGCTTATTTATATTCACCCAGTTTGCTTCCAAGTAGAGCTGTGGGATGTATTGACTTTTTGAATCATACCAATGTGTTTCAAAAAAGATAGAAGTTCAAGCGTTGTCATTTATGTCATTATTGTTGTTTCCACTAGCCTGGTACCTCCTAAAACAAGCTAGTTTTAGTACCTCCTCCATTCTGGTTCCAAGCGAGCTGAGTCCATACTAAAAGATGACGTCACCGACTGCAGGCTACTGATTGGTCAGACTATGTCATCTTCTATGGGTCATGAGCGAGACGACCTAGCATGATAGCTGTAGCCACCATTAGCTTACCCTCATACTTTTTTCTTTGCAGCTGGATTGCTCTCGTCCTCGGCTTCATTCTGTTGTATAGCTTCCAAAACTCTCCTGTGCTTCTCAAGGGGTATTTCTTCTTACCACCTGCAGCCTTCTTCTGCTTTCCTTTTTTACTCTGTTTGTGACAAAAAGCCACAGATTGTTGTGTCGCGCTCAAAATGATGTCACCACAGTGCCGCTCAGCTGTTTACAGCGACACTGCACCCCGTTGGGCAGGCGAC